>CM045446.1:23907918-25145233 GCA_024666655.1 Dascyllus trimaculatus
GTGAAATATGATGATCTTTTTCTTTTCAGCGGAATCATTCAACCTACCTACTTAACCAGAGCCAAGCAAAATCATGACTGGTTATGACACAATTAAGAGAAAAGTTGGAAAAAAATCTAAGTTTTCTCGACCATATTTAAGCTATTTTCCTGGGTAATAGTGTTCTGTTAAATAAGTTTTCATTTTATATGTGGATAAATTTAATGTATGGTGTAGTGCACTGTGTCCTGTCTTTCTTGCTAAGGCTATCAATATCACAATGTGTGGGGTTCGCTGATGCAACCCTTTTGAAAAAATAGTAATTTAATAACATTTTTTCAGTACATTATTTATTATCCAACTGTCTGGAATCATTATGGCGGCTTTCCACAGCAGGAACTAATGACAGGTATGAGGAGGCATGAACATTTACAGGAAGGGCCTCGTAATTGGCATTTCTGTTTCCATAGTTGAGCTCAGTTCAGAAGCAACTACCCTGGTGTAAGTACTATTTTCTCCTCCAAAAACAACCCTGAAAGAGATTCTACAGGGGCGGTTCCTGTAGTCAGAACATGCACAGAGCCTAGTAATGGTAATGTTTCCTTTCTGTTAAGCAAAGATGTTGAACATCATCTGATGACTGTGCTCTCTGACAGGAGGTCTCTGGAGATCAATACAGATTATTCAGCTAATCTTACAGGGGGGAAAGTCAAACACTGTCCAAACTGAAGGAGATACAAATCCCCACCTCTGATCAGAACTTGTAGAATAAAATCAGAGCAAAAATAGGATGCAGAAAGTTTCAGAGATAAGCTTTATATGCAGGCATCCATATGCAAAGCTAATCATGTGATAACGAGTTCCACTAAACCTGTGGGAACAACTGTCACATAATCTCTCGGCCAGATCGCTCACCTACAGCTCGAACCACACAGTTTGGGTGATAATTCCACCGTTTGCTTCCAGTTCCATTTTCTTTTCAGCCGACCTTTTTTTTGTGTAAAACCTGTCTGATCGTCTGACTTCTTGCATTTCTTACTCTGTCAAACATCCTTTCAGTAGTGTTGAGGCATTCCCAGATCACGGAGAATAACTTCATGAATTATAACTGAATGAAAGAGAAGACCACATAAATCGCACGCAGATTGTATTAAAATGGTCTTTCCTTTTAATCACAGCCAGTCCTGCTAAAACTGACAGCTCAAGGATTTCCACAATCCAGCATCTGACAGATATTTCTTTCCCAGCTCTTTTTATTTATATGTGTTACACCTATTCACTCATACAGTAACTTTACAACATCTCCATGTTTCAGACGACCTACAGCCGGATTCAAGTTGTCTTCAGGGGAGCTTTTTCCACCATCATCCACGCTGAAGACTGAAGCCATGTGTTAAGGTCTTTTAAGTGTAAGACCAACAAGGCAGAACAGGCTAGTTCATTAATTTCATTAGACATAAGAGATTTAGGCCATTAGTTTGAGGTAACTGAGTGAGTGAGAGATGTAGCTGTTCTCTAAAGCAAAAAAAAGTGAAACTCATGCAGCCTTGCTTTGATTTTTAATTTGAAACTTGTTGGCATCATGTCTAATATTCCTCAGCAATTATGTTAATGGCACAAATGCTGATCCGCGCTATCAATAGCGGCGCATATCTGGACTCATCCATTTGCTTTCAGCGGGCCGGTATTGTTTGCAGAGGCTGCAAAAGTGTGGAGCTTGTTCCACTGTGCTCGAGATGAAGAAGCACCCAGAGGCTCTTAACTGCAGCTGGGATGGTTCCCAACAAACACTCAACAGCACATGAGGGAACCCGCCAGTTACTCTCCAATTAATCCTGCTTCTAAACCCTGCTGCTGAATGTGTGTGCGTCGACATGTGTGGTGCTTTCTTTTTTTGTGTGTGCTTTCTTTACCTATCAGAGACTCGTTCAGATGAAGCTCTCACTCAAACCCGCTCTCACACAGACTCCTTTTAAAAACACACACAAAGCAGCAAGTGCCAAGAAAACAACAAGTTTCCCCTTCAGCTCCGTGCTTAATTCTGGCAGATTGATTTGGCACACAAAAAGCTTACACTTGACTGAGGATACGCATAGACACATATGCGCACGTAACTAAAACATAACCGTGGTTGCAGGTGTGAAATGAAATGATAAAGTTCTGTGGCTACTCGTCAAAAAATGCGTGCCGCGCCTTTTGCTGATGCGCATTTTTCTGTCTTATTTGCAGCATGAATGCTATTCAGTTCACAGAATGAAGATGCTCATTCTTTCTCTACTATAATATGCGAGGTTTACACAAAAACATATTTTGTTCAGATCTTGATAGGATTTATCCGCGTAATCATTGTGACTAACTGGAGCTGAGGCTCACCTGTTGAGCGTGACCCAAAATCATGAAAAGAGGCTTTAGAGCGAAGACTTCTGGGAAATCTAAACCAACTACAGTGGTACAGTTTTCCCCCTCTCTCATATCAAAATTCCTTCTTTCTCCATGCCTATTTCATTCCCCCATTTTCCCAAACTCCATCTTAAGCCACCCGCTGCTCTGACCTGGATGTCAGGGCCACAGCCAGAGACCTGAGCTACCTGTGCATGAAAGTGTGTGTCTGTGCACGCATGCGTGTCCCGAGGCATCCAGCGATCCTCTCTGGCAGAAAACAGAGAACAAATTAGAGCTGAAAAATACGTCAGGGACAGACGCAGCACACTGGCCATTATCGGTCCCACACACACTCACACACTCTGAAACACCCACACCCTTTGTCAAGGTCACTTTTGAAAAGCAGACAGACAACTTCTAACTTGATTGTACAGTGAGAGGTGGGAAAGACAGACAAGACAGATGCTTCTTTTGTTCAATAACTTATTTTATATCGTTTGACAGGGCTGGCATTTATGGAATTTAAAAGACTTTACATTTAAACACAATACTCTAACAGTCAAGCACATTTTGCATTTGAAGATAGATCATTTCTGCTATTCCTACTTTTGGTTTGGTGTCATTATGTACAGATCAGCCATGTTTCTCCTGCTGTCCTTTCGATGTTGCCCAATGATATGGAATCTAACTCTAAGATGGTATTTCAAGAACTTCTCACCTCAACCAGGAAACATCGCAGGTGAAAGATTGTTCTTGCATTACGTTTCAACATAGCCTCCTTTAACTTCAATGCACTTTTAAGATTCACTGTCCCTTTGCAAAAGAATGTCACACCTTGAGCCTCCAGATGCTCTTCCACAGCATGGATGATTTCACCACATCAAATGGGGACCACGCAAATGGGATTTTACTTTATGAAACAGACAGAAGTCAGACGGTACAGCTCTGGTAAGTAAGGTTTATGGAGCAATAGTTCAAAGCCACATTTGGCTGCTTCTGCCACCTGTACTCTGTGGACAGATGCATTTTCCTGTGGCAACAGCAGCCAGCTCGAAGCTTTCCTCTCGTTTTTTCTTTGATTGCTTTAAACATTTCAGTTTTTGTAGACCGTGATATAAGGCTTTATAGTATACAGTTCCCCAAATGGAAGTCACACCCCTTGTTTTATGGTAAGACCAAGAACTTTTTCAAGTACCCTTGTAGCTGCGTAGGTAACACTCCTCTAATTAACATTAACTAGTGTGGTGCCCACAGTCAGAATGTGACATCCTCACCAGACGTCATACATTCGCTTTTAAATTTACCTAGCAACAGGGCAACTTAGGCGCCACCCGCTGCCAGCTGAGGACCCCATAAACAGCAACCCTTGATCCAAACTACTTCAAATTCTACACTGCTCTTCCTGGTGTTTCCGGCAATATATCCGCCATATTTAAAGTTGATTGGATGAAGAACAAAGATATATGAAGAACAAAGACACACACGCGCACACACACACACACACACACAGATATTGCTGGATATTTGAGAGACAGTTAGGAAGAAAATGCATCTGTTGCAGACATTATAAAGTTGGACTGTACCGAACAAGGATATTTGTTGTAGACAAAGCAGGGAAAACAGCACAAAGTTGAGCACTATACTGCATATTTTTGATAATATTTGCTTAACGTTTTAATGGGGTTACATTTGTAACAGCACTTCACATGGATTGCGATGTACAGCTATTAACCCAGAGTCTGATTATTCTGACTCTGAAAGTATTTTCCTTAGACTTTTCCGTTATCAATATCCTTATCCTTATATTTATTGTTTGTTCAAGTGTTAATAATCTTGAATGATCACTCAGGTCACTCATCAAAGGCCACTTTATATAAATAATTGTTGTGTTGACTAGAAACTTCCATTGTAAAACTCAGGCACAGAGATATTATTTTCTAGCTGCATCTCTCAGCTCTGTCACACAATAATGAGTTGTAAAAGAACGACTGTCTTTGATTTGCCCACACTTGCCATTGGGCTTGGATGGATTTTGTGCTTACTTTTTTTAGGGCATTGATCTTCGCATCCAACCACAATGTACACATCTCTTTCTGAGCGAAATATAATTTTAACGCACACGTATTGTCAGGCTGTGAAGTAGAACGTTAGGAAATACCTGCAGCCTTTAACCCTCTTAAGTCCAAAACCTGCTGGCTGGTCTGAAAGGCAGGATATGTTTTACAAAATAATAAATAGAAAGAAAGAAAGAAAAAAAAAGTCAAAATTCCACCATTTATCAGAGAAAGAAACTGTAAAAATAAGAAAAATCAATAAACTCTCCAGCAGTCCTCGAACCTATCATGAGTAATTTTCAGTTCTTCCAGGAAAATGAACCAAATCTACATTTAAAATTTCATTAAAATCACTTTATTGTGCATATCTCATTAGAAAATTTGCAACAAAAAAAAATCACTTACTTTAACCAGATTCTGTAAAATATGAAAAATTCCGCTCTTCTTGGCACGACTGTAAAGCCATTAGTGACTCAGTTGCAACCAACAGTTACGCAACAAATAATCAGAAACTAAAAATATATGAAGTCGGCTTTTTTTCCAGTTTTGGTAACACATGTGAACACTAGAACAGCAACGTTGTACTTTTTAAGTTTTTTTTTAATTTTTGAAAATTAAATATCAAAGAAGTTCCATTTTTAGCATTATAATTTTGTTATAATGCACAAAACACATTTTGAGTTCTTTCTACTCCTAGTAATGGTCGTGCTGTTTCTACAGAGGTGTAGAACTTTATACTGCAGTAAAAAAAAAGACCCCACAGTGAGTAAAAATGTGACAGGAGCAAAGAAAAAAGCGTCCAGAAACTGCTTGGGTATCGGAGGGTTAATGCACCAGAAAGAGCACAACAGCAGAGCTCCCTGTTCTGTGTCTGCATACTGTATACCGCATACAGCTTCCAGAGAACATGCTCTCTGCAGAAAAGGCACTCAGCAACATAATGCATTGTATGTGCATGCCTTGTTGATTAAGAAAAAAAAGTCTAAATGGAACTCTGACGTGAAAGGCATGTGGTCATCCAAGCCATGTTTTCATCCGAGGAAATGAATTTCACCTAACACACACACACACACAAACATGTTCTATAGGGGAATACGGTGATTTAATCTTCTCTCTAGCCTTTCATTGCATCTCATCCTTTATATTCTCCCCGTTTAATAAGAAACCAACAATAGCTCTGCTAGCACAGGCCGGCATCTCTTTCTAACCCTCATCTCTTTTACCCACCGGCATCCCTCTTTCCACGTCTTGGATGTAAAGCTCGTTTCTCGCCCTGGCTTTAATTACAAGGTAATTGGTCTCACGAATGGAGGGGAACGTAGCCCGCGAGTATGCAATGCAAGTGTGCATATGTGTATGTGCTGGGTTTGCCAGTGAGCTGTGTGTTTTCTGGGCTCTGACAGGGTATCAGAGAGTGGTCTGTGTAAACAAGCTGCTAGTATCCTGTCATGCCACGCTGAAGCAGCTGCCCCCATGGCCTCCACTACCGGATGCCCCTAAGTTGCCACTCACACGAGCTCGAATCCACCTTTGCATAAATGTTCATACGCTGCTGCAAAAGAAGAAGCAGACCCAATACTGTGAGCCTCCCCCAAATACTGCTAATGTCATCAAAAGCAGCAGAAAAAGCACCGCACACTTTGTCCTTGTCGTTCCTCTCCTCACCTGAATACACACTCACACTATTTAGTCTTGTTCAAACACGAAAAGACACATCTGACTGAAAAGTGTCAAAACTATTTGTTTCCTAAATCCCACAGTCTGTGTGAACAGGAGGTGAGCTTATGTGTGTTCGTCTGCGGTTGTGTGTGTGTGTGTGTGTGTGTGTGTGTGTGTTCCACCATTGAACATTACGTCTTTCAAAGCATTAGGAAACACAGGTAACTCCTCAAAACACAGCAGTCCTCCTTTCATGCCAAGGCGAGTGTGCCAGAACAAAGCCTTCTCTCATGTCTGTCATCTCTGCCAAAATACGGAATCACTTGAAGTTGTTGTCCTTCCCTTCTCTATCTTTTCGTGTCTCATCTTGCGTAATGAACCCTCTGCCTTCATTCACTCAGCCAGGGTCCTGGAAGAGAGGGACGGAGCAGAGGAGGACTGGCGAACATCATACGACATTAAAAGGGAAAAAAAGGGAAGCTCTGCCATCTGCCAGAGTGTCTCTCCATGTCTCTCACTCTCTTATCTCCTGTCTGTGTACGCACTATCATCACTTCCACATCTTTCCACAGTCAACTTAAATTAAATCGCTTGTCGTCTTTGTTAAAAGCCGCTTTGTAAATTGCATGTTCAGTGCTTTTTTCCAAGCATAAAAATCAGAACAAAGAAAGGAATAAATTTGTTGAATATTCTGCCTTTATTATTAGACAGTTAGAGAGGAGAATTGAGCTGAGGACCCTGCAGTCAGACGGCCTGTCTTAATCACAAAGCCACCAGGAGGTCCCGTATTTAATATTGTTTTATCTGATGATGCTGCTCTCTGCCTGTGCATACACCTGTCTGAATGCTGTTGTATGTCTGTGAATGCAAGAAAGGAAATTCTTTTATGCTGCCACTCTCTCCATCTGTAGTTTCAATCCAAATGTAGCACATATTTTGACAGCGTTTCCAGAAAAAAATGCAAACCAGTATGATAATTAGTGCGTGTTTCCATTCACTAGTGTCACAGAAATATTGGGAGTAGGGTGTGCCAATGCTTCATTTTAGGTGTCATTGAATACTTAAGGATGTCGATGGTGAAATGGGACGATGTAATTAAAACTAATGGAAAGTCATGTGGAAAACATAACGGAAATATTGCACATACGTTGATTTCATGTAGTGATTTGAGAAACGTTACACAGATTTGATGTTTTTGCTTCTGTGACACGACATTCAAGGCACACACTTCACACACTGCTGTGATTGATCCGTTTCTATTGCACTTTGTTGGGTCTTTTTATGTGCAAATTTAAAAAACACAAACGAAAAATGAATGAAAACACGGTGACACAAATAGAAAACGCTACAGAGCTGCTACCTACAATCACTGACACATACTGACTCTGGTGTTGCACTGTGATTCGCTAAATTAAATCCTAAACAAACACCTTTTGAAGTGAAAGTGCCCTGCTTCTTTTTATGTATTTTTTGAGGAAGAGTTTTTCCATTTTAACTAGTAGAGAGACAGAGTGAAAGTGGGGATAGAGAGGAGAGAGAGTGACATGCAGGAAATAGTCTTGAGCCGGACTCGAACTCATGACCACTGCTAAGAGACTAAGCCCTTGTGGTATTACCTTAACTCAGAGAACTAAACGGCGACCCCAAAAAGTGCACTGCTTTTTTAATTTAGCAAGCTAATTAGCCTATGAACTGTGGAAACTTTCAGTCAGTAAAGATGCAAAAATCGTGTGGATTTTGTAAAGCCACTGCAAATGTGTTGTGCTATACCATCTTACAATGGTACAGAAGGTAAGTAAGCAGCAGAAGTGTGTTAGTCAAATACACTGGACCACCTGCTGTGGAGATAAAGGAGCATTTTTGACACATCTCCCTAGAGTTTTCCTCTCTTTCTTCCACTACAAATCAAAATGACAATGTAATAAACCCAGGAATCTGTGAGTGTCTGTCTGTTCTTCGCACATCTCGACAACAGTACATCCAATCAGCTTCAAACTTGGCTGGCGCATCATTGAGGGCTCAAGTAAGTGCAGTGTCGAGTTTGAAGCAAATTGGCTGAATGGGGGCAATTTTGTGGTCTTTTTGGGATCCCCAGCCTGGACGTCATGTGAACAGGTAATTAATAACAAATATGAAAACACTTAAAAGTTGGATTTTGATTTACAAAGAAGTAAATTAAGCTATTTCTAAGATGTGCAATTAAGTTTTCTTAACTGCCCAAAGTGTTACTTACCACTACACATTATGTGTATCCTTGAGGTCTACAATGCATTCACTAGACAAGCAGAGTTTTATTTTTCTTCACATCTTGAAACCTGTATTTTCTGCATCTATATTTACATGCTTGCAGTCTTCTTCCCTGGCTTTGTTGGCACTGTGCCGGGTATCTTGCCACATTATTACCGTTCTGCAGATCAGAAAAACAACGTGAAACTATTGGCAGGGATGAGCATAACCTGTGTGAATGTGTTGTTTTAATGACCTTGCGCAAGACAAACATCGCAGGGATGCATTCACGAAAAAACTTCACAGTGGCAGAGGTCAAAAACTCCACAATACACCTTTAAGCCACTCGAATTCGAAAAACAAGAAAATGGAGTGGTTCAATTATACTTTTCCAACAAGATGTTAAGACTACAGATTTTGATATACCTCAAAGTATGGCACTTATGTGTCTTAGATCAGCACAACACACAAGATCGTTTGTTGTGAGCAAGCTGAAATAGAAAACAGCAGTGTGTCAACCTCTAACAAATGAGAAATGCCCTTTAAGCGCACAGTCCTTCAACCAGCACAGCAGGGTGAGAGCATCGGCCTCTGTTAGAGCCTGTGTGTGACATTGGGACGTTTTCTTTTTGTGCAAATTATGAGCAGGGAGCAAACTGTTGCTATGGAGACTGTAGTTAGTGATGCGGTGGGCAAAGCCACACCAACTAGTGTGGAGGAGAGGACTAAGCTGAACATACTGAGAGGATCACAGAGTACACAAGCCACCGCAGCCACACACACACACACACACACACACACACACACACACAATCCAAGTCTCAGGAAAAGCAAATAAAAGGCTTTTACTGATATATATTTTCTCTTTGAGTCAGGCGTTTTGAATGCTAATTCAGTGTGGTCACATTTGAAAGCTTGGATGAAGCTTTTTGAACACTCAGGAATAGGGGCAGAAGAGCGTGTCATTGGAGCCGCTGCACAGAAAAGAGGATGTGGGTTTGCTGAGAGAGAGAGAATGAGATACCTGCCTGGGAATGGGACCGATCGCATCTCCCCATCCTTATCTTCCCTCCATAGTTATTATAGTGCTAGAAAAAAAGGAAAGAAAAGTGGATGGATAAAAAGACGATGAGAGCACAGAGACCGGTGAAAAGGTAGAAAGCAGGATGGACAGATAGATCACAAATATTCCAGGAATAAACTGATGGCAGAGAATGGCATAGTAGAGCAGGAGAGAACAGAAAGGTGGCAGTTATCTCTAAATATAGTTTCAGTGCTGGAAAAGCCACGTTTGAAAGTGTGTGCCACTATCTGCTACTGAGTGTCGTTTTTGTCTTCCATCCCCCCCAGCATCCACTATTGCCCTCCACTGACAACCACAACAGCAGACAGCCAATTCAATTTAATCTCTGTCTGATTGGAGGGAACAGATCTGATTACCTCTCATAGAAGCCACACACACACACAAACACAAACACACACACACTCAAAATGCCGTTGTTTGTGCTCTAAGATTCCCCAGGGAAAGATATCAGAGTAAATGGCTGCAGTGATTGTGCCAGATAGACTGGATGTGTGCATAATATCCACACAAAGAAGATAATGTGTTTGCTAATCGCACACCAGAGACGAGCAAACACACACCCACACAAGTCCACACACACACAGACACACACACACACACACACACGCACGCACAAAGGCTAACAGCTGCACAGCTATAACCCTTAACCACTCTTTTCATACCGCTGGCTGCCAGCTACACTGTAGAAAACACCCTCCCACACATCCTCAGCAAAAAAAAAAAAAAATCCCATTGTGGGTGAGGCGTGATTTTTCAGAGCTGTGATGACAGTTGACTGCATGTGTTGACAGTAGCGGAAGTTATTAGAACTTGTAATCACATTCGGTGTCACATCATGAAAGACAGACAGGCACCGTTTATCCGAACGCCTAACGATGCTATGGATGTGATACTGGAAATAGAAAAGACAAAAACTTCATCATCCGTTGGCCACAGTGGGAGATAAATCCCCCAAAATAAAGTGCTGTTGTGTTTACATGTCAGGGTTTAGAAATCGGCGGCATTCAAATGATCCGAACGGTTGTTGGTTACCTGCCAAAGTGGCTGCTTCGGGTAGGCAATTTACAATTTACCAACATTTGGCGAGCCTCAAATATTCATTCACGAGCCTGATAATGTCCGTACAGATTGAAACAACAATACGGGCACGGTGCCAGTCGCACTGAGATAAGCACAGTTTATTCACCAAGAGGGATTTTACTATTTTGAGTTGTTCTTTTATTTAGTTTTGTCACAATGGAGTCACAGTAGAAGCTGAACTTCAAGCTGTGAATAAATACTGTAGACAATTTGTTTTAGAGCGGTTACACAAGTGAGTTAAATTAAAGCACTGTAAAATAAAGAAAACCGCACTATCTCTCAGCCAGCTTGTTAACAAACCAATCTTTGTACCCAGCTTTTGACTAGAAACTGTCGATCCTCTGGAGGGTAAGGCAAGAGTGGGAGCATACGTTCAGTAACCGCTCTGTAACAGCTTAAGTGTAATCTGTAATTATATTAATTACACTACATTTAACAAACAGCAGTGTTGTCGAAATGCTGCGTTGCGATGTCAGGATGATTTCGCTCGCATGGTGAAAGTGGGAAATGCGATTCAAAGACTCCCCAGAGTAAGGCATCCATGGTTCATCATACTTCATTAGCAAGGTGGGCGCTGAGATGTAAAAGTTTTTAAGTGGAGACAAAACTGTCTGCAGCTGCTGGGCTCTTCCCAAATGTCAAGTTGGCTCGCTGCTCTAATTTGACATTCACATAAAAGTGTTTGTTCTGGCAGACTGTCAACTTCATGTTTTATTGATAATGAAGAATATCAAAATGCATGTCTTTTCATAAAAACCAGCTATACTAATTAACAAACATCCACTCCAGGCGTCTCGCTGGGGTTCTTGCTCATCCCCTTAACGTCAAGGTTGCAATCGGTAGAGAGTGAAATAAACAGCCGTGCATAATCGAGCAGAAGAGGTTGGAGGAGGAGGAGGGAGGCAAGAGAGAAAAGAAATCAGGGAGGGATAGAGAGATGTAATCTCTTTGGATTTATTAAGGATTAATAAAGACTATTATACTTAAAGTAGTGAGCCTGACCAATATGGGTAATTCTTTGTCAAAGAAAGCAAAGAGCTATGATTATTCAGCTCAGGTTATGTAAATTCTAAAGGTCAAAGGTTATCTTGAGCTTGTCATGGTAATTCAGTAAAAACCTTCTACTTGAGAATAAAGCGCTCTTAGAAAAATGACCCCAGGGCTCACAAATGAAGCATAATTGTATACGTACAAAAGGAGAAAAAAAAAGCACACACAGTGATGCACAGAGCGAGCACACACCATCTGTGATTAATGTGTGACACGTAGCAGTCCCATAGTCTTTTTCATTACATTCTTCTTCACAGAACTGTGAAACAAAGGCCTGAGATTAAACAGCTCTCATTCACATTGACTCATTAGTCTCCCTCACTCACTCTCTCTCTCTTCATGATCAGTCTCTCTTCTGTGTCTCACTTATCCAGGACAAGGTCATTTTGGAGTCTGAGGAGTGGGAGGAGTATGAGGAGGAAGGATGTGAGAGGAGTGCAGGGACTATCCTACAGGGATTCTCACAACAAGCCGAGCCACCGTTTACACCCTAATGACAATCAGCAATTCGGTGGATCTATTTTCATTCAAATTTAGCCTCTCCAGAGAGGCAGAACCTAGAGGGGCCGTTCGGAAATGCACGCATGTGCTGCACAAACACGCGGGTTTCAGGTCATACACACAGAGCACGTTAACAAAGTTTCCTATTCCCAGAGCACGCTCATTGCTTGTGTGTGGTATGTGATTGCATTTGACTTTCATCACCCTGCTGAGAGTGTGTGTGTGTGCGTGTGAGTGCATGCATGTGTGTGTGTGTGTGTGTGTGTGTGTGTGTATGTGTCTGTTGGGAAGAATGACCCAGATCAGAGGAGAGATGAATACACCCGGCGTGAGCCAATCTCGATGAGTCTGTAGCTGAGCAAATTCTATGTCCCATTTGTAGAAAAAGAGATACATATAGAGACAAGTTATAGGGTAATGGTTGTGTGCAAGTGTGTGTATGTGTATGTGTGTGTGAGAGAGAGAGAGACAGTACGTGTGCGAGAAAGAGAGAGAGACAGCAGAACCCTCAAGTCTCAATGCTGAAGGCAAACCATTCATCTTCCCTCTCATATGCTCTTCTGGGCTTCAATCCCAGTCCCTGTGTGTGTGTGTGTTTGTGTGTGTGTGTCTGCATCTTCCAAATATGGAGAGCAGTCTGAATGATGAACATGATCTCCATTGCAGCAGAACAATACTGTTTCTAAATAGGACATGAGAGGCATTCAGCCTTCCCTTACGCAGAGTGTATAGGGGGGGAACCGGTGCTTGTTTGCAGGGGCTGAGGCGCGCCGTGTGCAATGAGGCATCTGCTGCAGGTGATAGTGAGCGCGCGTGTGTGCTTCCATGTTCTTGCGTGCATCCATTAAGTGTCGGTCCCAGCGGCGTCCGGAGTTTTTGCTACATCAATCAGATGCTTATTCAGAGAATGCCGGGCGTCACTCTGGCGGTCGGGCAGGTGGCACTGAGCAGCTGGGTGATGGCTGCCAGCCTGGCCCCTGGCATCACCTCTGCTCTGAGACCACCTCGGCTTGCTCTCGTACACCTGCTAGCTACCTGCCTCTGGAGCTTTTCACACCTGGATCTTTTTGCTCCTCACCAAAACACAACACTCCCTGCACCTGTTTGGTAGCAGCCTACTGAGCCGCCATTCCCCCCCTCCCCCCGCACCTGTTAATTAGCTATGAACAGCAGCAGTGCAGCGTTTCGTCGTCTAACCCAAACTGCCATCAACAGCACATCAAGACACAATTATTAAGGGGACATAAGTGGCTCATGAAAGTGTGCTTGTGTGCATCAGTGTGTGTGTGTCTAACAGGGCTGGGCAATATTACTGAAAAATGTATCAAGATAAAATGTTTCATTTCAGTTGATGTGATAATTATTGCTCATTTTAAGACCTATTTTGAATAAACATGAGTAGAAAATTAGTTTAGTTTGAATTTAACCACCTTACTGTGAATTAATCATTTCAGCTATTTCTCAAAGACCACAGGTAATAATGTTTTGGTTAGCACAACAATGAAAAACACACACAAATAAACTTACACACATAAATAAAAATTAATAATGACAAAGTCTGATGCACACTGAATAAAGAAAGCAAGTAAAAACCCAGAGTTGCATGGAGGATGAAGGTGCCACACTGCAGTAAGATGAGGTTTACTAGTGGCTGACCAGGACCAGGAACCCCACACTGGCCCACGTGCACCCCAACATCAAGCCCAACAGTCCTCTGAGCAGGTTGCTGAGAGTCTGTCACTTAGGTGGGGTTGTGGGGGACACAGGGTTGTTTTTAAACCAAAAAACCTGCCTAACAATCACAGGTCTTCGCCAGCCACAATTCCCACCAGGGAAGGTCTGTGGACGTAAGGTCTAGGCACCTGTTGACAATCAGGAGACCTCAGAAGCTACAGGGAGTGCAAAGGAGGTAAAAGCGGATCCAAAATCAAGGCATATGACAGGCAGGCGTGAGCAGGGGAGGGAGCACGCATTGGGTTGGTCATGCAACCAAACTGTTTGTTGAGCGCTTTCATGTAAAGTTAATGCATTCATGTAAAACACACATTTTTCTTATTGCTATTGATGAAGTGTCCATTTTCTGCGCTTGCTATCTATTGCCCAGGATTAGTGTTTAATAAGTCCTTCTAACCCATAGTGAGGGTACAACCTTAGAAAGTAATGAATTAATGAAATCTCAGCACTGTTCCCTCCCAACTGTTAATGCTAACAGGCCTTCCTCACAAGAAGACATTTTGACGTGTTAAAGCAGGGTAAGCACCACTGTAAATAACTTAATTAATGACAGCTGAATCCCATTTAGCTGCTGCTGGTATTGTGCACGCTGACTCGCCTGAGCTTTTCCTATTTAAGTCAAAATGTCTGTGAAAAGGCTTTCTCTACTGAACAAAGAGATTTCCTTCCCCACTGAGTAATAAGTGGAATAATCTCTCTAGTTAATCACTTTAGTTAAAATATGAGCAATTTCACCAACTTCCTGGATGCAACGCCGCTCTTACCTTTCCTCTTGGAGTCCCGTCTGACGCTGCTGGGCCTGACCGCTGGCTGTAGCTCTGTCTCTGTTGACATCCTCAGGCTCCAACTGGGCTAGACTCCGCTCCGCTTGGCTCAGCTGGGATCCGCTGGGCTCCGAGGGTCCAGTTCACAGCGTCAGTGCCGGCTGTGCGTGCGTGGGCGCCGGGTGTGTGCGTGGAGGCGCCAGGTGTGTGTGTGGGCACACAGGCTCATGGGAGAGGGATGGGCTTCAGCCCTGACACAACATCCCACACACACCCACAGAGAGCTGTGGGAGGAAAGAGAGAGAGAGAGGAAGAGACAGGTTTGCTTCGGTTAGGTTTGTGCTTACTCTTGGCAGGCGAAAACCTAGCGCGAGTTCTCAGCAGGCATGAGAATGAGCTTGTTTCTGATCTGTCTTGAGTAGATGTTGCCCATGGTAACAGTCAAGAGAGACCTGCACTACACTTTACGCTTCCTGTCAATAATGTGCCACAGCAAGGACATTTCATGAGAAACAATCCCACCTCTTCAATCCACTTCTGACTGCAAACAAGCAACAATCATTTAAAAAGGCTGAAAAGCACTCATAATGACAACGCTGGTCTTATTTTATCACTTGTCTCCATCATTTCTATTATTTAAGATATCATTTAACTCACCCAGTTAAGTTGAAGTCACTACCTAGACACAAGCAAACAGAAAGTCCAACAGCCTGCAAACAAGCGAACAGATCATCTGAACTGCTTCATTTGCAAACATGAGTCTATCTGAGTTTAACAATCTCTTACTGCACAGGAAAACTGTGTGCACACGACTGCACTAAATACAGCAATTCAAAGTCGAACCAGGAAGTGAGTCCATAAACCGTAATGGATGATCACAAAGGGCATGTTGAGTTTATTTTTCCAAATGAGGTTGGATCACCTGGCGTCAAATGTTAATTGCATTCTCAGGTCTTTTTTCATTACAAGATGTCTGCAATCAGCTCCAGTGTTATTGCCAACAGGAAAGATGGTTGAAATTAATAAGACCCAGGTTGTGTGAAATTCTTCTTAACACCATAATCAGACAAGTTGCCCTTCCTGGTTCCCGTCCAGTGCCTGACAGGCCCCTCTGGCCCCAGCATTCTGTCCCTTCTTTGCCCATCTGCCGCTACTTTATTCTTAAGTGTTGACTGGCAGTGGCTACCATGAACTACCAGCCAAAAACACTCCCGATTCACACTCCAACCCCGCCGCGTGAATGCATGAAAACAGCACATTTACATGTGCACACAAATGCAGAAAGGCCCCTTTATTACTTGGAGATGCTGAAGTACAAAGACAGCAGGAGACAGCTGCGAGCTGACCACGCCACATAATGAATGCGACTACCTCCTGAGCTGCTCTTCACCTCTCCTCAGACAAGATCAGTCTTGACCTCCCTTTTCCTTCTCCATCTCCATCCAACAGTGGCCGAATGCAGATTTCGAACAAAACCAGAAAGACTGCCGCTTCTTGGGGAAGAGGGAAATCTCTCTTATTCTCGTCCTCCCCCTCTCCACGGTGTTTCTGTGTGAATAGGAGGCCCCTGTAAGCCTCGGGCGAGAACAGATGAATTGAGAGGCTTTTAATTTGCTGCAGACAGAACAGAACAGAGTCCATTTAATTCTGCCAGCAGAGGCCATGTCGGCAAAATGCTGACAATATTCTTTATCTGGTCCAAACACACTGGAAAAGTGTGAGTCACTCCAATTACAGGCATTATCAGCAGCACTGTTCCACCAAATGGATGGAGAGAGAGCGAGTATGAAGAGAGAAGGGGTTAGAGGGAAGAGAAATGAACAGAGTGGAAAGAAAGTGAGGGGTGAGGGAACATAGAGTGGGTGAGTAAGATAATGAGCAAGGGGGTAAAAGGGGAGAGAGAAAAAAGCCCAAGGAAGTACAATCAGAGCAGAAAGGATGGAGTTTGAGCGGCTTCAGCTCTAACCCTGAACATGTCCCCATCCGTCCCTCTCTTCTCTTTTCCTTTTTTTGTTCTGCGAATTCGCTCTCCTCCTTCTAGCTGTGAAGTCTTTTTAGGCAGCATCTGGAGCTTGTGTTTACAGTCTGTTAATCCTCAAACTGGACCAGAAAAGAGGCAGTCTAGAAAACCTCTCTTTAAAACAGCTTCTGTTCGCCAACTACAAAAAAAACAACCTAAATTCAAAGTTTCTTTGAGTGCACAACCAACAATATAATAGGAAAATGTTAAGAATTAAGTGTACAGTTTGGGTTTTGTTTGCAAAAATTGCTCCCATGAGATGAGAACTCACTTATTTGAAGGAGTCCGACCCATCCAGGCACTGTTTCACTGGTGGAAATGAACAAGAAACCAGATTTCGAGACTGAAAATGAAAAATCTGCTGCAGCACTGCTCTCCAGTCTCCAAGGCTCCAGACATATGGTTGTTTCTCTGGAGACTCAGGGAAAGACTTCTACATCTAAAGCTACAGTCCCTGGAGGGGAGAAGAAGCTAATTTCTCACAAAAAAAGCAGTGCATGTCGAGCTTCAGCTGTACAAATTCCCCTGCCTCGTACACACAGACAGATAAAGTGAAGGGAAGAGCAGCACCATCAAAAGCCATCACAAGCACTGTAGTGGCGGTTTGACCTGGAATCGGCTCGCGAGCTAAATGCAGCAGCAGTGGCGGAGAGAGCAGGATGCGAAACACGGCTTAGTGTGTCTGGATTTAGACAGCAATCTGAAGCCATACCAGAGGAGACACCAGAGCGGAGGGAAAAGGAGTAGAAGGGAATGAGCAGTAAAATTGGACGCCTGTAAATGGGGGCGCTGCCAACAGACGGGAGTGGGTGATGCGAAGATCTGCATGTGTGTGTGTGTGTGTTGAGAGTGCATGTGTGTGACTCCATAAGCAGGACGCTGCCAACAGAAGCTTAATGCCCAAAAATCATCTGCAGCTACAGTAAAGTCTGCCAGGCGAGTGTAAAGAAAAAAGAAAAGAAAAAGAAGGAGAGATTGTGGGTGGGTGGGTGGGTGAGGAGGGTGAGGAGGGTGGGTGCTGGCTCACTATCCTCCTTCCCCTTTCTCCCACCTCCCCACTCTCTCAGGGTAATTGTGTTCTGTCCATCAGGCTCAGAGTTAGATTAGTGGCTCCACTCATTCAGCTCTCCTGCCATCTCAATAATGAATAATCACAGAGACCACCTCGACACTACCTTCCTCGCCACTCAGTTCTCCCACCACCAGCATCTCACACACTCTATCAACTCCACCTTTGTATCCTGACACCACCACAGTGATCCCTTATCACAAACACATCTCTCCTCTGAGTTCCACTAGTTGATAAATAACCACGACTGCATGTAAAGGTTAGACAATTGTGACGTGTTTTACGTGTTTCAGTGGTAAATGAACAATGTGTCTTTTAACTACACTAACAGACAAAACCAAATGCAGTTTTAGAGACTCAAACGGTTAAATGTGTCTTTAAATGTCAACTGATAGAACTGATTGAATGCAGGCAAGCAGAAGAGAGAAAAAATGTCAATAAATGTCTGTCCTATTAGGAAGAAAGTTAAAACTAACCATATAAAACCTACCCGTTTATGAGCTGCGGTTGATAAAATATAGAGTCCACTCAGCTCCAGTGGTGTAAACCAGCTCAGGAGGAGACAAAGAGCGGCTGAGGATGAAATGGAGCGCAGCAAGACGAGGACAGAAGGGTAAAGGATCAACTAATGGAGGTTATAGGACAAGACGTACGTGTGGGTGAGATAACAGACTGTTTGTGTGTGTAGGTGTGTGTGTGTGTGTGTGTAGGTTGAAGTCCAGCGTCACACTCTCATAACTGCTGCATATCACTGCACTTTGTCCAACACTCAGCAATAAATTAAATTCATGTCGCCAATCTCACATTTATTATTATAGGAGAGTAGTGTAAATAAAATATGATGATGTATACATGAGCATTGCGACTGAATATGTCTCTGCCCAGGACAAAACATGACGTGGGAGCTGAGTTAAGAACATTTTAAGCTATGTTCTTGATCAGAAGTCATCATGATTTTATGATCAATCATCAATTCAACTCAACCAAAGTTAATCAGTAAAAGAAGACATAAACTAGTTACCGGAATAGGTACAGGCTCTTATTGTGGTGTGGGTAAATCAATTAACCAGGAACAACCCTCATGCTAACATGTTTTTGAGGATTGCAAATGGTGTGGCAATAGTTGTATTGATCCAAAATAGGAATAAAAACATTTCTTTAATTATCAATTAATCATTTAACTTATTCTTCTTGCAATAAAGTCCAAGATTACATAGTTACAGCTCTTCAAATGTTCCCTTTCTTCAGCTTATGTGATAGGAATGTATTGGGAGTATTGGCTGAGAAGCTCAGTCAGTTTAAAGACTTTGTTGTGGATTTTGGAGATTATGATTGGTATTTTCTCCATTTTCTGACATATTGTAGACCCACTAACTAACTGATTAATCCTGATAATAACCAACAGATGAATCTATTATGGAAATAATCACTAGTTGCAGCTCTAATCCACAATAAGCTCAATAGCATTAACGTGACCCAGCAAACACAGCTCTGATATGGCTGTTGGAAAGTGATTAGAAAAATGCAGCGGCTGCTGTTAGATCAAACAACAACAGGGCAAATTCCAAACCATAGAAAGGCTTCAGTGACGCTGAAGCTTCAGTAGTAAAAGATGAACATGATAACACCTGTCTGGTTACATGTGCAACCAAACAATGCATTTGCAGTTTGGTCAAACATGGAGGCTGTTGGAGTTTGGCTGTTAAGTAGAAACACAAAATCATGGTTCACCTGCTGAGAGGCAACATGTCTAAATGCATGTGATCCGAACTCAACCCACCATAATACATCAAAAGCACGATAAACCACGCCCTTGGTTAAAAGAGCATTTTGACACAGATCTAAATAGCCACTCCACTCCCACAACAAATTAGCAGCGTTGGAATTCAGACACTTCCTCTTGAGGCTATGGAAAGAAAGAGAAAAATTGCTCCTTCAACAGTCGTTACATCTGTAGCGCATACAAACAGCATCTCAGAACTGTTAGTGCGGCCGTCTGGGGATAAAGCAGTAGCTATTGCAGCAGGCCCAGAGTCCTAGAAGAACAACAGTGCATCTAGTTCAGCGGGCAGCCAGCCAGGCCACCGGGCTGCACAACAGCACACTTGCAGGGAAACATAGAAACACGAGGTTGTGAGCCGCTCTAGGTGCTCCACATGGCTCCCTGCCTGCCTGAATGACTAGAAGGAACGTTCAGCAGAGGCCTCATCAGGAAAAAGGTAAACAGACACACACACACACACACACACACAGATACACGCATTCCCACCCACAATCTCCTGCCAGAAATAGGATACCCCACAAGATGACAGACTTGTGCGCACGTGCAGATTTAACACAAAAACATGAGCGCACACACACGTACACAAACACACACATCGTCTTCACCTAACCTATTTACAGACACAAGGCTGTAGATATCAAAGCGCTGTTGCTCTCTTTGGGGAATTCCTCCTTTCTCATGTTTTAAGGGGAAATAGATGAAAACGAATCTCGCTGCACCTCCCCTGTGTACATGAATGTGTGTGTGCGTCTCTTCTCTGCCTTGTTAATGTGCTAAAATGTAAATTGGTCCTGCTCAACAATGTGTGTAAGGCTGTCTTTTTTCATGCGGTGAGGAAGCAGCGGCTTTGCTGACAGACTGTGGATATGCCTTTATTAACAAACCCGCACTCTGATTCCACCTCTCTGTCTGTCTGTCGGATCTCCTCGCTGCCTCCTTCAGCCCTATTCCACTATACAGCAGCCTATTAATGCATTTGCTAAAATCCAAGACTGCACTCAGGGTGTGACTGACAGTTTAGCATTTCTGCGACCTTCCTCCTGAAGATGTATCACTTCAAACGGCCTTCACACAGCCAGAACCTGCTGCTTGCTATTTCTTGTCTCCAACGCTAAGCAACATGTGCAGGTAGAACTGCAGCTCCATCCTCTCCGGGAGTGACTCAGTGATTTATAGTTGCTTGTAGTGAACAGAAACAGGCAAATGTCAGCAATATGGTAATGGATTTTCATGACTGACAGAGCACAGCACAAACGCGCACCGCCATCACCGTTTCCCTGACCCCTTCAGATATAAATAAATATCGTTTTTATTTATTTTCATGGGGTCTTTACTTATTTAATTTTATGCATCAGCGGTGGGTGGATGAATACATAAATTGTGTACAGGGAGGCACCATAAAAAAGAAGGAAAGGAGGATTTGCAATGGAGGTCAGGAAATGAACCACGCTCTTGGCTTAACAGAATAATTTAGAGTTCGGCCCGTTCCAGTTGGTGTATCCCCGACAGCTCCAAAGCCAGGGGTCACTCCTTCCTCGGCAAAACCATCATCACCGGGCTACAGTCCACTGTGGTGCCGGCCTGGTGAAAATGTCCACTCAACATGATTTAGATCCCCCCTCAGCCCCTCTGGACCCCCATCAGCAGAGCCCTAAAGTGAGTGATGTATTCGCTACATCTGTGGAGTGGAAGAGAAGAGAGGGGAGGATTCTGGTGCATAAAAATAGAGCCAGAGCCTGCCGGAGCAGAAGACTGAGACTTAATGAGGGATGCAATCATCAATTATTCAAAACACTTAATCATGGTGTCGCACGGCGCTGTTGCACAAACACACGTGTGCACACGCAGGCAGGCAAACGCGCGCAAAGATGTACCGCCGGCGCCTCAAACTGTGCCTCTGAAGGCAGACGCTGAGAGACAGATAGATGGATGAAACAAGGGAATGAAGACGTGTGATTACTGTTGTTACACTGTGTGTCCGAACATTTCATCCAGACACAATCAGCATTACATAATCCAGGGGCAACCCCACACTGCATGAACATGTGGACATTCGTCATGTAACACTTATCCTTGCAGTGTCAAAGGGTGCTGGAGTCTTTCTCAGTGTACACAACATTTGCAGACATGCAACCAGACAGTCACTGACATACAAACACATTCAAACCTACTGGTAATTTACAGTTTTTTCACTCTCCCTCTAGTATATATGGACTAGGGATGAATCATTAACCAATCAAATAGCATTAATAACTGAATTAAGTTAAAATATATCAACCAGTATTGCAAAAAGTGAGGAAACGGTGGTCTAACTGCAGATTTGCTGTAGAATCTAGTTGCACCACTAGTTGGAGACTCTCACTGTGCGATTTAATGGAGTTACAGGTGTTTTGATGCTCGCTGCAGCATATGTTTGTCAAAATTTCCCTGACTTGCTGTCTGGCAGATGTCTGATTTTGATAGCTATCTGAGGATCATGCTAATCCTAAAACTAGACTGTTGAACAGAAGCCGGCAGCAGCTGTTTGGTCGGGAGTGTCAGAGAGCAGATACCAGCACCATAGTTACTGTTAACATTCAGGACCGGCGGGACTCTAATTCTTCATGCTTCCAACAAAATATTTTAGAAATTGATGAACTGCATCAACGACGCTCCACTGCAAATACATTTCAGTGGTGGCAGTAGATTATTGAAAGACTTCCTGACTGGTAAACTCGGTGCACCAGTATTTACGGACATCTGTTCCAGCCGAGCAGCTGTTGCCAGCAGCTGGACTGACGTTAACGACAGTGAACAAGGCACAAGTTACTCCTATAATGTAGATAAGGTATGCATATTACATATAACAGTTAAAATCATTAACTCTGAAGTCTGCTGCAAAGAGACTGGGGAAAACCAAGGTTTTACATCTATTCAATATTATAGGTGACTGTTGAAGACTCACAGCCTGTCTGATAAATTAAAAATGGGTCAGACTATAATTGTTAGATGTGTGCAATATATCTAGTCTGATCTAATTTATGTCCTTCAATGAAGCCTGTGAAGTTGTGCAGCTGTTTGATGTGTTTTGTTCTTTTGTCTTTGCCTTTAATGGACAGCTGATAGTGAAGGGCAGAGAGGACAAAGAGAGGGGGGTTTAATACACAACACAAATCTCAAAGCGTGGACGTTGCAGATGTCTTGCAACCGCTAATTCTAAGGACTGTAGGGATCCAATATGACATGTTGGAGTAGGTGCCATTATAAGTGGATTTAAATTCACTTTTCTGTCAGTGTCATAATGAAAATTAAGTTTCCTCCATCAGAAAAAGAGATTTCAGTGACTTCCACACAGTGAGGAATACAAATTGTACTTATTTATTTATTTGGGGGGTGGGGGCTGGGGTTGGGGTTTAATCTTTTATAAGCACTGGGATACAGAGGCACAGCTGAATTTGAAATATTGTATCAGGAAGGGAAAAGTTTGGATCTTGCATCTGTAGCACATTCCCAGACTTGAGAAAGCTCACTGCTAAGAGTGATTACAATACAAATACATACAATGTACAGTGATGAGTAAAGTTGCAATAAATAATTGATTAATTGTCAACTATTAATTGTCCACGATCTTAATAAAAGATAAATTGATCTGAGCAATAGTTTAAGTAAATAAAAGCCAACATTTTCCATTTCCAGCTTCTTAACACTTAATATTTTCTGGTTTCTTTGACAGTAAACTGAATATATTCGGATTATAGATCATCTCAGTCTTTGGGAAACACTGATTGACATCTTTCACCATATCTGGCAATTTATAGACCAAACAACTAGTTGATTCATAGAGGGAGTAATCATCAAATTATTCAACAGTGGAAATAATCAATGCCCTGTTGTATCTTATTCAACAACGGAAATAATCAGTGCAGCCCTGCAGACTGATGAGTCATGATGGTTCACAGATTAGACAGTAAGTGAACAGCTGGTTTCATAGCATGTTTGGTGCAAGAAAAATGGGCGGGAGAAAAGCCTTGAGCAGCTTTGACAACCACTACGATCAAACAACTGGGTCAGAACATCTCTGTAACAACGGAAAAGGTGCTCCTGATCAGCAGTGGTCTGATCTGTGGTGGCATCTTAGAAACCTTGAAGGATGTACTGCTAAACTCTTGATACTAGATACTGATAGAAGTCTTGTTAAGTCCATGCTTCAGGGGGTTGAAGCTGCTTTGCTGGTACATAACGTCGAACAGCATATTTGGCTCATCACTGTATAATTATGTCCTTCTCAGCATGTGGCGCTTGTTTGGAGCAGCTTGTGGGAACGTTTAAGCTCTTCTAAGTATAAAATAGCACAGTTCTGCTCAGTCTCCACATGCTTTCAAGCATGAAGGGAAAGACAAGATATAGAAAAGGGTGAGGACTGGATGGAAGCAGAGTAGAGAATGCAGAGACTAAAAGAAGCTAAGGATGCTTTAGGCTAAACCTTCAACAGTGACATCCCCAAACTTTTTCACTTGCAAGCCGCTGGCGAGCCCTAGCTGCTTGCTGAGCAGCTCGCTGAGTAGCTCGCTGCCAACACATCTGGAGAACCCGACGGGTGAACTTTATCGACGGCTACAAACTCTGTCTGTCTGCGCTGCAGGGGGCATGAGCAGATTCTTCACCTCTGTCCTCCGAGCCCAGTGGGAGCTCAGAGGGAATGTCGAGGTTCAATCTACCCCTTCCACCCTTGGGAGGAATTCCCGAGTGGGTACCAGAACATCTTCTCCCCCGGCCCTCCCCCGCTGCATCCTGCTACGAGTGGCCATCAGTCAGTCACAGTTCCTGCCTCCTGCTCGTGTGTCTAATCGCCCACGCACACTGTCACAGTCACTTGCCCTTCCAGTTAAAACACAGACAGCCAAACAAAATCAATCTTTACTGAGTGTCCACATTTAATAAGACCCTGTTGTTTCTTACGGAGTCTGACAACATGATCAGCTGCCACACCGCTTCGCAAGGGAGTAACTGCAGCTCCGATATCTGGCACAGTAGGCTGGATATTTAACACTTTTTCATCCCACATTATACGTCACATTTGTTTGTTGTACTCGTTCGCCATTTCTCCGTCTTCCTCTCACAAACAAACACGAAACATCAATCCCAGATAAAGACCACAGCAACTCTTCTGATGTCATCAGCAGCCTGAGAGTGAATCACCACGGGATTGTCATACTCAGGACACGATTTGCATAATTTCCATTCTTGAATTCCAAACTCTTTGAACTTTACAAACATTTCTCAGCCAAACACACACACATACACACACACTCACACCACAGCGATGTGCAAAAAAATCTCATGCTGCAAATGGAGTCTGCGAAAGTTCCTGGAGGTGAAACTTTCTGCCAGCTCCTCGAAATAGACCCTTTTAGCACCCTATGGTCTATTGGACTGCTGGTCTGTCTGAACTCTCACAGAGAGTGGAGGGGCTATTGGCATTCACTTCCCTGTGGGGCTCTGAGTCAATACAAACCTCTTAAAACTCAGAAAACGCTGTGTGTTCCTGAGCGTGAGTGCTTGTATGTATGTGTGTGTGTGTGGGGGGGACTAAGAGGGGAAGATAGAGAAGGCAGGGACGTCAAAATTCAATAGTCATTTTTTCCATCTGAGTCAAAATGACGTCATTTGATTCGGACACACTGAAGTTGTAAATGCATTTCGGTGCAGATACGCAGCTGCACACTCGGTATCAGTGTGCTTGTGTATGTTCCGTACTTTTGTGTGTCTGTATGTATGTGCATGCAGCGCAGGTAATGATGGTGTGCTTAAGCAGAGTCCCACCCTTTCAGAGCCCAGCCTCTCGGTGCCATCCATCATAGTGTAGCTGCTAATGATACCAATACATACACCAGCACAGAGGGCCGGCAAATCCAGGGAGAGGTGTGAAGAAAGCAAAAAAAAGGGAGGGGGGGACAGGAAGAAAAGGAGAGGAAGAGAAAGAGAGAGCTGGAGAGAAAAATAGTAAGGAGGAAGGTAAAGGGAGGCAGCTGCAATTAAAAGACAAAGACCAACCACAATTTCACTATTATTATTGTAATGTATGTTAGGTTACATAAAGATCACTGACATGCCAATAAAACTAATTTGAATTTGCATTTGCATTTGAGAGCAGTGAAGGAGGAGGAGGTGGAGGAGGGAGAGACGAGGTGGGAGAGCTGGTAGAGAAGAGGCAACCAGCATGAAGAGGGAAGGAAATGTGCTGTCACAGGCTGAGGAGTGGAAGACTATCCGTGTGACTGGAATAGGCAATCTGATTCTCCCGTTCCTCCTCCTCCTCCTACTCCTCGCTTTCTCCTCTCTCTCTCTCTCTCTCAAACACACACTAAAACACACACACACATACACAGTGAATACAACGCCGCCAAACACACAGAAGAACTGAGGCTGACTGTGAATGCGCCCTGTATGAGCTCTGTTGCATCTATGTGGATTAATATTACAGCCACTGGATGCTCTTTGTGCAGGATGACCTCTCCGCTCCTCAGGAATAAGACACAAGCCTGCACTTGTGGCAGTTGTGTTTTATCTTTTGTGATGGCTTTAAAGATCCTCTCTTGTCTATGACATGGAGGATATCAAACTGAAAAAGAAAGCTTTTTTAATTCTGCCAAGTTAAACAGGACTTTTTATGTCTCACTGATATGCAGTTAAACATAGAAGAACGTCTACATGCATAAATGTCACGTTCAGTTCCTTAGTTACTGAACAAGACAGAAAATGGTTTCAGGAAAAATCAAAGTCGGAGTAGTATTTAATGATAAAGTGATGTAATGATCCCTTTGTTTGCTGAAATTAAAATACAAGATGAAATCAACACAATAAATAAAAAAGGCATCTTTATACTGTAAATTTGGAGGATTTTGAGAGAAAATCAACGCACCAATACCTAAACAGCAGGTTTTGATGTCAGATGAACCTATACAGCTTCTTTTATCTGCTTCACATGGAAACTCCCTTGAGAGAAGACCTGCTCTCAAATTAAAAATGAAACTTTGGAGTCAAATCAGTGCCCCCAAAATGAACTAAACATAACACCAACAGCAGCCTAACTCAGAGCAAAGACTTCAATTTTGAGTTAAATTTTGATGGAAAATATGCATTTTTTGATCGAAAATTTGTATTTCCTTGATTCTAGACTACCTCCGGCTCATTGAGAATTCAGCTTCATCAGTGAAGAAAGCGACTGTGACAGGAAAGGCTGGTGCACTCCTTTTTTTCCCCTTCTCATCTTATTCCCAAGACGCAGCGTCCTCTTCACTTCCTGGAGCAAGATGAAGGCCAGCGGGGGTTTTAAATTAGCCTATCAGATGCCTCCACCGGCTAAAGGAGAATTCTGAATATGCGAATAGACAGGGGATTAAGATATGTAGCTGGGGGGCACAACCACATCTGCACATTTATATGCACACACATCCACACAGACACACACAGGCAGACACACACACACAGACTAAAACCTTTTATTCTATGATTACAGAGGACAACAATGATCATGGTAGATCTCAGGCACAGGAAGAGCTTTTGGGGAATGTTGCAGTATCTTTAATGAGGACACAGGTAATGACGAGGATTACTCCTTGAGTTGAACGAGGAAAGAGATAAAAAAAAGATGCCGGTGTGTGTGCCTGAGTGTGTGAGTGTGTATAATGATATTCAGGGAGCATACACTCACTAGATTACACAGGACTATCTGCTCCAGGCGGAAAACACAGGTGAGGAAATCCCTCCCCGTCTCCCTCTTCGTCCTCCATCTTTCTCTCTGCCCTACTCCCCCATCATTTCACAAACAGGTGCAGCTCCCCTAACGCCACCACACACCCCTCCTCCTCCTCCCCCGATCTCCCCCATTCCTCGATCTTCTTTAACAATCTGCCCATGAAAAATATCATTCCCCCTCTTTCCTTTATCTCTTCCCCTCTGTGTTTCTCTCTCTGTCTGATTGCTCATCTTTCTTCATTGCTCTGCCTGCCTCTCTCCCAGGGCTTGCCATCTGTACAGTAACAGGTGCACTGCGTATGTGACTGATGTGTTTGTTACCTGTAGCGCTGCCTGCAGCCACAGCTTGCATGGAGAATAGCTGCTTCTACCTATCTGCTTCCTGACCAACTAGCTACCACTCTGCCGCTCCCTTTTTTCACACCACCACCACCTCCTCCTCCTCCTGCGACTCCTTTAGATCACGACAGGACAAGGAGAGAAGCAGGAGATGAGCGGTGTAATGAGTTAGGGAAGCAGCAGCAAGCTGTCATGTATTTGTATATGCGTTGATCTGAGCCTTTACCAGCCGTGCTGCGGCGGTGTGTTCACTGTAGTAGAGTTTAGGTAATTAGTCCCACCAGTCTACGAGTGCGCGTGTACATGCAAGCACATATGGGTGTGTGTTGTGCGTGTGTGTTTCGCCGGCTCCTCTCATTAGTCTCACAGGTGAGTGATTAAACGCTCTGCAACACCTGGAAGTGTTCCTCCTTTCCGCCATCCCTCCCATTTCTGCTGTTGTCTTAATTTACAGCTACACCCCCGAGAACCTCCCTGGCCCAGTCGCAACAGACTCGCAGCCTTGCCTCACTTTAGGGCCCTTTTCAGACAGGGAGTCTGGAACATTGCTGGGTCCATCTGTCTATTAAAGGAAGGGCAAAAATCTGATTATATACATGGTTGCAATAGATCTATTCAAGTATATGTGTGGCCCAGAAGGTAGATTATGGTGTCAAAGTATTCTTGAGCACAACCCTGAACCCCAGATGCTCCCAGAGGTGACCTTGTATTTTAGCTACATTTGTGTGTGTTGGTATCTGTTAAGCAAGAAGAAGTGGTGGCACCTCTGTATCAAAAAAGGAGGGAGAAGTGCTTTCATTCTTCTTACAAGCTGCACCACTGATGCAATTTAAACTTAGTTTGCAGTGGAAGTTTTAATTAATGCCCACAATGAGCACTGGGGATGTTTGTCACAGTTCTCACAAGAGGGTTCTGGAATAAATACTCTCATCATCTCCATAACTTCTTAACTGACTATTTTACAGTTCAACAGTGCTCAAAGGGTTGTGACTCTGATTCCTATTTACTCGCATGTTATAAAGAAACTCTTTAGCTATTCATATGGTATTTTGCTTTATTAGATCTGCGTTCACTATTATTGGGTAAAGCTTATGTTTACAGACAGATGTGGTACAGACAAACACACAGAGTTTTCAGACACAGGTTCCCCTTAAAAATCTCGCCTTTGATCTACAACATCAAGTCTATGATGAGGGGCTCCACCCACAGCCAAAGGCTAAGGGGAGGACTGTAAAAAGACTTCAAAAATGGCCACCGTTCATCCAATCTACTTCAAATTTGACAGTGCACTTTCTCAGGTTCCCTGCAATACACCTTCCAAAATTGAAGTAGATCAGTTATACAGTTGTCGAGGTATTTGAAAAACAGACAGACATGCAAACACAGACATTCTTTCTAGTCCTGTCAATGTCTGTATGTTGTACAACTTCAAAGTACCAGGAAAATACATGGTGAGTTTGAAGTGGATCAGACATACGGTTGTCAAGATATGTGAAGAACAGACAGACAGACATACACACAGATTACTTCATTTTATAAGTGAGATGTGACAGTTTTCAATTCAGACCTGAGCCATGGTGAAAATATTACAGAGATATAACTCAGTGAAACCACGTAATATTATTATTATTATGTCTTTTTTAAAGTAACTTTGGGGGTTATTCAAACATGAAACCAATGTAAAAATGCCACCACATTTACATGATGGTGTCCACAAGAGGATTCTAACATGTAGGATACATATTAACTGGAAAAAGTGGATGAAAGAGGTTGTGAGAAGAAGGATCAGGAAGGAATTCATTGGGGTATTGATGAGGTTGTGGGGTTCTGAGGGATGGAAACTAGATGATATTGCTACTTTCACATCCAACATCCAGCCAGAGCACTAGGTAGCATATAATCAATTAAACACCAACACTATAGTCACAGTAGGAGGCAGAGTGTTGAATAGAAAACCACAGAGGAAGAAACAGCGCCACCCAGTCAGGCAGGAAGACAGTCATATGGCCAATTGTATTTGGCTGCTGTGATATCATTATTGCATGTGTGTCCCTGAGGGCTGAAATGTGATGGATGTAAGCGATGCAGGTAATAAATTGCAGAGGTCAATCCACTCTGGCGAAGAGGTTCACACTCATGGAAGGCCACCTGATAGACAATATGGGATTCGAATATCCCCTTCAGCACACATTTCCATTCATTCCTCCGGCCTCCGTTTATCAGACAGGGGATCATTAAATTGTTCTCTCAAGAGAGCTCCGGTCCGAGGCAGTGTGTGGGGATCACAGTAAGAACTCATTTGAGGGGCGATTTACCACAAAGGCCAAGGTAAGAGTCTGTTTTCTCCGGGCGAGTGCACAGTCTCCAGAGAGGGCGGATCGAGAGGGAAAGGTGAGACAGTAGACTCATCACACCTTTCAAACCCATTAGCCACCCACACAAACACACGGGGGCACATGCCAGGTGGCGAGGTGCAGGTGAGGGCTGGGTGAGGTGAGCTGGGCCGATCGCATCAGCAAGCAATATGACTAATAACACAGCAGAAGTCACTGAGGCACACCAGGCAATCACAACCATTTCTCACCTCACTTCTCCCCATCTCTCACTTCCCGCTGCTCCTTTAATCCTGACTCTGTCGACCACTCCTTCCCCGACTTCTTTCTGCCATCTCGAAGCAGTTTTTGACACTTCATTATAAACACATACTTCAAAATGTACTTTTTTTCTTTTTAGTTAACTTTTGATGCAGTTTTTCCTCTCTTTTACCCATTTTCTTACATCTTACCAGAGGGACTGGAGGCTGAATGATACTGGTTTTCTTGAACCACGCTGATTTTAGGAAGTGGAAAAATCTGATACCAATACATCAACTGACACGTAATAAAGGAATCCTGAGTTGAAATCCATGATGAATTCCATAACTCCAAATATGCCATTTGTACGACATATGCCTTCCTCCCTGAAATTACAGTTATGGTTCTCTTCCTCCACTTATGGACCTGGTCTTGTCCAGCCAAAGTAACTGCTAGGGGGTGTTATCAAGATGGCTACAGAGTGGCACAGCTTAATCATAAGGATTTCGCTAAAACTCTGATGTTAGTGATATGTGACAACTTTTCACAATCTTGCCTTCCGATTATGATGTTGCCAAGCAACACTGGCAATTTAGGCTCTGCAGTCAGGCAAAAGACAGGCTGAAGACCACAAAAAGACACCAAACATGGCCAACATTCATTCAATCTACTTCAAACTCATCACTGCAATTCCTGTGGTCACCAGCAATACATCCGCCATGTTTGAAATACATCGGATATGCAGTTGTTGAAATATGTGAAGAACAGACAGACTTACAGCTACATATACACCGATCAGGCATACCATTATGACCACCTGCCTAATATTTTGTTGGTCTCCCATATGTGCTCAAAAATGCTCTGAATCATTGACCATGGACAAGAGGACCTCTCAGGGTGTCCTATGGGGTCTGGAACCAGGACACTGGCAGTGGATCCTTTGGGTACTCTGGCTTGTGCAGTGGGGCCTCTGTCAAGCAAACTTGTTCCACTGCATCCTGTTGACGCTTGATCAAAATGGGGTGTAGGAAGTTTGGAGGTCAAATCAAAATGTTGAGCCATTGTCATGTTCCTCTACATGTTCCTGATTGTTTGATGTTTTTCCATGTGGTGGGGTGCATTTTCCTGCAGGGGTAGGTCGGTGACATTTGGGATTTCCACTTGCATTAGGGAGTGTGCTGTTCTGGGACAATGTTTATTTGTGTGTCTAAGTCTCATCAACACAGATGTTAAAATCCAAGGTTTTCCAGCAGAACACCACATAGTACCAATAAGATCAATGTTATTCACTTCACCTGTCAGTGGTCATATTGTTATGGCTAATCAGCGCATACATACCTATATGTATCAAGCTAAAGTTACACTAAAAGGGAAAAAGACTGGATCATTATTTATGACCTTTCCAACAAAGTATCTCCCAAGCTAGTTTGCAGCTTACTATAAAAACACTGCTTGAAAACACTCCACACCTCCATCTTACTCAGCTGTGACACAGGCTCTACTACATGTGCTGCAGACAGAGTATTGTAAACAATAGAGACAGAAAACACTCTGCTGAACAAAACTATGAGATGACACCATTTCCAAGTTACCCCAAGCATCGTTTTCTGCATTATGTTCTGTCAAAAAATGTTTTCATATCGCTGCATATTGGGCAACATATATCTTGATGTAATGCATCTGTGATAGACCATATGCACATCTGCGAACTGATGTATTGACAGCTGTAAGAGTGTTGCTGCTTTATGACATGAAAACCACAGTGAGGCATCCCGTCCATGCTCCGTGTGCCAACTTACATTCATAACATCACATGAGAAAATTTAAGAAGGGAAGATTAAACGAATGAGGGTCTCTCCTCACTTTAGAATCTCTTCAACAGTGCAGCTGTTATTACCAGCTGCTGCAGAAGACTGAAGCAATGTGAAGGTGCTAAGTGCAGGAAAAAAAATCTTGTGTGCTATTTTAAATCGCACACACACACCAAATATGGCGGTCCAGTCATCCACGACACATTATCAAGCAGCCAAATATTTCTGTCAGCTCCAGCCATGGCTGTTATATGGGTGTGTGTGATTGAAACCATCAAATCAGTTCACAGTCATTTAATCTTGCAGCTTTTAGATCTTGCCTCTTCCATTAATCCAGCTTTATGCGCTCACATGCGCACGCACACAGACACAAACACACACACACACACACACACACACACACACAGTCAGCTTGGGTTCACAGCTGAATGTGTGGTTTTTTAACACCCTCGTTCCCACAGATTACTTATCGTGCTCATCAGCCCTCAGTCCGCTATGGATGGAGAGGAGCTGTTATCTGGAAGGATATCCAGCTAATTGAAGGCTGCCTATCTTAATACTCATATAAGGAATGTGTGGGAGTGGGTGTATGTGTGAGAGAGAGCGAGAAAGATCGAGAGAGGGTCAAGGCCTAAGGGTAAGGGAGCCATCAAACGCACTATTATACTGAAAAAAAATCATTTACCCTTCAGTTATATGTCCTCTTCATCTTTTCACTGGGAGTGTGTGTGTGTGTGTGGCTGCACACACAAGTCCAGCAGTCCAGCAGAGTGTGTCAGTCTGGTTGATGCTCAGTGGAACTCGATCAAGGAGCACAAATGACCTAAGTGCAGGTGATTGAATCCTCCATTCGTCCTTAAAGAAGGTCTCTGACTAAGAGCTGGACTGCACACACACACACAAGCACACAGGTTGAAGCGCCAATGTATCTGCTGAATTCATTTTTATTGCTACTAGTTATCCGCTAGATTTCTTATTAATCTATTCCAGTGTCTGGTTTTTATGCTAAAGACACTTTAAGCATCACTGTTTAGATTGACACTGAGTCCCTGTTAGATAAAATGGTTGCTATTCACCACTTCCACTGAGATTCAACACCCAGATGTGCAGTTCTACACACCTTTAGGCAGCTTTTGAATTCCCTGATTTGATTTGCAGCTCTGACACATAAAAGCTATACCAGTTCATATAAAACGACACTCCCAACCCGGTAGTTTACACCGGCTATTCTTTCACTATGTGATCAGTGTGAAATTGAATAGCCAAAGGACAAATTGCTGGAGAGTAAAACCAATAGCGAGCCAAGGAAACCCACTTATTTTTCTCAGCAGACCAGTAAATATTGAACTTGAATTGCACAGGTGGAGAGAAGGAGGGAGGACGCTAATGGGGTGTCTAAGTTGCTCTGTTTCTGCTGGATAAGTAGGCAATTGTTTGTTAACTGCCACAGGCTTAGCCATAAGAACTTGATAAGCTGATACATTAACAAAGCTGCTCAGTATGAGATTTGTTTTGGGGTCTTCTGCCCACTAGTTGCAAAAAAAGTGCCTAATGTAGCATTAAGCTGCTTTTGGCTTTTGTAAATGAATAGCACAGCTGTATTTTCATTGCTTGCCTAATAAATGCATGCTTACTAAAGCGCCACAGCTCAATCTAAAGCACAAAGCCATACTAACTGGCTCTGGGCTGATCTGAGCTAAAGAAATTCTCAGCAGTTAAGTGAGGACTGCTTCGTTTTATTCCCTAATGTGTATTTATGTGTCTGTGGGTCAAATCCTCTTACACGTCTGCCTGTGAACAACATTTATAAGAGGGGAAAATGCAAATTCTGGCACTGAAGGGATGTATGGCAGGTCATTGAGAAGGTGCTGATCGTGTGAGTACAAGGACATTTACTGCATAATAGTAATAACATTTTATTTGTAGGGTGCTTGGCAAAGTACTCAAAGACACTTTACACTTCAAGTTAAACTCATTTTTAAGCATTATTTGTGAATGTAGCGGTACATAAAGAGTGTTTCCAGTCCATAGTCAAGGCAGCGAGGCATCATTCAAGTCACTCCTTAAGTTATAGCGAACATAATGCAACAGCTGCTGTAAATGTAATAAGTACTTCACTGGATCCTGATCACCTTCATCCATGGAGAAACATACATAGGATTAGGTGGAAGAAACAAGTGCATCTCATGGAAACTGTTGGTTTATCTGATATATTTGGACAAGCAAACATTTGATCCTGAATCCTAATGATTATATGATTTGCCTTTTAATATTTTGTCATTCCTATGAAGCACTTTATAATTTTGGTTTTGAAGAATATTATCATCTTTGAAGCTGATGCACCTGAATACAATCCCTAGGAAAAGTAGGTTTTACAATTGTGTATTCAACAAAAATATAACAAGATGTAATATTCTTTTATAGGAAAAGTGAGTACAGCCCTAAAAGCAATATTGCATCATTTGAAAGATTTCTTATAGGTAATTTACATATCTGTCCACAAGACATGGACTTGTTGAAATCTTTGACCACTGCTGTGGACAAAATTCTTTCAGCTGCAAGATGTTTCGGGCTTTTCTTGCAGGGACTGCCTCTTTCTGACAGATGACCTCACATCATCTCACTCTTCAATATGATGCAGAATTCAAAGTTGAATCAATAACTGCAGGCTGCTCAGTCCCATTGAAGACCAAACCTTAACATTTCCACCACCATGCTTCATAGTTGGTGTGAGGCTTTTCCTCCTTAAAATCTGTTTCTTGGTCTGCGCCAAACAACTCTATCTTTGAGTACTATCAAAAGATGTGGTCTTTGCCTGTATGCCCATCGGCAAAATGCAGTTTTGCTCTAAGATTCTTTGAGACAGTTAAGACTTTTTCCTGACATGACTCCCATGCAGGTCTAATTAGTGCAATCTGACTGTAGATTCACTTTGACATCAACAGTCTTGGAGACTTCTGTTCGCATCCAACAGTCAACTCTTACAGGCTAATTTTGCTGGAATAGCCAGTTCTAGAGAAATTAGCCGTCATTTCAAATCAGCACTACTTGTAAAAGATTTTCCATACTCTGAATTTATTTATTTATATTCAGGTTTTTAATTCAATTGCCAGACTCACTGACATCCACAACCTTTTCTCTGTAGGTCTTAGAGAGCTTTTTACATCTTGATGTGACACCACACACTTCAGCAGCAAAGATGAAGGTGCGATGAATGTCTGGATGTAGTTACCTTTTCCATCTGTGTGTGTATGTGATTTGTATATTTAAGTGATTCAAATTACCACAAAATGGCATTTGTTTGAATACACCACCTTTATCTGTAGACACTGTTTCAAAGAGGATAAAGTGTTTGCTTGTCCAAATATGCCAAAAAGCCGACAATCTCCACTTGGTTTTTACAACTGTGCATACAGTTTATCTTAGTGTGTCACTGTTTCTATTTGGATTAGCATTTAAATTGTATAAATGTTGACTAAAGGGGCAAAAAAAACCCTCCTTAATTTGCACCACTTGCCTATAGTGTGGTAGTGATGATATCTGTGATATCTTAAAAAAGTAATAGATACCTACATCACTGAGCTTTACTTTCCTTTGGCAATGCAAACCAGAGTAAGTTAAGAGCACTTTTCCAGTTTAAATGGCTCATATTCACTCTGCAAACCTCCAAAACTTGGTTCCATCAATGGTGCCCTCGTGATGTGAAGACCCAAAAGTAGCCACACTGTGGGTCTCAAGTTGCATCTCAGTTAAAGTCACAATAATGTTGGGTGACATGATAGTCAAGTGGTGAATACCACATGTGCACAAATACCTTCAAGCAGAGAGACCCTGACTGGCCTGGAAATGTCCTGCTCTATTTTCTCACCTCTCCTGCATCACCCCACTGTAACTGTGCAATATCGATGAAAAAACCCAATAATATGAATATCATTAAAAGTGATATATGTGTATGCAAAGAGAATTGAAAGAAACAACTTAACACATCACGGTTGATGCAATATACTTTCTACTGAGTGCAATCTTGCTTTAAATGCATTCTGTCTCTTTATTCATAAACGGCCCCACCTCTCTCTAGTTGCTGTAGCGGTCAAAGCAACTGACCTCTGCACAGCAGGTCCAGGAAATGGCCTACGACCACACCGACTAGAAATATGACAGACTGCATTCAATCTTCCTCCACTCACCTCTCTAAATCTATGGTGCTGTGAGACGGACCTACAGTGTGTGTGTGTGTGTGTGTGTGTGTGTGTGTGTAGAGGGAAATTTCCAGGTTTTTGCAAGTGTGTGTGTGCCATTACACGTGATGGTTGACGACTCCGCGTGGAGAATAAACGACCGAGACTGAGCTGTGAAATGGCCCCACAGAGCTCCAAGAAGCTTCAGTTATTACTCACCACAGCCTTAACCTTCTCTGATCTTCTCTTCGTTTTATGACTCAGTTAATTTCCTTCCTCATACACAAACACTTTGTTAGCAGAGGCATAAAGAAAACTGCATGATTTTAATTAGTGTTGTTACAGAATAGCATTTATGATACTACCTGAAAAGGGATTGTGTTAAAGATCAGTTACAGATGGAAAACAGTGAGCAAAGATATAACAAAACAATAACTGAAGCCTCAGAGGGTTTTCACAGCAGCATTAAAGGGCCACAGTGTAGGATTTGGGGGATCAATTAGCAGAAATGGATAACAGTAATTATGATTATGATTTTTATTAGTGTGTAATTACCTGTAACTGAGAATGGTTGTGTTTTTATTAGCTCAGAATAATCACGGAGAGTGGATCGTCTTCCACAGAGCCTGCCATGTTGCACCACCATGTTTCTACAGAACCCAAAACGGACAAACCAAAAACTCCAAAGAGGAGTGGAAGTGGGGGAGGTGAGGGGGGTATTCAGTTGGCTGCCATCTGCAACTTTACCACTAGATGCCACTAAGTTCAACACAAAGGTCCTTTAATGCTGCATTAAAAATTAAACCCTTTTTGATGATTTTTATGTTTCCACTCCAATGGAAACTTAACTTGGTTTATGGCCTGAGCAGATTTCGTGACCCGTGAAACCACACAAAACTCACAGAAGTGCTTTTCGTGACACTGAAGTGTCGAGCTCTGTGGACTCGAGCGCACAAGTTGATAAAAGTGTGACAAGCTGCAAGTGTGTCACGGATGAGTGTACGTCCGAGTGACAGTGTACTTCAGAGAGTGTCAACTCTGCAGGAGCATCTGGGAACCCACCCGCTAATCTGAGCCCAGCGAATGTTATTCGAGCCGGGCACCAGGTGCTCCGGGGAGGCAGCTTGTCATGTGGTTCCGGCCCAGAAACAACTCCTCTGTCCTGGACACAGATGCCAGACACTCTCCCTCCCTGGTTCATCTGCATGAACAGATGTCTAGCACACAAGGCAACCCCACCACTGCCTATGAGGAATTTAATTAGGTTACCAGCACCTTATCTTTCAAAATATGACAGGGTCAGACAGGCTGTATCACTTCCACTTGGCTGCTGCTGTGGTCCTGCTATAAGTATACACACTGTAGGTGCAGGAGACAGTGGGTAATGATGGATATTGAATTGTGGCTAATCTTTACAAACACAGAGAGTAAAGGAGTGACAAAGGGGAGGATCATGGGACGGTTAAAAATTCATTAGTGAGCACCAACAAAAAAGCACAGATGGAGAGAAGTCATGAGAGAGACAGAGAAAGAAAGAAGGGGGGGAGAAATACAAAGAGGGAATCCTCGGAGGAAAACATCTTTCCATTCCCGTCTTTGTCGGTTTCTTTTCTCTAACTTTGTTGCAGTCTCACAGTGAGTGTGGAAGTCAGTGGAGCTGCTCCACAGGGAAGAGCAGCAAGCAACCCCCCCCAGCAAAAACCGAGAGCCCGCTCCCGTTCTACCTCCATGCCATAAATGCATTCATTATCTATTGTGTTCTTTGAATAAAGATCTTTTTTTTAAAAAAGGGGGGTGCATCTCTGCTCCTTTGTATGAGGCTATATGAAAGGCAAAAGAAGGCAAATTAAAATGTAATTTGTGATGCTTTGTTTGTCGCTTTCTCTCCAGCATCTGAAATGTCACAAGGAGCATGTAATACTGCCGGGGTCTGCTGAGGCATGACACAGGCCACCGTACATCACTGGTGTCTATGTGTGAGTGTGTGTGTGGTTTGAGGGAGGAGGGTGGTCAGGGATCTTGACTTCTGGGGAAATTAGAATGTAAGGCGCTGAATTAATTGAAGTGTTAATGTGCTGTGACTCCAGTGTGGCTCTTGCTTCTGCTGCAAATGTGTGTGTGTGTGTCTTTACCTCCTGAAAATGCCTCTTCTAAAGTGCTTTTGTTTGCTGTGAAAACTCATTAACAAAGTGAACACCTTTGTGATTTCGCCCCAAAGTGGCACTCACTGGAGAAAGAAAGAAAAAAAAGAAGAGAGGGCTGATGTGTGCAGCAGAACTGGGGGAGGAAATGGATTAAATGTGATAATGATGATGTGAATTACTACTGCTGATGTGAATGTGAGCAGGACAAAAAAGAGGGTGAGCACAAGAGTCTCAGTTCCATAATCAACATCTTATCTGAAACAAGAGGATCCCTGAAGCTACGCTAAAGGCAGAGAGTGATGGAGAGGAAGGGAAAGAGACAGAGGAAGGAAGAGAGGTAGAGCAATGCTGAGAAAAGCAGCGACAGGAGGAACAAGGCAAAGAAGGAGAATCAAAGACACATTGAGAAAACACAGAAAGGACACAGTGATGGTGAAGATGTAGAGCAGTGATAAAATACAGAAAAGCAAAGGGTGAGAAAAAGACTTGATGTGAATGAAATAATAAAACCAATTAGCACGGTTATTCAGACACTTTCAGTCAGGCACTAAAGAGCAGAATGAGGTGGTTATGACAACTGATTTGAAAATTTAGACATCATATATTGTTTTCCCATGTTGGGCTTTCAAATATCTGTTGTGTGTTCTTGAAATCTATGTTTTTAAATGTCCACAAACTTATAATTATACTTGCACAATTATGCAATTCCTGCTCAGTAATCTGTATATATTACATAAGTGACACTTAGGTGTAAGGCCCTCTGCTTTTCACTTATAAACGAGGAAAAATGTGTCAGTCTGTCTGTCTGTCCATGGCATATCTCAACAACTATACATCCAATCTGCTTCAAACTTGATGCGAGCATCATTGGGGAACCGAGGATGTGCAGTGTCCAATTTGAAACAGATCGGATTAATTCATGGATGCTTTCTGGGGTCTTTTTTGGAGTCCTCAGTTTTTTTTTCTTTGGCTGCCTGAGGGTGGAGCTCCTGCTGCTAGGCAACAACATAAAAGACAAACATATGATGGCACAGATCAAAGGTAAGAATCTAGGAGGAAATTTTGTTCGTCTAAGGGTTGGACAATCGGGCCAATGAATCAGCTATCCACCATTAGCTGACTCCATCGGTTTTTGGGGGCAAATTTTTAGACAATTCCTGCTAATTTAAAAGTCTGTCTTCTTTAGAATTCAACAAACGCAATTGACCGTGTGCACTAATAGGAACCAGCAGTTGAAGTAAGTAAAAAAAAGTAAGTTAGCAGCTCGTTGCCTCAGTCACTGCATAGTTCGTGCCGATAGCGGTGGTTAAGTGACTGTCATCAGCCATAAAGTGTGTAGATAGGCCCAAATTTGAGAATTGTTGTGTAAATGTTGTGTACTGTGTTTGCTGCCACAGAAAATGAAACAAATGCTTGCTTCATGTAACACTACAGTGGTGTCCGGGACACTCCTTATCATGACAGAGTTGGTCGGGAAGGTCAGGCTACAGTAAATATACAAACCATGACCTGTAAAGGTAAGCCAACACAGAAACCTGACATGTTTATAATAACGTGTTTAAAAAATTGGGTCTCTGAGATTGATGGGGTTGTATTAAAGAAAGCTAGACTAATATTTATTCAAGTCACTTCGAGTGTGTCAGTTTTTGACAAATTCAAGAAGAGGTGTTCATGATACTAACCTTTGTGAACTATGGATTGATTCTATTCTGCAGGGAAAAGCCCAAAACAATAGTTCCTCCTGCGCATGTTTTGATTCAGAGAGTGTCAGAGAGGAAATGCTCTTCACAGATGTGTTTGTTTTCAATGTGTTTGTGAGACAGAAAGAGCAGGACGCAGCTTTGCAATGAAATACAATTTTTCTCACTTTAAATAGTAAAAGAAAAAGAAAGAAAATCAATATGTGGCTGTCACTGTTGATATTGTGGTGGGCTGCCACAAATAAATCAAAGTATGGGAAACACTGATTAGTCCCCTCTGCAAATATATTGGCAATCAGTGGCTGTTGGACTGACGGTGACCAGCTGGAAAATTGTGAAATATTGCCCAACCTTAGCCTGTCTGTACCGCATCAGTCTGAAAATGTCCGATTTAACCACTGACAGCAACCTAACAATCAAACTTGATGAGCGTATTGACTGGAGGAGGTGCTGCGTCAAGACTGAAGCCATTCAGATGAGGAGTAATCTCATTTTTGGGGTCCTCTTGGGCTTTTGGTGACCTGTGGTTGAAACCTATGTCCTCTTTGATTAGGCAGCATATACAATATCACACATTTCTGTCACATTCTGATAAGAGCCGCACTGAAATTGGCAGAACTAGTACAAATCAAAAGCTGTAACTCCACACAGGATTCTATTCATGTACTTATCCCATTTCCGAGTCATAGTCTGAAAGCTGGAAAGTCGAGCTGTAAAAAGTAGAGCATGCCAAACCCACGCAGTCTTTTCGTGGTCAAATATAAGAGCAGTGAAAGTGTGTGTGTGTGGGAACTGTTGTGTCTGCACATGCTAATCCCAGCAGTGTGGACAGATTGTGAGTGTTTTAAGAAGATTATAGATTATAGACTGCAGAGGCAGATTAGCTGGCAGCTTGATCTGAACCTCTGGATGGACTGCCCTGCTCTCGCACAGCCTCTCTGAGGGAGCGTGCATGCTTGTAATGGGCTTTTGTAGTGCCTGTTTGCATTCAAGAGGTAATCACGATTGGTTGGTAATGATAGTTTTGTGCGCGTACGGTGTCTTAAGGCTTAGAAACATGCGTCTGACTGTGCGGGTATTGATTTGTTGGGCACAAAACGCACTTTCCATTTCCCTCACAGTAAATAAATGGCAAGAAATAGGGTACATATATACACATTTAGTCCCAGTGGGCTGTAAAGATATTCCCGATGCCAATTATATCTGAGAGAATGTCACACATGCACACACACACAAGGAGTGGATCAATGGGACGGGCAGTCAGCCAAGAGCCAGTCAATTCCCACCCTTTCCTCTCTGTGCAACGGTGGAAACCCCTGAAAAAATAATCCCATCTTTAACATGTTATAACCTGTTTAAAAGACCGCTAAAGAGAGAGTATAATATTCACTGGTAATCTTTTCTGCCTTTTTTATTGCTGCTCAAATGAGTTAGAATTCTACCTTTGACAGTGACGTGCATTAAAGAAGGACATGAGGAAGTTACAGGTAAGTGCTTTTGCATTATGTTGGGCTCTTACTGAGGAGAAGTTCAATCATGAGTCAGAGCTGTGCTGGGACACCCCAAGTGCACTGGAGTTAACTCATAGAGGAGAGGGGGTGGAAAGATAGCGTATAAAAAGGCAGCAGTGAAAAGTGGAATTCAAAAAGCAGTTCACCTTAGAATGGAAAAATGTACTTTCAATCATATGTGCATTTGGAAGGAGCCACAAAAGCACTTCAGTAGGGGGTTTTAATGTCACAGCAAAGTAGTAGGTGAGCTAATGGAAGAGTCCATCAGAAAGTAAAAAATGGAAAAGGATGTTGTAATCCAAATTCCTTTGTCGCTCCCAAGTTAGTTACAAAGTGTGCATGAAATAAGACGTTCCCTTCAGATTTCCAGGTCAATCATGAAAAAAATTAACTTTGGTAAATGTTACTTATCTTCATGCACAAGTTTCCTCTGCAGCCGTTTGCTCATTGTTTCCGGCGGACCTAATTTAAAGAAATGCCACAGAGACACAGCCGTGTCGAGCAGGTAACTTGAATAGGCTGTCAATTTTTTGTCGCGTTGAATTGTATCCATAGCAACAAGTGTCACTGGGGTGCCTGTGCAAAAATAAGCAGCCATGCAAATGCGACCTGACCAATTTATGCTATATATCCACTTTTTTGCTGTCACAGTGCTTCAACATGAGGATCTGTTACATGTTGGCTAATTAAAAATTCAGTATGTTATTCTCTGGCCCCCACTGAAAACTCGTCTCAAGGCAAATGAACTTGTACTTGAATTAACACTGACTCATCACCCAGGCCATGTCAGGTTTCCAGTGAATCAGGTTAGCACAAAGGCCTCAACTCTTCATTGTGCTAAACAGCCCTTATTATTGAGGCGGCGGCGCATTCCATTCAAACTTTACACAGTTAAAAGAAGACCTTGAGCCTGATGTAATATTTTGCAGGTGGTGCTTTATTTTCCTACAGCTAGTCACTTTATGCAGACATTTACATGGTGTCGGCGGAGATTTTGTGCAGCATAAAACTATTCTTTGCGAAAAAAGGAGGCTTTCCAGATATCAGACGTTCACACATGTCTTTGACTGAGATACAAAATCACAGCTACAAGCCTGCTTTTTCTCGCGAAGACTGTGAAAAGCTTTAGGAACAGTAAGCTCCAGCTTCCGACGACTTCTTGATGTCAAGACTACATAACCTAAAACAGCTCTTTTCTGTGTAAGATTTAGGCCCACATCCATTCAGGAGCATAGTCTACCATTATACAGTACTCACACAGAAAAACCTACAATACCGCAATGGAAAAACATAAATTGCAAGAGGCAGGCCTGGGTTGCCAGGTTGTGAAAAGTGACAAAGAGTAGGCCAAAAAAAGAAAGAAAAAAAAGAAGGGAGGCTATAGACAGAGCAGACGGAGATGAGGACTGAAAGAGGGAGAAAGAGAGCCTTCAACAGTGTTTTCTTTGAGAGTTTCCGCACAATACTCTGTGGGTTTCTATGACAACCTGGAGTCACCAGCTGGGCCCATACAGGCAGAAGTAATGGGCCTGTTTTTGCAGAAGTGGAGAAAGTATTCAAACCCTACCTAAGTTTAAGCAGCATGGTTACACTATTAAGAAAATAATAAAAATCATCCTAAACTTCTGCTTTTACAGCCATAAGTAGATGCAAAATGTAATTACAGTAATTAGCAATTGTTGCATCTACTGTAAAAGAAGTATTTTAAAGTTGAGATTAGACTTTGGGGCACTTTGAGGGAGGTTAAAGATATTTCATGATGTTGACTTTGGTGTTTTCATTTGACATATAGGACAATATAGCTATAGATTATTGCAGACTGGGAATATGGAAGCAAATTGTGTCTCAGAATAAAGTAGCAGGTTCATCTACACCTGCCACGCTTGTAAATGGCACAAAACTCAACAAGCAGGACACATATATCGCAGGGAGAGTCACATTTAAACATGCACAAGTGTCCCCATCCATACAACCCAGCTCCATATATCTGTCGTATCTACCAGCTACACATACAAAGCTGAAGCAGGTTGTGTGCCAGGGAGAGAGAGAGAGAGAGAGAGAGGAGAGTGGGGAGTGAGGGTCTGCAGAGCGTCACAGCTTCATGCGGCTTTTAGCTGCAGCGGGAGCCTGGACCCCCCCTTAAAAAGCAAACTGACCGCGGTCGCCCATTCAACTCTCATTCCCTCTTGTCGCTCTTTCTCTCCATCAAACCTCCAAAAAACCCAGCGACTGAGAAGCAGCTGCAGCCCACAGACCATTGACTACATTCCTGCACTAACTCCATCAACATAACCTCCACTGTACCGCGTCTCACTTCATTTAACTCCACTCCCATTGCGCTTAAAAAGTGTGCACACATCAGGAGCACCGGGCGGGAATCAAGAAAACGGGAATAAACTCCGTGCGTAAAGTTTTTGTGCATCCTTGTTTCCAAATTACGCACACTAGGTTAAGTGCAGCTGTATTCAGAACTGGAATACGGTTACGATAAAGTCACAGACAGACCCTTTTTCTCATTTCTTGTCGTTGTGGAGCAGGCGAGCAAGCATCCACAAGGCGAGTAAAGCAAGCTGAGGTGCGTGTTTCTGATGGTTAAAGGATGGAAAACTTGCGATCACTTTATAGTAATAATTCAGTGCAATCTGGTGCTCAGTCTCCAAAAGCGCAACTTCACTCTCCAAATGCAGCAAACCGCTGTCTTTCCTCCCGCCTAACAGCTCTCACCAACAGCCCCTGACCACTATTTAAGTCAAGGGGGTCACTCCCCCCCCACAACCACCCAACACACACATACAAGAGCACTAAAATCCCGATGCACCAGCAGCAGCACCAGCAGCAGCAATAGATAATTCATCGCACAGACAGCAGCAGAGCACACTGAATCCACAGGCTTGTTAAATGCATCAACTGATCTGAAAAGTGCACACTTCTCTGGACCTCCTGCGCAGGACCCGGGACGAGATCCGCCACTTTGTTTCTGCGCCACCGCCGGGCTCAGGCTCCGTTCGCATTGGCGCACTTACCTTTGCACTACAGCGAAAACCAGCACAGTTAGTTCCCATTTTGAGAAAAGGATTTAGAATCCATTCATTCCCGTGTATCTCCTCCTTGGTTTATTCAGACATCCACAGTGGGTTTCAGCAGGCAGAGTAATCCAGTTTTCCATCCCGGGGAGAGCGCTTGCAAGCTTCCTTACATCTTTTTTTTCTCCTTCACAATCCTTACAAAAAACTATGCCAGGCTTCTTTCAGCGCTTTTTTTCTCTTCTTCTTCTCCTCCTCCTCGGTCCTCTGCCCCCCTCTTCTTCTTTCCTCTCCCTCTCTCTCTCCCTCTCTGAGGTTGCCTGGTTACCTCTTTTCTGTAGGCTGGTTCAGACCGCCGGCCGGCAGCCAATCACAAGGCTGGGTTCGTCTTAACCCCTCCGCTGCTGAACTGTCCTGATTTCCAGCTTTCAAGGAGTGAAGGCTGAGAGAGACAAGTGGAGGAGGGGGGTAGAGTGGGAGTGATGGTGGAGAATTTGGGGGGAATATATATATATACACACACACACACACACACACACACACATATATATAAAACAGAACTGTAATGAGCAAGGAAAAATATAAAAGGAGAAGAAGGCTGAGAAAAAGGAGCTGATTGGTGGAATTACATTAAAAAGTTGTGGAGGAAATGTTGTGACTGGTAAAGCTGCATCAGTGTTTGGACACACAGCAGTAGTTTGGAGGCTGAAGATGAGTGTGCTGTCCAAATTTCCCAGTCATCACACACCCACTCCTGTTTACACATACGTAGTAATGCTGACATAATAACACATTCACAGAATCATGAATGCAGCAGTAGCCAGTCATGCCGCAGCCTTCACTCAGTCATTCAGCAAAGACTATTGATCGGAGAACCACCCACAGTTAAGTCGTGCGGCGTAAATGGTGTGTGACTCACGGATCGTGGAGTCGAACCAGGAGTGGGAGCACACTTTAAGTTTTCTGAACTTTAAAGAAAAGAACGAAAAAAGGGCCTAAAGACGGGGGAAAAAACTGCTTCTTTACTTTTGCTTGTTAATTAGTTTAAGATTGACACAAGAAAATGTTAAAATATGAGACTGATGCAACTGCACTGAACCCGTTGAATCATAATATTTTGCAGTTTCATGACTTTCCTCCATTCTCCCCTGAGCCTTCATCTTGCGCTGCCTGTCCCCCTTTAATCCCCCTCCTCTCCGTTCACTTTTCTACCCCTGCACCTCCTCCTCCTCCTCCTCTTCCTTTTCTCCTCCACTCTCCGGCCCTCATATCATCCCCCCACCTTCCCCAAATGTGTTGTTGCTGCTTGTGGGGAGTTTAGGAAGCTCAGCGTGGACACAATTCCTCTGATCATTGCAAAGACTGGAAGACACTCAGCACTCCTCCTAAAAACCTCTTCTGGCACATTCAAACACAGCTGAGATTTGATCTAATAGTTGGTGGAGACAAGGGGTGGGGTGGAATATGCAAAGAAATTATGATGTATGCTGCAAAAATATACATTTGATGACTGTAATTTGCCATTGGAAAGGTTAAAAATGTTACTGAACGATACACAGTGGGGTCCAAAAGTCTAAGACCACTAGTAAAGATACATTTGAGATGACATGAATTCATGGACTTCTCAGAAACCTTCAGTCTAGCCATGATTTGACACTAATTCTTCACTTGAACTTAAACCTGATGCCATGTTTCCTACCATCAGTATGCTACTTCTGTTGGGAGTAGATTAAATCCATTCAAGTGTCATCTACATGCTGCTTTCATGAAAAGCAAACAGCTCAAAGAAATGTGACCTTTTGCGCAAATGCCTGAATATATATGATGCCACAAATTCAAAATAAAAAATTAAGACATAACAACCTACTGAGTCTGGACAATGGTATCAGATTTACAGATGCTTGCCTGGTCTGTAAGATTCTGCATGACTTGGCTCCTCTTCCTCTTAGTGCTTGTGTAACGCAAAAAACAACCGACTGTGGCAGCATGTAACTGTGGCATATATCCGTTTAAGATTAACTTCAAATCATGGCTGAAAGATCACCCTATAGCCTATTAAGATAACAGATGGTGCTTTGTTGTAACAATGCATTTTGCTAATTTTGCTAACAAGTGAAAGTGGATGTCATCCTCCCACATCCCCTCTCAAGTCACCTACTGATTGCCCTCATTTTAAAGTATTTTCTATGTTCTTACGACCTGTGTTTTGTTATAGTTTTGCTGTTTCTGCTTAATGTGTTCAATGTGTCTTTTGTGTGTCTGCCATCACACCTGTCCAGAGACTGAGTTGGCTAAACTGACACATTGACATTATTGGCTATTAATGTGCACTGTCCATTTAGTCTTAAACTTTGTAAATAAATCAAATAAACTCTGATTATTTGCAAGATTGAATGAAAATGCTCCTGTTGTCTTGGACATGTGAATCTTATTGTATGTGTCAAAATATGAACAAATGAAATTTTTTGCCTGCCATCAAAAATAATGCAGAGAACTATATGTGTAAAAAGAAAGTAAGAAACTTAAACTGTGTCTGAGGAACCACTGACGACTTCAATGAGGTAACCATATTTGCACAGTGGTGACACTGACAGAAAAGGGCTCTGGCAAAACCATGGAATAAATTCATCCCTTGACAGACTGCATGTGGAAACCTAACATGTTAAAATGCACATTGTTGGCAGAAAACTCGGCTAAATCGATGGATGATTCTGTTTCTAGCTGTTGTCGAGAGATGACAATGTCACAATTACAACATAGACTGGATATGAAGATGGACTAATCCTCAGTGACGTCACTCATAGGTTTACTGAAGGGGAGTTTTCACCATCAGTCAGCACACGACTCTTCTTAACTCCCGGCAAATCCAAAAACTGGCAAATAGGTGGAGTGTGGGTGGAGCAAATGTCTCTGGGCCACAGACTGTCCTACCATCGTACCAACCTGTCGCTCAAAGTGGCCTCACCTTTATGTACACATAGTTTTAAGCCCTCAAACAATTTAAACAGGCCAGCTATTTAAAAATTCATCCTTTGACAGTTGTCATGAATGGAGAAATTTACTATAAGGACAAGAATTTTTTTTTGTACCAGGCTGTAAAAATGTTTATTTCTGATGTAAAATTTTGCATTTTGACATGGAGGACTATGTGGAAGGACTCACTCTTGCAGGCAACCTCAAGTGGCCATTCGAGGAACTGCAATTTTTTGGCAATTCCCTATTAGTTTCAGTTTTTCAGCCCTGGATGTTGCCGCTTGGGCCCAGAGATGTAAAAGCCTTCTTCATGGAATTCTAAGCCACTGTCTGGTGTTTCTGCATTCGATAAGGATGTCGGTCGTATTTCATCATCTCACTGGTACCTCAAGCAAAACAGCCCCTCCAACGCAGCCCCTTGTGTTTTTCGCTTTTGTTTAAAAAAATCAAAGCACAATTTTCAATATGAACATGTGGTTACTATCAATCCATCATGTTGTTTCTGTCATCACTGGTGAGATTTCATAACAAGAAAGCTACATGGAATAGTTATTGACATCTGAGGATGAGTGACAAGGTAATATTGAGTGACTCTGTGCTGTGGAAGCTTTGAGGCGACAAGATAGCTGGGATGCTTCTTTAGTTTGTAGTCACCCATCCAAATCATTCCTACATGCCTCTACTCCTGTGTATTTAAACCTCATTTACATCATTAAGTGTCCATCTCATCCACCTCATATAGCTCTATAAACTTCTCACCTCCATCGCGTAACCTCATCCACTGCCCCACCTCTACTCCCTTCATCTTTTTCCTCCCTGCTCTGTTTTCACACCTAAGTATAGCTGCGGTTTACCCTCTCTATCTGTGCAGAGCCCTCCTCTCTATCTTCCTCCCACACTTTGGTATCTCTGCCCTTTTTTTTGCCCTATCTCCCTCCCTCAGTATCTGCCTCCCTCACTCACCTTCCTCTGCTCTCAGTCTCTTTCGGTCTGTCTCAGCTTGGCTGAACAGATAACTCTTGGATGCTCATGTGGGTAAGCCAGCAGCTAGTTTTCTCTCCTTCCTCTCACTCCTGTCACACACACGCATCAGTCACATAGAAACACACCTGAGTAGATAAAATCACATAAACACACACACACACACTCACAAAGATGGACCCTTTCTGCAGACACACACAGCTTCTGTAGGGTAATCCATGGGAATGTCCAGATGGATATGATCTCTGGTGAAAACGTGAAGGTCAGCTCCTTCATGCTGTTCTAAAAAAACAGTGTTTCACAGGATTACGATTCGTCTAATTCACACAAACGCAGCAAAAGGGACGCAAAGAGAAAGATAGAGGATGAAAAAGAAAGATAAGGACAGACAGAGAGACAAAAAACGGAAGAGGAGAAAGAATGGAAATTTATGCGTATTATCAGCAAAACGGGTCAAACTCGTTAAAAGCAACAAAGGCAGCTCTCTAATTGCCTGAGCGTAGCTCTGCACTGCTGAACTACTGTAATGGCTGTACAGTACAGAGGCACTATGGGTCTACAGCAGTTGAAAACTGTCAGAGGCAGAAAAATGGATAAAACCTTCAGCCATGTAACATCATGTTGACCAACAATCTTCAAAATGTAAAAACATAACATTCAGGATAAAATATTAGAGCATTCTCAAATATAGATGAGGAAATCTCTGCACAAACTCAGAAGAGGTCAAACCAGTGCCAGTAGGATGAGATGTAAAGCACATGGTTACAGTGCAAACTCTTAAAACGCTCCTTTTTTGTCAGTAAAGAGATTTAAAATGTACACGGATGCATATACAACAATCAGGCATAACATTATGACCACCTGCCTAATATTGTGTTGGTCTCCCTTATGTGCTCATAAATGCTCTGAACCATTGGACATGGACAAGAGGACCTCTCAGGGTGTCCTATGGGGTCTGGAATCAGGGCGTTCGCACTGGATCCTTTGGGTACTCTGGCTTGTGCAGTGGGGTGTCTGTCAATCAAGGTTGTTCCACTGCATCCTGTTGATGCTTGATCACAATGGGGTGTAGGAAGTTTGGAAGTCAAATGAACATGTTGGGCCATTGTCATGTTCCTCAACATGATCCTGATTGTTTGATGTTTTTGCCTTTTTTGCCATCTTCCTGCAGGGGTAGACCAGTGACATTAGGGATTTCAATTTGCATATGTGTGTGTGTGTGTGTGTGTTTCAGTCATGTTCACAATGTAAATCCATGCAGATGGGAATGGATGTAACACACATACGTAATGCAAAGATAATGACATGTCATCACATGCAGTGTTCTGTGTTCTAGGTGGAAAAAAATCCCAGCCTTAAGGGTTTGGTCAATATAAACAGAATAAGTGCTACTGCAATTGACATAATACTTGAATTTACACATCGACCACAACTGAGTTCAATTAACCTTGTTTTCAGTTAGATGTTTTTCTATGTTGCATTTTCACAATGCATACTTGTAAATGTTATTTCACAGGGTTGTAATTGTCCTTTTAATTGTAGCCAAAATTCAATGAGGACACTCTTATCTAATAAGAGCCTGTCAGAAGGACATGCCGAAGGGAGGTGGAGGAAGAAAAACAGAAAACTACCAACACAGGAAGGTTGTTGAGTGGTGACAAATTTGTCAGGACTGTGATGGACAGTGACTAATAACTGTCATCCATAAAGTACTGCCTGTTTTGCTTTTGTTTCTATCAATGTCTAAATGTTAAATGAACTGAAAGCAGCACTGAGCTTTGAGCAGTCATTTCTTGGCTGGTAGCGTCTGAAGAGGAAAACTGTAAAGAGCGGCGACACACTCAACTCCAAATGCACCACTGCCAGAATCAGAAAAGACAGAATACAGACACTCACTAATAAAGAGTCATCTTGTTGTTGTGGCATGAATTGTACACATTCCAGCTCTAAGCCGTTGTCAAATCAAAGCTAGCAGTAACTCAACAGAATGTCAGAGGACGATGGCAGATTCATTGAGCTTGAGTAAGACAACCTCCAAAAGACACAAGTTGATTCACTATTATTTGGACATAAGCCTTTATGGTCATACTGCATTCAGATAAAGCCTGCTGCAGTCACACAAACAGCTGAAATCAGCTGACACCCATGAATGACACAGTCTCCTCTGAAAAGGCGTCAATACGTCTGGAGGTGAATTTCAGCGACACATCTAGACGAAAATGAGATTAACTTTGACCCAAATGTGCACACACAAGTTTACAGTGACCTGCCTCATTTACAATCTCCTGTACACTGCTGTGTGCGGATGTGAGAGTGTTTCCGAATGACACCAGGAAAAACGAGAGAGAGGCAGATGGCACAGAGCTATGAGGCTGGACCCCCATCCAAAGAAGAAATATCACAGTGGAACCGTAGCTATCAAAGCATGCCACTCTTCAATAAGTCAAATGTATCAGGATATCAAGTGGCTGACAGATGTGAGGAGAGTAAAAGAGCATGTGGAGATGAGGGGAGATGGTTTAGGAGAGGGAGAAAATATATTGAATCTGAAAACTCTGCACATATTCAGAGAGAGTTCCGACATTATGACAGTCCGCTGTAATGGTATTCTCATATGTAAATAAAGAGAAAGAGAGACGGAAACAAAAAAAAACCCGGGTGACAGGTTGTGTAGTTGATTAGGGTAAAGGGGAGGGAGCTAGTGTGTGTGTGCATATGTGTGTGTGTATGTGTGTTGAGCCGCAGGGGGTTTACACGAAGATGTGCTCTGCAGAAATGTCACACATGTTTATGCTTTTATCAGGACGTGTAACTTTGAGGGCTTTTGCCTCTGGGAGGATCCATCATATTCCATTAACATGTTTGTGTATGGAGACATGTGAACGTGCATACAAAGACACACAACCACAGCTTCTCCTTAGAACAAAGGGCGCATCTCATCCCACCTCTCACTGTGTGTGAGGATGAACTCACTGTACTCTCAGTCCTGAACCCGTACATTATTTCACATCCGAGAAACTAATGTGATTCTGTATTGATCCCAGTTCGGTAGTTTCACAATGCTGAACAGCTACTCACCATCAGTTTTGCTTGTAGTAGACTCTGGTGTGTCACAAGTGTGTCTCACGAAAGCGCACAATTGTTTAACAGTTTTTTTTTAAAAATGACAAAATAAACACAGAAATGCATTAATCTTATACGAAAGCATTCCGTGGATGTATACGTGTATCATAATAGGAACATAATCTGGGTCTGAGAAGTAATTAAAGAAGGTTATTAGCAGGGAAAGATTAACGGGGGTCTTACTGGAAGTGACAGGAGGCGGTGGTGATAACATTACCAGCAACATTAGCATGTTGGGGTTTTTGTTGTTGTTCAATAATTAAGTTGTCAATGAAGCTTTAATTTCATCACATTTTGTTTGTCTGATGATTTTTAAAATAGTTTTGCTTTATTTATCCTTTTATTTATTGTGCACATGCGTTAGTCTCAGCTTGCAGATACGAGGAATAAAGTGTAGCTGGGTTGTACAGTAAAGGCAATGGAAATGACACAAGAATAGACTTTTTAGTTAAATATGAAGTAAAACATTTAAAAATGAAATAATAGTGTGTTTTTCTAATTTACCCAGGACATAATTTCCAAGTTGACTTTATTTGTACCCATAGGTAGATTTGTTCTGCATTAAAACAGGAGATGGCATACCCAGACATTTGAAACAGGACAGATACAGAGGACAAGTTAAAGCAGCACAAAAACAGACATGGCAGGTACTCACAATGCTCACTGAATAGGATTAAAGCAGATAAAATTGCCTACAAGGCAAGGAACAATACAATGTTAGATCCAGGGAAATGGTTTACTATTACTTATTATACTGTCTATGGACATACACAGATCAGCCATAACATCATGACCACTGACAGGTGAAGTGAATAACATTGATCATATTGGTACTATGTGATGTTCTGCTGGAAAACCTTGGATTTTAACATCCGTGTTGATGAGACTTTGACACCCAAATAAACGTTGTCCCACAACAAGCACACTCCCTCATGCAAATGGAAATCCCAAATGTCACTGGCCTACCCCCGCAAGAAAGTGCACCCCACCACATGGAAAAAACATCAAACAATCAGGAACATGTTGAGGAACATAACATTCAACCAACATGTTGATTTGACCTCCAAACTTCCTACAGCCCATTCTGATCAAGCATCAACAGGATGCAATGAAACAAGTTTGATTGACAGAGGCCCCACTGCACAAGCCAGAGTACCCAAAGGTTCCACTGCCAACGTCCTGGTTCCAGACCCCATAGGACACCCTGAGAGGTGCTCTTGTCCATGACCATTGGTTCAGAGCATTTTTGAGCACATAAGGGGGACCAACACAATATTAGGCAGGTGGTCATAATGTTAGGCCTGATTGGTGTATGACCACAATAGAAACAAGTGTGTTTGTCTTTTTTGTTGTTGTCTTTTGAGAAGAAAATGCAGTTTCTCAGTTTATTTCGATGGCAAAACCCTAGCTTAGATTAGACACTGTTTGATGTGGTTGCTACACATTAAGTTCAATCACTGAATGAGGAAATTCTCTTCATAACTGTCCTTCCATGAGACGTTCAGAGTGCAGGGTCAGTTACAAAGCAACCTCTGTGGAGCAGACAAAGATTCAGCATCTTGGTAAAACTATAAATCAACCTCCATATAATACATAAACACTCAATGCGTAATTCGGAATATTATAACGACTTTAAACACGTATACGGCCGCTGAAAAGCATCACTGAGGTGATCCTTGTGGAAAGGAATCATGGAAGAGAGCTGATCAAGAACACAAACACAGAGAACGTCTTACATGGGGCTGTACACTTGATGCCGTAGATGGAATAAGAAATTTTTCTGTGGTTGTTTCTGTCAACTGGTACCTGAGACAGCAGTGCTGTTTGGGTACATAGCATTGTTCCCTTAATGAGGTTTGGAACAACCCTCTCTCATCTCACCTCAGAGAAATTTGTGTCAGAGGCCTTATTCGCACAGGACTAGTATTACCTGGGGACCATTTGTAATAACTGCAGGGCTCATATTTGATCTTAATCCTGTGTGAAGCTGCCATGTCTGTAATTTGTAAAGTAAAAAATCCACTGCATATTACCTACCATATTTTGCAACACAGAGGTCCTATGATAATATCAGCCCCTTGCCAATTGGCATCTCTGTGATTTGGGGTCATTTTTTTTATTCTTTTGCCAGGAATTTTGGTTTCTCTGTGCCTTTCTTCTGCCTCTTTCCTGCTCAAGAGTTGTGGAGGCTGCACTTAAAATTATAAATGAAAGTTTGTACAGCATTTTGGGTGCAAAGTCAAGAGACTCATGTTGCTACACAGTATGTAAGCCCATTCATAGAAAGAGTGAGCTCAAATCCATCAGATGAGTGAAATCTCAAAGGATGTTCAGATGGACAGCATGCATGGTAAAGAACATTTTGTTGTCTTTCAGCTGGCTCAACAGTTATAATGTGGCAGCCTATTGATATCATATTCGCACATTATGTCAGTAAATACAATTAAAACACAGACTTCGCTTATCCTGTGCGACTGCGCTTCATGAAACACAGACATAGAGGAAGAATGTCTAGATCCCATGAGGTCCCCAGGTAATACTAATCCTGTGTGAACTGAGCTATAGATTCTTCCTGTACTCCTTGTTCCTGCAATTTTAATCATGAAGATGTTCGACATATCAAACCCATCACATGACATGAGAACAGACTGAGAAACCTGTAATTGAACTAAAGCCTGATATTATGTTATTGCACGCGAGCATCAATGATGCAACAGACTACATTTAAATTATGTTCCTCTACTATCACAGACATGCTTATCCATCATCACTGCAACATCTCCAGCAACCTATCTTTTGTATTAGAGAAGCATGCTATAGAAGTTTCGCCAGTATACCAGTACTTTACAACTTATTTTGGTCGATTGCTGATGCTGATATATATGCATATTTTTTTTCACCGAATTACAGAGAACATCCAGTCTCTCCAAAAATGGACATATTTTTATGCTTTTTCCTGTCATGATTGGCCACTGGCAGGTGCAGGCATAAAATATAAAGCTTTTTAAATGTATACATTCATTGGGAAAAGTAGGAAACTATCTAAACTTAGATGTGAAATGTGTTATATTCATTTTTATGAAATACCTTCAAGCAAAATTGTAAACTTTCTATTTGAAGCCCATGATGAGATTTAATTTCCAAGTCTTTGTCATCCAATACTGATGATGATGCCACTACCATGCATCCCTACTTTCTATCTTCATCCAAAAAAACTTCGAACCAGACTTCCTGTCACAGAGAGCCACAGAAAGCAAGTGCAGGTACACCTATCAATAGGGAAATGCATCGAGTGTTTAAAAATCAAATACAAAATTATACACCAGTGCAAATCCAACAGTTGATGATAGAATCTGCTGTAACACTGTATTCCTCTGGTCTACTTTCTGCTTCACCGGACTGAAGAGCTATGACACTGATTTGGTCGGATCACTATCATAACAGCTGCTGTTACAGGAGGGAAAGTGTGTGTCTTTGTGTGTCTGTGTATGTGTTTGTATGTGTTGGATGGGAGAATAGAGTGTTGATGGTAACACTGGAAGGAGCAGAGAGATAGGGGAAAAGAGGGCAGAGGAGGTGGAACAAGTCAAGCTGACACAGTTTCAGTGTATTCTCAATATTGTAAATAATGCAGAACGGGCTGTTTCTCATGGATGTTGTCTTCATTCATTTTTAACCGCTTCAGTTACTCCAGCTCACACTCTCGCGCTCTCTCTCTCTCTCCCGCCGCCAGCCGGTATGTCTGGATATACGTGCAGGTGTGCAAGCACAGGCGTGTGTTTAATGTGATAAACTCACCTTTTAGTTCAGGTCACAAAGAACATGCAGGTTAATGGCTCCCTGCTAATTGCTTTTTGATTGCTGGAGTTAATTAAAGCCTAAAAAATGCACTTCAAAACAGATTTCTCTTATGGTATTGGTGTTGACCTCGCTTACTCCTGTTAGTTCTTTGGCAGTGATTCAGGGAAAGAGTCAAGTGACTTTATGGATTAATATAGAACTCACTCAAGCTTTTACATTGGGGAAAACACACAAAAGTCCCAGAATGATGACTTTGCCAGTACCGTCTTGTCTCTCATGTTTATTATAGTTTAATGTTTGCAAAGCCAGACATAAATGCAAAAAAAAGACTAGCAAATGTTATTTCTTCTTTAAAATTGCTTTTCATTTTGATGCTGTGAAGGCTGAAAGCAAGGACACAGCAGGAACTCCAGGCCGCCGTGTGCTTTCTGCAGCTTCACAGTACCGCTAACTGCATTACATTAGTGCATATGGTCAGACGCGCAGCTGATGAAAACCTCTAACCTCCACCTCCACCTCGACGCGCAGCACGTGCATGCATGCGTCTGAGGGAGAAAGTGTGTTTCTGTGCCAGTGTGAGTCCTGGGTTAGTGAGTGAGGGGTGCCTGGGGCTCATTGCTCATCTTAGTGGGTATAAATAGAAAAATAGAGTCAGGAATATAAGAGCATCATTGTGTGTCTGAGGGGGTGAGAGGCTGCTCAAAGCTACAAAAAAATAACATCGGATCTGATAGCAAGTGGATTCAAAGCTAAACAAATGCTCTAATAGCAAGTTTAGTTTGCTGAATTGAAACCACAGTCATAGCTTTACAAGCTACAGGACTCACAAAACAACAACCAGCAAATGTGTTGAGGCCTTGTAACGCAATACCGAATCAAAAAGTAGACGATACAATGAATTTCACAACGCAGAATCGATTTTTGTGAATGTGGGGGGAGATGTTGTTTTTTGTTTTCTTCACCATACACTTACTGGGATATTAATTTTCAATAGGTTCAAAACAATATACGTGCAGCTTGCAGCAGCTCTGGTTTGTTTTTGCCAAGGTTTAACTGTTTTTCACTTCGCTGTTTATGTGATTGATGCGATGTGTAGAGATGAGCCTTTTAAGTAAGATTCGGCTCTATTTGGGAATCTGTCACCATTTGCTCTGTGCACTGATTTACGTGTAGTTGAAAGTATATTTTTATTCCACTGGAAGCAGTAAATTGAGATTTATGTCTGTTACAAATCCCCATCATTTTCCGTTATCACTGACAACTTTGCACAAAGGTAATTTTTGCGTCTATAAAACGCAACCCATTGCACTGTGGGATTGTTAACAAAAGTAATGTGCACGCTTTGAACGCTAAGTTATGCATTTCTTTGAGAGTGTTTGAGGGTTCTGCACGGTGCGTGAAATCCACACTCAGAATTCAGACACACAGTAAACGGGGAATGTTTTCTGACGCTGCCACAGATTTGTCATGGCTCTCACCATGATCCCAGTGTTTTCTCTCTGTGTCTCCCAGTTCTCTCTGCTCTCCTGTGGTTCCTGGCTCACAAATATTATGTTCCTATATAACTAAAAAGCATCCTCATTTACGTTTTTCCTCCTGATTTACTCCATAAAAAAGGGAGACTATGATGTTGTGGGAAATAATTCCAGATTCACAGAGTCACAAAGTCCACGTTAAGTCTATAATGTGATTTCCATCCAGGACACTGGGGTTGCGTCCCGTGTGGGGTCATTATTCTTGGATTTAAGTTCCATTTTTCATTGCTGCTTACTTCTGTGTTCACTTGCTCTTTGGTTAGGTTTTGGCCCAAAAAACTGCTGTTTTATGTTATGGAAATATGGTTTGGCTTAAAATACAATCCTTTTTTCAATATGTTTGAAGCTTCTCCTCCATATTTTTGATTATCAGTGTGATGAGTCCCTCCCCATATTGTCCAGCTCACAGGATGTAGGATACAGGTATACGAAGGTACTTCAGAAAGTTCTGGGCCTCACCCGGGAACAACGGGTGTAATTTCCATTTTTGGGCATGACTGTATACTAGAAAGCCTTATATCATTGTCCACAACAACTTAAATGGTTGAGCAATCAAAGAAAAAAGGAGGGGATCATTGTCCCCTGACCCTTACTCATCTAACCTGCACCGTCTGACTTCTATCTGTATCCTAAACTGAAATCACACTTGCATGGCGGCCATTTTTAGAGTGATGAAAAGGTATTGCATGTTGTTGAGGAGTATATAGAGATTCGAGATATGACCTTCTTAAGCAAAAACATTGGTGGACCAAGTGCATTGAGGTTAAAAGAGAGTATGCTGAAAAATAATGCAAAAACAATCGTTCTCCTGTGATGTTTTCTGGTGAGGTCAAGTACCCTCACAAGTATGCCTTTGGCCACTCATTTCAGGTGACTTACTCTCCCCCTCCACTCTGCGTGTTGCCATGTTCTTCGCTATGGGAAACAACAACTACTGCTGGACAGCAAAGTTCAAGTGTTGCAAAGGACCGTGCAGTAAGGTAACTCTGCTACTTTTTTCAATAAATTATCCTTTAAATGACGGTGTTCCTCTCCCTGTATATAAAGGTTACACCAAAACAATCACATATGTCACTAAGGGAACACCAAAGTCGCATCCTTTGCTAAAACCCCACCTACGATGACTGTGTTCTGTTAAGTAACACAAACAAGCCAGAGCGTTTGTTCGTCTATAGCAGAATGATAGTCAGGTGCAGCCAGACTATAATATTCTACAGAAAATGCTGGAAAAGCAAGATTACACCCCGTCTAATAAATGAGTGGTTGGCTGAAAAGGAACAACAGTAAAGCAGTCAAGCAAATCCGGTTGATTAGAAACACACTGGTGATAGGTCACAAACAAACATAATGATGGAGAAAACACATTTCAAATTTCTCCAAATAGGGAAAGTGGCTTCTGTTGCACGGGAAGCTAATTTTTAAGTTTTTTGAGACTGGACTGGCTTATTCCACTCCCTCCTCTTCATCATTACCTTATCACCCCCTGCTGTGCATCGGCCTCCACTTTCTGTCCACTCCACACCAAATTGTTCTGACACCCACACTGTGTCAGACACTAAGGCCAACTTTCTAGTTTGCTTTGTTCTCGGTCACTCAGACTCTCCTTCATGTGCCAGCCAGCTCGCTTCATTCAACAGCCATCTGCCTGCCAGCCACATTCACATCTTCAGCCATGCTTTCTAGCAAGTCCTCCACCATCCTGCTCACTTCTCTCCTTCACCAACAAGCACTTGCGTGTTTGCTCGGTCTCCACCTGCTCAGCTGCCTCCTGCACTCTGCCTTCATTCATCTCCAGTAAACCTCACTCTGAGTCAGTGTGCTGCACTTGTTGCTGCATTAAAACAATATCTGAATAAACGTGAACAAATAGCAGCTTGTGATGAGAGAGCAGCATCTCTAAGAATGTGTTTGATGCACGCATGAGAGACGTGATAGTGCACTGTGAGAATTGAAAGCATACCTGGGCGTCACCACACCTGGCGTCCATATCGCTGCTCCTCAAAGAAGGGAAATGCACCTGGAGAAGAGAGGGAGACACAGGGAAGGGGGAGAGAGGGGGGTACAACATTAAGAAAAAGCACTTGTCAGGTAGCCCATTAGAGTATCATTACAATACCAATCTCTTCTCCCCATCTTTCCCTTTCCATTGTGTGTGTGTGTGTGTGTGTAATTCTCTCAGTGTGCCTCCAGTCACCAGCGGGGAGATGAGATCATTACCTGTGACTGCAAGGCTAATGTCATGCACAGCCTCAAAACACACATAGACACACACACACTATAAGCGTTCACGCGGGCAGAGTAAAGAGAATAATGCGACTCTGCCTCAGTAACAAAACTGCGCTGACCGCGGGGCTCGTCTCCATTTGGATGAGGCAGCCTGTTTTGCAAGCTGCTTCCAACACCGGGAGATGAGAGAAACAAGAGGATACAGAAGAAGAGGAAGCAGAAGACGGAGAAATGACACAAGGATGAAAAGAGGGGGCATCTAATTGGAGACACGGTGGAAAAAACGAATCGCCCTCTCTGTGCTTCAAGTGAGGGGGAGAAAAAAACGAGAAAAAAGTACAGCTGCAGACATAATGTATGGCTCGGAATAAGCTCGTTAGCAGTTGTGGGATTCTGAATGACAGATGAGTAGAGGTGCAGATGGGCATGATGGGAGGGGTGGAAGTGGGTCAGGAGGTGGGGATGTGTGGGCCTGGCCTCTAATTAACTTCTCCATCAGCCCTATGGCACTTACTTCATACTATGCATCTGCACAATATGACGGCAACATTATGATCTGAACATTTGGAAACATGGTGGTGCCAGTTATGGACTAAAGTGTTTTATTCCAAACTTCCACCTCTGTTGTGCTGACTCCGTGCCTATACCACTTTTGTCTTCATAAACCTAAGGAGACATTTACATGTACGTATAATTACAACATAAACTTTCAAAGGGAGTCATGTGTGGGGGTTGCTTTTATCATGGAAGCTCATCCGGAGTCTCCTGTTGCTTCATGAATCTGGTAAATTGTGGTAACACACACCATTAATACACCATGACCCTTCGGCAGGCTTATTAAAGGCTCCAATTATAAACAATAATATAATTTCAGCAGCTGCATTATTATGTTATATGAGATCCGTATCTTCTCGGTGTATATATGTGCTCCATTTTTTTCTCTGTAATGTATGAGGTGTAATAGGACACCATAAAGTTGTGTTAAAAATTGAATTCTCGCTTCATACAGCATGAAAATAAACATAGAGGTTCACTCTGTTTATTCTTACGCTGCTCAGATGCACAACAACAAACTGTGTCAGGACTCATTTCACCCCCCACACTGAACTACATATGGTAATGCCGAGGCTGCCTCTCTCCTCCTCGTCCTCCCCTACTACCAGCCATCTCCTGTTCTTTAATCGCCTCTTTCAATCTAATTTTGTTTTCGATTTCAATTACTTAAACATCACATTAGCATTACTCGTAAGCACAAAGAGTATTAGTGATGCAATTTACGAAAACGCGTGATTTCATTCAGCCTCGTTCGCATTGTCTCTCTCCCCCGAACATGCACACCCACTGTGTGTCTCTCTCATAATCATGTTGCAATCATGTGAAAAAGCACAGGAATATTAAATATTAACTGCACATTCATTCCAGGCAAGCAGAATATGAAATGAATTAATCATGGCGTACAAGGCAGTCTAGATTCTTATCCTTTATCCTTATCTTGCCTTTATGTGCTGCGAGGATGCGTTGCAGGAAATTAACGGCGGCCAGTGAGAGAAACCGGTGTGTGTGTACTGTATGTAAAGTGCATGTGTGTCTGAGAGAGAGAGAGAGAATGTCATATTTTTTCATTTGAAGTCTAAATGCCACATGGAACGTCTTGTTCATCCCACATGTTATCTATGCGCAACAATCATTTATTGCCCGTTAAGTACTCTAAGATGCTACAGCTGAGCCTGAGAAAACAGTTGCAGTGTGTAATGTCTTCTGGGGTTTGGGGAAGGAGCTTTCCAACACCTGAGAAAAGGGCTCTGATGATGCCACAGTGGTGTCAGCTAAGCTTGCACTTGGAGGATACACATATATAATGGAATGCCTGCAATACAAACTATAGGTGTGGAGATTGAAAGAAGGGCTACTATGGGACTCCTGTATCTGTAAGACCCTCTGCAGTGAAAATTAAGTTGTTCTCCTTGTTAACATGTCCATATGGTGCTTTTTATATTCTAGTAGACATATTATGAGCAAAACGGGCAGTCAGTACCATGGTTGAGGATTTCCAACTTGAAACTTCAGTGCACTGAGAACAAAAACTTGGATTCAGACAGAGTTTCATACATAACAAACCTAAGAAATAAATCTTGTCGACATGAAGGTTGGAGCTTCTGTTTCGAAACATGTACCGCTGAAATACTCCTATATCACAACTTGCCATTGACATGTAGCATAGAATAGTTTTACTGAGTCGTGGGTGAGCTGGTGTGCTCAAGCTGCAGCAAGTGAGGAAGGGTGGGTGAATAGAAAAGTAGAGACTTCGTAGATTTGGACGTTCAAGAATCAGCAGTTGCATCCAAGCCACTTTAAGTCAGGAAGGGATTTTTTAAATCTTCTCAATACGTAACTTTGATACACAGAGATGAAATTTAAAAGTTTACATCAAGATTCGCAGAATGCCTTTGAAGATGTAGGCAACCACGATCTCTCAAAAGACGCTGTAGAGCTGAAGGATTCCTGTATCTTAAGAGCCTCAACCATACAAAAGATAAAAAGCTGAATTATTTCGGCCTCTACTTATTCATTTGTGGCCAGTCTTTTAAAAAATCTGTCTTGTGTAAATCCCAATTTTGTGAAGTTCAATGTCTCTTATTATTTATGGCAATAAATGTTTATCTAAAATGCCAAAAAAGCACACTGAGGAGAAAGAGAGAGAGAGGAGGGGAACCAAATGACTGTTTCACAGCCAAACTTTGGGACCAGCGATAGTTTGCTTTGGAAATGATTCTCTCTTAACCATCTCTCTCTCTCTTCATCTCTCTGCTGCCTATCTCTCTATCTCTCACGCTTGATGGCCCCCCTGCATGCTCCTAATAACCCATGATGAGTCCTCCACACTTGAGCACCCTCCCATCAGACACCCGCTGAGACCCACACACACACAAACACACACTTTACCCCAGTGTGTCGGACATGGAGGGGTGTGGATGATGACAGCCATCAGTGGGGCAATTAATGCGCCCGTCCCCCTGGTTACAATACAAAACTGAGAGGAAGCAGGAAAAACAACATTAGCCAACATAGCTGGATCCTAACAGTATAATTAGCCTAGCACGCCGCTCCCCACTTGGACCTGAAAACTCAAAAGAAAGAAAAAAAAGACCCAGTCGGCAGTGATGCAAGAACAGGATGAAGAAGGGACACCAGGGAGCACACAGAAGGAGTGGAGCCTTTCAAGATAAGATACGGAGGCTGAAAATGGTAAAGAGATGAGTAAGTGGCCGCTTTTTAGTGGGAATCGGTCTGAATGTGACTCTGTTTTACACTAAAAGAGGGAGGGATTGGGAATGGAGGGGCCAAAGTGAGCGTGGAGAAAGCGGTGGAGGTAAGACAGAGAAGTGAGAGGAAGGCATAAAGAAGAGATGGACGAAGAAGCGGGAGAGGAGGGCGGTGCAGACAGGACCATGCCTGTAGCATACTGATGCTGCTGTAAGGCATGCAGTCAGCGTGGCCCTGGCTAGGCAACCAAGCATGTTGCTGCAGAGGGCTGGGCTGCCTCATTATACTGCACGTGTGTGTGTGTGTGCGCTTTTTCACATGTGCATGTATTGTTGATAATGACGCTGTGTGCAAATAATACAATAAGCAAAACATGGGATTAGAGAACAACACCATGTTTCTGACCTTGTACGCACATGTACACAAATGAGTGTGTGTGTGTGTGTGTGTGTGTGTGTGCTGCAGTGGTGGCGGGTTGTTCGTTATGCTGTGCGTGTCTCCTCCTGCAAAGCCTGTGTTATTACAACAAGGAGGCCCGGCAGCTCCTGCGCTATAGTCCTGTTTCCATACTACAGTCCCACGGGAACCTCTACAGCATATTCTGCCCCCCCAAGGACAACGCAGACCACCATAAACATCTCGCACAGCTCATGAACTCCTGCAGAACAACATGCAAGAACACAAAGAGGATGTTTGTTTCTGTTTTTCTGGATGTTACAGAGTAAGAATGTTAGTTTTTGTTACATGTAGTTGTTTATTTTACTCAATTTGCTCCATTATAATTAACTGCATATGCTAAAAGATAACAGGGGAAAAGGAAAAAATAAAGTCAAAGGGATTTGAATCATATTGTTTGAGCGTGTGTCATTCCTGTTGTGAGCATCAATTTAAATTTGTTTGAAATCTCCAGTGAAATGGCAAGAATTCCCTACTGGAAAGTATAGCCAAAGGGCTTCCTTTCTCCTCCTGCTTTGACTCATTGTTTCTGGTCATGCTGTAAGCTGCAAGTAGGCTGGTCTGATGTTCTATCTGAATTTTTTATTTTATTTTTTTAAAATATTGGATTTGGAACAGGAGATGGACTCGGTATCTCTTATCCTTGGCCTTCCAAGCAGATATGTTACCCTAAGACAGAAAAGACTGTATGGTATTATTACTTATGCAGCGAGTAAGAACGTTTTACTGCACTGGATCAATGAAAAAGTGCCAACATTTGAGGGTTGGCAGAGAGTGCTGACCGGCTTAGCATCACCGGAATATCTTACATGTATTTTACATTCAACAACAGAACGATTTTATAAGATTTGGGAACTGCATCAGAATTATGTGGAGCCGGAAATATCAACCATGCTACGGCGAGGTTTTCATATGGATTTACATTGTTACATGTAGATATCAACATTTCTGTGTAACAATCTGAGCCACTGTGTTTGTTTTAGTCAGTTTTTTTGTGTTCATTGTTATGATCACTGTTGTTACAATACATTTTGTCATCAGATGTAGCGTTAAAACTAATAAGCATATGTTAAACCTGTACATACTAAATGATAATAAAAATATAGCAAGAGAAGGAAGGAAAAAATTAAGCCAAAAGGGACTTGGCAGGGAAAAAATGTGAATCATATTGTTCCTTATGTGAGCATCAATTTAAAATTCAGTTTAAATTTCCAGTGAAATGGCAGGAGTTGGCTCATGTCATTATGGTTGCTCCCTACTGGAAAGTACAGCCAGAAGGCAGCCTTTCTCCTCCTGCACTATTTGACTCTGTCCAGGAGCCAACAGGAGGCCTGCTCTTCCTTTGTGTCTCACGCAATCCCTCATCTTCACCCGTCTCTCAGAAAGAGATCCAGAAATGGATTTCATTCATTAGCGGAGATGAGAGCAGCATGCAGGGGGTGGGAGGGTACAAAAGTGTCTTTTTCTGCATTTCTAAAAGTGTGCCACATTTTGAAAAATAGAGGGAAAATAAAAAAAGAGAGGGAAGCGAAAACGCTCGGCGATGTTCTCCTCCATCTTTAATGAAAGAGAATGAGAGGAGCTGTCGCTTTCTGTCTCCCACTGCTCCACCACAACCTGATTGCTGTCTGATGATGATGGCACTACTTCCTGACATCTAATTGAAATAATTGTGTGTAATCACTTTAAAAGACTGGCAGGAGACATGCAAGCAATGAGAAGTAGTTAAGAAAAGGCAACAGCATTTTAATTGAATCTTCCCAGATGCATCTGATTCCATCAAACAAGCATAAAGCCACCAGGAGACAGGCAGAGACACGGCAGTGCCACAGTTCAATTGAGAGATGAATAGTCGAGTAATGGGTTTAGGGGCTGTGAAAGAGAGCAGGGTTTAGGTGGATATGCTTCAGCCATTCTTTCGTACTCGCACACTTTATCCCACATAATCTGTAAGAAATCTTCAGAGTACCACACTGTATCCAGGTCGACTTTCCCGGAGATGGATCTTTAATACTGTATTTCACATAAACAACCCAAGCGAGGATTTTGCACTGTTATTGCTGATTCTCCAAAAACCACCTTCTCCCAGTCAGGAGCGCCAAAGTCAACGGTTTGCGAACATAAGGCAAAGACACCTCACGGGTTTTGTTGCAATGGATATTATGACTAAAATGTTCAGTCTGGACCTCCGTGTGCAGCCGCCGCTGTTTCATGGGCCTGTGCACCACAGGGCCAGCCTAAGGATTTCTCAAGGCCCATAACACACAGAGACCCCAGGCCGGGGAGAGCCTGTCCACAGCCATTTCCCTACTCTTTAATCTCAGCGGCCGACTGGAGAGAGCAGCGCTGCACATTCCATTAATGTAAAGTGGGGCTTGAAGGCCCGTAATTTATTGGCTCTGCAGACTCGCCTCCCCTCATCTCACTCATACTGGCTCCTAGCCACCAAATACTCCCCCTGATACCCGCTGACATGCAGCACCCTGCGCTCAGCGTTTTACGCTATTTCACTCCTTTTCTCCCTTTACCTCTCTCTCCCTCTATAGCACTCTCTGCCCTTACCTCTTTGTGTCTGCTCCTCTTATCTCCCACCTTTTGCCTCAATCCTCTCTCACATACTGTATATACAGAAGAGATTCCTTCTGCACCACATTTCTCTAGTCAGATTTATGACATTTCATCCTTTTGTTGCTCCAAAAGCTTGTCCCGTGAAAGGATGAAACAAGCAGCTTAAGTCCTTTATCTGCATCTGCATCACTTATTTAACCGGGTAGTTTAATTACCAACAGAAATGACACGTCCACAGAATTAACTGCAGAGGAGCAGAAGAATCCCCCGCTGAGAGAGATGAAGTGAAAGACAAAGAAGCGTAAGATAGAAAATGAGGGGATGTAAAACTCTGGTTCTCTCTTATTGATTTTCCTCTAATTCTGCCCCTCCTCTCCCTTCCTCTGTTCTCTGGATCTGAACTGCTTGTCATGATCTGTGCTGCAATAGTAAGGATGCCCTCCTGACCATTAAGCTGCAAGGATGGCAGAAGGTACCAGGATCTGCCAGCAGGGAAAGCCGGGTGAGGATAGAGGACAGGCTCATAAGAGGGGGGGATAAAGGAGAGGTAAGTGTAATCACTGAATTCTAAAGCAAACAGAACTGAAAGGGACATGACAGGGTCTTCTCAATGAAAGAAGAGAGGATGGTTTATGTAGCTGCTGTTCACAATGAGGGAAAGCTACAGCGGATTTTATTTGCTCAGTTATTAATTTAGTTAACATTAGCCAGGCTGCTTTTCTTTGTCTTTCAGGTTTTTGTTCTTTGTCTTTCAGGTTTTTGTTGCATCATCAGACTCAAATCTATCATTCCCTTCACAAAATTCTGAATATATCTACATCATGATCTGGTGCCAACACAGTTTAGTAAAAGCTCAACTGCGGTTACGATTAAAAAGTCGATGAGTTAAACACAAGACTGAGACGTTCTAGAGGTTGAGGGGAAAAGGACACAGACATTCTTTATAAATCCCCAGCCGAGCAGCGTCTGGCTCTGCTGGGCTCTCGATCAGACTTCTATAGAAAATGGAGCATCATGGGAGCAGAGCTGCGACGATGCATGTTAATTTGTAGGAGTGGAGCAAATTAGCCGAAATGCCAGCAGGAAAACAAGTTTCCCCTCAAACTCCAACAAACAAAAAGCCTCTAGAGGATAAAAAAAAACCCCAAAAAGTTGAGAAATATAATCCCTGAAAAATTAACAACAGAATCAAATCTATTAAATTCAGATTATGTGATTGACTAGCACAGACAGGAGGCCCAGGTTTCTTAGCCAGCATTGTGTCAATACACCAGTTTCTCTGCAATAAAATTTCATGTGCCAAGACCTCCTCCACATGTCTAGCCAGACCTCCTGCACACCCGTCTATCAGACAAAACAAAGAATCCTGGAGTTTCACGGACTATACGCTGTTGTAATTGTTTTTCAATTTAAAGTAATTGTTTTATGTGTTGTGGTAGTGAGCGCAAAATGTCTCCTGTGTGTATTGTAGCACTTAGGACTTAAGATTTAATTTGGAAAATGTACAATCTAATTAAAGAGCCAACTTTTAAGTATGAAGAAAATCTATATATTGATATTGAGTTAAATAACCTTTGTGAACTATTTAATTAGGGGATTTCAGTAAAGCTATTAGGAGAATTATGCTTGATTTGCTACAATAGTGAGATTTTTTTTCCTTGAATTTATCCAATTTTTATTTTTTAGTCCAAAATAACCCTTCTGTCCTGAGCAGTGCTCCAAGGAATGCACTGCACTGTAAAAAAGAGAACATTTAAAAAAAACATTTTAACTGTAAATTTTGAACATTTTATTACACTTTTACAGATTACAGAAGTTTTAACACATCACTGATATTAACCAGTAAAATCACAAAAAAAACCCCCATTTAATTTACATGGTAATTGTAAAAAAGTTTAACTGTAAATAATGTCTACTTCAAAAATCTGTTTTTTTTTAAATATAAATTTGCTCTTTGACAATGTTTGACCATAAAATGACACTGTTCTACTGTATTTTGTCAGCAGAATATAATCATAACTTTACAGATACTTCACATTTTTTTACAGTTTTGGAACGTTATAGTCTTCCATTATTTTTTAACATAACACAGATTTTTTTTTTTCACAGTGTACTTGTATGCAAGAATTGGCCAGCACATCTCCCATGGATACTACATAACTACTGACTGAAATTTCATTTATCCAGGTATATTCCTCACTGAATATTCATCTCAATAGTATCTGGTCAATTAGCCAGAAATCTTCATTTATCTTTTTTTTAAAAAAAAAATCATGCAAAGTCTATTTTCCCATTTATTTTCTATTTATCTATGTTTCATTAATGTTTTATAGTTTTAACAGTTATATTTTTTTTGAAAGAAAGTAAGTATTGACTGTTTTTTTTCGCTACACAGTAATATAACAGTAATGCAGTACATCTCTTCTCTTGAGGCTACTCCATAAATTGGTCAGTTCTTTTGGGAATATGTTCAGTATTTCTACCAAATCAAATTAATATAATATGAACAATACAGTAAAAGAAAATGAAACTGCCATAAAAATATCTAAGATATTTAAAGAGCCCACACTGTGCTTAAATACAGGCTTGCCATTTTACTTTTCCGGTCTACTAGAAGATTTTTACATGCTTTAAAGTGCCAAAAAACACATATTTCTTGTACATCTTCTCATACTTTCTCAGAAACACATCGTTTTCACTCCTGTCTCTTTAAGCCCCCCTCCCAAATAGCCCATTGTGTCCTGATTGGTCAGCTGGTCTGACAAAGCATGGCAACATTGGTACATAACATAACCACAGATCTAGAGTATAGAGATGTAGCCTTCATAGAAGTGATCTGGAAGGAAGCTACTCATTCTTTATTTAAGGAAGTGCCCACCAGGCTAATTTTTTGCTAGTGCTAATGCATTACATGATGATGTAAATAAGTAACGGAAAAAAGCACGGACCTCAAACGAGACATTTCAGGCAGTTCAGAGCAGTGGTGTCTGTGGGTACAAACATTTTTGTCCGCACTAAAACTACGCTACAAGGACAGTAGTGCACAATTTAAGCAGTAGTGTGCGAGCACAGATATGTAGATGCAGAGCTGCTGTGCATTTATGGAACTCTATAGTAATACAAAAAAAAACAACCACACGTCTGTGATGTTGCTGTCCACACGCACGTCTGCAGTCAGATCTTTGCAGGCCTTTTACATGTAAAAAAAAAAAAAAAGGGATATAGAACACTAAAGGGAGAAAGGTGACAACCTAAAAAGCAAAATTTTGTCTTATTAAAAGTTTCATTAAACAAAAGAAAAAAGAAATTTCATGAACACTCCTAGTGGTTATTTGTATGTTTGCATGTGTGATTGAACTATATGTAGCAGAGTGCCACAGGCTCTGTATAGGGGTTCAGAAAGGAAAATACATTTTCTTTGACTCTGTTTTCTTTTTTCACCATTCCTCATAAATGTAAAGCATTATAAGATTATTTAGATTCACCACACATTCATTCCCAAAGACCCCTGCAGTTTTCTCTGCTCCAATTTGCTTCACAAATGGACATTCTGGTACATAGCACTGCTCAACGCACACAAACACACACAGAGGCGCACACAAAGTCACACATAATGGATGTCAAAAAGAATTGTTTGGTTTCCACACCAAGGCTGGGGGGTAAGGCAGCCGAGACACAAATACTTAATCACACGTACACAAGCGGCAACAAAGCACACCAACACAATTTACCACAGACGCACACATACAGGAGACTGAGTGTACGTGAGGAATGTACAATGACTTGTAAGTCCAGTCTTGCAGAGGAAAGGAAGAGAACCGGGGAATGGGGGAGGTGTGGGCACAGGGGCAGTCTGGGGTCAATTAGTATTCATAAAAGACAAATGAATCCATAGCTGCGGCCTAATATCAATTACTTTTGATCACCTAATCAATTAGAGTTGGTTAGGGTTACTGTAGCTAAATAGAAAATTAACTGCGACATTCACCATTGGTGTCGAGATGACTTTTCATCAGCCCCCACATCGGACATGTTAATTTCCTCATCAAGGTGGGGAATGGAGGGATGTATTCGCCCGCCTGTTCGAAAATGCACACTCCTGCACTCACACGTGAAATCACACACACAGTTATTACAGGTCCTTTATTAAATATCCCCGTGGCCCCTTAATAGACAAATAGCATCTGATTCTATCAAGCAGAGTGTAGAGAAAGAGAGAGCGAGGGAGGGGAGAAAATTAACGCAGTCCTCGGTGGCAAAGAGAATATGCAGCACCAAGAGACAGAGTAAATGAGTAATTCAGAACTGATTGATTGTACAAGAGAGAGTGAAAAATGGAGAATGAGAGAGAGTGCAAAATAGAGGGAGATATAGAGAGTTGGAGAGAGATAAAAAGGACCATAGATTGCAAAAGAGGAAAGGGATTGGGAGAAAATGGAAGACAGACTATTGATAGATGGATGGAGGGAGGAAAATATTCAGATGAGAGGGAGATGGAGTGGTAGTCACGTCCCAAATCTTTGCTGGTTGGTTATTAAGTTTACACTTGCTGTATTCCTGGTGCTCCTGCACCTGCTTTTTTTCCCCATTCCCACCCCTAACCTAGTTTAAGTTCAGCCATCGCCTTGGGCTTGTGGAAGAGGAGTGGCAGCAATATCAGGTCAAGCCCGGGGAGGAGAGAAGCCCAGTGGTTAGTATTCCCTGAGTGTCAAAGCCAAAGAGTCTGGAGGGAGATGGAGGGAAGAGAGTGTCTGGTGGGGGCAGGAGAGGATGTCTTAACGATGAGGGTTTAACTTGGGTAAAACAACATATTGGTCTCATTCAAATCAGTGCTGAAAAATACATTTATTATACCGCTCTGATTTGCTAAATAGATATTTGTTGACTAGATGACATTCACTGGCAATATGGTCATTGGGGATGTGTGTAGTTAGGTTGAAACCATAAAACATGGCCAGGTCAAGCGTCAGTCATGTCATTATTCAAGTCATCACTGACTTTTAGAAAAGCTAGCAGCATTGCTCAAGTGCTGGCAGTGTTGTCTTGTTCTAATCTTGCTGCGGAAATATTCAAACATACCTTGATCGACCACAACATTAAACCACCTGCTTAATATGTGTGGATAACCCTCCTGCTGCCTAAAAACTTTGACCCACTGGAACTTTGACACTTCTATGGGTGTCTGGCACCAGGACATTGGCAGTGGATCCTTTGGGTAGTGTGGTTGGTGAACCAGGGCCACAATGGATCAGGTTTGTTCCAGATTAGGACCTTGGGAGCTTGGAGGCTGGGTCAACATTTCTGGGCTCTTTGTCGTGTTCCTTGAGCTTTTCCTGAGCAGTTTTACAATGTAGTAAGAAGCACTGTAATGCTAAAGGAGTGACGTTGGCATTGGGGCCAATGCTGGTCTGCAACAGTGTTTAGGTGGTGATAAATGCTAAATTAGCACCCACAAGAATGACATGATTTCCAGCAGATCAATGCATTACAATGAGTTGATCAATGTTATTTACTTCACCTGTCGGTGGTTTCAATGTTGTGGCTGACTGGTGTATGACCATTTAAAATTAGACAGTCCTGATGGTGAACTCGGGTGATCCCCTGATATTTCATCTAGCACCACAGAGGTTTGCATTTATTCTTTAGAATTTTGGAAAAAGCTGGTGCACACATTCAGATTCATGCATTGGTGTTCCAGTTTTTACTTCAAATACAGCGTCAGGTCAAAATCTTGGTTGTGTTAATACTACCATGGTACCTGCAAAACTCCTTGCATTTCCATCAAGCCCAGCTTTTTGTTTAGTGCTGAAGTATTAGGAATCTAACCAAGAAATTGAACATGAAAGCCCCCCTGTGGTCAAAATTGTTTTTTTCTTTTTACTTAGTTAACATGCTGATGTTGGTGTTTTCATTTGCTTTAAGACATACACCGATCAGCCACAACATTAAAAACACTGACAGGTGAGGTGAATAACATTGATCATGTTGGTACTATGAGGTGTTCTGCTGGAAAACCTTGGATTTTGCCATCTGTGTTGATGAGACTTAGACACCCAAATAAACATTGTCCCACAACAAGCACACTCCCTCATGCAAATGGAAATCTCAAATGTCACTGGTCTACCCCTGCAGGAAGATGCACCCGACCACATGGAAAAAACATCAAACAATCAGGAACATGTTGAGGAACATGACAATGGCCCAACATGTTGATTTGACCTCCAAACTTCCTACACCCCATTGTGATCAAACATCAACAGGATGCAGTGGAACAAGTTTGATTGACAGAGGCCCCACTGCACAAGACCGAGTACCCAAAGGATCCAGTGCCAACGTCCTGGTTCCAGACCCGATAGGACACCCTGAGAGGTCCTCTTGTCCATGTCTAATGGTTTAGAGCATTGTTGACCATGTAATGGGACCAACACAATATTAGGCAGGTGGTCATAATGTTATTCCTGATCAGTGTATCATGGGCATAATAAGTCGTCAACCTCAATGGTGAGGGTTTCCGCCTTGAAACTGTAGTGTACTGATGACAGTCTCTAAAACACAGATTCAGACTTCCAGGGTTTCCTATGCAACAAACCAAAAGAAACAAGCCTGTCAACCTGCAGAGTGGAGTTTTCTTCATCATTGGTCTCCAAAATCACTTTTGGGTTGGAACATGTGTGGTTAAATTACTCCAATAACAACTTGCCATTGTATATTGTAGAGTAGTTTTACAGTCTTAGATGAGCTGGTGTGCTCAAGCTGCAGCAGGTTGTGGATGAGTGGGTGGAGAGAGAGAGGGGAGGACTTCATTGCACATACTAAAAGAAGCGTAGCGTTATATCTAATCCATTTTAAGGCAGGAAGGGAGTATTTTCACTGAGAGAAAACTTCTAAATATGTAACTTTGATGCACAGAGATGAGTTGTAGGGGTTTAATCAATGACTGGAGACTGACTTTAATGGCAATATGCTTCACATTGGCCTGTTAGAACCGTCAGTGTGAGCATGCCAGCACACTGACATTAGTATTTAAGCCTGAGCTCCGCTGTGTCTGAACACAGCCTCGCAGAGCTGCAAGCATATTCAGTATTTATCCAAGATTTTTCTCTAGCTTTAACTAAGTGCTTTGAGTTGTCTGGGCACAGCCATAAAAATCTTAATCATGCTTGAGTTCCCAGAAGCAGGTATTGCGGTGAAAGCAAATGAACATTTAGTGGATATGTTCAGTATGCACATTTTGTGTGAGTAGTTTTTTTTATGAAGTCTCCATGTATCTTCATGCACAGGACTGTAATCGCGAGTGATACACATCGTTTGTATATCCAGAGAGGTGACCACTAAGCTCCCTCTATGTGGCTGTTCGTTATAGTCATCGTACTACAGACTAGAGAAACCATGACATGGATCACATGCGTAGCTCACTCTGAGACAGATGTTGCTGTGGATTCATTTTCATTCCTGCAGATTCATTTCTCTCTGCCCTCCATGTCTTGCCCTCTCTCTAATTTGTCTCTCTCCTCCATCCCCACCTCCCTCCGTGTCTTTGAGGCCAATGGTCGAGACAGGCTTGCACGATGCAGTATTGATGTGGACGGTTAGTTAGCTCTTCCTCCACATATAGTCCTTCCTGTCTAATTAGTGTCGAAGGAGAAGAGTATGAGCTGCTGCTGTGTGTGCGCATATGTGTATGTGTTCACATGTGTGTCCTAGCCTCTGCTCTCTTATCTCAGAGCTCTCATTAACCAGGCTTTGTTTTCCTTAGCTTCATTAGCATTCCCGTGACAGCAGTTGTTACCTCAGCACTGGGCTAAATGCTAGGCTAAATGGTAGCCATAAGAAGTCAGCTCGCCCCTTTTCATTAACATTAGTCTGTTTACATTGTTAAAGTGTTTGCAAGTGCGGTGACACAGCTTTCTCTAATAGCTCCTCGGCCGTCACTCCACATACATAGGCATGTGCTTTTTGCAGCTCTGCTTGAAAATAGTGGGAGACAAATCATCTTTCCTTCAGAATATGTTAGGCTTGCTTTCACCTTTAGGCGAATTCACTCGCCTGTGCCCATGAGGAATCCTGACTAGTCAATTAACATGAAGGCAGCATCTGCACAGACGTATTTCCTGCAGGTTGTAGGACACTCTGCAGCCTCTAATATCACTCCCTGGCCAGAATGCAGAGAGGAAACGGAGGAAATAGAAACAAACAGGGGGGAAAACACTAGGAGGGTTGCTGATCAAGGGACAGACGTTGGGGGAAGGTGGAGGCAGAAGAAGAAGCAGAAAAATGGAAAATTGATGAGGCGAAGGGGGTGTAGGAGGTTGTTCTAAGGGTCCTGGTGAATGTTCCTTATTGAGATGGAGCGTTATCTGGGGGGGAAGTGTAGTGAATCAGGAGGAGATATGTAAAGGAGACCAGGCTGTGACAGGAGAACACCTGTGCTAAGATGATGCAGGAGCGAAGGGTGCAACTACCATCCATCTGTAATGATCACCATGGAGACCATATAGCAGCCTGATGAGGTGGTGGGTATGTTCAGCAGAGTCCCAGAGGAGGGGTTCAAAGGCCAGCATCTCTGCATTTCCTCCATCCATTCTCTCCCTTCTTCCACCACTTATATACCAGACCCTGCCCCCCAAATGATACAGTACAACGCATTAAATGAGTATACAAATCCAGCTACTGAAAGAATGTATAAGTGGTTTTGCATATTTCTCCCATTACCTTCACCATGTGCGCCATTTATTGTATGCTACTACATTTGTCAAGTAATTCCATAAAATTTTAGATTGATGTATGATATGTAGATCCACTTTCAGCCCACATATAAAGCTGTGTTCTCGTTTCATTGGAATCAAGATCAGAAAGAACCCCATACCATGTAACTAATGCAAAAAAAAATCTGTTCCTATGCTACTAAACCAAACTAAGCATTGCCATTTATGTTTTGAAAGAACCGTATATTCACACTAAAAGGTAAGACTGTGAGTAGAAAAGGTGTCCAAATTAAAGAAGCTACAAAGCTGCATATGGACATAGGAGGGGAGGGTGGCAGCAAAAGTCAACAACAGGAATTTCATCTAGACAGCTGGTGTTTGGGACTATTATTCTTAGGCCCATGATTTGTTTTCATTCACTGTTTGGTTACGTTTAGGCACCATATCTGTGGTGTTCAATTCTGGAAAATATCACGCTTTGGTGGACACTTTCACAAGATAGTACTTTTGAAGATTGGTTGCGTTTAGGCACCGAATTATTTGGTCAAGTTTAGAAAAATAGCACGACTGTTGTTAAAGTATGACAACATATTTGAAGCTTCTCCTCCATTTTCTGATTTACAAAGTAATAAGTCCTGCCCCATCTAATATATAATTATTTGGCTGAAGAGAATTAAAACAGTAAAATAATAAAACAAACTGCAAAGATATGTTGATTTCAAAAGTCTTTGCGATACATCACAAACAGTGCAGCAGAAAATACATTTCCCTCAATATGTAACTGAGAATGCAGTTTAGCTGCATATGAATGTAATTTTAGGAAACAGGGCTGCAAATAACACCGCAGATAATTTAGTAGTCTCTGCTTGTACATTTCAACTTATTCTACGTTAATAGGCATGTCGAAACTAACAAGTTCCCTTAGCAGGAAAACTGGATTAATGCTTCACCCAGAGCACTTAAGTTCTCCACCATGCTGACTAAAATTACATCTCCACATCCCTAGGCCAGAAGATGTTAAATTTTATCAGTACAGCTTGTTCCAAGTACCGTTTTTTTTTTTTTTTTTTCTTTTTTGCACACCGCTTCTGTTTTTGCTGGGTGATTAAAACGGGAGTTGGCCACCAGATCAGGCGACATGTCACTACAGTGCTGTATCTAGCAGCGTGCTATAATGCTATATTATACTAGTATGTGCATTGGAATGAAGTCATGTGAGTTCCTGTGTTTCCCTGGTTGTTAGCAAGGTTGCATCACAGCAAGAGAGGCCTTTCTCTGTGGAGTCTGCATATCTTCCTTGTGCCTGCATGGATTTTCTCGGGGTGCTCTGGCTTCCTCCCACAGCCCATAGATGTACATGGCAGGTTAATTGGTGACTCCAGATGTGAGCGTGAGCATGGTCGTCTGTCACTTTGCGTTAGGACTGCGATCGACTGGCAACCCGTCCAGGATGTACCCCGCCTCTTGTACATGTCAGCTGGGACAGGCTGCAGCCCCCCGCGATCCTCCACCAGGACAAAGTAGGTACAGCTATTGGATGGAAGGAAGGATGGTTTTCCCTGCATCAAAACAAAGGTCTCATTCTGAAGCGGTTGTGCTTTATTGACATAATGCTATTGTCAATCCCAGTGCAGCTTTAAAACAAAACTAAAGGAGATTAATGGGAGAAAAACTTCCAACTTTCTCAAACACTGTTGCACGTCAGCTTTACTGAATGCGTGAGTACCTCAGAATCAAAGAGCGCTTGGCTTCTTTAGACTTATTGTTCTGCAGGTCTGTTAAATACTAACTGTGAGGAATCTGTTGTCGAAGAGACGGCAGACAGTAGATTAAATCATCCATGATGTGGAGCCACAAGACATGTATTTTGAGCAGGCTAAGGGCTGTCTTCCCTGTCAGATGAATATTGCTCAGGGATTGAGTGTGGCGAGACAGATGTGAGTAATTATGAAGAAAGGCGTCATACCTTCTATCCATCCTTCCTTATTCTCCTCTTCCTCTTCCTCTTCGTCTCCCCATCCCCTCTCCCCTCTCTTTATCACTCTTCACTCCACTCTCTCTAAACCGCCCACTAACCTTGTCTATCAGGAGCCCGGCGCTTGCATATCCTTGCAGAAGCTGAAGTGGGCATTATTCACAGCTTAGGCCATGGCTGTTTGCTGTGAAATAGCTCACAGTGTGCTAACACACGTTCAGAAATGCAATTATGATAGCGATTAGCATAGCTATTTCACATGTTAACCCATCCGGCACCTCTCCCAGGACCCCTACAGTCAGACCGGACAATGCACTCATAATGAAAGGACATGCATTTCCATCAGGAGTTCATTCCCTGTGAGGTGCAAATAAAGCAAATGGGGAAGAGCGAAAGGAGACTGTCATAAATATATGTAGGAAAATGAACAGAGAGGGATTTCCCCTTTTTCCTCTTTGCTTTTTAGTCTCCGTTTCCCCTTCCATCTCAGCATCATGTAGTCTTTATCTCTGTATCCCTCCCCAAGGATCATTTCACTAAATGGAAAACCCCTCGCTGATGGATTTACACACACACACACAAATGCACACAGAGCACAAAGTGGCACCATGATAATGTTATTCCAGCAGCATGGCCAGTGACCCCTCTAAAAAGATCCCTGCCACGGCTGTATACACATAACCTTAATAAATCTCTCACACACTACTCTCAAACACACAAAGAAAAGGTCTAAATAATTTACAGAGAGAGACGTCTAGCCCCCAGCATGAATAAGTAAGAGGCAGCCCACTGGCCAATTGCAGCCCTCTCATGGCTCCTCTCTGACCGCATACACAGTTTAATCAGCTCATAAATATTGCATCGCTTGCTTACTTGATAGTCCCACTAATTCCATATTCATTTTTGTTTTCATTAAACTACCACTTAGCAAGTCTACAAAATGTGGTCTTAAGAGTCAGGTTGGAGTTGCTTCTTCAAATCTGAACAGCACAAATGTGAAGAAATGAAGATGTTTAAATCATTGTTGCTGTAATTAGATATTAACCTATGGTATGTGACTTTACCCTGAAATAACACCACAGCGTGTAGTAGCTCCATAGTGCAAAGTATTCATTTCACAAAAAACGCTGTACATTTTTGTGATGCTTATGTTTTTTAGGAGCTATTCTTGTGTCGGGACTTGTCACCACAGTAACCTAGAAAACAACCAAAGCTTTGTGTTTGCATGGGTGCATTTTATCCCAACCTATAACCCTAAACTTAACCAAGTAGTTTTGCATTTTAAACAAAAGCAGGTCAAATGATGATTGAAAATAGCGACAGAAAATGCATTTAATATAAAAAGTAATACAAAGAATAGTCAAATACAGAAAAGCCTTGTGGCTGATCCAATCACCATCCTTCCAAACTCCTAATGTGGACTAATACATAAGAATCCCCCCCAAAACACAGCTATCTCACACTTACACAGCCTGATCTCTTATACTCTTTTAGACAGAGTATTTGTTAGTTCCTATCTTGCTATGTTAGCTTTAAAAATTCTTTACCATCTCCAACTCTAAGCAGACAAAATGTCCATCACTTTAGACTACATTATGTTAAACTACATTTATTTCCATTCATTAACTCAAAATTGACCACTATTTTTGTAACCTCAACTTCAGACCCTTAGCATTCATTCTGATTTACTAAAAATAAAGACTAAAGGATTAAAAGCATTCTGTTTGTTGGACTCAAGCGGAGTGGAATGACACCAATCAATTTAGACACCAATAAGAGAGCAATGTCCTGCTGGGAAACCTTAGATCCTGGAATTCTTCATGCAGCCATAACTTTGACAAATATCACCTACTAAACATTGTTGCAGACCAAGTACACCGCCCCTTGGCAATGACACTCCTTAACAGCAGCCTTCTTTGCCACAAAAACTACTTAGGAATGACTAAAGGAACATGAAAAAGATCCCAAAGGCATTGACCCAGCCTCCAAACTCTTCAAATCTGATCGATCATCCATGGGATGCCCTAAAGCAACCTGGATTCACAGAGGTTCGACTCTGCAACCTACAGGACCCAAAGGATTTGCTGCTAATGTTTCAATGCTAGACACCACAGGACACCACCAGATATCCAATGTCTATGCCTCTATGCCCTCGAAGAGTCAGAGCTGTTATGACAGCATGAGGGAGACCTGCATAATATTAAGCAGATGATTACAATACTAGGCACAGACCCGTTGTGGCCTGCTGATTATCAGGGCTGATATTTTGCATTTTCGTGATTATCGCTATAATCATTTTCATTAACCAATTATCGATAAATTAAATACATATTTTAGCAAACAGCAATACAAGAAACACAGCCATAGCCATAAATCAAGAAATTAGCTATTTTCACAGTAGCTAAGGCTACGCTAATGGCTAGTGGCAGCCATAGATCACCTCGAAACATTTACTGTACATCAGTTGCAAATATCAGCCATCAGTCTTTCTGGTCACCAATAGTCAGTCTCTACCCCAGAAAACCCATAGTGGTCAAACCCTAATCAATACTGCAGCTGATCAGTGTATATTCCAACAGCAGCAGTAAAACAAGTGCATGCAAAAAAACACATACAGAGTAAAACACACTGTCATAAAGCAGCAAACAGCAGGACAAAAACTAGATATTGATCGAAGCTAATCTGAAAGATCTATTGATTGAGAATGATTGCAGACTTAGCTAATTTTGCTGTTACTCCTACAATAAGCTATTGATCTTGCTGGTGCAATTTTCTTCCACAGCTTTACCATGTGACCCGACACACAGAAAAAAGAATAACACACCCACAAGAATAAACTGAACCCTTATCACCCGGTTATTTTTTCCTCTGGCAATGTGTTTATAGCAGAAACACAAAAATCCAAGTACATACACGCACAAACAAACACACACCTCAGGCAGCCCTGCAGAGGCTGAGGCTATAAGGCTGTCATGGCAACCGTTCTGCAAAGGTGTGATTGGTCAAGGAAACGGCATGCAGAGAAATGTTTGCTGAGAGGAGGTATGTAAATTTGCCACACATAACAGGAACATGCAGTTCGAACCCACAAGCTCCATGGGGTGCACACACACACACCTACAGAGACACACAAGCAGTCCAATGGGCCTTCCAAGTTTTCTCATGAGACAGAAAATGCATGCTGAAAATCACAAATGGTGAGTAAACAGAAAAATGTATACTGACAAGTCAGAGAAAAAACATTAAATAGTAAATCTCATCATCAAGAAAGTGACGAGCTGGTTTAGACGATCAAAAATAAATAAATAAACGTTGAGATATTTAATTAGAAATATGCAAATACGTGCACAGTTTGGAGGTTATCAAATTCAACTTAAAAGAAAAAAAACCTCCTCTGAGTACATTTCAATTACAGCCTCACTGCACGTTTTTCACCAGCACCACTGAAACAGAGGGGGAGTCGGATATTAGACATCTAACACATGGTTCGTCTTTGACTAAGTGACAATTGCTCCGACTCCAGCAGTACACAGGCAAGATTAAACATCAGCATTATTAATTATGATTAAAGCGCTTCAACCTCTGGTGGATCTTGGCAACAACCCACCCCCAAAAAAAAGAACTAATGGGAAAATGATCACCGAGATAAGAGCATTTTTTTCCAAACAGTTGTCACAATCACAAATTTTATTTTCCTTTTGCATCCTGCCACGGATTATTTACAGGAAATATTCTAATTGCGTATATGTTACAGGGCTGCAAAGGGCTGTGCTGCGTGGTTTGCTGCTGTGATAAAAAAAAGGCAGTGTGATCATATCGCAGGCCCTTGTACCTCGGCGGGTCCCCGGTGCCCAATTAGAGAAGAAAGAAAATCAAACTGGTCAGGGCTTCGAAAATGATCGATCACTGTGAGCCCATGTGTGTAACATATATGTAGCATGTCAGGCTATAAGCTGGACTAATACATCAGCTAACACATTTGTTGACCCCGACAGTCCCTCAACAATCCCACGGTGATTTGAACATTTGGGCTGTGAATACTTTAGTAGATTGAGAATGACAAAACTGTCACTGTAACATGCTCTAACAGTCATCTTCTATATTGATGATTTTGACTTTTTTTTTCCCAGACATGGGCATTTATTCAAAGTGGGCCCTGCACTGTGTGGTTCAGTTTACACCAGTGGGGCGAGGTTAAGATCTATGCAAATCAGGTATAGTTTGATATCTGCATGGAAAAGGTAGCCTATAGCACTCCGATTCCCCCTGCATTACCCTAATTAATCATTCATACTTCACATATGCATATTCAAATTACCTGAGCTTAAGCCACAGCAAGTGGGGGAGGAGATGGAAGAAGTGATGAGAGGATAAGTTACAGAGAAGAATGTAAAAGTAAAAAGAGTAAAGAAGGAGCAGGCTTCTATTTATGTGTTGAAAAAAATAGTTTTGTTCCAGAGTCTTGGATCCATCTAAGTCCCTTGACGCATCCAAACAGCGTTGCCGCTAGCAGTTAGCCTGTGACCGTGCAGTGCCATCTGCATTAGCACTCGGGTCTCCTGGTTACACAGAAGAAGCCATGTGCTGTCAGAGCCACAGCACCAAAGTCTTTATGGCCACAGCTGACAGATTCCAACCTCTGCCCTATTAGTGAACTGGGAGCCTCTGTGCTTTCTTCTTTCTGTCTCTGTGTGCCTCATGTGAGAGCCTTGATTAGGGCTTCAGGGAATCAGAAGACAGGGAGCGTGGTGACAGACAGAGAGAGAGAGAGAAATAAAAAAAGACCAAGAAATGGGGAGAGGAGCATCAGAACGAGAGGCAATATCAGAGGGAGGAAGAGTCGAGATATTCAAAATATTTCAAATATGTGTAAGAGCAAATAGCTAGAGGTTCTATATATTTATGCAGAGCTTCAGCAGAGACACGGGGGAAGTATTAAACTCTGAGATGGTGGGCAGAAAACAGAAGGAATAAAAACAGAAGTCATAGGAGGTGAAGTGCAAGTAGAGGTGAGCAAGTACACAGAATGAATGTGGGGTACTGTGTCGGCTGTGCTAATCTGTGTGTTAGTGATGTTTATCAACCCCCATCTGTTAGTGCTTACTGGTGCACCCACCCAGGGTTCCGCACACAAGACAATCTACGTATCCTGGAGCTGTATGGTGTTAAGGAGTCAGAGCTGGTGTGGTTAGAGGTTTGGTAAGCAACTGATTGGATGTAAAATCTAAAGGACCTAAAGACCACTGTATGCTTCGAATGGCTGATGCCACATGCCTTCACTTGGGAGTCTGGATAGTTTCTAATTGTGGACAATACACTGATCAGGTATAACGTCAAACAGTGTGGAAAGTTGACAGTTGTCTCATTACAATGGCACCTGTCCAGAGGTGAGGTGTATGAGGCTGGCAGGAAACAGTAAGCTTGAAGTTGATGTTTTTGAAGCAGAAAAAATGGTCAAATGTAAGGAAGTGAGATACGACCATCAAAGGCTAAATCGCACGGGGTCTGATCTGAGAACGTCTGAAATGCCGGATCTTGTGGAGTAGCTAGCAATAAAGTGTTGTATCTGGTTAAGAGATGGCAGCAGGATGTACTATGGGAAGAAGGCAAGACGACAGATGCAGCATGATGTTGTAAGCAATGTTCTGCTGGGAAACCTCTGGTCCTGGCATGTGGTTGTAACCAGCCACCTAAACATTGTTGTAGACCACATACACTTTTTCATGGCAACAGTATTCCTTTCAGCAGGATAATGTATTGAGCAACATTGCAAAAATTGCTCAGGAATGGTTTGAGAAACATGACAGAAAGTTCAAGGTGTTGAGAAAGACATCCCACCTCACAACTTTGAGGACTCAGGCCAGTGTTATAGTTTTTATGTCTTTAGGGCTTATTTAAGGTCTGTGTGATGAGATGCAACAGAGTTTTCCAAGCATGGACAAGTATGTGTTTGTGTATGTCCACATCTGGCTGTATGATCAAGAACTGAAAGGATCTCTTGCGAATGTCTTGGTGCCTGGTACCTCAAAACACATTCAGTGGTTTTATGAAGTTCATGGCTCATCATATAAGACGGGGACCTACAAAATATCAGACAAGTGGTTTTAATGTTGTGGCTGATCGGTATAAGAGCAAAAGCCCTGCAAGTACTGATATGTTTAACTGTTTTGAAACGTTTAGTATTTTTATTCTCTTCACGTGTGTAATTTCACTACACAATACGATCTATGAAAATGTGCCCTTGTCATTACATTAGTCAACAGTAAATATCAAACATTTAATCGATCTTACCTAAATTAAAAATGGCAGAGATGTCAGTGGAGCCGAAAATAACATTTGCATTCCGTATTTGTTTGCTAAATTGATCAATCATTTTCTCTATAAAATGAGAGAAAAATAGCAAGAAGATGACAATTACAGCTTGCCAGAGTCTAAAAGAGAATTTTCTTTATTTACAAATAATAGGAATCCTCACATATTAGTAGAAAATAAACCATAAAATCATTTTTACTTCACAAATTTCTCAAATTATGAAGGACACATAAAAATTACTAATGCTAGTTCATTTTTATGTCAATGAACCAAGAACAGCATGCCAGTATTTTTTTTTTCCAACACATGAAAACCTTCGTCATAAAAGCTCAGGGATGAGACAGAAACAGTTATGGCTGCGGGGAACATTTACACAATCACAGTGCCTGTAACCCCCCACACACCGAGCACATTTCAGCCCTAAAGATAGCAAAGGTTAGCTGGAAACTGGGTGAGGGGACTGGAGGCAGGGGGCGTCTTGGGGAGTGGGGGTGGGAGAGTCAGGCTGGCTGACGACTGGGTGGGTTGGCTGGCTGATGAGCAGAGAGGCTGGCTGTCAGTGCAAGCCTGTAATTGAGGGTGGGTGTGAGCATCCCCCCATGGATTCCCTATACTCTCTGACAGCTATAGCACAGTACAGGCTGTTCGCAGAGAGCCGCAGTAATCGTCATCTTGCTCCTGCAGACCAGAGTCCTGTACATCTCTCTATCAGCCGGTTTACACAGACGAGGTGTGGTGCATGCACAGGTGAGACTCTGGGAATTAAGACCTCAGACTTGTGTTCGTTTTGTTCCAAACTATTCAGGTTTGCACTTACGTAAGGTGAATTTGACAGCAGTGATAACATGGGCTACTTCCTCTGAAGTAGATGACCTATAGAAATCACAAGAAAGAGTCACACAGAGAGACATTTACTGTATTTCAAAAAGCCGATTTGTGACGGAATTAAAAAAAAATCCTACATTTTCTATTTCGATCCATAGCTGAGTGGTGTGTTTGGTAAAGTGTAGCTCCCTGGGGAGTCTAGGCCTGTGATCCGGCAGCACTGCAGGTTGAAAGGAAACTCACATCTGCCAGTGCATCAAATCAACCGCATCCACATCAATAAACCAGACTTAAGAGTATTTCAGTTTACCATTTGCTCACTTGGCGCCGGCATCAAAAATCTTTACAGCCGTCTCTTTCCTTCTGTCCCTGTTCCTCTCGCTCCATCTATCATGTTTTCTTTACTAACAAGGATGGCGGGGCATGTAGCATTTTATAAAACTGTTATTCTCTCACTTTTATTGTCTTCCACTCTGTGTCCTCACTAAAAGCAAGGGGATTTGCGGGTAACCCCTGCTGTATTAGTTTGAGTTGACTTTGGGTGATCGGTTCTCTTTGTCTGGCCGATGGAAAGTCGTGTTGTATCCTAACCTGCACACACACTCATACACACACACACCTCTGCAGTGCCATTTCATGTAACTCACTTGGAAAGCTCAGAGCCAATCTTCTGCATGGTAGGTCACTGAGGCCCTGAGGACCCCTCACACTTGACATAGCTGCCCACAGATGTGGCCTGCCTGTAAAATGCACCACGTTGGCTGCTATAGAGGCGTTCAGCGGGGGAGCAAGAGAGTAGCAGCGAGGTCAGGTTTGGACAGAACCAGAGACATGCTCCACTGGACCACACAGACGAGCTTCTGTCGCTCTAATTGGTTGCGGAGCAGGAATCAAAGCCCAGTACGCTGCACTCATATTAGCCTCGACTTTAAGGACAATAGGAGCTGAAGGACCACAACAGCAAAGCAGACAAGAATTAATGATAGCCATTATGGCTGCCAGCAACCACAAACTGTTAATTTCTAACCGGGTTTTTACAAGATGGGTAATTAAGGGCCAGCTCCACCAGGCTGCATCTTCTGGCATGTACCATTTCCGCTTTTAATGTAACATCTGACAGTGAGTTTCAATTTTAGATCTCATCCTCCACCTCTAATCTGTCTTGACTATTGCTTTGGGCTATTTGGCAAAAACATTTATGTCGTTTGGTGTAATGCCTTAAATTAGCTCACGCTGCTCTCAGTCTGACCTGTTTAATGCATCTTGACACCAGCAATGCTCTAACAAGCGTCTGAGTGTGCGCAGACATGGACCCGTTTGATTCCGCTGCGCTCTACTCCAACAGGGGAGTTCAAACACTCGTATTTTGGTGAGGATATAAAAAGGAGTGGGAGAGCCCAGGAAAAGGGAGATAGAGAGAGAAGAGGGTGTTCTTTATGCGGAGAGTGAAAGGATTTTAAGTAGTCTGTGTAAAGAGGTGATGTTAATTGCCACCGATTCCTCTTCCTTTCCCTCAGTTTCTCTGCGGCGTGGCGTCTGGCAAACCAATTTGCACTGGCAGCATCAAGGAATTTCTGTGTGCAATCAGATAATGCGCAGCAGAGCCAGAAAGCCAGAGCTCTGAGTCAAGATAATGGCTTGAAAATAAAGAAAATCTCATCACATGCTTCCTTTTTCTCACCTGCAAGAAAATCTGAAACACAAACCAGGAGATGAGCAATGAAGACATCCATGTCTGCCCGTATGTGTGTGTGTATTTATGGATAATATGTAAAAAAGAATGAAACAAGGAGAGGGGAGACATATCCGGAGGGAGACACGTCAGCGGAGTCTGAGCACTTAGAAAAGGAGGAGAAAAAGAGAAATCCTGGGGATGCGATTTTGACAAGTGCACGACATTCACCCACTCTGACAGTCAACTCGGTGAGAATGACGTTGGTGGGAGAGGAGAAATGAATAAACTCTATCTGACATGGTGATGAGCCCTGACCTTTCAGGATGAGAGGAGGAGGATGTAGAGACGGGACTCATACAGTTGTGGGGGTGGCTGGGTGACACAGATGCAGGAGAGAGATGGGCGCCTTTGTATGCATTTGTGTCTGTGCATGTGTGTGTGTGTCTGTCTCTATGTGCTACGGTACACATTCCCAGGCACTGAGGTACAGTATGTCTTTGTTTAACAGCCAAAAGCCGCAGCTTCCTCAAAAATATGACACGGATCCAGTGTGACAGACACAGAGCAGGAGCAGGGGGATGTTTAACCCGGATCAGGGCTCTTGCACTGGACTACAGAGGCCAAACAAGCCCCCTAACCCCAGCGTTTCTCAAATTCTAAGCAGTAATTGATGCAAATGATAAAAAAAACTATGAGTGTGTTTGAATGTGTGAAAGAGTAACTGAGAAGGACAGCGACGAAGGTCAAAAATTGAAACCAAAAATTAGCCAAATTTTAAGTCGCTTTCCTCTCATTTCAGGGCTGCACAGCTCCTGGGTTTCTTCTCTTCTTCCATCTCTGTCTCTCACTCCATCGCTTTCCTTTTCCTCCTCTGTCCCTCCGGCTGGGAGAGACATAACAGCTACTGACAGAAGTTAAGTGATTCTCAAACCCGCCGTTCGCACTAAAAAACCCAGCAGCAAAACACTGTCTTGCACATGGATACTCATATGCGCCCACACGCATGGGAACACACATCAGATTAAGAGACTGTTCATGCAGTTCAATCCACCCATGCACCTGATGCATCTCCATGTATGCATATGAATACGATTATATTGTTTGCATATCCATCTATCCCAGTTTGCTTTGGCTCCCGGCAGCGTATCTTAGAAAAATTCCTTTTTATGAATCCTATACTGACTGCATCGTCTCTCTCCGCCTCGCTGATTCTTACCTCTCTCCGTCTTTCTCTGCCTCTTGCTCTCCTCCCTTCTATTTTAATGTAGATGTCAACATCAAAGTCTCTGTCCCACTCTACACAGAAGTGAAGTGTAGGAGTAAACGTCTAGACAAGCCAGCAAGAGTCCATATCAACCCCAGTTAAAACCACATTGTCAGCAGTAGATGTCATACTTTTAAAATAATCACACGCTCACACACAAAAGCACACATGCACACACACACCATCCAACTCTGGCTGACTGCAGGAGGTGAGGAGCTATCAGAAGTAGCAGAGATGGGCATATTGTCCTTTTAAAGATGTCGATTTTGTGTTGACTGAGCAGCCCTGCTGCCATGATCAAAGACGTAGGAATAACTAGCTGAAGAGTATCTGACAAGCCAACTCGTGAACATCACAGATGGGTAAGCCTGCCAGGGGAATTTACTACTGATGTAGTAGGACTTTGTGAATTGAGAAGTTTTGCAAACAATGATGAAACATTTACATGTTAACTTGCATCATTTTACAGCACGCGGTGCATGTATGACCACTGAGCAAATAAGAAGTAACAAAGCCCATAACACTCTAAGATCTCTGTTTGTGTCCAGTCACTCTACTTTACATCCACTGTGCTAATTAATACACAAGTGAGAGCATTTGAGGCCATTAATCAGGCTTTTACGAGGCTAGTCTGAGTGTTATTTGCCTAATAGATAAAAGTGTGTAGTGAATTAGTCAATGAGCTGAGATCTAGTGAGAGCTTTGCTGCTCCTTAGTAAAACCACTGACCTTCCGGATCAGCAGCTTACAGCACTTAGCAAATAAATGACCACAAAGCCACACAAGTACACACAAGGAGACACACACTGATAAAAACAGTGCGACAAGCAAGTGACATTTAGTATTGTCATAAAACGGTATTTTAAAAATATACTTTACATATTTCTTTTAGGGCAGGTCATTCAGGCCACAAGTGGAAACATGTGATAGTCAGCAAGCAAAAATCAAAGGTTCATTTGGTTGCTCATTCAAGATGCTGCTGTCGAAGTAAAAAGGATTTTCACATAATATATAATATCCTATACTACATAATTTTCTCTTCTGTTTATCTGAAATCTAAAAAAGAAAGAAACAGATTACTGAGCAGAGGATAGAACGTGCTCCTCATTAGTGTTTTATTAAAACGCAGTCTTTTAAGTTATTGTGCAAGGTTGTTGAATTTTAATGGCCCCTCACTGTGCTGTGCTGATAGCAATCTGGTTGTGAGCAGAGGAGAGGAGATGAAAAGAAAAGAAAAGGAAAGAGAGGAGAAGAAACAGAGACGAGGAGGAAGAAAAGAGTAGACGAAAGGGAGGAAAACAAAATGTCACATGGCGAGAACAGAAGGTAAAGAAAAGGAAGAGTTCGAAAGGGTGTGATCCAAATTGGTCCTTTAGTGTTGGGATGTTAAGATGAAAAGAGGAGTGATGACATAGCTGTGAAGATATGAATAGGCGGCTGAGCGGCAGAGCCAGACTTCAGATGGAGAGGAAAGGATGAGTAGCAAGTTGAAAGGACAAGTCTCTTTCTGTCTGCCTGCAGTATAAAGTCTGTCCTCGGTAGCAGCTCTCCATCTATCTGCGTTTCTCTGCACGTCAGACGGCAGACACACAGTAGCTGCTGTAAGGCGTCACACTGACATGTGTCAAATCCTGATGCCACATCCCTGTTGCGATCTTATTGTCTGAATGACAGCTTCTTCTCTCTGACATCAGCAGGGCGCAAACACACAGACGTATACATGCACATGCACACACAGGCCCGTGGTGTTTACCCCAAGGTTGAGCGCCGGGCAGCCCTGAGCCGTCTACTGGTAATTACAGCTCACAGGAGCGAGAGCAGCATCAAGTTTTTTTCACTCCGAGGTTCTCCCGATTGATTCTTTTGACTTTCACAACAAAGAAGTAAAGGTAACTCCTCCATCGCTGCGAGCTGAGTCAGACTGTCGTCATGAGTCGCATTCAGTGACAGCTGCTGCAAAATATTTTGTCTTAACAACGGATCAAATGACTGTACATGTTATAAAAGATGACGCTTGAGCCCATAGAGAATTAACACCCAGCAAGCTTATTGTTTAGACTCATGATTTTAGCTTTCAACGTAACTTCCAGTAATATTAAGCTTCTGTTTTCTGCAAAAACTAAACAAACAAACAACAACAAAAGACAAAGAAAACAACTCTGTATGCGACATCCCCACTGCCAAATAACAAACAGACAAAACAGTAAGTAGCTGGTGAATGCAGTGAAGTGTTCAGCATCTAAAGAGCCAAACATTTCCCTCTGGAGCAAGTCAGAACAGAAAGGGGAGTAAATATTGGACTTGCAGTAGAGTTGTCAGGTGGCTGGATATACAAGTGTTTTCTGACATGTTCATCATGACCATTTTACGAACTATTAATGCTATGCTGACAGATTATCACAGCCCACTAAGAGTTTTAAAGAATAACTTAGTGCAGCTTTAAGTAAAGGAATATAGAAATAGATGGTATAACATTTACATTCACACCATTTATTCCTGTTAAGTGGCATTATTAGATTAGTGTTTTTCTCAAAGCTGCAGTAGGCAGAAATCGAGAAAATGAGAAACAACAACGAACACAACAAACAAATGAAACTTCAGAAATTGAAAATATACAGTCCTCCTCCTGTATCTCCCACTTTCTCCTCTCTGTTCTGAGGCCCTCCATCCAAACAAAGGTGTGCTTTGTCAAGGAAATAATGCAAAGAATGTCAGGGTCATTGTGCCTTAAATGATAAAACACATCGCTGGTTTGCTGGTAAATTCAACTTGTATACAATATGGAGAATAGAAAGTCATCAATTCAACAGGCGACGACAAGAGACTAAATCTAGATCGCAGCTTTCTCTCAGAGAATAACAATGACAACGTATCAATAACACGATAGTGAACACAAGCTGTCTTCCTATTGGCTGTAAATAGCTTCAGACTTTAAAATATGATTGGTTTCCATACCATATGAAAATCCTACATTCCTTAGAACAGCTTCTTAGAGATTCCATAAGTTAACAAAGGAGCCTCATCAGACTTAAACTCCAAACTTGAGAAGACTAGAGATATTTATTTTTGACTTTTATTTTACTACAGACACATCTCATATTATTAAAAGCAGCAGTAAACCTGTAACTCTGAACACAAAAGAACTTAGCTGCTCTGAAAATGACTAAACACATAAGCAACTGATCATTAATAGAAGAAAAACAGATGATTAACAGAAAATAAATAAAGCTTTAACTCAAAGAAAGTCTAGTTACAACTCCACATTCATTTGCAGCTTCATATTTTCTCAAGTGGAAACCCTCCATCTAACCCCTACGCCAATGCATCCTACTTTTTGTTGCTATTTATACTATCTTACCTGCTCTGTGTGAAAAGACCTGTGATTGGCTAAAACCTCCACTACTGAGCCAGGCTTTCTAAGCCCTTAAACCTGAGCCAAGATGAGGTGAAGAGGTTTAGTTTCCTCTGAGATTGAGTGAGTTCCATGATGCTGAAAGATTAGTATGGAATTTTTCACCTAGTGATCCCAAAAACATACCGCCTACCCCAGCTTTAAATATGAACTCCTGATTTTACAGTTTATTTACAGGTCTTGGGGAGTACAACTGTATAAGCTGTTCAAAAAATCTGAAAATTTTCCTCAAGTAAATTCATTTGAGCATGAGATGTGTCAGTTTGAACATCTGGATAAATTGAAGATTCTACCCTTCCTCTGTAGCCCTCACTTTATCTGAACTTGAGGCTACACTAGCTAGAGTATGAAATGCCCAAGCTACTGATCTGTCGGGATCAAATTGCATTGTAGACAATGTAGCCACCAGATTTTGACAAAAGTAAAAAAAAAAAAAAACCCGAGCTGTGTCTGAAAGCATCCACTCACTCCCCTTTTCCTATATAGGGGCCACTATATAGTGCACTATAGAGTGACCTATGTAGGGAGCACCTCAGCAAATATAATAAAAATAATAATAACAAAAACAATTATTATTTTTATTTTTCATATTTTCGCACCATAACTCATAACTTGTCATTTCGATGAGCTACACATACAGAAGGTTATTATCTTTAAAAGATACGATAACTCAAATTACCTACATTTGTACGGCAGGTGTTGCGCTCTCGTTTCTTTCGTCCATCAGCCATTTTCCTTCGCGCAATGCATGATGGTACATATTGCTTGGTTAGTGACCATCAGCCTTACACTAATTTTCATGGTGCATTGTGGGATATTTTGAGTGCACTATATAGGGTGTAACATTTGTAACTTAACGTTCACATGCCACTACAAAATGGCGAGGGTCCTATATAGTGCACTACGTAGGGCATAGGGAGCAATTTCAGACACGGCCCTGGAATAAAAATGACCATCTCTCTGAAATAAACAGAAAAAATAAAGGTTTTCAGTATCTTTTTAAATGCTAATTTTTTATAATTTTGAAAGGACACATAAACACACCCACATATGCACACAGACACAAATGACAAGTAGCAAACATTTGGCCTCTCGACTTCCTGAATGGCAGTAATTGTGTTTTGGAGCTGAGTGACTGACGGGTTTTGAGTGGCAGAAATGAGTGCGGTGAAAAGGTTGTTTAGCTCATTATGACTAGCAGGTAGCGGCGGTTTGGATGCGGTGCCAGTGATTGGACCATTGAGTTGCAGCCCTTCTTGATTCCTCTATTGTTTCTGATGTGGGGCCAGGATACACCGAGGGATTCTGACAGTTTCACGCGGCGCACCACTTATGCATGTGTGTGTGCGCTCGTACATTGGCACATGTGTGTTGACAACCCCCGGATGTCGTGAGTCAGTGTTTCAGAAGGCTCATTGCCGTTTGACGCCCACATCTCCAGCTAAACGGGTTTGCTTTTCAAATGTCAGATCATGGTGGGGGAGTGAGACGGCCCCTCTGACGAGACTATGATTGTTTTCCCAGAAAAATGGATGGAATGAAGGGAAAAGAAAGAAGGGGAGCGCAAGGGGAGATGATGACTGCTTTCCATTATTAGCCAGGCTCATTCTACTGACAGAGGAAATAGTGAGGCTCTCTCGTTCTGCTGATCGATCCCTCTTTTCAGGGAAGATAGCCAACACAATTCTCTCTCTCCCTCTATCTATCTATTTGTTCCTTTCTCCCTATTTTCTTCCCCCTCTTTTTTTCCTTCATCTGTCCATCTTTCATTTGGTTTCTATTATGTTTTCTCAGATAATTGCTTTTCAACGCAGATAATTCTCGAAGTGAAGTCCTTCGCCAATGAACACATTGTCATAAAAAGTTATAAGTTCCTATATTACAGACCACGTGAAATGGAATCCAGAGTTGAGTTCATGGCATGTGATAAAAGCAAAATACGAGTGGGAGTTTTGCAAGTTGAAGGGTGAGGGTGTGTGTCATTTTGATGGCGGCGCTCGCCCGGAGCCCAAAGGCAGCAACTGATTATACATGCTTTAAGGTCACGGCAATAAAAGCCACAAAAGCACTGATGAAATATGATTTGAGTCAAACATATTTATTACTCTAGTTGCTGTAACTTACTATGAGCACTGGCATTTAATTGAAATTGCTAAGCACGCGTATCTCAACAACAGTACATCTCCCAGTGTTTAATGTGCTTCTGCAGTGTAGATGAAAAAAACCCTTCTATATAGTGCATTGGAAACCAGCCATCATTCCTCACTAATAAATTAAAACATTGCATTTGCTGAGCTCTTAATGAGACATTAAACTTCATAAGATATCTGAAAAGTAAAAAAGAAAAAACTTCACAGCAGCAGGGCACTTTTATATATATTTTCTTCCTTTCTGTGCCATCATTAAAGTTCTTTATAGAGTAATTAGGTACATTATTTTGCAGCAGAGAAACAGTTGCCATTAATTAAATTAATCTTGAAAGTGATAATCAATGCCCTGTTTAGGCGACAGACTGTCAGCACTGAAACTTGTACTATTAGTTTAGTGCCCGTTGGCAGAATGTGACATTATCACGTGGCATTATACATTTGCCTCTGAAGCCCTTGAATGCGACGTTGCGTGACTTTAAACCTTTGATTGTGTTAATTTGCCAAGTAACAGGGGCGACTAAGGCCACAGGCAGTCAAAGGCCTGCTGAGGATGCCAAAAACTTTCCTAAAATGGTCACTGCTCACAGAAACACCTTTAAAATTCAACGGTGCACTTCCTCGGGTCTCCAGCAATATACCCGGCAATTTTGAAGCAAATCGGATGTACAGTTGTTAAGGTATGTTAAGAACAGACACACACACACACACACACACACACACACAAACAGAGATTTGTTGACTTAGTTAAATATCTTCAGCTGTGCTCGGAGGAGAAGATGTGGCTTTAACACCTTGAAATCCAATGCATATTGAAACTTTTCTAAGGGTGGTCTTATCAAAAACCCATAAAAAAAAACCACCAGATTGCCTAAAAGTGCATCCTAAACCTCCTCCAAAGTTCAGCATGGTGTGTAATAATAGTGTGACACACAGTGTGATACAATGCAACACATCACAAGAAAGAATATAAAACGAATGAATTAGTCAACAGATATATTATTAGTACAATACATGAATAGTAGCAAATGTGATAAAACAGTTGTGCTTTTCAGATATTTAGCGAGCAAAAGTATGTTTTACTTGTGTGTTGTACTTGTGTGTTGGAAACAGCATATCTACAGTAAAAGCAGGAATCTGTCTGTGTCTGCTGTTCTTTACTTCGCTCGTCTGATCTATTATACTAGACATGTTCCTGGGGCAGTGTCCAGTCTGAACGCGTTTGGATGAGTGGACATATTTTGGCTAGAAGTTGTTTTCTCTTTTGTACCCTCAGCGGTAATTTGGCTAACAGTATGTTTAAACCACTGGTGAAAAGACAATTAACTACAAATCATTTTCATTGGAAGTCAGCGATATGAGGTGACAAAGTGATGCCTTGATACTGTCGTTGCTATGGGTGTGATGGATGTGATGTCCTACCAATCAAAGTTGAGCTGACTTTGATTGGTTGAGTTGACTTTGTTTTAGTGCTCCAATGATATTGTGAAACATACGACTTTTTTTTGTATCTTTTTTCAAATACTAGGCGGCTTTCCACTACAGGAACCCAGGACAGGCATGAGGTGGCGTTAGTGTTTGTAGTAATGGCCCCATAATCGACCCTTTTTGCCTTTCTGTTTCCATTATGGTGCAGAATCTGACAGCTTTGATCTCAATATTACCTTAGAGTGTGTCACAACAAAGAAAAAGAGTATTTAGTGGATGTAACTTCAGTTCAGAAATAGAACAATAGAGAGTTTGTTATGTTAGCCTCTATGGCAAATTTTATATCGTGGATGGAGATTTTTGAGTATCACTGTGCAAGGACATACAGAAGTCAGAAAAAACTGGCACTTATCTTCTCTGAGGCTAACCAATCAACACTGAGACCCAACTGAAGGTCTTTTAGGGCTGCTTGGAAGTATAGACCCTGGAGAGGATACTTCTCCAGGCCCTGAAAGAGCTTCTACAGGTATGGTTCTTTTAGTTGAAACATGCACGAAAGTTAAGGCTGCTGTAAAAAATGGCCAACAGTTTCCTGCAAAGGAAAACGTTTTATCAACAATGTCAACAAATGCTTGAACAACACGTAGTGACTTCATAGCTGGCTATGTTTAGCCATTTTGTAACTTTGTCATTTAAAATGTAAACATAAGTCATCTCTGTTGAGTCACATCATCAAGGGCAAAATTTTAGACTGTTGCCACAGATCAGTAACATCAGTGTTCATTTAAAAAAATAAAAAATAATTCATTAAAAAACTGTGACCAGATTGCTGGCTATGTTCCTTTTAATGCACCAGCGGGTGTGCGGTGTGACATGAATATATTGATCGTGTACCACTGTGTTTGTATCTAATGGTGAGACATTCTGTCTGCTGAGGAGACCATCTAAAGAATTCATGAGACAAAGCTCAGAGCAGAATGGCCATCGCTCAATGTCAGAGATTCATCATCTTAGCAGACAGACACACACACACACAGTCACACAGTGAGCTACTTCAGCTTACTTTGAACTTCATAATGCAGACTGACAAAGCCAAATCATGGTCATGCAGCGAGTGGAAACTTAGAGAGCAACAGAGACCCAAGAGAATCCTCAGTGCAACACAAAACCCATCTTAGACGCACAATCATCTCCTCCCACAAATCGGTATGGAAGTGTGTGTGTGTGTGTGTGTGTGTGTGTGTGTGTGTGTGTTGGGAGTGCGGCCTTCCCATGTGGTCAATGCAACAGAGACAGTATTGTCACTGACTGAGCTCCCTGTGATATGGAGGTGTTGACAGGTAGCACTCCGGCGGGAGTTGTGCGACCACGAAAACTAGCTCGGCTTGTACACACACACACACAATCACGCACACATACACACAGGACATGACGTGACAGACTGAGAATCTCAGCGACAATGTGGGATCCTCAGCACATCAATAATGCAGCGCCTCTGACAACTGGAGGAATCAAACTCTCCGCACCGTCTCACTCCATCATCCTCTCTTTCTCTCTTTCTCTCTCGTTCTCTCTCCCCATGTCGCCATACCTCGCTCGCTGTCCCCCCCATCCATCTCTGCTCACTTCGTTACCCTCTCCTCTACCACAGCAGGAGAATAGAGTGTGAATTAGAAAGCAGAGAACAGGAACAGCAAAGCCGCAGTTTGTTCGGGCAACTTTTGCTGGATAGTATCGAGAGTGACAGAACAACGTGTTTGGCCTCGTGGGATCAAAACACATCTAAACAGCCGAAATGGATACGAGAGCTTCTATGTCACAACTGTGTGCTGTATGTTTGTTTGGGCTGTTAGCTGCAGGCGCATAGTTCAGTCGTTTAGCCGGCTTGTCACATCGGCTACATAAACAGCAGTGCACGGGCGCACATACACAGCAAAATGTCTGTCATAACCAAAGAGCAGCGTCTCGTGGTGGCACAGCAGCCATCTGTAGCCAAGACAGATGAGAGCTGCTGGAGACACTGGAGTCCGTAGATACAGACACACAGAGAACAGAGCCGGAGGCCTGTTGAGTTTGGATGTCACTGCAATGGTTGTCACCAACTGACATGCCATTGTATTGCCACATAAATCTGTATTGTCTGCCTCCCTGTGTGTGCATCCATGTGTGTGTCCCTTTGAGTTTGCCTCTCTCCTTTGCCTCTCATGTTTCATAGGCCCGTCACTGTCCCTTTGTGCTGCCTTTTATTTTTGTCAGTGTGAATTTAAGGAGAAGTCCAGTTTATTGCAGTGTTGGCCTTACACTCCCGTTGGCTAAGAAATAAAAGGATTAGATCTGGAAATACAGAAAGAATGTTAAAAATACAGGGAAAGAAACACAAGCATTAAGATCAGACTTGAACTCTTGGAAATATTTAAAATGAAAAAGTCAACTTCTACTTTGAGGCTGCAAAAAGAAAAATTGGAATTGATCTAAAGAATGAGAGCGATTTATGACATGCTTCTTTCCTCTTCTTAATGTAAATAATAAAAATGCAACGTCCCCTGGTTCTAATGTAAACAGTTACAGTTTTAGACTGAGGTATATTGCAGTGTAGGTATATATAATGTGTACATGAGGGTATGCTGGTGAATACATATGCTTGTGTTTGTCAGGATATAACAATTGTATGATGTGGAAGCCATACAGTATGTGAATATTTGGGCTTCTACTTAAAGGGGAAATAAAGAACTGCAGACTTAACCTGAAGGCTGCTTAGGTCTTGGTGATCAGCATTTCATCAACAGCAAGAAGAAAACTGTTCAATGGAATGTTCGGTAGTTTTGCTCTTTTTTAAAATATTTTTAGGGAAGTTTTTTTTTTACCATTTTTCATTGATAGGAGGAAAGACAGGGTGAAAGCGGGGATAGAAGAGAGAGACGTGCAGCAAAAGGTCAACAGCTGGACTCCAACCCACGACCGATACCTGCGCCCACACGGCAACGCCTCAACTCAGTGAGCCACACAGCGGCCAGTAGTTTTAGCTTAATGAATTAGATGCAAGCTGCTATGATAGCACATGAAGAAAATCTTGTTCAGTTGCATGAAAGAAACTCAAGCGTGCTCCCTCCTTCACGTTTAATTAATGTGTGCCTCAGTGCAAACATTCTTATTTATTCATTTATTTATTTACATGTGTAAATGTATTTATATTATCAGTTTACATTGAAATTGTTGCCAGTGTGCACTGATAAACAAAGTGATTACGTTCAAATTAAGGTAGTTAAATTCAAAGATTCCTGCTCTTCTTCATTAAAAATAGGTCACTAAAAGTAATTAAAAATTAACAGTATCCACGGAAATTAAACATTTCATCCTGATAAGTTCTCCAGCTGTATGCTTGGTCCTATAGGAACTCTCAACTACCTCTATATTTGTATATGTATTAATATATGTATAAAAAATCCGGGAACGCGTTTTGTGTAATAACATCTGAAAGTCTTTGTAAACTGCAATACAGAGACTGCAACTAAAGATGGATGAATCTTCCATACATCACCCATAGGTTTGCCAAAGAACAGTTTTGAAGCTCAGTGTGGTGGTTCTGGTTGTCTTGGCGCTGTCTGACGCACTGCATGTAGGCTGTGGGTATAAGCCTACCACTGGCCCGATCATCTCAGTCGTCATTCTATCCCTCTTCCACTAAACTTAAAGATTTGCAGAGGATTTGGATCACGCAGTAAAGCAGCTCTGCTAGTTTTCTGCAGTGAGTTATCAATTTTAATTACAGTGCTCCACTCCCTGCATACAAATGTTCCACCGCAACTATTCCAGGGATAATATTTTTGCGGGAACACCAAAGCAGCATCCTACACTTAGCCCCATCCACGACAGTTGTGATTGGTTTAAAGAAATACTAACAAGCCAGTGCTTTTCCCTTTAGCAGAATCATAGTGTGGTGCAGCCAGACCTTTATGTACAACAGAATGGGCTGGCAAAGCGAGACTAGACTCTGCTCAAGTCCCAGATAATCCAAGAATGGGCATAGAGTGAAGCTAAAGCGGGACATAAGATGTTTTTGACAGCATCAACCTGTCTCCATCCTTCATCATGCATAACTTTGAGCCTCAGTACAATTTAAACAGATGAGCTACATAAAAATTGTTTTACCTCCAAATAAAGTAGTTCAAAAAAATCTACCTAAAGTTTCTGCTAAAAGTGGCTGCTTTCGTAATTTGAGTACAATGCAAACCGACAGAAACGGTGCCAGAGAATGAAGCCTGTGAGTGACTTCTGGCAGTCTGACTTGAGACGCCTGCTACATTTGTGACATATTCCTCACTGCAACACATACCCAGCACACCCTTTTAATCACGGAGGTGCACTTAAGCCGTCACTACTCATTTTACTGCATGCCTGCGCACACAGCTCATATGAAAGCTGTGCTATTGTGAGTCTAGCTTTGGAGGGGGGGTTAAATTACTATTGTTGCTCCCCGCTCCCTATAAGGCTGTGGCTTCCTTGTGGGGGAGTGATGCCTCGATGCTGAATATTAAAGCTGCTCGTATTTGACATTTACTTTATAATCCATTACTTCATATATGAGCTGGCTGACTGGACAGCACAAATAAGCCCTGCACTGTAATAAACTGGAATTTTTGCATCGGTATGAAGGTTAATAATGTGACTGCACAATTGCCACTGAGGGAAATTTCTGTGCACTCATTGTACTTTGTGTCTTGTGTTCTCTACCTCTCTCATTCCACACTTCCTTCCTAATGGCTGGGACACAGTCAACCATGTGGCTGGTCACAAATGCTAATGATGCATGGCTAAAGCAAGACTCTGTCCTCCTTTTTCTGAACAGTTCATTCTAACTGCTATACCTGCAATCTAAATGGATCTGACAAGCATGCACACACACACACACACATCACAGACATCAACTCATCCATATAATGCTGACAGCCCGTATTGCTCTGCAGAGAGATATTACTTAGCTGTATTGCATTGCTTGCACTTGCTGTAGAGAAAAGCATATTACTCACAAATGCCATTTAGCTGTGAGACTGTGGCTGGCTGCTCCGCACAATCTGTGTGGAAATAGTTTCCCTCTCAGCCTCTCTTCCTGTGACCAACTGCTTCAGTGCACCACATGGCACTCGCACAAGCCGACACAGTGCTGTGTTTTGGCACCGCAGTCGCAGCGAGACAAACTCCTTTTCAAGGTTTAATTCTGTAAGGCCAGTATTTTTGAGCAGCGGTACTTTAATTGGTGCTACTACAAATGAGAGCAAATCCACGGCAGAGAGATGGGGAAGAGTTTTTATATGAATTTTCTTTCCCCGCTGTCATGGCAGTGGCGTGTGTCATGGGGGCTTGTCTGGGGGAATGTGGGGAGGGTGGATGAGAGTTTTATGAATTCTCTTTACATTCAAACACTTTCCCCCCTCGCCTTTGGAAGGAAGTGTCACGCATGATGCCACAATCTCCTCATAAAACGGGAAACCAGAAAAGGGGATTGGAGCATGGAGGGAGGAAAGAGACACCCTATTTTTTCCTTCACTCTGCACTCCCCCCCTTCAACTGCTGGCAGGACAGGCCGGCAGAGGATGAGACTGTTTGCCATCTCCTCTAGAGGCCCTTCTATCTGTCTCTCTACCTCCACCGTCACTAGAATCCTGTCGTCCTCTTTATCTGCTTTAGTTCTTGTGTTTTTCTTCCTCCATCCCATCTTTTGCGCGTTCTGTTAACCTTCCATTAGCAAGTCTAATGTCAGGCCTTCCTGGCTGCCTCCTGCATGGCTCCCGGCTCTGCGCTTTCCAGGCACTATGACAATGTTTTCCTCAAGCCCCATTAGTGCCTCCTCACACCACTAACAGCCATGCAGCACACAGAAGGATGAGAGGTGGGGGGAGGAATGAAGAGGAGGATTACAGAGGAGAGAGGAGGTGGGAGTAGTGTTGGTGGGGAGCGCTGGGTGAGAGTGGCCCGGGCAGAGTGGCTGGCCAAGTGGGGAAAAAAGGGTGGAGAGGGATTAAGGGAGGCTGAAGGGGGGTGCAAAAGGGGAAATGATAAAAAGAAAAAAAGCATAGGGGCGATGCTGGCGGAAGGGGGAGGGTGAGGACTTTGGATTGGGAAGAGGGTTGATTTGGGTGGGATGTGAGGAGAGGGGGGGAGGAGGGGGAGTTGGGAAATGTGGGGCTCTTCCAATATGGCTGTTTAGCAAACACAATTTGCATAGAACCGATGCGGATGGAGTTCTGTGTCACAGTTATTTGCATATATTTGCATAAAATTAATCCCCCTTCCCAATCTCTGCAGCGATTGTTTCTGATGCAGAAAATAAGTCAACAAAATGAACCCGCCGCATCCAAACAAAGCAAACATATTGACACAGACGCACGCTGGAAGAGTGCATGGGAGGAGTTTTTGGGCTGCCGTGTGTGTAAATATGTGTGGCAGAGCATCTGTGTGGAGCCATCTGCAATCATTTGAGGTCATTTAGTGGTTCTTTAACGAAACAGACTTGCTCGCACTAAACTGCGCTAATTTACGCCTCCCACTCCACAAATATTGTACGCGTCTATTTTTTTCTTTATCTGTCTTTTTTTCCCAAAGACACACACATACGGATAGAGTTCAGAAAGGAATCCTTCACACTGTCATCATGCAGCCTGTCTGTGTGAGGTTCTCAGCGTTGTTTCTTGTCTTGTAGAAAGCTGCCACACTGAAAGAGTAACTTGAAGAATCTTGAAAATGGTCTAACTTTCACCTTGCTGTAGTGAAATCCAGGTGTGTTCCAGCTGGGTGTGGCTACAGGTATGTGGAGACCAATAACGTTATAACATTACAATAACGTATAACAATAACGGAATAAGTTCTCAGGTTAGTGGCCTAGCATTTAAAAATCCTTTGAAAATGTAATAACTGCAGTTGATAATGTAGTAATACATAAATAGGACTGCATTTCTTGGAAATAAATTTTTTTTTGCTGTTTTTGTGCAGTTTGCTCATCAAAAATAGGTCTAGTGGATGGCACAGTCATCTTATTCATTCATCAAGGATACATCCCATGTAACTCTCACTCTCCTTAATTATGGTTGTAAGACCCAATTAGAGAATTATTTGCTGTACAAAATCTTTATTTAGAATATGGTTTATTTGCGTAGACGTGTGAATTCATAATTTCATGTCAATGTTAGATGTTGCATTGTCAAATGAATTTACCACATTTTTTGGAAAACATTTCATTAAAACTTTTTTCAAACATATGTAAAGGAGAAACGATTCAGTCCTGACTTAAAGATGTATTTAAATAACTGGACTGGCTCTATAATGGCACTTGACTCCAATATACAGCATAGAACATGAACACTCATTTACAAATGTAAAAACAAAACTAAAGAGTATTTTAAGTAGTATAGTTTGTATGTTATTGGCTCAAAAACGTGATTACATTATTGGCAAGTTATACTTTATTAACTATATTACATTTACAATGGCCAAAATTATTACATCATTGATTGCTACAAGGTGCCAAAACAACTCAGCACTGATGTTAGATGGGATTGGAGATGAAACACAGAGGAAAGCTGTGGGAAATAGTGCAGCATTTAGCAGCAAAAAAAGCCAGATATTTCCCTCAGGAGTTGGTAGAGACTGAAAACAAGTCGCCAGGAGGCCAAAAAATATGACTAATTGGATGCTAATGTTGAGCCATAACTGCGGTATAAATATGCAACAGCTTTCTAAGAAATTCACCAAAACAATATAAAGGTGAGAACAAATCAGCGCTGTGTTCACAAGTCATCTCTATCGCCTCCAGGTGCCCAAAAAAATAGTTATACTCGGTTAAAGTTGCTCTTCAACTTTCTACCACCCACTTTTTATGAGTAGAGAGCAACACCAGGTTGAAACTACTACTTGCATTGACAGTTAGAAGAATATGAAAAGGGTTTATCATGCCTCAAAGCAAAAACAGCAACAACAACAACAACAAAAAAAAACAGCACCACACACCTAAAACTCTGTGGTTAAAATGTATCACTTTCCACTATACAAACCAGGACAGCCTTGTAAAGTGCAACTGTAATCTGTCAGCTCCTTGAAAACATACCTGTTGAGCATTTCGAGATCAAAACTAAAGATCACAGAAGCTCATTTGCAAGGAGAACCATTCGTCCTTGCGTGCGAGTTTCTGTCCAGGAGGCTCGGTATGAGGGGGAAAAGGAAAATAACCACATGAAAGATTCCTTCACTAATCATTTTATCCCGCGATCAATTCAAACTACAGAGCATGAAATAATGCAGATCCTGCTCTCAGGCCGAGTGGGCATTGATCAAACACATTTGGATGGTTTTGCACTCGTGCTTGTGTGTGTGTGTGTAGTTGCATGCATGACAGCAAAACAACAGACAGGCTGAAAGTGTGTTTATGGCTGCATTTCTGAGTGTGTGAGCCCGTCTGTGTGTGTGGCCATTGATCAAAGGCAGTGCCCTGGTTTGCCGGTGAGGAGAAGAGCCAATTGATCAGAAATGGCTGTAATTAGAATCTAAATAAGACCTGCTGCATTGATCCCATCTTAGTTCTCAGCTCCTGGCTTCTGTATATGTGGGGTTTGCTGAAGGCCAGCCAGCCCACCTCCTCTAAACCTCCTCCTCTGGCACATAGCTGCTCTGCATCAATAATTACAAAAGTTAAACTCTCACATCTAAAACTGTAAGTAACTTGGATGATTGACTAAGCGCCGTGCATTTTATAATACACTGCCTGCAATTTCCTTTTTTTCCCTCCCCCCCTGCACCACCTACTCAATGAAATGCTGTAATTAGCCAAAGTAGCAGGGAGTGATTGCAAATGCCAAATGTTTTTCTAAGACTCAAACAATGGAGCAAATCAAGGTGGCGTTGAGGAAAAACAGTGTGCGGACTCACTTGTGCCTTGTCCACGGGCACAAAAATGGCTGCCTGAGAGCGCTCACCCACGCACAAGCACACATTCCCCTACAAACAACCTCCGCCAGCGAGATAAGGGCTAAATTATGGGATCTGTGAGTTGCCTGGTGAGAGCACCGTCATGAAGACAGAGTGCAGCAAGTAGCAAATGGCCTTTACACTGTTTTGTGTGTGTTTGGTATTGTGAGTGTGTCCGCGTGTGTTTGAAATGGTCATTCATGCATAACTGCGGGCGCACAGAGAATGAGAAGCCTTCGTTTTACTTCCCTGTCAGGCATTAAAAATGTATTATTCTGTCATTCCCATTACTATCACAGGAGATACATGTATATATATTTACACATAATGGAGACGTATAGGACAAAGATGTCAGTCAGAGTGTTTTCTCTACGCACATGTTTATGCTGATCAAAACTGCATTAGCATTGCAGACACGTCAATAAGAACAGTCCCAGAGGTGTACAACAGTACACAAACAATAGAAATGTTATCAAAAGTGCAATGTAATGATACAAGCAACAAAAAACAGAGCCATTAAAATTAAAATCTTCTATGTAGGCTGCTGATTTAATTTGCAAAACGTTATTTTCTCTTTGGCCTTTCTTACACTAGGCCGCTATCTTTCCTAACTGAGGGGTTGATAAAACTATATTAGGATATGTGTATCACTGAAGAGCAGATAATGACAAAGTGGGGGAGTGACATGAGAAAAAGGGGGGCGTGAGGAGACAAGAGGAAAGCTGCTGTGGTTCTCATGTGAACACTCTGGAGAAAATCCGACGCTGTGCCAGTTGGACTGACAGATCTCAGGTTGATTCCAATTTAAATATTACAGTTTAATGTCACAAAATCTCTGTATGTGAAGAATGACCTTAATTAATGCTCATGCAAGACAGCAGAACACGCGGCTTTCTCATAATAAAGGATCCTGTCTAGATTAAAAAAAGGCTTATTTGCATGTTTTACGGTTGTTTTCACGTGGCCAGTTGTGTGTCGCAATTAGACTCCGGCAACAGTACGTGCAACTGCGTCTCTGTGCCTCTGCATGCCTCTGCACATACATGCAGTCTGTCGTTTTTCATATGAATTTGTACACAGATATGTTTCCTTATGCATATGCTGATGAGTGTAAGCTACCATGTGCAGATCTGTGTGTGTGTGTGTGTGTGTATCAGACTGTCTGCCTTTTCCACAGCCTCAGCAGGAGAGCTGCTTAAGCCTTAACGAGGGTGTTAATTAGTGTGCTTTAGTGTACATCTAATGAGTGTGTGTTTTACGGCAGAGCACATGCGCACACACAAACACAAACACAAACACAAACCCGCATTTACATACACATACAAGCACAAATGGAAGAAAAAAAGGCAGATGGACAACAGCATATAGATGTGGCGAGCATCTCTTTGGAGAGCAAAAGTGTGTAAATGAGACAAAGATGGAGTGTGTGTGTGTGTGTGTGTTTGTGTGTGTGTGTGTGTGTGTGTGTGTGTGTGTGTGTGTGTGTGTGTGTGTGTGTGTGTGTGTGTGTGTGTGTGTGCATGTGTGTGTGTGTGTGTGTGTCTGGAGAGTGTACTGTATGTATGTGCAGTTTCTGACTGTGTAGAAGAATGCGGACCAGCAGGAAAGATGTTGCTGGAGGCATTTCTCAGTGTGATGTGAGCTAACATTCCTGCACATGGAGAGAGACAAGCTGGAAGTGAAGACAGTTCTGAGCCTTCCACCATCTCTGCTCTCCACCATTTGTTTACACACACTCCCCCATCCACACCTACTGCTGCTGACAGATTCAAGACTTGTTAGGCTAAAAATGTATGTTTGTGTGTTTTTTTTTTTGTGGGGTACTGGGTAACATCCAGTCAGATATTCCAATTGATGCCTGGGCATTTTGAAACTACTACGGGTTTGTAATGGGTCCCTGTGGGCCCTCTGGCCATAAAAAAACAACAGCGCTCAGAAAAGCACAATTCAATTCCAGTCAGAAACGATAAAACATCCACACTGGAGGTACGAGGATTTTTTCGTCTGACAGCAGCATCATGATGCAACGCTGCTACATCTACTGTTGTCCTGCAGACAGAGCCAAATCAATCAGATTTCCACAGCCGGCGTTAGATCAACTAATGCTTCATTTCTCGCAGACAACAGCTTGGATCTATGGCTCAGCCTTAAAGTATTCATAAAGGCAGAACACCAAATGTGCCCAGTATTTCACACCTCCTACTGCTTCATAGGCATGTCCCAAGAGTGAGGCAGTCATCAAACACTGAAATCACGTTGAACCATGATTGACTGTTTTCAAATATTTGAATGCGGCGAAAAAATGCATACTGGAAATCTTCGGTAATAGGGAGAAACATTTGCATGCACAAACTGGAAGAGAATGAGCGAGAAATGAAAAAAAACTTGGACTTGACAAGCCACAACAAACTTGCAGTGCGAAACAACAAATTCTCACCTCCTGGGTTCTGCCACAAACTGTCTACTCAACATAAAAAGCAGGAGCAACTTCCCATAATGTCTTAGATACAATCATGAGTCCCATGCAGCACATTTATTACCCTCAGTGTTCCAGCGGAAAAACTCGAACCGAGACATTAAATTCCGGCTCTCAAATCTCCTGCGAGTTCAGCACCAAGGACAGCTGCTCCGCCGCTGCTCGCTAAGAACGTTTCCTCTTTTTGAGGATTTGTAGAGGCCAGATAGGCTCATGTATAAACTTGAGAGTCCGGACAATATGGGACTTTGTGAAGTGAATTACATTTTTCCAGCATGACTAGCTCCGACTTAATGCCTGTAAATGTGGCATGCAGGGGTTTTTTTTGCCAGTGAAGAAATGAGAAATTTAGCATTACTGTGAGACTCTTGTGGGTGCACTGAAAAAACACAGTTACTGTTGTCTGCTACCATAAAATTGCACAAGAAATATCGAGAGCCCTTCTGGATGTTAAACCAAAATTTATGGAGGGGGGGGGGAAGAGTCAATAGAGGGTATATAATAGTTCTCCTGGCTTATTTTGACCCATTCACACAAACTACCACATAAACGGAGCTGCTTTTGGCATCAGTCATGTCTTACAAGAGTTGAAACAGTGGCAGAATTATTGATAAGAGGGTACTAACCTGTTCCAGCTGTTCCAAGAGAAAGCAGGGAAGAGAAAAGGAGATATTTAGTTGATATTGCATTGATTAATTTATTTATTTACACTATAAATTGTCAGATAACCACAAAATGACAGAAAACAGAAAAAAACTGCCTATCATACATTTCTTGCAATTTTACTTATTCAAATTATGCATTTTTCGTTCAATACATTCATTGATTATTCATCTAATTGCTTCAGAACCTGCATACTGCCATGCATACATACACCGATCAGTCATAACATTATGACCACCTGCCTAATATTGTGTTGGTCCCCTTTATGTCATCAAAAATGCTATGAACCACTGGGCATGGACAAGAGGACCTGTCAGGGTGTCCTATGGGGTCTGGTACTAGGACATTGGCACTGGATCCTTTGGGTGCTCTGGCTTGTGCAGTGGGACCTCTGTCAATCCAACTTGTTCCACTGCATCCTGTTGATCAGAATGGGGTGTAGGAAGCCATTGTCATGTTCCTCAACATGTTCCTGATTGTTTGATGTTTTTTCCATGTGGTGGGGTGCATTTTCCTGCAGGGGTAGACCAGTGACATTTGGGATTTCCATTTGCATGAGGGAGTGTGCTTGTTGTGGGACAATGTTTATTTGGGTGTCTAAGTCTCATCAACATGGATGCCAGAATCCAAGGTTTTCCATCAGAACACCACATAGTACCAATATGATCAATGATATTCACTTCACCTGTCAGTGGTCATAATGCTGTGGCTGATCGGTGTATTTGCATACATATATGCATATATCTGCAGTAGTAAAGTCATACATAAAAAGCACAGACACACATTAGTGAGGTCACTCACAGAGGAGAGCCTGATAAAAGTGTTCTCAAAAAAATGGACGAATGCCAGAACTGCAGCAAAGGCACATCATTCCCTGAATCACTTGCTCTCCACACTCGTGCGCACACACACTTTCATGCACATGTATGTTCGCATGCTTGCAAACTTCTCTTCACACACCCGCAAACCCTCCCCCGCTCTCCCACTTTGCTGAAACTGTAGAAGTGTGCCCTTTCCGCATGGCGCTCTGCCAGCCACTCACAGCACATTACCAGCGTGTGACCCCTGCATGTGCTGAAAAAGGAAACATTTAACCTCCTGCCCTTTTCTGCTGATGCTCCCTCATAGAATCTCATCCTATGTTGAATACGAACCATCGATGGTCAACCCTGCCACTCTGTTTGTGAGGGGGAAAATGCTGAAATCTGTGTTGCGGCGCGTCTAGGAAAATTACTGAATTGAGTCTGCGCGCTGTGCTGCGCGTTGACTCATACATTCTGAAAATTCGATTTTTATTTATTTTTTTAAAAATTTTTTTGCCTTCCAAGAGTGTCTTTCTATTCCCATCTGCAAAGCTGCAATGGATTCATTCCTGCTGTGGCATTCTGTCAGAGAGAACATCAATCTACAAGACTGACATTTAATCCCAAGCCTGGGCAGGTAGAAAAACACATGCACAAAAAACACACACCAACACACAAAGTAAACAGACATGAATGCACTACCGGCTGCTCACGAACTCGTGTCGAAGAAACACAAATCAAAACCCGAGCACAAACCTGTGGACTCTGTGTGAACACTGAGGATCCTGCAGAGCGATGAGGGTATTTGAACTGAACTACTACAGGAAGACAAGCTGGATGTGTGAGAGGAGGGTGAAAAAATAAAGTGACGAGAAAAGACAGAGGAGAAAGGCTTTGAGGGGAAAATGTTTCCCGCATCAATCTACTGGCGGAGACGTTGAAGGAATGGTTCAGAGATACAGGTGGTCAAGGAGAATGAGGGGCTGGTGAGGGGCTGATGCACCTCTAGACGTCGATTGTGTGATCTACCGGACACTTCAGCCAGCAGCTTCCTCCTGGCCACACCCAACTCTCCACATCATCTCCACCTGTTCTCCTTTTGTTCTTTTCATTTTCCATCTCCTCCGTCTTGGTCACTAACACTGATTGAGGAAGTCATTGCAATGTCCTCATTAGCAGTGGTGTCATTTTCTCCAACAAGTACTTCGCTTTTTCCTCCAATGATGATGACTTCTTTTAATAAGGTCATGCTGAGAAACCCTTGCGCCCCTGTGTGTCGGCGTGAGCTTTCCCATGTATTGTCTGAGATCGTGCACGCTCGCCCGTATCACAGCGACAATATCCCTGCTATCATTAGCAGATACATCGACAACTTGCCCGTCACAAAGGGAGAAATGAAGGAGTAAAAGAGCGGAGGACAAGACGACACAAAAAGCTGTTAAAATGAGAATGAAAGCACAAGAGTGCGGAGAGAGAAGAGCTATTACTGAAGGGCACAAAACCAGCAGGGCTCTGAAATCAATTTTAATTAGTACCGCGCATCACCTAGAGTCATATATTTTAGACAGCAATAGAGCAAGGTCTGTCAGAGAGCACGGCCTCTGTTGTCACACACTGGCAACCTTCTTACTGCTCCAGTCGCAGAGCCGCCTCAGCAGCGATCCAGTCACTGTCATTATCAAGTCTTTCACCACCGGAGGTCAAATTCATTAAAACTGTATAACTTTAGTCCTGTCATAAAGATTTCAACTTGACAGTGTCACAACAAGCTGCTGTTTAAACTAACAGCTCTGTTCAAACTGTCTGAGCACCGTGCACTGTAAAAAAATAAGTTTTTAATTGTAACCTTTTTTTTAAACAATTCACTGTTATTTTATAGATTTCCTCTGTTCTGTTAAATTACAGATTATAACTAGCAGAATTACAGGAACGAGTATTTCCCATATTTATATTTTTGCACCATAAAAAGCATAAGAACTGTAAAAAAAAAATATCCACATCAAAAATTTGAAAAGTATTTTCAAAAAAACTTAGGTGTCATTTTACAATATAAGCACTTGCCCATTAGAGTAAACTATTTTTTACTGTATTTAATTCAGCAAAAAAAGATTATTTTACAGATATTTCAAATATTTGCCATAATCTGCTAGAAAAAAAATTGTATATTAAGAATTTTAATAATTATTTTTAACTGTTATTTTACAATTTTTTCCTGTGTTTTCACATTACAGATAATATTATGTATAACTACAAAAAAAAGTATTAAATCACAGTCACAAACGGTAGTTAGTTTTTTCAATAACGTAAAGTTATAAAATTATGTGGTTTCATTGTATTTAAATTAGATAAAAAGAACTTTTTTTCCGGCATTGGGCAGTATTTGAAAGAAAAAATATGCATATTAAGAATTGAAAAACAGTTATTACTTTATTTTAATGTTATATACAAATGTCTATATTTTTACAATTAGTGATTTGTTCTTTTACAATGTGTTGCTGTAAAACTATAAACTTTCACTGAATTTAAATCTTTTTAAAAAAAAAAACTAATTGTAAACATTACAGTTTTCCATCTTTTTTCAGTGTGTTTTTTTGACTGCCAAATTTTGATTTTTTTGCAAGACTTTTTTATTTTTACCTTTTGTTATGTTGGGCTGTTGTGTTTGTAAAACACGTTCTTAAATGCACCTGAGCACAACATCACCGATGTATCCTGGGATCACTGGGGGTTTCAAGCTGAGCTGGGGTGGTTAAGACTACAGTTTGTGCTCAGGCAACCTTTAGCCCTCTCCATGATCCTCCTCTACTAACCCAGAACCACCTTGAGGGCCTGTCTACAGCCTCTGTAATGTTCCTCATGTCTCTGCTTCTTGCTACTCTAGCGATGTCAAGTTGGCTCAAGTCTTTGTACAGTGATTGCCTCACAAATCTTCTGTATCCAACATCAGTGGGCATGCATCTAGCCCTCCAGGCTGCTTCTCGCCCTCTTTTTCTCCATGCATCCATGCAGCCTCTGAGACCAGGAGCATACCTGGCTTAAGGAACTTCAGCTGGATCTTCATTTCTACTGATAACTAACCATCCTGTGCTGCTGCCAGGACCCCTAACGGTTTCCTAGGTCCTACTTGTAGCTGCTCGTCGGCTTTTTAGCACTTAATTGTGTAGCCAGGTAGAGCAACCCTGCCCTCGAGCTTTAAGACAGGAGCTTAGGATGTGCTCCAAAGTTCCCCTTACTGGGCACAGTGGGCAGTGGAGGGAGTCCAGTTAGCAAAGCTGAAAAGGCTGGGCAAGACACTGTAAACCATTTGGATCAGGAACTTGGTGGTTTTACCTCCCAAAGATCTGCTGATTCCTGATATGCTCCCACCTTATTCAGTCTCCCTGCTGGTTTTTACACACAGCTCTACTGATCTCCTCATTCCCTTCTGAACCAACCATCATCTTTCCTTCTCTTTGGCCTCATCATATTATGAGTAGGGATTGTAGCCTTGAATTCACTTTCTCTCAGTCTAGAATTCAACTTGCTGGGTCACCTTTGGACCACTAAGGTCCCTGTACATCACCACCTCTATTGCTCAAGTCACTTTAAGTTCTTTTCCAGGGACTCTGAGGGCGTCTGGACCTTGGTTTCATTACTATGGAGGCCGATACTGTTGAGGCTTCTCGGCACTTCCAACCACCTCCTAAAAAAACTACTTATCTTTCTTTCTATGGTCTCCACAAAACAGATGAGGACACCACAAACAAACAGTAGGCAGAGATGTAAATTCCTGACAGCAGCAGCAGTAGATGTTTCACTAGAGACTTTGAGTAAAACCACTTTGTGGATAGAAAAGCTGGAAAACTTCTGTTTATTTTATTATTATGACCATCAAACTTACAAACTATAGATAGTATCAGAGCTACAAAAAAAATGCATAAAGTGCAGAATCCAGCCCTCTAAAGATCTTGTCGGTTGTAGGGAAAAGCTCGTAACCAACTGCAAGGTAAAGTCTATACATACAAAGAGGCTAAATCTTTTTTTTTTCTTTTTTTGAAGCTTTCCTTTCACTGAGGGTGAAATGCTGTCTTCACAAGTTGGTCCTAAAGGCAGCTTACTTGTGATCTGAAAAATGCTGCTATGACTTTTTGACACAGAAAGCTGCCAATCAGCTTTCCTCTGTGTGAAAAGGACTCAAGAGGAAAGAAAATAAGTCACGGTGTCAGAATCCACCCGTAGTCACCTCAGTTAAAGCACAAACCAGAAGGCAAGCTGAGCATCTACTGCGCGTTGTTGCATAAACAGTTCAACTCAGGAAGTTTTCCATCTTTATGCAATGAAAAGTTAGTTTATTCTTCAACTTGTCTGGGTTTATCTGATGTGAAAAAGTTAAAAAAAAAAACAAGGTATTGAGCGCTCCTACAAGTGCTACATCAAATCAAACAACTGTATGGTGCATATTAAAGTACAAATGTGCAATGTGCTGTATTACAGTTTCCCCCCTTTCAACACATTTTCACCACAACTGCAGCGCAATTAAAGTACAGATCGACTAAAAAGAGAGGTGTGATGGCTCCCTGGTAGAGTGACAGCGACGAGAGTATGGAATCTGCTCCACTGTGAGGAGTGACACATTACATGATTAGACAGCATGCTCATGACAGCTGCCACAGGTACGCACAAAAACACACACGCATGCACACAGACATATAAAGAGAGGGAGAGAGGGAGAGCAGGCTTGGGACTACTTCTCCTGCTGAGTTACAGCACGGTGTAATAAAGAGAAGGCTGCAGGCAGCTGCAGTCTAACAAAGCTAACTCCCCCCGAACATACACAATACTAAGTCACTACTAATAAAGACTCACAACCTGAGACACACAGACCTACTACAAAACTCCACAGCAGCTAACATTTCATTAAAGGGCATGTGTGTGTGTGTGTGTGTGTGTGTGTGTGTGTGTGTGTGTGTGTCTGTGTGTGTGTGTGTGTGTGTGTGTGTGTGTCTGTGTGTGTGTCTGTGTGTGTGTGTGTGTGTGTGTGTGTGTGTGTGTGTTTGTGTGCAACTGTGTGTGTGTGAGAGAGAAAGATTTTAGCCCTCAGGCTTTTCCTCTGATAAACAGTTGCATTAAAAGATTTCATCCACATGGACAAACCTACAAACACACATGTGCAGAGACACACACATACATCACTGAGGGTTAACCCTGTAAAGGCAGGTCCCACCAGGGAGAATGAATTATCCGGTAAAGCTTGGCGTGATGTTAGGTGCCTCTACAGGCAGCGATGTTTATAAAAACACACAACCGCTGAGGCGAGTGGAGATGCAAAACAGCTGAATACATACAGGCAGTAATGTTATTTATGATGAGGAGAAATAATCGCAGCACGTTCTCAAAACACACACAGAGGACCACAGACAATACCGGCCCTGATAGGATTCATGAAGCGCCTCTTTAGCAGCCATGTATATGTATGAAGCGGTGGCAGTGACACTTTGGGACAGAGAAGCCACTAAGGAGGACGTTAAGTCTCTTTATAGAGGCTGTCACAAAGGCCCAATCGCCCCACATTACAGACAAAATTGTATTTTTTATTGTCTGCGATTCATTTCACATATCTATTGATGCTGCTCAACCTTACATGAATCACTGTCATCTTTAATCTGCACCGCATCTTCGGGGTGGAAAAAAAAACTGTAAGTAAGAGAGGACATTTTCTAAGAATCAGCCACCTTTTTTCTTAATGATGCCCTCTCTCCCTTTTCTCACACTTATTTCTTCTAACGAGCATCAAGCAGACCCGGTTTTAAAGAGCCGTTCCATAAGGGTTGGTTAACACTCTGCAGCACATCAGCACTCCGCCGCTGTTTGTTCACACGTTTTTTTTTTTCAAAAGACAAGGTGCAAATTGAGGTGGCGTTGCTTTTCCTCGGAAAGTCTGGCACTTTCTTGCGAAAACACAGCTAACGTATTAGCGATTATTAGCCTGCGCGGGAGACAAAACACAGTCGGCCTGGAGATGCTTCCTTTAAGGCTCGGCGCGGGAAACAGAGGAGAGGTCAGGAAACGCATATATTGTGCAGAAAAAAAAGACAAACAGCAGACATGGATCAAGACAAATCACAGGGTGTTTCTGTGATTTCTTTTCCTGTCTCACACATACACACATATGCACACACACACCAGGCATTACCATATCACCGATCCATTCAGTTTCTATTTCATTATGTGTCTCTGGAAGTGTTCCTTTATTCCAAAGTGGTCCTTGTTGCAATACAATTAGTCTATCAGCTCTTAAAACAATGGACCGTACGCTGTCCCTGCTGTTCATTTTGTGTGTCTAGTTTTATTACAATACACTTGAGATTAAATTATACTCTTTATTTCCATTTCCTCTATGAGGTCTGACCTTCAAATGTATCAGCGCAGATCAGAGCCCAAAGCCCGATAACACTAATACATCCTTTTTGGCTATTTGCAGGGAAATTACATGCACCGCAATATTAGAGAGAGAAAATGAGATATATAATGAAGCAGTGATCCAAAGTCTATAACAAATTTGCCAGGGCTTGGTCCTCCATTTCAATCCCTTCAATTTAGTGCTACGGGTGGAAACAAATTGGACTTGAAGTTGCACTGGCACCAACGCCGGGATCCTCCATCCTAATTTATTTAGTAAGCTCTGTTTGTAAGCAAGCATATTAAAAAATAGCCCTTGCCAATGTTTAGAGGTTGGAGTGTCCTTCTCTAAAATATTATTTATGTTTTCGTAAGGTTGAAAACACCGGCTGCATGATACCGAGCCTCATCATCACGGATACGGCAGCAATCTGAAACCTTAAGGGACACAGTTCAGACCACAATTCATTGCCCCTCCACCCTTGAATCTCCAGCTTACAACCAATTACCTCACCTTTAGCCCCTCCAGCCAACCTCAATAAATCACTATTCTCCGCCTGATCACAAATCAGCCTTCCGTCCCAACAAGCAAAAGCTCGAACCCGCCGCAACAATCACAGATCTGACCCCAGTGCAGCATTTAAATGAGAATTGTCTGGCGGAGGTCTGAGAGTCTGCTTCTGTCAGTGCAGCCATGACCTCTGACCCCTGACCTCAAATCTGGTTGGCTGTGTCTTATAAACACAGAGGAATAGAATAGCTTAAAGATAGAGTGCATGCTCCAATACAGCAGATCTGTACTGGTAATAGACAGTAGAGGCATTATATTTTCCCCCGCTGTGCTTTATTTATATAGTTCACATTTTGTGCTTTCAGTCCTGACTTGAATAGCACCATAATAATTTTTCAACAGGATTTTTTTAGTCCCTTTTTTTAGAGTCAACACAAATTGACAAAAAACCTGTTCCTTAACCCTTCCCTCCCTGGAGGTCCCTGAACTGGAACGAGGCTGTATCTCTCATTAAAATGCAACCCCGCTGCCATTTTTAGGAGGCTGACGAGTGTGGAGGCCGCCCACTATGATTAAAATGGATGTAGAGTTGCTGTGCTTCACTCCCGTTGCATCAAATTTGGTAGAATTACAGCTGAGAATTTTTATAACGGGTTTAAAAACATCACTGTCAGTGACTCATAGTGATAAGTCTTTTTTTATTCTCTAATTTACAATCTTAATTAGGGCGGAAGTTAAAAAAACATCACTTTTAGTGGAGTTTTTTAAAATCTCACTCTCACATGGACATTAATTGTATTTCAATTTTCTCCTAAGTGTCTCAGATTCTTAAAATTAAAGGTTGTTCATTTGTGGAACTATAACTGACTGAATTTGACATTTTATCAGATGGAAGTTTCAACAAAAACTCCAGAGATTAAACGATTAAAATTCTGCAAATTCAAGCATGTTTTTCACCTTAGACGACCCACAACAAAATAAACTATTTAGTATAGTTGTTGTCTAATAAAATATGATTTCATAAACATTTGTGTCGCTCCCTTTGTTATTTCAAATCACGAGCAAACCCACACATCTCAAAGTGCTCGTAACATGGCTCAGTGTACAAACCAAAGAAAGATGTTTTTGTACTCTGCAATAATAAGCTTTTCCTGCACACTACGGGGAGTTTCTATGCGAGATGACCTCAAACAACAATCGCACTGCCTTCTGCAAAAGCTTTGTTTCGTTTCTCCAAGGTTGACCACTGCGGTCTTGAGAGATTTACTTTCAATCGGAGGGTTTTATTTTGTTTCATTTGCAGGCTCATTAATGAAGGGAGTTGGTGCACAAACAGAATAATTAAGAATTATTTGAGGGGTTTGTTATGCAGAGAAATCATTTACATTGCAAACAAATGTGTTTAACAACCAAACATGCACTACAAAAGTGAGTCAATTTATTTATGCATTAGGTTTATAGCAGCTGAAGCAGTAACACTACAGACACTTCTGTCTTAAAGAACCCGTCTGGTGAGTTTTTCACCTTGTTAACATGCCCATATGGTGTTTTTTAGATGCTAGAAGACACATCATGAGTAAATGAATAAACAGTTAACACCATGGCTGATGATTTCCACCTTGATACTGCAGCGTACTGATGACAGTCTAAAAAAACACAGTTTCAGACTTTTGGGATTTCATTCATAAAAAACATAAAGAACCAATCATGTTAACTTGCAGGCTTTCGGTATCATTATTCTTCTTCAGAACTGGTTTCCAATTAAAAACACGTATGGCTAAATTTCTCCAATATTACAACTCTCCATTGTGTAGCATTGAATAGTCACACTGTGTGAGGAGAGTCATAGGTGAGCTGGTGGTTAGATGTGAGCTGCTCACATCAAAACCATATTACGGAATGCAAGGATTATTTTCATGGAAAAAAAATCTAAATATGTAACTTTGATACACATAAATTAGTCTTTAGGTATTTGTCAATGACTGAAGAGGGATTTTAATGTAAGTTATCAGTTTTTCAGCTTTTCTAAGCATCAAAAAGGTTCCTTTTGCTAAATAATAACAGTTAAAATATAAAATGTACTTTGTGAAGCACTCAATCATTTGTTCTCGCATACTAACAGAGAATGACATGCACTGATCAGTCACAGCATTATGTATGACCACTAACAGGTGAAGTGAATAACATTGATCATATTGGTACTATGTGGTGTTCTGATGGAAAACCTTGGATTGTAATATCCATGTTGATGAGACTTAGACACCCAAATAAACATTGTCCCACAACAAGAACACTCCCTCGTGCAAATGGAAATCCCAAATGTCACTAACCTACCCCCACAGGAAAATGCACCCCACCACATGGAAAAAACATCAAACAATCAGGAACATGTTGAGGAACATGATAATGGTCCAACATGTTGATTTGACCTCCAAACTTCCTACACCCCAGCATAAAGAAGTTAATTTTGCTTTCCATTGGGCAAATTAGCTTTTTTTAAAAAATTCATATAAAAAGGGAAAGAGAAATTAAAGTTTTTAAATACCTGACAGTTTCGACGGATCACTTCCGTCTTCTTCAGAACGTCATCCAGATGTCAGGGATGGCGTGCCTTATCAGCTGATGTTACTGAGGCGTGGTCGACCTGTCAAGTTTTGACAGGTCGACCACGCTCCTGCTGTCAGATCGCCTTCCCTCCATGATGGAATTCCAGGTGTGGGACAGGTTGTAGGCTCCCTCACCCCTGTTCATCGTCCTGGGGGTACATTTTCTAATTTCCACCGCCTCCATTATCCAGCGTCAGAACTGGTTTTCTTCGGCTCAGTAACATCAGCTGATAAGGCACGTCATCCCTGACATCTGGATGATGTTCTGAAGAAGACGGAAGTGATCCGTCGAAACTGTCAGGTATTTAAAAACTTCAATTCCTCTTTGCCTGATTATATGAATGAAACAAAGCTAATTCCTACACCCCATTGTGATCAAGCATCAACAGGATGCAGTGGAACAAGTTGGATTGACAGAGACCCCACTGCACAAGCCAGAGTACCCAAAGGATCCAGTGCCAACGCCCTGGTTCCAGACCCCATAGGACACCCTGAGAGGTCCTCTTGTCCATGTCCAATGGTTCAGAGCATTTTTGAGCACATAATAGGGACCAACACAATATTAGGCAGATGGTCATAATGTTATGGCTGATCACAGTATGTGAAAGTAAAATTAATCATGAGCTCTGAGGTTATCATTTATTATCTATGTGTTAATTGTATGAACATGAATCCTTGCTACTGTGGAACTATTTCTGTTAGTAGAATAACTTTCTGGTAGCTTGGCATAATAGTTGAAGACGTGCCCAATGGTCGAAAGGTCTGAGGTCAGCCAAAGAAGATATGTTTACACTCCAAAAGAGGTTTTGGGCTTAGGAAAGAAGTACTTACCAGTTCTTATATGGTATGGAAACTGAAAACAGGGTTACATTTACATTTATAAAATGACCAATGAAAAGGAAAGTTCATTATAACAGCTGTTGCATTTGTGCTTCTCCTTTGAGAATCTGGACAAACTCTCCATATTGTATACAATAATAAATCCAGAAAGTGTTTTGTGTTTTTTGAGTTTAATGATACAGCAAATTTTTGGTATGTACAGGGTACATAGTTGCCAACTTGTACCATTGTACCATAGCCTCCTTGGTCTCAGTCTAGCGTTTCGTTAGGTGGTCCCAGCACTGCTTTTTGTATGCATCTAAATGTCTCCATACAAAAAAAATCTTCACACATGCATGGGTGGGAAAAAAATCAGCTTTGAGGACACATATGTGGCCACAATCATATACAGACATATATAAAACCTCTCACCTTCTCACACAACACATGGAAATTAGGTGTACATGCATTCCCCCAAACACACACACAGACACACGTACAAACACACACTTCAACACAGACATTAGTGACTGACGGCTTGGTTCAGGTGAAGCGAGACTGGACAGGATAATCCCAGAGCCTCGTGTACTCTCATGGGAATCACACAGAGGTAGCAACAAACAACATAACATAGCCCCTGATAGTGCTTGTGTCGGATTATTATAAACACACACGGAAACCACACAAAACTGTGGAAGATAAGGATGTAGCGTGGCATTGTCCCTTTGGGAGGATAGGATAGTCCAGAATCAATAACTTTGGAGGAGGTTTGTCTGTCTGATCCTCTTCAAACAGACACTAAATACAACACAATGCGCTGGCACACACACACAAACAGTATGTCTGACTCTCTCGCAGTCTCTCTCTCCAAGGACATGTAACTGAATCCACCCACTACGAGGTTTGGATGTTATAAAACATGCTGTAGCCTTGAAGCTCAGCGCTGCATCCTAATAACCAGCTAATCCAATCGGGTCAGGCTAAAAACAGACCAAGTTTCAGGGCAAAACTTTGATGCTTTGTCTGGCTGATTTAGACTCTCATATCACTGGATGCCTGGGAGAGGAGGCTAATAAACAGCTACTCAAACTAAGATAAATTCTTCTGTCTCTCGCACTAACTGATAATGCATACATTGTAATTTATGTAATATTCCATAGCGTTCAAGCACGGCAGAATCATTAACCGCACCATTACACCTAAAGATAACACGGACAGTTTGGTTCAACCACCAGTCATTTGCCATCTGTCTCATCAAACTCTGTGCAAGTGTGTACACACATGAAAATGCACACGTTTGTTTGTTTGTGTGGCTGCATGTGCGGAGGAGGGTTTTTTTTTGTGTGCTTTTTATTTTATTTCTTATTCAAAAAAACGACTTACCAATGCAAATGTGCTTTTTAAAAAATTGGAAAGAATCTACCAAAACTGTTTTCCGTGACACTTTGTGTGTGTGTGTGTGTGCACAGAAACAAATAAAACTAAGCGACTACATTTTTATCACGCTGCCATTTGCGATGCCCATCTGCGAATCAATCCAGTCGTAAAACGCTCCCTCTTTGACATGCCAGAACACAAAACCAGGAGAAATTAATCTGTTAAAAAAAAGGGTTGCTCCCCGTCTCTCCCTCCTTGCTCATTTTCCTCCCTCCTCCTCCTCTCCCTCCCATCATTGACGGACATCCTCCGTTCTGAACTACTCTATCGACCTGTAAGTTGATGAGGCACTACTGGCTACAGCCGCTGCACAATGAAAGACACACTATAAAATACCACACAATGTAGCAGGGAACCAGCTCTGGTAATAGCTTCGGGATGGGGTGGGGGGGATGCAAACACCATGCGCACACACACACACACAACAAGCACACTCCACCGCTATTCATAAGGATGCAAGGGCAATTAGATAGCTGTCAGTGTCGATGAGAGCGCCTTTCTAGAAGTACAATGTGTGGTGCAAGTGAGGAGATGAGATCTGTCTATAAACCAGTGAGGAGAAGAAGGATGGAGAGCGGGGGGGAGGGAAGGTGGAGGAGAGGGAAGAAGCTTAAAAAGGGGGTTTATTGAGAGGGAGGGACCAAAACTAGACTAGAGATGTGGAAAAAAGATGGGAAAGCAACAGAAAAGAGTCTCTCTCTCTCTCTCTCTGTTGCTCAGACAGGTAAATTTGTCTCCTATGCAGAGCCTTCACATACCCACTCAAAAGACATTCTATTGACCTTTGTGGTTCCTATAGCAACACAGAGCACAGGCCAGCAGTCTTATTTACAGTATGAAATGCTAAAACGCTTTTACTCCACAGATGCAAGATTATATGCAAACATAAAGACACAAATCAAAGACCTTTACTAATTAAAGCTCTATTCTTGCTGCTATTATTCTAGCACACTGCACACCTCAGCCGTTGTGTGACAGCCCCAATTAAAAACCTTGTCTCCTTAGCGCTTTCTGTTGTGTATGCTCATGATGTCTTCACTAATTGTTGACACCAAGTGTTCTTTATATGCTATAGGTAACACCAGGTGGTTGGCAATGCTGACATCTAACTCAGGCTTCCTTCAAGGACTAGTCACAAATAATCTCACAAATAATTCAAGAATCTCTCAGTATTTTCTAAACAACCATTTATGGCATCTACTTTAAACTTGGTGTGTATGGGATAAATTTTGTAGCAGGAAGTGAATTTGAATTCTTTACTTCTGAATGTGAATCATTCAGTATGAATTGACCTGAATTGATGGGTTTGAATATTTGTTTTTAAAATCAGAATCTGAATGGTCTAATTTGAAATTGAATCGATTGGTTTGAATGTTTATCGATGTAAAATTGAAACTGTATTTCATTCAGTTGAGAAATTCAGCTCCCTAACTCAATCTCACTTTTCAGTTTCACTTCTCTCCATTTCAGTTTAAAATTACAAATTCAATTTTTTGTGAGACACATCCAGGGCCTGGTGTCAGGCAAAACTAGTTGAACGCAGATGGGAAGAAGAAGTCAGTTTTACGACAGCAGCTTGCTTTACATCGTCTTTGCTGAATGAATGAACGAATGCAGTCTGTGGATTTTAGCAGCAGCAGCTAATGATAGCTCAGTGTTTCATCCGACACAAATAATTATTGGAAATATGACGTGCCCAGTGGCGTACTGGATGGAGTTAAGATGGAGTGCCTGGAGAAAATTCACACAGGTGCAGTGAAAACATGCCAACAGAAAGGTCAACCAGCAAGTTTGGACCCAGAACCTTTCTTTCTGCAAAGCAACAGTGCTAGCCACTGCTCTGCCATGCTGCTCATTAGGCAACATTATCAAAGGCAAAAATTATCATATGCAAAAATGTCATCTTTTAGTAAGAGTCATTGGCAGAACTAGTTTAATATAAATTAAAAAAAAAAAAAAACGTCTGTGTTCTTTGCTTTGCTCGACAAATGTTCATCCTATCTACGCCAAATTTGGTGGACATATTGCTGGAGACCCAAGGAAGTGCAATGTGGATTGTGAAGTTATTTGGTAGTTTTATTGTTTGAAGCCTTTTTGGATTCCGCAGCAGGCCTTTTGCCACCTTTGGGCAGAGCTTAAGTTCCAGTGTTGCTACACAGCATTTTTAAAGGCTATTGCATGATGCCACATGATATGTCACATTCTGATAAGAGCCATACGGGCAAAACTAGTGAAATTGAATTCAAATCAAACTGAATGCACTCTGTGGCCTCTTGTGGGCCAATGGTAACACAAGTACATCATCTAATTGCAATTATTCTCCAGCTTCAGTCTTGCAAATCTAATACTCAAGTTGGTGCATTCAGTAGAGCTTAAGTAAATCAAGTTATCTCTTCTTCTGGTGTAACAGCAGCAGTTTGTTAGTTAACTTGGGTTCTGGTTCTCATTTCGTTGCCATGTTCTTTTTAAACAGCTGATTTGGACTTCAAACATTGTTTTGGTGAAGTTAATGAGATGCAATAAAGTAAAGCAGCTTAATCCACAGTATGACTCTCACTATCAAATAGAAGAGGAGGAAAAGACTTTACTATAATTGGTTCATTAGAATTGACTGAGGCTGTTGGATCTCTAGCACACTGCAAATAATCCGTCCGGGTATGCATGTGCACACACATGCACTGTACATACAGACACACACTAATACTTCAAACAGGCTCGGGTTTTACAATCCGGTCTCTTCTGATGAGGAGAGACGTTTCTAGTTAATGCATGGCATTAATTTAACTTTATAAAACTAAATTCATGCAGGCACACATGCTAACTCTTATACATCCGTCTGCCTTTTCCCTATCATTACCTTTGATGCATATGGGAGATTAAAAGCAGTTTAAATCTTTTGCAGCATGTGGCGTGAATATGCATCTGATTTCCAGCAGAACGGGAAAAAATTATAAATACGCATTTAAATGGGCACAGTCTGCACTGCAAGGCAAGGCTTCATTTGTATCAGAGTCAAAAGCAGCAAAGACACTCAGGATTCAGCTGTTCCCTCTCATACACGCTCTGGGGGTTATTGTTGACATCCTCCTGTGAATTAATTCAATTTGGAAGACAGCGTTAGCATTGATAAAACTGGGTTAGCATCGACGTTAGCATTCAGCAGAGAACAAACGTCATGATTGCCGGAGCACAAGTTGCAATCGCTAACCCCATTTGGATATACAAGGGCAGCGCTAACCTTATTCAGCGGCATTACAGCAGCTAACCTTATTCAAAGTGAAACCCACATCTCTTAAAACCCCTTTAGGAACCACACAGAGCTAGTTAATTGTACTCGGGGGGCTTTTTTCAGATGAGAACACTGTCACAAGGCAACTTTTGAGTTCAATCCGGCACAAAGCCTCTGATAGGCCTTCAGTGCCATTTCCTGCATCTGCACCTGTTTCTTGCACTTGAAAGAGAGGAAAAATGGGAGGTAGTGAAGAAAAACTCGCTGGAAAACACAGAAACTGAGAACATATAAGTGTCATATACAGTTTATTACAATATTAATTTCCGACCTTTTCATTTTTGCTTCCCTTATCTCTCCATTCTCTTCCTCCCCCAAGTCGTAGCCTCACATTTTTTTTTACATTTCGAGATGATTTGGCATCTTACCGAAATGATTGCTTTTCTAATTTAACTCAAGCAGCCTCTCCGTCTCTCTCACACATACCCCCCACCCCCATTTCATTCTTCTTTTCAGAGAGACACACATGCTGTCCTCAGCCATTTTCACTGTGCCACGTTAGGACAAGGCTGTGAAAAAGTAACAAACAATACCACACAAAACTTTAATGTGAAACCATACATTCTGTCTGAGAAAGGGAATGAATCAAACGGAAGGAAGCGGAAGGCATACAAATGATGAAAGAATTTTTTTTTTTCCTCTGGTTAATTTGCAGACATTTTTATTCTGGAATTCTCCTCTGAGGAGCCATTTGTTCTTTAATTCCTCTCTCAATGGCTACTATAACAAATGTACAGCTTTGTATAATCTCTAATTGATGTGTACTATAAGATATCCTTCACATTTACCATACATAGCTGAAATCCATTCACAGCTGCTTTAACAGAGCTGAATATGGGGTAACTGTAACCCTCCACTGCCACTTGGATACCCGATTTCTCAACTGTAAGCATTACTTCCCACTGTTAATCTTCAGTTGACCACTGTGGTTGCTTTTTGCAAGGCTGCTTGACAAGTCTAAGCAACCTTGTTTCTAGGCAGAGAGCCCAACTCCATCTCTCTGGCCTGCACTGTATAGACACACCCATCCCTTAGCTGCTCTTTATAATTTGATTTACCAGCTCTGTGATTGGATTACAAGGCTGACATTCTTGTTCAAACTATGAAAGTCATGTCCATTCATTTGGCGTACACATACACTCACACTCGCACACGCACACACACACAACATGGACAGAGTGAATGAGTACACAGCTATTCAAAAACACACTTGTGTGAACCATTATTTGGAAATTCGCTCATATACCGATCAGGCATAACATTATGACCACCTGCCTAATGTTGTGTTGGTTGCCATTATGTGCTCAAAAATGCTCTGAACCATTGGACATGGACAAGAGGACCTCTCAGGGTGTCCTATGGGGTCTGGAACTAGGACGTTGGCACTGGATCCTTTGGGTACTCTGGCTTGTGCAGTGGGGCCTCTGTCAATCAAACTTGTTCTACTGCATCCTGTTGATGCTTGATCAGAATGGAGTGTATGAAGTTTGGAGGTCAAATCAACATGTTGGGCCATTGTCATGTTCCTCAACATGTTCCTGATTGTTCCGGGCGGGGGTAGGTAGGCCAGTGACATTTGGGATTTCCATTTGCATGATTGAATGTTCTTGTTGTGGGACAATGTTTATTTTGGTGTCTAAGTCTCATCAACATGGATGCCATAATCCAAGGTTTTCCAGCAGAACAGCACATAGTACCAATGTGATCAATGCTATTCACTTTACCTGTCAGTGGTCATAATGTTGTGGCTGATAGGGGTATTGAAGCACTAACTGGAAAGTCTCAAAATTGCTTTAATCGCCCAAAATTGGTTAATTGCTTTCATTTTAAAAAGTGTCTTTTTTTAAGGCTGACATGCTGCAATTTACACAGGAAAACTCTCACACACGGATACAAGGTAGGCAGACAGCGCAGCCTTGATGTGGATTTGATTACAAGCTGCTGTTTATTAGATGAAGCAGATGAAAATCCCTGCTCCGTCTGAATAATCCCCCTTTACCGCTCACACTCTACACATTACCCTCATCCATTTGCACACATGAGATAGAAGAAAACATACCAGCGTGGAACAACACCCACAGGCTCACCTGCAAAATTCCCCCTTGACAAATGTTGCATGTAGACGAAAGAGGCCCCGAATGATACAAATCCACCGAGGCTGACGATTCAACAAAGTGCTGCATTGCATGTTGTCACATTACTGCTTTATGTGTGAGGTTAAAATTATTACCCACTTACCCCATTATAGAAACCGTTTCTGACAGCTGGAGAAATTCAAATTGCTGAACTTGGAACAGAATTTTGACAATGGGGCCCATATAACAGAGAGCGCTGCGTCTGTAAGAGTTTCCGTCTGAATCTCTTCCTCTACAATCACTGTCTCGCTCATGACATGATGATTAGAGGCAGCTGCATGTAAACAAGTGACTGGTGTCTGACCCAATCATCTCTGCTCAATGTCCCTCCTCGCACATAAACATAAACAATTTAGCATATTGGAGCAGCGCTAGGCTAAACAAGACACATGCCAGTTGGAGAATGAAACAACAGCTATTTGGAGACAGACAGTGAATAGCAGTCACATCTTTCACTGCCTCTGTTTTCTCCTCTGATTCACTGTTCTTAGCAATCTCCCCCCCCTCCACCCTCCCCCCCCCCCTCCCTCCCACTGCTTGACAGGAGAAGAGTGGCAGCCATTTGTATTGCCGTTAATATGGGTAAAGGTGCACATACTTGCATTAGAGTGTATTTGGCATGTGCGCTCGGGTAAGTGCATGTGCAAGCACGTACATATGCAAAGCTGTTACCGAGCACTTCATTCAAACATTAAATCATCCTCCAGGGCAACATAAATGAGCGTTCTGCAAGTTTAAGGTGGAGAGAAAGGCGAAGACGCACAGAGAGCACCTGCTAGTCAACTTATGATCATTTCTTTATGTGTAGGAAGACGTTCGTGTGTGTGATCCAGCTAAAAACCTGAGCAGATTCATGACTGGAATCAGCTCAGTGAGTCATCATCAAGACTCACTGAAGGTTTCCCCATCAATGTTTAGGACCGCAGGGAGGCTGCCGGCCAACCCACACAGAGATAGAAGCACAGTGAGACACAATGAAGAAGGAGCTGAGTCACTGCACACCCACCGTCTGTCTGCTTTTCTGCTGATTAATGGCTCTGATCACAGGGCCAGCAAATGTGTATTCGAGCTTCACTGGAGGCTAATGTTGACTCCTGTCCATATATTTCTGATGAGACAAGAGTGAAATTGCAAAAATCTCCAGCTCATGGAATTCTGTGGTGCACATTTAAATAAATATGCAGAAGAACAAGACAAAAATAATAAAGTAGGACATAAATCAAGTCAAATGACTGAATGGCCAGTTGGCAAATGTGGATTCTCTTGGAGTCATTGCCAGCATCATTGCATTAAGGTCAAAATTAAATGACTTCTGCACGCCACAGACAGTTACAGACACAGCAATTTAATTTTACAGACTGACAGACACATGCATCAATCATTTTTTTACTATAGCAAATATAGACACACACACACACATAATATATATATATATATACATATTACATTTTCCTCAACATTTCACTGTACTGTCTAGGTTTTCTTGACATAAAGTTTTCCCTGTTTGCTGTGTTTCTTCATTCCTTCTGTTTTTCTTTTGTTTACTTCTTTCATAGTTTGAACAGAGATATCACAAATGGTGTAATATTGAACATGTACCCCCCCAAGGGTAAGTGAAGAACATAAAAGAAGGCTTCAGATAATGATGTGACTTCTCAGTCATCCCAAATAAGTAACATCAGGCAGAACAGCTCCGTACAGATTATAAAAATAACTTGATATATTATATACAGTGTGTAAATATATAGTATTAAAAGGTAACATGCCAAGGTTTTAAATAAAAGTTGTAGACTTGAAAGATGAGGAAGCTTGGTATTAGCTGCAGCTAAAAGATCCATCTTCTTTTAGTTTAAATAAGTTACAAAGCCCATAGATGTAGCACTGAAACTGCATTAGAGTTCAGTACATCAACATACTTACAATGCCAAGACATAGAGTGCAAGAGTATAATGACATTGGTATATGTCTATATGTGACATATGCCCTTTTCTAAGTGCACATATATGCCTTGAAAACTTTTCCAGGAGGTTTATTCCCTTTTAACTGCAATATAAATGCATGAAATGCAGTCATATTAAGTACAGAAAAAGTTAATATTCTTCTCCAAGTATGAGAGCTAGCAATCACTGCTGCCATTAAAAAAATCAGTTTTGTCTCTCTGCATGGCTCTAGGAATTGCAGTGTCTCTTGGTCAGTCAGTCCACCACCCCAAACCAGATTGAAACATCTCAACAACTTCTGGATAAAGTTACATAAAATGTGGTTAAGATGGTAGTGGTGATCCCCTGACATTGCATATAAAGGAGCAAGAAAACTCCATGAGAGCTGCTTGTTAAATGGCTTCAAAAACCTCATTCTCCGAGTGACCCAATAACTGAGTAGTTAAGCTGAATACCACATGGGCACGAATGGCATCAATTAATGGCTGGCCCGTGTTTTTTTTATTATTTATTTTTTTTACCACATGCTATTCCACTGCTTTCTTTCCCCAATATTTCCTGTCTGATGATAAAAGTATAAAAATATAAATGTAAAGACCCCAAAATGAAAAATTCACTGTCTGGATTAAGATATTCTAATTAAATTCTCTAGTGTCACATAGAGTGTATTTATCAATTCAAAATCATAATATCTGACTACATATTTACAAATTCAGTGACCTTCCCATCAGCATTAGTAGCGCTTTCTGTTTAATACTAATTAGCAAAAGTTAGCATGCTAAATAAAGACAGTATATAATTGCTCAACATTATCATGATTCCAAATATTGTTTCAACTCTGCACCCATCTATCTCTGCAAGATTTTCCCTTTCTTCTCTTGCAGCAGTCATGCTAAACAGTGAATATGTTCTGCATATCATGTTTGTCTGGCCTGCTGGATCCAACTGCAGCCTTCTAACATGGAGCTTTGTGACCTTAGCTTTCTCGAAAATCCATTAAAAAGCTGCATAATGTCAACAGATTGTTCCTCCAACAGTCGTGTTTTTTATTATGTCTGCAGCACTGGAGAAGTTGACCATCCAACAGTGACACTATAATTTACATTCCAGTGCACCATTTGTGGCACTTGGGAAGTTTATACACATGTTAAAAAAAACACAAAATAAACATGAGATCTCTCCCCACGCCATTCGGATACTGAAGTGTGAAGTCTGCGTCCCCATACAGGGAGGAAAGTAGTCATTTGTAACACTGAGGAAAGAGGGTCTCATGGGCTTTCACACTATGAATAATTCAGATTCACATGCGACGGGGTTAACTCGGTCACTTCAACTATATACACACACAAGCAGGGAACATTTGTGTTGCGTATGCATGCACAACAACAACAACATGGCCACAAAGGACATACATACGCATGGGCACATATTTGAAGCAGCCGATGTATAAAAGCATGCACACAGAGACGCATATATTTCCTCCCACCCTTTCTCAAATGTGAACCGAGGATGGCTTTAAACTCCAGCTGCTTTATTTGTTTTCGAGTCAGTACTTTCTTGGTAGGTAGACTGAGTTGACCTTTGACCCTGGCTTTGGTGAGGTCAGCTGCTTTCACCACAGAAATCCAGTGACTCAGGGCTTTTTTGCTGCTTGTTGCTTGGTAACAGAGCGCAGCAGCCAAAAAACATCATCTAAATCTAGACATCGCCTTGCTCTGTCTGCCTCGCTCTGGCTCGACTTTTTATCACTTCATTTGCACGGTGATTAAACGATAAGAACAAAGAGTGAGAGGCAGAGAGAGAGACAAAGTCCAATTATTAAGAGCTATTAAAAGGAAACAATACGATGTGGAGCTTGTTGGAAAAAGGGTGGGAGCCCTCTCGCTCTCTCTCTTTTGGTCATTCTGCTTTGGGAAATCTCGACATCTTTCCCTCTGCTGCCATCACTCGTCTCCATTTGGTTTCATCACATTAGTGTAGAGATGCATGAGAGGCAAGAAACTGATAAGAAAAGAAAGTTGCACGTCCCTCTGGGAGTGAGCGAGGAAGTAAGAAAGCATGAAAGAAAGATGCAATACGTGAAGAACAATGCCACAGAGAATAGATGACCCCCCTCACCTCTCTTCTGCAATCCTTTTTTCCCCTTTACTTCTCTGTGCTACTTCATTCTGCTTTGCCGGCAAAGACGCAGTGAAATGGCATGTACAAGATCGCTGCTATTCATCTTTCCTCTCTGTCCCTCTGCAGGACATACATATTCATTCAAGATCCCAGCGAGTGTGTTTGTATGCATGCGTGTGCCCATACGCATGTGTACGTACATGTGCGCCCACTGCGGCAAGTAGCGCAGAACCAAGATGCATAATCTGCATTCATCAACCCAGTTAAAGATCATGAGTTGATTTCAGCATGCAAATTGGGCTTGTGACAACAAACCTTAAACAGGCAAATAAAAGAGGCAAGAGACTTTCCATATTACTGCTCACAGAACAAGAGGGAGAGAGAGAGAGAGTCACACGGTGAGACAGAATATTCAGCAAAAAAAATCTGATATTCTTTACAGGAATTCTAAGAAACAATGTGTGTCTGTGTAAAAAACAGGCAGCTTTGTGCATGTTTCTGTGTGTGAGAAATGTGTATACTGCATAAGCAAGTGTCTCTGCTGTGTAGTGCCTAGCTGTGATTGTCACCGTGCCGTGGGGCACCGTGTGATAATAGGTGCAACATCACACTCGGCTTCAGTCCAAACTTTTCTCCACTCTATCTTAGACTTTCTGTCCGTGGGGATCAGTGTTAATCCCAGCAGCTCCTGTTCTATGACAGCAGTCCTTCACAGGCTTCCTTTATGCATTGTCCCTTCCATCATGCTACTGTAGTGCATAAAGGAGATGCTTTAACAATAAGGAACCAACCTCCTTAACAACAACTGGCAGTATTAATAGCATTAATCCCATAGAGACATATGTGAGGAAACAAGTGGTGCAAATGTGCAAAGTGCAAATCCCTAACTCTGCGAGATATAGTCAATAAATCGAAGTCATGATGGAACACAAGGAGATTGGTGTATGTGGAAAATGATGAGTGAGAGAAAGCCTTGCGTGCATCTATAAATACATCTGATTGGACAATTTATGCCATGTAGAGAGTAGAGCAGGGGAAACATGAGAAGCTGTAATTTAATGTGTATTTCTGCTCAAAATCAAGGATTCCTCCCAGGAAAGGCTTCAAGTACGTACGAACATAAGAACACACACATACACACAAGAAGAGGATGCATATAATTTGTTTGTGAGGGGTGAACTCGGCTGAGTGAAACTGCTCTTAGGGATGTGTATGTTGTTCAGGAAAGAGAGTTTGCATAAACATGCAAATTACAACTCATACATACAGATTTGGGCACACAGCTAACACAATGAACAAGCAAAAAAAAAAGGCCGAAGGACTGCGATTGGCTGGATCAGATATAGACCGGAGCCAAACAATGCCTCGAGCAGCAACTACTCAAGTATCCCGACGGCACCGAGAAAAAAAAAAGGGTTCATTTTGATTAGGCACATAGGCAATCCTATACACATGGAGAGAGACAGTCCTCGAGATTGACAGGCTCCATTGTGGGTGGTCTGTGGTAAATTTGCATGTACTGTCACGGTGATTTCACACAACTTAACCTGTATTCCTCCCTCTGTGATGGTGCAGAGCCGGGAGAGAGGGGGAGGAGGGAGAGAGGGACTCTGATGAGACAGAACACTTGTAAATGTCTCCTGTTTGAGGAGCAACAATCTCTGGGGAATCCTCTCTCCTCTTTTACTTCACTATGTGAGTATGTGTGTTCGCTTGTGTTGTGCACTGAGGAAGTGAAAAGCTTGCAGGAATACTTTCATCTGTTCTGTTCTGTGCGGGAAAAGTGGCAATTATAATTTTAGTGGAGGTGACAACATTTTGCAATTATTCAGTGCATGTGATCTGAAATAAATGGCATCCTTAAAAGCGGCAGTCGGCTCTGGGCCACTGATGAGCTTGTCCTGTCGGGTGGGCTTGAACACTAGTGGATGTTGGAAGGGGAATGAACAAAGGAGACACAAGAAGATGGAGACAGAAGTATTGTTAGCACAGTTTGGTGTTATTTGGGCAAAAAAGAGGACATAAAAATTAGATTCACTGCAGATTTGGAGCTGGAAAGAAGGAAATTCTTAATGTGTTTCCTTATTTCTAGTCAGTGAATTACTATACAGCCTCAGAGAGTTTGCTTTATGATTAAACTATGACCATCTGAGTGTTGTCCTGAGGGTGAAATATACCAAATACCAGAAGCTGCATCTACCTGCTCTGACTCATGCTGCAGACTGAATTTTACAGCTGCATTAGATGCTGCAGCCTGTGCAATAAGAGGAAAAAAGTATCAGCAGTTACAATACGAGTGAGTTAAAATGAGTGCAAAAGAGAGACACAATTATCCAGAAAAAAGGATAAAACAGTGTCCGCCTCCCCTGGGATGTTCTGCTCCTTACACTCAAAAGGACTGAAGTGGTCTGAATGGACTGATTCACTTAAAAAGCACACTTTCAGAGACAGTGCCAAAAATTACAGACCCTACTTTGCTCTGTTTTTCTGACAGCAACAACAAGCAGAGAAAGGATGAAAAGCGGAAGCGGCATGCTGTGACCCCACCATCAGCCTCCCTCAGTTTCTGTCCTGAACTATCGGCTGACTCAGACACTCATAAACAGCATAAACGTTCTCCTCCTCCTCCTCCTCCTCCTTCTCCTCCTCCTCAGCCCTTTCTCTTCATCCTTCCTATAACAACATGCATAAACAAATGCAAAGTGAACTCAAGTCCCTCCCTGAGCACTGTCCACCATATGGCCTCAGAAAAAAGTTTTAACATTCAATTTCCATTCCAGCACATTCATTAGTATTCATGAATATGCAAATCCAACTGTCCCAGTTGCCATAACGATGTAAGCTCCCATTGGGAGGTGTCAGCATTGTCAGGGGAGAAAAAAGCCAACGCCCTTCCGGTTGCTAGGACAGTGCATATGCATGCTTGTGTGAACCTCAAACAGATGCTCCTGTATATTTATGACTCATCTGACTGCTGTCTCAGGAGTGCTGGGAATAAAAACCAGTCCCTTAGCATCATCCATACACAATCATGCACACAGACTTTGGTCCACGGTCTCACAACACAGCAGTGGGGCTTTGAAGGACTCGTGAACAACCTTAACAGACCTGAAGCTGCAAGGTAAAACGCAAAGTAAATACAAATCTCTCTTGAAGTATAATGAATGAAATGAAGAGGTGTGACAGTATCAAAGGCAAGCTGGGCTACAGTAGCTTACCTTGTATTGTGGAGGGAATAGAAGAGAGACATGGCGACACACACACACACACACACACACACACACAGTCAATACATATGCAAAGTTTCTCTGTAGGAAGTAGCTGTGTCAGCAGCTCTAGTGGCTCACTGCAAAATGAAGGGTAATCTCTAGGTAGAGAGTGCTTAGGGCACGGAAATGCACACATACCCTCACCCACTCCAAGGGAGTACTGGGGTAGGGGGTGGGGGTGGGGGGGACGAGAACAAAAGCAGCTGCTAAATGCTTCAGCACAGTAAAAGGGACTCACAGTGGACACAAACTTGACAGGCCTTCTTGCAGAGTCAACACACCACAAAGTCTATTCATGAACACAGCGAATGATGAAATGGAGAGGCGCTTTTCTATAATACAGACGAGAAATGAGAGTCTCGAATGTGGGCAAAGCGCAGATCTCGGTAGTGACAGCATGCTCAGTAGAAAACTGAATTTCCTCACACAAGCAGAATGTGAAGTTTGCGATGAAAAGGAAGCAATACATCCAAGTTCTGTCCCAAAGTTTTGCCTCATGCACACGCTTTTAACAGTCCTCCAAGTGCACTGACAAGGTCATGTGATTGGTGATGCAGGGTTCACACCAGTCCTCCTCCACTGGGGCATCATTAAGCGAAACGGAGCGGATACAGTTTACAGGCAAGCAAACTGACTTCAAAATATTCATTTTTGTTTAGATTACACTGCGGTAGTTACCAGAAGATAAATCACTTTCCAACTGAAATGAAGTTAAGAGAGAGAAAGGCGGAGTGCAAATTGTGCGTGTGGAAAATGTAAGATGTGTACCTCAAAAAACACAGATGATTAAAAACAAAAACAAGGGCAGTCAATACGTGCAATCATTTACACCCTTCTTCCTTAATGATAAAGATGTTAGTAACAACAAAAACAAACCCTACTCATGTTTCAGTTTGAATTTGAACTGTTGTAGCTTTTATTTGAGGTTATTTCACCACAATAAAAGGTGTTAATCAGATGATTTCAGGAGCCTCAGAAGAAAAAATAAAATGATTCAACAATACACATTGAGTGTCTCTGTGGCAGACGATGCAATGCTGGGGATATGACATAGCTGTGGCTAGGTGCACCATAACTAGGTTACTGAAACAGTAGTGGATATATGGAGACGGATGACGATGGCGCATGTAACTTTATTTGCTGCTGTACAGTTAGGTCTTCATGGATGACTCCCTGCACTGCAGAGTGACTGTAGGCGCACATCAATCCAGCTGCACACCGAGGACCACAATCCAAACTGTTATCACACTGTAAAAATGTCATGAAATACATGTTTAGATTTAATTCAAGCTCCCAGACGGACGAGGCTATAGTCCTAATGTGCCAGTATGTCATTGTGCCATATTGGACCACGGCAGTGACAATGACAGAAGCAGCTGCTATAAAATTCTATAATATAACTTTAAAATATTTATGCCATTTGAAAGATTTTTTTATGTCACTAATGATTTTACAACATTTTTTATCTCTAATGTCTGAAATCCAATCTAATAAATGAACACTATTCCCACTTCAACACTGCATGTTAAATTTGTGCTTCTTCTCCAGTGAAAGCTATAATCACAGCTACAGAGCAAAAAAATGGTCTATTTAAATTAGACATAGTCAAATAAAAAAATAAATTAAAGACTCTCCTGCTGTTTTAAATCTATTCGTCCACAAAGGCGGAATAAAATGTCATAGCTTTGTTGCATTAAAATGTTACGCATATTGGTGTGCAGCCTGGTTAAGCTGTAGCGTATTGATGGAGGCGCAGTGAGAAAACATTTTCAGCTGAGGAGGTTTGATTGAATACAGTGTGCTTATTGACAACGGGAGGAATACATACACATGCATGCGTACATAACATGCACTCTACTGCTGGTAGACTCAACTGCCATACATCATTACTGACTGCACTATGATCAATACCCAATTAACATGCTCTAAATATGGCCCTCGGAGCACACACTCATGCACCATATCCACATGTGACAGCCCATTCCATCTGACTGGTGGGATTTGCAGGCCGTAAAAGTCAGTAGGTGTTGGACTGTGCGTGGAGGCCTGGCATTCCTCAGTGGAGAGCAGAAGTAGAATAACACATCTCTGCTTTGTGAAAGCTTGACGGGTGTTACCGGCTAATTATTCCCCCAGCTCCTTCCTGCAGTGTCACGGCTATAGCTTCCCCCTCTCAAACAGCTGCTCTGCTAATTACCTCTGGTGGCACGTAGAGTAGTCTCTCTCTCTCTCTCTCTTGCTCTGTCTGTCTCAATTACCTACTCCCTTTCCTCTCGCCTTCCCTCCTCCATATTGCCATGGTTAAGACACAGAGACGCCAAGCTGCGACTGAGGACCATCTCATAATTCTATCCCATAGAGAAGTTGTGTTCTTCTGCCAGTGTGTGACGATGAAAAGCAAAGGACGCCAGCAGCAGGACTGAGCGGCATGACGCAGGAGCTCATAAAACAAACACACTCTGTGGAAATACATTTTAATGATTAATTATCCTCGCTGAGATGGACTGGAACTTTTGCGTGGCTTTGTGTGTCCGCCGCCGTCGGTGTCAACACCTGACTGCGGCAACAAGCTAAGGCGAAGGGATCAGCACGCCCCTGTCTGTCAGTCAAACACCAGCTCGGATGCACACAAATTCACAAACACAACCTTCCTGCACACGAGGGAGCGAGTGAAGACGCATGCAGGTTAATTGACTCCTCTTTTAGCTGTGAGGCATTCTGATGGAGTCAGCACATTCGGAGGAGAAAACAGTGGGTGAGGAGATGCTACGAGAATGCCTCCCTCTCTGTCTCACCCTCTCTCTCTCTCCCTCTCTGTGATGGGTTGAGTCTGAGGGATTATTAGACAGGACAAGGCCTCTACTGCCGTGGTGTAAATATGATAATGAAGTGTACAGGAGAGAGGATTACACTATCCTAACTCTCCCATTGGTCTAATCCAGGTTCACATATTTGCATAACACACCTGAGTGCCGCATGCATCTCAGCAGTGCAACACTGATATGGAATACTACAACAACAACAAGCAGTATGTGCAGACTGTTTACACTCACATAAGAAAAGAGAAATTGCCAGTAGGGGATTTGCAGGGCCGCCTTTGTAGCTGAAATAATGCTGAATCAGAGTGTGCAGTTTGCACTGTGATACACTATCACTTGGAGCGTTTCAACAGTTTCAAATGGAACTGCACGGCCTACGTGTAATAAGCGTATTATTTGAATTGCATGGCAACTATAAGACGACTATTGTGTGCCCAATGGTAAGAGAGCAGGCTATGCTGGTGCTGATACAGGACAAAGTTATACGGCATCTGTGCTTTCAGAAAAGAGCTGCAATAGTCCGTCATGATGGCATTTGTGCTATTAAGAGCCACTTCGTGGTGGCTTTGAAAAAGGGCCGTGAAGAGAAGCAGTGAGCATTCGGTGGCTGGAAGATTTGTACAGTAAGCTGGTAATTGAGCTCCATATTTTGTTGGGTTTTAAATTCTAAGACCCGCCAGGCGCCTCCCCCCTCCTACGGCCTTCAGAGTTATGGAGGATGTAAAAATCCATACCTGGAGACTTATCATAAACAGTGAGGCCTAAAACAAGATAGAGAGTGTCGGACTCCATAGCCGCTGACAGTGATCCGGCAGCAGCATCTGCGCCATTTACCCCTCTCCATCCCCCCAATCTATCCATTCATCCATCCATCCATCCATCCATCCTCACCTCATCTCCGCCCTGTCAAAGCAGCGGGGTTGTATGTCAGCCCAGCATGTGTGTGTGCACCTTTGCTCTTGTGTGTGTGTGTATATCAGTGTACGTGCATGATGTGTGTGTGTCAGGGCTGTGAGCTGGATGTCACGGCCGTCTCCTGCCTGCAGAATCATGTTATTGATTGGATGCATGTCCCGGCGCACTATAGGTAGCCATGACTGATCACATGCCGCACAGCATCAGGGGCAGGGCGGCCGCGGCACCTGGGAGGACAGACTGGAAAAGGGGATAAGATGTGAGGGAAAATGAAAGAAGATGGCTTGCACGAGCGAAGGGGGGGAGTTAAGGGTAGGTTTGTTGAAATCATAAAAATAATTGCGATTAACTGCATGTGTGTAAGACTTCCGCATCCACCCGTATAGAATGGTTGACTTTCCTATATACAATGATCAGCCACAACACTAAAACCACTGACAGGTGAAGTGAATAACATTGATCATATTGGTACTATGTGGTGTTCTGCTGGAAAACCTTGGATTTTGACATCCATGTTGATGAGACTGAACACCCAAATAAACTTGTCCCACAACAAGCACACTCAATCATGCAAATGGAAATCCCCAATGTCACTGGTCTATTCCACAGGAAAATACACCCCACCACATGTTGAGGAACATGACAATGGCCCAACATGTTGATTTGACCTCCAAACTTCCTACATCCCATTCTGATCAAGCATCAACAGGATGCAGTGGAACAAGTTGGATTGACAGAGGCCCAACTGCACAAGCCAGAGTACCCAAAGGATCCAGTGCCAACGTCCTAGTTCCAGACCCCATAGGACACCCTGAGAGGTCCTCTTGTCCATGCCCAGTGGTTCAGAGCATTTTTGAGCACATAATGGGGACCAACACAATATTAGTCCCGTGCTCATAATGTTATGCCTGATTGGTGTACATTTCTTTGCGTATTGCCAGTTTTTCAAACAACGTTCAATCAAAATTCTAGCATAATTATGTCCTTCTTCCTTTAAATTTACTAAATGTAAGTTGAAAAATAATGGACATCGATTCTACACAGGTTTGGCTGCCAGTAGTGGTGACCAGAACTGTATGTTTACTGGATGAGCCAACCCTCTAAGAAAAAAAAAAACTAAATAGGAGGCGAATGAAAAGGAAATGAAAAAGCAAAGCCAGAGTGTGAGGGAGTGAGAGTAAAACAGGAGGAGGCATACTGATATGAGGTGGTGCACTCAGACGGAGGCTGATAGGCTTGAAGGTGAACCAATCAATTATTCTCCACCGTCAATAATTCAGAGTAGACCAGGGGCTCTCTGCGTATGTGGACCAACACACAAACACATGCACACACCCACACACACTGCAGCAGCAGCAGCAGCAGCAGCAGCAGCAACCCAGTGCCCTGATTTGATTTAAGATGACCAGTCAATGTGGATTCAAGGCTTCAGAGGGGCCGAGACTTTAAATTATTGCTCAGCTTAAAGACAGAGGATGAGCAGTATTTTCTCCCTCCTCGGCAAAGCCCTCTTATTCCACTTCTCTCTCCTTCTTGCCCTGCTCCCCTCATCTTGCTCTCGGTATCTCCCCTCTTGATGACTCCCAAGCCAGCAATGAAGGGATACAGGCCCCCTCATGGCTTCCACCTTCACTGTCTCACATTATGCTTTGTCTCATAAGCTCAGTTTTTCCCATTCTCTCTCTCTCTCTCTCTCTCTCTCTCTCTCTCTCCCTCTCTCTCTGTCTTTGTCTTTCACGCACACACACACTCTCAGAACCATGCATACACACTCACATGGGCACACACACTATCCATTTCTCTGTAATTGAAAAGATGCCCTGGCTGTTTGCCACACTACTAAAGTGGATCAGATGGCAGAATATCCCTGAGGTAGTACATCTCCAGCAGAGAGAATTAAAGAGAAAAACCTCTCTCTCTCTCTCTCTCTCTCTCCCTCTACCCCTCTGTCTTTCCTGCTTTCACTCCCTCTCTTTCTCCCTCATACTCACAGAGTCAAACTCAGTAAGTAAGGCTGACTGTTCCATTCCTAATGTCCCGGCTCTCTCCTTTCTTTGTTCCAGCCCTCTATTACAATATGAATGGGCCTGTTAAAGTAGAATTGGACCATTTGTCTTGTGTGAGTTTCTTCTTCCCGACACAAGGACTAGAAAATGACTCCTCAGCTATTCAATAACAGGCAAGAGTCTGAGGTCTCCGAGATGAAAGCGGACATATTCGGAGCGAAAAGCTATAACACAACATCAGTCCTCGATCCCCGCAAACAGCATACAGTCAACACAACTGAAATCATCGTGGTGCATCAAAGTCCCCCCACCTCCTAGTATTTCTAGTTGTGTGTGACAGCTGGTGTGAGATCTCTGTGTGTGTTTTGTTTGTTGGCTGGAAGAAAAAGACTGCGAACAAGTGGGCTCATGACAGATAAGTGACAGAAGCGAGAGGGTAAAGCTAAGACATGCGATGAACTTTGAATTACAATGAATAAAAAAAGGACACTTGAGAGGATAAATAGAAGCATCTTCACACCGTGCTACAGCCGAGTGTGTGCGACTGTCACACAACCACCACCTGGCAGCTTTGCATTGTTTATGTTGTTTAAGACACAAGCCAAAGTCAATTAAAAACTGTGTGCATCCATGCGTGTCAGCCATGATCAGCAGCAGGATGCCAGCTACCGTGCAAAGGGTTGATGGAGGAGACTGATGTGGATGAAATTCATATCGTAATAAAAAAAAGATAAGGGTACATCATGGTTTCAAGGTCAGTGTAGGTTTTAATTTACACAAATTTATACGTCCATATAATTGTGGAAATTATATGAATCTTAAACAACACTGACATGAAACCAAGAGCTTAGACAACCTAAAAATGTAGAAATCACAGAATGCAAATGAATGGAAATCATTTGTAAAGTAGTTAAACTACAAAAACAATGCAATGAACTGCATTTCACTGAATTCAAAAATGTTTTTCATTACAGTCTAATTTGTCATTAGACAATAATTTTGTGACACAATGAAGATTGGAATTTAAAATTTCTCACAAAATGATTGTCACATTCTACGTTGGGCGTTGAGTTTACCGGTAAAAAAAAAAATCATTCTTTTTAAATAGAGATGTTATTTTGTTTTACTCTTTTCACAGCCTACAGCCCGACTAGCACATTTTTGATTCATATATATTTTTTAAAATTCATATATATTTTAAAATTCCTAACTTCTGCTATGTTTACGCCAAACTACTCTGGATTTTCAGGACCCCGAAAACAGATTCTTTTGGAAAGGCTGCCAACCCTGTTTCAGTCTGAAAACTCCAGGGTTGCACTGTAGTCTGAACGGGGAGAAACAGTCTTTTGGAAACGATGACAAAGTCTCCTGTGTTCACATTGCGTCATTTCCTGATTCATAATGCCCCATCACTTGAATATTTTCCAGAAGAAAAGTCATCAGACTCGACTACTAACGGTTGATTCAACATGGATAGTAAATTACAGCTGTTGCTGACCTTGTTGTCTATGCCAGCAGCTGTTGTGCAGTTAAGGAAATCTAAGCTGATACTTTTCACCATACCTGTTCTACCTGCATAGGTTCTTCAACAGCTAACAAACCAACCCTCTGCTTCATATTTACACCGGCACCCATATGCCCAGTGTATGTGAATGGTCATGATAGGAGATTTTAGATTGGTATGGATGGAGTCTTTTTCTACACGTGAGCTAAAAATGTTTGTCTGGGTGGAGACCGGCTTCTTCTTAAAAACTGTTATAAAAATAAATTATATTAGTGTGCATGTAGCCATAGAATGACTTTGCACTCATCAGGTAAATTACTGAGATCTGGCAAAATAGCACCATTGCCACCAAGAAATCTCACTGAAACAAGCAGCAGAGAGTTTGGTTACCAGCCAAAAGTTGATTTAAACCATTTACCAGCGACACCCAGTATGATGGACAATACCTGAACCAAAACCCATTTACTTTCTGAAATGTGTTTGACTAACCTGGGGGTTTGCTTATTCTTGTTCTGTTTAACTTCCTCTCAGCAATGTCACGTCATACCTTGATCTCTCTAACTCACTGAGTCCTTTCCTGCCTTGAAAGGAATTCCATGTAACTCTACACTGTTGTCTCCTCTGTTCAATCACAACTCTCTACTCACTTCAACTTGAGCACACCAGCTCACACATGTCTATGCTAAAACACTGTAAACCTGCTATTCTATACAATTGCAAGCTGTAATATTGAAGTAATTCAGCCATACACATTCAAACAAGGATAAGTTTAGACAGGATAAGTTTGTTAAGCAGGTTTTGTATGAAAATCTAGAAGTCTGAATCTCTGCTTCTGAGACCATCATCAGTACACTCCAGTTTAAATGTGGAAGCAGTCAGTTGTGGCACCTACCATTTATTTCTCTCATGATGTGTCTTCCAGTATATAAAAAATCATTATGTGGTTATGTTTTTGATTTTAAAAAAAAACAAAAAAAACAACAACAACTCAGTTTTCACTGGAGAAGGTCTCTAAATAACCAAAAAACTTGTGATCAAACTTTCAAACATAACAGAAGTTGGAATAAAACAGAATTATCAGGTTTCATAGCAAAAACCAATGCAGGACTATGTTTTCTGTGAAAATGTGTGTGTGTGTGTGTGTGTGTGTGTGTGTGTGTGTGTGTGTGTGTGTGTGTGTGTGTGTGTGTGTGTGTGTGTGTGTGGGTGTGTGTGTGTGTGTGTGTGTATTTTTAACAATATTAGGGCAGTGGCCCTCTGTGTCTCGGATCAGCAGACAACAGGTCTGATTGGATTAAGACACTCTACAGTGGATTAGTCATGTCTGGTGATGCTGGACACATGCAGAAAGAGAGAGAGTGTGTTTTTAAATCTCATAACTGTACGTGAGAGAGAGAGAGAGAGAGAGAGAGAGAGAGAGAGAGAGAGAGAGAGAGAGAGAGAGAGAGTTTAATCTCGTAACTATGACAAAGGGGCTTTTTATCACAACCAATGTACGTGAATGAAATCCCAGGATAAATGTTGATGATATACAGTAATGGAGATTGGCAGCTCATTTAGTTTGTAAATGTACCAAACATCTACCACCAAGCTGAAAATGCATCTTAATTGTCATAATAAATAACTACAAGTGATGCAGATGCAGCACTGCACTGTCCTAATACCCACTGCTACATTAAATGACGGACATATTCATCGGGATTGTCACTGAGATCTTCAAACATCATTAAAAAATAGAGACAAAAAAGTTCCTCGGAGTTCATCAAATGCAGGTTTGGTAATCACGCTGTAAAATATGTTCATGCTGTTGGGTTTAATAACTCATAAAACATGATAATTGACTCAGTTTGAAGTTCATGGCAGGTGGCTGTATTTCAGCTCGGAGAGAGAGAGACAGTGTTTAATGCAGACTGACATGAGAATACTGTCCTGTGCAGGCTGGAAATCCTTTTCTCTTTTATTATATTTGTCATGAGAAAATAACTAGCACGGACACCTACTTTGTCCAGCTGTTTCGTATGTGTATGATGTGTCATGGGAGTCAATTTTGAGTCATTTTCTCTCTCAAGATGTTGCATCTACTTAAATTTAATTGTGACATAAAACATCCTGATGTAAAACATTTACGAGGCATCATTTATTAACTGTAATTTTGCAGGAAAAAAAATTGGGGGTTTTACCGATTGTAGACGAGAATACAGCTGCAAATCCACCGAACCTCTCCATCTGTGCTTCATGTTGTGTTTTAAAGAACATGGTGTGTATGGTGTGTGTGCTGGCAGTGGTAGTGTGTGGCCGGTGTGCGGTGGTGACTCCAACCTGCCCTTCCCTCCAGTCCTCTCCTCCCAGCTGCCACCGTGGAGCAGCCTGCCTTTTAATTACCTGCGCCACGATAAAGAGAGCGAGCGGAGCAGAGCGAGCAGGAGAGAGGCGAGGCAGGCGACTGAGGCGTGACATTCCAGTGTGCCTCATAAACTGTAAACTGATATTGTCTCTGAATGCAAACCAAAGAAGGGAGAGGAGAGAGGAGGGAAGGTGTGATTTAGGGAAGGTGGAATTGGAGAGGAGGTGAGTCCGTATGTGTGTGCGGTAAATCAGAGCAAAGTGTGGCTCCCAGTGTGCAGCAGATTGCCTCAGCTCACACCACTGCCTCCGCAAATTAATACCATTGATTTTCCTTTGCCTGGTGTCCAACACACACACACAGACACACACACACACACACACACACACACACACACACACACACACACACACACACACACACACACACAACCCAGCTGGTCAGAAGGTAGGCAGAGGATAATGGATCTGTGGATCACACTGCTGGAGGAGTCTTTACCACCTCCTTTAACACACACACACACGCATGCCGCACACACACACAAACACACACACACACACCCAATGAATGATGGGATACAAATGAAAAGGAAGTAAAAAGAAAGTGTCAGTTGTGATACCTCCCTTGACACAGTGACTGGCAAAGATACAGAAGCACACACACGACAGTGAAAGTATTGGAGGCCTGCCAGTTGAATGAAGCCAGAAGCAGAGGGATTGTCAAAGTGTTTTGAATGCTGAGAAATATCCAAACAGATAACAAAACGCATATTAATAACGAGCCAGGAAGCTGAGAGGACTAGCAGGGAGCATCTGACACTGACTGACATACAAATCAGCAAGAGAGATCCAGTATGAGATGAAAAGACAACAGGACTGAGGAGAGAGACAGAAAATAAAACCGTTCCCATCCCTCTCCTTCACTCTCACTGAGCTTCCTGATGAATGCAGCTGATTGCAGTAACTAGAGGGTAGCAGGAAATTATCATTAATAATCCCCCAGCCAACGCTTAACCGTATGTCCTCCTCTACTGCATCACCGAGCTCATCCATCACCGTGAGAGTGTGTGGGTGAGCGACCACTTTTTGGCCTCTTCTTAAGATCAATTCACAACATCGTCTGACACAAATGAATCGGATGGGGGCGGATTGTTTAGAGAGAAGAGCCAAATCGATCAAATCGATCAGTCCCGATACCCCCTTACCCACAACAGGAAATACCTATATTTTCTTGTCTTGTTCCACAAAGTGTCCAGACTTTAAATTTGACATTTGTTTGTGTGTCCTCTGAAGTGTAATCTCTCTGAATGTGCTATGATTCTTTTATTAAAGGCCATTTTTGAACATGCTGGTGTAAGACGCCCTTGAGGAGATTAATGTTTTTATTTAAATATTGTATGTCAAGTCTAATAATTATGTACTTTAACACTTCAATTTCAAAATGTAACTTGTTTCCAAATTATTTTCTGTGACATGCCATAAATATAATCTGTCAATTAAGCACCCTTACATGTAAATTAGTCCCTGTTACATATAATCCTGGTTTGAGTCATGCTTATGTTATTTATAGCTGTGTAGGAGTCTGAAATCCTCCTGGACAGTGCGCAAGAGTGTCTAATGCTTTGACATCACAAACATTCTTTGACCTAAGGCTTTCCAGACTACATTTTCTGATCCAATTTTATCTTTTTCCGTCATTATACAACTTACAGTGCATACTTTAGGCCTAAATCAAAATTACTGAAGCAATTTACATATTTTTTTGTAGCTGAACAGCACTAGCATTTAGAAAATGCTTGTTTCCTACAGTATTTTTTTATAATATCACAGTGGGAGAATGTAAGTGTTAATCTGCTGCAGTGTCGTCTGGACAGGATTTAGACAGACACTCATTAACCTCAGCATTAAAGAAAGTTTTCAACTAGCAGCAGAACTTCAGACCCAAAATGACCACCTGCTTGCTTTGCTCACCACTGCTCCCTAATATATAACTCACTCATAAAGCCTTCAGTGTTTTAATCCAGCACAGAGGGCTGATTATGAAAGCTGTCACCGCGGGAGCAAACACCTGGATTTATATCAGACAGGATTCCTAATCAAAATGCCTGGCTTTGTCTGCCTCAGGTCATCAATTACTTTACGATCAATGACAACATTGTTTATTTATCTAGCTGTTAAACCTACTGACTCAGCTATATGAGCCAGGTTGAGGACACACCTGCACACATATTGTGTTTAATATCTGCTATATAATGTGATATATCATGGTTTACTCTGGTATGTTTACACCACTAACCTGGAAACTCATGAGATTCTTAGGTAACATTGTGAACACATGATTGAGGTGGCAGACAGCAGGTTATATGACATTAAGCATCCAGCTGAGTGCCCTTCCACACTGTGTTTATAGTTCTCTGTGCACTGCGAGCATCTGCAATTAATTACTAAATATTTCTTCCTCCTCTTTGGCACCCCTCCAGCTGGTGGCGCACTAGCAAATAAGAGTAAAAACTACATTAAATAGCAGCAGCAACTTACATACTGTTTTCAAAACCAGGTACTGAAGAAAAAACAAGCATACACTGTTACAAATGAAGAAACTTCACTAACACAACATTGCAACACAGACTGTGGTAGTAAAGCAGCGGCACTATTTGTACTGATTATTTCATTAATCCATCAGCTAACAGCTATTTTCATTCGTTTGTTCCTGTTTTGCAGAGACTGTTTTACGTTTTGACCAGTGGTTAAAATAAAATATTTCGAGCTGTTATTTTGAAAATTTTTCAGAATTTTCTGACATATTGTGGAAATAATATAATAGTTTGTTAGTTCTTTCAGTTTCTATGTGGCTCTTATCGGAATGTGACATCATGTGATATTGTACATTTGCCTTTGATGATGTTGCCTAGCAGTAAAGATGACTTGGGCTCCACCCACATGCAGCCAAAGGCCTGCTGAGGAACACAAAAAAATCCCAAATCGACTCGGGCCGTCGTATAGCTCACTGAGTTAAGGCGCTACCACACGGGTGCAAGTCGCCAGCAGCGGTCGTGAGTTCGAGTCCGGCTCACGACCCTTTGCTGCATGTCTGTCTCCTCTCTATCCCCTTTCACTCTGTCTATCAATAAAGCTTCAAAAATCTCCTCCAAAAAAAAACAAAACTTCAAACTCGACACTGCACTTCCATGTATCCCCTGCAGTACACCCACCAAGTTTTAAATGGATCGGATACGCGGTTGTCAGAAAAATGGAAGAACAGACAGACACACAGACATAGATTCCTTCATTTATTAGTGAGAAACTAAAAATAAATAATCATAAATTAGATGCTCAATAATCAGGTGTAAAGTTGTATAACTTCACAATCTAACCGCATCAACTGCAGCTTCTTCAGTCGCTACTTCCAAAATTGTTTTATAGCCCCTACGTATCCAAAATGGTGAACACCGAGAGTGTTTAAAGTCCAGTATTTGACACTCAGCTTCTACTGAGGTTTTTAATAACTTTTTATTCCATTATGAGTACACCATCCTGTAGGGATGGTAATAATTAATGGCTAATTGATCAATTACTGTTAATAATTAAACCAATTAAAAACATATTAATTGATAAGGGAAAAGACAAAGGGCACCCAAGTCCTAGGAAAGTTAGTAGCTACCTTAAGAGGCAGTTACTTTGGCTACAGGCAGTTCTGTGTTGGTAAGCAGAGAGTGTTGTGGGGTTTTGTCAAGTAACGGGGCACCATGACAAAGACTTCTGTGGCAGTTAATGGCTAAAAGAGAAAGGTAGCATTTTAAAGAGGTCTCATAATTTCCTAAGAAAGTGTTGTTACACCCTACAGGCAATTGCAATCACGTTGAGTTAATACTAGCAAATATTTTGTTTGTTGTCAAAAATCGTGACATCACCATATAGAATAGTGTTATCAGTTAAGTGATTATTGATTGGCAACGTTCCTGACTACAGGTTAACAAAATTGTTCAAAACTGGCCCCCCTACCATCCGGGTATTCATAGCGCACTGCATGTTGCCAAAATTGTTAGTGTGAACATACCAGCCAACCAAGTGTAAATATAGCAGAACCCGATTTGAGGAACTTAAACTTCAAGTGATATCTGACATGTCTCCAGTGTGAAATCTAATAATGGACACACCTGCATTTTTCTGTGCAGGCTTGAAGGCACAAAGTCTGTTTGAGTCAGCTTCTGTCTCCCGTGATGTCAGATGATAAAATGGCTGCTCGGCAGAGGCCATACATTTGTGTGTAAAACCACTGGTCCACCACCACACAACTACCTGCCTGCCAGCATAGTGCGAGCCATTTTATGGAGGCGGAGTAAACACTCTCTCAGCAGAGTTTATCAACCAGTCTCTCATCACTGTGCAAGGTCACCCATTCCCACAGACAGTGTGCGAGTGCGTGTATGTGTGTGCTTAGCAGTCCTGGTCTCGGAAACCTTGGAAACGAAGTGGAACAGAGCATTGGAGCTGTAACAATAAGGCAGCCTGTTGAGCACGGAAAGCTACAGTTGCAGCAGTTGGTCTGTCTGCGTACACACATACAACCAAATACACAAATACACACATGCACAACGGCACACATGCACACACCTGCCATCTCTAATGATGATTTATGTCCGGCCTGGAAGGCAGGCATGCATAACTGTGGCAGTCACAAACACACACAGATCCACTCACACATGCACTCACAGCTAAATACGCAGGGATACTGTATCTCTCCCTGTCTCCCTCTCACACACATATACACTTTCCGTGGAAGAAAAAATGACAAGATGGATATGTTGTAACAGCAGCGCACACCAGGGAAAGTGCAATGGGAAAAAATGCATATTAAAAGAAGGTATGAATGAGAGCTGAGAAAAAAATGAAACGGCGTCGAAGCACGAGAAGGAGAGTGAGAGGGAGAGATAGTTATCTCCCTGTTGACTACCACAGTCTAAGCTCATTTACCATGTAGTATCTGTGATAGTGCTGTAGCTGTCCAATCTCTTTCTAGATATTTCCTTGGAGAAAAACTGCTCATTTTGCTCTCCTCTTTGCGCAGAGTATACCAAGTTCCTGGTCTTATTGAAAACATATTTCTCACCACTGATTCTCTCTGCAGTGTGCATCTTTGTATTTATGCGTGTCTGTAAAACAGAAAATGTGTGTGTGTGTGTGTGTGCTCAAAAATGCTGCTTTGCAAATGATAAAGACTGGGGAGAAAACATTAAGGCATCGGATAGTAAATGAGTCATACACACTTATTTACTGTGTACACAGGCAAACTGCTGATGAGATCTGGACTCTTTCATGCTGTATGTTTGGTGCTGTCAGAGAAGTCGGGTAGCTCACAAACTTTCCTACTTTACCATTACCATTAAGTCAGCTGAGGTTAGGAAATAAGTGTCTTGATCACATTTAACATTTAGGTCATGCAAAAATACAATCATCCAGAAGGTCATTAAATGGAAATGCAATTCCCAGACTGTAACTATTTTTTACAACAATGAAAAGTTGTAGCATGGCTTTTTTTTTATTTATCTGTCGAGGGATTTTTGTCCGATCTACAAAGCACTGTCTGCTCTTTACCAAAAGAAACACTGTTCGTAAAACCTTCTCCAATTTTAATTGCATGCATCTGATATTTTTTTAATCCTGAAATATTCCTGCTTTAGTATGCTTCCAGGGGGCCAACATTCCCTTAGTATTCATTACAATTGTTACTCATCAGTTGACATCAAGTGAAAATGAATTCAGGATAACTGAATGGCTCATCTTCCAGAGCTGTGAATATTGGTGTTTGTTTACGGAGCAGATGCTGCAGAAAGTATATGTTTATTACCAAGGAGGTTATGTGATGGCTGGCGTTGGTTTGTTTGTTTGTTTGTTTGTTTGTTTGTGTGCAAAATAACTTGAAAAGTAATGGACGGATTTGGATGAAATTTTCAGGAAGTGTGTGAAATGGGACAAGGAAGAAATGATAAAATTTTGGGACTGATCCAGATCACCGTCTGGATCCAGGAATTTTTTTAATGTAAGTATAACCAGGTGGACAATTAAATGTGTTTTACCCTGAAAGCCACCAGACGGCACTCTTGTTTTTGGGTTAACCCCCTGTCACCACATGAGATTTTGGGTCTCCACACAACAGACAATGCACAATGGTGGAGTTCTTTTTCCTTTCTGAGTGACATACACATGGTTGGGCCGGCATGCTTATCTCTGGTTGTCTAAGAAACTGGGAGACTGTTAGGAGCTGCGGCACCTGTTTATTAGGTCGGATGGGGTAAAGGTCGCATTGTCGGTAGGAAATTTGAACTATCTGTAATTAAATTACTATCTGTCACGTTCCACACAAAATATGTGAATTAGGAGATTGTGTTGGGGGTGGACTGCAGGTCCTTGGCGGAGGTATGTGCTCTCTGAGTGCTTTTCTAGTTGTAAGATGTACAGAGAATGATGGAAATAAATTAGACCTACAGCCTTGCAGGTTTTGCATTTGACTCTGCCAACTGCTGAAGTTCAGTTGGTTAAACTCTGATGTCTTCATCTGTGACAACATTTAAGAATCTGGCCTTGATAGTTGCTTTTAGAGCTTTACTTACCAACTACGTTTTCTGAATTGGTGACATTATGAAGTCACAGAGGAGCATTACATGTTATAAGAATGTGACATCATCGTGTGAGGTCTGCATTTGCCTTTTATGATGTTGACCATCAACAGGAATTATACCCACATGCATGCAAAGGCCGAGGTAAGGACAGCGAAAAGACCCCAAAAATGGCCACCGTTTATCTGATCTGCTTCAAACGCAAAACTGTTCTTCCTTGGGTCCCCAGCAACACACCCACCAAGTCTGAAGTGGATGTACAGTTGTGAAGATATGCGAAGAACACACCCACATACATATATTCCTTGATTAATTAGCGAGATACACCGATTGACCACCAGACTAATATTGTGCTGATCCCCATTATGTGCTCAAAAATGTTTTGAACCATTGGGCATGGACAAGAGGACCTCTCAGGGTGTCCTATGGGGCATGGAACCAGTGCGTTGGCATTGGATCCTTTGGGTACTCTGGCTTGTGCAGTGGGGCCTCTGTTAATCAAACTTGTTCCACTGCATCCTGTTGATGCTTGATCACAATGGGGTGTAGGAAGTTTGGAGGTCAAATCAACATGTTGGGCCATTGTCATGTTCCTCAACATGTTCCTGATTGTTTGATGTTTTTTTCCATGTAGTGGGGTGCATTTTCCTGGGGGGGTAGGCCAGTGACATTTGGGATTTCCATTTGCATGAGGGAGTGTTCTTGTTCTGGGACAATGTTTATTTGGGTGCCTAAGTCTCATCAACACGGATTGCAAAATCCAAGGTTTTCCATTAGAACACCACATAGTACCAATATGATCAATGTTACTCACGTCATTGTCAGTGGTTATAATGCTGTGGCTGATTGGTGTATGTAGTGATGATTTTAAAAGAATTAAATAGGTGGACACCCAAGATCAGTGTCATCAATTCAGTTGAAATATGATTACAATCTTTGCTTCTGTTCCTGAGTTATGGCGTTGAATAGCAACCAGAAAATCAAGAAAGAAAGAAGAAAGTGTTTTTGCAGAACATCACAATGTCACGGTGAAGTTGATCTCTGACTCCTTAAATATAGAATGTTGTAACTTAATTTTATCCTAATAGATGCGTGAAACTGTCTCCTAATTAGGATGTAAATTCATTAATTATGCTAAAAGATGTGTTTGACCTTGTTACCAAGGAGCAGGACCACACCTCAACCACACCTCTATTACCCTGGCACGCCTGCTTATACCCAGTTAACATGTCCAGCACTGCCTGCCTCCTTCTCTGACACTCCCACCTGTCATCCATTCTTCCTCCCACCTCATCTTCACATCCCTCTCAACATCCATTCAACCTCCTCTTTTTTTAATGCATTACAGATTTTTTTGTCATTTCCAGACCCCATTAAGGCACAGTTAAGGAATGACAGTAAAGATAGGCCAGGAGGGAGGGGAAAAGACATGTAGAATGACATCAGAATTGATCCATGGTCGCCCAGGTGAGTTATCTACCTGCCCAGCTATAGATGTATAAATGCAATAGATGAAAAGTCAGACTGAACTTTGCTTCCTTTCATTTACATAAATAATGAGACGATACATATTTGTGTCAGAATGCAAACTGACCCACCTCTTTCATGTGGCATATAGTTCAATCTGACACCCGAAACTGAGAAGTTGAGACACCTTAATTGTGCAAGGAAAAACTGCAAAACGGTGTTGAAGATGTCAGTCAGTCTCTGAACATGCCCACAGAGACTTCTAATCAAACTAAATAAGCAAAAACAACTGTGTGGACTGCAAACGTTCTGGGTTCTTTAATAACAGAAAAACAAGGAACAGAGGTGGAGAGTAGCAAACAGGAATCTAATATTTATCAAAACCACAAAATCAAAACTGCAAATGAAGAGTGACTTTCTCTTTGTACGCATCATAATACTATAAATGTAATAATAGTATAAATAATATATAATAACACTAATACTACAGTAACTGGTGATTTCATGTGCACCAGACAATAATGGCCATCCAAGACCCTCTGTGGATTTCTGATGAATATCCCCAGAGAGGCCCAACGACCAAGCTGGTAAATCACTTTCTTCTCCGGCCACCTGTTAGTTTGCACGACTAATTTCATGCAGTTCAAAATCGACACTGCATGTCAACTCAGGAGTGGCATTCACCCCGTTAAGGGCTTAGCATGACATTAGCGGAAGCCACAAACCCAGGTGCATGAAAACAAAGTGTAGCTCGTACCACACTGAGACGATGCTGCTGCCATTTGCATTTAAAAATTGTTCTAAATTAGTCTTTCTTGCTTGAAAAGACAGGAGGCTTCCTAATTACATCTATTGCAGATTCGGATCCAACAGGCTCAATTACATAATATTCAAGCATATGCAGGGAACGTGATGAATTATCACCCTCTCATCGTGGTGCATAAAGATACAGATGGTGAACTTTGAATGTGTTCTTTCTTTCAAAGAGTACCATGTCAGTGGGGAAATTAGAGAAACTCACTGCAACTGCGCCATCTGTATCTTTACACTTGGTGTCAAGAGGGTTATTTAATTGAGGCAATTAAGCGCATTTAAAACTGGGTGAATACATTTATAGATTAGGTTTTGTCACCATTTAAATTTCACACCTTTGCACTGATATGGTGAGTATAGGTACAGTATAGCTTGCAGCTAATCACATACTGCAAAAAAGTGCATGCGTTACCCATATTTAAAACAGGCGTCCTCTTCAGTCATATAAAGCCAATACAAATTTAAACTACTTTTATTTAATTTTTAAGTTAACATTTAATCTCAAGATCTTAGTCAATTTTCAGCTCGAACTAATTTACTCTGATGTATGTAAATACGCAACAGGCATCATCAAAAGTGTTGACTTCATAAGATTTAATGGTCAAATGTTGCCTTTTTACAAAATTTGGGCTGGGTTGAAACCATTATTGATGTTGGCCTCTGTCGGAAAATGAAACAGTACAGTATCTGCATCCACATTTCATATTACACTCTAATTCTGAGGAGGTTTTGAGACTAGAGCATCTTTACATCAGAAAAAGTCAAACTACAGTATGCATACTGCAAAATACTTATCCCAATCTACTGCAAAACCATGCACACAAGAAGAAACAAAGGATCTGCTCAAAGCTATGAAAAAAAATAATAATTGTAGCGCAAAAGCTCCAGGAACACTTGAGCAAAAAAAAAAATGAAACAATATTTTGATGTCTCTTTGTGAAGTTTAATTGGCTCTCAGACTTTGTAGGACGACATTTGATGATGCAAGTATTGAATGATGTCTTGATTTTAAAAAGGAGCATGCACTGTATAAAGTCTGATGTATGTAATATTTGGTTATAGTGGTAAAAATTGTCAATCTTAACTTCTGCCAACAGAATTTCCATGTCCTCTTGGTGAAACAGAACATTTCCACTGACAAAGATTTCCCAAAGAATCAAACATATGGTGACAGTTCTGTTTTTTTGCCTTTTGGTGCCACAACATACTGCATGGGGATTACTCCTTTTTGCAGCCATAACTAGATGTCAACCTCTCCTCTTACCCCTACTCTGCTCACTCCCCGTCCTTCCTATTCATTTCCATCTGTTCTCCTCTCCATTCATTATCTCTCCTCTGCTATCCTCCCGTCTCCTCTCTTGGTCTCCTCTGCGCAGAGCAGTAGTGTCCTTGCAACCCCCTCAATCATCCCCACACAGGGAGAATTGGACGCACTCCAAGCCCAGTCCCTTGAGTTCTGGCTGGGTGACTTCCAACCCCGCTCCCCAGGCTTTACTCCAGGCCTGTGGGCCTGAGAGCTGGCAGCTCGGGGAGGCTATTGTCGGAGAGAGATTAACCACACATGGCAGCTATTGTAGAAAACGCACACACGCACACACATCTTGACACAAGCAGAGCCACATACTCCCTCAACATAACAGCTTTTGTTCAACATCAATGAAGATGTGAATTGGCGTCAGGCAGACTATAACACTATAGTCCTGTAAATTCTCCTACTAATATTGTACAAGGTGAGCAAATGTCATGTGTGTGCACGAGGCGTATGTACACACTAGTGCTTGCACGTGCTGTGTGCCCAGTAATTAATCCTGCTGAGGATATTGATTTTCTATTCACGGGTATTCACAAGTGGATACATATCTTTATCGGGCTCCCAAAGACACACACATACACGCACGAAATGCACATTTATCCAGGTGTAATCCAAACCATGGACAATCTGCCGTATAGGGACCGCAGATTACTGTCCACGTCCAGTCTAAGCGATTGTATGCAGCTTGATCTTCCTCTTACCCGTACAGGCATGCACAGTCCATAATGCAGCTGTAAACAGCACAGAACAGCTTGGGCTCAGTACAACATGTATGTTTTGATGCAAATATGCAAAAACTGATCCATACAAGCCGTGACTCGAGTGCAAATACTACATATGCACACAAACACACTCATTCACAATGCTAATCCCCCCCAAATAAACCCAGCAGCCTGGGGACAGGGATGGGATGATGGCAGAAGAGATAAGGAAAAAGACAGCAGAGGAAAGGATGCAAACTGCTGTGTCCCACATAGTACACCACACACACACCCACCTCCTCACTTGTTTGCCACTCTGCTCCTCCCTCTTCCCCGATTATTGCCCCCCCTCCTCTCTACAATCTTTTCACCCCTCTCCCTTCCAACACCCCCACAACAGAATCCCAGCAGTAGCTCACAGGAGAGGTGGCACACTTTGAGGATAAATTTAGAAATGAGGTGCAATCCCAAGGCCAGCACACAGGGAGGAGAGAAAGTGGAGACAATACACATGTATGTCTGATCACACACACACACGTCTCAACATACTCCTGGCACACGAGGCGGTGCACAAGGTGGAGCCACATTAAATTGGGGGGGTTTAGCATGCTTTTACAGCACCGAAGCCCAGTGACGAGGAAGGACCACAGTGAAGAGAAAAGAAAAGAAGAGCGGAGCCGTGTCTGGCCTCGTCATACTCCTCTTGTTCGATGGGTGGGAGTTGTGCGATGTGGTTTGAATCTTAATGCTGGAGCCGACTGGACCCCCTGAAGAGAGAGGGAGAGTGTGTCGAGCCGAGCAAGTGACTCGGGCTGATGGGGAGATGGGTGGAAGAAAGAGGAGGGAAGGAGGAGGGAAAGTGACTTTGAGGCAGCGAGAGGACACTTGGCTCCTTGAGTTCTCGGGTTGAAAACTCATCTCATGCAGATGCTTACTTGCAACACACCCACCCACCCCCACACCCACACACACACACACACACACACACACACACACACACAAACCCGGCCTCAGTGTGCAACAGCTTCTCTGCTTCACTGCTCAACCCTGAACAACCTTTTTCTTCCCTTATAACACCCATGCTGCCCTCCATCTCTCGTCCCCCTCGCTTCTCTTATCCAATCTTATTATTACTATCTCACCTCTCTTTTCAACCGTCGCCCCTTCCCACTACTCAGCTCCCCTCCAATCCCGTGGAATACATTCATCTATCCAACCATTCATCACAAGTGCATAAATTTTTACCAAGGGTGGCCAACAGGAAATAAAAACAACAAAAATAAAAATCTCTCCACACCGGCAGGTTTAGCTGCATTCTCTGTCTGGGCTTTTGAGTTGTTCAGAGGCATCTGGACTGACAGTAATATAATGATTGTGTATATTTTTGCTGAGAAGTAATTAGTAACCACACACTGTATTCACTCTCAAACTAAAAACCTTGAAATTTTTCTGTCACTTTCGGCTATAGAAAGAACACCGTGTATGAATGTAACACTATGTGTCACAATAAGTGACAGCAGTATTTGGCTGGCTGCATGAATGTAGCCATCATTCTAACACTGTCTTTCTCTCTGCATTCTTTGTACTTGTGTTCCTGTGGACTGACAGTACAAGCACTGCTCCAATTCAAAGTCCACGTCTTGTCAAACACAGATCAGATAAGCAGAAGTGTTCCTGCACCACTTGTTTTATTGAGGACACTCAGGGAGCCTATTTGTGAGGACCTGGGCTGACCAAGTATCCCAGAACCAGATTTTGTGTCAACAGGCAGCAGAGTTTTGCAGTGGGGTGTGATTATGTCACTTCACGAAGTTTTGATATAGTTTCAGGCACGAAAGTAACCATTTAGATTTTTACTATACACTGATCAGGCATAACTTTATGACCACTGGACTAATGTTGTGGTCCCCATTATGTGCTCAAAAATGCTCTGAACGTGCCCTGATAGCCTAGTGGTTATGTCACGGGACCCACATGCCGAGGCATAGCGGCTGTGCCGGGTTCGAATCCGACCTCGGCCATTTACCGCATGTCCTTCCCCATTCTCTCTCCTGTTTCTGTTTCTATCCACTGTCCTGTCCTCTTCAATAAAGGCTGAAAATGCCAAAAATAAATCTTAAAAAAAATGCTCTGAACCATTGGACATGGACAACAGGACCTGTCAGGGTGTCCTATGGGGTCTGGAACCAGGACGTTGGCAGTGGATCCTTTGGGTACTCTGGCTTGTCCAGTGGGGCCTCTGTCAATCAAACTTGTTCCACCACATCCTGTTGATGCTTGATCACAATGGGGTCTAGGAGGTTTGGAGGTCACATAAACATAATAAATTTTTGCAGAATAGCAGAATTTAATCTGATGTGTGCGATGCCATGCTTGTGCTGACACACCAGTAGCAAAGCTTTTTATGTCATCCAGCAGTGACTGGTTTACCAGAACTGAAGACGAGAGCAATTGTAAAGATGCACACTGAGTAGGCTATGCATCTAGAAGGATGGCAGTGTCTCTGTGGAAAAACCTAGGAAGTGTCCAAGAAAAGTTTCTGCTGCTCCAGATAGAAAGACTCAGTGTTCAGAGGGAGGAATACAATTTCAAAAATGCTTCTGTCATAAGCACATGTTGGCAGTGTTTCTGTAATTACTGTCACTGCAGGATAGGGGGAGAAAAAAGTTCTGCTGCAGTACACATTTAATAGTTTGTGCCAGTAAGGTTAGCCATAGTGAGTTAGCTGTTTTTACTGGACTGTCTCTGTGGACCAAATCTATATAGCAAATATAAATATATCATGCACAAACAAAAATGGATAGAGGCAGTGTGCCCTGTGCAGTTTTGAATATACTTCACATATTAATAACAGATGTACCGTTTGACTGCGATTTGCCTTTTTCACATGGACCTTGAAGATTATTTTGTCACAGTACAGTGAGGTACAGTTGTATCGTGTGCTGTATTCTAAACTGCTGGAGTCAGCAAGTATGCTGCTGTTGCAATTGCAAATATTCCTCCTGTCCTCTGGTTCTGCTACACCTCAAACTCCCCAAGTGCAGGGCTCCCAACTTTGCATGCACTGCAATGGGAAAGACCTTGTGTGTCTCATACTGCAGTTTTTATTTAAACAGACCAGCCTTATTTTCCATCATGCACACACGAAACAAACCATTAAACAATGAAGCAAATTAAAGCGTTGTCTGTGCACTGGCTGGAATGCGGGTGGCTATTAGGCAGCATTAGGACCGTGCGTACGTGAGTGTGTGCGCCTTTGTGCTTTCATCTGTCATACAGCAACTCTGACAAACAATTAATGTAATACAGTTTGGATTCAGAGTCTGCCTTGTCATGGTAATGTGTTTGAAAGCTGGAAGTCAAAAGCAATTAGAGAGATAGCCTGAGCCCTGTAGCTTCAAACACAAACTACTACGCATGGTGAATAGAACTCTACTCACTGGTATACAGAAAAAAAAAACAAAACACATTTATCTGTGGATTTTAGTCACAGTGCAGCGAGCGTAATTTGATGCCACAGTATGTTCACATTCTACAAAGCAACAAGAGTTGGCTGATTGTAGAAAATAAAAACACAGACATCCATCAAACCACATTTTTACAGTACATTCATACTTTTTGGTTTGTGACAAAGCAAATCAAAGAGACAAACAATGCTGACAGAATTTAAGTAAAAAGCAAGAGAGCACGACTGAGGAAAATCTGAAAAAAGTAATAATTTAAAGCAACATTTGAATCTGACTGAGTGAGACAAATTGTACAAGAGGTGAAAAAAGCAAGAAAAAAGGGGGAAGAAGGGAAGAGGGATTACTTACACTTGGCTTTTGACAGACTGGCTGTAGGAATAAACACTATTGGGAGTGGTGGAGATCAATAGTCTCACTGCTACAAACACGTACACACGCACTCAAAGAGCCTGCCGTGGGTCGATACACCTGGTGCAACAGCGTTCCAGTAAACAACATTAATGAACACAAATCTGTATCCAACGAATATCTCGCACAACAAATCTACAGTAAGATCTCGTGCGTGCTGCAACAAACAATCCCATACAATGGGGGCTGGAGTAAAAAAGGGTCACCCTGAATGATCAACACACATGTACTGGGAGACATGAATAATTGCACACACGCATATGGACACTTACGGGCTGAGGCTAAATAAATCACAGACAATCAGAGTATAAATGCGAGCCGGTTGTGCACGCCACACTAAACACACTCACCGACCAACCAGGACACACACGCATGTCGACGCACGCACAGATTGGTGGAGGCCCGGCAGAGTGGGAACAATATCGGAAGCGTCACGCGGGGATGGGAGGGGTACGGTCGGGGGAGATCTGCTGAGTGGGAGGGTGAGTTAAAGCTTAAATCCATTTACACAGCATCCAGGAAAACACATTTTATAGCGCAGATGGTGAAGGACAACCTGACCGACTCTATCTCCGCGTCGCTCCCCGCTGAAACACCGCATGTTTAAGAGGAGAGGCATCTCACTTTAAAATGCACAAGAAATCAGTTGGTTTAAAACGCGGTAAAGGGGGAAAATGGGACTTTAAGATATCCATTGAGTAGGAGAGACACATGAGTAAAAGCAGCAGAGAAATCAGATTAATCTCTTGAGCTTTACAGTCAATTAAAATTCAATTTCACCACACATAAGCCTATTTTCTATTTGGACTTCTCACCCACACACCTATAATCATCTAAACACACACAGTTCTATTTGGGTGAGATTTCAGTGCATGTTTATCATGCATACGTAGGTGGATGCCTGTATCTGCCTGTTATGCGCCCTGTGACCTGACAGTACCTGGAGCGCAGTTCATTTTATCCGAAAAACGATGCCGTCTTTAGCTTCTCTGATTCCATTAAGAGTGGGATGTGAATATTAATAGGCGCTTTAGCTGGCAAGCTGACAAGGGGAGACTAATGTATTCTGCTAATGATACAGAGTTTGCTGCTTTCACAGAGTGACTGTGGAGCATCAGAGAAAATTAAATGTTTGTTGGCTGGCGTTCAAATTGACTCACCTCAATGTACACACACACACACACACACACTCCATCTCACGCACACACACGAGCACATCAGTGAACACAGATGTGCACCAGTTTGGTGAACATGCAGAGCCGAGACTGACAAACAAGACCTGGTGACAGATGTGATGACATGTTTCTCACCTCGCCAGCCTGAGCAGAATGTGGAAGAGACGAGGTAACACACTCTCATCTGTAACATTTTTGCCTGAGCAGAACTCTTGTGAGGGCAGTTTGTACACAAGAAGAAACCTTCCCTTTACACAGCATCTTGGTCATAAAGTAATAAGATGCTGCTGGCCAAGGAATGAGAAAAAATGAAAAATAATTTCACTGATAATTCCACAGACAGAAAACTACCTTGTCTATGGCCTGCATAAATAAGTCAGCACAAGCAAAGTCCAGTGTAACAGAAACCAGCCTCCCTAATGTTTCTGTAGCATAAAATGGCATTCTGTGACAGCGTACTATGACTTATAGTGTGTAAAGATACAGAAATATTACATATGTGACAAAACTTACTCAAAAACAAATGTTGCCCCCTACTTCCAATCATCATGACGGGTTTTCCAGGGCTGAAGCATCATTACACCAATAATAAGGATACACTAAATTGAAATTCATTTAGCTAATTTTAAGTAAACTGCACTGAATTCAGTTAAACGAAAGTGTCGACTTGAATTGAGCGAGACTGAATTGAAAGTCTTCCCAGGGATGCAGTGTCAACAACAGTTTATCCTCTGCACAAACAACTGACAGAAAAACTTGTTATTACAGAGCAATACAAAAGGATTGAGTGTCTCTTTCTATCCCCTGTTTCTCACTCTGTCTTCACTTCCTTTTATTCTTCCCTCTCTGTCCATTTCTCTCTCACACACACAGACACACACACACACACACACACACACACACACACACACACACACACACACACACACACAGACACACACACACACTACTCGGCTCCTTGAATTAAATGTGATGCTATTAATCAAAACTCCAGCGGAATCATCGTCTGCCCTGCACACTTTGATTGGGATGGACAAAAAATGAAGGCAGAGAGGATAGGGAAAGGAGAAAAAATGCTGCTGGCTGCAGATTGCTTACGAATGAAATACCGCTTAAGTTTTCTTGTCTAGCTTCATCCAGTGATAAGATGTGATAGACTCAAAGCAAAGGATCGCAACTCCAACAGTTCCACCAAAGGAATGCATATCATTAAAATGCATTCACTGTCTATGGTGTAATGTATGAAGTGTAGCCAACTCTGAAAATAAACAAATATGTCACAAGTTAGGCATTAAATCAATCTGGTTATCGATCTGTTTCTGTGCTACAATGTGAGGATGTCACAAGAGCCGATGCTTGGGTACCAAGTCGATGCCAAGATTCTAAAAACATGACAGCACTCGTTTTTTAATGGCTAATAGAGAGTGTAGCAACAGGCCCACTGCAACTTGTGATGGTAAAAGACACGCCAAGAGTGATGTAAAGATGTTTTGCATCCTTTAAAGTTAAGCCAAAAATTAAGTCAATGAGCAAGTGCCAGCAAATTGCAGTTCCTAAAATGGCCATTTGAGGCAGACTCCAAAGGCGAGTCAATCCCCATAGACCCCCATAAACATGTTCACAGTCTGGTGCAAAAAATAGTTTTGGTCTCTGTAGCTAATTTCTCCATTTACAACAACTGTGCAGGGAGTAAACATTCATATAACTCATCCATTTAATGGTATTAAGGCTTAAAGTTATGCATCGATAAGAGCCCGCATGCTCTGAGTGACGGATGGGTGCCATCACGGGGTAGTCTAAAGAAATTTGCCCACTCATGCTCCATTTCTTTTCATATTTGTGGGTTAGCCAGGAATTAGGAGGACTTTTTCACTGAAAAGATGGCAACAACCAGAAACCACTATACCAGGCTTAAAAACCACTCTACCTATGGGTGACATCACAGAGCATTTGTCCACCTTTATATAGACTTGGTGATGTACATTGTGGTGCAGGCCATCCTGATCTGCGCAAAGAATTCATAACAAGCAAGTTTTAATTGTAGCTTTTTGTTACCAACATGTTGTGTTATTGCTATCTGTAAACTGCGACAAGTGCATCTTTTGCAGCAATGCTCCACAACATTCTCAGGTGTGACATTAGGCGTTGCTTGTATATGTGTTAGCATCACGTTTATCCTGAGATACGTTCAATAGATTTTTCATGGTGGAGAATTGTGGAACTTCTCCACCAAGAATTACTCCATTCTTTACGCTTACAAATACTCATATGTACAAGCATTTATACAGATCCACACTGAAACTACAATAGTGTCAGTAACAATCATACATCATCTGATCAGTTATAACAATTCACAGACATGTCAATATCAGGAAATTAACTCATTTAAGACTCTCTAAAATTAGAGAAACACATGGTGATGTTTTCCTAAGATTGAAATGTGCTCTACTCATAGTTTTGCTTCTCTTTTACATTAACAGTGCAGCACCCATCACATAAATACGAAAAGAGAGATTCAATGGGAAGTCCATACAGATAAGGAGACATGATGACTGAATATAAATAAAGAAATTGGCAGCAGAATAAAAAAAATAATGCAGAAAAATGCATTTAGTTTTTACCACTTTTAATCACTAACCAGTAGAAACAATTATCATAGTGAGAACATCTGCAGGGTAAATGGTGATCACTAAACTGAATGAAAGTGCTTCCCTTTGTTTGATAAAATTCTAGCAGTCATCTGAATGCAGCACGAAATGCAAATCATGTTGTGTTTAACTCTAACTTTGGTTTTGAACAACGAAAATCAGGCTGTTGAGTCGATGCACAAATAATCCTTGTTGGTTCAAACTGATGTACACCAATCAGACATAACATTATGACCACCTGTCTAATATTGTGTTGGTCCCCATTATGAGCTCAAGAATGCTCTGAACCATTGGGCATGGACAACAGGACCTCTCAGGGTGTCCTATGGGGTCTGGAACCAGGACATTGGCTGTGGATCCTTTGGGTACTCTGGCTTGTGCAGTGGGGCCTCTGTCAATCAAACTTGTTCCACTGCATCCTGTTGATGCTTGATCAGAATGGGGTGTAGGAAGTTTGGAGGTCAAATCAGCATGTTGGACCATTGTCATGTTTCTAAACATGTTCCTGATTGTTTGATGTTTTTTACATGTGGTGGGGTGCATTTTCCTGTGGGGGTAGGCCAGTGACACATGGGATTTCCATTTGCATAAGGGAGTTTGCTTGTTGTGGGACAATGTTTATTTGGGTGTCTAAGTCAATGTTATTCACTTCACCTGCCAGTGGTCAGAATGTTGTGGCTGATCAGTGTATGTGTAACATCCTGAGACATTCTGGACACAGAGTTCATGCACATCGCAGTGAAATGACAAATTCCGAAAGCAGCTCAGACACTGCCTTACTGAACTCTGTGGACTGTATTACTGTTCTTGCATAAACCGGCACAGCCGTTTAGAAACCATGAGCTGACTAATGACACTGGCTGAGAGGATAATAATTAATCACCATACCTGGAAATTCATTTTTCATCCAACTCTTTTCCCCGTGCGAATGAAAACAGTGAGAGCTCTTTACCCCCTGGCTGTCACTACAAGTATGACCAAACACATTTTCGCTGCGACTTGTGATCTTTGCGACTGCCTTGTTAAAACCGAGCCACTGACAACTGTCAGATTCCACGAGCGAGCACACACACAGCACATGTGCACATGCTCTTTCTCACACCATCTTCAAAGAAAAAAAAAACTGTTCCTTTTGATTTAATGAGGGAAAACATGAAACTCTGCTTAAAACATCACAAGCGGCAGCCCCGAGGCTACACAAACACGAGCACTGCACACTCACGCGTTCAAAAATTCCTTCCCTCTCTGTCCTCATGTTCACGGTGTCACTCATAATGAAGGATATTTTGCATCGCGGGAAAAAAACAACTCATATCGCAGGAGAATTGCAAATTTATAAAGTTTACACAAACACAAACACATCACACTGTCGGTGGGACAAGAGTCCTACAAGCGGTGTGTATTTATTAAGAACAGCAGACAGCGGGAAGAAGGAATGAATCTCCTGGCTCCTCTTTTCATGCCAGCGCACATATTAAGACAGGCAGCTGGTTAAAGCTACCAGCTTCTCCTCACTTTCACACATATCAAGCGGAATTTAATCACACATAATACTGTATGTGCACAGATTAAATATAACATACTGGCAAATCAAGAATGCTGCTCTGCGTGAACCAACAGAAACGCTTAAGGGTGTGTGAGCGTTTATGTGTGTAAGTTGTCTATTTGCACGGATGTTTTGCTATGAGTTTGTTCTATTTTGTTGCAGCATTTGTTAACCCTATTGTGTATTTTAAAAAGGAACGTGTTTCAAGGAGAGGTGATGCCAAATATTGTAACGGAAGTCTTTTGAAAACCGATTTCTTACCCGACAAGACCGAAACAAACAAGAGTAAGGAGCTATAGAGTGAAGCAACTGTGAAAGGAAGTGGTAAAAGATGAAGGGATGGCGAGATAACCATGAGGAAGGATGCAAAAGAGGAGTTTTATCATTCCACTGGGTCTCATTAATTCTTCCTAATCAGATAATATATTGCTGAGGAAACACTTGTACGATATCCTGCACAACACACGGTATATGTCCGCAAGTGTCTATGTGCGAACTTCCTGATGAGCTACCCACACCCGTACAGTGGTATTTGCAGTTTCCTGTGCAGTAAAGGTGCAGGAGGGAGTTCAATTATTATCGAGAGGATTTCCCACTGTGAGACAAAGTGAGTCACGGTTGCTCTGTTTGTGTTTTGCCTGTGGATAGAACGAGACAGTCTGAATGACCCTCCAAACACGGTCATCTCACTGTCTAGGTAATCCGTCTGAAAACATCTTGCCCGATGCTGACCCTTCAGGCAGCCGCCATGTGAGTAAGAAACAAGAAGTGAAGAAGACGGCAAAGACTGACCGGAGGTCCAGATAGTGGGAGACAAAAGATTCAGAGTTCCTCTTGCAGCTCACACAGATCCTCCTTTGTGCAAAAGCCGTTTCATCTTATTTTTGCCTCCATGCCTCACATATACACATGTAACATTCCTGAAGTGGCCATGCTAAGCCGAAAAAGAAGCGCTGAGGATCCTCACCTAGTTCCACATTTAATACTTTCCTTCCTGTTGAACAAGCCCACTGAGACGGAGACACGCCAGCAGACACAAAAGTGCACAAGCTTCCATATCACATTTACACGTACATACACACACATGCACTCCCAGACATGTACACACACATCACTCTTTGTTCTTCTTAGGCTGCACCCTTTCATGTCAGAATGGTTGGCCTTATTTGCGGGAAGTCGGACCCCTGCTGAGGTTGACTTGGGCTAAACCAATCCAGTCCGGGGGTGGGGGGGTGGGGTGGGTTCTTTATGACAGATGCATGCTGATACACGTTTGTGGTGAAGGACTGACTGTGTAGAATCAAAAAACTTGGGGGTTAATGAGCTGGAGCAGACAGAGGAGCAAGAGACGGATGGAGTTGGGGGGATGTGGAGCAGATTCTGTTTGTAGTGATCCCACTGATTCAATGAACACACTGGGGAATGACCCTTTAATTCTAAGCCAACATTTAGCCGGGTACATACACACACACACACACACACATACACTCACACACACACACACACACACACACACACCATCACCATGGGGATCATATGTGAGAGCTGTGATTGATATTCTGCATCTGTCTGCAGAAATTCTGATAAGAGTGTAGAGAAACAGACAAAAAGAACAAACCAAGGTATGCAGATGTAAAAAAAAAAAGAAAAGATATAACACAAATATTGAATTTCAAAACATACTGTTAAAAAAATGCCCTTAAAAATCATAGCCTACAAACCTACATCCACTCAGTCTGAGCTTAGAGGGCATGAAATGGTTGAAAGATAACCCAATTAATAATGACACACGCGTACACCCACACACGTGCACAGAAATGTATGTTTAGCAGGCATGTAAGTGTTCAGAGCAAAGTCTATTAATTCAGCTCATTTAGCCTCAGTCCAGCCATTAAATATAAGCCTGCCCCAAAGCTCACAATGCAACACCACGGCTCAACCCCCACAGCTTTGTCTTTATTTCGCCTCACTTGCTCTTGCGCTCACACTTACATTTTTCCCTTCTTTGTTTGTTTATTTACTTCTTATTGACAGTGCGACCATTTTTTTCTGTGCTTTTCTTATAAATGAGTAAAAACTCCAATAAAGGGTCAGAAGACTCGGGCAGTATGGTATCGGTTGAAGGGCTGGTGCTGGGCAGAAATCAATCCGAATGTGCCCTCAGGCTACGCAAAAATGCCAGAGTCTAATGTCACCAAATACTGTTAATACCCGGGTCACAATACCGGGGCACGCCGCCAGAATCACAGCTTACATTAGTCATTCAAGGAGAAGATGTGTGGAGAATAAGCCATTAATACAGCCGAACCACTGGCCCACTTGCAAAGTAGAAAAAAATTTGGATTTTTGATAGCTGACCAACTCAGAAAGAGGAAACGAGAGGTTGCAAAGAGGCTGGGGAGGGTGGATGGGTGATGGTGGAGGGGCTGCAGCAGTAGACAAAAATTAGGATTAGAGTAATGTTCATCCCTCCTTTTACGCTGTTTCATTAACGCACCTCTGAGGTGCTTTTAGAGGCTGTTGGAAATAAGCCGATTTCCCTGCTCAGGAGGGCTCACCCACTGCACATCAACAGGACTCAGTGTGTTGCACAAGAACACACACACACACACAAAATTTACTCTCGCTGTCAATCACGGCACGTTAAGTAGTTAAATCTGCATACAGAGCCAATGGCTAAATAACAGTGGGGTGGAAAAAATAAAAAAACAAATCAAACCAAATGTCACAAGGGGTTGAGTCTGATTTTGATGCAGAACAACTGATGTCAATTCAATTAGTGTGAACGGAGACAAGAGCATGTCAGCCTTATCTGTGGCCTTTAGACTATCTATGGGCTTTAGTCAGATAGAGCTGGTGAACAGGGAGTGAATGGATTAATATGTACAGGGTTGATAGCGAAAAGCAGTAGGGCTATGAAACCCAGATAGTCATGCAGATAAACTAATAACTAAGATAAGACCTTCACATACAATAAGTCATAAGCTCGCGCAGTTCACAGACAGCTACTGGCAAGCTGCAGTCAGGGCATCACATTCATCTGCCCCACCCAATCAACAGAATTAGAGAGGGGAGTGAAAAAGACAGAGTGGACTTTCCAAGCGAGGGGCTGGGGGACAGTCTAATGTCTTCATCTTTTCATTAAGCCCCGGTTAAAGTGGTAGGCAATAATGAAATCTCTTCTTACAGACACTTACAGTAGCCCCGAGGAGAGTAGGAGGTGGAGGAGGGCAAAGAAGAGAGGAGCGATAAAGATGAAGTGTGTGGGTGCGAGAGACTGTAAAGAATAGAAGAAAAAGCAGACTACAGTAGATGTACACAGAAAACCAGAGGCAAAGGACACAGAGGTGCTTATGATGAAGCGGCTCAGCAGGACTGAGCTGTATAATGGTGTAAAAGTTAAAGCCGTTTCCTTCTGAACCAAACAGCAGACTTGACCTGAAGTCTGCCAGTAGGAGGACTCACCGAGAGGAAGCAGTTCAAAGTCGCTCTGATGATGACCGGCAGAAAATATGACAACACAGATCAGGACATCTGCGGATATTTATCCACTACCACCAAATATCCTTCAGTATTCAGTATAACGCAGCTGTATCAGACACAAGAGCAACACAGGTTGTGTGTTTCAGCACCACGGACAGCTCCGGCCTCAAGGGGGGATTCCAGGGGAGTTTTAACTGCTGTCCTGAAACTCTCTAATCCAGCTTTACCTTGGTTTAGGCTTAATTGCTGGCTGTGCTGTTAAAAAAAAACATCAACCTGAACAAGACGATAATTAAAGAGTATAATACTGGATCAGTGTGCAAGTTTAAATAAACAACTTGCTTGAAAACACAACAAGACTGGGTCAACTGCTAACTTATATATGAAGTGTACCTACTATATTATGTACTTTAAAAATATACAACTGTAGGATTTCTTTCCAAAGAAAATGATTATGATGAGTGCTAAAAATAATTAAATGAAGCATGGCTATGGTTGCAAACGCACCACAGTTTGATACGATTATGTGTTAATTCACTCAACTTATGATATAAATGATATATTTTGGTGGTAATAAATAGTATACAACAGTATGTGTACTATTGCTTAAAAGTCAAATGATTCAACATTGCATCACCTTACAATAATTTAATTACTTCCAAGTCCAACAGAAGGGTATTTGCTTCCATTTAAATGAAAAACTAACAGTTTAGATTTACTACATAGAAAAATACACACAAACCCTACAGCAGGAACTCAATGCAACAAAAGTCAGTACATCTTTCGTGCCCTGGATTCCAATCTTATTTTTTCATATGTTCACCTTTTTCTTTGACGACAGACCCAAACCCCCCTCATCATGTAAGATATCTCTGTTAAACAAGACATATTCTGCCATTTTCCCTCAGCTGCTCTTTGCTGCAGGGGTTGTGTTGCTCAATGTTTCTCCTTAAAATACCCCAAAGGTGTTATATTGGATTCAAGTCAGACAACATGTTTGACCAGGTCATGGTTTTTCCTTTTTTTCTTCTTTACAAACTCTTGTGTGATTTTGGCAGTGTGATTGTTATCATGCTGGAATGTTCCTCTTCTGCCAAGCTTCTGCAGACTGTCGGTATTTTGGTATGTCCACAGGCATTCATGGTGCCATCTATAAATGTCCCCTCCCCAACATCTTCATGCAGCCTCGTATCACCACACTCCCACCTCTGTGCTTCACTGCTGGGACGATGCATTCACTGTGACAGTCCCGGCCGGGCTTACCTAAATCGTGCTGGTCTCCATCTGAGTTGAACAAATTTATCCATGACCAAAGAATCCTAACATTCATCAGGCTTCTTTTCATGCTCTTTAGCACAGCCTCACCTTGTAGCTTTGTGCCAAAGAATAAAGCAAGGGTTTTGTTTGTTGGACGCCATCCATAGAAGTCTATTTTATTCACCATCCTTCACACCATCTGAGCTCTCATTGGAAGCTCTGATGTCTGCTGATAACCACTGTGCCAAGTCTGATGCATCGTCCTGTTTTTCAGAAATAGATTGTGGAAGTAGCAAAGTAGTCTGTGGCATCATTTTAGAAGGATGGCCACTAGAGCTGCAATTAGTGCTACTATGGCTTGTTCTATACCTCCTGATTACTGCTGCACCTGTGTTTCAACTGATTGGATTTTTCACAATTGTATTTTATCAGTTCCTCCTCCTCTTTCCCATATGGAACCCTGATATGGACATGACACAGCTCATAGGTCCAAAATTGAGAAAGTTCTGGTGTTTACAAGCAATTTAACAACAATATTCGTGCAGTTAGGCCGGAAATCATAAATGTACAATTTAGTTTCAATTACTACAGGTTTTCCAACTTGTCTGTCAGATAAATGGTAAATGGCCTGCCTTAGTGGTACTCAAAGCGCTTTACAATGAGACAGACATTCACACACTAGGGTTTTGCCCAAGGACACTTCGCCATTTGGAGAGGCGGGGGATCGAACCACCAACCTTGTGATTAGTGGACAGCCCTCTCTGACACCTGTGCCCGCATTTGGGCTCAGGTGGCAAAGCGGCATATTCACTTTTGTGGCATTGAGCTTCTACTTTGGGGCCTGTATTTTCAATATAGTCTTTTAAAAGTATTTGTTTTTCATTGAACGGTAATACGCTACTTGCCAACTTAGAAATAATGCAATTATTGAAGGGTGAAAGAATTATGAATTATTTGGTATTTAGGCTATATTGCATGTTGTATACTGTGTGAGAACATGCGTGTCTATGTGCATTATGCTTACAATGCTGGATAACAACAGACTGAAGGTGTCCATTTGTAGAGAAGTTGAAGGTATGTGCACCTGACTGCCCAGATCATCTAACATGAAAAACATGTGCAGGTATGTGTGTATGTGTGAGTGCATAGATGTATGAAATGGGGCAAATGGGGGAGGCAGACGCACAATCAGACAGACAGAACTAGCCAATGGAGGAGGAGTAAAAGGTGAGCAATTAGCTCAAACTGTAACTGATGCATGAAAATCTGGACATTTGTGTGTATGTGCAGAAGCATGTGTGTGTACGACAATGAGAGAGAGAGATTTCCACAGTCTATAAACAAACGGCGATAATGGCCGCGGTCCCAATTGCACCATAAGGGCATCAGTCGATCTATGACACACACACACACAGACACACAGACAAGCCTCTGACACATGCATGGGGCTGGAGGTGTTGTCCGCCATCAGCAGGCTCAGTTGGACAGAAGGCACTGGCTCTGCTTCACATGTAATCACACAATAGATGGGGATCAAACGGTTAATAACCTGCAACCCTCCTTCCAAACACAGATATAAACAAACAAAAACGAAAAGAGAGAGAAACAGAAGTAGAGATCAGAAAGAAGCAGAATAACAATGCTGAGATATTACTAATTCATGCCTTTGTTTACCTCAAACCTCAAAAGTAGCTAATTTCCTCCACTGACTTCTTGGTTTTAGGCGACATGTTAGAAGAGTAGTGTCTTGTTTTCAACAGCTCAACCCAAAATCCACAAACAATCCTTTTATTATTATTATTTTCACACTATGGTAAAGCTCTGTGTCTAACCTAATGGTCCAAAACATCAGTTCTCTTTCTTCATATCAGGCCAACGTCAGCTCCTTTCTGCTGTTCAGTGTTTAATTTAGATATGATTTTAAGATTTTAACAACATCTTTTCAGGCAGATTTCCCCTGGATCTTAGCTGAATTATATGTCAGCTAATTATTGGCCAGTGTGCATCTTTATTATAGATCTTCTGGTCTCTATAGCTTAAGTTTAAAGTATTAAGTTTAAAAGTGAGAACACAGTTTTTGGAGACTTTTTGATGGATTTCCCATCTTTTAACCTCATCTCAGAACTTGAAATTATAGACTTAATCTGTCATGTGTTGTCCTTTGCCTTCCGTCTTTTTTTTTATTCCTTTGTCTTGTTTTTATTGATTTACTTTAGTTAATTCCTGTTACACACTGTGCAGAGTTATGCCAATATTTTTTAAGAATAGTGCACTTTCATTGTGTGTATACACTAGGGATCGACTGATTATTGGGTCGGATATTCAGCATTTTTCTGATTATTGATGATTCCCGATATAATACATTTATTTAAAAAGGTGCAACAAAAACAAACCAACAACTTTTTGCGTTGGATTCAATGTTACTCGAAATTTTAACACCACAATTTTCAGGAAATGTTCCAAGTCAGCTCCAAATATCAGTCACCAATCCCACTCATTAATGATAATTATCACGATCGGCCCTGAAAAAGAACACAAAAAAATGGATTGACAGATATTGCACACTGTAAAGAACACTGAAAATGTATGATAATTTCTTATTTACTGAAGTAGTTTAGCGGAGCAGCAGCTCCTTATATATCTAAATGCCCTTTATCAATCACAGACAACAATTCAAACTTTCTATTTACAATGCAGAACTTCCTGTTTAACAAGTCCAATAGGAGAGGAATAAGACAGGGCTATCAGAAAAACACACAGAGTGATGGCAGCTCACCATCAAGGCTTAGGAAAATACCAAAGGAGCACAGTGGCTGATAATGCAAACCCTCACTGGGGTCTTTAGTAATCAAACATAATTATCCTTGTCACAGTGTTCTCAAACACACTGATAATCACATTCCCACGCACGCTCACGCAAACACACACACACACGGACACTAATCACGGAAGCCTATGCGGGGATCTTTCTATTGATTCTGTTGCTCCTCCTTTATTAAAATGCACGCCTCCGAGAGCGAGTTGATTTTAGAGTAAATGTCCCACTCCAGCGATGCCCTGCCCTCCTCTGTCCCAGCTGCCCTTTTCGTGCCCTTTATTCCTCCTCATATCTCCAGCTTCCTCTTCCCCCTCACGTCTTCCCCAGTCCTCTCCCCTTCATCACTTCCCATCTCCATACATCCCCAACTTCCTTTCGCCCCATATTGATTGTGCTTTCTTCCAGCTCTTCTACCCCCCTCAACATCCTTCTTTGTCTCCCTCTTTCTTCCCCCTCTTTCTCCGCCGAGTCACATTTTCTAATTCTAAATCCATCTTCTCTCCTTCCTTCCTTCCGGCATCCCCTTCTGTCCTCCTCCTCCCCCCTCTTTCTCCATACATTCAGCATTTTATCCAGTCTTTAAGTCCACCAGTCAGTCGCTAGTGAGTCGAACGCTAAAGTACCTGCTCAAATGTCATCAGCATCAATTCTGAATCTCAATCATCTTGAACAGGATGAAAGCAGGGGGCTTGTGGAGGAGGAGGGGGCTGTATGGGGTTGGAGTTCTGAGATAAAGCTGACAGCACACTTCATTGGAGGGGGTGGGTGGTGGGTGAATTAGATTACATTTTCTCCATGTCATTTCATTTTCTTTCTCCCCCACCCTCCCCCCATCCATCTCCCCCCACAATCCTATTGTAGATATTAACTAAAAAGCGCCTGAGTGTCTCGCCTGGAGCGCAGCCTGGTCCAGGTGACATTTTGACAGAGTGGCCTCAGGCTTGTTGTGCTAAGGTTTGCCGTAGCTCTGCGACTACACAGATGGGATCTATAATTGTGGTGAGCTAGCCAGTTAGCTCTCGCTTGAGCCTGTCAGGAAGCACGAAAGATACTTCTGAAGACGAGTGTCTGCTCAAAGAGCCATTGTCTGGTATTATAGCTGGAGGTGACAGGGCTATTAAAATGCACAGAGTCTGAGCACCCATGTGTGCGTGTGTGTGTGTCTCGCAGTGATGGGTGGAGAGAGGTGTCTTTGGTATAATCCACTCTGTGACACAAACCTGAGTGCTCTCTCTCCCTCCTTCTTCCCCCTCTACCTCCTGTCTTCCTCTCTCTATCATCCGGCCCTCCCTCGTTCTGTCTCTCCAGAATAAATCTTTAATGGAGGTTTTATTGTCCCTGATCAGCATTCAGCACCGTGCATGTTTATGCAGCCTCATCACACATACACACACCTCACCTGTCCCTCCTTCAGACTTGATTGTCCCAATTTCACGTTCTTGCTCTCTTTCTCATCCATTCTTTTCCCCTCTTTTATCGCATCCACAAATCAATTTAACTTTTCCTGCAAAGAACATGCATTTATTTCTCTGTTTCATCACTTCTTTCTTACTGTAATTGCAGGAATGAAACAGCAACTGTACGCTGTGCTTTTTTTTTTTGCTAAAAGAGTGCTGTTTCTTCCTTCCCAGTGGGAGCGCGAGTGTAGAGGAGCAAAAAGGTGCAATGCTGTGAATGTAAATCCTGATTGGGGTCTTTACTCGGTGGACCAGGAGAAGGATGCTTGTATAAGTGACAACAAAGACAATGACAGGTGAGCCTGCAGCAATGATTGATGTGCATCCAGCTAAGGTGTGTGTGTGCAGGTGCTCGTGCACATGTGTGTGTGTGTGTGTGTGTGAGAGAGAGAGTGAGCAAACTCCATATGTATTAAAGACTCAAAAGGTAAAATCGTGGCAATGCGGCTCTTCTGTTCACAGTGGGACAGCAGGGGAATTACGGTATCGCTGTCCTGCAGTTTACACAAACACACACAGTGCCAACAAAAAGTGCGGTGCTTGGGCGTACATCAAAGCATCACAAGGACAAAATGTCCCTCTGTGTATGTGCTATTGAAAATGAATAATGTTGTGTGTCTTTATATACTCCTTTACACTGTATGTAACACTGGGATCACATATTCACCATATACAACATATCGAATGCTGCTTTTAAATTTATAGGCTTGTGTATTTGTGTGTCTATGCAGTGCACTATGAAGGATATGTTTTGTCCTCTAACAAAAGTCAGCGTATCTATACATTACAATCAGTGGCGTTACCCAGCAGAGACACACAAAGTCACACACAAACCCATGCATGAGAACACACACCATGACAATATAAACTCCACTTTATATTCTGAAGTTACAACCGCCGACTTCACCAGAGACCTGCCTTCAAAAAATAAATTCATGTGGCATGTGCTTTTTGTCTGGATGTGTGTGTGTGTGTGTGACACAAATCTGTTTACCGAGTCACATTGTGGGAACTCGCCTCCTTTCTGGGGACAAAAAGCAAGTCCCTGTAACATAGATCATAAAATATTAGACCGAACATTTAAGTTGAGGTAAAGGTACGGGTAGATTTAGGTTAAGATTAGGTGGCAATTTAGCAAGAAGTGGTTAAGTTAACCAGGAAATGAATCATGAAAACTCCACAGATATGGACTGAGATAGCAGAGATGAAGGGAGGAGAGAAGCGGGGGATGTAAAGAGAGAGAAAGAGGGAGGGAAGGAGCGACCTTGCTGCAGGGAAGACTTCTTCACAAAGGCTCTCTGTAGGGTCTCTGTCCACCACACGTCAATACCCCAAGGCTACATACACAAACTAACAGTAATACATACACATGTAGTCCCACACAGACACACAAGTACAGATTTCAGAGGGGCAGAAGAGAAACAGAGGGACCCTGAGGGCAATCTCTCTCTCTCTCTCTCTAGAGTTACAGTCTTAAAGAGACATTTCATCACTTTTTTACCTGCCATCTCCTTTTACGCACCAAAAAAAAGTAACCAAGGTATATTTTTGTTGCACTATTTTGTAAAAACAAAATCTCTGATTGGTGTCAGTAACATTTAAATGGCTTAAAATATGTAGACAGTTTAACCTCAATACAAAAATCTGTGAGCAATGTTTCATTTGAGGTAACCATAGAAACAATACTGTCTTTTAAAGGCAGAACAGAAACCACACACACAGTCAAAATGAGAAAAAGGGGCTCGCAGTTTGAAGGGTCTTTGCAAAACTGTACATTTATAGGCTGATAATAACTAACTGGGTTTATATTCAACTCCCACCTCCGGGAGAGCTTCTCTCTGATCCCGGGGGAAGTTGGAGACATTGAGTCCGAGTGGACCATGTTCTCCACTTCCATTGTCGAAGCTGCTGCTCGGAGCTGTGGTCGCAGGGTCTCTGGTGCCTGTCGTGGCGGCAACCCCCGAACCCGGTGGTGGACACCGGAAGTAAGGGATGCCGTCAAGCTGAAGAAGGAGTCCTATCGGGCGTTGCTAGCCCATAGGACTCCAGAGGCAGCTGACGGGTATCGGCAGGCCAGGCGTGCCGCAGCCCGGGCTGTTGTGGAGGCAAAAACTCGGGTCTGGGAGGAGTTCGGGGAGGCCATGGAGAAGGACTACCGGTCGGCCCCGAGGAAATTCTGGCAAACCGTCCGGCGCCTCAGGAGGGGGAAGCAGTGCTTCACCAACACTGTTTACAGTGGAGGTGGGGAGCTGTTGACTTCGACTGGGGATGTCGTCGGGCGGTGGAAGGAATACTTCGAGGATCTCCTCAATCCCGCCGTCATGTCTTCCACTGAGGAGGCAGAGGCTGAGTGCTCAGAGGCGGACTCGCCCATCACCCGGGCTGAAGTCACCGAGGTGGTTGACAAGCTTCTCGGTGGCAGGGCTCCGGGGGTGGATGAGATTCGCCCTGAGTACCTCAAGTCTCTGGATGTGCAGGGACTGTCATGGCTGACACGTCTCTGTAACATCGCGTGGCGGTCGGGGTCAGTGCCTCTGGACTGGCAGACCGGGGTGGTGGTCCCTCTTTTCAAGAAGGGGGACCGGAGGGTGTGCTCCAACTACAGGGGGATCACACTCCTCAGCCTCCCCGGGAAAGTCTATTCCAGGGTACTGGAGAGGAGGATCCGGCCGATAGTCGAACCTCGGATCCAGGAGGAACAATGCGGTTTTCGTCCCGGTCGTGGAACACTGGACCAGCTCTACACTCTCCATCGGGTGCTCGAGGGTTCATGGGAGTTTGCCCAACCAGTCCACATGTGTTTTGTGGATTTGGAGAAGGCATTCGACCGTGTCCCTCGTGGCGTCCTGTGGGGGGTGCTCCGGGAGTATGGGGTCCGGGGCCCTTTGCTAAGGGCAGTCCGGTCCCTGTACGACCGGAGCAGGAGTCTGGTTCGTATCTCCAGCAGTAAGTCGGACCTGTTCCCGGTGCGCGTTGGACTCCGGCAGGGCTGCCCTTTGTCACCGGTTCTGTTCATAATTTTTATGGACAGAATTTCTAGGCGCAGCCAGGGGCCGGAGGGGGTCCGGTTTGGGGACCGCGGGATCTCGTCTCTGCTTTTTGCAGATGATGTGGTCCTGTTGGCTTCATCGAACCTGGACCTCCAGCGTGCACTGGGGCGGTTTGCAGCCGAGTGCGAAGCGACTGGGATGAGGATCAGCACCTCCAAATCCGAGGCCATGGTTCTCGACCGGAAAAAGGTGGCTTGCCCTCTCCGGGTCGGTGGAGAGATCCTGCCCCAGGTGGAGGAGTTTAAGTATCTCGGGGTCTTGTTCACGAGTGAGGGGAGGATGGAGCGTGAGATTGACAGGCGGATCGGTGCAGCATCTGCAGTCATGCGGTCGCTGTACCGGTCCGTCGTGGTGAAGAAGGAGCTAAGCCAAAAGGCGAGGCTCTGTATTTACCGGTCAATCTACGTTCCTACTCTCACCTATGGTCATGAGCTTTGGGTCATGACCGAAAGAACGAGGTCCCGGATACAAGCGGCTGAAATGAGTTTCCTCCGCAGGGTGGCTGGGCGCACCCTTCGAGATCGGGTGAGGAGCTCGGCCACCAGGGAGGAGCTCGGAGTAGAGCCGCTACTTCTCCACATCGAGAGGGGTCAGTTGAGGTGGCTTGGACATCTGTTCCGGATGCCTTTGGGACGCCTCCCTAGGCAGGTGTTCCGGGCATGTCCCACGGGGAGGAGGCCTCGGGGTAGACCTAGGACACGCTGGAGGGACTATGTCTCTCGGCTGGCCTGGGAACGCCTCGGGGTCCCACCGGAAGAACTGGAGGAGGTGTCTGGGGCGAGGGAAGTCTGGGCCTCTTTGCTTAGACTGCTGCCTCCGCGACCCGGCCCCGGATAAGCGGAAGACAATGGATGGATGGATGGATGGGTTTATATGAACATCCCGGTTATGACGCATATCCCGTTTTTGGACATATTCAGGATATACTGTTTACATGGAGAACAGAGAAATCTGCTTATTCATATTCCCGGAAACATGATGAATACTAGTTTTCTGGTTTGTGCAGGTGCCTCTGATGTTTACAACACAGACTGGCAATTTAATCTGACATTCCTGCAACCTTTAGCCTAGCTTAAAAAAAAAGCTTGACTGTGGTTACATAAAATAAGGACACTTAGGCGTATAGCAGCATCACTAAATGCCAACATGCAAATCTGGCTCATCCACCTCATTGTCAGCAACCAATGACGAGAGCAACAGGAAACATCAAACATGTCCTCCACTTTGACCGGCGTCAGTCCGTCACCATCATGACACCTCGCACAACAGAACAGCAGGTGAAGATGACTATAGAGCGGTCATGATGGAGTTCAGTGACCCAACGAGTGGAGGGAAAATTTCCATGCGAGTAGAGCAACCTTTTGCTGGCTCCGTGACCCAGGAGAACTGTTCATGACACCAGAGGAAACAACAGTATGAGCACCAGTTCACTTACTGATCAGAGTGGCCATGGTGTCAGAGGTGTGGAGAATATTGTTTGTGTAGTGTTTCTGGTCTTCATTTGGCTAAAAATTGGGCCTGTGCAGTTTGCTGGCAGCAGCCAGAGACCCGGATAGGATGCACACAAGCAACAGTAACCTATTATATTTTGTATTTCTCAAAACCAGGATAGGAGCTTATGAAGTAACCCAAACACAAAAATGAGATACTTCATAACTGGGATATTCAAGCCCAAGTAAATGCAGTCACTGTCAATTATATAAAACCTATTAAAACTTTTCTCCACTCTATGTTTGCACATGGAGCCTATAAGAACAATCTACCTCCAAAACTGTGTCCTCCTTTCTTCTTAAGCTTTCTCCATTCGAACAAACTAGTGCAGTGCATCTGACAGAGAATTTACAGAAAAGGATTTCTTCAAGAATCTTGCCTTGAATCTATGATATCATACATTTGCCTCTTTTTCTTTGGGCTCAACCAACAAGCAGCCAAAGGCCAATCCGAAAAGCCCCAGAAAGACCATGAACAGATCTGATCTTAGACCTCTACACGGAACTTCCTCTGGTCCTCAGCAGTACACCAGACAACTTTGAACTGTGTTGGATGTAGGGTTATGTAGATGTGAGAAGAACAGACAGAGATTCCTTGAACTATAGCTAGATGTGGTATCTTAATAAAGTACTCTTTAAATATATACATTTGATTTGATGGCCGCTTAACCGTAGCAATACATTCCACAAGAGCAAATAGCTGCAGAGGTAGGAAAGTTTTATTTTACTACTTCATCTCATTTTTCTCTGTTTTGGCAATTATGGTTTAAGATTTAGCTGTCATCTTATTTAAAAAGTAGAGCAAATGCATACAATTTGCTGCTTTATGCTGCTTTGCCTTTTAACACTGTGTGGCGAAATGGGAATAAACATGGGTCAAACACACAAAATCTTAAAATCAATGATGGGTTGGAGCCAGCTTCTCCCTTTTTGCTCTGGTCAATGAACACGGTAAGAGCTTGATAATACAGTAAATACAAAAATATGGGTTTGCTGGAAGAAAAGCCACTACAACCAGCATTGTAGCGTCACATGTACAGGGACAAGACCTAAAGCAAGAAGTTAAAATTTAGATTTTGGGTGCAGCATATCACTTCTAACAAGCAACACTTCTTTGATGAAGACATGTTATTTGCTGTCGACATGTGATTTAGAACCTCCAGATTGTATCTCATTGCCTTGTCAGATCTCCACATCAGATAATGTGCCAACTGAAGGACTGCAATTAATAGTTTCCTTCCTAATCAACTCACCTGCAGTGTATAAATTAATTAACTGCTCACCCTTTATAATGTAAAACCAGAACAGCCTGCAGCCCAACATAACATCATTAAGATCATAGCATAAGTGTAGAAGTCACATATGGCTTTTTCCCTTAAAAAATGACCTAAATAGTGAACCACACATTAAATCTGTCAATCAATTAACTGATGCAAAATGTTGCCCAGAGGCCCTCTGACAGGTTGATACCACCACAGTTTGAAATCAACATTGCACCTCCAATACCAAATTGCTCTTTTAAGGAAGCAGCATATCTACACAAGGATCAACACAGAAATCCACATGCATGTGCTGCAGGAATGTGGAGTTCTGTGTGCAGATGTGGGGGAAAACACAAAAACTCGCAGATCTCTACACCTTGGCACACTTGCGCTCCTAGTACAATACCCATTCTCACCCTAACTGGGTCAATCCACCATCTACTCTATGGGGGAGGGAGGAGACATGGGTTTTTTGCTGAAATGGAGGAAGCAAACACCAGAAAAAGCAGCCTCACTGGGAAATGAATCTGCTGCTGGTGAAATCTAGGACAGCTGTTTGAAGGAAGCGAGGATGGAAAGGAAGGAAACAAAAAAATGAGAAACGGGTGCCAGGGTGCCAAGAGAAGGGGATAGAAAGTAGAAGGATGAAAGCACAAGGAGAGCAAATGATGAGAGAGTAGAGGGCAGAATGAGAGAAGAGAGGGAGGAAAGAGGCTGTGGAGAGGACAGTGGTTTCATTAGTGAGATTGATTAGATGAATGGAGAAGCTAACAGCCTCTCTGCTCTTTAGCTAAATGCCATCTCTGGGCCTATCAGCACCAGCTCCAACAACAACACATAAATTAGAGAGAGAGAGAAAGAGAGGGGGAGAAACAAACAGAAAAGGGAGCATAATCATCATCATGAAACACACAGTGCGATGTACGTAACGGAGGTCTGAGATCACAAACTACAGCAAATGGCTGATCACCTCATTTCATTGCAGAAATGTAAGCAACAGTATGGTGATGGATTCCGTCAGTGTGTTTGCATGTGTGTGTCCAAGTGTGTGTAGCAAGAAAAAAAAGGAGAAAGGTTCAAACTTACCCCCGATTTCACTCATTTTACTTATCTATGAAACATCAGCGGCCTCATATACATACACACACTCAGGGACGCACACACTGGCACACAATTACTAATGACATTCACCCATCCTGAGGGCTTCTTTCTAAAATGTTGCCTTTTACATGGAAACTTAACAAGTGTGAAATTAGAAAGGTTACCAAATAATTCACACGCACACGCAACAACAAAGCGTGCGGCAGGGATCGGAGCTCAGATGGGGAAGAAGTCCTAATTGAAAAAGCCTCTTCCTTCCAGGAGTTTGCTGCTGAGGAGGAGATGGCACAATAAGGTAATTAAAAAAAGGGCCGTGTGATGTGGCGGGGTTTATCTCAGGATTGTCACACACTGACTGATATGAATTTACATAAACAAATCATATTTTCTGCCCTATTAACTGTATGTGAAAATGTGCTTGTGGAGTATGAGAAGAAGGAACAAAATACTAAGAAGTACAATTGCTGTGTTAAACAGTCTGATGCATTTGTCCTTCAGTTCCTGCTTTTGTGTCGGTGAACAAACACCCAGCTGAATAGTCTTTGAGCAAGGTGTGAAGAATTTCTATACAGAGGTCAATGGGATGTTTACCTCCTGTCATATCTGGGCGAGCTTCTGTTCCACTTAATGCAAACTCCCTTTAAGCATTTCTTTCACTGGTCTTCCTGAAACATAAATCTTGTTGCTGTAGTTCACAGTTCATTCACTAAAATCAAAGAAATAAATATACATAAGAATAAAGGAACCATGTAACCTTGGTGCACATTGAATAAAGAAAGTAATTAAAACCTGGATTGCATGGACGGTGATCAGGTTAAAATTTCTAGTTGCTGGTCTTGACTAGATATCACCAGGATGGGCTCTAAATACACCCCAACATCAAGTCCATCGTGCAACTGAACTTTATGTTTTAATTGTGTACTTTTAGATCCAATGCTTCAGGTGAATCTATTGAACATTCTATCAAACTATTTTCCTCTTGTTATTCATGAGGCCTTTATCACCATCACACATCGCTATCGTTTTATCACCCAATCTTACTCCGATGTCTTTGATCTATGGCAACATTCTAGAAATTTGCCTTTGATGATGTTGCCTAGAACCAGTGTAGACTTACACTGTGGCAGTGCCTGTGCAGCGTTGTGGCAAAACAAGATGGTGAACTTTTAGTTTTTTGGATTGTTGTATGCTCACATTTTGGACCCAGCACATGCTGTGAATGTTACCATTCACAGACTACTTATGGGAAATTTATGCTTTTCATTTCCCAGAGTCTGCAAGGGTGCGAAAGGGTAAGCAAGATATATATTTTCATCATCTACTAAAGTTCACGAGGGTCTACGTGGACCCCATCTGGGTGCATTCCAAAATGTGTGACCACACAGACTGTCTGTACTGCTAGTACAGTAATACAAATGGGGCTCTAAACAAATACTAAGCAGGAGGAGATTCTTGGTCATCCACACCTTTATAATTCATCATTTACAGAGTTGTAATCGAAGCAGTCACTGCAGGACTTTGGAAGGCTTTGATTTGTACATGCTTTCCATGAACAGACCCCAAACACAGTGAGAAGTTCTAAACTCTCCAGAAATCCCATGCTAAGTCTGATCACTGTGCTCAGCTCGATATGAGGGACAATGCGACCATCTGTGCAGACCAGCATGGACCTATAGTATGAATAGAACATTGTGCACATATGCAGTCTGCTTTCAAAGTCTGCAATGCTCTATGCACACAGAGGTGGAAAACATGAACTGGCCCTTACCCTGTATGGGAGGAAATTGCTAAGCAACCAAATGTCAACAGGGTGATCAAGCCTTTGAAGTGGAAGTTACTGATACAAAGTTGATATTTCCTGTATACTGGTAGTTTAATTTTAAATAATAGACAATATTAAGGTCAGGCTGCGCTCGCATAAAAAATATAAATAGATGGCTGATCTATCTTTATCTTTGAAGAGAAGATCTCCGTGGGTGTATACGCATGTGCTGCTCACACACCCGGAGTAGCTGGTTCATAATGTAAGTGTAGTGTTGCCAAAATCACTCAGTGAAATGTCACCATTGAGGATACTTTCGCGAAAGAAGAACAGAAAACATTCAGCCAAAATATGAGGGCTGCTCACCCAAATAGCTTAAAACTAGACACTGCACTGCCTTATTTTTCCCAGCAATACACTTGGCAGGTTTTAAGATGAGCAGTTGTCGAGAAAAGCTCAGAACAGACAGACACACAAACTCAGGCATTCATTTGTAAATGAGATCGGTTCTACCTAAGCTTTTGAAACATTTCTACCCTATGCATGCTATTTCCTCAGCGCTCACCTCTAATGTAATTTTTCCTACTCTTTCACCATAATTTCAACTCTCTTACCTGCATCTACACAGCTCAACCCTCCTTGTCCATTTTCATTGTTTGCCACTCGACTGGTCTCAGTATGTCATCCTGGTGATGCTGCGCTCATTAATTTCTGCAGCTTTCAAAAACTAACAAGCACACCTGTCTCAAACTGAGATTGATCTTTTTGCTTGCTTTTACATCATTATTTCTCTCATTTGTGCAAAATCAAGTGCTCCTGGTGTGACAATCCAAAATATTAGATTAAATTCAACTGTACTTGCCATTGCACAGAGTACTTCGGCATTTAACCACAAGTGCAAAAGCAGAAGTAAAATGCATTATGCACAGTATGGGTATATATACTATGTTCCAGCATATACGGTGCAGACAGTGTAAACCATATTAATGCTAAAAATGGGCATTTTGTTTCCATAGTGAACTAGTTATAGTCTCCTCCCTGTCTGTGATAAGGAGACTTTCATTATGAGAGTCTATAAAAACCTCTCCAATGTGGTTTGACAACACATCACACAAACTAGGTCATTTTGAGCATAGCCCCTGCTTTCGATCCCAGACTATCTTTGGCTTACAAGAAATGGTGTTTGTTAAAGTCTGCTACACATTTAATTAAACTGAAATGTTAATTATACAATTATGCTGCCTTAAAAAAAAAAAAAAAAAGATCTGTGTCAAAAATAAATTAAAAATGGAATGGACCATATGGTACTTTGTGTTAATATGACCTTGCATTGCAAGCAGAAAGAAAGTTCTGGTGGTCATTTTTTGCTCTCTATAAGGCATTATCTTTATTTTTCAAGAATATGTTTAATTGCAGAGCTACATCAGCTGGATGTGAGACGGGGGAGATACAGTAACAGCTGCTTGGAGGCACACACAGTCACCAGTAGACTGATTCTCCCCTGCTATCTTCACCTTTCCTCTTGCCCCTACTCCTCCCCTCCTCATCATTTTCACTCAGGATGGAGCACAGTTTGCTCTATTAAATCTGTAATGAGATGCAAATAAGATGCAAATCCCTCCCAGAGGAGTGGACTGCTGGAGGGAGGCTATCTGATGTCAGCGTTCAAGAGAGAACCACCGCCTCAGGAAGAAACGGAGAAGAGAAAGAGTGTGTATGTGTGTCTTAAGAGTGTGTGCAGGTCTGCCTATGTGTAAGAGAGTGAGAGAGAGGAGAGATGGGGGGAAAAGGCAGAGCTGTTGAAAAGGGGCTAGGGCATTGATTGCAGCTGTAGAAAAATGTTTTTGATTTATCTTGGACACAGGAGCAGAATGGGACCTTCAGTATCACGGCATGGCAGAAAAACTCAGTCGAGGAAAAATAATACCCTCAATCTGTCCTCTGTACAGCTCCAGATAGGAGGCAGAGGGAGAGAGAGAGGGAGGGAGAGAGGAAGGCGAAGATAGAAAAGAACCAGAGAAATGTAAGGAAGAAGATGGAGATTGGGAGGGAGAGGGGGGGAGTCAAGGAGAGGCTGATGCAGCCATGCCTGTTGACAAGAGAAAAATACACCTTTCACAGAGAAATAAAGCTTCACCTCCCTCACTGCTGCATTCCCTCTGACATAGCAACTCATCTGGCCTCGCCTCGCTCACACCACAGAGAGAGAGAGGCACCAAGGAAAAAAGAGAGAAGGAAACTACATCAATCTGCTTTTCTGACATCAGCGGTGAAACTATGTCTGTAGTTTATTTCTCTTTCACACCACATAGTCTCCCAGTGTGCACCATTGCATATGAACCAACTGCATCTATGTTTGTCAGAGAGGCAAACTTTGAGCTCGCCTCTTGGCAGCAGTCCTGTATCTGTCTGCTCTCTCTCATCCACCTCTCTGTCCACCATTTTTCCCCTCCCTCTTCGTCCCAGTTTAAGCTCAGCTGTGGCTCAGAGATAAATGCATAAAGTTGGACACAAAAACACAGCGTCCCGTTTCTCTCACCCTTGCTCACTTTCTACAAACAAACACCCAAGGGATGGTGAGATGGTGATAAACCTGGGCTATTTTTAGCCATAAACAAAGAGCGCGGCCGAGCTCCACCAGGACCATAACACTGTCGGCTGGAAGCTTCACTGACCCACTATACTTTTTACTTGTCAGGGGCGGCACACGAAAACATTAATCTCGTGCTGTGTATGTGGAATTTTGTGTTTTTTAGAAATGGCAGCCATTTATTAGCAGTCACACAGCTTCCTCTACTTAACAGAAGTAACACTGCACCAGTCAACCAATAAAATCAGGGGTGTGACATTCAGGAAAGCCTGGAGAGATTATAGGGAGAGAGACACAGATTTTATTTTTTTATTTACTTAACCGTTTGTTCCACACTGCAATACACAACTTGCACATACATTCCTGCTTTCCATTAATTCTCTGATTTAGTATGTATTACTACTATGCATTTTCAATATTATCTGTCTATTATGAAACTATAAGCCCGTAAGTGTTTATGTGCTCTGTATACACCAATCAGACATAACATCATGAGCACCTCCCTAATATGGTGTTGGTCCCCATCATGTGCTCAAAAATGCTCTGAACCATTGGACATCGACAATAGGACCTCTCAGGGTGTCCTATGGGTCTGGAACCAGGACGTTGGCAGTGGATCCTTTGGGTACTCTGGCTTGTGCAGTGGGGCCTCTGTCAATCAAACTTGTTCCAGTGCATCCTGTTGATGCTTGATCACAATGGGGTGTTGGAAGTTTGAAAGGTCAAATCAACATGTTGGGCCATTGTCATGTTCCTCAACATTTTCCTGATTGTTTGATGTTTTTTCCATGTGGTGGGGTGCATTTTCCTGCGGGGGTAGACCAGTGACATTTGGGATTTCCATTTGCATGAGGGAGTGTGCTTGTTCTGGGACAGTGTTTATTTGGGTGTCTAAGTCTCATCGACACGGATGTCAACTAAATGCTGAGTATTTTCTTTATTAATCATTACTGATTGGTTAAGAGTTGAAGAGATGTAAATGCAGCTTGTGAGTAAGTTTAATAAGGAAGATCTGTTCAATCTGAACATGGGTTATTCCTGTTGATGCATTTTGTTTATAATTTCAATTCAATTGTATTTATATAGCACCAATTTAGAACATACACCAATTAGCCATAACATTATGAACACTGACAGATGAAGTAAATAACATTGATCATATTGGTACAATGTGCTGTACTGCCAAAAAATCTTGGATTTGGCATCAGGGTTGATGAGACAAATAAACGTTGTCCCACAACAAGCACACTCCCTGATTTATACTTATAGTATAAATGCAGACAACAACAAAAAAAAAAGAAAAAAAGCACACTCCTTGATGCAAATGGAAATCCCAAATGTCCCTGGCCTACCCCCGCAGGAAAATGTACCCCACCACATGGAAAAAAATTTCAACCAATCAGGAACATGTTGAGGAACATGACAATGGCCCAACATGTTGATTTGATCTCCAAACTTCCTACACCCCATTGTGATCAAACATCAACGGGATGCAGTGGAACAAGTTTGATTGACAGAGGCCCCACTGCACAAGCCAGAGTACCCAAAAGATCTAGTGCCAGCGTTCTGGTTCCAGAGCCCACAGGACACCCTGAGATGTCCTCTTGTCCATGCCTGATGGTTCACAGCATTTTTGAGCACATAAGGGTTACCAACCCAGTTTTAGGCAGATAGTCATAATGTTATGCCTGATTGGTGTGTCATGTCATCGCACTTCACAAAAATTCTAAACAGATAAACCCAACAAATCCAAATATTACTCTGGATTCCCCTCAAGCAATCACTTGCAGTGGAAAAACAAGGGTGGGTAAACTTCCATTTACTTAAGCTGTTAAAATCCCTTTATTCTCCATTTCAGCATCTCTCTTGTCCAATGACCTATCAGCCTGCTTTCTCTGAGCCAATAAGTGCCAACACCCCATTCTGTAAATTCATTTTAATCCTGTTACTCTTCCTTTCTTGCCGTTGATCGTGCTTCCCTCCTCCTTCATATCGCCACCTCATCCAGATTGTTCACATCATCTCAGTCTGTCTTCTGCTAACCTTGCTCCAACATCTAGACTCCATCGGTCCTGTCCTCATCTACTGACTTCATCTGGGACTCTAGTCTGTGATGTCGCTTCATACCACCGCCAAAATAATTTGGATTCAGCAAGCTCATGTTTCCGCAATAAATTTTGTACTTCTCTCCTTATTGAACTGTGGTAATTATGATGACGATGCTGACTGTGATGATAAGTGTAGCCTCGTATATCATGCTGGCAAGTAATTTAATACTTCTGGCATCAAAATATTTTGGCAGGTAGTCACCGTGGAAAAGACAACCCGATAAGCAAGGGTGTGTTTGTTGTGTGCAATTAAGTGAGTTAGGCTAATCAAAACTCTTTAGCTTCACTGCTTTGGGAAAGACACATGCAAGACTCCACAGAGCAAGATTTGTGCATGGAGGAATTTTTGGTGCACCCAAAAGAGATTTTAGCCAGAACTAAAGGAAAATCACTAGCAAAAAAAAATTCTAAAAAATAGCACCAAAATGCGAAAAATATCACTGATGACAGAAAAATCTATATTTTTTAAAGCAAATTTGTTAATTGAGGTTTCATTTCTACAAGTATAACTGACATTTCTATTCATTAAATGGCCAGAATAGGAAAATATACAGAGTTCTCTCAAATTAAGTAACACAGACTCAACGTTTTTATTATATGTGGATAAATATTGCTGACTGTTGTGCACAGTCACCCTACAAAGGCCCATTCTGAGAAAATCCCACTGTGGAGTCAAGACACATGAATAAAAGGCAACATTCTTCTTCTTATATACAATTTGTCCTCTTTACCTCAACTGTGGCACTGTATAGAGACAATACGTCACACAAGTCATGACAAATCAGCCTATTTAGCAGCTAAATTTAAGAGAATGTTATGACATGTCACTAGTGCATCATATTTTTTAGTATTAATACAGAGACATGACCGAGGGCGACTGCAGGAAAAGATTACGGAGACACTCTGATCATTATATTCTCAACAAAAGTGTTTGGACTTTCCATCTTCATTGTCATAACTAGCCAGTATAGTTGTGTATTCACAGCACATAATCGGCTGCGCTACATTGCATTGCATTGCATTGCAGTGGACAACTCACACAGCCAGAACGGTGCTGTCAGACACCGTCGACAGCACACAATGCAAAACAAAGAACCACAAGTGCACATAGTTGCACAAGAACACACACATCCATACACACAAATGTGTACTGCGGATGCCAGCTGCTATTGTGTGGATTTAAATTGTGGACTGTCCTGTACACTGGATGTATATGTATCGGCAAAGTCCTGCATCACAATGTGTTTGTGTTTCAACAACAACAACAACAAAAAGTGACAATAATTGCTAAACAGGGTCTTACTAAGTTCAAACACAGAAAAACACAGCAAGACAACGCAGTAACACTGTGAAAAACACCCCAGTATCACACTTTTAATAACACATCTAATGCTGGTCCTGCACCTTCCTCTCTTTTATTTCCACTCTTCCCTATCAGCAGTAATGAAAAACCATTAAAAAGCTTTGGACTGCAGGCACTTCCTTTTTTTCCGGGCTGATAAAGAAGCTGCACTACTGTGAGTTAGTCCCCGGGTCCATGGTCGAGTGAGCTGCACTCAGACACCTGCTGCTCATTAACCACAACAGGGAAAGGTGACCACTTCAATCAGGATATTAAGACAGGAAATGAAATGGACAGAGAGGTACATAAGTGGGAGGAGGAGGACGACACACAAAAAATGGAGAGGAGAGGAGGACTGAGGGTTGTTCTTTGGCTTCGTGCCCAGATGCAGTGTTGTGTCCCTCACCCTTGCTCAGCTGCAAATTTCCCGGCGCTCAGGTGTGTGTGTGTCTCTGCCCTGTCCACCTGACATCTCTTAACAGTAATAATATATTCCCTCCTATTAATATGTTATGGATCAGGGAGTATATTATTGATCCGCCAGCTCAGCCATATTGCTTCCCTGGTTCACTTGGTTCGCTCCGTTTTCCCTCCACCTGCTGCACCCACTTTAAACAACCCTGTTCCTATATAGAACTGCACGTTGTATTATGTATTACTAAACTAGCAGTGTATATAACAGGAACTATATACACTCACATTCACCTACCACCCTGCACAGATTTATCTTCTTTCGCCTGACTCATCAGACATGTGACTTGATAGCTGCTGTCCTCATCGGATATGGCCAGAGAGAACCAATGAGGCATGTAAGGGCATGTTGTATCCGGCTGAAAACTAACTGGGACTGAACGCCTACAACGAACCAAGTACGAGAGTTTAATGTTGCAACCACAGTACCTCAGTCACATGATTTATTGGCGATACTAGTGCAGATAGAGTTGCACGCAGTTTGCAGACAGAAACTGTGTTTGGATTGTCCACTCGCCCATATACACCGATCAGACATAACATTATGACCACCTCCCTAATATTGTGTTGGTCACCATTATGTGGTCAAAAATGCTGTGAACCATTGGACATGGACAAGAGAACCTCTCAGGGTGTCCTATGGGGTCTGGAACCAGGACGTTGGCACTAGATCCTTTGGGTACTCTGGCTTGTGCAGTGGGGTCTCTGTCAATCAAACTTGTCCTACTCCATCCTGTTGATGCTTGATCAGAATGGGGTGTAGGACGTTTGGAGGTCAAATCAGCATCTTGGGCGAGTGTCTTACACCATAACGCATTTCAGCCTGTCTCTCCGTAAGAAAAAGAAAAAAGCTCTACCTGCTTGATAATGTGATTTCCTTAAGAGAGCTATCATTATTAAAATGCCTATAGCAACCATACTTGAGACGATTAACTGATGTTAATAATTTAACTGAATAAAAAAGTATCAACTAAAAAAGAAGAAGAGGAAGTGCACGCATGTCAGAAATTGTTTTGTACATTAACTATAGGCCATCAGGTGGAGGTTTTTACTGTTTAAAATTGTGGCAACATGAGGAGGTGGTCACTTAGACTTCTGTTGGTTCCATGTTGGCAAGAAGAGTGGATTGTGGGAGTTTAGCAAGGAATGTGCAACCATGAGAAAGTCTCTTGTGACACTAAATGGTTTCCAACCAGAGTGCTCACGTTTTTAGGTGAGACAACGAGCACTAATTCAACTGCATTTAGGGCCAGAATCAGAATCAGGTGTCCTAATCACTTGTCCTGGCCACAGGTGTATAAAATCAAGCACCTCGGCATGCAGACTGTTTTGACAAACATTTGTAAAAGAATGGGTCGCTCTCAGGAGCTCAGTGAATTCCAGCGTGGAACTGTCATAGGATGCCACCTGTGCAACAAATCCAGTCGTGAAATTTCATCGCTCCTAAATATTCCACAGTCAACTGTCAGCTTTATTATAAGAAAATGGAAGAGTTTGGGAACAACAGCAACTCGGCCACAAAGTGGTAGGCCACGTAAACTGACGGAGAGGGGTCAGCGGATGCTGAGGCGCATAGTGCAAAGAGGTCGCCGACTTCCTGCACAGTCAATGGCTGCAGAGCTCGAAACTTCATGTGGCCTTCAGATTAGCCCGAGTACAGTACGCAGAGAGCTTCATGGAATGGGTTTCCATGGCAGAGCAGCTGCATCCAAGACGTACATCACCAAGTGAAATGCGAAGCGCCGGATGCAGTAGTGTAAAGCACACCGCCACTGGACTATAGAGCAGTGGAGACGCATTCTCTGGAGTGATGAATCATGCTTTTCCATCTGGCAATCTGATGGACGAGTCTGGGTTTGGTGGTTGCCAGGAGAACAGTATATTTCGGACTGCATTGTGCCAAGTGTGAAATTTGGTGGAGGAGGAATTATGGTGTGGGGTTGTTTTTCAGGAGTCGGGTTTGGCCCCTTAGTTCCAGTGAAAGGAACTTTGAATGCCTCAGGATACCAAAACATCTTGGACAATTCCATGCTCCCGACCTTGTGGGAACAGTTTGGAGCTGGCCCCTTCCTCTTCCAACATGACTGTGCACCAGTGCACAAAGCAAGGTCCATGCAGACATGGATGACAGAGTCTGGTGTGGATGAACTTGACTGGCCTGCACAGAGTCCTGACCTGAACCCGATAGAACACCTTTGGGATGAATTAGAGCTGAGACTGAGAGCCAGGCCTTTTCGACCAACATCAGTGTGTGACCTCACCAATGCGCTTCTGGAAGAATGGTCAAATATTCCCATGAACACACTCCTCAACCTTGTGGACAGCCTTCCCAGAAGAGCTGAAGCTGTAATAGCTGCAAAAGGTGGACCGACATCATATTGAACCCTATGGGTTAGGAATGGGATGGCACTTAAGTTCATATGTGAGTCAAGGCAGGTGAGCAAATATTTTTGGTAATATAGTGTATATAGACTTCTGAGAGGTGCCCATAAAAGTGGATAATATAAAATTCTTCAACAACAGTAAAGATAAGATTAACTGTCTCTAGCTTTTCAAATAAGATGATGTGGTGTGTTTCTGTGTTTTGTTTTGTTTATTGAATAAATTTTAATTGAACGTCTTTGTTTGATGACAAAACAAACAGACATCACCTTGGGTTCTGGATTCTTGTCTCGCAGACTAAACTGTTTATTGGAAAAACGACAAAGCATTATTAAAATAAATTGTTTAATCCAGTGGGTACACAGTGCAACATATGTTTAGTTGGTAAACAGTATTATATCACAAAAAAGGAATATTCACCATTTGGATGTGGTGTGAACATCAACAGCGACATCTAAATACAACAAAAACAAGCCAATTTAGCATTTAGAGACATTAAGCAAACATAATTACATGCTACTAAAAGGATTTTGCAAATTCCATCCATGACATCCGACATGGGAGTGGCACCTAGTTATCCTCATTCATTGATCTGTATCTCCATGACAGCGGCTATCCCTCAGTGCATTTATTTAGAGCTGAAACAATTAGTGGGTAACAAACTGAAAATGTGCAACTAACCTAACTGTACAATTTTCTTTTTTGTTTACAATTTTCTGATTTTTTAAAGACAAAATGATGAATTGAGACAATTATCAGCAAGTTAATCAGCAGCTGTACCTTTATCTTCTGTCAGCAGCAACAAAATCCCACAAATTTAGAAGAGGTTTGCCAAAAGCCCTGATATTGCCTCTGCTCAAAGAAGATACTGTATGTGTTCACCGACACGACTTCCACTGCCATACTCCATCACTGTAATTGATGTTTAAGTTTCTGCTGCATTGCATTTCACTTACAACAGCCCCTTGGATCCGTCTGCAGAAAACAGTGACTATGCACTTTGTTGCTGCGCCCACATTATTTCTAAACTTTTCTCCAGGAGGGAGGCCAACCTTTTCTGTTGCGAGAGGATTTGTTTTACTTAAACATATACCTTTCCAAAAGTGAATACTGGCACAAAAATATCTCAAACATACAGCAGTCCACAAGCACACACTTAAGAAACTAACATACACATTGAAGATATGTAATCATTATAGTTACACGATTAGTATTGTGCACAGTTGTACAATTAAATGCCACTACTTGTGTTTAAATTGAAAAATAAAAAGTGCAGACTAATGATATAAACATCTTAGTGTTGCAACAACATCAAAATTCTGACCTTGATACCTAATACATTTGATTCTGGAATGACACCACAGCAGAAACCTGAAACATCAGGAAATAACAGAATGCGGAACCTAAAATTAGTAGTTTTAATTAATTTTTTTAAAAAAGGAAATATTTGGACAATGTCAAAATGTCAATGTTCAGCAATAGAGAATGTGCAAATAAGTCATAAAACAACAGCAGTGAATTATTGCACCGATGTGTTCTTTCATTTTCACATCCAATCATACCTGGAGGAACTCTTAAGATCAGTGCTTTACACGCTCAAGTTCCAGATCTTTACATGTCACACTGCTGCTGCTATCAAAGGTTACATCCTTGCAGAGGTAAGTGCAGCAGTAATTTAGTGCACACTTTAATTTTCCACTTTCACTTTTGATTTATTTAGTCAATTTGTATCTGACATTGCGGGATCACAAGTCAAAGTTACCAGTGTGAAAGCTGCATTTGCATATAGAGATGTTTGGCACACTGGTAAGTTAGCTAGAAAGATAAATCCAAATTAAACCGTTTTTATTGCCCTTAATTACCCCATCAAATTCAAAAATTTAATTTGTCCCAAAATGAGTATGACTTTTAAAGGCTATTAGCACAATGTGTGTAATTATGTTACTGCCTTCGCTAACCTGTCACTTGTCGGAACCTTTGAACAAGTCGGCAGGTCTGTCTGTGAGATATTGTAAGCAAAATGGTGTCATATTTTGCTTTGTGCATCTACTTTGAGAACAATCCATGCATAGGCAGCTGTAGTGTACTTACAAAAGAAAACAAAAGCAGAAAACTCCACATATAGGGTTAAATACAGATACTAATGAAATAAGGAATAGTGTCTTTTTTCAATGGCAGGGTATTTCAGGACATTTCTAGTATCGGTGTATCATGCAATACGAGAATATCTGGATAGATTTCCATCCAGGTGGCATCACTTTCTTCGAATATGGTCACTGACAACATGTCCAAGCTTGGAGCAATACTTTGTGTCTTTCAATGTCAATGCTTCTCTTTTTCTAATGTAACTCTGACATCAGAGTCAGAGTAAATCCCTGACTACCTACCTATGGAAATTACAGAGATTTGAAAATCTATACACAAGCAATCTGCAAGACAGCTTTGCTTCTGCACACAACACTTTGCACATACCAGAGCTCATGACATTCATAAGAGGAAATGAAAGGAGCGTTGTCCTGTCCTGTGCACGGGCATGCAAGACAGTGATTGTGTTGAGTCAATGTGATTACCTGGGAGTCAGTCTCTGGAGGCAAACGCTGCCGAGTTATCATAGTGTTATTATTCCCAAACTAATATCATAGCCTGCCAATCACTCACAATGCATTTCTTAACCACATGCTGACAAATGTGGTGGTTCAACACACACACAGACGGAAGCAAGTTAGATAGAAACACACTCATACTGACTTAACACATGGTGAGAAGTAATAAAACACACAGAATGAATGTATGACCGAATCCAGACACACACTCAACCAAACAGGCTGCAAGCCAGCAGACATTTACACACACAGATTTCCTCAGAGGGCCCCAGGGCGAGTGGGAATCGTCCTCTTCATCTGAAGTAGAGAGGAAGCCCATTGGCCAAATTAGATTGTGCCATTTCCTGACGGAGTTAAGCATCAATCTGCAGCACTGTGCCATGATTCGCAGTGACCTTGGCCTATCACAGTGCGGTGTCTGGGAACGCTCGCAGCGGCTCTTAATCAGACCTGGAGGACATGAGGCCTATGATGACATTACTCAGCCTTTATCTCTCTACACACGTCCCTCTGTTTCTCTGTCTGTCTCCCGACACGCCCTCTCCTCTTTCCCCTTCACTCCCTTCCGAGCTCCGGGGTGAGGAGGTGGCTCCACGGCTCAAATGGATGCTTACTTAACCCGACCTCTGAATGTAATCCATGTTCATTGATCCAATTCTACACTGACAGTTTGCCCTCACAATGCTGACCACAAAACATGGCCCGTTTCTTTCAGTTGTGACCCATTTTTCTACTCAACTCAACAGGTACATCAACAGGTTAGTTTGTGCATCGTTGTTTGCATTTGAGCATCGATCCTCGTAGCATGCACACATATGACCATCCCCTAAACATATGCACTCACCCCTTTTCCAGAGCTACTGCAGTCCCTCTGTGAATGATGAGATTGTGCTGAGATGGAGATAAATGAGCCTTCATTACAGCCATGATAGCACAAAGCAGCACCAGAGAGAGGGATGAGAGGAAAAGACGCTCTCCTTCTTTTCTTTCCCTCCGTCCCTCATTTACCATGTCCAAGGATGCTTAACGCATAAAGGACACAAAAGGACAATGTACATACTGTGGGCTTTTTAATAAATATGTGCATTTATATAGCCCGTTCTTATACACATATACACACATGCGAAACATAAAAGAAATATGTGCATTTATATTGCTCATTCACACACACATACACACATCTACAGAGTGCCTCGACTCAAACTCCATCCATAGAGCCTATATAGCAAACACCTACATAGATAATGGAATTCTCTGTCAGGATCTATCAAGGAAAAGCTTTTACCTCCACATGGATAACACACTTATGCCGCGCTGTGAACACATACACACATTTACGCACATGCAACTTTGTCAAAGCACACGGCCGTGCAGCATGCCAAATGAGTACAGTAAAGGCACACCGTTTTAGGTGCATTTGGCCCATTTGATGATTGAAAAAGATTTGTAAAATCAAAGATATAAAAAGCCCTGTCTCATTGTTGGCAGACAGTGTAAGGAGAATGTAATTGGATTTTTCACCTCTTGGTTTAACAGATGATGTTGCGCTGTACGGAAGGTGGAAAGTTATGAGCGCTGCACAGCACCTGTACACACATTCAGACACACTTGTACATAGAAAATGTAGTACAGCAAACAATGTGATATTACAGTTGTCTTTATGATACAGTAGACCTTGGTTATTTTCAAACAAAGTAATATCACCAGTCATATCCACTCTATATCAGTGCCACTAGTCACAGTCAGTATTCGGTGCTATAGTAATACAGAAGCAAGACCAGAATTTTAACTGCCTCAAGACAAGCAAAAGCCAGCGTGTATATGTGTGAGTATACAGTATATGTGTGTGGCTGCTGCTGAGTCACGCAGGGTCCAGAATAGATTGGCCTGAGTCGAGCTTAATTCTCAGTAGGTCAATGTCTGGTCGTTACCTGAGAAAGACTTGATGTGATGTCATTGGAAAAAAAGGAAACCAAAAGATAGATACAGGAAGAAAGACCATTCTCAAGGCATGCTGACCAAAACCCGGACTTCACTCGCAGGTACACGCAGTACATTTCCCTGTATGCCTCACTTTCTAGCTCTGGCTGTCAAACAAACAAATGCGCACAAACACGTAGATGCACAAGAATTCAGTGAGGGCCTCAACTGGCTCTGTGCCAGTGTAATGACTTGCAGGTTTTGTTTTTAATTGCTTTCCCATTTCCTGTCCATTCATCCTCCCACATCGCTGTGCTCTCTACCTGACTGTCAGTGGTACACACATTCCAGCGTGAAGGATTATATGGGTAAATAACTAATTCAGCCTCTAAAAAATGAGCAAACCAGCCTCAGAATAAGATTTCCTGACATATACTAAGACAGCGTTCATCCCACAAGGTGCTCTCTGACAGAAGTGACTGCCAGAGAGCACCTTTCTGTTGAAAAAGACAGAAACTACTACAAGGTTTTTTTCACAAATTTTTTGAAGGCATTGATTGAATGTTAACATCGAGACCATATTTTATCAGGATTGGTAGGAGTGCAGTGCAGTACAAATAATAGCCTGTTGTCATTTTGGAGCCAAACTCACAGAAACAAAAAGAAAACTGACAAGAGATAGCAATAAGAAAAATAAAGGTACAAGCAGGGATCATACCTTCAACCTTGTTATTGCTAACTGACATCTGAAGATACAGAGTGATCCTGCTGTTGCAAAGAAGAAACATTAAAGGCAAATCCTTATATCAGACGGGCAAAGGGCATGTTTTACCTTTGGAGTAACTGGAGTATTTGGACATACGTTTTATAAAAAGATGTAAAATGTCAGATTTTACACTTGTGTCTGTAACTGTTCTTATTTCAATGTCTAGGAAACTTCTTGTTGGCAGCACACAGCTTATGTAGTTCCAGATTAAATTAGTTGAAATTACATCTTTATGCAGATGACACTTCATTTACCAGTGCAATGTGTTTTGGTGAAATGTCTTTACTCCAGTCTCGCTTTGCCAGCAAATTTTGAAAAACATAATGGTCTGACTGAACGACACTTTCATTCTGCTATAGAGGGGGGAAAAAATTAGAGTTGTTTGTATTTCTTTAAACCAATCACAGTCATCATGGGCGGGGTTAAGCGAAGGACGCAGCTACATTGTTCCCTCAAAATGACAGATGGAATTGTTTTGCTGGAAAATTTGCATGCAGGGAAACAAGCACTGTGATTAAAATGGATAATCCGCCCTACAAAAAATAGCAGGGCTGTCTTATGCAAGATCCAAATAGCCTTTTTGGCAAAAGTTAAAATTTCTAGTGTGGTAGGTAACAAACAGCAACAAGCAGATAGTGGAAGCCTGAAATGTAGGGCAAAGACAAGCTTATACCTGCATTTTACATCCAATGAATCAGACTATCTTTATCTCATTTATGTTTTGCAGTACATTGATGTTGTAACCAAATTTTCGCTAGCTGCAAAGACGTTCACTAGCAATCAGTGTTGAAGCTCCAGTTGATGCTTAGTGTAGTCTTCTCAAGGCCACTTGTTATCAGTCATGTGGGATGGAATCCAGGCCTTGTAACTGACGGACAGTCACGGCTCAAATGATATGATTCAACCTCCAATTATTTTCAGCAAAACTGGTCTCCATCTTCTAATCTGGCAACAAGTTCTGCAATGAAGCAGCTGAGCACATGTAACGCATACAGGTGTCGACGTACATGAAAAAATTACATGCTGCAACTTCCACCTGACCTGCCATCCAGCTCCATATAACACAATCTCTTTATAATGAGGACCCCAGCCCTTCAGTCAGCCAATAATAAAAGTGCTAATACTATGATGTAATCCCACAGAGGGCGAAATTACAATAATTAAAAGACCCACCCACACACATACACACACACACACACACACACAAGCACACAGTGGCACTCCCAGATTTCAATGAGATCACACTTCTTCAGCCTGCAACCTTGAGGCAGTGCCCAGCCCACAGTGATTGATACTCCAATACAGGCGTTTTTCTCACCAAGCCAAGTCCGAGCCGGCTAGAAAAGACGCACAAACACGTCTGTCATCCTCGCTGAGCTCTAGCTGGCATAACATACATCTCCCTTTCCCTGCTGCTCCATCCATCTCCAGTATTCTCCATTTATATTTCCTCTCACTCTCTTCATATCAGCATCTCTATATCTGGCTTCTGTGAGGACATATTCATCTGCAACATGTCAGATCTCTCTTTTTCCTTATCTGCTCCTCTTACAACTCTTCTTCCATAGCTTTGTACTTCTTACTTAAGTTGAACACTTGCACCGAATCCCAGTATGACGATACCTGTTGTTGCAAAGCCTAGGTCTATTCCTTTAAAATGTTTTACTACTTCATAGAAAGCATCTTTCCTACTGTATCATGCACATCCTCTGAATGCAAATTCAAACCCACAGCAGACTCTCTCTTACTCATCCTTTCAAAGTGCTGACACACACCTGATGGATCCTACGGTTGTTCCCGTTTCCTCCTCCTCTGCTTCTGCCACCACACCACGAAGGTCACTCCCGGCCCGCTGTCGCTCTTCCTCCTCCTGTCTTCCTTTCCTCTTCTCTTACTATCTGTCTCTCTCTTACTCTCTCTGCCTTGGCCAGAAAGAGAGCGAGAATCCTTCCAGGGGCAGGAAATCCTCAGCTACAGACAGAGACACTTCAGGACTGTAGAGCCTGGCTGCAGCTGAAACACACCGGAGCCGCCGGCTGACTGAAACATGGAAGTGGTAGGAGGGAGGCGAGGCTGCAAGTCTGCACCACGGCAGCCTACAGACACATGCACAACCAGAGAGAGAGCTCAGAGAGTCGCTAGCTCAAAGCTCACCGCAGCAGAGCTCCGAGTCAGCAACCTAGCGCCCCCCCTCCCTGCCCAGCTCGATCGTGCTCTCCCTCTGCCTCTCCCCCCTCCTCTCCTCGTGCACAGTTACCACATTCCACCTAATAGCAGAATCCTCTCGTCCTCCCTTAACTAAAGTATACATCACTTGCAACCTCAGCTCAGTGATTTCCCTTCAATCTGGCAGGGAAATGTTGCAGCTGAGATGCAGGCAACAACCTTATCTTCTCACTGTCTGCGAAGTCAGAATGTATTTGTGCACATGGGCTGAAAAGAAGGCTTCAGAAGACCCCTTTCAGTGAAAATTAAGGGATTTTGCTTTGTTAACATGTTCATATGTTGTTTTTCTACATGCAAAATAAAGAGTCAATGCCATGGTAAAGCATTTACACCATAAAACTGCAGCGTATCAGTGATGAATAGGGATTCAAACTCCCCAGGTTTCATACATACAAACCTGAGTCAGTTTGCAGGATGGGGTTTTCTGTATCATTATTATTCTGTACAATTAATTTTCAGTTCCAACACATATGGCTGAATTACTCCAATATTACAACTTTCCATTGTGTTGCGTAGTTTTACAGTGTTTGAGCAGAACTGTAGGTGAGCTGGTGTGCTCAAGCTGCTGTGAGTGATTAGAGGTGAGTGATCTGGACATTCAAAGGAAGCAAAGGTGCAGAGTTCCATTCATTTTAAGGCAAAAACAACTTCTAAATATTTCACTTTGATACACAGAGAGGAGATTTTAGAGGTTAAATCAACAACCTAAGAGGGTCTTTAAAAGCTGTTAAGACATGGTTGAAACTTTTCTAGCGTTTAACTACATATGTGCATTGAACATATGTAAGCAGTGGCATTCCACTATCAACATCATGTTTTTGTGACAACTTTCAGACATGCATTTGCAAATTTTTTCATTAAGCTAAAACAGAAGCAGAGGGCGAAATATTGCAGTCTGTCAGTCAGCAGCCTGGGATGATCAACCCTCATGTTGAGGGTTATCACTGGTGATAGGAGGCCGGTCACTGGCTTTTATCATGAGACCAAACAACAGTTTTCACAGAGGAAAAGCCTGCAGCCAGATTGTACAGGGTGCATCAGATTAGCAGTGAACCAAAAACACTCACATTGTTTCCTTGGCATTAACGGAGTTGTGCACACTAAATTCAACCCCCAGCGTTAGACTCGAGAGTTCTGCTGGAACTTTAAGAGGAGATTTGTGCTCCAACTGCATGTTGTTTTTAGCCACAACAACATAACTCCCTCACTCTGCTCACCAGATCTGGTTCCCTGCAACTTCCCCAGTTTTCCGAAAATGATATTCAACTTGAAAGGTCACAGTTTTGACACAGTTTAGGTGATTCAGCGTCCACTGCAGATGGTGCTTGACATACTTACATAACAGGACTTCCACTCAATGTACCAAGCATGACAGCAGCGCTGCGAGCCATGTATCACTGCACAAGAAGACTCCTTTGAAGCGGGTGGCGGCTACATTTAAATCAGGTACGTTTTTTGATTTTTATGTGCACAGTCTCAAAACTTTTTAATCATGCCTCATATTTCCTTCCTTTAAAAAAAAAAATCAACATGCAACTACCAACCAGCCATGTCAGGTTGAACTGTGTGCTGTCTACCTAAGCAGTTTCACTTTGGGGGCAATAATACAGTTAAAGATGAAGGTAAAACAGTTTGCAGGTTTTTATTCAAAGGGGTTTAGTGAGTTTACTGTGCTCTTTCTGTATTCGAAGAAGTGCTTGTGAGTGAATGGAGCTGTTGGGGGGAATAAAAACCTGCAGACTGTTTGCTGTCCGTGGCATATATTTGGCCACCCCTGCTCTAATGGCATCTTGCTTTGCAGATACTTGTGGTATTATTTCCCCTGGTTTTGAAATATCCATCTCTGGGACTTCTGCCTCCACCTTAATACAATCAAGGTGAATGTGAATTGGGTTTGCGCTGCTCCAAGCACAAAGAAATAGGGGGATGATTGGCACAAATATCACTATGCAGTTTTAATTCATTATAAAGTAATTTGTATTACTTAAAAAATGTTTTTAGTAAATTGGTTGAACTCACTCTTTAACATATAAAGATAGATACAAGCCACATAAATGCTCACAACAGCAGGAAACACAGCAAGGTAAGAGAAACGGTAGCCCTGACGAATCCAAATCCACACGGCACCACCTTCACCACCACTATTTATCATTTAATGTATTCATCCTCTCCAAACCTAATGCCCTGACAAAGACAGGCTTATTCAGCCCTCCCTAACACACAGATTAGCCACAGACAGACTACACACAGACACCCACACAAAGGAAAGGGAAGAGATGAACACATAAACAGTAGGAGGGGAAGTCAAGAGGAGCGTCGCCTGTTGGGAGAAAAGAGCAACCCAGGAAATAGAGGAGACTCAGGCAGTGTTAGGAAATTATTAACTGACATCCTAGTGAGTAACAAGATCCAGAAGTAGAGTTGAGAGCAAAAACCTTTTGTTTCTTATATGTCGATAATAATACATTTATTGCAATTAATGAGGAAGAAAACATATTCCACATGTGTGTTAGACCTCAAAAATATGCACGACATGTTCAGAGGTCAACAAGAAAGGTCCACAGGGGATCTTTTATTTTGAAGTGTGACAAGTTTAGGAATAAATCTGAGAAATAAATGAAATAAAGGTTTGCTACTGTTTTAAAATATCATTTATTGTTTATACTTGAAACACTCAGTCTGACATTTAGGCCTCAACAGGCAACAGCAACAAATCTTTTAAAAAAACATCAGAGAAGATCAATATGTCACGCTACGCGTACTGACTCTCGCACAGGCTTGTTGGGGATATTTTTCCTTGTTTTGGCCATAAATGTGCCGGCAAAGTAGCCCTGATGGGTTGATAAGTGGATATGAGGGCTGACTTAAACACAGAACCAATATTTTTGCTATGAATTAGTGAGTTTTTCACGGTCGTTAGAGGGACTTCTTAATAATTAATGAGATGGCTTTGCCAGCCATCCCCTGTTAATATTGTTAAAGTGCCTGTCTGGTCATCGATTAAACTCCTAAAACTTTCTGTGTATCTCTGTGGAAGTTGCATATTGAGTCATTCAATCTCAAATCATCAGATTTTTTGAACAATTTCTGCTCAACCATTCTCTGATTTGCCTGAAAATCGTAAAATATGGATATATATATCCATATATATTTTGAGAACTGCTTTCTACTTGAATCAGGTTATCAAGTAATATTTTGTTATAGTGGTGCAGCTTGTCATACCTCCTCAATCAGTTTTGAAATTTTAACAAAATAACTTTTTGTCATTTTTGGAACGTGAAGTTTTTTTTTATCATACAAAGAATTCTATTTATTGTGTTTTGTATTATTGCATCAAGCAACAACATGTGGTTCACAAAATATCACTAGTTGACTTCTGCATTATAGATTTCAAGTTAATGTGTTAAAAGACGGGACTTTTTTATGTTTCCACTCACCCATAAACCGAGATTATTTGATCTACTTTCCAATGAAGATTCTGAATCAATGACATACAGAGATATAACTGAAAATTTCAGGCTTTATCTTTAATAGTTCCTGAGATATTGTCATCCAAACATAGCCTCAAATTTCAATGTGTGGAAAAATGAGCTGAAAGTGGTCAAACAGCAACTGTTTTCTAAAAGTTTGTGTTGGAAAGTACTTGATATATCAGTCTAAAATGTAACAGATACCAATTTAAATATCCACAGTTTAAGATTAAGATGTTGCGAGCAAATCAGAGGTAGTTGAGCAGAAGGCTGCTAATGATATGAGATGGAATAACCCTATTTAGAATTACTTTCACATGAAAATACTTCCTTGCTGCCTTTAAATGGCTTCAATGTGATTACACTGCTGCCTTCTCCAGAATGTGCAGATCTATCAAGTCCCCACCTTTCCTCACCTACTTCTTCCATCTCACTGCAGCTCAAGCGCACCAGCTCACCTACAAGTCTGCTCAAACACTGTAAACCTACTCTATGCAATGGAAAGTTGTAATATTAGAGCAAGTCAAGCACACATCTACTTTAATGCCCTCAGGGCAGTGCTACTATGCACCCCAGAGGAAAACAAATCGCTACTCAAACTCTTCAAATCAAATCAAATCAACTTTTATTTATAAAGCGCTTTTCATACAGAATGTAATTCAAAGTGCTTTACATATTAAAATCATATTAAAATCATTCCCACCCATCCAGACCCCTCGCACATACAAACACAAAATTACATTCATACTCCACCCCGCTCCCTACACACATACACACACCAACACTAACCATAAAATAAAATAACGGACATGAGATTCTTCTATCCCTTCAGTTATCAGGCTGACGAATGCCAATTTGAATGAGTAGGTTTGTGCTTTGTTGCTTTATTTATTTATTTATTGTCCTATTTATTCATTCTTTTCCTTGTACGAAAATAATTTTCACATATGACACATGTACAAGGGATTGCTGCTGGGACCAAGTTAAACTGCTTTACTGATGATTGAAGGTTGAGTATTAGAGTTGTATGTCCAACTGAATCTGAATGTTCGACCTGCAAACCTCCTCTAAACAAGAATACTGATATGCAAAGACCTGATTGGTTACTTAGCTTTGTTACATATGAAACCCTGGATGTCTGAATCTGTTTTTGTGACCATCATCGATAGACTGCAGCTTTAAGGCGGCAACGCTTCAACATGGTGTTTGCTGCTCATTTCACTCATGATGTGTCTTCTAGCATATATGGGCATCTTAATAAGGCAACAAACTTGATTTTCACCACAGGGGGTCTTTAAATGTCTTTCACTGACATCACAATGCGTCTCCGTATGAATCACTACTGGTGGGTAAAGCCCCTGTTCAAGGGGACAGAGAGAAAAACCAGAAACTCATAAAGAGTCCGTCACAGAGCTCCACCAGCTTGTAGAACAAACAGCTCAAAGGATATGAAAGAAATCCTCCGCTCAGGCTTTTCTAAAATTTCTTCCAGCCCTCTCCACCCCTCTCTCTCTCTCTATCGCTCAGTCTGACTGCGCTTTCAGCCCTCGCTCTCCTCTCATCTGAACAAGGACATTCAGTGCATCACCACTAAAAAAAAATAAAAAAAATGTCATCTCCATCTCTACTCATGGCTGTTGCTATGGCCACAGCAATAAACCTGACTGTGCTGCCTCACTCCAAACTGAGTGATTGCCTCTATAGGATGTGCTTATGCCCTTTACATGCTCACCATGTGAAATCTATGACCAAACACACACAACCAAACACCTACATCATTTTCACTCCAGACCAGATGCATTGTGTGTGTTTTTTTTTTACAGATCTATGCAGCAGCAGTAACACGAGTATCAGAGCATCACTTCATCCAGGAAATTAGTCTGGTTGTGAATATAGTTTCCGTCTACTTCCTGGTGGTTAAGTTGTTATGAGGAGCCACTTGAGCGGTCTATTGACAGCTGTCGAGTGCGGCCATAGGGGCAGATTGATGAGCCAGTGTGTTAACTGTCATTTGAGGAGATAGATTGCATTTAGGTAATGACTGGCTGAGCGGCATTAGATGTGGAACGCTGTTCCGTCTCCCTGCCACTGTCACATGCTCATTAAGAGCATCAGAGCATGTCATTAACATACACACATACGCTTACTAAAGCGTATCATTAAATAGATTTAATTATCTAAGTTTCTGAGTCTCTGAATAATGACAACAAGTGCACCGTGCATTCAACTTCCAAACAAATGACTCGTCAGTACATTTCTAATTAGTGCAGAGGAGAGGAAAAAGATTGGTATTAACCTGGGCTTACTCGGTGTGTGTGTGTGTGTGTGTGTGTGTAAGTGTAAGAGTGTGTGTGTGTGTGTAGGTGTATGAGTGTGTGTGTGTGTGTGTGTGTGTGTGTGTGTGTGTGTGTGTGTGTGTGTGTGTATTCTCAAGTGATTATATTTCCAGGCAGTGCTGAGCAGAGAGGGGCAGGCCTGTGCGTATATCCCATTCGGCTTATCAGACGTGTCCAATCCCGAGGCAGATCAGATCGAACTGTAAAAGCTCATTAATTACGGATGGTTGCTGAGCGACAGAGAGAGAGAAAAAAGGTGAGGGAGGCTAGTAGGGGTGAAGTGCGGGGACAAATGGGTGAGGAAATGGATGAAGTGCAGTATTGGAATGCTGAAGGTGAGAAATAATTGTTTTAAAAAAATGTGGTCTTGTGACCAGATGGTTTGTGTTTGAGAAATAAGCAGTCAGCAAGCAGGGCTTTGGAGATCTGAGGTTAAATGTTGGAGGCCAGCTGCTGATGGAGGCTCACACACATGTGAAATAGGATCACACATTCAGAGACCACACAGGGAGATTTAAAACATCCCTTAGTTAAGCATAATACAGGAAAAATAACACCTTTAAATACACATTTTAGTTGAGTTGACAAGATTTCATCTTCCTGTTTGATTCTCCCACCTCATGCAATCATGCATATTTACCTTGGAAGTGAAAGTATTTATCAGAGTAGTATTTGTTGGTGAATCTCGTTGTGATGCCAGGCATGAACTTAACCTCCTGAAATAAAAAAGAGTCACTACAACACAATTTGTAGCAGTCTTTTTTTTTTACAATTTGCTGTTATTTTACAGATTTTACCACTTTTGTTAAAGTACAGATAATATCTAATAAAATCACAGAAAAACATATTGGTTTACAAGGTACAAGTACAAAGTAGTTACAAAGTACAAATATCAGTTTTTGTAAATAGTCATTTATTGTTTTACAATGTCTAATAGATAAAATTACACTGACTGTATTTAAATTAGCTTAAAAAAATCAACATTTTATAGATAGTTTCCATTTACTGTGCTTTTTAAACATACTTTTTCTGGAACCCTTGCTGCCAGATTTTCACTGTGTTTTTATACGTTTTTTTTTTTTTTTACAGTATATGAGTAATCAGTTGATTTAAAACACATTTGCAAAGTGAAACAGGTACTACTTTGTAATAGAGCACATTTTGTAAAGCGTGTATCGTGACTTGTAAAGGGTTCATTATTATGAGGGGTGACAGATTATCTGATCCAACAGACAGCATTTTTCTGATCATCGGTTGTGTTTTGTTGTTGTTTTTTAGCCTATGTCAGATCCATTCCAACCCATGGCATGTTTTGCTGCATGCCAGTTCCCCTCTTTTCTCTCACATCTATCTAGTCTCGCCTTGACTGCACTTAAATAAAGGAGCAAATATGCAAAAAAAATCTTAAAAAACAATAAAAGAATAAACTGTGCTACTTTTGCTCTCAGACTCTTTGTATTTGTAATCACCACTCTGTGATCTCGACCATTGTTCTTCCCACAGCATTATCTGATTGGTCTTTATGAGGAATAGCTTATCAACAATGATGGTTGAATGCTGAAATGCTCTTTTAATTAAACACAAATAAACAAAGGTACTCCAACGACGTTTTGCATTGGCGCTTGTGTTGCTACTAATAACTCATACAAAAGGAAAAAAAATCAGCAAACCGCAGTTATTATTTACTGACTTTACATGATCTATTAATCATAAAATGCAAGGAATTATTCAGTTATAAGCCTTTACATGCCATGATACCTACCTAGTAAAAATCCTCTTGGCTGTCTGTTTATCCAGAAGTGTGATTTACTATTAAAAACTCGCATTTTGCAACTTGGATGGAGCAGTTCTTTAACACAGTGCAAACAAAAACGATCAAATTATTCCTAAGTCTCTGGAAAATTAGCCAAGGCAAAAGACCGTAGCTGCTCTGCCTTCCTGCAGCATTTTTTATGAGCTTCTAAATCATGAATTCAGTTCAGTATGAAGGTCTTCCAGTGATTGAACTCCATAGAAATGAGAAGTATTTTCTATGCTCCCTCTTCGTCACTGTCTAGAGTCTCTCTATGCAGTAAATATATATTGACACACACACACCAAGACCATCATTATATACGCATGGTGCACCATTCAAATGACTTCATCACCACCATATAACGCACCTCTTCCTCTGTTTTTTGCTGTTACATTTTACCTCTGCTGCTGTATGTTACTTGACAATTTTCCACAAAAGGCTTACAGAGCAGCTATCAGCACAGCTAATCAGAGCAGAGTCTGAGAACTAGCATGGCAAAGACACACACATACACACACACACACACACAGCAGGCATGTACAAACACACATGCATGTAGACTGGTACACCTCCTTTTTCCATTAGCTGGTGACAGACTCCCAGATGAATAAAACATAACAGATGATCACGCTGCAGCCTTCAGATTAAAGCGCACACATACATACATGCAAACACACGCAGATACTGTACAGTCACATTTATGGCGGTACATGAGAAACCAGTTCCTATTCGTCACACCCACCTCCAGGTCAGAGATAATCATAAAAAAGTAATTGGTACACACTCTTGAATATATTAGTGTTTGATCTGGGCTCTGTTGAACTCCCACATATCCATTCTATGGACTGGTATTATAGCACAGTGTGTTAATCAAAAAAAATTCCTGCACTCCCAAGATTTTCCCAAATGGTTTTCTTATGGCAACAAACCAGAAGCTAATATTTGATCACTAGTCTCTTCGTATCGATTACCAATCAGGGAATTTTTGGCATCAATGCCAAAACAACTTACAACAGCTAAAATAGTTAAGAATGAAGAAATATGTCTTAGTTGTGTTAATTGAGGTTTCAACGATTACTGTTGTGCACAGTCACCACCCAAATGTTCCTTCTGAACCATGAAAAACTGATCTTTCAGAAATTAACCTCAATTCTAAAATACTTCTAAATTATTCTTTAATTCAGTTTGATCATTGTTCTGCTTAGTCACATATAAAAATTATGTAATACTTTAAAAAATGCAATGTTCTCAAATGGTGGTGTAGATCATTTTAACCTTGCGATCACATGCATATGATGACCACTAACTTCAGGGTGTCAGTTGTGCGCTTCTTGAGAAAATAATATAACTCATAATGCAGCTTCTTCTTTCTTGTACTTATTTAGAACATATGTTACATTTACATCAACTTTACATAAAACCTGTGCATGAGTATTCGGATTTCAAAATTATTATCCAGATACCACCACAATGACCGAATATTTGTATATTCGGATATTCGGGTTCAGCTCTACATATATCTTGGTTTATTTTGGTTACTTTTTATTTTGTACTTCATTTTCTAAACATTTGCACTATCTTTGCTGCTGTAACACTGCAAATTTCCCCACTTTGGGATTCATAAAAGCTTATCTTATAATTATTTAATAACTGTGACACACTGAAAATAGCAAATTGCAAAAAGTTTCACTTTAGGATAAACAAGTTGTAGCTACAAAATAATGAGACTAATGCTGCAATTCAATTTTATTTGACTCAGGCAGACTCAAACTTTCAGGGGTTGTTTATGCTTGCACACTAATCGATGTATATTATCTGGTACATTGATCAGCCACAACAATATGACCACTGACAGGTGAAGTGAATAACACTGCTCATATTGGTACTATGTGCTGTTCTGCTGGAAAACCTTGGATTTTGGCATCCATGTTGATGAGACTTAGACACCCAAATAAACATTGTTCCACAACAAGCACACTCCCTCATGCAAATGGAAATCCCCAATGTCACTGGCCTACCCCTGCAGGAAAACGCACTCCACCACTTAGAAAAAACATCAAACAATCAGGAACATGTTGAGGAACATGACAATGGCCCAGCATGTTGATTTGACCTCCAGGTGGTCATAATGTAATGCCTGATCGGTGTATGTACACTGCAGTTTGTGTAACAATAGCCCAGTATCATTATATAGTAGCCACAAGTCATACTTGCTGCAGCACATTTGACCCAAGGTTTAGACTACTGTTTTACAAATTCATCCCATCTTACTGCGAGCATGCTTTTGACAGTTTCTCATGTAGTATTGCTCGATTAGACAGGGAATATTTAACTGATGTTTGACTTAAAAATATCCATCAGGGAAAAAAAATCATCACAATTAGATATTTTATGTAACAAATCAGCTACTGTTGTTAACCTTTAACAACAATGACAGAAAGAAAAACTAACAGAGCTCGTCGTCGTTTCTACTTTTTCTGCCAAGGTCTTCACATTAGCTTCCTCACATATTAGCACATTTAGTTTTCTACGTCTACACTGTGCAAAGTCAGAAACTCTCAATAAAGGTGTATCAGTTTGTCACGTATAATAAATCCCTTACACTGTATAGTGGAATCAATTCTTAATGCCCCAGGTACACACAATAATAGGAAAATGCCATTAGTGCTGCCATTTGTGTCAAAGCTGCTTGTGTATGCATAAGCATGGATAAAAAACAAATTCATCATGTCCTTTATAGTCACTAAATTTAGTTATCATAACCAACACTGCGGTTTTGATTAAGTATATTTTTAAGTGTGCTACATGTAGAATATTAAATAGACAATACTAATTCTGAGACTAAATGTCTGTTAAATAGTCCATATTATGGACATTTACAGGCTTATAATTTAGTTTTAGGGGTCTACTTGAATATATTTACATGTTTTATTTGTTATAAAAAATACATTTTTCTCATAATGTGCAACACTCCACTCTACTGTGATTACTCAGATGGACAGACAAGCCAGCCGTGGTTAAGGTTTGTAACCACAGATCTATGACTATAGACAGAGAGACTCTAATGGCTCTAGTGAGGTAATAAGGGTTCACTCTGAAGAAGCTGTTCATTTTCTTCTAACGGATGTGTAAAACTATCCTAGAGGCAGGAGATATGCAAATGTGCTACATAGTGATGTCAATAAGTAATGGAAGAAGAGCCTGGACTTCAAATGAGACATTTCAGGCAGTAAAAAGCAGTGTTTCTGTAGGAGCGAAAAACTCACTTCTTACATGCACAAAAAGCCACAAGAACTCCTTAAAGGAAAGGCAAAAGCCCAAAAAAGGATAACGTGTTCTTTAATAAAGAATACCACCTCACCAGCTTTTAGTGGCCTCTGCACTGCATTTCATATCGTGTAGGATCAAGTCAGATTTTTCAGGGAAAGAACAGAAACGCAGCACAAAGGAGGCAGAAAAAGAAGGCGAGCAAAGATTTAAGGTAAATGTGTTTTTATTCTGAGAAAACACGAGCATTTACAATAGCGCCCATTTATTCGTGTCAATTCCACCAAGGCATCATAACACATTTCCCAATGATATATTGATATTTTAAAATGCTATGTGCAGCAGATTTAAGTACCTCTCAGCAGTAACTCCCCAAAGGAGCATCTCTGTTTCCTTCTATTTAATCCCCCCAACTCCCTTCTTCCTACCCTCCTCCTCCTCTTCCCATTGCCTTCTGCAATGTCTGGGTGTCATTAATCTGATGGTAGTGGAGTGGTACCATTACAGCCACACACCCTAAATCAATGACTGATGCATGGGGTGGGGTGTGTGTGTGTCCGTGTAACTGAAATATTCCTGTGAAGAATTTGCGTTGCACTTTACGTCGTCTTTTGATCCTTTCTCCTTGCACTGCTGATGATCTTTACTCTACAGGAGGGCCTAATGAGTTGATTCGCCTTCATGAATAAAGAGAGAAAGCCCACGCACACACACACACACACACACACACAAATGACTCAGACTGTTTGTTTTAAAGAGTGAACAGTGTGATAAATCACAAATGCTAGTTAGAAGTAAATATTTGCATGTGCTAATTGGACTCATTAATGACAGAGATATGAGTGGGGGCTGGGAGGGAGGTAGGGGAGGAAAAAAGAGATGAGTGACTACTTAAATATACACCACTGATCAGCTATCTAATTGGAGCTTTGTAATGCACATGCACACACTCAGCAGCACTGTTCAGCGTGTTGGGCTGTGGGAGAGGAATGATTAATACCTTTCTTAGACACACATGCGGATGCGCACGCTCGCAAAACACACTCGGGCAAAGACTCTTCACTGAACCCCACGTCTCCAAAGAGGCTTTCAAGTAAATTGAGTTTGGGTTTAGGGTCCTGTTTATATTAATGAGTCCACTGCCGGTTGAGTTAGGCCCAGTGCTCTGTGTTATTACCTGCTTGATAATGAATGCCAGCTTGACTAGCAGCAGTCAATGGAGGCTGCCTCACACAGCAGATAGCGCCGCGACTCGCCACTGGCCTGCAAGAATAGATTAGCTGTGATCTCCCCAGACTGGAAGATGATAGCAAACAGCAAAGGCAGGTGGAAACTGGTGGTGGACATTGAAGCTTAAAAGACTTTTTGAAATTGCCGTATACCAGACCTTGATCAAACAGCATTAGCAAATAATTGAACACATTTGTTTTAACCTTCCAGAAATAGCAGATTGGAGGTATTTGTTACACAGGACAGTATAATGAGAATCTGGAAGTTTAAACTGTTTTAGTGGTAATTTGGTTAACATTTTGGTGATTACCTTAGCCCACCAGCCCATTCGCAGGTACTGACAGACTATACAGCATTGTCTTAGCTATGGATGGGTGCATATCACTGGTATTCACTCTATTCTCAGGAAAAGTGCAAAGGAATCACGTTGATGCTACATGGCTACATACGACTAGATGGTTAAAGTCCCTCTCTGGTCATTGATTTAACCCTAGAAAATTAGCGTTGGGTGATCTTCACCCATGCAATTGTGGTTAATGGATTTTCATTGTGTTGCTATTGTCTGTGTTCTTGGGTGGCTTCATGCCGATCACTGATGTCACAGAAGGCAGGCATATTTCCCTGCCCCCATCCCTCCTTTTTTTTCCAACAGGCCTGTGTTTGGGTGATTTTCACCCGACGTCAGTGATAAAGAGTAAAATATTTTTTGGGTTGGAATATACTGTATGTACATATAATAAATCTCTCCTACGGTTGTCAGTGATGCAGGGAGACTATGCCTTTACCGGGAAAGTTCCCAGCTCCATTATTATGTTTTTAAGGAATTTTTTGTTCATGATTCCCTAATTTTTCACTAATTTTAGAGGCTTTTTATAGAGTCTCACCATGATACCTTTTTTCGTTTTATGAGACATTGTAAACGGGAAAATAAAAGAAGAGTACTTCAATTTGCCATGTGTTGTTGTACTTAAACCTCCTGAGACCCTGCATCTACGTGTGAACATCGTATTTTAGGTTCCCTGCACCATAACCCTAACCCTCGAAGTTTTGAAAACTCCTATTGTGTTTGCTAGTCCATGACTCTCCAGAAGCTGTGTGCTGAACCCAGCAGCAAGCGCAGTTCATGGCCACAATCTACTATTACTTATTACCATTCATATTACTACTACTTATGACTATATATTATTCAAAGACATTGCTTATTTTTTATATTTATTAGGTCCTACTAACCCCAAATAACTAGGGTAAATCAAAAATGCATGGCTCAAAAAGTTGGGGTCTCAGGAAATTGAAGTATCTTTTATTGGGTATATTATAGCGGGTAAAATATACCCAACGTTCGTGATGGTGTTATTAATTGTTACGTTGGTGTTCTAGGCAAAAAAGCTAATCATTGTAATCATTATCAAATTTGCACATTTAGGGTGCGACTCATCTCTGGGTGCAACTATAGCTCACCTGGAAGCACAGACGTCCCATGTATATAGGCTAAATTTCATGACACAATAGCTTGGGTTTGATTCTAGTTTGTCGTAATTTACTGCATAATGTCCTCCTTCTCTAATCCCACGTTTCCTGTCAAAATGTGAAAACAAAAAAGTTATTTTTTCTCCATGAAAAGATGCCCTTTCTACCTCAAAAAGGACTTGATGTAACACTACATGCTTACTTCCTTTGTAATTCACAGATCTACAGAGTACAACTACACTACAACTTTGCTCACATACTGTAAAACTCAATGCTACACAATGACAAGCTGTAATATTGGAGTTATTCAGCCACACATGTTTGAGCTGGAAACAGAAGATGAATGATGATATGGAAAAGTCTCCCCATGTAAGTTGACAGGATTGGTTCCTCTGGATTGTGACATACAAAACCACAGAAGTCTGAACTTGTGCTTTTCAGACTGTCATCAGTACACTGCAGTTTCACCGTGGAAATGCTCAATGCTCAGCCATGGCTACTTATTTCATTCCCAATATGTCCTCCAGGACAAAAGCACCATCTGGACATGTTAACAAGGTAAAGACAATAGATTTTCACTGGAGGGGGTCTTTAAAATGTAGGTTTGATTGAAGGTTATCTTAGACGTAAGTGATAATCAATAGTTGAAACATGAATCTGCTTAAATTGAGTTAACCTATAGCTGAAAGCTGCCTGTTTTAGCCTGCAATGCAGCAGCAGGGGCAAACACCAGATGTATGGAGCTGCTGTCTGAGAAGACCAATCCATTATGTGAATCAGTGTGAAGGAGGCACTTAAAGGCATCAGCTGATCATCAGCTCATCTAGGTGGCACAAATGGCTTCGTGTTTCTGCTTGAGATCTACAGTATAACCGCCATTTTAGCGGCTTAATTAAACCACTGGGCATGATAACCCACGGCTTTATTCTCTCCGTGCTCACTCTTTCTCAAGTGGAAACATGTATGAAAACATTGTTATGGCAAATGCTCTTTCCACCCACATGTTTATAGCACACGCAAGCTTATTCTACCGCAACAGTCAAATGTTATTCTTGAAAAGAAGAGCAATTACCCACCGGAGTAGCAGCAAAACTTCAGGAATTAGCTGAACATCACAAATTAATGATATATAATTATAACATTATCCACAACAACATACATTTTATTATGACTGAGCCTGTGAGCAAACCAGTGCCTCCAACGAGAGATACAAGCTCCGCTCAGATTGTTTTCTGAAATTTTGAGACTGCTAAAAAAAAAAAAATCACAACTTTGTCATGAAATATGACTTCATACTCTCAAGGGTCAAGACTGTGCTGTTCCAAGAATTCAGTAGCGTTTGCTAGTGAACCAAAAGCCAAGGCAGTTATGACAGCAGAGAGTAATAACTCAAAACATGTCAAAATATGACAAACAAAACACCTTTTATCCAGAATTCTGCTGTGGTTACAGACCATGTTAGGAAGAATCAAAGGATGTACAGAGTTATAAAGAGCATGTCAGGCAGATACTTGTGATGGACAGAGCGGTAGGTGGGGTGTCATTTTCAGGAAATTCGAGATTCTTTTTACTTTGCTGCATACAATTTCCTGAAAAGACATTCATGAGAAACCCTCCCAGAGCTACATTTCTTAAAACGTCTTTGCACTGCATCATTTCACACCCTAATTGATAACAGCCAATGTCTGTGTACCAATTACTACAGAGCTAGGCTGCATCTCAGAACTATGTTGTCTTTTTTTCCTTCACCTGATCATGTAATAAAATATAAATGCTGTCAGAATGAATCTTTAAAAGGTTAGAGAGTGTAAAGCAGCAGCCATTCTTCATAAATCTTGCCTGACCCTGGAGTTGGGTTCAGCCTACAAGCTGCAAATATTGTGATCCAGGTGGGATGATGTGTTTTTTTGGCCGTAGTGAGATGTAGTAAGAGTAGCCTATAGCTGGGTGTTTGAAAGGCTACAGCAGTCCATCTGCAGTTGCAAACAGTGAAATCCACAAGCTTTGCTCAGCATGAGCAGTCAACATTCTTCATGTGTAGCAATTGTGAGTACGGTACCCGGTGGGTATTACATTGAACTGGCCTCTGTGTGTGTGTGTGTGTGTGTGTGTGTGTGTGTGTGTGTGTGTGTGTGTGTGTGTGTGCGTGAGTGTGTGCTGTGGCGTCTCAGTGGTCTGCTGGTTCTCTATGAGTGAAGCTTCAGCAAGCTTTAATAATTCACCAGTCTCTTTTAGCTCCCAGACAAACTGAGTTTTCACCAACAGGGGATTCAAGGAGCAAGCACAGAGGCAGCTTTGATTTAAATGGAGTCCAGTCTCTCTCTCTCTCACACACACACACACACACACACTCACACATAAATGCACAGAAGGTTGTGATACTGTTCTCTGATATGCTTCCACAAATACTTCCTTCAACAGTAGTCTGTATAAACCCAGGGAAGAAAAATGCCATACAGCGCGCAAAGTCTGTATTTTAATGCCAAATGCGTCAGAACAAGCCGACAAGGGCTGTTCTAGTTCAAAGGTTTTTTTCCAAACACAGAATTGTATTGCTTCTTAAATTTTGAGGTCACAGCCATTGTATGCTATGCATCCCTCAGCATCATATCCATTTTGAGGCAGACACCCATCCATAGTGCATTCAGCCATTCTATGTAGGTGTTAAATTACCATATAATTTTTCTGTTTACAGTAATGGTTTATGTGTCATGCTTGCTGTTATGTTTTTTTTTTTAATTTCACTTGTATTTTGACACTCAATTCAGCTAAAATTTTTAACACAGTTGGAGTTTTTACCAACTTATCAATTCAGGGAATGTTGCATGGCCACATTATTTTCAATATTTTGCATTGCAGTGGTGATTAGGTGTGGACACCTCCAGTGGACACCCTTCAGTATGGTTTAGTTTTTGAAGGAGACAGCCTCTGAACTAGAACACAGCAGTAAAATACAACTACATAGTGTTGTGGCGTCTCTCAAGAGCAGTCAGTCTTCTTTCAGTCTTGTCACTCCAACATTTTAAATGGCCCAGTGTCCCCAACCCTGTGCAACACAAACAACCAAGCTACCAAAAACCAAAGTTGCACAACGTTGGAAAGAAAAGAGAAAACCTGAAAAAGAGAAACTGAGGATTAACGACAGAGTTGAAATTGATTGACTGCTGGGTTTTGTCAGCAAAATCTTATGTAAAGATAATCAAGAGTGATTTAAGAAGATGTGAATCACATTTTGTTTGTTTTGATTTTAATTATTGCAGAGCCCGCCGTCAGTGGTTCAAGCTTGTGTGATTAAACTCATCAGCACCAGGTAAATTCCTCCGTATTTCACAACATATTGGAGTTTTAAATCTGCCGCAATGATTGGTTTGCCAGAAATGATGAGGGGAGCAACTGTAGCAATGGAGATAGCAGTATGGTAAAAACCCAGAAAGCACCCATAAAATGATTCTGATGCTCCAGATAAAATAGAAACTCAGTGTTCAGGAGAAGGACTGCAGATTGCAGTCTAAAAAAAGAAAACACCTGAGGGTCATAGTGCATCAGTAATGTATGTAATTACTGTTCCTGCCAGAAGAGGGAAAGTTCTGCTCTTTAGGTTTAAACTCTAATGTCTTTGATCTGTGACAACAATCAAAAATCTAACCCTAAATCTATGACAACATTCTACAATTTGTTATTTGAATTAAATATTTGCAACTTAGTTGTGTCCACAGTTTTGTTTTATGTTTTTTTTTTGTTTTGTTTTTTGGGGTTTTTTTTTTAGGGGGGGGGGTTGATTGCAATGGGAGCACCACCTGTTCACACTACAGTAAAAGCACTGGCAGTGTCACAAGGCACTGTGCGTCTATTTCATACTTTGCCCTCCGCACTTGGCATCTTTTCTAGGTCACCAAGAGTTACAAAGATTTTCAAATTTTACCCATCTATGTAATCACAATGGGGGAGGGGCAGGACAGGTAACACACCAATCAACCATCACATTTTAAGCTACATCTACATGAGGAGAAGTCAATAGCATTGGTGACTGAGCATTCACATCTGTGCCAGTTGACATCCCTGAAACAATATTACAATATTAATAAGGAAAAATACTGCTTGGAGGAACATGTCATTCACAATGACTCTACCAGGTAAGCCGCAGTTAGCTAGAGTCAGCCATTTGATCTGCACTCGCAATTACTTTTGCAGATATTCCATATCATAGCAACCAAAGCATATCAGTTAAAAAAAAGTGCTGTGATTCAAATGCTCCCAGCTGGGCACTTTTTGAGGAGGATCTAGCTTTTTCAAGTTGCAAAAAATATTTTGGTGGTCACTTGGGTTGGACTAGAATATCCGAATATTCGGTTGTTGTGGTGGTACAGGGTTTCCCCAGTGCTTTATAGGCCTGGCCACCAGGCCACCAGGCCACCAGGCCACCAGGCTTTTGTGTCTCATAGTAAGTCTGCCTTTTTGCATCTGTGCACAACAATGCACTACTGTTTCAAATAGACTTTATTAAACAGACTATACTTTACACAAAATCTTAAGGTAAACCTAAAAAGTACAGCTGTCCTGGCAGAAAACAAGAGGTTTAAGAGTAGTTAAATGTTGCCTTACAGACCTTTGTAGGCCTGAGGCAGTCCTGCATTAAGGAGCACTTGGTCTACATGCATAATACCAAAAAATAAATAAATAAAAATCCATGTCAAACACAAAGTGCATGAACACAGTCTGCTTGTGTACCCTGAATTAAGTTAAACCCCTGGAGCTCGTTGCCTGCTCACAAAGAAACTTAACACAAAGAACCACAACTGACTTTTCTTTAACTCTCTTCAGAATAAAAACGTAGATACACACACACACACAGACACACACAGACACACAGACGTGTATGACAGTGATCAGTATTGAAAAGGGTACATTGTAACCCCATGTCTAATTTCACAGATGCTGAACAAATTGTTCTCCAACCTAAAGAACGTGCTCGTGCGGGCGGTGTAATTTGTGCGACTGTGTATGTGTGTTTTTATTTGTGTACGCGCGTGTGTGTTTGACTGTGTATTCATCTCGCATTCAGACAATGAGAGAATGTCAGGGAGGCGTGACGAGAGCACAAGATGCAGGGGGAATGTGTATGTGATTGTGTCTGTTCGTACATTGAGACGCTGTGAGAGTGTGTGTTTGTGTGCGAGGGTGAACGCACAAGGGTGGGGGATGCGGCCAATACAGTACACGAGTACATCTCTGCATTAGGCGGCAGTGCAGAACGGCCGACAAAGCTTCACACGGGGCACATCTCTTGAGGATGCAGAAGCCGTCACGTATTCGTCTGATGCAAGTTGACAGTTTAACTTTTAAACCGATTTACAGTGAAATGACACTCAAAACAGCCTCACTCACTGCTGGAGAACCAATGAATAGCCAGACGTCATTTTTGCCCTTTAACATCAAGTTTACCTTGTCTTCCCCCCTCCCCCCTCCTCCATTTTAACGCTTCCAGGCTTCCCTTGGTAACCATGTATTTAACATCACACACTATGAACCACAGGTAAGCTCCTCAGGCAAAATGTGCAGAAATGTAGACTTATGGAAAGTGTGCATGAAGGACTCAAAATACCTGCTAGAGATTCCTCTTGTGCTTGATGAATTGATAGTGTGATAGCCCTATGCACCAACAGAATGGTGAATCCATGAGATTGCACATTGGAATTGGGCCTTATTCATAACCTGAGGCCCAGATCAACAAGACTCAGAAGGTAACACTGGGTTCCTTACATGTTTACTGCTATTTGAAAAGGAAAATACAGAAAGACAAGCTTAAATTGAATGAACTTTAGAATAATTCTATTCAGGAATTTAATGAGTCATTTTCTCTGCAGGGAAAAACCCACAACCATCCTTCCTTCTATGCATATTTTGGTACAAAGTGTGCACGGAGAGAAGCTGTTATTCACAGATGGATCCATCATCAATATGTCTGTGAGAGAGATGACATGAGAAGAGTACATTTTTACAAAGATTTCTCTCATTTTAAATAGAAAAAAATAGAAAATCAATATGTGGCGGTCTATGCTAATAGACTGCCACACATAAATCATTATATGGGAAACACTGGTTTGTGTATATGCAAAAAACATCACTATCACAAACTGTAGACTCAGCAGTAACTGACTCAAGAAGCAATTCATACATTTCTATTTAAGTATTCATGGATAGTTAAATAAATCAGCCTTTTGGTCTCCAGGAAAGGATTACGAAAGCTCTATAGAGCCATCGAGCATCATCACAACTTCAGGTGGTTTCATGCCAAAAAAAGGAGGAAATCTGTTTAGTCCCAATAAGAAAATATGACAGCTCAGGAGCTTACCTCTGTGACCAGCACCGGAGCAGAGTTTAACCTTATTACAAACAATAGCTCCCCGATGGATATGTAGCTGGATGTGAAAATCTACGATGTGTGTGTGTATGAGCATGAGTGTGTGTGTGTCGGTGTTTTCTCTTTATAGTGTGCGTCTTTAGAACTACACTTACACACACATCAATCTACCTCCTCATAAATGGACTGTCAGAAAAAAAGTTGTTTGTGTTCAAAGAGTGGCCAAATAGGAAGCAGGAAGGAAGCAGATAGAAGAGAGAGTGTAGAAAAATAAAGAGTGCGACAGAAGACAGATTAAAAGTATAGAGAGAGAGCAGGCGGTCTGATTGTGCCCAGAGATCCTGCCTGCCAGGTTTGAACTCCAACTAGGGGAGTACATGTTTCCCACTGTTCCTGCTCATGAATACTGTTCTTTCCAGAAAAAGAAACTGCTTCGATAATCAGACATTTGTATGGCATGGTTTCTGCTTTGACATGCTTGATTTAATAGAAACTGTCCACAGATTAGACTCATTTGTTCATGTGTGGGGTTCACTGTTCTCCTCAATATAAGATGACAGCATAGTGTGACAGGCTGATCTTTCCCAGCCTGTTTCCATCCCCACCCACACAATCCCGTCTGTAAAGAGCACGGAGGCAGTCCCTGAATGTTACAGTCAGATGACATTTATGGCATGACAGCACACTTTTAACACATTCTCCACTGTATGCATATGTGCACATGTGTGTGTGCTCGCGTTTGTGGTACTCAGGATGTGTCGCCGTCTGGTTAAATGTGACATTTCCGTGGTTAGAGCTTGTGAGGCCGAAGCCTCATTAAAGGTTATCTGTTAATTACGAGGACAACTTGGGGTCAGACTGAGGTTACAGCACCACTTTCTCCCCGCTGCTTTCACACCGAGTCAGATACAAAAGTGTTGAGAGTGGCTTGTTTCGTCTGACCCCATATTGAATGTGAAGCCACTCGAAGCAAAGAGAAGAGACCACAGCGGCTCTATTGTCCCAATACAGCACACACTCACATCCATAAAAACCTAATACTGAAACCTGATAAGGACATAAAGCCAAATCAAATATGGTCTTACAGTATTAAGCTCTAATGTAAACTTGTGAATAGTGTGCTGCTCTGTGCTCAGAGGTATCCACTGCACAAACAGCCTGAATCTCAAACAGAGAATATGGAGCCACTAGCCGCAACAGACAGGCATGAGCTGAGGGGGAATGTCTGTAAAATGGGCTGGATTGAGTTTCAGCCTTTTTATGATACAGGAAAAGTTGTAAGATTCCATATGGATCTCAAGCTTTCAAATCGACTTGAAGAATTTGCTATAAACATGGGGTCAGAGGACAAATTTTTAGTGGTATTTCTGGGCAGAATTGGAGAACTTCTCTGTCAGAGTGAAACAACAGCTGCAAACCAAAAAGGTCATTTCTCTGACATTAAACTTTCATGATTCTCGTGGGTGAATGGGGTCATTGCATCACCAATTATTGGGAAACAGCAAAAATGGGGTAAAAACAACTTTATCTTACTCACAGGCTGCTGTAAGTTCTTATAGCCTACCAAACACAAATTAGTCAAACTATGATCACTAGTCACAGCTACACATACTGCTCCACTGTTTCGCTGTCATCAGGACAGATGAGGCATTTCCAGCATTTTTGCAGGAGTTCCTTAGTGGCAGGAGTTCCGTTAGGGCATCCATCAACTTCCCTTTTCTCCAGCCGTGGCCATAGCAGCTAAATGCCAGCGTTATCTAGGAGAGTGTGGGACTTGTGAGATTTTTTCAAGCTGGAAAACAAAACTTGGACTCATCAGTCCAATTTTCCTTGAGCTTTAATGTGAGCAGATCTGTTGGCTCTGAATGCTCACGAGTCCCTTTGTAGTTTAATAGTCAGTTTTTGAGAATAATCAGTTGTTTTATTTTGCCTTTAGTAAAACATTTCACGCGTTTTATCCTTAGAAGGATTGTTTAACTATGTGAAATGTCTTTAATAAAATCCCTATAATTAAAGGGCTCATATTATGATTTTTGGATTTTCTCTCTTTCTTTTGGGGTGTTGTATAGTTGTTTTTTGTGCATCTAGAAGGTATGAAAGCTTAAAAAGCCTAAAGTCCATTTTCTCCAGCAGAAAATACTGCTCCTTACCTGCCTGAACCACCTCATTTACAGTCCAGGCTTGTCTTCTGTTACTTATTTATGTCACCATCGAACACATTTGCATAACACCTGCCTGGCGGCTAGTTTGGCACACCCTTAAAGAACAAGCAGCTCCCTCGCGGGCCACCACTATTTCATCGCTGGAGCTGCTTCTGAGAAGGCTACGTCTCTATAACTCAGAGGCTTGGGGTTACAGACTGAATCCAGCATTACCTTGTTTTTGTCTGGCCAGCTGACCAATCAGAGCAGACTGGGCATTTTGGATGGGAGGCCTTAAAGAGACAGGAGCTAAACAGAGTGTTTCAGGCCGATACGCTTCAGCAATGTGCATTATGATTAAAAAAATATTGTGTTTTTTGTACATTAATGCATGAAGATATGCTGTAATATACCTCAAACATCAAAAGTAGAGACCCGTAAGTGTGCATAATACGGGCTCTTTAAAATCACCAGGCAAACAAACAACAACCCTGTCTAAGATTGATGCCACTTAAGAAACCCCTCCGATATGCCACTTGCATAATAACTTGGATAACGGTGTAAAAGTGTGTCTACACTCAATTTACTGAAGCAATTCAGTAAATTGTCTTAAAAATAAAATATGACAGCTGAATGGCAGTGCATTAAGCAGCCTGCATCACTTCTCTCCTTTGACGGCTTCCTATAATACGCTGTATATTGTCCTAGGGTGCTGTGTATAATATCCATGGAGAGGAGTGTCACTGTGGATCTGTGGAGGCATCAAGCTTTTAGATGGTGTTTTGACAGCATCTTTTTATGTACCCCGAACATGAGCAAAATGCACAAATTCGAATGCAGTTTGGAGGCATAATAAATTGCACTTTAGAGGTAAAACTGCAGAATGTTGACACTAAGGAACTCACTTTTTTGAGTCATTATGCTCCGCACACTTTAATTTTGAACAATGGCATGACAGGAGGGGACGGTGCTACGACAGCCGATCACCAGTAAGTTTATCAGCAGCAAAGTGGGATCATTGCTTTGGCTGCAGGACTGCATGTACAACAAGAGTATAAGACTAGTTAAACGAGTGCAAACTTGGTTTAAAGTAAAAACAAAATACTGGGCTGTCATTGGACACTGCAAGATGTCCATTTGTGTTTGTTAAATGCAATGAAGCAGACATTCTATTTGATTTAAGCTTAAGGGAGCAACTGGCTCCATTCCCCCATGTTAATGTAATCATATTACCACACACGAAAGCTATTGTCATATGCTTCTGTCAAAAGAGTAATGGAAATGCTAGCAGGCTTTATATAAGTAAGAGGGAGAACAGGGTCTTGTGTGAGAGCACAGCAGTGTAAAAAGCCTATATGCAGGACCTAATTTCATGCAATCAACAAAGCCACTTTGTGTCAAACCTTTGCTCTTTTTAAATCCCCCTTTAAAGGAGCTGCAGGCCTCTGAATCAAGACTTGGACATGCATCACAGAGGCTCACAATTTCATTTCACACTGAATGGAATTAGCCAGTGGACCAACCCTACAAAGTGGCTTTAAAAGATTTTAGTTCTGCCCCAAAACACTCGGCATGTCGTCGCTGTGAAATGTGAATATGAGGATGTGAGCATTGCGCATGTTTCTGCGAGTGAATGTGTGAGTGTATGAATGCGTCGGACAGAAATGTGTGAAAGAAATAGATTCATAAAGGTCATGACTAAAATGTCCTTTTACTTTAGAAAATTACCCAGTAATGCTCCACTGCAGGGCCGGGCCTTTAATATCAATATGTCCATTTCATCTGAAGCCAAGCATTTGCTTTTCACCGTCACTGCTGGGAGAGGGGGAGAGGGAGAGAGAGAGAGAGGGGCCTGAGGACTGGGTGCAAGTGAGGCAAAAACAGAACAAGGGAACTGATTACTACCTGCTCTCCTTTCTTTTTCTATATCATACATTTCTATACATGTATATCCACTTATTTGCTGCCACTGTGTTGTAGCTGATACATTTCTTACACAGCAAACAAGCCACATTTAGGTAGAGTAGGATTTGACTGATGCATAATTACTTGTCAGTGAGAGGTAGGCTCTGTGGTCCTGTTCTGTGTTTGTAGATGGCTGTAGGCAGGGATGCACTCTTATGACCTCCTTTGAATTTTTCATGTTTTGATTTTGCAGACTTCAATTCAATTTTTCATTAAGAAACTTAAAGCTGGAAACATTTGAAGTCTCTCTGATTCCACTGTCTCCTCTCGCTTTGATCCATCTTTTCTTTATCCATAACAAAGCTGATAGATTAAGAGAAGACATATGGAAGAAGGACAGAGAAACCCCGGGCCAGAGAACAACAGAAGGAGACAGAGGGAGACGATCCTCTGTGTTTGCTGCTGTGTGGTTCTGGCTGAGGTCCAGCAGGGCCCGAGGACCCAATGTTGCAGCTCTGATGAAGCGAGCTCTGCAGCCCCACTCTTCTCCCTCTGCTTACCCCCTAACACTCCATCCCTCCAACCATTTCTCCCGTTCCCACAGTTCCTCCACAGCCTCCCCTCTTGTTCGCCTATACTTGTTAGCTTTCTCCACACCTCTTGCTCCCTCCCTGCCTGCCTGTACCCTGCCAATGTGATCCATGTGCTCTGCTCCTGCACAGACTTGCTGAGCCAGCAGAAACGGGGAATATTTACAGATCAGTCAGATGGGGTTGAGCTCTGCTCCTACTGCACACTCACAGTTCCTCGTCAATCACTGCGACAACAGCTGCAACACACAGGCGGGGACGCTGCTACACACAAACAGGCATTTTAGCCACTCTGAATATGAGCACACACACACAAGCTCAAACAAATTCCCCTCCAGACATGTTTAAAGATGTATAAAAATAATTACCTGGTTAGAAACTATTAAAATTACATCTGTGGGTGCCTTACAGGAGCTTTTGAAGTATTCCAGTTTTGTGTTCCACATGTTAAAATGATATCCTGATTCCAGAGAACTGGATAAGCCCTGATTCTGGTTTATTGAAACCCAATTATACCAGCTGGAACACTTTAAAAGACACTGTTCCATGTATGCATCTTATTCCAGTTTTCTGATCAATGCCTGGGATACTAGTACTTACCATGTATACAGAAATATGAATAACCAGATTTCTCTATGCTCCATGTAAATGTTACATCTTGAATAGAATCACAACCGGGATAAACCTCATAACCGGGATACTATTGTGTATGTAAACACAATATACGCCTCCTACGTCACTGAAAATAATCCAGAATCTATGATTATGTCATATTTTTCATTCCAAAGGTTTAAATACTGGATATAAGATATCTAATGCTTTACTGAAAGGCCTGTCCCAATGTATGTGCAATGCATGCCAAAGGTTTCCTCCTGCACTTGTGCACGTCTCCTGTTAGACAGGAACAACTTCTAAAATTTGAGAAATTTCCCATTTTCAGCTGATAAATTTGAAAACAGTTTTAACATGCTGAAGCCCAAACATACATTATTCTATACTAGTAGTGCAGTGCTTGCTGTCACAATGTGATATTATCATCACAGCATACAATTCATTTGATGATGTTGCAACAAAACCTAAGAGCAACAGGATCACAGGTTAAACTCCCCTCACACTTGGGAAAGTATAACAGAAATCGACTTTTAGTCAAAAAATGAGGACTGCTCATTCAAATAACTTGAAATTCAACACTGCACTTCCTTGGCTCCACCGCAGCACACCCACCAAGTGTGATGTTCATCAGACTGAAGGTTTTCAAGAAAAGCAAAAGACAGACAGGGATTCCTTTAATTATCATTAGATGACGGGTCACATCTGAGACCACTAAGAAAACCCAAATCAGACTATTTTAGACAACAAACTTACCATCCGTTATTGTTTATGATTGGATTTTTTTTAAGGAAAAAATCACCAGTCCAATTGATGACATGCTAAAGTAAGACCACTTATTCTGAACATGGTCCCAAAAAGTTAAACGACAATCGTAAAATATAGAACACAACTTAACTGTCTGGAAAATATTTTTTTACTAACTTTGAAAAATATGAAAATTGACTTTTGACGTGAGAAAATACTGTCTAATGGTTACTTTGATCAGTAAAACCAACAAGCCTAAGAATCTGAACAAGCATTCACTGATAATTTCAGTGAATATGTATTTAGCTTGAGTACCCAGATTTACTCTTCACATTCTCAAAACGAACCTCATCCAATAACAAGATTAAACACCTGAAAATGCTGTCTGAAATAAAGTAACAACACATCAGCCACTTCTGACTTCTTGTTCCCTCCTGGCCTGATGAAGACATTTAGTTAACTAACTCTTTTCATCTTCTCTCTGAAGCAAACACATCGACTCTGGCTGCTGAGGTGTCGAATGAAGCCGCATAAAGAAGCGAGTTCAAAAAACTACACCTGCATATATGTGTCCTGTCAGTTTTGCTTTCATCAGCTCAGTTCAAAGATTTAATTGATTGAATCTCTGCACTTTTCCCTCACTAATGCCAGTACTACAAGCTTCCTCTAACATCAACTGTGTGCCCACGGCAGACAAACTGAAAACCCACTGTTGCTTTCTTTTTCTTTTTTTTTACCCTTTCTTCCTCTTCTCCTGTTTTTCCTTCCATGCCTCAACTTGTGGATATGTAAGGGATGAATCATGAAGTCCGATGGGAGTTTAACTAAAACTACACAGACAGTGCAGAGATGCGTGTGCGCGCACACACGGTAACACACTGCTGTGCTCTAAGCAAACAGATGATGCTGCCAAAGAGAGGTGTTGCGCCTGCTAACTCTGTCAGCCCAACAAGGTCAACATTCAAAACACAGGCAGCATGTGTGTGTGTTTGTGAATGCGTGCATGCATAAGTGTGTGGGCGTGTTTGTGTGCAGTGCATAAACACGAGAGACCTTGACATCCACTTTTTGCATCTACTACCCAGCTGTGGCAGCACCCTGATCACCCTGTTGCTGTTCCGACGTCCTGCCAGCACCCCGTCAATCACAGTGACCCTGTCCACCCCTCGGCCTTCATGCAGCATTTTACAGAACCCCTTTGCCCACCTTCTCCCTTTATCGTAGCTCCGTCCCTCACCTGCCGGTAGGGTCAACAGGAGCCATAATGTCAGCAACCTGGCCAGCATCGTGGTAACAGTCTGCCCAGCAAATGATGTCACTCAAGGACAAACAGTCGCACCGAATCAGTGCAGCTGCCCTGACCTATTTGAAACTTTATTTCATGCATTCATTACATTTAAGGTTATCAACTCTCGCATATCTGATGTGACACTCACACTCACAGGCTTAATGTCACGCTTTACTGCTTTTAAATAATACTCGACACTAATTGGAAATGACACGATCAGTCATTTTAATGGTTATCCTCCAAACAGCTGCAGTAATTTATGCGTGGAATATCACCAGAGCAGCTAGTAGGACGCAGGTCAACTGGGTCCTAATCCTGGCACACGGGCCGACTGAAGCCAATTAAAGTATGATGCGATTTTGAATAACCACTACTTGATATATATCTATATATATACATATGCACTGATCAGCCACAACATCATGACCACTGGCAGGTGAAGTAAATAACATTGATCATATTGGTACTATGCGGTGTTCTGATGGAAAAACTTGGATTTTGTCATCCATGTTGATGAGACTTAGACACCCAAATAAACATCGTCCCACAACAAGCACACTCCCTCATGCAAATGGAAATCCCAAATTTCACTGGCCTACCCCTGCAGGAGAATGCACCCCACCACATGGAAACAACATCAATCAATCAGGAACATGTTGAGGAACATGACAATGGCCCAGCATGCGGATTTGACCTCCAAACTTCCTACACCCCATTCTGATCAAGCATCAACAGGATGCAGTGGAACAAGTTTAATTGACAGAGGCCCCACTGCACAACTCAACGTCCTGATGCCAGGACAGGTGTTCATAATGTTATCCCTGATTGGTGTATATGCACTCATAATATAAAGTAATATTTCACATTCCTGATAAAGGAGCAAATGAGCATATTTTGTAGAATTGCAGTCCACACTGAATGAAAAACACAAACCACCTTGTTGCACAGCCAACTCAGTCTGACCTACATTTATTTCCCTCGCGCAGTTTCTATAAGAACAAATTAGCATACCGCTCAAGTAAAACTGACAACTGGTGTTATGTTATAGGGTTTATGATTCCTTTTGAAATCTGCCAAAGGAAAAACAAAAATAATCCAAAAATGTGATAAGCTTTAATCTGCAATTTAAATGTGAAAACCTAAAAAATAGTGGTTTGATTTCAAAAACATAAGTCTCCAGATTATACATCAGCACTGCATTATTAACCAACAATGAAACTCGTTTTGACCCTGAAGTACCCTGATGCAACTCCAGTGTTGATTTTCAAAAAGGCCATGAGCTGCAATTTCATCCACACCTTTCAAATAGATTCATCATTAACACATCCGTGAACAGGCATTAGAACAGACATCTTGGTGTCAAACATGTTGCCTCAAACCACACTGACCTGACACTTCTCTCTTAATACATTTTTTCATGCACACAGAAATGCAGGAAATTGACAATTCTGTGACTTTAAGTTTGTGGCAGCAGCCTGTATTGATCACTGACTGTATGTAAAGATGGATGGATTCACCAATAGCTGCTGCAGGCAGGTCACTCAAATTATGAACTGTGCATAACTTTAAGCCTTATAGTTTAAATGGCTGAGAGACAGAAAAATTCAACCCCCTTGCAGTTGTCCTAAACAGAGAGATTACCTATAGAGATCAAAACTGTCTTTAATATCAGGCTGTAAACAAGTTTATTTTTGCTGTAAAGATAGCCATTTTAACATGGGGGCCTACTGAGATTGAGTCCCTTTTGGAGACAGCCTCCAGTGGCCATTCGAGGAGCTGCAATGATGTCATGTTAAAGCTAATAGTAAAGACCTTTCTTATCCTTTGGAGCACTTGGATTGACAATGAACTGCAGAAAAATGCTTAGAAACTCAATCCCTCTTGCAGAAATAAATTATCCAAGTCCGACTTGATGTACGTCATCTCATTCTGCTCCATCTACATTGTTTGCTATTGTCTTCCTGTTCTACTATACTGTTTTGTTCCTTCCTTTATACATCTGTTTGTCCATCTGTCTGAGTTCCTCGCTCGTTTTTCAGGAGTACTGGAGAGGAATGCCTCAAATAAAAGTTGAGCCAACTCCAAGCCAGACATTAATAATTGAGGAGGGCAGGAGGCGAGAGAATGACTCCTGCAATATTCATATGTCATATTGACTTGACTGCCAGCCACTCGCCCGTGCACCCCGTACTTATGAAGTCTCACAGATGACTGAGGATGCAAAGCTGTGTCCTCCCCGAGCCTCCTCCTAGATCTCCCTTTTCCTTCCCTCTATATGCTGCCACCTCCTCAGTCTGCCATCTCTCTTCTTGTCCCCTTCTCCTTCCCTCCGCTGCTTCTTTTCATCCCCTTCTCATCTGCTGCCATCTCTCAGAAGAATATGGCATGCCCATGGGCCAAATTCAATTATAGACCAAATTAAAGAGATGCTTCTCAACTCCCTTAACAGACAAAAGGAACACACGCGTGCACGAGATGCACTGGGGCTACAGTCGCACACAACACACATGGACCACCACCTCCTGCCCACCCAACAATCACTCCTAACACACACACAGTCATATATTCACATTCTCCACCTTCAGTTGTTTGCAAAAAAATAAAATGAAAATGAACACAAACCACTGGCAGGTAAATAAACAAACTGTAATTTCAAACTGTGTCCTCGAGTTCGGTCCCCTCCCCAAATCGCACATCTCTGATGAGGCTTTCCCGCTGTTTCACACCAAAAACTTGCCCTTTCTGCTTTTTACTCCAAGCCCTAGATGCAGTCATTAATGAGCCATATTAATGGCAACATAGCTGTGAATAAGCAGCCAGCCGCCTGACTGTTCCAAATCCACGAGGACAATCTGATGAATTAGACAGTAAAGCAGGGGGAACCATCATTAGTACCAGTCGTCTACATTTTAGCATCAGCCGTAAAATATCAAATACTCAAAAAGAGTTGGAGTGTTTCTGAGGTCAACCAATTATCGAGCGCCGCAAGCTATGCTGGCTGCCTTTCAACGTGATTAGATCTGAACCCACCGGAGGACATCCGGTCCACTTGTTCTCTTGTACAGAGAGCTGAGATTTAAAAGCTCAGAATTAAATAAAAAATAAAATGGTTTTGCATGCTGTAAATTGTACATCTGCTGCTCTGAGAGAGCTGGACAAAGGGGAAAATGGGATTTGATGTGAGGAGAGGCCCCTGCATATTAAAAAATAACCTCAGGCTGAAAGAGCATGGAGATGTAAAAGTATCCTGCTGCTGCTGTTAGACTACAACATAAATTTTGGTGATTTGCATTATTTTTACTTAGAGGTCTTTAATAAGTGGAACAACTGTCGTGACCCCTGGGCCAATAAAATCCTCAAAAAAATGTTAAAAACTTTTGTTAAAGCGCGTAAATTGAAAATGAGGTTGCTGCATACCATTCCTGAAAACCCAAGTTTTTAATAATGCATTTTTTAAAATGGAGCAATAGAAAGAAAAAAATAGCAAAACTAAAAACTCCTATGACTGCCTGTAAACACGGTTTTCCCTCATCATGTGAAAAAAAAACAGACACCAAAATATAAGATTCAAATGCTTACAACTCCACTGGGGATGACCTCAGTGTTAATGCATGTGTAGGGGAAGATTCCTCAAGTTTTTCAGAGTGTGTGTGTGTGTGGATTGTGGAACGTGGCAGGGAGTGGTGGTGGGTGTTGCTGCATGTCACCTCTGCTCTCCCTGGGGATAAAGTAATAATAATTCTCCACCAAACTGAATAGATACAGCCTGAGGGCTCAGACAATACATGGAAACAACAATTCGCGCACATACAACTTGAAATAGCCATAAACCAACAGCCGCCCCCACACTGTCCTCACTGAACCGGGCTTGTAACATTAGTCTGCGCCAACACCCAGTTAATCACACACACACAATATCAATTTGTGTGAGCACAAGCACGGCACAGTAATAAATATGTAAATAACCCCACAGTTTGTGTGTGTGTGTGTGTGTGTGTGTGTGTGTGTGTGTGTGTGTGTGTGTGTGTGTGTGTGTGTGTGCGCAAACAAACAGCACACACTCACACAAGGAGAGTCGGTGTAAGCTTTTTATGTCATACTGTGCTGAGATGGCGCACCCAACACACAAAATGACCTATCCATGACAGCAACTGTGGACAGATGGATCAACAAATACAAATGGATCAATTGGAAAGCAGTGCATCTCCCATTTTCCCTCCAACCCCTTGACAACAAACACACACTATCCATGACTGTGACAGTGGGATGGGGGGAAAGCGAAAGGGGGGGCGTCTGTCATTGTCCTGTAAGGGGATATCGGAGCTGATGTTGGCGACTTATCCGCACTCTTCATAATCCATTGTGTGTGTGTGTGTGTGTGTGTATTTTTGCGCGTCCTGGTGTGTGTATGTGTGTAGCCGACCAGGCCTGGTGTTGTTGATAAGGGCTGAGGGCTTAGTCCTCAGTCACAGGGACACACTCAGAGCATTAATGAGCCCACAGCACAGAGGAGAGCCTCTGCCAAAAAGGTCTTTATCAGCCACTATAGGGTGTGTGTGTGTGTGTGTGTGTGTGTGTGTTTGTGTCAGTGAGAGAGTCCCTGTGTCTTCATATGTAGTTTTTTTTCTAAACTTTGCACAATATTTTTGGTTAAAAAAAAGTGTTAATGATCAAACACTCTTCCCCTCCCCACACACACGTGAGCGTGCACACACACACACACATAGAGGATTGCCTTGGTAGTGGATATAACCTGAAGGTGAGGCTGGAGGTTGAGATGCAACACACAGCAGTTCTGTCTGAGGGGACACATCCATCATATAGACAGCTTAAACTCAGTGTGTGTGTATATAAATATCTATATACATGTGTGTGTGATATCAGAAGTTAGTTAGTTGGGTAATAGTGTGATTTTGTTAGGGCAAGCAGCAAGGTGATTGAATGACAGAGTATTATATTGGTTGTCAACATTGGGCAGTGGATAAACGTCAGAGACAAAATGGAGACACGGACAGACTGATAAGAGCAGAGAGAGGCAGGTTGCCAAGAGGAAATGTCTGCATGTCTGTCTACACCACACTGTTGCTCATGACACAGGGAGGACAGTATTCCAAGTGCCGGAGTTCTCATATACACACTGAGTGCAATAACAAGTGACGTTCACTTCAAAGTGTACACAAAACCAGCCAAGAAAAAAAAGCACTCACCTACACACAGCAGAAAAACAGTTGTCAGCTCCAACTTTTTGATGAATGGCTTGTCTTCCACTCTCCCTCTGATTTGTCATGTTTAACTAATCAGGAGGCGCCGCTTTCACCTGCAAAAAGAAGGAAGGATGGGGACATCAGCAGGTGTGAAATATAGTGTCTGTTGCGCACCTTGAAAATTGTTTATCATTTACTTTTGAATTATCAAAAAGAATCAAGAAAAATCTATCAAATGAGCAGCCAGTCAGTCAGCCAGCCATCCAAAGAGAGACACATGAAAGGGAACCAGGCAGAGAGCGGTTTTGAAGTATTTCAGGTTTAGGACTGTGCATTAAGAATTTATGTGATCTAAGTGATGCTGGTTTGAGATTACAGCAGGGGAGGGGTTCGCTCAGCTGTACAGTGATACTGGTGCTCGGCAGGGGAGAAACTGCTGATCTGTGTGTACTATTTGACAGTAAGAGGGGGGATTCAGATGCACACATACAAGGGGAGGAGGAAGCAAAACAGTTGGGGGGGGGGGGACAAAATATAGGTAGCAGGAAAAATTTTACCTTGAAGTAAGAAAAGCCCCTTAGTCAACATTGCTGTGGCAGTGAGTTTCCTAACAATTAAAATCAAATCTTTTAAATAGATGTTTTTGCAACTTGTGAAATCTGGCCACCTATGACAAATTCAGCAGATGGTCTTTCAGCTTGTTACATCCGTCTGTCTGTAACTGAGAATATGTTTCTTTGACCACACTTGTCTTCTGTTAGGTGTTACATTTATTTGTTTTTTCCTTGTAAAAAACTACAGTGATGGTGTCTGCTCACAGAACATCTGATGCAGTGTGCACATTTAAACACTACTAGAAGCTGGTCCCATGGTTTATTTACAACAGTAAGGAGGTGGGGTTGATTTCTTTTCTATACATGTCCATCCATCCATTATCTGTACACCGCTTAATCCTCTGTAGGGTCGCAGGGGGCTGGAGCCTATCCCAGCTGACTTGGGCGAAGGCAGGGGACACCCTGGACAGCTTGCCAGCCTATCGCAGGGCTACACATAGAGACAGACAAACAGGCACACTCACATTCACACCTACAGTCAATTTAGAATCATCAATTAACCTCAGCATGTTTTTGGACTGTGAGAGGAAGTCGGAGTAGCCGGTGAAATCCCATGCAGGTAGAACATACAAACTCCACACAGAAAGATCCCAGAAACCAATTCTGAAGAAGAACAATGGAGCTCCATCCTGTAAGTTGACGGGATTGGTTCCTTAGGGTTGTTGCACATGAAATCCTGGAAGTTTGATCTGACTGTCATTGGTACACTGTAGTTTCAAGGTGGAAATGCACAGCTAGCACTCACTACTTATAATATGTTAAATAATACATAATACATGTGTTCTGGCATACAAAAAATATTAACGTGAAAAAAAACATCAAAAGTGGTCAAAACTTAAAAGTGAGAAACCTGTGTGCGGTTTTCTTGTTGTGGCTGATTGCTGTAAGTAAGTTAAGAGGACCGATTTGAGGTGTGACTCAGAATTGAGACTTGTGATTTAAGACTTCAACTCACAAATAATTCAAGGAAAACACTGCTGAGAGAGCTCGTTTTTCTTAACAATGGAAAAATGACCTTTTGACATTGAAACCTGACTTTAATAAATAACACTCAGCGCAACAAGTATGAATAGAAAGCTGACAGCATGCTCTTGTGGAGGACACCTGCGCTACTCGATTCATATTAGACGGTTTACCAACTATCTCTGTATCAGCCCGGACACAGAAAACACACTTGCTCACATAACATGTCTGGTTCCTTAAATGGCAGCGTCTGCTTCCCAAGCCCTCAAGTAATAGCCGTCATTACAGCACCCCAGCAACATAGCACACACTCACACGTGCACATTGTCCAGCAGGTTATTACAGTGGCAGTGTAGCTTATTACCCTGCCTCAGCACCACTCAATTATTCAGCCCGAGTCCACAGGGAGAGGAGAGGCAGCTCACTGTGCTACTTACAATATGCCTAAGTAGGCCAAAGAGACTGACTAAAGTATGACATATACGCACCACAGCATTCCTGTGCAGACCGTAGGAACTGGGAACTCTGAGCATGGATAGCATATTTTAGGAGCCGCTGTAGCAATTCAATGTGTACTTGTATTATTCATGTTTAGGTCTGATTTCACAGCCTGGTTGTGGGGACTTGACTTTCTTTTATTGACAAAAAGCCAAGTGTCCATAATGTAAGGTTTAAGTCTTGGTTTAGGTTTGAGATTTAGACTTGGTTCAGGTTAAGGTAGACTGATCAGGTCAGGTTGTATTGGTCCCCCTTATGTGATCAAAAATGCTGTGAACTATTGGACATGGACCAGAGGACCTCTCAGAGTGTCCTATCGGGTCTGGTACCAGGACATTGGCACTGGATCCTTTGGGTACTCTGGCTTGTGCAGTGGGGCCTCTGTCAATCCAACTTGTTCCACTGCATCCTGTTGATGCTTGATCAGAATGGGGTGTAGGAAGTTTGGAGGTCAAATCAACATGTTGGACCATTGTCATGTTCCTCAATATGTTCCTGATTGTTTGATGTTTTTTCCATGTGGTGGGGTGCATTTTCCTGTGGGGGTAGGTCAGTGACATTTGGGATTTCCATTTGCATGAGGGAGTGTTCTTGTTGTGGGACAATGTTTATTTGGGTGTCTAAGTCTCATCAACATGGATGTTAAAATCCAAAGTTTTCCATCAGAACACCACACAGTACCAATATGATCAATGTTATTCACTTCACCTGTCAGTGGTCATAATGTTGTAGCTGATCAGTGTATGTTCTCAGTTCAAAACACAACCAGTGTATGGGCACACCCAAGGAAGCCACACATATTATCAGCTGAAGGGACAATTAACACACTAAGTCTCACCTTGGCCTAATTCTGACTTCACCTTTCCCCCTTTCCCCAAATTTCCCCCTTCATCACCGAAAACCAAGGAATTATTTCTCGTCATTCCCTGTTGAGCCCCCTTAATAGTAATAAAGCTGGTACATCTCAAGTCATACGTACCTTTGCCAGACTGCTTACGTTCACACAAACCACTGAGGTCGATACAACCTTGCTTGATCCTCCCCAGTAGTTTATGAAATACTTTTACAATCTTGTGGAGAAATACAGAGACAGGAGGCAAAGGGGGGAAGGAGAGGAGGAGGGAGCAGATCTATTTTAGAGTGAGATTAAGCAGAGCTGTGTTGAAATAGAAGCCCTGACCGACCGAGCCATGATCTGGGGACTTATTAAAGACTCTTATTAAAAGTTAAGGAAGGCCCTAAGAACCTTACAATAAGAGAGGGGGTGAGAGAATCACACAGTGGAGGGGAGGTGATGTGTGTGGCAGAGAAAGGGATTGAGTTTAAGCTCTCTTTCCTTTTTGCTTTCTCTCTCTCTCTATTCCTTCGTTTTCTGTTTTCACACGCGCACACACACACACACACTCCATGACGTCTTTCTCCCCACTCTTCTGCAGTGACTCCTCCTCAAATCTCCAACCAGGTCAGCTAAATAAAGTCCACCGTTTTAGCCTAATTTCTGACAGCCTGAAGACTTCGCACAAACACAGCACGAACACACGGAAGCAGTTGTGTGTGACAGCGAGCATGTGCAATTGCTGGTTATAGATTTCGGAGCAAATTCCCCCCCCCGTATTGCTTTGTGGTGTGCAACACTGCCAGTGAGCACAACACGGGCCCAATTCAGGCTGATGTGGTTTGGTGCAGTCCTGTGTAACTGCAGCCGATCCCATAGAGACTAGAGGGAGTGCTGTACCACCTGCTTATTGATCAGTTAAAAGATAAGGCCTGCTCGAGCTAAACATCCAACGCCAAGGGAAGCGTAGGCGTAGGGGCTGCCTCTCTAGCTTCCCTGGAGCCCTGGAGATGTGGATCGAAGACCACGTTATGTCTGTGAGTGTGTATCTGTGTGAAAAATGACCTTAAGCAACCAGTGACAAATAAAAAAAAAGAAGCACATATACATACATTTTCCTTCAGTGTTTGGTCTTCCTCTTTCCCTTTCTCTCTAAATACTACCCATCATCAGCGCTTTGTCCTTCAGACCAGACAAGGCAGGAAGCATAATGGAAACCATGGCAACGAGACAGCAAATAGACAGCGGTACTTAGGGTGAGTGAGGATGGATGGATGTATGGATATATGGGGTTTTTCTGAGAGGACAGCTGAAGGAGAAGTGAACCGAGAAGACATGCGAGAGGGAGAGAAAAAAACACGATTATCAACACCAGTTTCCAACACCCTCCCCCTTGCTTGCATGTCTGAATAACACATAGATGTGCAGACACACTGTGGAACTTCGTTCTCTTGGCAGATCTGCAGGACTTTGAGGCATAATGTGAGTCGGTGCTTTGGTTTAATAAGGGCTCTGTGGGGTTTTCTTCACAATTTCCAAGCCTCCGCTATCAAAGTTACTCATTAAACATATGCAGCCCACAGAACTGAGCTGGACTCCAACCAACAGAAAGCATACAGCTATTCCCAGTCACTACGGTTTTGGCACAGAGTCTATTTTATGAACCTTAGAAAACAGCGTGTAGTGGCTTAAGGTTTCCTAAGATGTTATGCCGGTCCCCCCCCCCCCAGCAGTAAGCTGGAATTATAATGTCAAATTTAAAACAAACGTCACAGAAACAAACGTACAAGGATTAATGTGAATTTATTCTAATTTATTCCAGGCTTAATCCCTCATAATATCCCTCGTAAGTAGCTGTAAGCAGGCAGATGCACATACACATAATGCCTCCAGTTAGTCCCCTTTTCCTGAGTAACCACCACCAGGACTTCTCAGGTTGTATCTTTGTTGTTCTGACTGATGAAATAACACAGCTGACTAGATAACAAAGCAAGGAATTAACTTGTAGAGTGTTTTTGTCCTCTGAACTATAACTTATACTATGTTTTAGCTTAATAAACTGTAACTCAGACCATGTTTTAGATGCAGATACTCTCACACATTCAGCATTGCCTCCAGTTAGTCAACATTTCCTGAGTAATGACATCTAGGCCTATAGTCATCAGCTCATCCTGAGACAGTCTTTTTTTTTTTGTTTAGACCTATCAATTAACACAATAAACTGGATACAGTAATAAAATCTTAACTTGCAGAATATTTTGTCTGTTAAACTGCAACTTACATCATGGTTCAGCCTGATAAGCTAATACTTGTTGATGTTTTATCCTAATTAACTATATCTTGTAACATATTTTAGTATATTTTTAAATAACAAACAGTACCTTGTAACACAAAGTATCTTCAATCCCTGTGGGACATAAGGCAACAACAATCTCTTTCCATTTTGCCCTGTTTTGGGCAGCATGTTGTACCTTGCCCTCTGTGTGGAGTTTGCATGTTCTCCCTGTGCAGTATGGGTTTTCACCGGGTACTCTGGCTTCCAAAGTCCAAAAACATGCTGAGGTTAATTGATTATTGTAAATTGTCCATAGGTGTGAATGTGAGTGTGCTTGGTTGTCTGTCTATATGTGTAGCCCTGCAACAGACTGGCGACCTGTCCAGGGTGTCCCCTGCCTTTGCCCGAGTTGGCTGGGATAGGCTCCAGCCCCCCACGACCCTACAGAGGATTAAGCGGTGTATAGATAATGGATGGATGGATGGATGGATGGATGTTTCACCTAAATAATCTACACCTAGTAATATATTTTAGAATGTTTCACATTAATTAAAAATACCCTTTAACATGTTTTAGCCAACAAACTATATCTTGTAACATACGTTTGTGTGTTTTATCTTAACAGACAATATACCATGTTTTAGCCTAATAATTACTATTTTGACTGTGTACCATGTTTTAATGTCTAAAATAATACACCTTTTAATATATTTTTGTTTTTTTCAGATTAATAAATTATGACTTGCAAATTATGAATTATTTTGCTATTGAAACTGGTTCCTATTTTCGTACTATTTATATCATGTTTCATCCTAATTAAAGTTAATCTGTAGCAGGTGGATCATGTTTTGACACGCCCAGCTTAACAACCAATAATATGCACGCTTTAGAAGTGTGGGAGCTTTCAGACTACTGCAACTTTAACTTGCTGCATCTTTTCTTCAAACTCATTTCAAACAAAACATTTCTCAAATATCTCTCTTGTAAAAATGAACCATAGTTACTTAAATAAAATCATGCATCTCACCTGTGGCTTGTTTGTCCATTTTCCAGCGTGGTTTCTGCCTCAAACCGAAAGCCATGATGGCAGCATCACTGCTGCTTGTCTGTGATTAAAGCTGGGAATTACAGCTGCCGTTCAGAGAAGCATTTACAGCCATTAACTAAACCATCGATTGGGTCAAGCTACTACTTTTGGCAATCTTTCTGGAAGAGCAACAAACGCACAGTGAACTCCTACAGGTATACTCTCCTGCCTGTGCCATGTGCTTTCCGCCCTGTTGGACTTCCTCTCCTCTCCTGATGCACCTGTTGCGGACTAGCTACCTCCGCCGAGGCTCCGCCCCCTTTTCAAAAATACGTGCTTTTTGTTAATTTAAGTCAAATTTTTACTTTTATTTTTCAAGTAAACACTAAAGAACGTTGACCAAAGTGCTGCAAAGCATCAAAAAAATTAAACCAATTAAAAACTATAAAACAATAAATTAATTCAAAGAGGATTATTGCTGTATACCCAGATGGAAACTGAAGTTCTGTCTAAATTGGAAAAGCCAGCATGTTATTTTATAGACAGGTATAGCATGTGTAAAGACAGACCTGATTACATTTTGGTCCAGATCCAGACAGCTTTCTCAAAAATCTCCTCTCCAGCTAAAGATTAAACCCCTAAAAACTCACATATTTGTATTGAAGTTACATAAATTTTAATAAATATTTAATTGCTTCCATTAAAATAACCCCTTTATGCATTAAAATGGTTTAAAGACTTCCTCTAGAATGTGCAGATCTATGAAGTTCCTGCCTCTCTCTGAACTCACCCACTGGTTTGCTGCAGCTCAAGCACACCAGCTCATCTATGGTTCTGCTCGAACGTAAGTTTGTTCTGCACCACACAATGGCAAGCTGTAATACTGGAGTAATTCTGCCACACTTATCCAACCCGGAAACTGATTCTGAAGAAGAATCATGACACAGATGTCCCTTACAAGAATACAGGATTGGCTCCTTAAATTTGTTATGTATGAAATCCTGGCTGTCTAAATCTGGGCTTTTGAGACTGTCATTGGTGCTGCATGCAATTTCAAGGAGAAAATGCTCAGCCATGGTGCTGACTGCTTTTTTCATTTATGATGTGTCTTTTGACATATAAAAAACACCACATAGACAAGGTAAAATAAAAAAAAATATTGATTTTTACCAGAGGGTGAGAAAGCTATCACCAAATCCCTCGAAACTGCCACAAAGATCATCAAGGGATTCAGTGGAGTGATGTGATAATGTGATGCAGTTAAGTAAAGCAACAAAGAGATGCAGTGAAGTAAAGCAGCACAATGATGCAATGAAGTGATGCAGTGAATAGATCCAGTGAAGTAAAGCAGTAAAGTGCAATGACAATAAAAGTTGAATCCTAATCTTTAGTGGTGTAGTGCCGCATTTCTTTGATGTGAACCTCTACAGTGAGATGAGCATGCAATGATGGATGGTGTTTGAGTTCTATCAGGTTCAAAAAAATTCTCTCTCAGTGAATGCCTTAAAGTGGCGCAGCGAAATGTTGCAGTGAAACAACGTTCTGAAGTTCTACAGTGAAAAAAATGCAGTTAAGTGATGCACTAAAACAATGCAGTGAAGCGTTGTGCAGTAAACTGCTGCAGTACGATAATACCATGAAGTGATGCAGAGAAGCAGTACAGTGAAGCGTAAGGCAGTAGAGTGATGCACTAAAATGATGCAGTGAAGCAATGTAGTGAAATCATGCAGTGAAGTGATGCAGTGAAGTTGTGCAGTGAAATAAACACACAATGATGACAGGTGTTTGAGTCCTATCAGTATTTACCAAGACCTCCATGTTGGTACAATGAGTCGGGTGACTGCAGTAATTCAATAATGCCAAGCATAGGTTTGAACAAAAATTGATTCAAGATGATATTGAATCTATGTAAGTTCAAACACTTGCATGAGTGTGAGATTAGACTCACGAATGCAAGCCTACATGTACTGTCTAATATAGTTATGCAATTACATAGATAAAAACCGCCAAACAGTGACAAAATTATTTTGTAGAACTAGACTAAACATAAAAGTATCACTAAATTCAATGATCTCCACATGACCTGTGAAACAAAAGGAAGATATTCAAACTGGTTCCAAGATGCCACAGCTGGGTCTAGATGTCGTCATGACAGCTCCACGTAGTCTGTGTGTCTGCGTCTTCCTTTTTATTATTATTTTCACTTTTGTAATGCCAGGTTTTTTTTCGGTAGAATAACATATGACTTTAGCACACTTCTAGGGATAGGAAGGCTTGTTTCAAATGGGTTTTCTAGCTTTTTTATGAAGATCAAAAGTGGCCAGGTGAGACCCTGTGTGACACTGAGGGGAACAACAACAATGGTGATGTGGAGATGGAGAGGGGAAAAAGCACCAAAGATGCAAAGGTGGTGTTTGGAACAAGATTAGAACTCAGTTTCTGCACACCACCTTGACCCACCTGGACAGTTGGGGAGGGGACTCTGTTAAAATGCTGTTAGTTGATGTTAGTTCAGCTTGCAATATCATTGTACCCTCTAAACTCTACACAAAGATGTCCAGTCTGGATCTGAACACGTCCCTGTGCAACTGGTTCCTGGATTTCCTGTCCACTAGAACCCAAGTGGTCCAAGTGGGCAGGCACTTTTCCAGGCCCTGCACCCTGAACACCAGAGCCCCTCTGGGGTGTGTCCTCAACCCTCTGCTCTTCTTCCTTTACACACATGACAGTGTGGTTATGAACAGCTCTAATACTATTGTGAAATTTGCAAATGATATAGTCGTGGTCGGATGCATCAGTGACAATGATGAGCAGATGTAAACAGAGGTGGTGGACAGTCTGTCATGATGGTGTCAGACTAACAACCTGCATGACCTGAATGTCAGTAAAACCAAGGGGCTGATTGCGGACTTTGGGAAAAGCCAGCAGATGAATTTCACTTCACTGAGGATTAACAGATCGCTTGCGGAGAGGGTGTGAAGCTTCAGGTACCTGGGAGTGCACATCTCTGATAATCTGTCATGGACAAAATCCACAGACAATCAGATGAAAAAGGTGAGGAGGACATTCAGAGTCTCTCGAAAATTCCTGAGGACATTTTACACTAGAGTGATGGAGAGCGCTCTGACTGGGAACATCACCTAGTGGTACGGGAACAGCACTGCTTGCGACAGGAGAGCCCTGCAGGGGATGCTAAGGTCAGCAGAGCGCACCACTGAGGACATTGACATTAGGAGAAGCATGGTCAGGGCAAACAAGATTATGGAGGACCCCCACCACCCCAGCAATGGACTGTTTCAGTGGCTACACTCTGGCGAGCACTGGAGGGATATCAAATTGAACACAGAGACCTGGGAAGAGCTTCTTTCCTCATGCTGTCAGGACTGTGAACTTTGACCTCAGGTCGAAATCACTTTTAAGATCAACTTCATTATTGATGGCGTTGTGACTTTCTTTCTAATTTTCTGTTGAAGTTTTGTCCTTTATGATGTCTTCTTGTTATTGCACAGCCTTGAGAGACAGTCACTTTGCATTTCACTGCACATACTGGATGAGCATGACAAATAAAAACTCTTGAACTTGAATCTCTTGAAACTGTGCTGCGTGAGCTGTAAAATCAGAGAAGTCACAAGTGGAATTGGAAAAGTTTTTTTTTTTTTTTACTGTAAAAAAATTACAAAATAAAGTTACAAAAGCAAGCAAATAAAAGAGGTCAACTGAACTGAACTAAACTAAAGTTATGGTAACAAAAAGATGCGGCAAAAACAGCTTTACTGATCAACCAAAACTCAGAACAGGCCTTCCAAACTATGACCAAAAGGGAACATATGAACTGCCTTAACTAACCAAATGAACACAATGGGGTAAACATAAAACACCAACACCTTAACTTAGTACAAAGAATACAAAGCAGTACAGTTGTTCGGTTTAATTAAACAAATGCAAAATATCTCTGAATACCCAACATTAGTCAAAAGATCGTACAGTTTGATGCAGTTAAGTGATGCTGGGTAGTAACTCAGTAAAGTGGCGCAGATAAGCGCTGCAGTGTAGTGATGCACTGATGTTAAATAGCGGGGTGATTTTGTGAAATGATGCAGTGAAGTGTGACGCAGTAAAACCACGGACTGAAAAGATTATGTGATGTGATGCTTTGACGTAACACCATAAAGTAGTGCAGTAAAAGGATGCAGTGAAGCAATTTAGTCAAACAAGATGCGGTGAAAAAAAATGCAGTGAACCACTTTGGTGAAGGAAGATGCAGGAAAGCGATGCAAATCTGACATGTGGAGAGTTAGCCATACACTGTATGCGTAAATGAAATCCAGACTATTCATAAGTTAATAGCATCTGTGTTGAATATGTCCTTCCAAAGTGGAAGTCATCAAAACACACCCGCCGTGCTTGCCAGTTGAACCTTACTTTCGGTCTAAATGCACAACCAGGTCCGTCACAGTTTGTTGAATTTGGCTGACATTGACTGACAGTGTTTTGGTCTGCATTCTACTCTCCCATGTTGTTCTGATGGATTCACAGGGATCACAGAGGAGGCGAGAGGGAGAATATAATGCACTGCTTCACTGACGGATGCAGAGATGAAAAAAGGGAATGTGCCGATGTTTGTGTTGTTTACACCACTGGACCAAACAATTCTCAACTGCTGGTGGCCACCAAAATCTTCTGACAGGGTTTTAAACCAATAAAACCCAAAAAGCATGTCTTCATCAGTAAGTAATGAGAGGAAAATGCAGGATTATGAAGTCACAACGCTGTTAAATTTCATTTTTCTTGTTTGTTATTTAAATAACTTCATTCTTATCAACAAGCTCTAATCCTACTTCGTCACTGCCTGTCACTGAGTAAACTATACTGTTGCATGCTGTTCATTTTTCTTGAAAGCCCACAGAAAGAACTTCTTAACATGCTTACCATGAGTTGTGACTTGATGTATGCACTCCAACACTGAAAGCAACTAGTGTCACAGCAGCTGAGGAAGACTGATTTAAACAATTTCATCTCATCTCATTTCCACATCCTCTAGTCCCCACTCTGCTTGTGCAATCTTCCTTCGCTCGTTCCCTTCATTAAATTGCACCCTCTTCCTGTTGAAAGACCGGCAAGAAAGCCGGTTATTCAAATTTAAATCAACACTGACAGAGAAGCAGATGTAAAAGAGAGAGAGGGGTAAAGAGAGCTACAAAGCTTGTACCTGACGTTGTTAGTATTAATGCGATTCCACTGCGAGGGTTGGGATCGATGCAGTCAGATGAGGGACTGTGTTAACATCCTAATCTCTAATAGCATCAGAGCAGCCAGACTATAAAAACCTCTACCAGTTCAAGCATGAACACACAGACACACACTCACACACACACACACACACACACACACACACACACACACACACACACACACACACACACACTCTAGCACAGATCAAGATGATAAGACAGACAGAGAGGACACGAGGAGCCATTAGAGGAGGACCTGTATTGTGTGCTGAAAGAGAATACCCAGATAACCTTGATGACCCCATGTCTGTTCCTCACCAATGTTCACACACAAGCTCATTTCCCAGAACATCACGGTCCAAAGACCATGTAAAAAAAAGAATCAGATTCATTAATTCATAAGCGGAAAGTGGACGCTCATTTTGATTCATGATTGTGTTCATTTCTGAACTCCCTGCAATTAAATTGTTAAGCTTTACTGAGTGAAGCATGACTTTCTCAGGCTAGCGCTGTACTGTACATGGCCAATGCCTTAGCATTCACTAAAGCTGCACTAAACAAAGAAAAACGGCTCTGTGGTACCAACCTACTTAAATAACACTAGACTGCGCCTGAAAAGAAAAACTCCAACCTTTGTGAGCACCACAGTTTTGCCCTATTTGCTAAAAATACAATTTTAGTGTCCAGTATATTTAATGAGGCAAAATGCACAAGAAGTAACAATTTAAAACTAAGGACTCAAATACAAATTGCCTGTAGTCAGCACATAAATAAATTCAACCAGAACAGTGATAGATAGACCTCATCAGGACCATCAGCATAGAGCATATTAACTGCTGGACAATTATTTTGCTATAAAGACTCTCTCCTACAAAGAATTGTGAACAATTGGGGTTCTGGTGAAAGAGTGGCTTGTCCGTTATTCAAAGAGTTGTTGGTTCAATCCCCTGCTTGTCAAAGCATCCCTGGGGCAAAACACTGCACCCCGAGTTGCTCCCAGTGACAGGCCAGTGCCTTGTATGGCAGCTGCACCACCACTGGTGCATAAGAAGCACATTATAAAGTGCTTTGTAGAACCATGAAAGATCAAAGGCGCTCCTAAGTGTTCCTTTTAATGTCTCATCCAAGAGGTGATGAGAGAAGCACAGAGATATTTATTTTCACCCCAAAATGACACAACTTTCAGCCCGTTAACAACCCCAGGAGTCACATGACTTAAAGTGTGAATGGTTGTGAAAAGGCCTGGGGAGGGATGACTCAATGTGCTAATGTATAGAAATGGCAGTTTCAGTTTAACATAGATAGCTTTGTTAACTCCTCCCTGCCCAGAATGTGGACATGGCTGTCCTCAAAGAAGTGTCTCACTTATACAACAATCAGGCATAGCATTGCCTAATATTGTCTTAGTCCCTGTTATGTGCTCAAAAATGCTTTGAACCATTGGGCATGGACAAGAGGACCTCTCAGGGTGTCCTATGGGGTCTGGAACCAGGACGTTGGCACTGGATCCTTTGGGTACTCTGGCTTGTGCAGTGGGGCCTCTGTCAATCAAACTTGTTCCACTGCATCCTTTTGATGCTTGATCAGAATGGAGTGTAGGAAGTTTGGAGGTCAGATCAACATGTTGGGCCATTGTCATGTTCCCCAACATGTTCCTGATTGTTTGATGTTTTTTCCATGTGGTGGGGTGTATTCTCCTGCAGGGGTAGGCCAGTGACATTTGGAATTGTCATTTGCATGAGGGAGTGTTCTTGTTCTGGAGCATTGTTTATTTGGGTGTCTAAGTCTCATTAACGTGGATGTTTTCCAGCAGAACACCACATAGTACCAATATGATCAAAGTTATTCACTTCACCTGTCAGTGGTTTTAATGTTATGCCTGATCGGTGTATATAGGTCTGGGCACTCCTTGCTGCATTGGACTGCATATACAACACTGCTCAGTTTTTCCAGGTCTGAGTACTTAACAGGTACTTATAATGCAGTCCTGAGATCCCTCAAAAGGCAGTTTTACAACTAGTCACACCTCGAGTCATGTAAATCTTGGTAGTTCACAAGCCTTTTGCCTTTCGAGTTGGGAATGATTACCTGGGACTCCCCACCAGTCAGTTTGGAATGAGGAAGCCTCTTGGATGAGAGTTTAAAATGTCTATAAAAACCAAAAAAGAAGTCCAGTTGCCTTCTACTGAATCATGTACGGTTACCATGACCTGAACTACTGAGAATCTACACAGGCATGGTAAAAAGTGCTGTAAGTGTAGACAATTGAAACTTTGAACCCTACTATAAGGGGATGTGGTGCCTCTGTTATGCAGTAGGAGGCAGTTTGCTAAAATGGTTTGGGTCCAGGGTGGAACAGTGGTGCGGTGGTCCCTGGTTTGCGTCCTGGCCTGGGGTGTTTTGGTGTGGAGTTTGTATGTTCTCTCTGTGCCTTCATGGGTTCTCACTGGATTATCCGGCTTCCTCCCACAGTCCAAAGACATGCTGAGGTTAATCAGTGATTCTAAATAGTCTGTAGATGTAAACGTGAGTGCGCTTGGTTTTTTGTCTCTCTGTGTGGCCCTGCGATAGACCCCCTTCACCCTAAGTCCAGCCCCCTTCGACCCTACAGAGGATTAAGCGGTGCATAGATAATGGATGGGATGGGTTTGGGTCCACATGTCCCCTTAGAATGAAGGCTCATTGGAAATCTATATAAAGGTGTTGTGAGTGATTACTTGTATCTTATAATGACTGATGAGATTGGGATTTTCCAGGATGAGTCTGCAGATCATATACTATGACATTCATGGTCACTAGATGTCTTGTCAAGCTGGAAACCTATGGAAGAGTCAGTTCAACATGTTAAAAATCACTACACACTACCATAAAAAAACATCAAATGATGATACGTCTTTTGGTAGAATTGCGTTCCATTCTTCCATCAGAGTTCCACAGACTTGCGGAATCAAGGCCCAGGCTGTTCTGGCAGCACATGGTGGCCCACCACCTTAATAAGACACTTTATGTTTGGTTTTCCCTTTAGTTTGACACTCATTTGTAGCATCTAATATTCCTAATGCCACTCTCTGCCCAACTCTTTACGTGCTACATGACCTAAAGGAGGAGTTTCATTGTCTCCTGGCCTGGTTGAAAAGCCTTTTTGCTAATCAAAGTTATACAACAGCAAAAGAGAATGAGCAGTCTGTACTTTTCCATGGGCTCCATTGCTTTAAAACATTCCAAATCTAATTTTGACTCATTAGTAAGCCTCTGGAGTACTTCTGTCTCATACTGCAGACACAACCTCTGAGACTTGCATGTGTGCGTGTGTGAGACAGCATCTTTAATTACCCAGGTAACACAGCCAGATGCTCCATCACTCTGGCAATGGCAGTGATTAAAAGCAGTAAAATATTCATTTCAATCAGACACCCACATGCCACATGTATAATTAATGCACAGCGGAAGGACACGCCAACTTTTACCACAACCACACACATGCACACACTTTTCCATCACCATATTCCCTCTACACATCACAGCCAGCTGCTGCATATATATGTGTGTGTTTGTGTTTGTGTGTGTGTGTGCGTCGAGGCAGATCCATGAAATGGAACTGTGGATGAGCCACTTCGAGCAACACTCCACAGGGAGGTCAGAGGGTAGCCAGACTGCATTCTGGGACATCATTCAGACACCTACACAGCAGATGTGTTGGGCTGCTCTCTCACTGCCCTGACTCTCTCTGGGAGTGTTTTTGTTGGGGAAACAGCATCTTGAGTTTGCCATCTATCAGGCATTCAGCTTTCTCTGGTGTGGGTGTGCTGCCTTTACTGCTCCTTCTTCTGCTTTTCAACGCTTCTGTGCTCGTCACTGCCTGAAAATACCTGTGAGCAGTTTGTCGGAGGTCTCAGAAGCCGTCTGATGTCTCTTGTGGGCGGAAGAATATACAAACACAAAACAATCTGCAACTTGAGGTGAATTTACAGACATAAAGTAGACATTTGATTTTTAACTCACTTTGTGGAACAGATCTTATCTGCCCAAGGCGATGTATGTGAACACAGAGCAGCCACGTGGAAAAGGACTATCTCATTCAGCATTTGCGCTACAGCGTCTTAAAAATTAAACATCTGATTTAAATGTAAATCACACCAAAAAAGATTCCCTTTCACACGCTTGAAATAAAATCTTTTCTTTTCTCCTGTCAATCCCCATGGTTCCACTTTGTCTGTTTTCTATTTCTGTCCTTTCAATCCATCTGACTGCTGTCTCTTTGTTTTCCCGTGATTAAGCCCTCTGTCGCAGCATTGTTTAGACTCCAGCAGTAGGCTACAATTACTCAGCGCAGTGTGTGTATTGTATCACGCTCATTACAATTACCTCTGGGTGTGAGTGTGTCATCTGTTGCCTGCTCATGTTCCAATTTCTCTCGGAGTGGAGAGGAAGCTGCATCCAGCTTCTTCAGTGTACACCCAGCAGTGTGACCAGGAAATGGGATGTCTTCATTACAATGAGCAAGTGCTGTGCATCCAGAATTCCTGTAAGAACCAAACTGCCAAGACGAAGACCGGGGGCCACATTTAGAGAGAAGGATGTCCCAAGTCAGATCCTAAGATCAGGACTAATAACAAGAATATTTAATTGATCAGTTTCAGTTGATCTTTTGTTTACATCACAGGCGAATATGATAAAAGAAACCAAAAGTAGCATTACGTGTTCTGCTGTAGCATAGGAGCACTGATCTAGGTAATCGCAGCTAAATTAAACACTTGTTCACAGGCAGGTCAGTAGGCCACATGGAAGTATTTACTACAGTGCTCCCTTATTCGCTTAACTCCCACAATGCTCTCTGCTTGTTTTAAACAGTGACAGGCTCCACCTGTTGGCACGAACAGGTACTACAGCTAATCTATAATACTTGAAGTGAATTACCTTGGAAAATGGCGTCAGGTATCTGCATTAATCGATCAGGTCTTCTCTAGCAACAGTAGCCTTAGATTAATACTTGAACCTACTCTTAAAATCATTCCAGACAGTGGTCCTATGTTCAATTTATAAAAGATGCTGAGCTTAAAAAATGTTGGTTAAGAAAATTCTTCCAATTTAGACACCTGTCATCTGCTTAAATCTTCACACAGTGTTTTCAGACAAAGATTCTTTCTCTAAATCTTGCCTTGATCTGTGACATCACAGGCAAGGAGTGCGCCCAAATACAAGCAAATACAAAACTAAGGACCTCTGAATTACTTAAAAAGCAGCCACCGTTTATCTGATCTGCTTCAAATTTGACATTGCACTTCCTCGGGTTCCCAGCAATACACCAACCAAGTTTGAAGTAGATTGGATGTACAGTTGTTGATAAATGCAAAGAACAATCACACAGATCCCTTGATTTGTTAGGGCACCTTCCTTGCCTTGTCTCCTGTACATAATGTCAGCACAAATTACAGTTTTATCAGTAATTTCCACAGACAAAAGATAAAACCAAACTTTTGAAAGATGAGATCACTTGCCAACCTGTCCAGGGTGTCCCCTGCCTTCGCCCGAGTCAGCTGGGATAGGCTCCAGCCCCCCCGTGACCCTACAGAGGATTAAGCGATGTATAGATAATGGATGAATTGAGATCACTTGCCAGGCAACAAGTATTATTTATTGAATTAAAGAGTAGGTTGGCAAACAAAGCCAAACACCTGGGAGAAGTCTAGGCTTTTTTTTTTTTTTTTTTTTTTAGCATCAATGGGTTAAAAATGTCATAGTAACCTTTCAGCATGTTGTGATTCAAAGGTGTGAAAGGAAATTAGATGTCTGCACCTCCACCTGGTTACATTCTCAGGTTTTAGAAAATCTAGCCTGACAGGAGATTTCAGATGACAACAAGGTTTTCACCGTCCACTGCAACAGCAGTATGTGGTGGCACAAAGAATGAATCCTGGGTGAAGCCAATAGAGAGGGGAGAGCCTCTCATTGTGGTGGGCAGATTTCTGACAGACACACAAAGTTTACTGAGATTCATTCTGGAATCTTGCCTTTGATTTTTTACAATCACACTCTTTCCTTTGATGATGTTGCCTAGTAACAGTGGCTCCACCCACAGTGAGCCAAAGGTCAGGCTGATGAATCAAAAAACCCCACAAAAAACAGCCACCATTCATCCCATCTGCTTCAAACACAACACTGCACTGGTTTGGGTCCCCAGTGATACACCAGCCAAGTTTGAAGCAAGTCTGATGTACAGATGTCAAGATATGCAGATGACAAACATGCACACACATGCGCCCAGATTTCTTCATTCATAATTGAGACGTGGTTTTTGTGTTTAAGTCATACTTAAGATGACTTAAGACTTAAACGTGTTTTATATTCAAGGCCTCAGAATGGCCAGGAAGAGAAAAATTTAAACCATCTCCCTTTTGCTTCACATGTCCTCAGCAGCAGACAGTGAAAAGGCTCATACTCCAAAGCTGTTTAATACACAGATATCACAAGATTGATCTTGTATTCAAGAAGCTAGAACTCGTAACAGTTGGCAGACATTACAAAAGAGCTGCAGTGAGGCTGACTAATGGGAATCCCAGTAGCTTTCATTTGATTACGACTGGCTTGGTGTAACATTGTCCGTGATTTCCAAACTTTACATCTTACTGATCAGCTTGAGAGAGACCGGGAAAGACATTCCCCAGCAGCCTGGCATCAATAAATACACTGGTTTTAGCGCTAGCGTAGCACACATACACAAATGCACACACAAACACTTCAAAAGAAACTCATCTTTCCCCCACTTGTATAATTGGTTCGTGTGACGATAAGAGGGTTTTGATGTTCTTATGCAATGTCACACAGGCAGATAATTTCACACAGAGTACACATTACATACTGTTGCCATAGTCCTAATTCCTGATGTTTATAAATATACACCTTTGATCCATTCATTCAATTTATGGATCTCACAATAGAAAAAAACACCAAAACAACAAATTACTCCTCACAAGGTTTTATTTTTTTGCTTGCTGCTTGAAAACAGAGCACGTTTCTGCTGAGTTATTGATATGCAAAAAACAATATTCCCTTGGCTTTTTATTGCACTGTTTTGCACAAAACCAATCACAGACCACTTATTCTAATACAGACACAGACTCTAATATAGACCTACTCTGTCGGCAGTAAAGCAAAGCTTCCACAGCAGGTGTAAGACCCTTGGCTGATGTTTTGTGTGCTGATATGCACTCAACACCTAAAAAGCATGGCAAAAATAAGATAAATTTATGACAAATAAAAACACAGTAGTAGCATTTGATTTCACAGTGTAGCCAAGTGTACTATTTTGCTTTAGCACACACACATAAAAGATTACCAAGATTTGAACCATAACTGCCCTCCCCTCTTTATTGTGTGACTGCTCCCGCAGGCTGTTGCTGTAAATAAGAATGTTTTCTCAGTCAACTTGCCTTGTTAAATAAGATTTTACAAAATCCCATGAAAGATTTCTCTGAGCTTGACGGTTGATATTGGCATTCCTGTGCAGAGGGCTGTGTTTTAAAGCCTGCAAACAACCCGGCATAAATTTTCACCATTAAGTCCCTCAGGCTAGAAAATGCATAAAGTGCTGTGTGTGGGGCATGAGAATGCAGTAGTCATAATGAGAATGTAGATGTCCTCTGCCTGCCATGGACACAGCCTTCAACATGCACACATAAGTGCTTACTTTCGTTTGTTGCCATGTGTCAATGAATAATGCAAATAATCTCACAATGTAGCGAAGCTTTACTAATTAATTCAGTATTTCCTATTCAAGGTTATCTAATTAAAATGGCATCTTTGTAGTCTCTAGGCATGGGAACATTTTCTACCTATTTTTGCTGACTTATTAACCCTTTTTTAAAAAAATTTATAATGATCCCAGCCACTTCTTGTCACATCGTCACCGCCCAGCTCCACCCTCCATTGTGAAGGCAACCTGACCAACCAGCAGGAGCCTCAGCAGTGAAGGTGGGTGGGAACTTAACCCCTTTACCACCGGAACTCCCAGAGGCTCTGACACTTAATAGGAAAGAAGTAAAAAATGTGAAGTCAGCCAGTTTGGTTGAAGGAAGTTTGCAAGGATTTAACACCCCTGTCAGCTGGTAGTCTGCAATACGTGTTGGGATCCTTCTCCCGCTGCAGTATCAGGGACAGGAGCTGCTACAACTGGGACCAGGCCTTTGCTTGACTGATCCACATTTGGGGAAGGAGGAGGTACACTTTGGGCAAGCAATGCTGCAGACAGTCCTGCGGGGAGTGAGGTAGGGCCATGAGGCAGTTGGGGCTGACGTGCCCTCTCTGGCCCTCCTCCAGTCTGGTTCTTAGCATTTTCTAGCAACAAACGGACGCTCTTGGAGAAGACAACACGAGGGTCAGTAGCAGGTAGAGCCGGGCAGACGCAACTTTCCCTCAACTCCAGAGCCTGGAAGGACAGAAACACACATACTTTACATATATCATTGCAGCAACTTTAAAGAAAACCTTTAAGGCTTGGGCTGGAAAAGTCTAGCACAATAATTATTTTTTTAAGCCAATATCAATAATTATTGATCATTTTTATTGACATATTTTCACACTTTCAGTCAATCACTGACCCCCTGCCACATGTAAGCTAGCAATCTCAACAGCTACTGCAGATTTAGCCACTAATGATGAAGTATTTCTAACTACAAGACGCTGCTGTAAATAAACAGTACACAGACTCTAACATATCATTTCATTTGCTTTACTTAACAAGCCTGCACATGCTACCTGCCTAGCAGGCTAACTAGCTAGGCGGGGTTGTGAGCTCAGTTTATTGCTCAACATTAGGAGTGCACATCTCAATCTTCTCCTGAGTTTCTGAGATTTATCTGTTTAGAGCAAACTGGTGAACCAATCAACCAACAACAAATTAATATGACAGAGTCCTGCAGCTAGCTTGGCTAAAAATATCCCAGGATGCAACTTCTCTCTTGATTATACAAACAAAGCTGGTGGAAACGAACCACAGTCACATCCCAGCAGTTAAATACATTTCCTGTGTCTTTCCCATGCACCCACACCCACACACACACACCAACTCATTAATCTCTCACTTAGAATCACCTACAAGACTGAGCACAAACATGCTCTTGGCTTCCCACTCAACAGGCTCTCCCTCTCACGTTACTAGTGGACTTAATGCGCTTTGCTTAAGGATGATGAGCGCACTAGTGGAGGTGGAGTGCCCCCAGAAGAGTCGGGTTAAGTAGCTTGAGGCTGTCACCCCTTGCAAGGTTAAAAACATCACATTATGCTTCACTTTCACCCGACTGAGCTCAGCTGTTAACTGGCTCATCTGTGCTGCTGTGGCGGATCGAACAGTTTAGTGTGAGGAGGATATCAGAGATACCAGAGAGTTTTCTCGACACACACGCACAATACAGGCCAATTAATCCCAAAATAACAGTCTTCATCACTTCACTGCCTGTGGCTACAGTCTGGCCTCGACGACGGCTGCTGCTAGAGGTCAATCTACCACACAGGGATGTGATGTGATGCACGAGCACATACATAGTACATGTGCATACTCGACGACACAGGCACCTGATGGACAATTAGTGGTTTACCCATCTGTTCGTCTTTTGTGCTTGGAGCATCTGACAGCGTACCAACAGTCCAACTGACACTCAAGGTTAAATTCACTGCTGTTTAAAACACCTTTCTGCCAAAACATTAAAACCACCTGCCTAATATTGTGTAGGTCCCTCTTGTGCTGCCAAAACAGTTTGAATCTGTCAGGGCATGACACAGGACGTCTGAGGTATCCTGTGGTGTCTGGCATCGGGATGCTGGCAGTTGATCCTTTGAGTCCTGTGGGTTGCAGGGTAAGGCCTCCATAGATCAGGCTTTCTCTCTTGCAAATGCTCAGTTAGATTGGGATACGTGGAGTATGGAGTTTGGGTCATCCTCCTGGGCTGTTTATTGTATTCTTCGAGCTGTTCCTGAGTAGTGTTTTTGGTGAGGCAGGCTGGGGGAGGCCGCTGCCATCGGACATCACATGGTAACTAGATGATCAATGTCATTTACTTCACTCGTCAGTAGTTTTAATGTTGTGGCTCACTGCTCTATAATGTCAATCTCTCTATCTGCCTCCGACACAGACACACACACATGTATGTTGTAGCCATTGTGGATGCTGACACTTTCCATAGAAGCTTCTGTCCTTTCCGTCTCGCCTTAACAAACGATTGACTGTCTCGCCGGCCCAGTGTGGAAGCCTGTGAGACTAACCTGCTAATGTGGGACTGTTTTCTTTCAGGTCCTCAACTACAACCCTAAGAGACACTAGTTAAGCAAGCATTCAGGCCCTGGCGCAGCAAAATGTTTTTCCTGTCTTCCGTAAAATCTTTTCCTCTCACCCCCAATCTCTCCTTCCTCTTTACCCTCCTCTCCATGTCTGTAGGTCGATATACATCTCTCCAGACGCTTCATTAGCTTCATTAAGACTCCTTCCAATAGCTCCTAAAGCTACACTGTTTCTCCTAAACAACGGGCAGGTGTAGGTCTGTCTCCTCACACAGGCATCAAAGCTCTTTTTCACTTTATTCTTGAATTTGTACAAACACATCAGTAACGACTGTGTTTACTCACGTGAAAAGGGAGGAATCAATCTAGGGAATAATTACTGTGTGTGTCTGTACCTGTGGCATGAGACGGTCCAGCTGAGTGAATCTGTTCTTGTGCGATGGATGTGTGGACAGCCACTCGGGGAAAGTGGGCTCTCCTGTCAGCTGGTCTCTGATTTCCATTTGTTGCCAGAATACAGGGCCCGCTCGCACATCTGCACATGCCTGGAGAGGACACACAATCACATGCACGTCATGTAATCACAAGCAAACACACACAATGTGGCATCCCTCTGTCTTTTGCCCACATGAAAATCCGTAATGACTAATTGCTTGAGTTTAGTTTGACAACAGTGCCCCCTAGTGTCCTGCAGACAAAAGGTTTGAGAACAACAGCTGCAGTACAGTGTCATTCTGCAATGCTAAAACACTCATGACCCCAGAAAGAGCAAAAAGATCCTTAATTGTTAAGAACTAGTTCTGCAAATGTCTATATAGTTGTTATCAGAATGTGACAACATCATGTGACATTCTGCATTGCCCCTGATGCCTAGCAACAGTGGCTCTGATCACAGGCAACCAAGGACCAGACAGACAACCACAAAAACACCCCCAAAACGGCCCTCTTTCTTTCAAAGTGCTTCAAACTCCAGACTGAACATCCTCAAAACTGCAGGAATGCACCTGCCAAGTTTTAAGCGGTTCAGATGAAAAGTTGTTGAGATAAGCAAACACATACAGAGATGTGTTCATTTCTTACGAAGATGTCTGCCAAAAAGCACCCAAGACTAAATCGTACGACAGCAATTTAGTATGACACCAACATGAAGCTGAGGAAATGAAAAGACACAAAGAACATGGGCAAGACTGACTATTTGTTCCTTGTATCAGTGAAGCACTTTGATTAGATCTTAACTTATTTCAAATGTGCACATGCATTTTAAACATTTCAAGTTGGTAATGCGGGCTTTCTTTCAAAATGCTCATGTTTACATTCCAAGCTGAAATAACCCTAATAATATATTTCAACAGACCAAAAACACTGACAAAGGACCAAAAATAAAACGGAAATGGGGCATACCACACTGAAAACAACAAAAAATTGAGAACTGGCCAAAAAAACAGCCTGAAACAAATTGCTGTTTTGAAAGCATCCCGAAAAATAGAATGTTTTCACAGCCTCCTCTTGATGAGTGAATTGAACTTTATGTGTAAAATCAGTTCAGCCCCTTTAGGTAATAACAAATTGGTGCTTGTGATACCTTAGCAGCCAGCTGCAATCCAACTTCATCTGCCTCAGCCTCCAACTTCCGACTGTAGGGACGCTGGAACATCAGCTAAGAGAAACACAGAGACAGAGATGATTTAGGTATAGGTGAGTAAAAACTCCAAGATTGTTGCACACTTTTCTGACATGAAGTTGATATTTTCTTGACTCATATTTTCATCTGATGAATAGTAATGTCTCACCTCTGCAAGCTTGCCCTGTACCCACTGTCCCAGCAGTGCCACACTGTCTCGAGGACACACGGCCCAGATGGCTGTCAGCAGAATAAGAGACAGGAGGTCCACGACATGAGACAGACTGGCCTGTTCTGCCTGCGGGGGGTGGAATTTGGGATGAGGAGTAGGTGACAGAGAAGAAAGTCACGGATTGAGGTATAAAAGCGAGGAGGATGGGATGGGGAGAGAAAAATGGAGGTAAAAAGTTTTTGGGAGGCGAAGAGGCAGCTGGAACATATTGATTGTTCCCATCTATTTTAGTGGAACGTTTACGCTGTAACAGATTTAGAGGTTTTAACAGCCAATCCAATAGAGCACACCTACTGGGTAATAACAAGCCCATCGATGCTCATTCCCTTCATCTAATTAAAATCTCCTTCAAGCATTTCCTCTGAGGACGTTTAAAGTCTTGAAATACCCATAACTTCATTAGACACTTTTTTCAAACAAGAAGAATGGGCTTTTATAGCTGCAGAAAAACAGCCATCTGTGGAGAATTAATAAAGCATGGCAGTGCCTGAGGTCGACAGGACTTTGGTCATCACAGCGGAGACAGGATTAGTGAGGTGATTGTCAGTGAGTCTTTTATCAACGGCTGATGCAACAACACTGCAACTAATGCCACTTCAGCCAATAATATACTTCAGAGGCAGAGTCAGAGTGATGATGGTGAACAGTTGAGCGATCTCAGTGTATAATGCAGTACATAACGCACCTATAGCACGTCCACATACATATTTTACAACCTTGTGTAGGAGAGACCTGGAACACTTCCAGCTGTAACTTCTACACTATGTGCCAAGGGCTTGTAAATAACTAAAGTTTGTTCTTCAACATTATTTGCACTTAAAGTGCTTTCAACAACTCATCCTCATGCACTCCAAGGTCTGCTACTCAGCTAAGCCTCTCAAGTGTCAGCATACTGCACAGGTCTATGTACACTGCAGCTCTCTTGTCTCAGAAACTAAACAGATTTCACATTTATTTTTCGGTGTTACACTTATTGTTTGTGTGTCATTTGACCTATTTGAACAAATAATCACACAAACTCAGATTTTCTTTCTGTAAATAGTGGCCGGTATAATTTTCCCTGCTGCACTAACAAGAAGGACAAGTTGATGTTGTACAGTGAGGCAGTGGTCTCAGATTTCACGAAGTAGATTGTCACTGTGTAACAAGGTCCGGACACCAACTCATGAAAGGAAACATGTATTACAGTAAACAACATGACAAGCGATACAATCAGCGGTACAAGGGGTGGTCAAAAAGTTCTGGGACTATTTGAGGTGCAGTGCAGGGTGTGCAACATTTGTGTTTTTCTTTACCACTGGTAGGTGTGCATTTGCAATTTCTCGACTGAGCTCAAACAGGTGCAGAGAGCAAACATTACATTCTGTGTCAGTCAGTAGCCAGGATGACCCGCCTTTACATTAAGGTTGATCACTAGTGATAACAGGTGGGTCTTCGGCTACCACTGAGAGAAGAAACATCAGTTTTCACGGACTGAATCAGGTAAGGAGTGGACCAGGAGCATGCTCATTGCTTTCTTCAGTATTCATGTGGTTGTGCACCAAGAATTAGCTCCGTAGGGTCAGACTGACAAGGCAAAGTTCTACTGTAACATTCTAACATTTCTGAGGGAGAAGATTTGGTGCAAATGAGCTGGTCTGTGGTTTGATGGCATGTGGGCGCTCCGGTGTGCAGTACGCCTGGATTTTTTTGGCCACAACAACACAATCATCACTCTGCATTCATCCTACTTGCCAAATTTGGCACCCTGTGACTTCTTCCTCTTCCCACAATGAAATTCAAGTTGAAGAGTCGCTGTTTTGACACAGCTTAAGAGATTCAGCACCCACTGCAAATGGTCTCGACATGTTTACACAATGAGACTACCAATAAGCATTACAAGTGCTGCAGAATCGCAGTATCACTGCACAAGGAGACTACTTTGACAGTAGTGGCGGTAAAATCTACATCAGATACATTTTTTTATTTTTATAGGCAGTCTAAGAACTTTTCATCACACCCCATGAAAACAACAGCATCAGCAAACACAGTCAGCAGAGGGTTATGTACTTACAGAGTGTCCCAGTATGGCATGAGACATCTCGTGTCCCAGGACAATAGAGAGCTGATGAACATCTGCCACGGCGTCCAACATCCCCGTAAACATGAACACTTTCCCGTTCTACACAATACAAAATATAACACAAATCTGAGACACATGTTGTTACAGGTGTGCAAAAAGTTGACAATAAACTTTCTGATTTCTTTTCATCTTCCTTTTGCTCACTGGTAGGACAAAGGCGTTGACCATGGGACTTTGCACCACATGGACACTCCAGCTGACTTCAGACATTTCAGGGATGTCCTTGTTCCTTTGTGCCAGATGCTGCACCACCAACTCCACCACCTGGTGACGGGGGTCAGTGACTGGAACCAGCAGCTCTGCAAACTCCTCCATGTACTGAAACACAAAGACAATAACAAATATTTAAGGAGGCGTTTCACTTGCCTTTCATCGTACTACATTTTCTTCCTAATTTGTCATCTAACTTGGCATCACTGTTTTCTTGGCTGAGACAATGAATCTTGTTTTAAATTATATTTGTAATCTCTTTTTAGTAATCATCTTGTAACACACACAAAGAGACACCACCCCCCTCTTGTCTCACCGCCTCTGAGGTCAGAGCTGCCAGCTCCATGTAGTTCTCTCGGCTGAACACCAGGAGGCGGGTCCGTCCTGTCACTGGAGACTCATCCAGGTGGGTCAGGAGCAGGAGGGCCACAATCACCATAGCAACGCCTGCCCCCGCTGCCAGATGCCAGCGGCGCTGCCAGGCCCATTTGCGCATGAGCTCCCGGCGGTTGTCTGGTAGAGCCACCCACCACTTCCTTAAACTCCTGCACACAGAGGGAGGCCGCAAGGTTCACTGAATCTTCTTATGTAGCTCACACAACCTGAAGCAGTAAATCTAAAATCACAAACAGCCCAACCGTGCTGAACACTGAAAGGGAAAGAATCATCTGAAGCTCCTTTTATGTTGGGAACATTTGCACGTTTGGTATTTAGGAGAAAAAGCAAGCAGAAGCCTCAGCAAAAGTTTCAATTAGAATTGTAGGACAGCAGACCAAGATCAATCATCTCTTTTTCAAAGAGGCCTGGCCAAGAAAGTAGCATGCATAAAACATGCTCACAACAATGTACTATGCACAAAATGCTCAAGTAATTATGTGCATGAGCTCAAAGGGCATACTCAAATATTAAATTATACAACTGGGCCAAAAGTTTTGTGACTAAACAAAACAACTCTCTGTATCAGTTCTGTGAGGGCTGGAAATGTTTCCATACTCAGTTTTCACAACCAAAATAAAGCCAAATTAATTAATGAAGCTTCACTGAGGGCGTGTATTATATTTGCCAAATGATAGTATCATAGTGACTCAAATTCAGAAATTAATTTGTACCATTTAATTAAACCAGTTAATTAAAACATAAAACATGGGAATAATTTAGAAAGTAATTTATTTGCTCTTAATTTAATGACAGGAATAATACAGTTGTTGATAAAACAAATAGGAATGTGTTTATTTTGAATTACTCATTAAGCACAATTGAATAATATTGTGCGATAAAGCATTTAAAAATAAATGTCTCAATTTAATTACATTACTTAATAAAAGGTAATTGTTTTGAATTTTCCCGCTTTTCTATTGTATTATGCAGCCATCTTTTACATTTATAAACTTGTTACTAATTGGTTTTCAAACCATTTTTAGGTAAGCTCCAATTTATTAATACTCTAACAGGACTGCAACTGAGGATTATTTTCAAAGTAAATTAATCTGTTGATTATTTTCTTTTTTTGATTAAATGATTTTTTGGTCCATAAAAAGGGAATGGTGAGAAATGCCAATAAGAGTTTCCCACAGTCCGAGATGATGTCTTGTTTTGTCCACAACCCAAAGATATTCACTTTACAGTCATGATATCTCAGAAGCTTCTCCCACCTTAAAAAAATACTTGAACTGATTATCAAAATAGTTGGTGGTTTAATTTAATGAATGACAACTAACTGATTTGATGGATTTAATTTATTTATTATTCTTTCTAGAACTAATTTTATTTATTGATTTCTCTATTTATTTGCCTTTTTACATAATTTAGTGTAATATTTTAATTTTTATCATTTTCTTTTTGTTTTTTATGGATTTTGACTTTACTTATCTACCACCAATATTGTTTTAAAAATATGTTTTATATTTTATTTTACTATTTTTTTATTATTTTTTAAGTTTATGATATTTCATCTGGTGTTTCTTCTGTGCATGCATTATTTAGGATAGTCTTTCCTCAATGCTTGTGTTTTTAGTCCTTCATTCATCTTCCTTTTCTCTCTGAATTTTTGTTGGTTCCTTCCCACTGTTGCTGACTGCTTTCTCAAAAGAAATCTAAAGGCAACGATTGATTGTCGGGTTCTCTATTTAAAATATGTAAGATCTTCATCTGACAATGTGAAGTTCCCTGAGATGGCATATGTTGTAAACTGGTGCTATATATATAATAAAATTTCATTGAATTAAATTGAAATCATAACATAATATTGAGGGTGGGTTTATTCCTTCTATGTGTGCTTCTATGCACTCTGTGTTACATTTTATTTTTATGAAAAGTGTTACATAAATAGTCTGATTGACCGATTGATTGATGATGAATTACCTGTTGCAGCTGACCTAGTTAACCACTTAATTCTATAACAATGCATAATAACACTGTCTCCTACCTGCCCAGTATTATAGCCAGAAGCTTCTGCAGAGGTTTGAGGACCATCCATATAAGTGGAGCAGGCAGGGCCCTATGGGGGGCTGAGGTGTGTATTCTGTGCCCACACTGTGTCAGGACAGAACCACAGGACAAAGGGGGACTGCTTTGAACACTAATCTGGAACCGCAGGGTCCGTACGTTGCTGCAGAATGACACACCAGTTGTCGTGGTTCTCAGTAGGACAGAGTCTGTTATTGTAGAGGAGCCAGAGCATCTCTTCTTCACAGGACAACCAGCTTGTTTGCAGACCCGGAAGTTTCGTGAGGAGAGAACACAGAAACGGCTGCTCCTCAATAAAAGCCTACCACAAAGTAAAGCCATGGTTGTCTCAGGGAACACAACTGCTCCTCCAGACTGACAACACACAAGTCAGTACGGTCGCTTGTTATCTAAAAAGGCTGAAAATGTCCACCAGTAATGACAGTCAGAGGACCGTAACAACACTTCTGAACTAGTTCTACATTTCATGTCGACCCTGCTGTCAATGTCATTGCTAATGTTAGCTAGCAGTAAGCTGGTATGTCTATGGTTACCACAGTCCGGCGGCGGTAAACTGAAATGTCCGGAAGTTAGCTTTATCAAAACCGTTACCTGCTAAACTAAAACATGTTATACTCCTGCCACGCGAAGTGTGAAACTGAATGAAACTTCGGTTGTCTGAGGAAAACTGTTTGACGCGCCTCCTCCTCAAATATTTCCCCCTTGAAACACCACTGTAACGAACGTTCCGGACACAGCTAGCTAGTGTCCAGCTGGAAGTAAAACTTACATACAGCCAATATTTTTCCACAAAGAAGAAAAAGACCAGAAAATAGGGCCAGTTTCCCAGTTCTGTTCGTGTCTATTCGTCTGCCTGTGTGAAATATTAATTATATAATGGAAAATATTTGTATTTATTTATGTACAGCAAAACTGTTAAATTTTACGGTCAAACACTGTGATAGAAAGAATTAATATTTTTAAAAATACTGATTTTTTTATGTGGACATTAATTGCATTTTTTTTGGCCTGTTTGTTTCTCCTTTTTTTTTTTTTTTTTTACAGTCAACTTGTAAATTAATACTTCTTCCTTTTGATTTTACTAAATATTACCCGTAATATCTGTAAAATAAAATTTTTAAAAAATATTTTCCTTTTTTTTTTTAGCCCATAATGGTCAAAAGTTGTAAAACAAGACATACAATTTACAAAAAGATATAGACTTTGATATGGACATTATTTCCTGTTTTGTCCTGTTTTTTTTTCTCATTTGTTCTTTCTTTTTTCAGTTTCTTTAGAGTCAACATGTAAATTAATACTTTTTCCATTCGATTTTATGAAATTTTATCTGTAATATCTGTAAAATAACAATTTAAAAATCATTTACCATTTTTAGTCCATAATAATCAAAAATTGTAAAACAAGATATATAATTTACAAAATGATATAGACTTTTGATGTGGACATTATTGTTTTTGTTTTAACAGTCAACGTAAAAAAATTTTCTGTGATTTTATCAGAGAACTGTAATTTAAAAAAACGGAAAATCTGTAAATTCATAGTTTCAGAAATTATTTATCCTTTTGAAATCCTTAATACACACGACTATATATACCAATACAAGTCAAATTATCACATTAAAATATAAAAATATACGTATATTATAAGAAATAATTTTTGACACAGTTTTATGCAGTGTTAGGAAGGACAGCAAAAACATAACAAAAACATACGTCAGTGTGCAAAAAAATAACATAAGACCACAAAATATGAAAATAGATGTTTATTTAATGTTTGAAAGAAACCAGATAAGCCAAGAATCCTCATCATAAACAAACAAACAAACACACACACACTCACTCTCTCTCTCTCTCTCTCTCTCAAACACATATCGATCTATTGACTGAATCACTGGGTATTTGTTTGATGGACTAAAACAAAATAAAAACTAAGTAAGTTATTACTCTAGATACAAAACTTCATGTGTTTGGTAACAATTTGAGTACCTTGTTAAATACTGCAGTACAGCACAAGTACAGGCGGCTGTCTGGTTCTTCATAGTAAATAATCATGTTCAGTTGACAACACAGAGCCTAGATGTAACACTGTGCTGCTGCTTGTCTCCTCATCCCCTTGTCCCTCCTGTTGTGTCTCCTGATTGATCAGCTGATCAAAACTGAGGTCTTCTGAGTCCACTGGTTTGGATGAGATATTTAAAGATTCTCCTTCTTCCTGGTCAGAAGATTGTTGCTTTGAAATAAAGTCTGACTTGAAAAGAGCCTGGATCTGGGTGAGAAAGGGGTCTCCCTCCTCATCTGGCAGCGGTTCCAAGTACCTCGCCAGAGACGCCAGCATCTGGAGGGAGGAGGTCAAGTGTAATTAGGATGACAATAAAACAGTAAAAGCAGGAGTAAATCAGTTAACAAAGTCTTTAGTCACTGAGATGTGCAAATCGGCTGGACTGACCTTCTCCAAACAGGTGAGGTGGGAATCTCTGTGGAACATTCTGTCCATCTGCACACTCCTGACCAACCAGAGGAGCAAAAAATTGTTGCAGACATTTCCTCAAAAAATGTTCAATAACACAAATGGATGAGATCAACATTTATAGTGCCTATAAAAAGTATTCAATGAAAGTTTAATCTTATTATTGGTTTTCAACATTAAATCTGAGTGACTTTCATGTGACTTTTTTTGACAAGAATTCCAGTGCTTGAAAACCACATTACAAGCTTCAATGGGAGAGACTGTGCAAACAGGAACTGTTGCCGTTTTGTCACAAGTCAAAGCTTTATGGTAGAGAAGCAAAGAGAAAGCCACTGTTGAAAAAATCACCAGAAGGAATATGGGAGACTCTGAAATCAACTGGAAAAAGGTTTTTTGGTCTGATGAGACCAAAATTGAACTTTTTGGCCATCAGACTAGACGCTATGTTTGGCAGGCACTAAATACTGCACATCATCACAAACACACCATCACCACTGTGAAGCATGGTGGTGGCAGCATCGTGATGTGGGAAAGCTTCTCAACAGCAGGCTCTGGAAGGCTTGTAAAGGTTGAGGGTAAAATGAATGCAGCAAAGTTTAGTGAAATCCTAGAGGACAACCTAGTGTAGTCTGCAAGAGAACTGCGACTTGGGAAGAGTTTTGTTTTCCAGCAAGACAGTGATTTGAAGCATACAACCAAAGCTAAACAGAAATGGCTTAAAGACAACAAGGTGAATGTTCTGGAGTAGCTGAATCAGAGCTCAATCCAACTGAGAATTTGTAGCTGAACTTGAAAAGTGTTGAGCTGTTCACTCACAATCCCTGTGCAGCCTAAAGGAACTTGGGTAGTTTCGCAAAGAAAAATGGGGTAAATTTCAAGTGTCTAGATGTGCATGGCTCAATCCTATAACTGTGGCCAAAAGTGCATCTACTAAATATTGACTTCAAAAGGGTGAATACTTACACAATCACTTATTTTAAATTTTATTTTTTAAATAAATGGCATTACTTTGTAGAAATCTTTTCACTTTGACATGAAACTGTCTTTTTTCTGTAAATTGTTCTTTAAAAAAGCCAAATGAAATTAACCATGATTCAGTGTTGAAAAGCAATAAAAGGCTTGTGAATACTTCTAATAGGCACTGTGGGCGCATATGTTTAAGAATGGGCACGAGAGTCTTGTGTCTCACTCACCCAGATGTTTGAGAGTATTTGTGGATGATCCACTGAGCCCTCCTCATCGTCTGTTCCCAGTCTGGGATGTCTTGTGATGACAGGAAGTCAAATCTGTAGGGCAGCTCTGGGGAAGAACAGAGACAGAGACTCAGCCAGAGGATAAACTGTGTTACTGTGTACACAAATCGCTGACCTACATTGTCAGCTTGATTTCAAAGCCTCTTGATCTGAACTGTTTTGAAGTTTTGAGTGGAGCCTTATTATGTGTGTGAGTGTGTGTTACACATACTCTGTGGGCCTGAGGGCTCTTGGCTCTCTTTTACCAACAAGCAAGTAGTTTGGGAGTGGGGGGAGGCGTTGGCTGGGTCATATGGGCTCACGATCATCCCGATAAAGGGGGCTCCACCACGTGAGAAATAACTCTGGAACAATCAAACGCAGAGAATCAGATCACATGTTCACACATAAACCCTGTGTGAGCTCTCATTGGTTAATTCGTACCTGGAATTGGTCCTGCGTGTTTATGTCCCGTACTGAAGGGTTCGGGTGAAAGGTGGGATGTGAGTGGTACCAGCCCACCACACTGAAGCCCAGAGACGACAGCACATCACAGGCCTGCGTCTGAGACACCGGGTCCATCTCACACTGCAGACCTGTGCTCACACTGTTACATGGCTCTGCCGCACAAATCTAAATGGAAAATCATTCATCACTAAATACAGTTTTCAGAATATACACTGAATAAAAGCTTCATCCTTGTTTGTCCGTGCTGCTGCTTTAGACTTCTCCGCTTACCTTCAATACTTTGGCATCCTCATTGAAAGTTCCACCTAACAGACCAATGACTTCCCCTCGTGACACGTGGGCATGCTGGATGCAGGATCACAGTAGATTTGAACAATTTGGGAGCATCAGAATACAAATCTAACAAAAGATTAGAATGCGCTGCGATCAAAAAGTTCTTGGACTGTTCACAGTGCACGTGCATGAAGTGAATGCAACATGTGCAAGCATTAATTGTCATAAGTCAGGACACCTGATGACAGCAGCAGCACCTGGTCTACATATATTTTTGTGGCCACTGACAGGTGCGCATTTGCTATTTATCTGTGGAGTTTAAACTGGAGCAAGAGCAAACATCACATTCTAGGTCAGTCAGCAGTCTGCGATGAGCAACCTTCATGTTGAGGATCATCACTAGGGATGAAAGGTGGGTCTGCAGCTGCTATCAAGAGAAGAAACAACAGTTTTCCCAGTGGAAGAGCCACAGTTTCCAAGACTGCACAGAGCACGTCAGGTTAGGAGCGTACCAGGAACATGCTTGTTGTTTTCTTCAACATTCATAAGGTTGCACACCAGGAATTAGTCACCTAGTGTCGAACTGTCAACGCAGAATTCTATTGTAACCTTACTTAGGTATCTGAAGAAGAACATTTGACGCAATCGACCTGAACTGTGGCATAAATAGCACTTTGGTGTTCCATTGCAGTGTGCTGTAAAGTGATTATGCACAGGTTTCTTGGCCACAACACAATAAATAACTTTCCACCCACCCTACTCACTAGATTTGGCTCTCTGTGACATATTTGCATTCCCGCAAATGAAATTCAAGTTAAAAGGTTGTTGTTTTGACACAGCTTAGGAGATTCAGTTGCACATGGTGCTTGGCATGTTTACATTACAGGGCTTCCAGGAAGCGTTAGAAGTGTGACAAGAGTGTTAGGCACGCTGTATCACTGCACAACAAGACCACATTGAAGTGGATGACAGACAAATTTAAATCAGGTATGGTTTTGAGTTTTATGGGGATAGTCTTAGAACCTTTTGATCACATATCATATGGTTGATTGCCTTCTCTTATAGAAAAGTAAAAAAAATAAAAATAAAAAAATAAAATTCTAGGTTGTCTAACTCACTGACAGGCAGCCTGAAACCACAGTAAGAATACATTCAGCATGTGACTGTGTGAAGAACATACCATGTCCATGATGAGAAGAGTCTCAGCACACACAATGACCTGGAATGGTTCCTGGTGAAAACAGCAAAGAAGAGCTTTTAACACATAAACCTGATTCCTTGAACTGTTTTCAGTTCTTCTGTAGTTCAGCTTATGTTCAATTAACGCAACGGTCAACGAAGACAAGACAGAGAAGGTTAAATGAGTCAATGTTACATCTGTTGTCGATGAAAAAGCAAGACTTCTGATGCTCTTTCAAAGACTGTCTGATTAAAGAGATTGATTTTCAGGGGAAACAGACTGTGTTCTATTTTAAACTGTGATGGAGACATAACTCCATTAAATGGGTGACGAGACTCCAATGCAGCATGAAAGACAGAATTATCGGTGACTAAATGATGAGAGAGGCGGTCACTGACCTGCACATCCTCTTCAAAAGATCTGCAGGGAATCAGCTGGAAGGGATCAAAAGACCTAGTGGAGTGAGAATATGTAAGTATTCCTGTGTGTATAATTTGGTACATGTTGCACTAATCTTTGGTGCTCACCCTCGGTATCTGGACATCTTGCAGGGTTTAGGCTGTTTCTTCATCTCTTCTCTCCGCAGAGCCAGTTCCTCGGCACTGAGATGCTGATAAACATACCACCAACACAGAATCAACAGAAATAATAAAATGAAGTCCCCTGATGATGTGCAGTGTGTCTGTTCAAACCTCGTATGTCTGTCCCTCCAAGTCTTTAGCGTCACACCAGTTCCCCCATATGTCCCGCACACGTCGCTTCCTGGTTCGCTGCAACCAATCAGCAGCCAGCTCAAAGTTCGGTAAGTTCATAATTTAACTACTTGTGGTGTCAGAGTCTGTGGGTTTATGGGTACCTACCATGCTTTGCAGTCTCTGCGCCAGCTGATAGGCCTCAAGCACATCTTTGCCCTCCTTATGTTTGGAGCGGTCCACCACCTTTGGGCGATTATACACAGCTTGCTCTACAGGAAGAAAACTAACATCAAACAGGGGGCAAGATGCACAAACAAAAAGGTCAGAAGTAAATGTTGTGGTAGGCCTTTTTTAGTAATAAGAAACGTAACATTGGTGGCTTCATATATCTGTTGAAGTGACAGAACTCTGCCCTACAGATAAAGGTCACTTTTACATTTATGTTCCTCACACCATCATTTAGACATATATCCACCACAGTGATAGAGAGAGCCACAGTAAACATGTTGCAATAATCAAATACACACATTTGGAAGAACATCAAGTGATGCATAATATATAATAATGCACTACTCAACAAAAGCCTAAATATAAACGAACAGCAACATTACCAAACTACCCAAGTAACTAATAGACCAGTATAGTTTTGATTTCCTAAACACTGAAAATTCTGTGTGTTGTTAATCTAACCTCTATTTTACCAACAGTAAAATATAAATATTCCGACAGCTGTGATGGAGCTCAGAGGACTGAACCTGAGGACAGCCGCTATGTAACAAATGATTTGTCTTCAGAAAAGTACGCAGTGCGACCTGCTGCTAAATCCTGACTGATCCTGTGTTCATGTTGGGAATTAATAAATCCAGGAATTTCTGTATGTGTGAGTTTTGTGATTTTGGCCACAAACTGTGCCTTTTCCTCTCTGTGATCTGATTGGATCAATATAAATCCTGAAATATGGAAAAAAAAAATCCTTTGCTTAATTACCTCACTTAACTCAAAGTATGTTGCCTGTGTGTGCTTATCTGTTCATGTGACAGCATGCAGGTCTGACTTGTGCCGTGTTAAAAGTCATCTGGTAAGTTTAGCATCACAACTTTTATGTGAGATTATTGAAAAGGAGTGCATGTCTAAAAGAAGCGGTGGTTACCACAATTGAAGTTGATGGCTCCAATCAGTTCCAGGTAGGTGTGTATTCTCCCAATGCAGTTGACGTCTCCACAGTTCTTCAGACCAGGGCGGACCGATGTCTTGTTCAGGTACTTGGGTTTGCTCTTTAGCCTGTTGGACAAAGACAAAAATAACCACCTCCTCTGCACAGCTGTATTAAAAGAAGTTATCAAATTAAAAGAATGTCTTACCATTGATCCAGGATGTAGTTTCTAATCTTCAGGTATCTCTCAGGGGTTTTGGATGGTCGTCCCTCAAAGAACTCGGGGATGGCTTGTTTCTCATCCTCAGTGATGGCCTCCATGTCCATCTCTATTTCTTGTTCAGGGACTTTAAGCTCCTCTTCTTCCTCGTCTTCATCCTCTTCCTCCTCCTGGTCTTTGTCTGGTCCATCATTTACAGTCTTCTCAGGCTTATCAGCAGGATCTAGGAGGCAAAAATGTGTACACTTACAAAACTAAACTTAGGAGAAAATAATGGAGGTAGATATGCAAAAAACAAATGTGGATTACCCGTGCCATCACTATAGGCATCTTCCAGTTGATTAGTCCATGCTGAGATCTCACACTGGGAGCTTTGGTCCTCGTTTACATCAGTCATTAGCTTTGAGTCTGTTTGTGATTGTGTTTGAAGGCTTTCTGGAAACATTGGCTCATTGGCTTCCTCATCAACCCCGGTTACACCAGGTTCCTCTGAGCAAAGAAGGGAAGACGAGGGTTGAGGATTTTGAGGAGGAAGAGAGCTTGATCTGGGTTGGTCCTTTTTCTCATGGATGCTTTCTACCCCGGTCACACCTTCGTCTTTCTCCTCTGTTTGAATCTCAGCCTCTGTTTGCTCTTCTGGTTCACAGACCTCAGTTTTGATCCCAACCTGCAGTTTATCATCTGCCTCCTCACCGCCACTCAGGTCGTCAGTGATGTCTACGTCCTCATCCTCATCGTCAGAAAGCTTCTCTATGCGGACTGCATTGGCCAGAGTGGACGCATGACTGGATGTGGGTTGAGAAGGTTGTAAGTGTATCACAGGACCTGCAGAGGGAGCTGCAGCTCTGGGTTCTGATTTAGGCTGAAAAAACACACAGATGACTGTTTATGCTTCATTTGTATTTCCCAATCCTTCCAAAGGAATTTTTTGTGGTTGTGAAAGTATTCGAATAATGAGAAAAGTTTAACTGTAGTAGACTACAATTCAGCTTGTGTGTACAATCTGAATGTCACCTGATTACAGCAAAGTACATGCAGAAAAATTCACCTTGTGTTTGAAATACTGCCTGGCGTAACTCTTAACCTGAAGAACCGTGCGACTGCCCACCAGCTTGGCGATCTTAGTCCACCTTCGACCAAACTGAGCCTGCAGAAAAACACACCGTAACCACTAAATAGTTTAGACAACACACCAACGAAATGCATGCAATACAAAAGAAACAATCCCATGTTTACAGGGGAACCTCACCAGTCCTTCCTCAAACAGTTCTTTCTCCTGTTTGGACCAGCGAGAAGATGAACCAGAGGCTGAAGCCGGGTTTTTGGCTGGAGACCTGAACAGCCGACAGAGAGGAGCATGACATGAATGCAGACAAACTGAGGAATCAGATGCTGCTGTCAAACTGAATGCTGAAAGAAGAACTGACTTACTTCTTCACTTTGGGTTTTTTGCTGGCATCGCTCTGCCAAATTTGGTCTGGAATCTCCTTACCTGTCAGGTAATATCTTCAAGTGAAGTTCAGGACAACTGCTTTATTAATCACTGCAGCAATAGCAATAGAAAAACTTTGTATCTGAACCATGGTCTATATTAGCCTCGCTTTTTCTGTTAACAAATAGCAGCACATACTTGTTGAATCTTGTGCTGCAGATTGCTTTCACTATAAGCGGCCAACAAACAAAACAGTTGAAGGCTTTTAGTCTTTTTTTTTAAAGAGTAAAGAGGTTCTTCTGCAAATAATCTGGGAACTGATTAGCCTTTTGGTGCATCACTTTTTGCCTACTGCTTTTCTATTTTTCATCTTTTCATTTACCATTTGACCAAAATTGTTAGTGGAAATGTGGAATTTTGACTCTTAAACTCCATTTCTGTCCTTCACAATGAGAAAGAGTGGAAGAAGGTTTTTTTCTCTATAATGCAATGTGCAGTGCAGAATGTCAAAAGTCATATCAACACAAACTTACATAATGAAGAAAACCTTAATTCTATAACCCTTATTTAGGATTAAACCTGAGTGTCTCAGTATAGAGGCTGGAATAATACTGCTGCAGGGCACAGTATATGTATGAAGGGAAACTTCCAGTGTGATCAGCTGCCCACAACACCTCTCTCTATGAATCATCATTCCTGTAGTTTCATTTTGTGTATTTTTTATATTTGAATGTACTTAACTATAAAATGTACCAAAATATACACCGATCAGCCACAGCATTAAAATCACCTGCCTAATATTGTGTAAGTCCCCCTTGTGCCTGCTGTTGGTTGTGGGGTGGCATCTCCATGGGTCAAGCTTGTTCCAGTGCATTCTGCTTGATTGGATTTAGATCTGTGGAGTTTGGCAAAGTGGTCAACATCTTTTTTGTTGTTGTGTTCCTTGCCTGAGCAGATTTTAATGTGTGGCAGTAGGACTGAACCAGTTCAAATCAAAATCATATTTTGAAACAGTGCAATTAAAAAATCGCAAAGGCTGCAATTTAGGTTATATCTTAGGCAGCATGTCTGATCAAATCCTTCTCTGATATGACATCTAATTCAGTTTTCTTACAAAATACAGCTGGTAATAAGCGCATAAACTTTACGAGGGGGACATATTATGTTTGAAAAAAAAAGTCTGAGCATCGAACACTTAATGTCGTGCATTTTGGTGATTTTGTGTGGACAAATTTGGGCCTTCTCTGCGTGCATCTTTCATGTTTATATTAGCCGGACAAAGCCACATGTTCAAAATATTGGTGACGGAGGTGCACATATACCATGCATCTCCCCTGAAATGTAAACTTATGACAACTGATGCACAAGACACATAAGAAAGTATTTCATATACTAAAATATGCATACAATTGTGTCATAATCTATATAGATGCATAGGAAGTCTATATTATCAATGGAATAAAGGTTTTGTCCTCTAAAAGATGTTGTTTAGCAGTTTCAGATCTATTTCATGCAGCATGTCGATCCAGGATTTAAACTGCTGGGTGAACGTTTTTACAAATTCTGTTTTGTTCTGTTCGTTCTACATGAGTCAGACTTTTGATTAGTGTCAAGTGATAATGCTCCAACATATGCTTTGAATCTATTCAGCAATGAATGTTAAACTAAAGCTTGACTTTAAAAACCTATATTGCAAAATGAAACACAATATTTGTTGGAATAATTAGATATTTTCTCCGAATTGTTCACTTTCGCTGTGGTCAGGTGCATCGCTTCCCAGTAGAACCCTTTATTGTAAGAGGATGATTATTGTTATACACTTGATCTGTCTGGTTTTAAAGTTGTGGCTGATTGTGTGGAAGTTCCCCCCGCATCTGTCCAGCATCTGGTGGTGCGTTCAGGTTCAGTAAAAGGATACTGTTCCTCCAGCAGCATCCTCTCTATCACCTCCCTGTTCTCCGGGCTGATGGAGCTGTCCAGCTCCCAGGGCTGAACAAAAACAGAGTCAGAGTCAGCACCGCCTTCCACAGTCACTCCAAAGCCAGGTGATTAACAGAGATTCATGATTTCCTACCAGCATCCAGGAGCCGCTCCTCCCCGCAGACTGAATGATCTGCTCCGGGACTAAACCTCCTCCATCCATCTCACTGCAACATCAAGACAAGAAGCTGTCACTGATTTAACACGTGAACGACAGAAGAGACACAACATTTATGAGACACCAGCTGCTGCTATTCTCCACTGTGGGACTAAAAACCAGCGTCCAGGTTTATTTTAACCGTCCAGAACCGCAGCACAGGAGACCAGCACACAGCACAGACGTGAATTCATTAAAATAAGCGAGAAGCTTTACCGAATATTACTGTCAAAGTCGTCTCCCTCGATGTCAATATCCACCTCGTCCTCCATGTTGTTGGATGAAGGTAAACAACGGAGAGAAGAGAGAGAAAAGCAGCAGGAGAACAAAGAGCAGCGACATTCACAGCGACCCCTGGTGGCCGGAGGGAGGAACTACTGCAGAGTTCGGCAGCTGGTGGCTCTGATGTTACTTTACTGCCTCCATCTGGCCGGAATTTACTTTAAAGTCCAGTTACTTCACAGTTTTTAAGGGAAACAGATGATGCATGTTTTCAGCTGCATGTGTGCTACTCCATTTTCATGTGCAGTATTTTATAATCATCTGTAATATTTTATTGTCATGTGCAAAATGTAATTATTGTGTGCAATATTCCAATTTCACGTTGCAATATTTTCTTGTCACGTGCAATATTTCAGTTTCATAAAAATATGAATTATTTCATGAAATTGAAATGTTCAGTGTGCAATTATTTAGTTTCATACAGTATATAATATTTCAATTTCAATTTTACAATATTCCAATTTAATTTGCATTACTTTATTTTCAAGTGTAATATTTCAGTTTCATGTGCAAAACCTCAATGTATGTGCAATATTTAACTAAATGTTTTAATATTTTAAAGCCATAGGAAATATTTTAATTGTATTGTTTTATTTTAATTTTCAATGCTTTAATGTCACATGAACTATTTTAATTTCATGTGCAATATTTCAGTTTCATGGCTAATATTTTGTTGTGTGTAACATTTCAGTTTCATTGGCTACAATACATTTTCATGCCCAACTTTATATTATCGTGTATCATAGAGAGAGAGAGAGAGAGAGAGAGAGAGAGAGAGAGAGAGAGAGTCATTGAACTTCAAATGTCACATCGAGTCATGGATACAAACATGCCTGTCCTGCCTGGTACACTTCTGCAATGCCTTCATCCAAAAGGGCAAAACATTAACAACCAATGGTTTCTAACCTTTTCGGCTTCTTAGAAAAAGCAGTGTGTAGTTTGAGTCACATTTCAGATGTGTATGAATTGTTAACAGCACCACCAAATAGTGAATTTCCCTCTTAACTTCTCACATTTGAGTAAATAACCGAATATCTCACCAAAAATCAAAGATTAGAGAAAAAGTCTAAAAGATAAAAACAACTCATATCTTGTGTCCCTGAATATAAAACTGAATATAAAGTAGTTCGAGCCTCCTGTTATGTTGCGGGTCAAATTGATCAGTTTTAAAGTTAAAAAAAATCTAAAAAAAAATGTTAAAAGTATTTTTTCGGTATGAAGCTTCTTCTGTTTGGCTTGACAAGTGTAATCAACATATAAAAGGAAAATGGTTAATTTCACATATTTGCACCCCCACCCCATCATCACACCATAAAAAGAAAAAGTTTCAAAATGTAAAATAAAATTTAAGAAAAAAATCAATGCCATGTAAAACTGTTGTATTTTATATGTAGGTCTTTCCAATGTACATTAAAAAAAAGTTTTAACATGTTTTTTAAAAATGAAAAACAAGTGAATTGTCCTCATTGAACCATGATCTGCGAGAGGTAAAGAATACCACTGCACGAAATATTGATTGAAATGTTAGTAATGGAGTTGTTAATGACATTTTGGTTTCTGATACTTTTGGATTATTAAACATGCCCCTGGTCAAATTGCCTCAGGAACATTATTGCTGTTCCTGAGAAACAAACTTAAACTGCAGCAGCTACAACAGCAACATGCTGCTGACACGCTGATACTCAAAATTATAGCCTGATGTTGCCGTTAGTGACAATATAACAGTCAGATGAGCCGAACCATGACTTTAACTTTTAATTTTTAACTTTAAGTTTGCTCCTATTGCTTATGTAGTTTTACTGATGTAGGCTTTTTCATCAGCTTTACTTGTAATGGAGCATTTAAAGTTGTCCGTGTTGGTGCTTTTACTTAATAAAAGGATTTTATTTACCACTGGTTGTTGGAAAGTTTGAACTACTCTATTGTTATAGTAATGCATTGCAGAGTCATCATGTCTTTTAGAGACTGAAACTGTGCCGTGATTTTAAAGCCTTAACAGTAAGACAAAGATAATCTTTGTAAAGTTTTAAAAATGATGGCATTGATAGTGTATTCATCGATGAAATTCAAAGTCACGATCAACTGCAAGCTCAGTTTCTTGACAACAGCAAGGATCACTGCTCTGTGACTGTCAGACTCCACCTAAAGTTAAACTCCAGCACCATTTCGTCTTTAAATATTACACTCTGTTGGGTTCATTATTTCATGCAGAATTCACACACAATAAAATCCAAACACAAAGCGAAAGACAACAAAAAAGGTTTTATTTAGAAAGAATTCACAGTTTCTAATGGCACTACAGTTTTTGTAGTAACTCACTCCTGCTCAAAAATACTGTGTAGCTCTTCAGAGTACTCACAGAGAAAAAGAGAGAGAGAGAGAGAGAGGGAGAAGAAGAAAAGATAGCACTTGACATATAAGGTAGAAAAACAAAAAGGCATGAGGAGTCACACAAAGTGCACACTGAGCTCCCAGAAGTGCTTTTCTCCCCATTCGCTGTGTTATGGGTACAAGTAGATTCAAAGTAGTCTTTCTCATAACACAGACACACACACAGAGGAGAGAAAAAAAAAATCTCACATGCGTACAGGTTTACACTCACGAACATATCATACACATTCAAAGAAAAGGGTAAAAAAAACACTCAGAATTTGCTCGGCTTGTGGAACATATATAATCACTTTTTTTTTTTTTAGTGTTCCGAATTATCTTTCCTGCGTTCCCTTTATTCAGCAAACAATTCATTTCCTAGTCGCCGCTGTCACTCAAGGTGGGGCAAACACACGAAGTCAAAGAGCAATGACAATTGAATAAAAGACCGAGGGGAGTGTATGGTGAGGATGCGCAGAGAGGTCGCTAGACGTGGAGGATGAGAAAGCATTCCTAGCTCCTAACAGGAAACGTGGTAGAGTGGTTAATAAAAGCAGGCATATTTAAAGAGTGTGAAACTCGTGCAGTGGTGGGGTCAGAGGCTTGTTGATGTGTAGAGCAAAGAAGAAGCTGGTCACAAGAAGAGGTAATAAAGCTCTTATGGGAGAGGAGCGAAAGAGCAAAGTTCTGTCTCTGTCACAAAAAAAAAAAATGTGCACAAACCCGACCGCACAGAGCCAGTCAGAAATAGAAATGTACATTTAAATTTTTCATCATTTAAAAACACACACACACACACACACACACAAGAAAAGGGACATCCCTCTTTCACAAATGCAACTGCCTGCAACCTTTTAAACTGATTGTTATTGTAGGTCAGTCAAGAGAACAAACAAATTAAAATCCACAGTCAGAAGACAGGACGACAATAAACAGTTTAGCCCTTTGCACTAACTTCCAACTACCCAGCAGCTCTGAACAGATGCAGAAGCAGCAGTGTGACGATCCTAATAAACACGCAATTTTAAATCATACTAGGCTGATAATTCAGGCCGAGGTGAACACAACAAGAAGCAGCTATAAAGTGAGAGCCTGAGATAAAATGTAAAATAAGTAAAAGAAAAATGTATGTGGTTGAGCCATCCACCATAACTGTGTTTGTCCGTACCGTAGTCATATTTCTATGTAACATATGTAACATACTTGCATGGATAAGCTACTGTAACACTGCAGGACTGAGAGACTGACAAACCAGTGCCAAGGTTAGAAAAATCTCTTGTCATTTAAATAAATAAATAGATAAATAAAACTGGTCTGTCAGACTCAACTGCAGGGTCCCAGTAGAGGTGTGTGTTTGTGTTCCTACAGTATATTGTGCCCTCAACAAGGAAACCAGAAAAAGTTTCCTACATACTGGTTGTGAGGATAATTCAAACAAACCTCAATGATAAAAGAGGAACATGGCTCAGATGCGGATGAAAGAAACAACAACACGTCGTGGAAGCAATAAAACACAGTTCGCCTCTGGCCTGTTTACCTTCATCACAGTTACAAAATCCATCATGACAGCATCGTTTCTCTTCACCTGGTGCGTGAGCAGTGTTTTTTTCTGGGCCCAGCCCAAATAACTGGAAAATGGTTCTCTGTGTAGGATCCACAGACTGCTGCTGCTGCTTTTGTACTATGAGGTTAAATGGGGCACTGCACTGACAGGGCTAACACATTCAGACCGGTTCACGCCATGCAAAAATGATTTTCTTCATTCAGCTCTTGACGGTTGGTTGGGAACACACTGACAGAGACAGAGGAGGAGAATCAGTAAAGGTTTAACACTCTGGTCCCAAACAAACACCTGCAGTCATTTCAGGACTGAGACAGGATGGATTAGATTAAATGATCGCAAAGGAAGACAGAAAGAAACAAGAATAAGAGAAGTAGTTTGTCATGCTCCGCAGTTCTTTCACATTTCATCCCAAAGAGCAGCCTAATACTTCTTGAAGGAACGTCGAGTTGAGGCTGGCACCTCTCATCACTGTGCTCAGAGTGGAAAAAAAGTCATTTCACTGGTGCTCAACTGTCATGGGACGATGTGCTTATCCAGTAGAAAAAACATGTTGATGGATGTGTCTAATGTTTCGCTCCCCACCACTGAGTCTCTCTGTGCACAATTCTCTAAATTTCATGTTTTCGGAATTAAAAGGTCTAGAACAGATATAAAGGCACATAACCGTAAACAGGTCTTTGACAGGAGTGGATGAGGACTGGATGATGTCGAGCTACTGCTGCCAGAGCCACTTCAGTTCCACGGTGCGCCTGGGTGCTCATAGGAAATGTAGTTCTTTGGGATGCGACAAGACCTCTTCTCCTCACTCGAGTCTGCTACTGTTATAGTGTGTGTGGCTGTGAACAGAAAGCTGTGTTAAGGTGAAGTGTGAGTCTTCAGACATGTCCGGTGACGGCTGTCACCCCGATGGTCCCGACGCTCATCTCCTTGTTTCCCTTCATAAGCTGCTGCAGGCTGGGCAGAGAGCCGACGCTGCTGCCCGGCATGTGGGGGAACTGCAGCTCAGTCTGTCGAGACTTCCGCCTCTTCACCGAACGCTTCTCCTGACGGGACTTGGCGGTAGGGTGGCTGAGGGGGAAGGAGAGGCCATGGCCGTTGCACATGCCGGCAGAGGGGAATATGGGGGAGGGAGGGGGGAGTCGGCTCGTGTAGGACTCCTCGGAGTGGGTGGATGAGCTGCAGCTGGTGGTTTCTGGGATGACCTCCTTGGAGGTGCAAGTGGGCAACGATGGAGCTTCCTCTGTGGATGGAGGGGGAGGCAGCAAGGCGGGAGGGGGAGGAGGAGGAGGAGGCAGGGGAAGGGGTGGAGGAGGCGGCGCTGGGAGACATGGGTGGAAGCCGTTACACTTGGGATCCCCATTTGCAACAAGAGCAGAGGGATCGAACGCCTTCAGAGTCTCAACTTTGTCCAAAGACTTTGCTTTGCAGCGTTTTTTCTGCAGGAAAAACACAACAGAGATGGAGTATTTATTTAGTAAAAGTTTCAAAGAAAGCAAAGAAATATCTGATAATGAAAGGACATATTAACCACTTTTGTGCTAGACACTGATGCAACACAAACTGGTCAGAGAAGGGCGGGAAAGCTTGATAGGAAATGATGGAGTACAGGATTTGGAAAAAGCAAAAATTCCTGAAACTTTTATCTAATCACAATGTTTAATCCCAGTGCTGCGCTGTGATATAAAACCATAGCAGACCGTGCTGTATTCACCTCACCAAAAATGTCAGGTGAGGTGAATAAAGCAGCGGCGTACTATCACACAGTGTCAGCAAAGAAGTGGTTAACTGGTATCTGGAGTGAGCTGAATCTCAACACTCCTCAGCTGATCTCATCTCGTCTATTCCGCTGAGATCAGAAAAAAAATCGGTGACAGATGAAGAAGTTACTCCCTGCTCTGACACACTTACTGTACAGACTGACTGACACTAGAAAAACACACAGCACTTATGTAAGGCGGCCGTCACAGCCAACAGACACTGTACCTTTTTCTCTGGAGAAAACCTTAGAGGTTCTACAATGTACAAGTCATCTGGACCTACTGGGGAGGGGAGAGAGGGGCCAGGTTAATGATGGAATGGGAAACAGGAATACATACATGTAACAAGCATGAAGTGACCTTGCAAGTAGTATTATTCAAGACAAAAACACATTTCTAATCATGAACTACTGTCCTAACAGGAGGTAGCACAGATAATTTGACTGACATTAAGCTGAAATTGCAGAGAAGCATGTGTTACTTTATTATTGATTACTACTTGCAAATGTCTAACATGAGCCAGCAAAGCATTGTGCTCTATTATTACACTCCTTAAGCCTGCATGTGGACACAAGCTGGCAATGACAGCCTCTCAGCCTCAAGGGCAAACTCTCCCACACACACACACACATACACACAGAGTTGAGGGATAATGAACAGCAGGGGGAGTTTTGGGTTTCATGAGTCAAACACTTGCTTTCTTTTATTGCTTGCAACAGCCTCTCCCTGTGGGCGTGTGTTGCTTTAGGCGCTGGCAACACCGCAGATATCTGCCACTAAAGCCTGGCAACACGTGTGCGAGGAAACAGCGAAGGTGTAGAGAGTGAGAGATGGAAAAATGAGGAGCGAGTGGGTCGTGCCTGGACAGAGCTGCAGTCCTCGAAAGCAGCTAACTTGAAAGAGTCGCGATTACGTCTTTGCGGCACACTATGGCAGTAGTATCAAGTCTCGATTATGTTTCAGTGATGGGGGTGGGGGGGAGTTGAGAAACACAATAGATGGGAAAACAGAGAAGGTAGGCTTGAGGAGAGACTTGTTTATAGCTTGTGTACACTTGTGCATTAAGGGAAAGAGCTCTTTACCTTCTGTTGACGACAGGTGAAATGACTTGGAGCGAACAAGCGGGCAGGTAACCCTGCGCTTTAGGCTCATATCATCATAGGAGGAGAAACATCTGACAAGGAAACAAAAGAGTCATTTACAATGTGCAACAGTTAGTGGAAGGACAAGAGTGACAGCATTTGACAAACATAACTTAAGCATGGAAGTGATCCAATGTTCTATTCAAAAACAGAGCCCTAATTTGGGTGTAGGGATCGTAATGACAGATCTGAGGGAAGCTGAACAATAAACAGCGAATCAAATGCCGAGCAAAGCAAAACAAAAGGTCCAGCTTATTGGCAGGAGTGTGTGTGAGTGTGTTACAAACCTCTTGGGGCTGGGGTAGTGGTTGCTCTTGGGAAGAGCAGCAGTGTTGGTGTTGGGGCTGGGAGATGAGCTGCGGCAGCACTGCAAACACAGCAGGAGCCCCAGAGACAGACACAGAACCAGAGACACCACCAGGTAGCTCTGACGGTCGGATACCTGCAGAGAGAACGTTCAACAGCCGGCTGTGAAATGCTGTTTGAGAAAATCACATCTCACTAATAAATCTCAGACTTTGTGTAAGTGCATATGTGAGTGTTCTTCGAATATTTTGACTACAGTAAATGCGATTTACTTCAAACTAAATTTACTGAAGCAAACTGGATGGATGGGGGCTTTTTGTGTTTTTGGTGTCCTCAGCCTGGTCTTTTGCTACCTGTGGGTGGAGCTGCTTTTGCTAGGCAACATTATAGAAGGCAAATGTACAATGTCATCTAATGTCACATTCTGACATCGAAAACTGCATTAGTACATTAAAAACCATCTAAACTGTGCAAGCATACAATACAGTGTTAAATTGTTTTCCCCAGTTATGATGTTTTATACTGTGTCTTCAAAACTGACCTTACTGCAGAAGTCCTTCTAGTTTTCTGCAAAAGGTCTGACACATCTGCAAAAACTTAACCACAAGTGTTTGTGGTAGAGGCTGCGCAGAATGAAATACAAACTCTATTCTTTTTTTTTCTTTTAAATAACTCGATGTGTTTTTTGGGTTTGACGTATAAATTTAATAGAAATTCCTTCGAAGTTGTTGGCAGCTGCCTGACAGTCAGCTCCCCCGTCCGCTGCATTCCACATGCATTTTTCCCCCCATAAACCTGTGTATTTAATCCTTGTGGGTGCAGAAAATGGCAAAAAGTCTTTCCAGGAAAATAATTTGTAAATGTATGCTTCCAGTGAAGGTCAGTGGGATACTTTCCACTGAAGTCAGACACCCCGCACGGCATGTTTCAGAAGAGCACACAGGCTGACTAAAAAGCCAATTCTGCAAATACCTACTATAAATTGGGGGATTTTAAACGGTGTCCATATATATTTACTTAATATAATATGATATGAATATGATATCTGTGCAACACCCTTCAAAATAATACCAAATGCTATCATATGTGTAAGTCTCAAATAACCAGATCCATCATTCTGCCATAGGGAGATAAACGTTCTAGCTTGTTTGAATGTCTTTAAGCCAATCACATTCATCTGTGTGGCGCCAAGCCCAAAGATGTAGCTACAGTGCCAGAAATGACAGGCTTGTACCTGCAGTCTACATGTAGTGAGTCAGATTTGTATCAATGGACTTGACTTCACCTTTCTGCATTAATTTGACCAAACGTCTCCTTCCCTCAGCAGTGTCAGTGAATTTGAAAACTACTAATGCACTACTGCTGAACAGATGGTTTGTCTCTGGTCCCAGTTAACAGCTTGCTGGAGGGACTTCACAGAACATATGAGTCGCACATCTCAAAAATCTAAATATAAATCAAGGAATCTGTTTGTCTCTCTCTGTTCTTCCCTTTCTCAACAACTGTGCATTCAATCTGTTTCAAACTTATCAGGTGTATTGCCGGAGACTCGAGGAGGTGCAATGTCAAGTTTGAAGTTCTCATTTTTAGGGTTTTTTATGGTCCTTAGTGGGTCTTAGCAGCTAGATACACACAGCACTGGCAAAAATCTTACAAACCACCAATTCAGTGGTCAGGACAGAGGGGTTGCTGTAGTGCAGTGACTGTAGGCAGCGTTGAGGTAGGGTCCTATAGTTTCTGTGATAACTCACTCACTGAGAGATATTTAGATAAAGAAACTCATATCAAAATATGCAACAAATCATCAACTAATGGTTTCAAATAACTACTAGTAAACAAGAAAAGTATTTGGGGCAGCCCTATGATAAACTAAACCAGGTATGTTACCTCTCTCTGCAGCTGGCTGACTGTGGCCGTGAGATTGAGCATCAGTTTAGTGACGTTCTCCAGCTGGCTCTGCAGGATCTGGATGGAATCAGTCTGTTTCTGGTCCTAAAAATAGACACAGAAGGAACAAACCACGACTGTTGCTTAGTTGTCTGATGGAACTATAAATGCAGCTATTAACTGTTCATGGGTTGTCTTCTTTTCTATTGATTAAGTTTTAGCAACCTGCTCCTCAGCGATGCGTGAGGTGTTCTGCAGTTTGATGATGGTCTTATTGAATGCTCTCTGCATCTCTTCCATCTGTTTACGGTACCTGGCGAACACAGACACAAAAGCATGACTTATAAAAAAAAGTCTCCCACGTTGCAAAGGTTTGAAATGCTTTCAGTTACTATATGAATTTAAGGGTTGTTGTGTTCAGTAGTTTCACCTCTGGCTGAGCTGCTCCAGGTATCTGCTGGACAGACTCATGTTCATCTCCAGAGCTTTGATCCTGTTGTTCAGCCTCATGAACACACTCTCCTTCTGGCTGGACCCGTGAACAGCTCCTCCATTCAGTAGCATGTTGTTCCCATTCACTGCTCCGCCATTATAATCTCCACCGTTCTGCAGCTCTGCATAGAAGTCTGTAGCTGTCCGATGGATGTTTCCGTTCCCATTAGTGCTTAACAAGAACTCTTCCACTGTGTCTTCCACCCGATGGGGCTCTACTGTCTGAGAGAGAGAGTCCCCCTGCTCCCCATGGATCTGAGGAGCTTGAACACTTTGTCTCTGCGAGTCCCCACTGTCTGTGCCCGACTTAACTGTGTCTGTCTGAATGTCAGTCGGTGGGACAGCTACTGGCAGTTCAGTGGGAGGGGGGATGAGGTCTTCAGGCCTTGTTGCAGTGGGAAGAGGCTGAACAGGCTGCTCTTTTACAGGGGGAACCACAACACCAGGAGATGCCGTCTCAGACGACAGAGGCTGTGGGGGAGTGCTGACAGAGAGAGTTGGGGTGGCACTGCTGGCCTGCTGCGTCTCTGGGATAGAGCCAGCTTGGAGGGGAGGAGTGGGCAGAGGGTCCAGGGCTCCATCTTTAACTGGAGGTAACAGCATCTCCTCGTGGGTGGGGGTAGGTCGTGCCAGGGAGCTTTGGATGTCTGAGAAACTGTGAGGGGGGATGGTGGAGGTTCTGCTAGGCTCTAGGAGGATATTGAGCTCTGGAGTGTGTGCATCAGGTGTGTGAGTCTTAAGGTTTGTATCAGTGGTGTGTACCTCGCCAATAGGTTTCCCCTCATTTTGGCCCTTAACAGGTGCCTCAGGTTCTGCAGCTTTTTCTGTGAGAGGGAGGGCTTCTTGTGGAGGTGTTGGGGAAGGAAGAGGGATCTGTGGAGGTGTGTGTGTGAGGACAGGCGTGTTAACAACAGGGTGAGTCTGTGTTTGAGAGTTAAGATGCCTCCTCTTAAGGCTGCGCAGTCTCTCCTTGGCCAGTCGGGCAGAGCACCAGCGATGGAGCAGCTCGGGCAGGGTGGCCATGCAGGACAGAGACAGGGAGGAGAAGGAGGAGAAAGGACAGTATGTCTGGCTCTCCCACTGGTTCCTGTCTGCTTCCTTCCTCGTCTCCTCTCTCTTCTCTTCTTCCTCCTCTCCCTCCTCCTCCATCAGAGTGACAGTTGACTGTCTGGGCTCTTCGTCCTCCTCCTCCTCAACCAGAGTGACAATCTGCCTGTCCTCATCGGATTCAGATAATGAGGGGGAAGATGTTGAAGAGTCGCCGGAGACACGGGTTTCCTCCTCAGTTGCAGCTTGTTCTGGCTTTGCAGGCTCCGGTCTGAGGGAAAAACATCATTACAATCATTCAATGTTTTACTAGGAGAAAAGCAATTAAAACAAAACAGCAAGCATGCTTGAATCTTCACTGATTTACACAGTTTACACTGAAGGGTGTATTTGTCTTTATAGTTCTTACACTGCAGAGTCAAGAGGGGCTTCAGCTGGTTTGGCTGTAACATCTGTGCTCCCCTGCTTTTCAGTCCCCTCTGCTGTTGTGTTACCTGGAATTTTAAAAAAAAAAAAAGGGACAAAATTAACAAATAGGACACTAATAACACATAGCCACTCTTTAAGATTGCACAGAACAACATGAAGGCTATTTAAAGCTTTCCATCTCCACGTGCCTGCATGGATCTGTACAAAGTAAAAATTATCATCTGCCTAAATCTGCAAGGGTCTGCACCAACACCTCTGCAAAAGTCCAACTGCAACCGAATATTTGTGACTGTACATGGACCAAGAAAACAAATTGTGCTCAAACCAAATGCTTGTTTTGAGGAACCAGATTTGTCATTAACCACACATTTAAAATTCCCTAATACTATAGTTTTAGATGAAGCAGCTGTTACCGGACTTTGGAGGTGCTTTGACTTGTGCGTGCTTTCTATTAAAACTGAGTGGAAAGTTCTAAATTCTCCAGATATCCTGTGTCTGTCCGCCCAGTGTGCTTGGTACACCTCAGGAATAATTACACTGACACATAGTTAGAGCCCAATCTGAAACCAGCTGCTACGCTCTGTAAAAAGTGCAAAGTCACAGGCAGACTTTCAGGAACTTCCACAGGAGCCTTGTGAGTTTTTTATATATATATTTGATAAAAGGAAAATATGATGGTCTGCGTAGCTATTGTTGCATGAATAGAGCTGCTGTCTGCTCTCAAAGTCGGCGTCGGTCACTGCATGGGGATGAAGAAACCATGATTTAGCCTCAACTTGGCAGCGGCATGTTTCCCCCCGCCAATACTGGGCTGCTGTAGGAGTCACAGTGAAGATACACAGTACACTGTGTGGCTGGAACGCCCATGTTTGGGGAAAGGAGAAATACTGTGAACCAGTCTGGTCCAGTTAGAACTGATCCTTCTCCTACAGTGGTTCGCTCTCTGCGGGTGTTAATGGGAATCAGAAGCATACAGTAACTGTAGGGATCCTAGAGTAAAAGACGCTCTGCTCCTTTGGCATTAAATGTAAGACTCCAATTTAAATAAAGTAAGTTTACTTCTTTTTTAGGAGATCCAGTTTATACAAACTGTAAGCTCTCAAATGAATCTTAGTTACTAGTTTACAGAGAGGCACTGATATATAAAAAGGAACTGTAAAAACCAGGTGAATTCAGATGATATTTCCTTTCAGTCAATCCCACTGGAGAAAAGCTGAGTAAAGAGAGTCATTTTTTGATTCAGCTCTCTGTGTGGTAAACAAAACTACGAAAAGGCTTGGCGTCATAGGCCCCCCTCTCAGTCCCAATTTAGCTGAGTTTTCTGCCAAGAAGTAAAACACAGATAGACAAAGTTCTGCTGAAATGCTGCAGGAGGTCTCCTGCCAAGAGCCAAATAAACATCTGGCCCCCTCACCACATATACACCAGAACATTCGGGCTATGCATATGCTTGCACTTTAGAGAAGCAAATAAAATGACCCAGTTTTCAAAGCAGTTAATTTAAACAACATGTGGGCAGACAGACAGGCCGGTGGTTAGAGACAAAGAAAGGGAGAGAAAAGGAAGCCAGAGAGTGTAAGTGTATGTAAGGAGACTGCAGGCAAAAAGGAACAGTATCTTAGTCCTCTATATGACAGTGGAATTGATTGTAAATTATTTATAAAGACAGAAAATGTGAGTATGTATATTTTAATGTGACACCCCAATAATGTGTCCGCAGAAGAAGCTGATGAAACATCTCTGGGATCACTTGTGTATTTACATGATATGTTTTCATCTCTTTTTATTGCATTTTCTTCATATGAATGAACTCCACCTCTGTCAAAATAAAAAGCTGCATTCATGTGTTTGTAACTGTGATTTCCATTCACAAAAACCAAGTGTGTATTAAAAAAAAAGATGTATGGAAACCCACTTTATTATTTAGGTATTGGTGACCCAATTACAAGTGCACCTAAGGACATGTACGATACTGGCATCAAAACTGGATAGGCAAATCATGTTTAAATGATCTCAGTTTTTGATCTTGCCGATTCTGAAACAACTGATTGATTGACATTGATAAACCAGTTATGCATCATATTGCCTCGAGATAGGGTGCAGCTGTTCAAAGACAACTCAAGCGAATGCATATCATGGCCTCAATTATCTAACAAAAGAGAATGTGTAAAGGAGCTGAACCAATAAAGTCATGACTTTGATGGTACTGTGTCTATTAAAACTGTAGTCATGGAAGCAGCTTGCACGAAACAAGTACTCTGGTATTTTTACAAGTTCATGTCATCCACAGAAGATATTATCAGTATGTAGAAGTTACTGGGAAAGATTTAGTTTACAGCATATATCAGTTTCTTCTGCAAACTGTAGTTAAGTAATGCATATATTTCACCTTGTAAGTACAAAAGGGGGAAAGGAAATCACATTTAGGTGGCTAAGGTACGTGAAGGAAAACTTTAAGACGTACCTCATCTCCACAAAAAATGTTCAACTAAAGCTTGCACCTATTAAACTAAAGCCTGAGTAACGAGGGTGTCTTAAAGTCATTATTGTGCTAATCCATCAGGAATGGTGTTAAAGCTCTGGAAACCACAGCAGCAACACTTATGTCAGGCTTTTGTTTTTTAAATATTTGGTATCTGCACTGATTTACTGAACACATGGCAGATTAATTAATTACATAAAACAAAACAGGTAACAGCCTCAGACACTTACGAAAGCAAGACAGCTGAAAATGTGTGTATACAGCATGGCGTGCTGCAGGAAATGTTGTGTGTGTAGAATGTTAAAACAAGATTTGGGAGGATAATCAGAAATGGGGCCATGGAAAAGAGAGGGTTGTGTTTGACAGAAGATTACCTCCTGATTCTGCTCCACCCTCCAGCTCTGGCTTTCCGCCGAGCACGTTAGCAGCAATGTTGTTTACCATGTTCAGGATGGCATCTGAAAGAAAGGAGCACGCACACAATGCATTGAATTTGCAAGACATGAGGAATCTGACAGGCAGCAGCTTGAGGCCAAAACACATATCAAAGAAACCGCGAGCTTGGTTTTCGTCATTTCTCTGTTACCATCCTCTATGATGATGCTGTTCTGCTTCAAGATTATTTCCCCTACTTTACTTTTCCTCCAGGCTTTCCCACCTTGTGGGTTGAATCAGCCCAAACCAAAGAAAAAAAGAGTGACTCTGTGCTGCTGGTTAGAGGCCTGAAGATTTATGTGAACACTATGCTTGGAGGAGGGTGCACCAGTCCTCCCTTTGCTAATTCAGGAGACAGAGGGTCACCAGTGTATTTGTGCATGTGTGTGGCTTAAGAAAAAACAAAGAGCCGGGCAGCAAAATCTCCGCAAGCTAAAAATCTTAGCCCATGTGTATATGTGACACCAATATTGAGGACACGTTCAACGGTGCCCTACTAAAATGAGTCTTTTTAGTAGGGCATTTTTGAGTTTTCTCTACTTCCAGTCATGGTTAAGCTTCTACCGTAGAACTGCAGGACTTCATACTGTGGTGAGCAATGAGTCCACAGTGAGTAAAAATGTGATAAGGGGCAAAAACAAAGTGCTTAGGGTTCAAAGAGTTAAAAACCTAAGACGCCTTAAGGATAAAAATGAGTCAAGCTTGAGACTGTTTTGCATGTCATTCCAGGTTGTACGTGCACTGTGGGCAAAACTGGATTTTGTAAGCTCAGTAAAAACAACAAGCACCTGCGACTTCATTTGAGTGTGTTTGGTAAAGGTAAAGGCCTGCAATAAAAAACACCAGCAAAGTAATCTAAGGGGGCAAAAAACAGTGTAGGTCTTATAAATAAATAAAAGGTAGTGGGGCCACCCAACCTTACCATACAGCTCACAATGAGTATTAAAATTATCATCGGTAATAAATCCTGATGCACAGTGTTAAACAGGATCTGAGGGCTTTAGTGTTTTAAGTCCCAGCTGAGACGTGTGTGTATAAAGTGTCACTACAATCCAATACTGACAGAAAAGTTGCCTTAATAAGTGTCTCTGTACAATGCAGCAGAAAACATGATTTAATCCTGCAAAAGAATCCAATTCTTTGTCTTAACTTAGTCACAAGTTTGGTCACAAGATATTTAGATGTCTGCTTGTCATCAATCCAAATTCCAAGACTCTTGTACTCTGTGACTCTCTCAACATTTGTGTCACTTCTAGTAGAGGTGACAACATTATTACGATTTAAAAGATTATCACAACTACATCATAAATAATGTTTTCTTAACTGTTCCTCCTTCAATCATCTTGAAAATAGTGATGCAAACTAAGCTTCATGGTGGATATTGGCCTTTTTACTCTTTACTTTACTGTTAATATCAACTGCATTGTTGAGGCATATTTGCTGTCATTTGGTCATTTACAAAGTAGCTGCATAAGCGAGCGTGGGTGTACATACTGGTTGCTGAACCAAGCAGGTTTTTAGAGGCCTTGTCCTCTGATGGTTGGTAGCCAGGAGGATAGTCTAAAAAGAGAAAGACAGAGCAGGTTATATCTGGTTGTATCTGGCAAAATACATGCATCTACCTAAAAATTCACACGTCAGAATTAAATCAAATTCAACTGAAAACAAATGTAAGACACAGATGAAGGGAAATCTGCAGCAAAAGGTCAGTGGATGTTAATAGTTGACTCTGGCCCAAGGCATTTGGTAACTAATTCAGAGAGCATGAATGTAATTTGACTCTTTCCTCTAGGTCCTTTGTGTTCTAACGATTGGAAACGCACGTATTGTTTGACAGAGTGAGGCAGCTCAATTTTATTCCTATTAACAAGTGCACTCTGTTGTTAACTGAATAAAAAATGCAGCCACTCCTGGAATAAAAAAAAATGCTACACAGCATATCAGTGTTCTCACCATAGTCTTCATCCAAGTACTCCAGTCTCTCTGAGGGGTACTGGGAATCAGCTATCTCCTCATACTCCTCCACCATGCTGGTACCAAACACCCTACACAAAACACACACAAATACCTTGTTACACAAACAAACAGACCTACAGAAAAGGTTAGAGGTTGGAATTACCACACAGCAGAGGCAGTGCAGTCTTTTGTTGAGGTAATGCAGTTTTATAAAACATGCTGCCCAGATTATATACTAAAAATTACACTAAATTACACAGGTTGCATATTCCAAGTCATGTGTCTAGTTTTAAAAATTTTATACAAGGTAAATAAACTCAAACACATACAGAATTTGGTGGTTCAGTTGTAGTATTTGCTGTAGACAATCTGTAGGAAGTGTATGCCGACCTTCTTGTAAAACACAACTGCAGGGTTTTATATCCCCGTTAACCCTCAACAGCAGAAAACGTCCCTGATGACCCCGAGGACAAACATGTGTCTACACGTGTGTCTGAGTATAAATAGAGCTCTGTGTCTCAAAAAACCAGGAAGAACCCTTGTGTGGTGTGTTACCCTACACAAGGGTTCAAAAGATAACCTTTTTTTCTACTTTACTGCTACTAGTAGTTACCCAATGCAGTTAATTGGATGACTATGAATCGACATAAAGTCAGTCTAAACACACTAGTTGTGTTACCACTTTTGGGATTTAAAAAATGCACACTGCTGACAACCACTAAGAAAGGTATAGAATGACTGCTTACATGAACTCTATTTTGGTTATGAACGGGTGTTTAAAGCATCCCGTTTCTCTATATGGAAACATATCCTATTTAAATATCATGATTTCAGAAACATGACTAAGATCATATCACAGTTTTGAATAAACCGATTATGCCAGCTGGAAAACTTTTAAAGATTTAGTGATACTGTTGTACGTGTACATTTTACCCTGTTTTCTGAGCACTACCAACTACTGATAGAGAACTCTGATCTCATAAACAGATCAACCGTGTGCAGCCAAAAGAAGGATGCCGTACTCATACAGAAATGTAAATATTAGTATTTATCATGTTTACGTGCATATAAATACTCTCTGTGCTTTCCCTGTGCTCCATGTCAACATATGCCGAATATAATCAAAACAGGGATAAGCCTTTTAACCTGTATTCTCGTGTGCATGCTAACACAATCAATGAGAGTCATCAACTGTAAAATTTCTAGCACAATTTGATAATAACTGTTTTTTCAAGAAAACCGCACAGCTCCTGGCTACAATATAGTGTAAAGTAAGACATTGGAGTCACTATTCTGGATGATAAAAGAACATTTTCACCAGTGTAAAATCACAGTAAAGTGACTATCTGAAACACAGCAGCGTGTTTTCTAGTACAGATGGTGGAAGAAAAGAAGCAATAACTTTAAGCTTCTTCCCAATGTAAGCAGAGGAACATAAAATTAAGTAGCTTTCCTTCAAAAAAATCATTAATAAATGAAGGCATTTATCTGTATGTGTGCGTGTCTGTTTTTTGCATATCTCGACAAGCATACATCCGATCCACTTCAAACTTGGTGAGTGTGGTGCTGAAGACCCGAGGAAGTGCAGCGTTGAGTTTGAAAATGTTTGTATAAGTGTGTTGCCATTTATGGGGTGTTTTTGGAGTCCTCAGCCTAAGCTAAACTGGCTTGCTTTCCGTCTATTGCTTTGTAATGTTATGAAAGGCAAGAATCTATAATGTTGTCATGAATCTTACCTGATGAGGCTGAGGGGACAGAAGTGTTCTGATCCAAAGTGAGAGAGGAGTTCAACCTGTAGGGAAAATAGACAAACTGTTAAACTGAAATTATCACCTACAGATTAACAACAAAGTCAATCCCCAAAATGTATATCATACGTGCCCACGACATAAACCCACAATCCATCAAATTAATATTAGAATTGCCAAGCTTTCACAATACAACTTGCGTGCCTGTTCTGCAAGTTTCACATGCATTAAAGATGATTCTCTGCTGAAGCTCACCCATTACAGTCTATCACCATGACAAGAGTATGTTTTTAAAGCACATTATAACCTCTGACAGAGAGGAGAAGAGTGCTAACCTTTATGTACTTGATGAACATCTGATGCGAGAGGAGGACAGGAGAAGGACAGAAGGAGAGAGAAATAAAACAAGAAAAAGAAATCAGTAAAGACTGATTCAAGCTACAAGCAAGTCAAGAATCTGCGTACATTTTTAGCTTTCTTACGAGACGAACGTACTGCTGAAATATGCTCGATCATGTTCTGTAACATTCCACAGGCAAGGTACTAAAGAGATGCTTCTAATAAGCAGTTAGGAAGACGCACAAGCAAGACTGTGGAATAGACAACAAGCTCAGAAAAGATACAAAACAGACATTAACAGTATTAGGAGGTTAGATTCAAAGCAGAAGAAACCTTCCGACAAAAAAAAATCAGATTATATAATATAAACACAATTGCTTCTGAATAGAGCACATGAATCACAGGAAGCTCCCACACACAGCACCCACGCTCATCTCATAAACAGGATAATTATCCGAGCATGAAACTGTTTAACGAGTCTACACGGTGAATTTAGCGAGCAGAGCTGAGTGTGAAAGTGCGAGAGGAGTTACAGCTCAGAATAGCATATCCACACATACTCCAGTGAATACAGATACGTTTTGTATTATGACATCGATGTTTGTGTTTTGTGTGAAAATTCATGAATGGTTTTGACAAAAATTGAAAATCAAGAAGATTACATGCCCAACACATGATTTAGTCTGTGAGAATGGAGCTCATGCTTGAAAAAGGTAGGCAAAAGAGAAATTATGTCCATTAAAGAGGAACTTGCACTGTTTATTCAATTTAAGCTGAAAGCAGACTAATACAGGTGAAATAGTGGACAGAGAGATGCAGGCAGCAATGACTAAATTCTGCAGTCAGAGTGGGTGATAGGAAAGATTTAGAAGAGATACAAAGAACGGTTGTAATCTTGGCAAACTGGACTGTAAAATAAAAGCCTCACTGGAAAACTATTTATAAGGTAGCTTGTTTGTTTATGTCTCTTGCTCATAACTTGTAACACAACTGATCCAGCATTCAGTTTTAAAAATCAAATGTTCAAGAATATAAAATTTAAATTTATCTAAGAAGGAACAGCTGTAAGCGACTTGGGCTGAAGGCAAACAACTGTAATCCTTAAACGTCACACACTGCGTGATCCTGTAACTACAACACACTCGGCCAAATCAATCGTGACACCCAAATCTTAAATATGATCAACGCAATGTGTGTTTGCCTTTCAGTTCTCACAAGTTAAACTCTGTCACACCCTCACAGTCACCACTCTTCATTCATTTAAAGGACAGTAAATAGTCAGCCCTGACGACATGGCTAAGTTACCATGAAGTCATAAGAGGGTCCCCAGAGCCTTAAACACAGCCTTGGCACGCTTTTATGAATGGCTGTGTGTGTAAAAGCTACTGACAATGAATGAAGTTACTGTTCATCCTTTATCCCCTTGTGATATAACGCTAGCAAGAAAAGAAAGAATAGCAGGAATACCTTGACATATTTAGCGTAAAGCTGTTCATCCAGTGGAAAACTCTGGACTATCCGCTCATCACGGGCATGGAAAGTACCCAGCTTTACCCACTTGTTGGTGGGGTATCTACAAACAGAGCAAAGGAAAAGTAAGATGTGTGTGGCTGTGGGCCATGAATTACTTCAAACATGTTCTCACAGGGTGGTTGCAAATGTCACTGTGTTCCTTATGACTGAAAGTCTGTCGTTCCAGGCCAAAGGGTGGAATCTAATAATGAGTTGTGTGATCGAGATGATAGAAATAAGTCCTATGGTTGAGTTGAACAGGTCTGACTGCAATAAACTTAGAGGTGATAATGCAGGAGGAAGAAGACAATTTTAAGTAGTGTTGCTCTTGTGGACATGGTACTGTTTGAGGATGTGAATGTGCACCAACCAGTGATGATCTCAAGAATAAAAATGCAGCGCTGCAGCAATCTGTTCTCATGCGACTAAACATTTTCACTGGCTGCACCAGTTTGCCTGACATCTGTCTGTGTGTCTTTGAGTGGACCTCCCAGGCAGACACTGAAACATCTCATTTAATTCTTTTCAAACTGAGTACTTTTTACCCACAGACCTGTCTAAGTTGAGTGTGCTGTGCTAACTAAATGGGGACTAGAGGCTTCTCTGTTCCCAGTGACCTAAAAAGGTCTACCAGTGCTTAAGAAAACAACCTGGGTTATACTCCCCCTCTCTAAACTGCATTAGCCTCTGCATGAGGCATCTATGCAGCAGCACAACCCCCTTCCACAGCCTTTCATTGTCAGGCAGCAGCAAACCAAAGCAATGATCATAAAACCTACCACTGTTTATATCACAGCTTTAATTTTCAGTTCATTGTTATAGAGTGAGTTAAATGTGGAAAATATAAATGATCTGCATCTTTAACCTTGGTTACGGTGGAAGGTACTAACCAACTAACAAAAAAGGTAAACCTTTAAATGTATTTTTGCAACCAATGTAAAAAGTTAGTATGGAGCCACTGAAAACCCAACTATCGAGCATAAAAAGTAATTGACTTGGTGACATTTATATCATCACATAAGAAGTGAAACATCGAAACGCTAAGCACTTTTTTAAGCTTTTACTTCAGTGATGCATTAACCCTTTGTCCTCATATATTCAGTCACTACTTGTTAATCATTTGCAGGCGGTAATGAATCGGAAACAACACCATGGAAATTTGGACCAAAGGCATATGCATACTGCAGCAAAGCCTGATGAAGGGCTTTGTGTTAGTTCACTAAATAACCTGTGAGAACATGCTGATTTCAGTGTTGTTTGAAGTATAGACCACCTTATGAGGGACTTTTGAGAACATACCTGTCACTGATCGAAACTAGAAAGTCTTTAGGTGTCGACGAGAAGAGCTCAAAATTAGCAATATCCAGCTGCTTGACTTGAATGGGCTCACAGAGCTCTATCACAAACCTGCAGAGAGGTAAAAACAGAAAATATTATTAAAAGATAAGTTCATATGAAACTTGCAGACAAATAATCAGGTATTGGCACCCACCAGATTTTGTTGCTGCATGGATTTAGCATGTAAAGGTCCATATTCTCCATGAGAATAGCTGAAGTGCTCTGAAAGAACAGACAGTGAATGGTCGGTTAGCATCCATCACCATTATCAACATCACATTTTTGATTTATTTTATTTACCTACAGGGTTTTTTTCTGGCTAAGAATGGGGTTTTCATGAAAATCGGTCCTGTTATTTCTGACTGATCAGCAAAATGTGCACTATACTGAAGCAAATAAAGAACCAGTTAACTAAACTCTCATCTTCCTCTAGAGCTGTCTAAAACCCCTTGTGATGGCACCAAAAAATTCTTCTATGCAGGAAAAACCCAGCTATAATATTTACCAGTCAAATGGAGTCAACTTTGTTTCATGTGCGACTAAACATCTGCGCTTGGTTCAGCTTGAATGCTCAGCTTAAATGTAAAAAAAAAAAAAGACTTTGCAGCAGGTTTCATCCATCTGCTGATACAACATGACAACATGATGTCTGTACACTTGTGTATTTGTGTGCAGGCGACAGCGGTGATGTGTGTTTAACCTTGGCCTCGGTGTTGGCAGAGAGTATCTTGGCACCACACTCCACAGAAGCGTAGTTATTCTTGAAGTTTTTCTGGACCTTCTTTACTGGATGAGGGACGCCAGTGGTTGAGGTATGGAGAGACTGACCTGCACAGAGGGAGCGATACATTAGGCCCATTAGACACCATGGAAAAAAAGAGCATTGCATGAGAGGAACACGTAAAGAGGTTACGCAACACACACAAAACCGCACGCCCCGCTGACCACTGCACATGGTGTGCACAGCTCGAGAAGGAGAGAGATGAAGAGAGCGACAGACAGGAATAGAACATTAGGAAGGAAGTTACAGAGAAAAGACAGAAGAGTTAGACAATGTGCAAAAAGTTGTAGCAAGAAGAACAAAGAAGAAACAAGATGAGACGTGGATTAATACTGATATGTGGGCCTCTTTTGTCTACAGAGGCAGTGCGGCAAACTGTGCCTGAGTCATGAAGCAATACTGACATCATCACGCTATTTTTGCGTTATCCAGCTTTGTTGGACCAAAAGCCGTGACGCATCGGAGCTTGAAAGGGAACTTAAAGGGACATTGCACTTAGTTGTTGATGTGATGTCCTCCCTTCCAGTTATGCACGTGTATCTAAATGTGTGTTTTAATAATGTATGCACTCACTTTTCTCCTTCTCCACCTCCATGACTTGCTTCTTCCACTCGTCAAAAGTGGGGATGCTGGGCTCCGAGGGATCATTGACAACGTTGGCCTCCCCAGTCTGAAACAAACACAGGTTTAGAATTTAATGCCACAGCTACAATCACCTTCCTAATATGCTTCATCTTGACAAGGAGGGGCACAGAGGGTATTTAATCTCAAATTGTTGCAGTTAATATGGCTAAAAATGTTTCTTGGCATCAGTGGCTCACAATATGAACTACACGCTATTACTAATAACACACAAGCTTAGTGTGGAGTAAAACAACTAAGAGACTTCCATGCGTACCTCATGGTAGCCAGTTAGCTTCCGGCCACTACTGCATTCAAATGCATTGAGCTGTGGCTAATATTTTGATGGATTATATAAGAGCCCTTTTGGACCTCACATGAGAGTCTGATCCTAAAACTCCAGACTCAGACAGCCTCTTATGTAAACATCCCAACAGCTCGACAAGAGTCAATGCTTGATACAGATTATTCATCAGAGTTAGTTAGTTCCAAACCAGCAAAACAATTTAGAAATACGTTATGAACACTATGCCCCCGCAAATAAGTAGTTTCCCCCGGATACAGTCGTCTTTCATTATCCTTCAACCATGAAAAACCAACTGAAAGCAGGTTGACTCAGCATTTGCAATCTGAAACATTCAAAGGCTGTCCTTCACCAGGACAGATGTGCACAATGAATATTTATAAGCAACATGGCCATCTGATCAGCAGGTGGAAGGAGGTGTTGTCTGTGTGGACTGATGGACTGACCAGCTGATCCACAGCATCTTTAGGCCACTGATTATATTTTTATTCCATTGAAGTGTTGGTCTGCAACAGCTGCTCTAAAAGTCTTTTTTTTTTGCAGGATCAAGTTTCAGCCAATTATGTCACCTGAACCACGCACGTTGACTGTGCCTTGTTCAAAGTGTTTTTCCACCACCTGTCCAACAGTCAAATTTTCCATCATGATACACGCAGCTCTGTAATCTGTCTGCTCATGCAGTGACTCCTGTAAACACTCTTGCATTTATTTTGACTTCCATATTAAGTTCCTACTTTTTTGAAATTGAGTTTACAACTCTTAAATTTTTTCTAAAATATTTTTGTAATTTACTTAAAAAGCTTTATCCCTGTTGAATTTATAATGCACTGATACATGTGATAGATACGTGGGAACTGAAAGCAGCTGACCTCTACTTGGTGATGGTGGGAGGCGTTGCCCTCCCGGTCCAAATCAGACGGCCCATCCTCCAGCTGGTGCTGCTGCTGTTGTTGTTGTTGTTGTTGTTGTTGTTGTTCCTGGTCCACTAGGGTGGGAGTGGACTGAACTTCTGTTTCGGGACCAGAACTGTGCCTCTGGTCCGATCGCTGGTCCTCTATGACGGCCTCATCCACACTACATCACAGACATGGGGCAATTGAGGTAGAAGGGGAAGAGAAAGAAGCGGAGAGGGGAGGAATAAGGATAAAGAAGAGAAAATAAAATAAATAAGTTCATAGCAATGTTGCACACATGATGCAATAAGCAAATAAACATTCAATAATTTAGAGTTTTGTCAATCCTTGGTTGGAGCAGGCAAAACAAGGGAAAAGAGAAATAAAAAAAATAAAAAAGCAGAAATAAGTGGAGAGCAAGGCCAGCAGTCGACGATTGCGCACAGCAGAGAGGTGTACCTTGTACCTTGATTAGTTGTCTCTGTGCTTTGATTGGCTTCTGGTGGTTTGAAACTCACCTGAGGAGAGGGCTGCCAAAAGGGGAGTTTTCACAGGTTGCCAGTTCGGGGGGAATGACCCCGCACTGTGAATCAGAGTGCTCAGCAAAGACAAAGCTGTCTACTGGGAGTTCATCTCCTGCACTGGCAACCCACACTGCACTGAGGGGAAAGAAAGGACATGGCGTTTACCACACCTCCTTACACTGGGGAGGGGAGAGACAGGAGGATGGGGAGGGAGAGAGGAGGGGATGGGGACAAGGAAGATGAGATAAGTGACAGAGCAGGAGAGAGAAGGCAAGAGAAAGAGAGAGTAGAGAGACAGAGAAATAGATGGACAAAAGGGATGGAGAGGTTGCTCGCTGATGAGGCAGTTGATTTGCGCATCCTGAAATGTTGAAATGTCCTGGTGCCAAATACAAAAGACGCCGTAGGATGGACGTTTTCTTCTTGAAGTTTCAATCCTGTCCAGAGGATATCTAAACTAGTCTTGGTCAAAGTCTCATGTCCACACAGGTGATTCTTTGCTGTGTTGTTGTAGTTCATTCCATCACAGAAATCCATTCAAAATTCCACGGTCCCATGTAACTTTACAATGTTGGCCACCAGCTCCATGAAAAGTGACTTTGAAATATCCAGGATTTCATCTCTCCTTTGAACTTCTCTTTCAGTTTGTGATCAGTCAATATTTGGTTGAATCAGAAAACAAAATAATTGAAATAAAACAGACAACTGAGGGAAACAAAAGTTAACCAACAAAAATCTAAAAGAAAATGTGCACTGGAACCGTTTATTACCAATATTACAACTGAACTGTACTGAAATTGGCTTTAACCATTGTAAGAGGAGCATGCAGTGTTTTTTTTTTAATTCTAATTTCAGTTCTCCAATGTGACTTCTCTGTGGTTATAGCCAACTTCTACTGCCAGAGACCAGGTCTCTTGAATGATGAAGTAAAACTGAGCTTACCCTGTGTGGGTCGGGCCAGCACTCTGTGAGGTAGGTGAGTTTTCAGCTTCATCTGGGGATGTGGCTGCATTTGAGTCCAGACTGGGATTTGCAGCATGGGCATCACTGGAGGTCTCTGCTTGGGTTGGGGAATCTGTGGACACTTGGCCCTGTGCTGGAACTGGCTCTGGAGTTGGGGGCACTGGAGCTTCCTGGTCATGGTCCTGGGTGTGAATCTGCAGGTCCAAGTCAGTCTGGGGGTCTGGGGTAGGTTCTGGCTCAGGAGCAACAGGTACAGTATCTGACTCTGGGTCTGATTTTGTCTCTTCCACCTCAGGTTCCTGTGGATTCACAGTCTGGTGACCAAAAACACAGAAATGCTTACATACATGTGTCATTTTCTGATGTTGCTCAAATGTTGTCCAACTCCTTTGTAGTTGAGTGAAGTGAGGGCAGTTTTATCAGCATTTTTATTGTGTTTACACATGACTAGGGACCATTATTCCTTGTTTCCATTTCCAGTTTCCATGCATTTTATGATTTATCAGGTCAAATTACAACTGAAAGAATCCATTTATAACTGTGCTGTGTTTTATGAAGGAAAAAAAACTGGCAAGTTGAACTATCCGACCTTCTACTTCACACTTTCTCTAATAGTTTTCACGGCCATTTCAGTTCTAAACCTCCTTTTTTGCAAAATAGTATGTTTTAGTTCTTTTGTATGTTGCAAGTTTAATTTTGTCAGTATCATCAAGTCACAGTCTGGAAGTCTATCAGTAACGGACAGTTGTTTGTTGTTACCTGTTCATGGTGTATGTTCTGTTCTGCTAGCTTCTCTAGCGCTGCTCTCTCTGTCTCTAATCCCATATCATATGATGTGTGTGCCGCCCATTCTTCCACCACCTAGGGGAAAGAAATTCACATTATTACAGTCCTGAATAGGAACTTTAAGCAACAACAAAACAATTACAGTCTAAGAAATATCACCAAATGACAATATACAACTATTCAAATTCTTTGCAAAGCCTCACTACTTCTGTTTATCCTAAAGAGGCATTTACTTTGTACAAATGTCAGATTGAAAGGTCTTTGCATCTCAGGATGTGAAAAAGCCCTTTGTCGAAGGACAAAGACCATGTTATAAGGCCAATGACAGACTGCCAGGCCTGCTGAACTGCCCTGGCACGCCTGTTTGATGCTGGACCTCAAACAATGATTCCCCTTCTTCTGTGCTCACAAATGCATACCACAACACACTCACTTCCCCAAATTATCATTCATTTTAATGCTCATTTGCACATAAACACACACACACAACTTTGAAGGCCCATTCATAAGACCTGAGAGTGTCTTATACTTAACCCAAACCCAGCTCTGGACCAGCGTCAGCCCACTTTAGGTCAGCTTTTCTTACAAGACCACTTTATGGTTCGTTGTAAAACAGAACACCTTAGATCGATTAGCCTGTACACAACATTGAGCCATTAAGGTTACAGGAAAGATTGGAAAGCTGAGAATTACGAAAGCTTTTAGACCCTGAACTCTAACCCCACAGGGCAGGTCCTAACCTATATCACCATGACCTCTAACACTCATTCAACAGGGAATTTCACAACGTGTAACTCAGTTGCTTTCTAAGTAACTACTGTATTTCCCTGCAAGTGGCTCCAATCTTCTTTTACTCAACATTGTTTTTCACTCTTTCTGAGGGTTTCAATTATCTCAAATAAATCAAAGAAACTCTGTATGTTTTCACAATTTTCAACAACGATGTATTCAATCCACTTCAAACTTACTGAGTGTAGCACCAGAGACCCAAGGAAGTGCAATGAATGGGGGCCTCTTCGGGGGCCTTTTTGTGGTCCTAAGCAAACTTTTGGTTGCCTCAGACTAACTCACGCCAACTGCTGGAAAATCTCATTGAGGACTAATGTACATCCGATCTACTTCAAACTTGGTGAGTGTATTGCTGGAGACCAAAGGAAATGCAGTATTGAGTTTGAAGTATATTGGATAAATGGGGTTTCAGATTTTTTTGGGGGGTCGTAAGTCAACAATATCAAATACAAATGTATACTGTTGTGATGATTCTGACACCATTCTTGGTTTTTACGTTGCAATGGGGGTGGCAAACACACAGACCTACTGCGCATGTATGGAGCGGAGACCTCCTAGCAGACTCCAAGCTAAATTAGAAATTAGTATAATAACCACAACTGTGCATCCATCCATCCATCCTGTAGCTGTCTGTGTGCACATCCACATGGGTGTATAATCAAGGCTAGATGGACAGAAGCAACAGTAACAAGGTGAAACAAGTGACATGTTGACTTTCTCTTTAATAATTCCCTTCAAGGTAGGACTGAGAAACACTTACATAATACCCTCCCCCTCCCATCATCCAGGTTGGCCTCCATAATCCAGGACCTCCCTGACTATTCACTTCCAGCTCTCTACAGCTAAACCTTCCTTCTGTGTGCCTCCTACTTTTCATCAGGGGTTAGTGGGTCACTCAAGTGCATGACCCAACTCCCACCACTACCCTGTATGTGTTCTGCTAACTCATACATTTCACCATGAGCAGTGGGTCTAATAATACTGCTCACCATACCGCAGCTGTAGCAGCAATGTTAACCACACTAGATATTTCTTATGTTTAAAGTTAGGGCTGACAGTGACGGTATAATTCATCAAAGACTAGTGGACTACAGCTGTTCATTAAAAGCTACGCTTGATGCAACCATGAAAAGTCGCAAAACTTCAACACACCTTGTTCTGCGTGGAGTCCTGCTCCTGCTCGTGGCTGTCAGGGTCTTTGTCCTGCGCAGACCGACCTGAGCCAGACAAGCTCTGCTCTGAACAATACACATGTTGACTGGGGTACCTGAAACACAAACAGATAAATACATGTTAGTAAATGCCAAATTGTGATCATTATACATAAAGCCAGCATAGATGTAATTTCAAAAAACACAATTAAAACCCTGCAACTACTTGGAAAACAAAGATTTGGTTTAAACAGCACAACAGTATGTTATAAGCAATGAGTGCCTTTCAATTCAAACAAAGCTTAGGCTGTACTACATCACATCCTCCACAGTGAGAGCACTTGGTTCTCTCAGGGGAGGGCCACTGACACGAGCTCTTTGGATACAGGCAATGAAAGCAGTGAGCAGAGGAGGGCAAAGAAGGTTCTAAGTGCATGAGCGAAAGCAGAGAGGCTAAGAGAGAGCTAGAACGAAAGGTAAGAGTGTAAATTAAGTCCACAAATAGAAGCAGAAGGCAAGCAAAAGGCAGAAAGTAAACGGACCAGTGTGACTAACCAGCAAAAACAAAATTCCACTCATTATGTGTGCTCCGACAAGTTGCTCAAGGCAAACTGCGTTCTCTGATTCGCCTTCTCGATCCCCTCCTCCATTTGCTCTCTCCCTAGCTCCACTTTGCTTGTTAAAAGGTTTAGCAGGGCTCGGGATATTGCTGAAATTCTGTTAGTCGCCTCCAAGTCAAGGCGCTCAAGGCCAGCTGGGCCTTGAGCACAGATTAACCCACATTATCTCTTTCACATAACTGAGAGACTGTAAGAACGGCTGCTTTTCTGTGCACGTTAATAATGAGTTGAGTGTATTGGCTTCAAACAAAAAAAAACTTTTGACATGAACTGAATAAAAATAGGAGTACAAACAGAGATGGAAAGGTTAGGAAATATTAAAACCCAGAGCTTATAGCTGGCAGGCAAGGCAAGAGATTGATGAAAACACAGAAGAAACCAACACAGGAACAAGAGGGTCAGCTCTTTCTTAGTTGGCTCCTTTATCAGTGGAATCAAAATGAAGTGAAGAATGGAGCAAGAGGTTTGTCTAAACATGTTCCCACTGCTTCCCTGCACACTGGAGTCCTTCTCCAGCAGCTAATTTAACCCCTAAAAACTCATCTCAGGGCATCAAAGTTACATATTTAGACGTTTCCTCTTCAAAACTTGCTGCAGCTCGGGCTTACTTAGGACTCTGATCAAACACTGTAAAACTACTCTACACTATGGCAAGACGGAATAGTAGAGTAAGTCAACTATGCATGTTCTAATGGTAAACTGATTCTGAAGGAAAAAATGATACAAAAAGCTGCACCCCACAAGCTACAACATTGGTTCCTCAGGTTTGTTAAGCTTGAAATCCTTGAAGTGTTTTTGAGACTGTCAACAGTATCGACTGCTTATTTTATTAATGACATATTATACAAAAAATGAAAAAAAATACACTGTATGGGTACGTGACAATGTAAAACTTGAGTTTCACTAGAGGGGGCCTTTAATTATTCTGAACTAATGTAGAGCTATTAGTCTAGCTTGTTAGACACAGTCAGATCGTGTTCAGCTGAAAGGTGCCAGAACCAAACAAAGACCTCTTCTTTCATGGGCCCTCAGCCTGGCAAACAAAATTGGACACTAAATCAGTGCTAATGTAGATCAGAGACCCGTGTAAGAGTTTCGTGCAGGTTGTATTACAGGAAACCACATTCACTGACATCTACATTGCACATTTGATTAAACAAGAAGGTCTGCAGCACCTTCTTGTCATGATGCTCTAAGCTCAAACTTGGAGCATCATGACAACACCTTACATCAGTTACTGTCACATGGCGAGACACAAAGACACAGCTCGGCTGGAAAGCACCATGTGAGCTTCAAACTGGAGCTGTTCCCCTTGAGAGCTCAAATATCAATGTCAGGAGAGAGGGAGGCACATGGACACTCATGTTAGCACCCTGTCAGCCCGGCTGTCAGGAGAAGGGAGATGAGTAGCGAGCTCACATACTCAGAAGCACAGAGAAACAGCCATCTGTGCAAGTCAGTGTCCTGTCATTCGGAGAGCCTCTCCATCTTGACTCTGTTCATTAATATTCGAGGTGATGGAATGACAAGATAAAAGATGACAAGAACATCCGGCTAAGTGGGAGGATCCCTTGAAAGCTGTGATGTGAACACAGACAGATTTATGAAGAGATGATGACTCAAGATGACAAGGTGTTAATTAGAATATTGGAGATACTTCTTCTACTCAGTTTGGAATGCCATTTATCAAATTTATCGTAAAAGTTTCATTTACAAGTTATGAATTTCTGCTGAATGTTGTCTGGCTGTGTTGCAGTAAAAATTGCTCAAGCAGTGTAAAGAAATTAATATATCAGCCTATTCTATGAAAGATTTATCCTGTCTGAATGTCCCCTGTCCCTTGCTCTGCAATTCTGAAGGACAGCTGACTGTGACACCAAGACATGACATTTGCTGTTGTCCTTTTAGATCCCTGCTGACAATGAAATATGTGCATGTCCCGATGAGCGTTAACACCTCATAATATATATGCATTCCCCCGAAAGAGTTAATAGGAGTCACAAAGCTAGTGAAGGAAACCCAAGAGTCACGCAGTGCACAGATACTTAGGAGTAAACATGAACCACAGGCTAATGTAGGCTCTTGGCTATACTTAGATCCATAGGTTTGAGCTATGTTGTGTTCAAATGTCTGCTGTGCCCCCATCCACTCAAACATGCAGTGATGTACAGGGAGGATGCGTTACACATATTTAACTGAGGATGTGATGAGGTTATGTAAGAGACTGCAACATAAAACCCCTGTAGTTGCAACAATAATTAATGGTTTCTTGGTATTTTCCTTAAATAAATCAAAACTATAAAAAAACTGACGTAAATTTTCAAAGCAAAGTGAAACTATTGATTTATTGACTCATCACCAGCTGACGAAACTTATTGACTCATCACCAGCTGACGAAACAGGAGAAAAAAATCATTAAATTACATTACAAGTCGAGTCAGATTAACTTCTTGGCCTAAACAGGCAAAATCATGTCAGACAACACACCCAGAGACCATAACTGCCTAAACTGTACCACCAAGTAGAGAAGCCATTTGCACCAACATCAACCAAAAAAATCATAAAACCATCGCCACAGCAAGAAATGCACATCCCAGCTTCCTCTGAATTGCTGAATCAGTGACTTCAACCCTATACAAATTATTTATAACTTGCCTGCACATGCAAAGTGCATCCAACCTGAGATATGTACACAGTCACAAGATAGAAGATTTCAGAAGTTTGAACCCAGAGTGTTGCAGAGACAGCTGCAGGAAACACATAATCAATACATAAAAAGAAGAATAAGGGGATGCATTCAGTAAAGACATATTCCATTTATGCTTCTATACATTTTTCATACTGATTCTCTGCTCAAAAAACAGTGTTGTCAAATACACTTAATGGAAAGGGTGGATACAGCGCAAAATAATGGGCACACATATCACTATCATCATAAAAATACTTGTTTTAATAACGGTAACTCAATAATTGAGCTGTATTTTTTCCTCAGAACATCCTACTTGCTAGAATTCACACTCCTTTTGTCAGAGATCTGCAGCTGTGAGGCACATTCAGGGACATTAGTGCCCCTGGATGTACTGTTTGCATGATCTGTTTACTCAACAGCCTTCAGAATGTAACTGCTGGCATCTTTACACAGGATGCTACAAAGTTGTAGCTTCGTAGGTTTTCTATAAGTCCGACATTGTCTGAATACTTGAATGCTTAACGACAACATGGTTGTTTTATATTAAGATCGCTTAGTTCCTGAATGCTATCTGAAACAACCCACGGCTGTTTCACTGTCTAGTTTCACAGTTTAGTTTCAAATAAGGACATGACAGGCTTTAACAGTCACTAAAATATGCAAACAATTTGTAGAATTCTCAAAACCCTTAAAATGTGTACCTATTGCTTGCTGCTGTAAATATGTGCCCTCAATTACTTAATAAAGGACATTTTTATGTTGCCAAATTTGACTTGTTGTTGCTCAGTTAAGGGAGCATTTGTGTCAACATGGCTGATAAGCAGATGACATACCGCAGCACAGGTTTAAGTGAGCACATCACAAAGTAAACCATGCTGTGTAAACTTCCGTGATGACGGATGCAAATGTGACTGACTTCCGTGATGTGACTCAGTGAATCAATATTTAACTGGACCTCGCCGAGTCACATAGGCCTAAATTCAGATAATAAAAACATAAGCACAAAGAATATTTTTTATGGAGCAATTCAAGTGATCAGAGATAAACATAACCACAAGCCAAACTGTGAAGCAAGTGGGATGCTCTCTTTGGCCCGTTCAGCCTCATCTCTATGCATGAATGGAAAGACCTGAGTGTTGACATTCCTTCCAAAGGTGAAAAAAAGGGAAAGTTGGTGAATGGAGGAAAAAAAAATCTAAAAAGGGAGCTGAACTGAGAGGATCTGCTTTGCGGGTCCATTGTGACCTACTTTTTAATTCAAATAGTGGGAGGTGGAATGTATGACCCGCAAATGGAGAGAAACACAGGGAAATAGTAAAACAATAAATGGTATTAGAGAACGATGCACTTTACATACTGATAGTGGGTCAAGCGAATGAAGAAGGAGCCTGAGGCGAAATTAATGAGTCAGCAGCCTGCAAATATCCTCTTCCTCATTCTGTCTCTATCCTTGTTTCCTGTCCCACTTCAAAAGCCCCTAGGGATTTACAAGAAGTGTTTCCGTCTTTTGCATTTTCCTCTAAACGTTACAAACGGCTCAGCTATTTTACAGTATTTCTATAGGTGCTTAAGATTATCATCTTTGGACAGATGTGCACAGAGACAAAGGCTACACAATCTATCACACTGTCTGTACTGGTTCCGAGCAGCCAAATCCCCTGATATTTCCTGTTGGCTTTAGTACCATTCAGAATCAGGGGACATGGCACAGCTCTACCAGAACAACCGTACTGTACTAACTGACTGGGTTGACACAGAGGAGACGAAACTGCAGAGACAACAGGAGGATTGATTAATCCGCCAACAGCAAAGTCAAATATTATCACCATCCACATGGCATGCAAAGTGCGCTCTGATCTTTTCCCAGGCAGGATGTTTTCCTGATGACCAAAAGCTTCCAGGGTATCAAGCATGACAGCATGTGAGATCTTATTGGCGTATCTATCGCTCTCTGCAGCTTTGGATCCTGGTTTTTCTGTGAATAATCTTGAATTGATTTGACAGCCTCACCAAAGTTTTGCTTTTGTCTTTCTGCCCAACTCATCTTGTTCATAGCTTTACACTGCAGCACGTGTAGCATTTAACCCAACCCAGAGCAGATTAGTGGTAGCCTTTTAGTCTCCTGGCCTAAATCTCAGACCAGCATGTTCCTCTTCATTACATAAACTCTCTCGCACACACAGCAACTGACCAACAGCACATGGTGTACACCAAGTCCTTACCATCACTAATTGTCTTAAACTAGTTCTGCTGACGTCTGTATGGCTCATCAGTATGTGACATCACATGACATCATACATTTGCCCTGATGTTGTTGCAACAGGGGCAATTTAACCTCTGCACATGGGTAGCCAAAGACCCCAAAAGGCCCCAAAAATATCCACTATTTATGCAAATGGCTTCAAATCTAGGATCCTTGGTATGGGTAAACATCAGTTCATCCATTATCAATACACTGCTTTATCCTGTAGAGGGTCAAGGAGGGGGTGAAGTCTGTCCCAGCTGACTCAGGGAGAAAGGCAAGGCACATACTGGACAGATCAGCTGAACAATTAGTTAATTTCAAATCGCTGTTTGAAGTAAATTAACAAATGTAAAGACTGGTATGTAACGGGTTGGCTAATAACTAAAGAAACTAATGCTGTAACTCAACTTTATTTAAATTAAGCAGATTGAAATTTTCAATTTTCAATGGAAAACACGTGGTTCAACAGAGTAGTTAATAGTCACATCTTGCACCTTTTGCAGTGCACCTGAACCAAGGACAGTTGGGTCAATGTTTTTATGAAGTTCATGCTGTCCTCCTTGTGTGACAGTCATGCTTTTGATGGTGCATTATGTGGTAATGTTCCTTTAAATTTTCTAAATACATTATACAACGAATATTGAACAATTGACCTTAAGTTTGACTTTTTTAAAAATTGTATTCCAAATCAAACTGCAATGGCATTATCTGTTAGAAAAACTGTTAATAGATATTAGATATTATTAGAAATTTTAGATTGCTTAGCCATACTCCTCAGCAATACTCCTAGGAAATTTGAACTCAAACTGTTGTAGAGATAAGACAAACTTATAAACTGTTGCCACAAAATGCTGAGAGAAAACACATGCATTTTTTTTTTAAAGTGTGAGATGATTTCACACATTAAGTAACTAGGTGTATATTATTATGCAGGGTGAATACTACATCTGTCTGTCCACTGTCCTAGGGGAGAGGGGAGTCTTGTGATGCTTTACACTTTAGTTCAGATGACACTTGATATATAGCATGAGGTACTGAGAGTGGAGTTAATGCAAGAAAGGCACTGAGTCAGTTTCCTGTTAAAGCTGGACTGGCACCTCACCCAAGTCTAACCACATGCTTGGAGAGAACAAAACCCCCCAATAAAAGGCTTTAAAAAATCCAGCTGTTGTTGCCCAGAAGGATTGACTTCCCTCTCAGGATAAATACTTCAATCAGTCAGAGAATCCATATTCAACCGAGACACACTGTGCTTCACAGCTACACGGCCGACAGGGAGACAGAAAGGCAGATGGAGCGAAAAAGAGCCGAGGAGAGAATCCAGAATCCACGTGGGCAGAGGTGGATTGTGGGGCAGGGAGATGTGTCAGAGCTCGCCAGGAAAAGTAGGCCAGCGCATCTGCCAGGCAGACAAAAACATGCCGTCACTATTTGGAGGAGAAGGGAGGGCAGAGCCTGAAAGCTCAGCCTTAGGAGGACTGACCACTTGTGTGTGCGCTCTAATTTTCCTCCACATCGATGCATGAAATAATGTAGAGCAGCAGTTTGTTCTAAAGCCTGCTGATCCCCCATAATCCTCTCCACTGGTGCATCCTCATGACAGCCAGGACATAGTGGCTGAACTGGTAAATAGCTCCCTTGCCAACAAAGACGCAGTCCTGAACCACAGCCTACCTGCAACCACATCACTGGTACAAAAGAAAGAGAGATCATACCGTACTGTAATGGCCTCGATCCAAAGGTTGCAAGTACAGTGCAGAATCGACTTTAAGATTATTTTATATTTTTAAAGTCTTGCGTGGACTTGCCCTAGGTTACATTGCTAAACTCCTCATCCCTTAGTCCTCATCCAGTTGGCTTCAGATTGCATTCTACACACGTGCTTAAAATCCAAAGGCGATCATCAAGAAAAAAAAACATCTAAAGACTCATCTCTGTTCTTAAGCCAGTTCTTTCAACATGGTGACCATGACTGACCACATTCTGAATCTGTTCTTTAGTTCTTATTTTGTACTTGTTTTCATTTCGGTTGTGTTTTTAATCATTTTATTCAGACATTCTCGGCTTAAAGTAATTCACTTAATGCCATCCACGCTAGGCTCAGGTAGATTGTTTTCCTCAAATCCCTCCTACCTTGTGTGGGATGTTTACAGGCAAATGTGGCACAGACAGGCAGATTTTTTTCTAGACAGTTGCCTCTGATCCTTTACATAATACATTTGTCTTGGATGATGTTGCCTAGTAATGAGACCTCCAACCACAGGTAGGCAAAGATCCGACGAGAAGCCCAAAAATACCGCCCCACACCGCAAAAAAAAACCCCAAAACGGACAATGCTCATTGAATCTCCTTCAAACTTGAAGGTTTTTCTGATCATGAGTGGTACAGTTGTGAAGTCTGAAGCGGATTGGATGTACCAAGATATGTGGAGAACACACAGAGATTCATTGAATTATCGTTGGATGGTAGATCCCATCCTGAATTCATGCACCTATGTAGAAACCATGGCTTTCAGCTCTCTTCCATTGCAATTTCTTTTTGTAAAATTTTTACTGTCTGGAATTGATTTCAGATTGCTGTAGCTGTTTTGACCATTGCCAGAAATTTCACCAACAGGAAAACAGAGGAGTCAAGACAAATATTTCAACAGGAAATAGATGCTTTCTACCTTGCTGCTGCAGTCTTAAATCCCACACATTAGCATTGCTGCTCTGTTTGTTGTTTTGCATGGAGTGACCCAAGGCACTGTATGTGGTGAACAGGTTTTGAGTAAAGGGCTCATCTCCCTAAGTGCTTTAATGCTGTGTGCTGACTTGCTGTATTGGAGGAGGAGTAGAGGCATCGTAATATACTTCTTCCTCTACCAAGAATTATGACCTTTTCCTGACACCAAGATACAGGTCTGTTCTTAATAAAGCATTTCAGATCAGGAAAGCAACCAAAAAGTGATGCTTTTCTTGGTCCAACATTTAGATTTAAGGCCAATGCATGATCGCCACATCTGCATGAGTCCACAAGATTTGGACCTCATCTGTCCAAATCTGCAAGGTCCCACATACACCCCACAGTAGGTGTATTGTAATGTAAATGAAACCGACCAGTGCACAGGAATGCAGAAAACAAAAATTGCCCATTTTACTTATTTATTTCTTCTTTCGCTTCACTAGGTTTTAGGAGAGTTTAAGAGTTGTCCTAACCTGTTAGGATTTCACAGCAGCTGGAAAGTGACAGAAGAAACATGAGTGCACAGCCTAGAAGGAGTAGAAATGTGAACAATCTTTGATTTAAAATAACAACTGACATGTCTAAAAGACGCTGAGCAGATTTGCCTCCTTTCCAATCATTCGCTCATGTCCTCGGGGTGATTGCTGCAAAAATGCTACTACAACATCTCATGTCCTACTTTCAGCACAGACACACACAGTCAGTTGATGACGGATTGTGTTTGTAACCAGGCAAAACAGGTTCACCACTAAAACTAGCAGGCAGCTTGTAGAACTCAAATATATGGAGGAAAAGTGTGTTGACAATTTGCCATGAGACTGGAATTATAAACAAGTTTTGTCAATGCCGCTATAGCACTTATCAGTATTATTTTCCTTTGAAGCTCTTATCAGAAAGTGACATCACTTGACTTTGTTTATTTGCCATTGATGACAGTGCCAGGAAAAAAGGCCAATCTAGGCCAAATTCATTTAGTCATCTGGCTAGTCCGTGACGGCCTGCACAGACCCCTCTGTGGATAGCTGAGTGCAGCCCAAAATTTGTGCCTATGTACCCCTATGCTACACTAGTGTACATGCTGGGCAGTCGTGCACATGTGTGGAATTTATAGACGCAAATCTACCGCACATGTAGGGAGCAGAGTCCTCAAAGCTGACTAAGTGGACTAAAAAGTAGTCGAACAACAACAACTATGCAATGGTGGCGTCTGCGGTGCATGTGTCAACAAAGGAGTATAATCAGGGGCTTAGGCTTTAGGCAGCTAATGGATTGCTGAAGACCTGAAAGGTGCCTAAACTGGTTACTGCACATTCAATCACCTTCAAACTGGACACAGCTCTTTTTCAGGTCCCCAGCAATAATTTCACCAAGCCTCAAGTAGAAAGAATGTATGGTTGCTGAGACATGTAAAGAACAGACAGAAACACACACACAGACACAAATTCCTTCATTTACTAGAGGGATTTTGACAAATCTATCAAAAAAAGAGCTTAAGAATAGCATTGTTGTTATGAAGTAAAGAGAAATAATACCTAGTGATAGATCCCAAAGATTGTTTACCATTTGATTGTATGCATCATCAAACTAAATTTGAATTTTTCAAAGTAAAATACATAAATATATAGTTAAAAATGAACACTAATGCTCAAACTCACACACTGACGAAAACATTATACTGTGTAATAAATCAAATTATGTGTACTAGTCATATGATTTGATTTACTGTCCTTATTTCAAACAGGAAGCCAGTCTGAAATAACAGTAGGTTCCAATCGAACATCTGCATTTCAAGAATAAATACATAAAGAAGTTTAAGCCTGAAATAATGAAGCTTTGCCAAAACAATGGCATAGCTTCATCCTTATAAATGGATTTAAACTTGTATTTCAAGAGCTTTCTTCTTATTCTTGGTGAAATGCCATGATGATGCACGTACTGACGCCAACCCAGTAGCTCCTGAAACAATGTCGCCGTTTCATCCCGTTTCTTCTTAATCTCAGATGACTGCAATTTAATAAAACACTTGAGTACATTTTATTCATTGAAAGGCTGCATACTCTTATGATCCACGTTAGTTTAATCTATTTGTAAAGCTTGTTAGTCTTTCAGATCTGGAAGGATCCCTATTTGACTCCACCAGAGCTGTGACGCACATAAATCCTTCACAATCAACACAGGAGCTTTTCTCTAGGATATAGTGTGAATGAACAGACACACCTTTATTTGGGAGATATCCTGGAGCAACAGGTAGGCCAAGTCACTAGGTGGAGGGAAGACTGCTGCTCCTGTAGACTCAAGTTCACCTAACAGGCCTACAGCCCACCGACGAGGAGGACATTTTTATCAGGAATCAAAACTAAACAGCCACATGTTGAGCATGTTGTTCCACTAAAATTATAAACGAAACAATTCACATGGCCAGCTGCTTATCAGTTGAACACCAAGACACAACAACAAGCCGGTTACATGCGTATTTAACGCTCAAGTGGAAGTGAAAGCGTGACCGGCAGAAAGTGTCTCGGTACAGACAACACAGACAAACCACATAAGAGTTGTATTTAAAGATGCAAATAACGGATTGATTTATTTTCTTGATTAATTGTTGGATCTGTAAAATTACATAAAAAAGAGACAAGATGAGAAATTGCAAAAATTTCCCAGGTGATGTATCCAGATTACTCATTTGGTAGTATAATTTTATACTTATATACTTAAGTGTCATCAGCTTCACACTATATCGCAAAGAAAATGTATCAAATCCTCAAGGTGAAGAAGCTGTACAGTATGTTTGGCATTTTTTGGTTAACAAATAAAAAGGTTAATCGATTATTACAATTTCTGCCAGGTAATTTTGCTGTTGATCAACAAATTGATTGACTTTTCTTTGCAGCTCCAACTGTGTTACATAACTGGAAAGAAACAGATCTGTGCACTCTCTAAAAGCAGCTTTGTATTATCATTAAATGGGACTATTCAGACGAGTAAGAAGTGGAAGTTTCACTAGATAAATGCTCATGAATCAATATTAAGATATGGAACTCCACTTAAAGACTAAAATCTACTGATCAGAGCAAATAAACAATTAAGTAAAGTCCGTCTTCATTTAAAAAAAAATTGTGATTATAATGTATTGGAGAGGAAGTTTGCAGTTTTTAAGGGATTGGTTTTGGATGCACAGGACTGAATTGAAAAACGCTTAAACATCATAACAGAACTTAAACGTCAATTAACATAGTAAATGAAGATCAAATGCATTATTAATGGGAATTATTACCAAATAAATGAGCAAAGATTGCAGTTTCAGTTGAAGCTCCGGTTATTAAATCAAATAATTAAAACATGTGACCAGAGAAGTGACAAAAAAGCCAGAATTCAAACCTATGTTTATAGTTAAAGGCCACACGGTAGCACTATATTTATTAGCAGTAAAATCAAGCTCACATTTTTCTACAGTGAGCTAAACAAAAGACCCACAATCGCAGTATGAATCACCGCAGAGGTCCCATTCAGACGGGGATCAAAGAGGCTTGAGAACACGACATCAGGAGCATCGGCTCAGGACAATGGGCCTGAAGGACGCAGTCATGTGATATAATGCAATTTGATAGGAAAAGCCACTTTGCCAGCGAGGGGTAGCATGGGTGGGGTGTGGACACAAATGTGCATTCTTGGTCAGTATGTATGCATCAGCTGGCACAGCAGGAGAACAAAAACTCATCAAAAATTCACCTTAGTACACAGTGTACCAAACTGCTGTAGCGTGGTGAAACACTTGGATTTGCCATACAAGCTCCGGTATCAAGGAAATTATTTTTAAGATGAACACAGCGACATTTTTGTTTTGAACAATACAGTCCACTTATACAGTAGCACCTTCATACTTGGCTAATCCAAAACAATGAGCCATCTGTATAATGCCCGTTTGATTGTGACATCGATTAGCAATCTAATTATTTTGGTAAGTGCTACAGGCATCTTGCATTTAGGAGGCAGCTAGGGGCAAGTACATTGGATGACACTGGAGAGCCTTTACGTATAAGGTTCAGCGAAAGCATGCCCTTATTAGCTTTAGTACACAATGTTCTTTGGTAACCTTTTGTGTCAGCTATGGACAGGGCCTCTTTATGTGACCCTCCCCTCACCAAGACAGTTTAAAGGCACAAAGTTATGCATTTATCTGCGTTAGAAGATTGTATCATACCAACAAAGAAAAAATAGAGAAATGATCCCCCCACACGCACAGAATTCATGCATGAGAGCTAGACGGGTGCTGCAAAAGGTAAACAGTAAAGAGCAGTGAGTGAGAGAGGGGGATGGGAGGAGAAGAAACCAGAGCATTTTACAAGAGAGGAGAAAATAGAGCCTTTCTCTGAGCAGGCAAGAAAAGGAAAGGCAAAACTTGAAGTAAAAACTGTATCTAGCAATTCAAAATGCCGTCAGACACATTAAAAAGGTTGAAAATAGAACTATTTCATGCCTAAATTGTTTTAGCATCACAACATACAATTAAAAACCCCTGGGAACCCACTTGCAATTTTAATTACTCAGGAATTATGCTGACAAGAGGTCTAAATAAAAAACAAGTTCAAACTGAAAGCTCAGTTGCAAACAGTCTAATCAATCCAATCTCTTGCCTCTGTCATACCCTCTTCTCACATAGGCAAAGACACGCATTAACACCACATTAGTTTTCCGATGAAAGTCCCCACACTTTAAAACCGAACAATCTCAACCCTCAGAATACTGTTCGCTAACGCAGTAAACAGTAGTATTTTCTCTTAAACCACTGTAGGAGCCTCGAGCTACTGGCCCACAATCAACTCTCACCGCAGGACTACCTATTCCGAGAATCACACTCTGTGAGCAACAGGATTCTGCAAAGAAGTTCCTGCTACCAGACAAAAAAAGGACTATTCAGTTATGACAGAAAATGTACGCTACAAAAAGATGTTGATGTACATTGTGGGATGTGTAGATTTAGTTTGGGACTTCGAATGAGGTTACAGAATTGTTTTTTGTGTGAGGGAAGTGAGAAACAAGATCACCACAAACTGAGACTGAGGATAATCAGTTTTGCATCTGCTTTTAATTTTTTTTAAAGGCAGACTTGTCTAAGACATCTAATGTAGTTACAGAAGCGCCAGGTATCTCTGCTTTATTCTATACTCAAATCACGACAGCTTTCACTCACAGTTTAATCAAAATACTGTGATAACAACCCTGAAATCCATTCTGTCGGTTGGCTGTTGCTTCCACACTGACGTCCTTCTAAAGAGCGCAGTTATGCTCAACTTAACATGTAGCAAACTAATAAAGTTTTCTTCCAACAGAAAAAGTGCAAACAAATGGCAGCCAAGCCATGTTGTATAAACTGCCACATGACTGTATTATGATTGACACAAACCACACTCACGACAAGCAAGAGAAATTCTGCTGCAATCAAAAATAGGGATCGTTTTGATCGCCAAGCTCTACCCTCGCAGCATTACCCTGGTACATAAATCTACCGCAGGTGTTGGCTCGCTCTGATCGCTATAAAACGTGCCAGCGGAAAGCATTAACACACAGAGGCCTGTATTGATAGCTGGGACACAGGAAGGCCAGCGGGCAAGAGAGCTCAGTGTGCTCATCAGTCTGCATGGCCAGTGGGCAGGAACAATGGTGTGCACCGGCATGCCAGTCCAGTTCTGTGTCCTCACATAAAACCAGAGCTGCCAACCCGCAGCGCTAAACCTCGACCTGCTACAACAACAACAGAGAGATGGACTCTGAGTTACTGAGCCTCTGGACTCTCAGCCAACAGTTAAGGAAACTGATGGTTTTATAATGAATTTTTAAAGAGAATTACAAAGTCTGATAGACCCACTGGCTGCTGATTAGATCCAGTCTCTCATGCTCTAACTAAAGGATGTTATCTGCACATTTCACAACCTGCTAACTGTCACAAACAAAATAAAATCAGATTGAGGTATGCAATAAATTTTTACGGTTTGTCATCATTTTAATTAAACAAACCATAAACTTAGTGTGTGTGTGTGTGTGTGTAGTTATTTAACTCATAAAAAGTGAAACCTGAAGTGTTTTATTTTATTAAAAAATCAAACAATTAAAAAGCCTGACATCAGCAGGTGTTTGGCATCTTTATTTGATAATGGACTTAAACTATCAATTTTCGGTTAATCAAGTAATTGACTAATAATTTTGGCTTTAATCAGTTTTTTTAAAATCTGATTCATAAAATGCCAAACAGTAGCAAGCAACTTAGATGATGAAACTTAGAGATAATGACAACGTGGCTAAGAACAACAGGGTTTTGGTCTGGTTTCCACGCTGACGGTGACGATTCTGCTGTCATTCTGGCCTGTAGGTCAAATGTCATGTTTGCTCTGTGACATAGCCTTTTTGTTTTTGCCTTAGAAACCTATCTGATTCCAGGCTTTACAAGTCAATCAATGCTTCAAGAGTTTAAAAAAGAAATAGAAACTCAGATTCCAGTCGTGTGAGAAGTGAAATAGGCATCTTTGCTTAGAAAGTTAGTCAAGAAAGGAAAAGTAAAGAAGCCAATCAGACAACTGCTTAGTAACAACACCAACATGAATGCGCTTTAAACTCAACTTATATTAAAGTATTTAACATTGATTTAAAAGGAATTACTGATGTCTGAACCTCAAAGATGTTTACTTAAAGTGGTTGAAGTAAATGGGTGAAGTAAATTTTGTAGGGCTGATACCAACTTATAGTAATCACGGACACTGACGACGCAACTAAGACGTAACTAATCAGAAAATGCAGGGGCCAGGACATTTATTATGACAACAGAGTGGTGACAGCAGACAGCGAGAGGTGTCATCACATCCGACGTCACATCAGAGCTGAAGTTGCACATTTTGAATTTATTTCATCTAGAACTAAATTAAAAACAGCAACACCGAAAATCCTAGAACACTGACTCCGCTAATCAGCCTGGCCAGTAATCAATAATCCCCTGCTTTTTCATGCACATGATAAAAGTCATGAGAATGAGGACAGATGAACAGGTAAGACACACCTGGTCTTATGACTTTGGGATCAATTCTGACCAACTGTTGTGCACTAGAATGTAATAGTTTTATCTCACAATACACAATCATCTAATTAGAAAAATAAATAAACCAACACAGATAAGATGATGAGCTCAGACAGTACTGATGTTCCTCCAGCCACTTAGTCATGACTCAAATGGAAGTCAACATCTGGAGATATGCTGCTAATGAAGCTTAATTAGGGCAATAATGTGTTATACACCAGAGGTATAAACCTTATCCGTTCCAGCATTCACGAAGCACAAGCATCCAGAAAGACAATACCAGAAAACCAACAACAACAGCGGAGTTACCAAAAGAAGACAGTGTTAAGAGGACAGAAAAAAACATAGGCACGTGTATGGACACACATGCTGTAAATCACAGCAGCCACATGGTCTTACAAGACCATAAAGGTTACAAGAAGACGGCAGGATGAAACGAATAGCTGGGAGGTGATGAGCTTCAGGAAAAGGCTAAAGTAAGCAACACAGTCTTCTCCGAAGGCAGGTACTGTAACCTTTTTACGTTCCATCCGGCCTCCTCTTTCATAGCTGAAATAGCCAAAACGCACACAGAGCCTTCTCTGTGTCTCTGTCATTTACGCTCAGTGCCCAGTACACGTGCCGTGTGCCAGTGTTTATTGGTGGGAAATACAAGCAGGCTATGGGTGACAACAGTGTAGCCGACCACCAGTGCACGAGAGCATCATGAGGAAGGTCTTCTTATGTAACAACTGCCCCAAAAGGGGAACTTTTACGATGTGGGCAGAACACATAGTTCTTTAACAAGAGGGTCCTCTAGCTACATCCTGGCCTCATTCTTTGTATGGCACTTAGTTTGCCTTTCAGCAAGTGTTCACACTGGAGCATAGCGTCAAGAAATATTTTAAACTTTTATCTATTGAAAACACTTCCAAGTGTGTGCATGTGTACCAAAGGAAAGGAATTCCTTATGCTATAATTGATAAAGTCCACTAGCCTGTTTACTCATTGCAAGCTTTTTGAGGGGGTTTGCTCTTCCAAAAATATTTGCACTGCATAACAAAGTCTTGCACCCAGAGTTGCTAAAAAAGTAGAGGTGTGAGTTGAGATGTGATAGCAGAGAGCAAGTGAAATCCCATACCGTCCATCTCCCATCCTATAGGTGATCTAGGAAAGGAAACAGGTTGGACAAGCAAAAACCCCATGGTGTACTCTTACTGAGCTTGTGTTAAAACATACAGCACAAACACCTCGCTGGGTAAAGCAGAAGCAAACAACATACCTCAAAGCCTCAAAGCAATTTAAACTGCTCTTTTGTAACTATATATAAAGCTAATCAAAAAATTCCAATAAAAATCAGGCAAGTCAGTAGATTTAAGATTCAATGGCACTGGGCAGCGGGTGTCATTTAACTTGCACATGCTCAAAGAATGGCAATGCATTGCTAGTTTTGTTGTGCAGTGGACGATTAAAAAGTATCTGCAGTCTAATGGAATATAATAGACAATCCCCAACCGGTCAATTGGCTGCAATTATCTCATAAGCACTAATCATATTACATAACGACAATAATCTTCAAATGGCTGTGAAACTAATAAGCCTATGACACAGGAACAGAATGAGATGGTGACAAGACATCATCTCTTGAGCATGTTCCTGGACAAATACAATAAACAAAATCACTTTTTGTGGTTCTCAGGTGCTTTTACAAAGGATATCATTAACATAAAGGTGCAATCTGTTGGCTAGAAACTTAAACAAGTTCTAACAGTTTGTAACTTGCAATAAGTGCTAACAAGCAACTCTCAGTCAACGTCTCAGATCTTATGTTAGGAGAATGTGGAGAAACTGTGTGTCTGTGGTGAGCTATCATTACTGACAATAAGCCTGGCTGGAAATGTGCGACCTCATGCACACAGTCTCTAGAGCACATGCACACACTTTCTCCAGCAGTGCTGATGTCAACAACCTGAGCTAGCTTACCGTACACACAGTAAGATCCCTGTTGCTGACTATGTGAGTGAAGGGGCAGCACGACACACAGAGCACATTCTGCTGTGCCCCCGTGAGCACTGCAGCACAGAGATCTCCAGCTGAGCAGCTACAGCAGCTTCAAAGTAATATGCAAAAGATTCACGTAAGACACAGAAAATCTAACCATAAATATTCAACATTAGCTCCAGCTATTTCAAGCAACAAAGGGCTCTTAAAAGACATCAGGTGAATCGTGACGACACACCCCCCCGTAGCCATTTGCCACCAGCCTCCCAACACAGAGCCCCTTTTCAATGCTTAAAATCACTGCTGCCTTGGAAACCCTTGGATTACTGCGAGGATTGCGTTCCCTGCTTCGCTGTTCCTACTGGGACGTGTGAGAGTTGGCACGGAGGAGTGAGAAGCCAACAGCGACACGCTAAAAGAGGTTTGCATTAGTAATGAAGTCTGTTCGCGTAGCAGCATGGTCATTAGTTTGTTTGGAGGAAAGTGAAAAGTGCACCAATGTTTTAGGCGTGCAAACACCTGATTCACAAGGACGGAATCAGATGTAGCTGTAACTGAAGGTGGCTTCACTTTTGCTTTATAATTCAGGATTCCCGTAGAGCTTTTAAAAATTTAAATGAATAACTATGAATATGTTAATCCATCAGTCAGTATTTCTGTTTCACTAGGAGAGAGCAACACCCTGTTTTACTAGCTGCTGTGCATTCAAGTTCTCCTCCTTTCCTTCTTCTTTTTCCCTGCTATCAACACAAAAGGGTGCGCTACATCTTGTCTGTGCAGTACCCGAGCCCTTTTAAAACAACCTAATCTGTGAAAACAGTATAAGTTACAACCTGAGAATAACAAGTGGATTTACCATTGCCTGCTAGTTTGTAATTCAACAGCCAGTGAAACAGTGCCAGAACAGTACCAAACAATGCACTGAATTGTATTGCAAATTGTGAATATTTTAAAGGTACAGCACTCAACTGTACTGGAGAAAGCTTTACTTATTAATGAAGACATTACATAACAATAATTCCTGGCATTATAAATTAAACATGACCACTAAATCAGTTTCCAATGCTATGAGGAAACAAAAAAAAAATGAAAAAGGACGTGTTCTTACAATAACTGCTGGCTCAGACGTGCTGGTAACACAGGTATCTGCTGATAATTTCCAGGAAACAATATTATGAAAGAAGTGCCAACACATCTGAAGTGATGTAATGTTATCTGGCAGAGCTCAGCCGTTGGGAGTTTTACAAGCAGAAGTTTTAAATCTTACTTTCTACAACCACTAATCCACCAAATGTGTCTTGTATTTATTTTTTCAACCAATTACAATGAATATATATATATATATATATTATTCAAGAAAAAAAGTCTGACCCTCTGTATTGTCAAGAAAAGTAACAGTGAGTGATCATCATAACCAAGTAACCAGGACAGCAGAGAGAAAAATGAACAGCCTGCAGGCCACTCCATGCGTTCTTAGCTGTTCCTGAGTCACCAATCTGGACAAAGGTGGCACATTAGTCTGACTGTTAATCTCATTCCACAAACCATACACATTGTTACCTGCTTCGTGCCTCTAGGATTAAACAGATGCGTGAGTTGCGTTAATCTACCAGACCTCTGTGTGCATGTACTTTGGAGAAGACATCCAATCACTGGTTTAAAGAGTGCCACTTATTTACAAGACTGAATGTAATAACAGACCTCTGTTACATCTGTATAAGCAAAATTATGTTTAACTTTTTTTAAAAACTGGGTTGCAATCTTTACAGACTCAAGTCCCTCTGTGTTTTTGATTTGTATTTCCTCTCTCTTGTTGGTCCATCAACATAAGGTTGGACCGTTTTAATTTTGACCAATTTAATTTTTATTATCATTTAGGTTAACAGTGCCAACTTTTTAGGTCACAAGTGTGAAGGCTTTTATTTCTTGATTTTATTTGACAATAACATATGTCAGTTTGGGTTTATATCAGTTGCCCTGACTTACTGAACAATTTTGGATGGCAACCGATGCATTAACTTAAATAATTTGATCTTGTTTATATTTTAAGTTCAAATCCTTATGGCTTTTATTACATGTTTGCCTTTTAAATCTCTGTTTATCATAAATGCTATATCAGTAAAGTTTATTATTATTAATTTTAGGATATCTGTTAGTACTCTACCGACTGATGCTGGTTGATTTGGCATTAAAATATAACCCATAATGAAATAAAGGTTAGTTTATGCCCCAAGTTACAAGAACAAAAAAATTAAATTGCAGCATGACAATCTTGTAGAGACAGGACACAGCTTGTGACTTTCAAGATTTTAGTAACATTACCATTCGTTAGGCCTTGAAACTAACTATTATTTTTTTGTCAGTTATTCTGTCTCTTAATTTCTCAACAAATCGATTACTTGTTAGAAAACAGAGAAAAATGTTAATCAGTGTAGCTCAAAGTCCAAGATGACATCTTCAAATGTCTTGTTTTAACCACAACCCAAAGACATTCAGTTAACTATCATAGACGAGTAAAGAAACCAGAAAAAATTCATAGCTAAGAAGCTGGAATCACAACATTTTGACTTGTTTTTTTTAAGAAATTACTAAAAATGAATGACAGAGCTGACCATTAAATTAACAGTTGACAGCTAATCGATTAATCGTTGCATCTCTGTTAATTGTATGACTTTACTAGGTGAAAATATAGATTTGTCATTAAAAAATAACCCACAATGAAATAATGGTTAGTTTAAGAATTGTAGCATTTGTAAGTTTGTCACTAGTAAATTAGCATTTAATGGTCAACATTAGCATCCACCAGACATGTAACCTTTGCCATCACAGCCCAACTTCACTGGTTTAGGGTTAGCTAGCTATACTGCCAATCAACAGCTGATTAGACAACCTTCTGAAACCCTACAAATAACATCTAAATATCAAACTTCATCAGTCAGGCTCCAACAAAACCATCTCAAGGCTGTTTGTCTGAGCTACAGGTCAAAGAAACATCACACGTTGTAACAAGCTGTTAGCTATGTAGCAGCGGATGTTATGCGGCAAAAGACACCAAACAAAGCGACATGACGGACAATATTGTTATCATTAAACGTATTTCTCTTATTGCTATAACATTAATTTTTCTGACATGTCATAAATAATGTGAATGGAGATGTCGGGCCGAGCTTACCAGCACAGGAGAGCTACAATGAGGCACACCAACAAAACGCGCAGCCTCTTCATTATCTTCCCGCGGGGACCAACATCCTCGCTCTTTGGGTTTTATCTGATCTCTCGCGGCTACACAATACACCGAAAGACAGGCTTTAAATTTTTAAATTTTTAAATTTTAGAAAAATCAGCTGTCTTCTAAGGGTAAAAACCTACACTTGAGGAGTGCTATTTCTCATTGTGCGGACCAGCTGTCCGCCTCTTTTTCAGCTTCAGTAGCCACTGCTGTTGACGAGTAGCTGCCTCCTGGTAAGTTCAACCCCCGCTCCTAGTCCGACCAATTAGATCAGCGTTATGAATTTCTCAACCAATCACAAGAGACTTCGTCACGACGGGTTTGACGAATAAGCCCCGCCCCCCGGTTTGAGGATGAGTTGGTGACTGTTGAGCAGGACGCGTCACCTATTTCTTGATAAGCAAATCCCTAAAGCACGCAATATTTAAACTTATTGCACAACAATGTGATGTCGAGCGTTCTAGTATAAATGACTAATGCAGATACTTTTGTTTTATAAAGACTCCCATGCTCATGTCAACAGGGTGAAGTGTGTGGTGAGTGCTTGGAGGAATGTGAACACTGTGTACTTTTTTATTCAGCATCATAAAACCGCCTTTAAATAGTAAAAAATATGTGTTTTTTAATATCCTTAAAAGCTAATTCAGAAACATTAATTTATCATCAAAGTTCAAAGCTGAATGTAGCACCATTGTATTTATCTATCTGTATACATAATTTTCATATTGTTGTATTTAATAGAGCATAAACCCCTTATAGTAGTTCCAACAGTTATTAAAATTAAATTAAATAACTATATTCCTATAGTATTTTGGAACTGTTAAGAGCTTAAAGAGTAGAAAAATCCTGCCTACTAAAACCACATCTTAAACGCTTAGAAACTTGTCAGTCTCGTTTTCGTCCTTTAATTTTGTTTTTAAAAACACTCTCAGGTATTTGTAAGTTACATGATAGTCATTAAAAGTAAAAAATACTTTGGAATTTGATTTCTCCTGTCGTCCTATTTCACGCACATGGAATCAAAGAACAACATTTCCCATAATGCAGTTCAATATAGGCCCTAGAAAATATGCCTGTTATTTTCTATTTTGTTAAATATGTATCAAATAATAAATACAATACAGAAACCTTAAATAATGATAATTTGAAATCTAGCAACTAATTAATCCCACATTGTTTGGCGTAAAAAATAAAATAGTTATTTTTGAATCGGCGGGGTCCTGAACATTCGGTAGCACTGAGTGAGAACATTTCAACAGGAGTCAACTTTGGGCGAACGTAGCTAACAGCTTCGCCGCCTACTTACCAGCACCGTGGCCGGCTGCTACGGCACTGTTTGGGCTCTTTTCGACTTGTAATTGCATACTATGGAGCCAGTCCGGGTATTTCTGTGTGTCCTGTCCGTGTTTGTGTCGCTCTTCTCGGACAGGTTTGTGGTGCTGGCCGCCTTCTCCCAGTCCCTGGACAGCGACTTCACTTTTACTCTACCTCCTGGTCGAAAGGAGTGTTTCTACCAGACCATGAAGAAAGATGCCTCCCTGGAGATTGAATATCAGGTTGTAAAGAAATCACACAACTTGGACAAACTTGTGTTAAACTGTTAGGTTTGCCAAAACTTCCTGTCTGTATCTGCACGTTGCCAAATCAGTGGCAACCGTCAAGGAAGAACAGTCAACGCTGACACACTAGTCAAACCTGTTGATTTGTCCTTTTGTTATTTTTTCGAACGTATTCTGCTTTTAGTGATTCTCAATATTTGCTTAAAACACAAGCAAGTACCACTAATATACTGAGGTGTTATTTTGTGTAATGCAACAGAACCAGCAGGTTTTGTTGCTCACACCCAAGGGACTATATACACACACCTCGATTTTCATATTGTTTAGAACCTGTTTTGCCGGTCAGAAAGCAGAATACAGCATGGAATGGATCCCTTTATGATTTGTCTGGAAGTTAGGTGATGTGTGAGAGTTACTATTTGTGGCATCCCAAGCATTTTACGTATCTTGTGATGTCTACGATGAAGGACAAGGCATCCATCCTTATCACCTTCATAAAGACCTTGATGGGAAAATTAGCATTTCTCACATTTAATGTATGGCATGAATATTACACAATGCAAATGTTGCACATGCTCCGGAGAAAATCTCAACCAAAGGAATCCTGCAGTGCAAAATCTCAATTTGAAGCAATGTTATTAACTAACTGTGAATGCTGCAAGTTAGAATATAAGTCATGCCCCTCTTCTAATCAAGGGTTTAAGCTGTTGTGTGAATAGTCATACAATTCCAACTGTCTTCCTTGTGTGACAGTCATGCTTTTAATGGTGTCTCATGTAGTATTAAGCCATCATGTTTTAAATTCAATCCATGGTGACTTAAAAGAAATATATCACAGATCAAGTTGTAACCGCAGTTCTTGTCAAAAAAAAGCAATGTTTTTCCCTTCTCATTCCCCACTATTCTCTACAGTGCCAACATGTCTCCATTTTCTAGTATCTTCTCTGCTTAACTGACCTTTTCTTCCACCCTTCACAGGTACTGGATGGTGCAGGTCTCGATGTCGATTTCTCCATCTCCTCTCCCTCCGGCCAACTGCTGTTCAGCGACTACCGCAAGTCAGATGGCGTCCACACGTAAGAAACTTAGATCATCCTTAAAACGCACAAAATGACTCAAGTAAATGTGCAAGCTCTAACTGCTGTTTTGTGTCTTCCTGCAGCGTAGAAACTGAGGATGGAGACTACATGTTCTGCTTTGACAACTCGTTCAGCTCTGTCTCGGAAAAGCTCATCTTCTTTGAGTTGATCCTGGACAACATGGACACCGAGGAACCAAACGACTGGAAGGAGTACGTGCATGGAACAGACATGCTGGATATGAAGCTGGAAGACATTATGGTGAGTGTGCAGACAGTCTCAGTTGATGACATTTAACATGAAACGCATTCTGGACAAAAAGTTCCATAGATTTGTAAGTGTAGGAAGTTGAAGGTTGATTGAAGGCATTTTTTCTTTACCTTCACCTGGTGTTTTAGGCTTTGTCCTTCTACTGTCTAGCATTGAGATATTTGTCTCTGTGCCACATATTCTCACAGGGGGGCAAAGTGACCCAACAGGCTGCCAGCAAAATAGCATGCAATCCACCACATACAGTCACAAGGAGACTGTCACGAGAATAGACACCATCATAATGAACTCTCACCTATTGGCTGAGGGCAGCTACTTGTTTGAGCTTGCACCACAGTAGCCTGCACCGCCTCTTCACTAGAAATAGCCTTAATTTGTGTCAGAAGTCACATAGGCATCACTTGTAAAAGGCAGGAAATGTATCTTCCAGCTGTGGAGGAAATGGTTTTCTCACGGAGGAAGGAACACACCTGAATTAGCTGCTTTGTTTTCAAACTCAAAAGAGATCTAAATCTCATTTTGGTTCCTCTTTGGTTAGAATTTGTATTTAGTTAATCTAAAATTACTTAAAACAAAGATTGCAGATTATTTATTAGTTGCCTCTAAGATCCAGTCAGTCTGACCTGCTTGTCTCTTCTCCTACAGGACACCATCAACAATGTCAAGGCTCGGCTGGGAAAAAGTGTGCAGATCCAGACGGTGCTGCGAGCATTCGAGGCTCGCGACCGTAACCTCCAGGAGAGCAACTTTGACAGGGTGAACCTTTGGTCGGTGGTCAATCTCATTGTGATGGTGTTGGTATCAGCGGTTCAGGTCTACCTTGTCCGCTCGCTGTTCGAAGATAAAAGGAAAATTCGTACATAACACCGCCCAAAATGGAGGCATAAAGAGAGAGAAACTAACACACTTGTCCACAAAAACCTTTGGGATTTTTTCAGCTGATCTCCTGATTTGTAACTCTTGTGACACAAGAGTGTCATATATACACATACATATGCACAGACACCAACTCGAGACATTTATTAAGAATGAATTCACCACACTGGTTGTCAGTCCACTGGAGTTGGAGGGACAGCAGGACTCCAGGAACGTATGACTGTCAGCCCCTCTACAGGCAACTTCTGTCTCTATGCTACAGGAAAAAGGTCTGTTAGTCTCTCTTTACAACTTGTTCATTGTTTAATTGTCCTCCCTGGCTGCTGTAGTTCTTTACTGACAGTGACGTTACAAGCACATTTATGATGGGACTATTTTTCTAACAGAGCTTAAAGTTGCCAGGCCAGTGGCCAATTGCAAAAATGTCCTACTTTTCTTTGGACATGTTTTTTTTCTGACTGTTAAGCTAAACTAGATGAAGAAATGAAGAATTTATTTCTGCCAAAAAGGAGTGGGAGGTGCAACCAGTCTGCCAGCATGTCTTCCCCATATGTTAGCTATTTTAAAAACATACCTTTGTATGTAACTAAGTTGCCTTAGTGATTTGGACTTAGCTGCTAGCTTTTTGCCACTCTGTGAGGCCTTTGAATAATTCTGCCATTCCCACCAACATTTATGTTGTTGCCGTTCTGTCTCACGTTCCCTTCCATGCCAATACTGAAAAGTCAGGTGATTAGTCAGAGCTGTGCTGCTAATGCTGCTCTTTGGCACCAAAGGGACCGTGGAGTAGAAGAAAAGGAAACGGGCCGTCTCCAAGTCTCTTAATGACTACTGCCCTACTGTCCTCTGCCATGATTTGTGGCTGCCAGCTCCACTACCCTCCACTGTGAAGTCTGACGGCTGCTGGTGGGTGTCTGCTTACAGCCGCCCACTGTGTGAAGATGTTGAGCCTGCCCGTCTCTCTGGTGACAGAAGTCTATTTCTATCTTACTGACATCTGGAAGGTCATTACCACTATGACATTGCACTGCTCAGTTTAATATGCACAAGCCATCCACTGCCTTGGCTACGTCAGCATTCTTTTAAAAGCTAGTATCTGTGTATTAGCATTTTTTAGCCAAAATTAAAAACTAACATTGATCATTGCACTGCCTCTGATGCCACAGAACAACATTTTTTCTTTGTCTTTGTATTCCTAGTACATAATTTAACAATTTGGGTTCTGATGTTTTTCTGGGGCTTTGCAGAAATGTGTCGTCAACCTGTCCTGATGTGTGGGAGGAGTACTGATCAAGAATTTTTTTTGAACTCATCAGTTGCTTGTATGCTATTAAGGTGCCACCCAGGCTTGTGATAATGGTTTCTGTGAGTTTTCATTTCTTTTATTGGTGTTTACTCAGCTCGGTTCTTGAAACTTGGCTGTTTACAACCCTGGCTGGAATCTCCATCTTCCGAATTTTGCCCTGTGCCGTAAGATAAAGATAATACAGTGAGTTCATGCCTTTGTAATTTACACTGCCTTATGTTGGATGTGCGTAAAACCAAACTCTGAGTAGTGTGATTGTTTTAAGTGTGTACAGTTTCGCCATACAGTATGTGCATATGTCATCTTTTCTTTTTGTGGATGCCTGCAATAATATAGGATTTCTAGTTGTGAGAAATGATCACCTTCTGCCTCAGTTTCAGTGCTTCTTCCTTGTTCCTCTGTCCAACTGATGTTACTGTATTTCTAGTCTTCACATTTGATATGTTGAGATTGTGTCTTATGGAAAGTCTTACAGATTAGTAATAAATTCATCTTCTGATTTATTTGAAAGCGCTTTCAAAATTCAACAAAAAATTAAAGACATTTTAAAAAGTATTTCTATGTTACTGAAAAGGAGATTATTAAAGTTATAAAGTCAACAGCCGCACTGGCTTTGAAGTTTTTACAACCATAAATGATCAGTGGAGAAAGAAGGAATGTGACATGATATTTATTCGACTAATGTCCTGTAGATGTATATGTGTATAAATTAAACAATCCTACTTTTTTCTGATCTCTGCGTTCTGTTGTATTCCTATTTAATAAATAACTGTACATCAAAACAAAAAAAATGATGTAACCAAGAAATAAAAATACAGATAATAGACAATGAAAGAATAAGTCAGCAGAATAAAACTGGCTCTTACTCAGTCATAGAGCTGCTGGGCGATCTGGTGTCTTCTTCAAGGTCTGGTGCTGCAGAGATGTGATGATTAGACACTCCCTTAGTGAAGAACTAGAGGCCCGTCTGAAATAAATAAAGTAGATGCAGACCGTAAAGGAAGAGAAATGTATTGCAATTCAATTGTTTTCCTCTCAGTACTACACTTTGCTTAATGACACTCACTGGCCTACAAGCCACTTTGTGGATGATTCAGTCCTTCTGGAAACACTGTTAAGGCACGATCCTATCTGTAAAGTGAAATATACACAAGCAGATATGTAACAAGCACAAAATCAGAAAATAACAAAAAGACAAGGAATTTTTACTCTATCACTTTTTAACAATACATCATAGTCAATTTAATTTAGCTTTATTGACAATAACTTACAAAACAAACATTTTTTCCACATCAAATTGAAAACTAATTCTTACAAAGTAATCATCAGTATCAGGTTGTCCTCCAGGATTTCCCTGTAGTTTGCTGTATTCCTTTTACCCTCTACCTTTACAAGCCTTCCAGGGCCTCCTGCACAGAAGCATCCACACAGCGTGAGGGTGCCACCACCATGCTTCATGATAGTCGCACTATGGGGAGGGTCTGTGATTACGTGGAGTGTTTCTGTAGGCACAGTCTTTCCCATCTCAGCCACTAAAGCTTGTAACTCCTTCAGAGGAGTCATAGGTGTCTTCGCGGCCTCCCTCACTATTCTTTTTCTTGCACACTCACTCAGTTTTTGAAGATGGCCTGCACTAGGCAGATTTGCATGTGCTATATTCCTTCCATTTCTCAATGATGGATTTAACTGTACGACAAGGACTTGGGTAACATTTTCTTCCATCCTTTCCCTGATCTATGCTTTTCAATAACCTTTTCATAGTGTTGTTGAAAGTCTTTATATTGTAGTTGCAGGAGTAATGATTCACCAATTACTAGACCTTCCAGATACAGGTGTATTTATGCTTCAGTCACTTGAGACACATTCAGATGAATTTCATTTCACAGTGTGACTTCTAGCGCCAATTGGCTGCATCTGTGTTTCCTTTGGGGAGTCACCTTAAACAGAGTGAATAATTATGCAATTGTGTATTTTATATTTTTAAATAATTCACATTACTTTGTTAAAAAAAACTGTGTTTATTTTGAGACTTTTGTAAATTATTGTCAAAAGGCCAAATTGAATTAAACACGATTCAAAAAGCAATAAACACAGGGATGAATATTTTTTTCACAGAAGCTGTACCGTGGTGGTTTCCAGTTCCTTTGGCAGAGTATCAGAGCTGGCAGGTTTGCTGGCTGTTACCAGGGAGACAGGAGGATGCGTTCTGTACACCGAGAAGCTAAAATATAAATGAGGTTATTGATCGATATCAAAATCAACATGGTGAACAGGTTTTTGACACGGACCATCACTACAGGAATATTTAGGTTTAAAATACCAGATTACCTTTGGGCAGACGTGTTGGTTTTCTGTGGACTGGTTCTGATAGTATCAGCAGAGAAGGGGCCACGTATGTTCAACACAGAGACCTTGAGAGAGAAAAACATGAAGTGATCAGATTAAAACAGTTGTTTGGGCTGACAGACGCGTTGAAAACCTCCACCAGCAGGGGGCGCTGTGAGCTTTGATAAACTGCTTAACTTCCGGGATAATGAGACGATGAGATTGTAGCATCGGTGCCGATCAAAATCACATCCCAGGTAGGTTTAAACGTCTCATACACATATTTATAGAGATATTTCAGATAATTATCAACATGTTGTTTTTTCTACACACGTATGTAAGCAGTAGAAGTGCTGTGATAGACTCCTCAACACCGGAAGTACCGGCAGTTTGAGCGAGCGAACGAACCGTCAAACCTGGTACACAACAGATGCATTCTCGTGACAGTCAACAAAACAGTGTAAATATGATTGAATTACATATTTTATGAGGCCATTGGAGCTGTCTCTTAACTCAGTAAATATTCCTTACTTGACATTACTCCTAAAGCTATCGAAAGCTTGAAGCTAATTGAGGCTATCTGTGTTCAGTTAGCAAACCCTAAATAAAATATACTACTAACTGTACATTAACACTGTTAGGTCTCTGTCCCTCTAATATGTGTAATGTGTTTTTTTGTGCTTGAAAACTGTTTGACCAGCGGTTAGAAACATGCAACATATGAGCTCAAGACTGAGAAGAAACTACATGTTAACACACTTGTTTAAGACAGGACCACTATTGCAATAAGCAGAGTTCTTTTGTTTTTGTAGTATTTACATGTTCAGTTTTGTATTTCTGTCACACAAAACTACATGTGGCTCAGAAAATATCAGTAGTTTACTTGAGCAATATCAATTTTTTTGGCAATGTGTGCTCAAAGATGGACTGTTCATGACAGAGTCACTGTTTTTTTTTCTTCATATGTCAACTCACCTGTAATCAGACACTATTTGATTAGGGTTGACTATACTTGTCCATTATTGCAGATTCTGAATCAATGGCATGATGAGAAATAACAGTCAAAAAAGTCAGGATTCTAGCTTCAATAGTTTTTGAGATACTATGGTTCAAACATGCCGAAAGTTGGTTGGCACGCATTAAAAAAACGTGTTATTTGATATATCGAGCTGAAATTGAACAGATACCATTTTAAATATACATTGTTTATGTAAAAGTGAAAAGGTCCAAGCAAATCAGAGATGGTCGAAGCAGAAAGCCACTGATGATTTGAGATGAAATGACCCAGCTATGTGCTAGGGCTGAATGATTTGGAGAAAAATTGCGAACTTTGTGAAAGACTGTCATTTGATTTGTGATATCATTATTAAATGTCAAGCTTCATTTCAATATTTAAACATGTGATGAAGCATCACCACATGAGACAACGTCACAGCATGACTGTCAGTCACTGCATGAGGGAGGCATGACTTTTTAAAACCACTGACATGGCACTTTGAAGCCCTGGGTCAGACACACTGCATTTTGTATCCACTAGTTTGCTGATTACAGTGTTTCAAATTGTGATATGGATTTGATTAAAGGTTCAGTCTCACTATGTGCATGATAAATTAATGGTAAATACTGCCAGCTACTTTGAGCAGATGATTTAACACTTACTCAAAGACCTGTCTCTATCTGTGGTTCAGGGTGATGGGGCCGGATAGCATCCCGGGTCCGGCTGTGCCCTGGCGGAAGGTGCTGTGGGAACGCCAGCCCTTCCCTGATAACTACGTGGACCAGCGGTTCCTTGAGGAACTACGGAGGAATGAGGGCATCCGGCAGTACCGTTACTGGGCTGTAGTGAAAGAAGCTGGCTTTGTAGGACAGCAGCTGTCCTGTGTGGCCATTTTTATCACCCTGTGGCTCTACATGGAGCAGGTAAACCTTTAGAAAATCTTTGGTCTTCATAATCCTAAGTGCTTCAGTAAAAGGTAACTGAACCTCTTTTCGAATTGTCAAGATATTTTACGTCTCATGCTGGCACCTTCCTCAGGTCTAACTGACTGATGACAGTATTGATTTTCACCTCCACCTCATATGGCACATTAACAACCCAACACTCGTATGACTCGAGGTGTTAATGGCAGTGTGACTGCCTGGGGAGAGATCTCAGGACTGCATTATAAGTATCTGATAAGTGGTGTTGTAGACTTCTCCCCTGGTTAGAGATGGCTGTTCTAGTTTAACATAAGGCCGTTTTCCACTGCAGGAACTTGCAGGCTGATTTAGGTGGGTCCAAACCTTTGTGCATATACCGACCACAAGAACCATTCTGGTAGAACTTCTTTTAGGACAGATTTTTGGGAAGGAAAAGATGCATTCACTGGGGAAGGTACTGATGAGTTGCCCTGAAAAACTGCGGTACAAGTGTCAGTACTGATTGGTAAAACTTGAAAAACAAACAAATGCTGATTTGTTAAACCTGGAGAGGACAAGGAGAGCTATATTTCTGTCCGCTTGATGTTTTTGTTGAGTAGTGGTCTTATCGTCTTCGTCTTCAATGCAAAATTCACCATATAGGCTGACATAGCAAACCCTCCATTGGTTAGTTTACTACACACAACTGGAGTTACATCCAACAATACTATTTGTTGTTGTGTTTGTGCACTTGGAGTTAATATTGCTGTAATAGCTGTCTGACTGCCTATTACAGGGCCATTCTTGTAAACATTTGTGCCACATCATGACTGTCTTCAGTTCCTGCAGTAGAAATGCACCTATAGATGGCTTCTTTAACTCCTCTCCCAAACCATCTGTCTTTACTGTCCAGACTGTGTACATTGTTGTCCTCATTGCCTTCATACTGTGCCTTTACTGAATGGAATGGATGATTAATCAACACCTCTGCTTTTCTTTCTCTGCAGGGTCTGCTGCCCCCTGCGACGCTGCTGTGGACCAGCCTTGTCTGTGCCCTGCTGGGTTATGGATTGCATCAACTCTGGTCGCCTAAAGTTGAACCTTGCAGCGAGCCCAGGACTCGTCTGGCTGATTTACAGAGTGCTGCCATTTTCCTGTCCTTTACATTTGGCTTCTCGCCAGTTCTTAAGACACTAACAGAGTCTGTGAGTACGGACACAGTGTACGCCATGTCTGCTGTGATGCTGCTGGCCCACCTGGTGTCGTTTCCTTACGCCCAGCCCTCACCTCCCGGCAGCCTTTCCCTAAATGCTGCCCTGTTTGCCTCGGTGTGTTTAGCCTCGAGGTTACCTGGAGCTCTGCACACCTTCGCCATGCTCAGTTGTGCCCTGCTGGTGTTTGCCCTGTGGCCCTGCCTGCTGCAGAGACTGAGGGAGAAAGCCCCCAGCCAGTTTACAGGGGTGTGTGTGGGAGTGTGTGTGGGAGGGGTAGGAGGTCTGGGATCCCAGTCGCCAGGCGGAGCTGTGCTCTTAGCCCTGGCTTTAGGGAGTGTTACACTACTTTGTCCACTGCTGCTCGTCAGGCTGCAGAGGCACAAAGACAACATCCATGGACCCTGGGATGAGGCTGAGATTCACGAGGACCTCAGCCGCTTCCTTCACTAATGAACAGAGTGAAGACTAGCACAGGCTGCTCCAGACCAAACTGACTTTTAAGGTGTGAGCCAATGGAGAATTTTATATAAATACAATTACTGTCAGACTGCAGTTTTGTCGGTGCTGTACATCCAAACTGACAACGCTCTAATCACTAATTCACATCTGTCTGAACAGCCATGACGAAATTATTATTCTCTAGCAGGGATGTTTATGATGTTAAAGCTGCTGCTGTACTATAACTGTCGACCTCAGAGTTTGTATGGAAGATATCAACTAATGTGCAATGCTGACTAACATCACAGGACACACTATGATGCTATGCACCAACTTGATATCAGTTATGTTTTAATAATCCTTGGGAGATGTGCCATGTTTTAGGGGTTGCTCATGTTGTGTATGAATTCTAGGGCTCAAGACATTTAAATATTAATGGGATTTTAAGATTTAAAGGAGTGTTTTATTAAAAAGTTACAGTATTTCCTCAGTGTTATTTGATAACATACCACAGGGAACTCATTTTTACTTCCGCTGTACTGCAAAAAGCTAATTATAATCATACTGGAACTATGGCTTCATTTTTAACTGTCAGACGTACTCATTGATCATCTTATCTGTTTAAAATTTGGTTCACAGAATGTTACTTTTTCAAGTTTTGAAGACATCAGTTTTAAATTATAATTTGTATCGAGGGCTAATTTCTTCAACAGGTAATTAGAACGAGGGCTTGTAATTGACATTACCTTCATGTATCCAACTGCTGTGTTTTATAGTTCTTCTCCAGTCATTGATTAAACCCTTAAAAACTCCTTTTTGTGTATCAAAGTTACATGTTTAGTAATTTTCTCAATGAAAATAACACCTCCATGTCCTAAAAACAGGCTTACATGCAACTGGACACTGTTACTTCTTTTAGAATGTGCAGATCCATCAAGTCCAAACCTGTTTCTGTCAACCCCTCTGCTGTTTGCTGGAGCTCTTTTTCCTTTCAGTATGTGCTACAGCTGCCCTTACTGTTGCGTACAATATGACACACTAATTTGATGTAATATTGCCCCCTTAAGCTTTGACCGCGTTGCTGATATTCGACACCATTACATATGAGACATACACCGATTAGACATAACATTATGACCACCTGAATAATATTGTGTTGGTCCCACTTATGTGCTCAAAAATGCTCTGAACCATTGGGCATAGATAAGAGGACCTCTCAGGGTGTCCTATGGGGTCTGGAACCAGGACGTTGGCACTGGATCCTTTGGGTACTCTTGAATCAAACTTGCTCCACTGCATCCTGTTGATGCTTGATCAGAATGGGGTGTAGGAAGTTTGGAGGTCAAATCAACATGTTGGGTCATTGTCATGTTCCTCAACATGTTCCTGATTGTTTGATGTTTTTTCCATATGGTGGGGTGCATTTTCCTGCAGTGACATTTGGGATTTCCATTTGCATGAGGGAGTGTGCTTGTTGTGGGACAATGTTTATTTGGGTGTCTAAGTCTCATCAACACGGATCCAAAAGATTTTCCATCAGAACACCACATAGTACCAATACGATCAATGTTATTCACTTCATCTGTCAGTGGTCAGGATGTTGTGGCTGATCAGTGTGTATATATGCTGAGCAGAGGATTGTGGCTTGCATACTGCAAAATGAGACTAAATGTAGATTTTGTGGTATTTTTGGCTTGTTGCATCTTTTTCTGTCATATAAGATGGTAGTTTTGCTTACTGGAACACATCCACATAGAATGCCAAATGCAGTATTCCTGAAATACCTGGATATCCCACTATATTCAGTCTTATTTTGCTGCATTTCGAAGAACGACAACAATGTGGAAATTCCCACCCTACAAGTTCACAAGATTGTTTTTTGAGGCTCGTTACACATGAAATCGTGGCTGTCTGTCTTTGGTCCACACTCAAGGTGAATACTCTGCAAATTTTGCTCAAGATGTTCCGTCTAGCATTCGTAAAACATCATATGAACGTATTAAAAAGATTAAAAAAACAGATTTCCACCAGTCGGGGTCTTTTACATGGTATTTACTCAGCTAAACCTGGGAGAAGTGCAGCATAACAAGCTGTGATGAGCACAGAACAGAAAGCTGAGTTAAACTGTCAGCCATGATGCATTCAGTCCAAACACTAGTCAGCTGGTCACCTGATGAAATACACCTGTTGTAATTTACTGCTAAAAGTTTGCTTCCCTATCAGAATATTATCATCCTGAATACCTCGATTAAACTTTAAGCCACTGCCCTTCCATTTTGTTCAGCATTTAATGTGAATAAAACTGGAATTACTCTGTTCAGTTTTAATTTTTGTGCCAATAAATTAAAAATCAACCACATGGCTACACGCTGTCTTTTCTTCATCGTGGCTTTCGGTGCTACATGTGTGGTTCAAAGTGGATTTAAACTGTCGCTAGAGCAGCTGACAGTGAACCTGACAGCAGAGCATCGGTCGCTAGGTGTCGTACCTTCACCTCTTCTCTCCTCGGCCTGGTCCGGCGGGATGTGGCGGCGGGTTGAGCAGCAGGCTTCGAGCGCTTTGGTGACGCCATGGTCCGACCAGGACAGTAGGCGAGGCCCGACTTTCAACACCAAGGTCCCGGCGGGTTGAGCGGCCTCAGAGGACCGCAGCAGGGCGTCATGGTAACAGCGCGTCACAGAGGAGCTTTCTGTTTGCTGTGCACCGATAAAGTTCTAATTCCACCCGCGAAATTAACTATTAGTGGTTAAAAAAACATGCACCAGATGGTTCATTTCAATGTCAGGGACTGCTATAAGACAAAGTACCTCAATTACCACGTGCTATTCTGTGTTTTAGGACATACATAGATGCACGTGTGTATGCAGTCTTCCAATTGAAGAAGAGAAAACAACAAATGATAAATAAATAAATACTATCTTATATCTGTCATAAACATAATGTGCTAGACTTTGGAGAACAGAATTTTCATTCATCAAAAAATATTTCTGTATTTTAACTGAAGAGGAGAAAACATTAAATAATTGTTTAAAAGATTAACATCTAATAATTATAATAAACATCTGACGGGTTGTAGTGAACATAAATGATTTTAGTTGGCACTAAAAAAATATTTTGTATGAAACTCTTTAACTGAAGAAGAGAAAACATCAAAAAAATATGTAAATTTCAATAATTAAAAGCCTTTTACATTTATAATTAAAAGGTAAAACCTAATAGTCTTTATAAACTTTATCTGCTAGATGAAGTTTAGCAGATAAACTAAATTCGGATCATTTTGCTTGGTTACTCAACCAAAATATTTTGTATGCACCATTCTAATTGAAGAACAAATATTAAACATAACATTTTAAAATTGTCATAATCACAACATAATCTGCTAGATTCTGCTGAACAGAATTTTAGTTGGTCACTCATCAATTATATTTTTGTAAGCATGACTCCAATTTAAGAGAAAACATTAAATAATTTCTAGAAATAATATTTAATAATTATCATTAATATCAGCTAGGTTTTAGTGAACATAAAAAATTTTAGTTGGTACTCAGAAATATTAATTCATATTTGATATAGAATATAAAATTATATATAAATATATGTACTCTTCTAACTGAAGAAGAGAAGTATGTTCTAATTGAAAACATTAAATACTTTTAATGGCAATACCATCTAATAATTATCATAAACATCTGCTTTTGTTGTTACTTAAAATATTTCTGGACACACTATCTTGGGTTAGGAAGAGAAACCATCAAATAAAAAAATGGTAACAAAATATAATTATCATAAACTTTATCTTAATTAACATAAATAAGTTTAGTTGCATAACTGAAATTGTGTAACCATGTTTCTGGGGACCCATACAACATCCATGAGGTCCTTACTAAGTTCTTGGATTGTAGTCTGCAAACTGCTGGGGTACACTCCTCCAATGTCACCAGTAAAAACAAACAAGTAAAGTAAAATAAATTAAATTTTAAAAATGCTGAGACCAACTCTTCATTCAGTGTGCTGTTTTTTTTCCTGCTACAAAAGTCAAAAGATTTGTAGAAATGCTGAAAAGAAAGAGCAAAAGCCATGATAGCGATGAACTGGACTCACACTGAGAACCATATTTCTTATCAAGCCTTTAAGTGATAGGAAATCAGGATACATGTTCAAAAATAAAATACCTGTTTATTCACAAACAGTAAAAACAGTGCATTTGTATTCTCTTTAAGCAGAATAATTCAATTTGGTATTTTTTTTATTTACACAAAGTTGAGGCACTTGAGAAGAAGTCAGCAGACAGTCGCGCACATTCCAGCGTTTATGGCCAATGTATTATGTACAAAACAGACTCGGGACGGAGTGAATTTTGCAGACTGCAGCTCCCAGAGGAGACGGGGAGAAGCCCAGCGTAGTGCTTCAGATGGATTACACATCAAGCAGGTTGTGGGATTTCTCTGGGTAGCAGTCAGCTGCAGCTGGAAGACGTACAGGGGCAGATGGGTAATGGAGTCCAGAGTAGAAAAGACTTATTTGACATTTGGGATTGCTGGAGGATGCCTCCTGGGGAGAAGATCAGATCAAAGATATTACTATACAGTGTGGTTTAATATAATACCATATTAACAGAATGTCTATGTGAATCCCTCATCATAGGTGTATTCTGGATTTTAACATCAGCCAGACTGAAGCTTGAGTATCAGCTATCCACCTTTCTATGCCCATTTTCCCTAAACACCGAAAGATATTCAGAAAAATATTAAAAATGTCTGTCTTATCTATAAAACTGTAGCGGGACTGCAGGGAAGAGAAACGTGGCATCGGCTTAATGGATCAGGATGTTGTCATGAAAGAAATGAAAAGTACCACATGGGTAAACAGTCTTAGATGGGTTGGGCAGAGTTTAAAAGGAGAAAAGGAGGGAGAGAAAACGTGAATTAGGGTGATGGAAAAATGATTATTACTACAGGACAGACATGATGACATGAGTCAAGGTTCACAGTTGTTCCCAGTACAATTTCTTCTATCTTTTATTTGCCAATAATGCCACACATTTTGTTACACAAGTCATGGCCAGCGTCCAGCATTAGCAGATTTTTTACTGAAGAGAATAAATATAAAAACTAGAAACAGACGTATAAAAGTAACCTCATGCATATCTCATGCACTGTATATCTATAGGGGAGTCAGAGAAGCATACGATTGGATGGAAAGACTCAGGAAAGGAAAGAGACTATGCGGGAAAGAACCTAAAGAACCATTGGAGAGCACAGAGGAAATGGGGCAGAGAGAAAAAAGAGAGACAAGCCAAAAGCAGGGGAGGAACCAGTGAAAGAGGAGAAGTGAAGAAAAAAGCACAAGAAAAAGAGGTACAGGGAAAAGGAAAAATAACAGTTACTGCATGAGGGAAACTGAGGAAGGCAATAAAACAAATGCATGCTAGAGGAAAAAGGGGGAAAAGGGGGGGGATGTGGGACAGAAAGATGAAAACTTGACAAAGCGCTCGGCCTGTTGTCTCTGGCTCCAGTAGAAAGCTGCACGGAGAGAAGTCCTGTCTACTGAGGCTGATGGGAAGGAGAATATGAGAAACACATTTTCCAGCAGACCCCCACCCAGCTCAAATAACAGCTTTCTCTAACCCTGTGCCGCTGTAGAGGAACGTTTGATTGTGTACTTGTGAGTGCATACATGCCAGGCCTGGCAAGACCTGGAGGGCATCGTGAAACAATAGGTCAGGTTTTATTTTCTGTGGTTTCAGAATCACCTTGGCACACTGGTTGGGGCACGGCTGTGTTGAACACCGAGCCGCTGAAAGCCGCCAGGGGAAGCATTGTGTCCAGTGTGAGGCACCCGAGGAGCAGGTGGAGCATGGCCACGAATCACTGGCTTGCCTGAGTTTTTAGGACTTATGCTGGGTAGAGAAAAGAACCTTAAATGACAGCTCCAAGTTGTACAGATATGTTTACTGCATGCATCTGTGTGAGCATCACTGTGTGTACCTTGAGGGTTGTATCCAGGAGGAGTCCACAGGTGGAGGCAGAGGAGTGGTGCAGGTAGAAGTAGAGATCTCTCCAATAACGGCGAGCGCCTCCTTCAGGGCTGCATGTTTGCTGAGAACTTCCACCCGGTGCTGCTGCTGCTCTGGTGACTCATCCATCAGCACTGAGCATTCTCCCAGAGCGTAGAGCTGAGCCAGGAGCTCCGAGCTAATGAACTCCTTCACCTACAGCGAGGGATCATAAACTGCTGTGACAACTTCAACTGCAGACTGTGTAAAGTAGTATTTCACTCTGATTTGGATTCTTAAAGGTGTGGTGACAATCTCTTTTTCTTTTTTTGTTGTTTTTACTAAGGTTTCTCTTTTTTCTAGTCACTCAAATACTGGCAGTTGTGAACAAACACACATTAGACAAAGGAGTACAGATTGTACCTAGAAGTTATGACAAAGATTACTGTCAAACAAAGTTACTTCAAAAGGTTTGAGAAACAAAAAGAGACAAGGGGCAGGTTTTGTTGGATCACAAGGAAGTTTTTAGCTGGTACAACCATTTAACCCTCTGAACTCCAAAAGCTGTCAGCAAGTTAAAAAGGCAAAATGACACCGTCTATCAGAGTCAGAAACTAAAAACAGAAAAAACGGTTAGATGTTCAACTTTCCAACAGTTCTTCAACTACTCATCTGTGAGGTGCCGTTCCGTCAGAAAACATACTCAGACCTAAGCTAAAAATTGTGATATTTCAGCAAAATCCCTTTATGTCTCATCTAAAATTTCAGCAAAAATAAATTGTTTACATGAACCAGACTCTGTAAAAAAACAAAACATTCTGCCCTCGTCAGTGAAAAATGACTCAGCTGTGGCCAATGTATCATGTGACAAAAATTCAGGGACTTTCTGAACTGGGCTGAACTGCAGGCTGTGTTTACACAAAGCAGAGAGGAGGCAAGTAGGGACACAAATAAAAATGTAAGTAGTAAAATATCAACAGGAATTAGCGTCACCGTTTTTTCCCAGCATTGGTAACACATGAGGGTTCTTGGAAAAAAAAAATATTTTCTTGGTAAAATATATAATCAAAGAAATTCTACCTTTGTTTTCTTTTTTCTTAAATGTATGAAATTTAACTTTGGCATACTGCACAAAATACATTCATGAATTCTTTCTAATTCTCTCCAATGGCTGTGATGTTTTCATAGAGGCGTTGGACTTTGAATTGCAGTGAAAAGTGAGCCAAAAAAATGGCCAGAAAGTGCCTGGAGTTCAGAGGCTTAAAGAAAGAAAAAAAGGGGGAACATTACTTAACAGTTAACTCTGTGGTCTGGATTGCTTACACTGTTGATCATGAGGTGCATAATGGTCTTTGGCATTAAGTCCCTGATCGTCTTATAGATAATGCTCATGTAGGAGTCAACCAGGCTACGAATGGTTTCCACTTGACGCTCCAGTTGGGGGTCTGTGAAGTTTTCAGGAGTTCCATTTCCCTGACCATCGACCTGAGTGAAAGAGACAAGTTGGGATACACGTACAGCAGATAGTCCTTACATGTTTAACTAGTAATGCATCGTATTGTGCAATGTGCTACAGGGACAGCTGGGATACCACACAGCTGGTAATTTCATGCTAATACAGATTTGCAAAGTGATAAAGATCCATCTTATGCGTGTTGCCGTATCTTGAAATCTATTCTACTCTGGTGACAAGAAGAAGCACATTCGAAAGCGTATGAACAAGGAGAGCAGAATAGAGGGAACACAAAAGAGGGAGGTAAGGAGGAGTGGGCAGAAGAAAGAAAAAGGGGGGAGCGGGTGAGGGACGAGGAACTGCTGATTAGAAACAGACTAGAACACACACACATACACGCATATTGTAGTGACATCATGGACCAAGAATGCTGCACTAAAGAACCAACGACAGAGCGGGATGAAGGGGTGGGGGACTTGCTTTTTTGCTTTGGTGGGGGGGAGAAAAAGGGGAACATGGAGAAAGAGGAGTAAGGGGTTACGACAAGGGTTTAAGGGTTAGCGACGAGAATGAGAGCACAAAGGTGAGGCGCAGACAGGTGCAGCTCCCCACAGCTAAGGTCAGGGTTGGGTTTAATTAGGTTGAATTGGGGGTCAGAGTACTAACAGCGACTCTCTCGGGGTACACTCCGGCCCGCAGCAGAGAAGCCTTCCAGCTGTCCAGCTCCTCCTGAGAGTTACAGGCCAACTCCAGGCATTTGTAGTCCTTGTACACGTTCCTGCAATTCATTATATTCCTGTCAGATGTCTCCAAAGTATATACAGTAATAACACCCAAAACTCAAGGGTGCTTTCCACAATGTGGAGTAATATACACATAAACTTACATACCTTAACAAATACACCAAGATATGGGGAGATTGGCCCAGTGCTTACTTTACTGTCATGAAAACATACCAGAGTCATGCAGATGTCTCTGGTAGATTGTTCGCTCTAGTGCTGCAGAGACACAGCAGCCCAATGCTTACTGATCAGCCACAACATTAAAACCACCTGCCTTATGTTGTGTAAAGCTGCCTAGTGCTGCTAAAACAGTGGATCCTTTGGGTCCTGTGTGTTTAGGGGATAGGCCCTTTGGGGTTCATTTTTGCTCCTGTACATCTCATGGATCAGACTGGGATCTGAGAGGTTTTGGAGGCCCAGTTCAAGCCTCGAGTTCTTTGCTGTGCTCCTCAAGCAGTTTATGTGGTGTGGCAGAGCGGCTTATCCCGCCACACCACACACTGGAGGCTTCCCAGAAGAGCACTGACTTGTAACAAGATGATCAACACTGCTCCCCTCACCTGTCAGTGGCTTTAATATTGTGGCTGATTGATGTATATGACAACTTCTATCCAGAGTTTTAGTTACGACCCCAATCACCTATTATCAGGTGGATTGTAGTGTATTTACAAGACAACATTTGGCTCAAAAATGAATGATTTCCTGATCCGGTATAGCGGGGATGGGGGGTGGGGGGGTTGTTTGTCTGTTTGTTTGTTTGTATTTAATGTTTAATAAAGTTAAAAATAAATAAAAAGACATTGATCAAAAAAAAGAATGATTTCAGTGTTTGTGGTTAAATTTCTTAAAATACCTTCTCCACTCAGGTGCACTCTATTCATAAGTAAAGTGTTACTGGGACAAGTACAGATTCATTAAAGCATACAAACCACTTAAAAGCAGCATTTTGTTTCAACATAAAAAAGCATGATTTCTTGTGTTTGCTTTCAAAGTGATGTTACTTTCTCTTTTACACTGCAAACGTCACAATTTTATGTGTCATTTGTAGCAGCTTCTTCATCCCATCATTCAATCTGTATTCTAAAGCAATGTGTGTTGTACAGGGAATGTTGTAATTTCAGCAATTAGGTTCTTCTTAAATTTATGGAGGGAAAAAAACTAAAGCCAAGATCATGTCTTTGGCAAATTAATAACACAGCACAGTACAATTGTGACAGTCTGATCTAATCTACTGTATGCAGACTTGTTTAAGTGGTCCACTGGCTGACCTCTGTCCTATTCCCGCTTCTTCTTGCGTAAATGACCTGATACACGGGTAGCAAAGGCCATTAGGTTTTATGTAAACCCATGTTGGTCAGCTCCATGTAGAGAACCACAGAATGGAAAAAGGTTCTTGATAGAAAAAAAAGAAAAACATTGAGCAAGTTAGGCCAAACTCCCCAGAATTATATGTAATATGGTATAAAATCAAGCACATTATAGAGAGAGGAATTTACTGACAAATGTTAAAGACAAACACAAGCACTTGCAGCAAGCAGATCCACACGTACACAAAGATAATAAAACAGTTGAATTTACATCTCCCCAAATGCACTGCTTGAAATGATGCGTCTCACGGCAGCTTTTATCACCGTCATGCATTTTCTCACTGTTGATTCCCAAGCTCCTCTTTCCTTCTCTCTTTCCCCTCACGTCCCTCTAACCATCTCTACGTCTTGGCTGTGGAGGCAGCACAGAAAAGTTAAGAAACAAGCAAAGGATCTGGAGCAGGCTGGGGCCCATCTGTTAAACATTTTTCTTTAATCACTCAGTTGTTTCTTTCCTCCTTTTGTTGTTCCCTTCTCACATTCAGAACACATAGCAATTAACCTCAAATATGTGAAACCTTTGCGTGTATGAGAGACAACAGAAACGGAGACAGAAATCAGAAAGACTGCGGCAACTGAGAGCTATATAGAAAGATCAAGAAATACGTTTTTCGTTTGTGTGCTTATGACTGGGCTGGGATGGGTGAGGCTAATAAGTCAGGGCGTGGTGCCTAACAAGCAGGGAGCCAGGCCAACCATGACAATACTAGAGTGCTATTACACTAAGATCAGGACACTAACGTTCTCAAACACACAATAAAAGTGTTCTTTAAGCTGATTTATCAACTAGATCAACATTTTTTCATCCTATTTGCTGCCCTCTCGTCAGCTCATGGCCAGTGTGAGTTTTTTCACTCCTCTTGAGGAATTTCTGCACAGCCCTGACTGCTTTAGATTTGAAGAGTTTCCTGAGGTTTTTGATTACTGTCAGACAGAGACAAAGCCACGGCAATGTCTGCCCCCCCCAACACACACACACTAACATAGAAACAGAAAGAGTGAGGGCGCAGGAAAAGAGGGAGGGTTGTGGAGGGGGGGGGCGCCACAGGACAGACTTTGACACATTCCTGGCCGATGGCTCTGATACTCTCTCTCCCGCTTTCTTTCTCCTCTCAACCCTTCCAATTCTTCTCTCTCCCTCCTTTTTGTGGTGAGTCGAGCAATTCTTTCCAAACAAGAGCAGCCTCATCTCTGATCCAAGCTCTCTGGCTTTGATTAGCTGCTTAATGAGCCTGCCGTCGGTATGCTGCGGTCTATACACACACTCTTTGCAGGGGCACATACACACGTGTACAAACGCACACATGCACTTACGAATCCAGTTTGTGTGTCCGAATGCAGCATAGCACAGAATTATAAACAAAGCCCACATGCTCTGGTACAATCAGCCAGGCTTTGGGTCTGCTCCAGCTCCTAAACACTCTCTCTCTCTCTCCTTTCTCTCATGCTCTCCTTTTGTCTCTCTGTCTTTCTCAATCTGTTTCACACACATAAACCCAGCAAACTCAATCGCAGTCCTGCCCTCAACAGCCTGGAATACACTCAGAGACAAAAAAACTACACCCACTCCAGTACCCACTGGATATCCTTTCAGTTCAGGTGGCAAAGTTGAATAGAAGAGGTCAGAGGAAGGGCAAAACACCACACTGACACCCTCTCCCTTTCCTCCTCTGACATGTCCTCCCTTGTAAAAGATCACCAAAATTTCAGCAAACAGGTGACAAGAACAGAACTCCCTTTTCTGACTCACACACTCACTCAACAAAAAGTAGCATATAAAAAACACATGCCTTGAGTCACATGCACACACAAACCTTAACTCTGTGTTGAAGATAGCAAAAACAAATTTGCTGGACATGAAACCCTTCTCCACATCTCTGAGCTTCAAGTTGTCCAGAGGAAGCATGTACTTCTTCTCCTTCTCCTGTAAAAGATAAAATATAGAAAAATAACATTTGCAGAGTAAAATATGACATCACAGAGAGGTAACACAGGTGTTGATAGCAAAAAACAACAGAGACTGGGGCTAGTTCACTTGGGGGCTTCAGCTAAAATAGTTGTGTCTGGTGGTTAATATTTTTCAGCCTGCGCCTGGAGAAGAAAGCAGGGCCAAGAAACTTGAACTGTAATGGGAAAAATGTCAGAAGGCAAGGTGAACAGGAGATGTGGAACACTGTGCTAGCAGAGCATCTGAGTTCATATAGGATGATGTGTCTGACTGTCAGACTGACTCACATTAACAACCTACTAACTAGTGAAAGAGAGACAGTGGAGGAGGGAGAGCGAAGGGGAAAGAGATGCCATAAGTCTATAGTCTGTCATCACCATGGGGACTTATGAATGACAGAGAACAGTTGGAGGAGTGGAGCGGCCAATGTGAGGAGAACCAGACAGAATGGAGGCAGGGTACAGAGAAGCAGGGAGGGAGGGAATGAGAGAAGGAATACAAAAAAAAGGAGGGAGAGAAGGCCGGGCCCACATGTGAAAGTCATTACTCAGACTCAAGCTCTAACACAACATTTCTCCTAAAGTGAAGCCCTTCCCCCTCATTTCTCTTCCCGAGCCTGCTCCCTCTGTCTAACCTTTGAGAAGGGGCCTTCCAGAAAGGCTGGCAGTAGGAGCCATGGATGTGGTAAAAAGAAAGAAGAAGATGAAAGAGAAAGCTGACCTCCATAGAAAAGAGAATGAAAGCATGTCTGCAAAAGAGGATGTCCTAAAAATCCTGGATTTCGTTTGTGTGTGTAGATGCACACATGCACATCTGCGTATGAGCACGTGCACACATGTGGCAAGAGATGTGACTATGCTGGTAGTACATTTTGGTCTTCCCTCGCTCAGTGCTCCCCTGAACCCTACGACTCTCATCCTTCGCTCCCCTTTTCTTTTTTCCAAAGGGGCCCACTTCCTGTAACAGAGGCTGAAAAAAAATGACAGAACGCGATTGGCGCTCATACAGCAACATCTGGGATCGCTTTAGACGGAGGGGGAGGAGACTGGAGCGAGTATAGGGTGCTCTGATGGGGTAGAAATAGAAAGTAGAGATGAGAAAGAGAGGAAGAGGAGGGATAGAAGTGGATAGAGGGATAGACAGAGGTGAATTTCACAAAAAAGTAGGCGAGGAAAAGTTGAGGAACACCGAGAGCAGGGGAGAGTGTGCAGAAGAAGTGGGGAGAAACTGCAGACAACTCCAAAGTTGATTCCCCATGGGTCCCATCAACCCATATATGGCTGCTAAGTTCCTCCCTAACTCTCTCTCCTTCTCTCACTCCCCTTATTTCCTTATGCCTTCCCTGAGTGAACAGGCAGATCCCTAGCTGAATGAGTGAATGTGCCACGTCAAGACTGGATACTACGCCGGGACACAGCCCTGCGGACGGCCGACTCGAGATACGCCAACATCTCTGACGGAGGGACACCCATAGGAGTGGAAGTCTGATGTGTGTAGACCTCTTTCCCTACGACCCAGCATTGAGACCGGATAAAAAAGAAGAGAATAACAGTGGAAACCTTTTGTCAACTCCCCTCCGCCTCAGGCAGGACTGCTAGCAAACAGCCAGAGATGGGAAAGGCGAGGCCGAAGAGAAAGTGAGAAAGGGTCCTGCTCCGTCATCCCAGTGTTCAGACTACCTGTTCAGGATCTTACTGGTGTACAGTAGTCTGCACATTGGTTAGACTGTGCAAGGAAGTGCCTCAGCAGCCTACACTAATAACATCTACATATGCACAAGACTGGGGATAACATGAAAACCTGCACGTAATGTGGCTAATATAGCGTCTAATATTCTCTGATGTTTCTTGCTTGATGTGCAATTGCCTTCAAACCTGTACACACCATCAACAGCTTTCACTTCTTTAAACACCATGATCAACTCTGTCCTAAGTCACGTAATATCTCATCCATTTTGATGCATTTGTCAGCTTTGTCAATAGCAAGTAAACATATGTTTAAGGCAGAGAAGTTTACATTCACGCAAGAGAAGATATAACCTGCTAACCGTTGTTTAATAATTTTTAAGGCTACAAACTTAGAGAGCTACAAATTAGCTAATTAGTTAAGCTTACTGTACACACAATCATTGCAGTGAAGCTCTGAACTAACCGTTTTTCTCACAGGATGCCTCACACATTGTGTATTTTGAGTTTTTGCATGTGCATCCATGTGGCAATACTATAACTCTTGTGTTCACAGACATCGTGGCACTGCTTTGTATATGCATGTGTATATGCATGTGTGTGTGATATTCCCAAGTAGTGTCAGGGTGGTCGTGAAGGATCATACATCAGAGCTGCTGTGTCTGAAGCTGTGTCTCCCCTTTCTAGAGACTAATGGATTTGAGATATGGAACAGGCCTCACACACGTACACACAGATGAGTGCATGTAGATTAAGTATATAGGCTTGAGCTGTCTGTTTTTCTTCACGCTCCCTGGTGGAGCTCTGGCAGTCGAGGGGTGAAGGAATGCATGTCTGTTCAGTGTGCTGTGGAGATTAAACTCTGAACTATTATGCTGCACTCTGAGTATGAGGTCAATGCAGGGTAGAAATATTGCAGCGCATAGAAAGCAGAATGCAATGCAACAGACTCAAAGAGGTTACAAAATTGTGTGTATGGAAGTAATTGACACAGGGATGGTGTGGGGAGGCTGCAAGGGGAATCTTTTGGGGGTGAAGTGGGGGAAGAGGGGGATTTGTGAGAGAGACTGTGGGGGAGTTTGAGAGGAGAGAAAGGGGGAGTCTAAAGGGGAGGTCTGCAGTGTAGAAACAGCCATGTGGGATTTCTCTGGGCAGATCTTGGAAGCTGGTGTTTGGACAAAGCTTCAGATTTTCCAGCCAGGAATGTGCACAGTCCCAGGGAGACTGCCAACCACAGAAAGGGGGAGAAAGAGGGTGAGACAGAGGGAGAGGGGGAGAGAAAGGAGTAGTAAAAGGCAACAGAGGCAAAAGAAAGAGAAAATATAGGGGGGCAGTAGTTAAAGAAAAAAGAAATGTCTGTGGAGGTAGTGTGGGCGGGGAGTTATGAAAGCGGGAACTGTAAGAGAGAAGAAGCAGAAGCTTGGCTTGTGTGACTGTGCATGTGTGTGTGTGTGTGTGTGTGTGTGTGTGCGTGTGCGTGCGTGTGTGTGTGTGCACTGAGATGCATGTGAAAAGCCTGTAGATCTGATCTCCTGTGATAACACAGCTGACTGAAAAAGCACTCAAGCCTTTCAAACACAAACAACTGATAACCCTTCCAACACAGTGAGGAGGTGCAAAGATTAAACGACTACTCAACAGAACTGAAATTTATTGATAAGATTCAGACTTTCATATTAGCTTTAATCCTTGTCGTGAAGCATATGTGTCCCATTGTGATCTGCAGACAGCCAAAGTTTGAGTTTCTGATGTGGTCGACAGATATTTGCTTGCCTGCCTTTGTATTATTTCTTGCAGATGTGCACAAGTCTGTGTGTATGAGTAAGCTGATGCTTAGCAAGGGAATGACAGCAAAAGGACACCTATAACACTGTGTGTGTACAATATGCATGCCTGGGGCTATGTCTGGAACACAGTGTTCAAGCGATCCAGTGTTTATCTGAAAAGTGACCATGTGTCTGTCTGAGTGAGTGTATATTTTTCTCCACTATTTGCATGCCACTTTGTTTACATCAGAGTCTGCATGTGTACTGTATACTGTATATACAACTCTGTCCACCGTGTGTGTATGTGTGTGCATCTTAGTTTGGCTTGGGGCAGCTCCAGCTGTGTCAGAGTGAGCCGCTCCAAATGCCTAAACTCCCAGAAGAGGAAGAAAAGGGGGAGTAAGGGGGAAGAGTGAGGGGGGAGCAGGACGAACAGGGAGGGGAGGGTGTCAGAGGAATGAATGGGGGGAATGGTGGGGTTCAGTTGCAGGTCCAGGTGGCAGGAGAGAAAAGAAACAGCTAGTTGAGCAGTGGCACGAGGGTTAAAGAAGCCCTTGTAGTTGTCTATGCCAAGAAACTTACATACAGAAAGGGCCTTGAAACTATTTTAGTGCGGTTACCAAGAACAATAACTCATTTGCAAAAGCATCCTACATATTGTTGCTACCAACCTCTCAATTCTAAGTCTGTCAAACAATACAACTCAATTTCATCACCAGTGTCATACTTACAAATGTTAACTATCCATCTACAGTGTTTTCATCCAGATGTGAATGTTTACAGGTGCTTGTTTGTATCCATATACAAATGATGCAATGTGTTTCCCCTCCTCTGATCTCTCTCCTTTCCCTCTTCCCATGACATCAACTGTGACAGGATGAGACTGTTGTGGTGTGTCTGCCTGTCTACACTTGCTGTGCAGACCTTCTGCTCCTGTACAGCAGGCACAGACAGGCAGACAGATGGCAGCCCCACTGACATCAGAGCAGAGAGCCACTAGGACAGCTCTGCCACCTACTTCAATAAACCAGCAGGAGCTTTAGAGAAGCTGTGATAACAATATCAACAAATTAACAATTTCCCGGGGAGCATGCCGTTTCCAGTTGAGATATGTTTTAATAAACTTGTGGTGACTTAAGTGTACTGCCGTGTCTTGGTTTGGCTATTTTCATAAATATTTAACACCTACCACATCAGTCCAAACAATAACTTGTCTTGGGAAATGAGTGTAATAAGCAGAAAAAGAACTCAGTAGGTAAATAAATGAATGCCAAGGCCTCACCTCATCATCCTTGAACCACGACAGGCTTTCTGCAGAGAGGATGAACCAGTATTCCCTGGCCCCACCTTTCATGATGCCAATGTTGGTAATGGTCAGCCAGCCCTTCCGTATGACCTGTACAGCAGACATAAGCGTAAGGAAGGAAAAAGTGACAAAACGAGCAAAAAAGCATTAAGAGGACAGGTTTAAAGGAAAGTATGACTCCAATTAAGGTATGCAAAGCAGGGCATACAATGAGATTGGACCTTGCTAACAAAAATAAAAAGTGAAAGTCAGAAACAGCTGGCACTGAAAGAAAACATAGAATTTTAGATATGGAGCCTCGTGCAATCACCGAAGAATGTCACTAGCAGCAGTGGATATAATTAATCAAAGAGAACACTTGACATAAAGACAACAAAGTAAGCGTAAAAAGAAGATTTGGAGGAAAAAAACAGGATGGAAGAGACCGGGAAAAGGGTGACAGACAAAGACACTGTAGAGGAAAGATGTGCATTGAGCAAAGTTCAAGGAAATAGGACATAATACCAAGAAACGACAAGCACATCCTGCAAGTGAGGAACATTTTGACATCTGTAGATATTTATAGAACAGGAGAACTGTGAAAGATAAGGATTATTAGGTTAGGACACAGACAGTACTGTACACAAGAATAACCTAGAATAGGTTGTGACAGTTGCAAATGATGAAAAACATGATTAATAGAGCTACAAGAAGCCATTTTGCCAAAGTGCATGTTTGCTGCAATCAGTCGCATGCCAACCCACAACCCTTAAGGTTGACAAATCTCCAGCAGAGGCAGTAGTGAGAAGACTTAAAGATTGGTCTCCTACTATTAGACTTGAAGGAGGGGCCACACCCTGTAGAAAAACAGGAGATGAAGTAGCAACGTTAAAGTTTTTTTGGAGATGACACTGATATCGATCATTTTATGGTTAACTATTATCAAAGGAGCAAGAGAAACTGTGTAAATAACTAACTTATTTTTTATTTTTTAAGCTGTGGTTACAAAATACTGCTGTTCAACAAATATCATCATCGTCATACATCAAGGTTCCTGAGTAAACGCAATCATACTGGAACTCTGTTTTTAATTATTCCTGCTTTCAAAAATGTCACGTACATATTATGTTGCACATTAATCATAACAGATACGTTATTTCAACTTGACTTGATTCCTGTGAAAAGCCAAGATCAACTATGGTTGCGTTATTGGAGCCTAAATCCTGCTCATTAAAAGCGTAAAATTTCCCATTTATCTGCAGCAATGAATGCTGATTACTGCTGATTATTACACAAAACATGGGACTGTGATGTAACTAAAATAAAGTAAGATGGAGGGAAAAGCGTTAGTTCAAATTCGTGCACACTCACATTCTGTACTGCAGAAAAGTGTCAGTTTTGAGCACCTGGACACTGTTGAGCACAACTGTATGTTTGTTTTAAACATATACATACACAATTCTGGATAGTAAAGAGGATTAACAGTAATAACTAAGAAATGCAATGGATCACAGAACTTTGACTGGATTACGCCACAGCTTTTACCTTACAGATGGGATCATTTTTCCGATCAGCCAAGAAAGTTTTGTTTTTTTTTTAAAGTATGAAAACTGCTATGACTCACTGTCAACTGCTTCTATCATGCCTATTTATGTGAACACAAAACATTTTGTCACTTTACCAACAACCTCTACACTGAGATATCGGGAATTATTCCTCATTTAGATGGAGGCATGTTTTTAGTGCCATTTGTTTGTCTGTTTTTTGCCTGTAAGCAGGATTACAAAAAAACTAGTAGGCCAAATTTCATGAAACTTGGTGAAGAGGTGAAGCATAGCTAATTCAGATCCCGATCACTTTATATAAAACTGTAAGACAGGGCACTGGCTTTAGCAGAGAAGAGCCCTCTCAGTGCCCTTCTAGACTGTTGTCCATAAAGTTGGAACAATTTAGTTGTCAGACACATTATTCTTATATTCCTATTTATACACATCAGTATCACTTTTGACCAGGTTCAGTGATTACATACTGAGTCCATGGCTGTGTTGTCCTCTTCCTGCTTAAAATCTGTATGCAGTAAGGCCACATTTTCAGAATTGGCTGCATAATTTTCAACCAAATTTGACACAGAAGTTCCCTAGGCTATATGCCTCGTCCGACACGACTGGCAATACACCAGAAAGTGCTTGCACTCTGACAGGATGGATACAAAAAAGCCATCATTGCTGATTTCCTTGGAATATCGCAGAGTGCGGTCTGCAAAAATCTTCAAACATTATTGAGAGGAGGGTCATTTGAGGCCACAAAAATCTCCAGGACGAACATAACTAACTACCAGATGAGATGATCGGCAACTGTTTAATCTGTGAAGTAGAAATTGGAAAATGCCAGCAAGCCACCTTCGTCGTTTGTGGAGAAGACACAGAAGTAAAAGATATTTTATTCCAACTTTATGGGCAACAGTGTAGTTATTTTGAAAAGCAATAGCGACAGTAAAACTGTATTTCATAAAATGATGGTTAAATTTTACAATTGTTCCACAGTTAACATACGTGCCGAAGCACTTGAGAGGATTCGCATGGGTTACTAATCATCTATGATCCACTACACCACAGTAATAGCATTTGGCCTCAGGGCAATCACACTAAACTACGGGTATTCATGGTATGAGATTTGAGGATATCATTAGGACATTTAGTAGAAAGCCACTAAGACAGGATTCTTGGATCATGACTGTTTCATACTCAGTTTAATTTAAATTCTTTAAATAACTGTTAAAAACCTTCATGCTGACAAGTGAAGCAATGAACCAATGGTCTGGGAGAACTAATCAACAGACAGACTGACCCTCTGCCATCAGACTGTTTCAAATGTCCCCTTATTTGCGTGGTTGAAAATACAGTAGAAATTCATTTCAGTGCCGCATCCTCCAGAATATACCCTTTCCTGTTGATTTTAATGAATGAAGTGCCATTTAAAGTCTTACCTGGTTTCCTGTCATCCCTGGAACAGTCTTCTTATTGCTTTGATTGTAAGCCTGCTGGACACTGAGAGGGGAGAACAGCACATCTTACTTACTGCGTTGGCGTTTTACACTCTGTAGTCAATTTCTATAGTTTAAAACCAATAAGGTTACTCACTTAGTGAAGCCGATGAAGTCTTCATGTTTGGTATTTATGTAGGCAAGCTGTATGTCAATAAGCAGCAAGACCTGAACAGAGCAGACAAGTTTTAACTGGAGAAACTGAACTGCACATAGCTTAATAATGCAGTAATCTAAAACAAATTTTTAATGCAGTGTGCAAATTCCAATGACCTGCTCTCTGCATTTGCTCTCCTGTTCTCGAATTTCAGTGGTTACAATTCTCTCTGTCTCATCTTGCAGTTTGGGGAAGGAACTGAGCTATAAAGAGAAAACAGAACACAAATCAGACACAAGACACTTTTGACACCATGAAATGGACAGCACATCACAAACACACATGCACATTTATACCTTGCTGATACACTGGTACACAGTGGTGATTAGTTCTTGAGTGACCATATCAATAAACTTAGTACATGGTCCTTGTAGGCTTGATATCTGTTTCTTCACTATGGCTTCAAAAGCCATGTCAGGGGTGAACAAGCCTGTCCTGTAGGGAAAAAATAGACGTTACAACAGAAAACTGTAAATGTTGCAAAAGAACTTGATACTTATGTTAAGACCACAATACTGCACCTGACACCATGGATGTTTCTGATGGCATAATTAATCTCCCGCCGCAGCTTCCTCTCATCAGACTCAATCTTTGGATATCATAAGAGACAGGTGAGGACTTAGCTTAGGAGCACTAGCAGAAATTATTTGGACCTAAAAAATACAAAGCACTATCTATGCTCAAAGTTAAACAAAAATCCCACACATAATAAAATGCATACCTTGACCAGTTCATAGGGAAAACGTTCATGGAAGATTCGATTGATCCTAGCACCTCCTGACAAATTGACAGTGTCTACTTTGTCACCCGAGCCCTCAATAAGCTTCTCAAAGTCAACAGCCAAGCGCTGAACTAACCTAGAAGACAGAGACATGGAAAAACACATGAAACATAAATATTACAAAATATAATATATGGGCAAACACACACACACAAAGAATGGCAGACTGACTTTAGCAGTGTCTTGGTCCTGCGTGCAGGGTCATCAGGATTATACTGTCCATACTCTTCAGCCTCTTTGTTCAAGGCTAGTAGCTGGCTCTGCAGATGACTACGGAAGGCTGGCAGTGTGTCCCGGATGTGGTTTGTCAATTGCTGCAATCAAATATTGTCACTAACAATACATCCACATAACATATATAAATAACTGTGTGTGTATGTGTGTATTTTTAACCTGGTTAAGTATTCTTTGTAAATATGGGGTCCCCATGGTTTCAGCCATGTGTTTGTAAGCAGGATGGGACAGAAAGAACTTCTTCTCTGCCTGTAGAGCTGCCTGAATGTCCTTTTTCCCATCAATGTCCTTCTGACTGCGGTTCACCACCCCTATGTAACCTGCAAGGAAGAGATGAAAGGGAAATGAAGAGAGTGATCACTGTAAAGAAGACAATAAGCAGCAAGAGAAAGAAAGAATCTGACCTAAGACAACTCTCAACTCTTCCCAGGCTGCAATTTGTTCCGTTATGACAGTAGCATACAAGCAGGAAATGTATGTGTTTGTGCAAAAGCAGGGTATGTTGTGTAAAGCAGGCCAAATCCTCTATTTAGCACAGTAATAGATGTAATAGCACCAGGCTTTATATCTAATGCCTCAGCTCTATGCTGCTACTAAAGCAGTTATTTCAGTGGACTTCCATGGCTAATGCATTTTCACTATAGGAGAAGCATGAAGGATCCAACACCTGGTGGTGCTTTACCCAGTGTGCACACTGCCTCGGGCTGGGAGCCTCCTGCATTGCCTTTTTCCAGGCCTCACACTCTCAAATACACACACACACACACACACACACACACACACACACACACACACACACACACACACACACACAGCATACTGGTACTTTGTCAGACTCCACACTTGGCTGTTACACAAACCAACACTATCAGTAATATAAACTCTTACTCTTCATACACACAAGAACAAATGCACACAGACTGACACACACACACTCACTGGCACTGTAGTGATGTCATATAAAGGGCCTAGCCATTTTTGTGCTGGGCTGAGAGTCAGTGATAACAGACACAATCATTATGTCAGGCCTCTCCAAAGAGGCTCCATTGTGATTTGATTGCAGCTCAATGGCTCAACACATCAAGCACACATGCACACACACACGGGCAGCACACCTCTGCGTAGGGGAAGCAACCTGTTCTCTAGTATTTCCCTGGCATCTGTTCCTGCATCCATCAGGTCCAGCTTTGTGATTACACCAATTGTGCGCAGACCTAAAAGGGAGACAATTTTTTATTGCCTTAGCAACATGAAACCAGTGGAAGAATGAATAACATACTCAGTGTTTTAAATTATTGTTTTATTGCAATAATGTGAAAAAAATGCATGTAACGACAAAAAGGTGCAGAGCTACACTCACAGGATAAAATAAAAGTCCAAATATCATATGAGTCATCCCCTACACAGAAGTGGCTTACCTTGTGGGTCAACATCCTTGGCCAATTTCAGTGCATCGGAGTTGGCCAGGTCAGTGTTGGCAGGTGTGACAGCCAGGATGAGACAGTTTTCCTTACAGATGTACTGCATGATCATGTCTCGGATCTGGTACTCTATGTCTGCTGGCTGATCCCCTACAGGCACCTTAGTGATGCCGGGCAGGTCCACAAGAGTCAGGTTGAGCACTGTATACACATACATGCAGAAGATTACAAATGAACACAGTGTTCATAGTTATGTCAGAGAAACGGACTCTATGTGGGAATGTGAAACACACACCAAAACACACACTGTGTTACCATTTGGTGAGTAAATCCGTAGGTTGATAGGGACAGGAGAGATGGCTTTATTAGATCCTGTAAGTCTGCGTGTCTCTGTCTCGATTTCCTTGCAGATCTTGTCAAAATCTGTGAACTTCTTTCCCTTACAATGCAGAAATTCACCATACTCTGAGCAACACAGAAAGAGCAGAAGAAAAAACATCAAAAAATTGATAACGGATTCATAGTGTGACTGTATTTTTTGTGGTTTATCTTTGGATTATCAAATATGTCTTATCCACTAAAACTTAAGCTAAGTTTTTGTAGGTCAGGCCATACAATCTCAGAATAATACAGCCACATACAAGACTGCTATTTAGGTCAGTTTTAGGTCAAACAATATAGTACACAATCTCACAGTTCTAAAAATTTCATGACATCTTTGGAACCTTCCCAGCAGTCAGACTCAGCAATTGTAAGATATCATACTGCCATCTGGTGGTAGTGTTAAATACATGCTACAAGCTTTCTTACCTGTGTTTCCATTTAGTAGCTGGAGGATTAATGGTCTGCGAGTCACAATTCCTGAACCCCGTGGAAGAAAGTCTCTGTCAGTGGAGAAAGACTGAGTTAGAGAATAATATATGCGCACAGAGGCAACAGAAAGGCAAACTGCTTCTAATATTGTCACTTGCGACTTTAATCTTAGTCTGAAACTTCACTTACATTTTACTTATTATACATATAGACACAGCCATTAAACTGTAAATGGCTGTAAAATGTGCTAGTAGAGAGTGGCCTTCTTGCACTAGGAGCACTAACAGATACATTAGTTTTAGCTACATGCTGTACTATCTAAACTATTAGCAATTTCAGGATCAGGAAGGCCATGTAAACATCAAATGCCATACGATCAGCCATCTTAGATATATACAGACTTAAAGCTAAATGTAGTATAACACTATAAAGGAACACAATAGAAAGGCTAAAAAAATAGCCCGTCCTCTTTCCTTTTAAAATCAGATTCAGGAAGTTTGTTTTATTGCATCCTGTCCCGGATCAAACAGCTGGTACAGTCCTCCACAAAACGGGTGTCATAACACACTCACGTCTGAGACAATGAACTGAGGTAAAATATCAACACACCCTCAGGAAAGCCACCATTAACACCCTACTGCAGTAACTGGCAATAGCAAAGATTATAGCCTGGACTGCCAAACACTCTGGACAATACATGGGTCTCCTTCAGTGAACAGAGCTTGATTGTCTCATCTATGGTTGCAGGAAGAAAAGAAACTCTTGTCTTACTCTCCAGCATTCCTTTCAGACAGGATGGGAATACTTAGTCTCCTCATCACACACCAAAATATTACAGTTACATTTCAGCTCCAATGAAACAATCATGTTATTCATTAGTAGGATACGTTATTTTTAGGACCTTGAAATCTGCTAAAGGTCAGAAAAAGATGTAACACAACAACGCTCTCTTCAGCTCAGCTAACTGAAATTCTGCTTCTATTATGTTTCAGGAAGCACATCAACCTCCACCCTTCACTGACACCTTCACTGAATATGTGTGAGATAAGTTGCTGTGCTGACTACTGTCATACAGACACTGTCATGTCTGGCATCCACCACTTCAGATTGGCAAATATAGCCATAATACTTGTACTGTTTGGAGGCCATGAAATAGAAAGTATGAATACCATGAGCTGCTTTAGGTTTTCGTTTCAGTTTAATGAAATCAAGCAAGTCCTACAGAATAAACAACCCTAAATAGCTTTACTTTTGACAATACAACAACTTCTAAGTATATTACAAATCTAGATCCTCACGAAACCCTATCTCCTCAACTAGACATTGTTAATCACATTTTCAGTAATTGCAGGCTATACATTTTTGTTAAGCATAATTGTTTTAATACAGTTAACAAGGAATTGAAAAGTACAACATAACGTGAATGTTTGCTACAAATATTCTGACAGTCATTAAAATCATTATGTTGCTCAGGGTGGCCTAATGAAGTTGCAACCAACAGCTGTATATAAAGACATTTTATATACTATTAAGGCAGTGTTTGATCCCATCTTATTTATATAGAGAAGATAGGTTCTATAAGCTATAACTAGTGACTTTATTAATGGTGACTATGACACGTACTAATGCTTTCTATGTCAGTATAAAGTATTAATGAGAACAATGTGTATCTTCCCCTGTTTTCTTTATACTTTCTGTTTGGTAAAATTCCAGTTTAAAATGCTGATTCTCCAGTCATAGAAAAGTCAGGGGGTTTCCACTATCTGAGTGGTTAAATAGTCGACAGGATTTTACACAACCTGGCTACCTAAGAGTTACTCTAAATGGTTTATTAATGTTATATGCAGAAAGGGTCCTTTAATCAGAGCTGCAACGACTAATCGATTTATCTATGTAGATTCTCAATCATCCAGGTCATGGGAATCCTTGGAACCTGAGCAAAAAGGAAGTGAACTTCCTTTTTAGACTCTTGAAGACCTTTCACCTCTCATATAAAGACCTTTATCAAAAGCAGAACTGAATAAGATTTTCAGATGAGAGGTGAAACATCTTCAAGAAACTAAAAGAGAAGTTCAGCTGCTTTTTACAGTAGCTCCAAGGACATAATTAATTGTCATCTATTTGGTTAGGCGATTAATCAGTTTGAGTGATAATAAAAGCTGAAATTCTGTGATTCCAGCTTCTTAAAATGGAATATTTTCTGTTTTCTTTACTCCTCTGTGACAGTAAACTGAATATGTTTTTGGTTGTGGACGGAAAAATACATCATTTTTGTGACATTTTGCCAAACAACCAAACCACTAACAGATTAATCAACCTGTTATTTGCAGTATCACCATTAATACTAATTGGTATCTATTTTCCTGGTATCTGAGGCTTATCCACATCTCGTCACCGTGGCTAAAAGTGATTTTTAGTGTGTGTGCAGGGTTGTGATTTTTTTGTGGCTCACCTGCCCACAAAGTTCTCCAGCACGGAGCTCTTGCCTGCACTTTGGCCGCCCACCACGGCTATCTGGGGCAGGTGGAGGCTGCAGTTCTCCCCAACACTGTTCAGGGTGTCCTGAAGGCGGTTGACCAGCGGGATCAGGTCCTCCATCCCGCGGTTGCCCATCGCAACAGGAGGAGCTACCTGTCCGGCTCCTTCGAATTCTGTTTCCCTCCGGTTCTAGTCCACACCAGTCGACAGGGGAACTACCATACTTGGTGTTTACTCATAATTATGTCGTTTTTTAACACTGAAATGTAAAATATAACTTTACATAAGACTTTTCTCGAAGGTTGGTGCTAACTTTTAAAGCTTCGCAACTTTAGCAGCCGTTAGTAGTTAGTGCGTCTGGTAGCGACGATAGTGTTTGTACTCACAGACTTCAAGTCCACAAAAACCGCTCAGCAAAGTCATTTTTGTTGCCTTAAAACTCCAAAAACTCGTAGTGTGTCGTTTCCCGTAAAGTAGGGACACGTTAAGAAGCTCTCCGGTGGTCTCTTCGCTCAGTTTGGTCCATGTTCAGGAGGAAAACATTCTGCTTTGACAGCTAACGGAATAAAGTTTTCTACGCATGCGCGCTAGGTAGCAACTTTAACTCGACAGCCCCCCCATACAGAGAAGATAGACAAACTTTACAGCCAATTATGAGAGCAACCCGACTTCTTCACTCCTCAGGGAGACGGCTATTTAAAATCCTACGCATCCAGTGTGGGCAAGGCTCCTGTGCAGCCCTATAAACACTGCAACCAGAACCAGAGTGTACGATTCATCTACTGTAAATAACGCTGCTGCATTCTTTGCCAGTGAGGGAGTGGGCAGGGTGCAGTTCACTGGAAAGCAGAGGCAAGTGAAAAAGAAACTGAAGGCTACATTTAATGATGAAGTAATGCAATAATAACCATCATAATTCTTATTCACATATCTAACAGCAGTTGGAAGTCATTTTTTTGGCAAAAAACACTATTAAGGTGTAAAGATAACATTGTCTTTACTTGTGATTGTTTTTATTATAGTATTTCTTATACATGCAGAGCATATAAAAAGTAGTCCCTCTGCTTTTAGGTTGTCCTTTCTTTTATTTCTTTTCGAAAATGAATCCATTAAATTAGACTTTTAAATAAACAATTCACAAAACAAACTCTTTAATGTCAAAGTGAAACAGATTTCTTCGAGGTAATGTCAATCAAAAATAAAATTAAAAAAAATGTAAAGACTCACCTCATTCAACACAGGTGCAGTCAAATGGTATTAGAGGTCTCATAACTAGTAAAATAAAGAAAATCTGAGTGCAGTTAATATGTCCTAAGTGGCTGTAGTATAAAGACACCTGTACTTGGAAGGTCCAGTCAATAAATCAGTACTCCTGGCTGTAAATACACTGTAAAGACAAAAGAACACTCCAAGCAAATCTATGGAAAGATCCCTGAAAAGTGTAAGTCAGGGGATGGATACAATAAAAGTTCCAAATCACTGTATATCACTTGGAGTACAGCTAAAGATTATGACCCAGAGCAGGTTGTTCTCAAAAACTGAGTTTAAAAAAGAGGCTGATGAGGGAGGCAACCAAGGTACCTATGACTCCTCTGAAGGAGCTGCAAGCTTCAGCAGCTGAGATGGGAAAGACCGTGCATATAAAAACTGTTGCCTTCACCAGTTAAAGCTTTATAAGAGAGTTGCAAAGAAAGTCACTGTTGAAAAAAAGCTTATAATAAATCTCAACCAGAGTTCACCAGAAGGCATGTGGGAGACTCTGAAGTGAACTGGAAGATGATTCTTTGGCCTGATGAGACCAAAGTATAGCTTTTTGGCTATCTGACTAGATGTTATGTTTTGGCAAACACCAAAAACTGAACATCGTCCCTATGAAGCACGGTGGTGGCAGCATCATGAAGAAAGGATGCTTCACAACAGCTGGGCCTGGGGAGCTTGTAAAGGTAGAGGGTAAAATAAATGCAGCAAAGAGAATACTTTTTGTAGGCACTGTACACGGGCGTATGTTGAACGATGGGAGGAGGCACGTTAAATAGACTACCAAACACATTTTATGTACCAAATCATTTTATGGTGGAAATGCCTTTATTTATGTAAAGGTTTTATTGTTTTATGTGTTCCATTGGTGATTCTTCTGCACATTCATAACATTTCGCACATATTTGTGTTTTGAGAAAGGGACCTCTTTTAATCCTCGAAATAATTCTGGAAAGCAAAAACTTTACTTATAAACTCGAAAAATATTATTTTGTGGCTCACAACTTACTTGGTTTCAAGAAAATAGGTCCTGTTATCTGACCTCCTTCTTCTCTTCCCTCCTGGATTTTCCGCAGTCATCCCCTTTCTGCACAGCATCATAATTCATATTGAGTGTTGAAGAAAAAGACCAGCCTCTGTCAGAGGTGTTGTTGGCTCTCTAACAGTTTTTCAAAGTAAAGTTTTTCTGCTTTTTTCATGATTTTATTGGGGAGGGGGACAAATGCATGTGCTCTAAATATTGATTATTCCTTGCATTCACCTCCAAAAACCACAGCCATGTATACATATACACTTTTCATTACACTGCACTGAAAGGCAAAGACCAAAGCAGTTGCTCTCATATTTCTGTATCTCATTTATATTATCTCAAAAAGTCCTGTCACATGATTAAAACCAGCCTCCTTTGGTCACGGATAAAGTTTACGCAATTTTGAGGTTTTTTAACAACTCTGCAATGTCTATATGAGGCCTGCGGTTGGGTTCAGTCCTGTTAGAGTTTAGTACGCTCTGCAGATTCTTGGCTGCTTGGTTCAAGGATGGAAGAATGGCATCCGATGTCTCCTTGTCTCCACGAGAGCACAGAAGGACTTCATTGATCTCCTCTTCGATCTTCCGAGAGAGGATGGTGGGAAACACACCATTCACACGCTCAAGCACGCTTTTCCTCAGGGCCGAGTCACGGCATGCAAGGTTCAGTATGAATAGACCTGGCAGAGAGAGATAAGGGCAGAAAATACAAAAAGGAATGTAAACACATAAATCTAGCAAGACAAAATAGGTTTTACATGTGGAATGAGACTGCTGAAGTTCTGAATGTTTATGACCAGTTTTATTTATTAGTTTATAAGTGTCTAATCAAGCCACCAATAGAGACAAATAAAGAAACTATTAGTGTGTCTGTACCTCTGGGACTTAGCAAGCTGGAGACTTTCTGCAGGATGGGGGTTTCCACAAAGGCAGCAGGAGGACAGCTCATACCCAAAGTGCTGTCTTTGTTGTCGACATCAAACATGATGGCATCGAACAATCGACCACCTACAGAGAGAAAAGCCACAGTCACTTCTTGCCACTGTTAATATATTCACTGTTGTAACCTAACTTTGTTCGGCTCTTTCACTAACCCTCTTTCTCCAAAGCACAGATCCGTTCCAGCCCGTCCCCGAGTGTGACCGTCAAACGATCATCTGGCTGGAACCCAAACCACTTCTTTGCCACTTCCAGCACAACAGGGTCGAGTTCTACAACCTCTACAGTTACACCAGGCACAAAGTCCCGCAGAAACTGAGGCAGGCCTCCTCCACCGAGCCCCAGCAGGAGCACTGACACTGGGACATCTACGAGGCAAGAGGAGGTGGGAGTAGAAAGAACACACAGGTAAACTGTACTAATTGTGATATTTTATTACATTGACAAGGATGTACAAAACAGACGGACACATTCACACACCTTTGTTCTGTGGTGATCCCAGACCAAGCATAGCGAGAGCAGCTACCATGACTTCATGATGAGTGCAGCAGAGGAAGCCACTGTCCACTGACAGAGAGGATGAGGATGTTACTGGAGCAGCTGCAGCCTTGGCCTTCTTCTTGTTCTTTTTCTTTTGACTTGACACTGCAGTGAAACAAAAACAGATTTATTTTAAACATTTATATTATAATTAACAATTATATATCTACAATACACTGTAAATAAAGTCATTATAGTATTTTTGCTATTCAAATTATGTATTTTGTGTTTTTGTTTGGTTTGTTTCTGTCTTCAGTTACTAATATCCTGGTATTGACTGATAATAAACAGTCATACACACCAATATGCCACAATTAAACCACCTGTCTAATATTCTGCAGGGGTTTTTAATGTTGTGGCTCACTAGTATATGTATGTGCATTGTTGGTGGTGCTTGATTGGTTAATTTACTTCAGTAAAAATAGGGTTCTCTTTGAATCTTGATGGCAAACTTCCAGAGGATAAAATGGGTACGAGCACAGTGATAAATACACAGCATTGAACTGAGCATACAAGTGTTTCAACACTACTACAACTCTGATGAAGACACAATAGTGTTGAAAATTCATCTGTTACATTGTGCTGCAATCCTCCTTTTGTCCTCTGGTCAACTCATTGTTTTTAATTAGATCATGAAGAAAAGTGCATCATAATAAACTGGGAGAAAAGATTTTGAAAAAGGAATTACCAGTATTCGATGAGACAAGACGGCTTTCTGATTGGACTAGGGCAGCGTTAGACATGAACACAAGTCGACGATACAGTTCTCCATCTTCTCCTTTGACATTCTCTACAATAAACTCCCCACTCAGCTGACTCACACCCCGGCTGACCTCCTCTCTCCAACCAAGGTCGCCTCCCACTGACAGAAAAGGCACCTGAATTGGGGTAGAGAGCTCAAATTAATGTGCTTATTTTGATGACATTAAATGTTTAATTGTTTTGAAAAGCTTTTTTTAAAAGGAATATTTAGCTGTGTGTTTACCTGATGGTTGGCTGGCATGCCTGGGGGAGCCAAGTCCATCACCATTGGTGACAGTTCTGACTGGACAGCTTCCATGTCTTTGTACTCCTGATTCCTGTGCATTGCAACTATGACCAGGCGTCGAAAGTTAGCACTGGCTGCCAGCTGCCTTCGGCCCTCACTGGAGCTGTAGAGCCAAGCTGTCTCACTCCCCTGAGGCACTGATCAAACAGAAAGAAAAATCATCAAAGAACAGCAAAATACAACCAGTGTGACTTACACAGGAAGGCAGAAACACAATGAGATGACAAAAGAGCTCACCAATAAATATAGCAAACTGGTTTGATCTTGGCACTTTGGCACCAGGGGTAGAATCCTGTACCGTGAGAGTGTATCTGGGAAGGCCGGTCTTGGCGTGGCAGAGGGTGAGCGACAGGTTTGAGTTGGCATCAGTGCCTGTGCGGAGCCTCTTCCTCAAGACAGAATAAGCCTGATGCTCTCTCACAGCTGACAACAGCTCTGAAACCTGTGTGTGACGGACCGGTGCGCCATCCTCTCCGAGACACATCTCAAGAATGGGCATGGGCATAGGCTGACGGAACTTGGTGCAGACCAGAACAAAAACAAGCAGAGCAAAAGAGTCTTCATCTGGCCCAGTTTCTTCCTGCAAGCAGTGGAGCCTCACCGCCCACCCGAGCTGTACAAAGTGATCCACAGCCAACTTTATGACACTCTCCTGAGCCAGTGTCACACAGACATACCGCCCCCCGACTTTTAGCACACGGCTCACCTGCAAACACAAGAAAGCTGCAGTGAGGAGAATACAAAAATGTATACTGATGATACAATACACTGTGTGTACTTGGTTTCTTACCTCAGTGAGCATGTTCCTGGCCAAAGCTCCTTCCTCTTCAGATGCCATTGCATCCAGGGTGCCTTTATCCAGAGAAGCCTGGTAGCTGGCATCCTCATATGGAGTTTGTGTAGCATCCACCTGGTGGAAGGTCAGGCCTGGTCTGCGCTCAGCATTTCGCTGGTTCATGTGAGTCACCACTGTCTCACTGATGTCTATATTGGTCAGATGTTTGTAGCCAACATCATACAGCTGTTCACTCAACTCAGAGTTACCACAACCAACCACCAGAACCTGAAGGAGAACACGGAGCATATGTTACTTCTGGGCCACATAAAGAATATACACACCCTTTACTGCATTGTTCTATTTATCTGTGGTTTAATTTGCTTGTTTGATTTTATTCTGTGGTTGCTTCTGTGCCTATGTTTGTGGATTCATGATTTTTGTATTTGTTTAAAATACATATAGAGTGGAGATTTTTTCTTTAGGGTCTTTATGGTGTTGTTTTAAAATCTCACTTGCACAGTTTGCTTTTTAAATTCTGCTTCTGCTGCTTTGATCGATTGTGAAAAATTAAAAAAAAAATGTATAAAAAGGACAGAAATACACACTCTTACCTATTCATTACAATGTACAAAGTGCACGGCAGGAAAATGCACTGTTCCACAAATAGTAACACTACAATTTACATACAGTACACAACAAAAGGGAGTACACCCCTGTCTTATATCACTTAAATCTCAAATGATTCAAAATTGTTTAAAATTTTATCTATATAACACCCATCTCATCTCAAGGCACTTCACGTAATAGAGTGAAGTGAAAATTATATAGAGAAACCCAACATTTCAGTGAGCACTGGATCATCAACTGACACACATTCATGGTTCCATCCATAATTATCATCTCCCCAGTGCTCGCTGCACTCATGTTGCCTCAAATCATCACAGTCCCACCTCTGTGTTTCACTGTTGGGATTATGCATTCACTGTGGAATCCTGACCAAGTTCACGCAAAACATGCTGGAAACCATCTGAACCAAACAAGTCTACCTTTGTATCATCTGGCCAAAGAACATGCTCCCAATATTCAACTGACTTTTTTCATGCTATTTAGCATAGCCTCTTTGGGTTCAGTGCTGAAGAGCAAGAAAAGTTTGTTTTCTTGGATGCCATCCATAGAGGTAGACATCATTCACTGTCCTTCACACTGTCTGAGCTGTCACAGAACCTCTGATTTCCACTGATAACCACTACATTGTGTTAGTAGTTCTCAGTGTGTTGTGTTATTTTTTGACAATAGACTGCAGCTCTGGTTACTGCTACAATGGTTGATTCTATACCTCCTGATTACAGCTGTAACTGTAGTCTGACTGATTTTTATATGTTCATCCTGCATTGTTTTCCAGATCTGTGAAGTCTTACAATCAGATATTTCAGTTTATATGTCAATTATTTTCCATGTGGAGTCATGATGCAGACAAGAAACAGTCCACATGTCCAAAACCGAAAAAGTTCTGATGTTCACGGGTCATTTTATTACCATGTTCTTACAGTTGGGTTAATTGTAAAGCACTGGTGGGCTCAATATTGTTTCAGGGATCACAGTTTTTCTAAATTGTGTGTCAGAGATGTCGTGTGCATTCAATTTTGTTGCATTGAGTTTCTACTTTGAGGTCAGTATTTTCTGTAAAGTCTCTCTACAGTATTTGTTTTTGATGGTACTTAAGAAGAAATAGTCGACCTGTCAACTTAGATTTAGAGGTGATACAGTGTGTAATCATTTGACATTTTTGCACGAGACGTACTCGTTTCTGTTGTATACCGCACATATTATAAGGATGTGAATGAACGCAGTAGAGTCTAGTGTATCATTAACCCCCCTCATATCCCTCTTTACCTTGTCTTGTACTTTGATGTATTTATGCAGCACGCCGCAGAGTTTGTTGTAGTCTCCGTACCATTCAAAAGCTTTCTCTCCTCGCTTCTTAAAAAACCTCTCCCAGTACTTTGCAGAGCTGAACTCCTCGGCGGTTCGAGGTAAAAGACTCATTGCGGTTTGGTCCAAATATTTACTGTACAGGACTTGTTTTCAGCCTCTCCTCCACATGGCACCTCGTCCTCCCTTTTCCATCCGGACAGCTTTGGTACCAGTACCGCTCGCTGATTGGTCAATGTATGGTAGGCGGGGCTACACTCTTTCTTATGATTGGCTACAGCTCTCAGAGGGGATTTTATTGGCCGCTGATGAGCCGGATGTGCTCGGTCCGGTAGTGTTAGTCCTCCGGGTGTCGTTCATCATGGCTGTACCCGCTGGAAGGTCTGTGGTCTTCGTGACTGGAAACGCAAAGAAACTCGAAGAAGTAAGAGTCAGATATTTCATACCGGAGACAAACTGTTTGCTTTTGGTTATGTTTTTCTGTCTAAACCATTTCTGACAGAGTATTTTCAGTTTTACTGTTTTATTTTGCTCCAGACAGTGCTTGCTAAATATAGGCAGGTAGACATGAGCTGTAATTTTATCCTCATGACTCTTTTCCAAAAGAAATAAAAACAGCCTCTCTAAAATTCTGCTTTGCTCTCCTTTTTGTGTCACCCATTAGGTCATTCAGATCCTGGGAGACAAGTTTCCATACAAACTAGTGTCAAAAAAGATTGACTGTAAGTATCAATAGACACACCTCTAGTGAAATCACTGTTTTTATGTGTTCCATGCTCATGCAACTGTTTGTTTATCCAGTGCCTGAGTACCAGGGAGAGCCCGATGAGATTTCTATACAAAAGTGTAAGGAGGCTGCACGGCAGGTACAGTATATTTTCTGCAGGCATCTGTTAGTACTATCTATGAATCATTTGACTCCTTGAAACAAAGCCTACTTCTATTTTCATGTCCCAGTTGTACATCCTCATATTCAGTCAAATATGACGAGGGGCACGGCTCTATTATCTTTTCATTTTTTGTTACAGCTCATGCTCTATTTTATAATGATTGTCAGAAGAAACAGCAGTGCTCATGATAATTTACAGTAAATGCTTATTTATAATTCAGTTCACAATGTGACAGAATGTGACAAGAATGTATGGATATCATACATGTTTCTTTTTTATTTTAGACACTCATGTTGTGAAGTATGAGCAGAGAATCAATAAAGGGTGACAAATTAGGATTAATATATCCTAATTTGTAATATATAAACATACATCTATCAGTCCTGCTCCCAACATGGTCTGCATACTCTAGCTGTGCGTCAGGCCTGCTTTATACATTACAGTTGCTAAAAGTATGTCCACTAAGGATACATTGAGATTATACCTGTACATCTTGCATTCTTTGAGATGCATTTTAAGAGCTGAGACAGAGATCACCTGCTGAAGTCACAGACAGGAGAATGGAGGACACAGTAGATGCAGAGGCTCTAAATACAGAAATAAGATTAGCCTTAAGTTGTTTGTTTTTGTCATTTAGATTGAAGGGCCAGTCATTGTAGAGGACACCTGTCTTTGTTTCAGGGCTTTGGGGGGGCTACCTGGTCCTTACATGTAAGTATAATAGCTGTCATATGTTTTCAGGTCTTTCATTTTAAATAATAGTAATGAACAGTAATTAACTGAAAAATGCACTTTTTGTAGCAAATGGTTTCTGGATAAACTCAAACCAGAAGGTAAGTAGTAAAATAAATCTGTTTATGATATGATTTCACAGTCCCTCTCTGGTCATTGATTTAACTCCTAAAGACTCAAAGTTATATATTGATTTTTTTTTCATGTAAATAATCCCCTCTAACTGATTTTTTTGGATGTTATATTTAAGGTTTGTACAAACTCCTAGCTGGGTTTGAAGATAAATCAGCGTGGGCTCTCTGCACTTTTGCTTTCTCTGCTGGGAAAGATGAACCCGTACAGCTGTTCAGAGGGAAAACAGAGGTCAGAATCTGCCTGTGTGTGTGTGTGTGTGTGTGTGTGTGTGTGTGTGTGTGTGTGTGTGTGTGTGTGTGTGTGTGTGTGTGTGTGTGTGTGTGTGTGTATTTTCTAATCGTCTCTTTTCTCATTGTATTTTTAGGGGCAAATTGTGGAACCAAGGGGGCCTCGAGACTTTGGATGGGATCCTTGTTTCCAGCCGGATGGATATGACAAAACGTAAGCAAAGGCTGTTTGAAATTCCCATTTCATACCACAAGGGGGAGCCACAGGTTAACACACTGTCTGTTCAAATCAAATGATCCTTTCACCTTATGCTGTGGGCTTGGAATGAAAATATCCCCATTTTCTTACATTTGCAGTAAATGAAAACATCTACACATCTGTACTCACTTTTAATCCCTTATCTTATTTGCAGCTATGCAGAACTGCCCAAAGAAGTGAAGAACACAATCTCTCATCGTTACCGAGCTCTCGCTGCCATGTCTGAGCACTTCTCTCAAACCAACAACGTCTCACCACAGAGCAAGAAGAAGAAGCAGCAGGAAGACTGAAGATTACTTAATCTGCTGCAAAATGTACCACACCTCAAGTCATAAGGCATTCAATATACGGTTTTATTGTTGAATCAGAAACCTGATATGTGATCGCAACCTGTACTTGTAGAAGGCGCTGATAAATATCAGTATTTCTTAATTTTGTTAATAAATGTCTGGTTAAATTTTGAAAAAAATCACCATTCTTTGTTATTCTTTATCAGCTTTTTCCTTTGAAAATGATTTCTTCTGTTAGGAGCTGAGCGGGTTAAAAATATCTCCCACATAATGTGAAAAGATAGCAGAGATTGTTGCAAGTCCTGTTTGATTGTTCCACAGTGGATTCTCCAAGACAAGTTTGGAGTTTTTGCTTCCAAGGACTTACAAAGATAGACTTGGAGAAGAGCATAATTTAAAAAAAAAAAAAAACAGGAGCTCCAAGGTCCTGATGAGAGCAGCAGACGGCACCGTGGCTCAGATTTGCTCCTGGATTTGGAAGAGGGAAGCAGAAGGTTGTTGAGGCTGGAGTCCAGAGAGGGATGAGTGGGTGGAGGAGGTTTAGGAGGAGAGGGTCTCTGAAGAGGAAAGTGGGGTGTTCAGCACAAACACTGCAGTGATAACGGGAGTTTGGATAATAAATGACTCTGAGGCTGGAAGTCTCTGAGCAGGAATTATGCATACACCTGAGACTGATGCCTCCCAGATGTACTGAAGATGCAACACATGCACAGACACATGTAGCTCTGAGTAAACCCAGGAGAAACGGCTTACAGTTAAATGTTCCAAAGGTTTAATGTAGTTTATTTAACACACATTTAATGGCACGTTTTCATCCAATAATGTGCTTTACTATCTTGTCCACTAGTACGACATATGAAGCTTTTCTGATCCTGTAGAAGAAAATGTTTTCACCTGGGCCAAAATACTTGCTAATAGTAACACTTTTTTCAGAAAAAGGTGCCATTAAAACAATTGATTGCTCTGTTTGTCCAAAACTCTGGTTTTGTTTAGGGATTTTGCAGGAAGCAACAAGTTGTTGTGAACAGGAAAGCTGCATTTTACCTCATCAGGGAGGCTTCACTTCACTCATCAGCCAAGTTTTTTCCTTAGAATACAGAATATGTGTGCCAGACTTTGGATCACTTGAGGTCAAAGACATGCCTGTGAATGCTTCCCTCCTTGTTCCTCCTGTGACTCCAAATCAACACGGTTACTGTCAGTACTGTGGCATACAGTGGGGCCCTCAAGGCTACTGCCTGTGTGAATTTTGGATGGTTTGAAAGGTTTAGATTTACAAAATCAGTTAAGAAGGCTTTGGGGCTGTCCCAAAAATAACCGGTGTGTTTAATTTGACTACTGTCTTGAGTTTACAATAGTTCTTTGAAAGGAATCCTCTTCTCTTCTTTGTTTCTTCTTTGGGATAAACATCAAGACATCCTAATGTGAGGCCTAGTAAAGCTATAACTCAACATACTCCAAATAAAACTAACTGCCAAAACTTACTAAAATGAAAACATAATTATTTTAAATGACATGTACAGTATACACAAAGTTCAGACAAGATGGAATATTATTTATATACAATGCAATTGTCACAAAAAGAAACTATTTTTTATGTACATTATTATCAATCTAATACTTGTTTGTGTTTAATGAAACAATTCTTCATCATTGCATGTTTAACAGCACCATTTATTTAAAGCAGTTCATACAGTATTTTACTAAACACATTTATTCAAGCACTGCACTTAGCTGCAATTATGATGTACTTTAAGTTTTTGCATGTTGTGCTACTTTCTCCTTCTGTTATACTATATATTAGATGCAAATACTGCACTTTGTACAACACTATGTTTGTTTTAAAGCTTTAGTAAGCGGTTATTTTTGCGGATTGAAATTATTCAAATAAAATTCCAATCAACAAATTAGGCTATATTCTTGCAGTATAAGCTACCAGCAGTATATGAATCAATCAATATGAGTCTCAACTACAATAAAGTGATGCACACATTAATGAATCCACAATTATGATCCAGTACTATTGTATAAATGATTGAAATGACTGAAATTGGCCTTTTTAAGTGCATGACTTTCACTTGTAAAAGAGTGTTTTTTACAGTGTAGATTTATTGTTTTTACTTCAGCAAAGAGTCCAAATAATATGTAAGAAGAAAAGGAAAATTAATTATACTCCAGAGAGTTTGCAAGAACAAGCCATCTGCTATTGGTATCATACAATTAAATGTCAACAGTGCCGGAGTTTCAAAGTTTTTTTTATGTCTTTAATGTTTGCTATGTGGTTTACACATAGCAAACATTAAAGACATCAGGTTAGCTAATATCCAATGTGGTTGTAAAAATGTTGCCACGCCATAATTAATGATTACTGATGCTAATAAGAACTACTGGAATAAGAAATTATATCTGCTGTCTTTATGACTTCTTCTTTTCTCTGCCTCCACAGATTTTCTCCTGCTAATCAAAATTAAAAACAACCTATAGGAAGACATGATTCTTTTGTTAAACTCTTCACCAGTCTACATATTCATGTGCCAGAAAGTTGGAGACCACAACACAAACCCAGCAGTCATTCCACAATAGGATGTTTTTGGGCCTTGGAAATCCACGGCGTTAGGAAAATTGTTTCCCGACATGACCTGCGAGCGTTTTCTCGAGTCCTCATCATCTCTGAAAGACAGGATGTTTTCAGACCTTATTACCAACCGGAGCAATAACGGCCTGTTTATTCACAGTAGTCAGACGGAGGCTTTGCTGTTGTGATGCCGTGGATGCTGTGGTTGATGAAGGAATGTGCTACTCTTGGATGACTGGGAGGAAAAGATGCCTGGCTTTATGAGATCTTAATCCTTCATGATTGCACGGGAGGATGAGGAGGGTTTGATGTGGCTTTGGGGAGATAGACTGTGCTTCCTTTTATTTGTTATGCAAGTTCTACCTGAATTCCCCTGCTGTGATGTCGTTTATTTAACAGCAGGCTCCAGTTAAAACCATTTTTCTTAAATAACAGCACATGTACCTTTGATTACACATGTTACGATGTTTAAATCCAAAGATGGTTTTAACTTCAAAGCTTCAACTAATAAGGGTCATTTTCCATACCATAAATTTTGTGTTTCACCAAACCCAGGCTTGAATGAAGTCCATCCAAGGTCTTTTCGAGGTTCTGACTAATGAATTACTCCACCATGAGGCCACTGCTGTGAACGATGGAAACAGTTGACCTAATACATATTCCTGCTGGGACTCGTCCTCTCATTTTTCACTGTTTTTGACTAAACCCAAGTTGCACTGAAGACACTGAGGGCTCCATGAGTATTACCTGTATTTAAACTGCTCCTGAGGGATGATGGATGTGGCATCTCGTTTCACCCTTAACCTTCTGACCCCTACTTCGACCTTTGACATTACTCGTGGTTTTACAGCCACCATACTGTAAGAAATATGGAGATCTGAGCAGCGCAGCACGTTGAGTGTCATAAAGCAAACTTTTAGTACTCTGAACTGGGGACTTCTTGGATGTAAAGATACTACAAAGGCTCTAATCTCTGTTTGCGGTTGAAAATCTACTTCTGTAAGTATGAAAAAAACCTGGTTAAAGACAAAGACAGAGATTAGGAGTAAAAAGTAAAGTAAAGTCAGGGAAGAAGAAACACTTGAACGAAGAGGAGAAGACTGGGGGAATGTGGTCAGAAAAAGAGGCTGAAAATATTTGTTATCTTTAGTTTTATGGAAAGGTATGTATTTCTTTGTTACCTTTGTTTATTGGTTAATAAATGTGTTGTTTGGCTTCAGAATAAAGGTCAGAAAATGATGAAAAATGTAGGTCAATGTTTCCCTAAGCCCAAGAAGACACATTTGAATGTCTTATTTTGTCCAGAAACCAAGAATATTCAATTAACTGCCATATAGGAGAAACAAAACCAGAAAATATTCACATTTAGAAAGCTGGAATCAGAGAGTCTAAAAAAATATTTTTAAAAAAAACATTACTCAAAACACTTAATCGATTATCAAATCAGTTGTCAGTTAATTCAACGGTTGACAGCTAACAGATTAATTATTGCATCTCTGTTAATTTTAGGACATCAGTTTAGGCTTTACTTAGATTAATTAAATAGTTGAGGAAGACAGCTGCAGCTTTGCTTTACAGAAAACAGAACTGCCTTAAAATGAACGTTAATGTGATCATATCCGTGTGCCTTTAGACTATCCATGCCTTTATCATCACACAATTAAACAACTGTTATGCTTTGTACGTGGGTGTGGAGCAGTTGGCTCCTCAGCATCTGCAGCTGCTCATCGGTTAACAGGAAAAAGAAAGCGTCATCACATAACTCCGTCCTGTCCTCTCTCCAGAGGCTTCATTTTTGTTTGAGAGATTTTACTGTTTGCTTATAAGGTTTTTAATGGGTGCCAGCTGACTTTGCAAATTCTTGCACCTTTATACCCTGATCAGAGCACTGAGGTCGACCAACCTGAGCTTTTGAAGTGGACGCCTTTATCTAATCTTTGGAAGTTCACCTTTTCACATGAGAACTCCTGAGACACTAGAAACCTTTAAGCCGCTGCTTAAGACCCACCTCTTTTCGTTGGCATACATTTAAAGCAGAGTTTCATCTTGTGTTGTTATTCTTTTTATCTTAACTTTTCTACTCCGATATGTCTTTTCATTATTGCATTTTATGCCCTGCTACTTTAATTGTAAAGGATATTGGTTCAACTCCAGTTGTTTTCAATGTGCTTTATAGGTAAATTAGACTCTGACCTTCTCTGTGAGTTTCTGGAGAATTGAATACCACAGTAAAGGTCAAGCCCTGACCACACTTAAACTGCAAATAAATCTTAATCTGACAATCCAACAATGGTGGAAAGGTCTTCTTCAAGAACATCTATGATGACAAAACTAGAGCTGAACTATAGATTTCAAATCTAAATGCATTTAGCAAATCGCAAAGGCTGTAATTTATAATATATGTTATGCAGCATGTCTGACCAGCAGTTTGAACTGTCAGTGGTTTTATGAATTCATGTTGTCTTCCTCATGCAAAAGTCACTTTTTGATTTCTTTGATGTGTCAATGCTCATTCAGTTTTTAAATCTGAACTGAAGCTTGACTTTAAAATCTATTTTGAAAACGAAACTCCAATAACAGTCTGAAAAACACAATGAAATAATTTCCCCAAGTCGTTCAGCCCGAGATAAACTATGACCACATCATGGGATATTTCATATCCAGTTCATTTTAATTGAAAGGACAAAGCTGTATGTGTTCCTGTGTGTCAGTACAGCAGCAGAACCATGGCTCCCTCAAAACATAAGGGCAAGATTCTTCTCAGGGAAACACGTCTTATTACATCTTAATGTTTATGTATCATAGAGAATGACGAGATATAGTCCCACAGTGACACAAAGAGAACTAAATTATTCTAACCAAACAGTCCCGGGTTGTGCAGCGTCAGAGTCTTTAACAATCGCTGGAAGTCCTGCACCGTCCACGGCTGTTTGTGTGTCCCCACTGCAGAGGCGCTGCTGCTGTCTGGGCTGATGCTCTGGGGGTCATTAAAGGTGATCAGGACATCTGTGGAGAACTGAGGCAGTCGGAGCAAACCCAGGTGGAGGGTCACCGTGTTCCTGGCCTCTTCGTTGAACTTGGACACACACTGCGTCCCGGTCAGCATCCAGGCAGAGCTGCACTCTGACAGGGACAGCTCGGGTTTGGGCAGAGCCACTACACTGTTTACTTCAAAAGCTCCAGGCTCCAGAGCTTTGTTACTGCCTGCGATGTCCTCAAAGTGGTACCTGGCTGCATCCTGGTCTGATACCTGAGTCTGGTACTCCACCAGCTCCACGATCAGGCTCTGGTCGGTGTGGGCGTGGGCAAACACCTCCTGGTTGTCCGGGATCTCCCTCAGATCGCTAATGTCCGTGGCGCTGTGGGGGATAACGGCTGATAGAGCTCCTCCAAAGAGAGGATGAGGCTGATCGGCGCTGCCGCCTGCGCTCTGCATCTCTCTGAAAAGGCTGTCCGGAGAAACAGCGGCAAACACATCGACCGTTAGTGACTGGCTGATCTCACATAAACACTATGTGCTTAAAATAACGAGTTAAATTCAAGAAAACGTAAAAATAAACCTTTGAATGCAGCTTGATAAATACAGACCTACTTACTTGCCGCCACTTCCAGTCTTCTCTCCTTTCCGGGTTGAACTTTTCTTCCTCTTCTGTTTACATTTCAGCCGCGACAAGCGCGCTGCTGCCACCTACTGGTGCGACAGACATGCGCACTACAACGAGCGTGGTGGCAGAATATTTTCAGCATGATTCCGTAAAAAAATCAACAAAATTAGAAAAAATTCCCACCTGATCCCTTCAGTTTAGTATGTTTAATGAAGTTATGCAAAATTTCCCCTTCACACTATGGGTATTTTCTTTACAGTTAGAGGTCCTTGAAGTGCATTGATTGAAGTGAGGATTATTGTAATGGAGGAGATCATATTTTCTGTAGCAAAAATGCACCAGTTAAATGCATATGTCAGAATGATGGAAGCAAGCACTGGTATCTCGGATGTGCTATCTGCCATAAGCCAACAATTACATTTGCAAGTGTTAAAATGTGACTATATTAAAAAATGTTTTAAAACAGAAGTTATCATAGTAAGAAGATGAGTCTGATATCAAAATATAGGTAAAACGAGCCCTATCATTTGCTATGACCTGTTTTGATGGACTACATATCCCACATGATGATGTGGTGTTTGAAATTTTACTCAAAATGTACTTTTTAAAGATGTCACAAGTGGATCGTCAGAAAACAGAAAACACACTCAAGGTACCAGTGCTTGTTTCTGTTATCTACTCCATATGATAGACATCAAATCGGTGCAGTTTTGCCATTGGAATTATGATATATCCTATGGTATTAAACCTTGAAGTTGGTTATAGAAAAAAAGATGCTGAATTAAATCAAGAATTTAGCTTCGGGTTGTGACACCTGGTATAGAAGTAAAATTGATTTGGTTGCAGTTTTTAACAGAGACCAAATGTGCGTTTCAGCCCTAGAAAAATATGTTTCTATCTCTTGTACTTATGATGTTTTTGGGGTTAAAATGCTGGAAAAACACTAGCATGAATTTTAAAATGGCCCAGTTTTGACATACACTTGTTGGTCTGTAACTAGGAAGATATTCAAGCCTGCAGAGCAGAGCAGGGAAAGAGAGGATGAAGCAAAAACTACAGAAAGACAGAAGACACAAAGTTAATAAGGTGCCTTCTTGCATATAAATGCATGGAGGAAGTAGCAAGAATCACAACAAAAACTTAAAACACAAACACAAACACAGAAAAATATAAAGCATAAATAAATACAATAATAATAGCAAGCAATAAAGTCTTAATAGCAATAATATATGTTAAAAGAAACAAAAGTATACATTTTTTCATTTTCTTTTTTTTCTTTACATAAACAAACAAACAAAAAAAGATTATACTAAGTAAAATACTACTCCACGCTGTCAAACATCTGCAGCGGTCTCTCTCTCCTCCAGCTGTTTGTGTTGTTTCCTGGTCAGCTGATTCTGACGGAGCAAAGACAAGAGCATCGCTGTTGGCATCCACAATGATCATTGTGTCTCGTCGTCCGGACAGCCGTTTAGATAAATCAGTAAAGCCGCTATAAACTCAGAAAACTCAGGATTAACATCCGAGTCTCTCTGTGTGGGAGTTCACCAGCATCGAGCATCGCATCTTGTGGCAAACAGCAGGTAGCTAGTCACGTTAGCATCCTTAGCTTAGCTTAGCTGGCTAGCTAAGCGGCCTGTCTGATATTGATAAATTATAAAGTAACTAAGCTATGGTAGCGTTTACATCGGTATTTATTTGGTCGTATTATTGTGGTGTTATAAATTAATAGTTTATATGTGGCAAACAACGGTATTCGGATAGCTTAGAGTTAGCTTAGCTAACAGCTTCACCGGCTAAAGTTGGCTGTGATACAACGTTAATTAGCATTCCTGATAGCTGTGCTTCTAACAGGTTTCATTTTCAGTAGTGACTCCTTTAAGGTGTCCCTGTTTAGACCTTAAAGTAATTACATTGGTCCTAAAAAGAGTATTAATCTAAAAATAGTTGTACTGGACTCCATGAACGCAGCATCTGGTTTTCTTCCCTTAATAGAAATTGATTGTGGCTCTGTGCTGCAATCTTCTTTTACTATTTGGTCAAAGGTGCAATCCATGAATTGATTGCGATCATTAATAATCAGCAGACCTCTCTTTAGGATGTCATTATGCTATTTTCACAGGTCTTTTGTCCAAATCTGACATCACGCAGCCTGTAATAAATCACTGCTTTAATTTAAATCAAATAGTGCTTTTTGTATCAATTGCATCTTTAAAGTTCCTCTCCTTAAATAGACTCATTTTCTCAAGCCTTTCTTATGAGACCTTAACATGCTGGTCTTGGCTTCTCCTCTTTTGTCTTTCTGTGTCTCTTCACTGCTTCAGATCTATCCCCTGCTTCTCCTCTCCTCTGTTTCCTGGAAAGTTGCTCTCCTCTCCTGGCCCACTTAAAGGCCGCTTTCCAACCGCAGTGCCAGAAAAAGGACGCTGAGAAAGACACAGTGTCAAACCTAACTGGATTCAATGGTATAAGATGTGTTGCTGGTGTGTGATTGTATGAGTGGAACACTGCTGTGTTTTCTATCTGATGGTTACACTGCTGCTGAGGATCACACGTTAGTTCAGGGTCACAGAGGTGCTATATTGAGGCACCGGTGTGTTTTGTCTCACTCTGAGGAACACGTGACACCTGAAATGCATACTCGCTGGTGTATAAGTGGAAGACCAGCATGCTGTCCATGTATTTTGAGTACCAGAGGTATTAGGAATCAATACATTTTACTAAGATATATTAGCATGTCTTGTTTTCCCTGTTCAACTGGCAAGGCATACATCAGTTTTTGAAGACAGCAGACTTAAAGTTGCTTTTGTAACATGTTCTAAAGGTTGAAAAAATTGACTAATAACAAAAATCAGCCTGTTTAACAGGAGGTGTTTGGGTTATAGGCCTCCTCAGATTGGTTTACAATGACTAGCCTTGCTTATTTAATAATTACCGGAAAATTGTGACTAATCGCCAGTGTCTGACTCTGTTCAAGTTCCCCTCAAATGTTTCAGATCCTAACTGATAATCTCCTCCTCCTGTCCTACAGAGGGAGCCAGACCTGGAGGAGCAGACTGAAGACAACATGCCCCCCAAGTTTAAACGACACCTCAACGACGACGAGGTCACAGGATCCATTCGCAGCGAGAGGGTGAGGCACAGGTGTAGGCAGAAAGGTGTTTGGGTTTGTAACCTTCACTGACAATACAGGGGATGGAGAAAGGAAGAAACTTTTTTTTTTTAATTAATTTTTCTGGGGGAGATTTTTCTGAAGCATTTTATTGATAGGCAGGGTGAAAGGGGGTAGAGAGGAGAGAGACATGCAGCAAAGGGTCATGAGCCGGACTCGAACTCACGACCGGCTGCTGGCGACCTGCGCCCACGTGGTAACACCTTAACTCAGTGAGCTATACGGCGGCCCGAAAGGAAGAAACTTAAACGGTGAAAAAAGCTGACATGTAATAAACAAGTCTGTTGATTTATTTTAAACAGTAGCTGTAGATGTTTATCATATTGAATGCATTGTGACATTATAATTAGATCATCTTTTATAATTGAAAACAGGTGCTGGTATAAAAAACAGATTTTACAATGAGACACTTCATCTTAATATCGGAAAAACAAAACAGATTCAAGGTTTGAAGGAGGTGAGGTATTCATTGGTATTAACTCCAGGAACTCCTTTGGCCAAATGTCTGGTCCTCATCAAAGTGATCACCACATCCCACCCACTTCCACCTCCCCTGTCCTCCCTCTGACTGTATTCAGTCCTCTGTTTCCTCTCTGTGATCCCTCTTGCTGTTGTGGTGAGCTTGGATCAAAGCTGAGCTTACGGGGGGAGACTTGCATAACAATATGCTCCCATCCACCTTTCATGCCTTCCCCTCGGTGCTTTACCTCATGTCCTCTGATAATTGCTAACAGTTCCCTTCACGTCTCCGATCCGAGTGGAAAGAAAGGAAGAGGCTGCACAGAAGGAGTCTCAACTTATAAAGTACTTTATGATCATATGGCCTCCATTCCCCTCAGCTTCTTCGCAGATGTCATTGTATTTACAAGAAAATAAAACGTCTATATTGGCACCGCATTGGCTGGCAGCTGTCAACATTACAGGGCATCCATCGGTTTTCCGTGTCTCTGCTCTTTGTAGTGGCAGGTGTGATGGTTGTCTGAAGGTGATTGTCATGACGGAAAATTGGAGATTTAGCCTAAACTACGGAAAATGAAATGTGGTTAATCTCACTGTAGTAGACACAAAATGTTGATTATCTTCCTTACATAATCTCTGCTAAAGACCTTTCTTTTTTAGTAGCAGTGAATGTATTCCTCCTGCCTCCCATCCAACGAGAAACAGACTCTTACTGCCTCCTGTGAGAATTTAGTGCAGCTGTCCACACTGATTCTCTGTGAATCGCGTTTTACACAGGACACTTTTTGCCCTGATTAAAACCTGGTGGGTCAGATATGGTTTTGATCATTGCAGCGTTTTATTTTTGTGAGATAATCTACCTTTAGATACCAGAAATAATGCTTTGTTCTTTTATCTGCACCTGCTCAGGTTCATTTTGGATTCTCCGCATACACATTATCCTATTCAGAGTAAGACGTTTCTCAGCGAGTACAAGAGCAGATTTTATTGAGCTCTTGCAAGAAGAACATCAGACATGACTCTTGCACGGTTATCTAGTCATCATAGGGCCTTAAGTGCACTGGACTCATGTTGTATTTGTCTATATTTACTTTCTGAAGACAGCCAGAAAAGGCTTTTATTGATCTGTACATTAGCTATAAGCATCTGGAGGAGGCAGTGCAGCTTCTTTTATGTCTGTGTATCAGCAGCGCCAGTCCTGAAGGCCTAGGATGTACCGTGCACTGTACAAAAGAACAGACAAGATGCTGGTAACGAACCTGTGTCATGAACCAAATCTGGAAACTTTTTGATTGCTAATTTACTAAACCCTGATGATTTAAAGTTTTTAGTGTTTGTCCACATTCAAAGAACCAGTGGCATGCTGTAGTTGGCAGGAAAATCCCATCAGCACCAATACCCGCAGTTGTTATCAGGCAGCCAGTAGTCTGAACTTCTTGGCTAACAGACTTTGAGGTGTGTTCCAGCTAAGCGCATGAGAGCTTCAGCTTGTCCCACTGTCAAATGCAGGGCTCTAATACAGACTTTTCAATGCTAGTGTGTGTCCTTTCTGTGATTCCACATATCTGCAGCCTTTCCTGAGGGACTTACCCACAGTTCATAGCAAAATTGATGAACATGGATGTCCTGCTCCTTACAAAATGTGCGCAAACAAGCATGGTTTGACTGTGAGAAATCCTCATCTGGCTGCTTGCTGTTGTGGTTATTAATGCAAACTGTGAATGACACACGAGTCAATTCCGCTTGTTTCTTCTTAATGGAGATGCGTTGTTTCCTGGCAACGAGTTCAGTCACAACAGTGTGTCTCATTCTTACACCATTTCAAACCCTCACAAACTCGCACTGGGGCGCTACAGCTGTGATGTCAGTTAGCTCTGTGAGGGTTTAGTGTTCAGGCCTGAGGGTGGAGATCAGGATTGGGCTTTAGTCATTCAATATGTAGAGCTTACTCTTCCCTGACCTGTGATCTTTTTCTCTTTTACAGAGGAACCTGCTGGAGGAGGACTCTGATGAGGAGGAAGACTTCTTTCTGTGAGTTTGTGTGAAGATATATTGTATTCAGACACCAAGCCCATTAGAAAAATAATTAAAAATATTTAAACTACTTTTTACATTTTCACATATGTCCTAGTGAGGGTTTAGGAGGAGAGCTACAATGATTAGTTGAACAATCAATCAATCAATTAGTTAGTTCCAGATTGTATGCTTTTCTTTTTCATATATGAAGGATCTTAAGCTCCACCCACATACCTAAGGCCCAGTTAAGGACTCCAAAAATCGTCACCCTTTGTCCGATTTGCTTCAGACTTGACACTGCACTTAGTTTGATTCCAAGCGATGAACTCGCCATGCTTGAAGCAAATCAGATGGATGATTGTCAAGATATAGGAAGAACAGGCACACACACACACACACACACACACACACACACACACACACACACACACACACACACACACACACAGTCACACAGTTTCCTTCTTTTATTAGGGAGATTTTACAAACAAAATAACTTATCAGCTATTTAAGAAAGTCTTGGTTAATTGAAAAGTAATTGTTAGTTGTAGTCCTGGATGAGTACAAAATTACTAATAGGGATTGTTACAGCAGGCTATACAAAAACAGCTATAAAAACTCATGCATTAAATTGGAAACGCTGACTTTTGTTTTCCAGGAGAGGGCCGACAGGACCAAGATTTGGACCTCAGAATGACAAAATCAAGCAGTAAGTACAAACACATTCCTCATGACAGCTCCAAGCCAGAGGTCAGTGTAGTATTTCCAGCACAAGTCTTGATATTGGTCTTATGTAACCGCGGCTGGTCATGTTTACCAGAAGTTGCTGGTTGTTAGCACATTGTGTAAGAGAGGCCATCGTGTGCAGGTTATTGTGTAACCTTCCCAGGACGTCTCAGCCCCTCTCCAGTCAGTTTCCATATTAACCTCAAGTCGGAGGCATCCAGAGAACAGAGGAGGTCATTGTTGAGACAGCCTGGCACCCAGACTTGTTTCTGTCATGCTGCCTTCATACCTAACAGTTTGTCATTTTTGCGAGCACATGAAACTAGATGCCGTCATTACAGATTCCAGGGGTGTCGTGTGCACAAGGTTTAGGCTCTTAGTGTCTGTCTGAACCTGAATTCCTGAGGTCAGGTCCTCACAGGGATGTTTATGTGTGTTTGTGGCAGCTCATGCCTCTTTACGTCCCTTCAGTTCCTGACGGTGTGTTTTGCTCTGGCTCTCATGAATACCACCTTCAACGGGCAATCAAGCTGCAGGCCAACACTGATAGTTTCCTGCACCGCCTTGTCTGAGGCAATCAATTTGATGGTGCTGGAGAACAAACAGTCGTTAGAAAGAGACCTTTGTTTTATATCAGGTTTTTCTCCCATATGAGTTCCTTTATCTTCTCGTATTTCTTTGCCAAAGGCCTGATTCTTGCTAACCTTGCAGACCTATACTCTAAAATAAAAGGGTAATCTCAGACAGGAGTCACATGAAAAAAGCGAGGATATGAGCATAATTCAGCAGATACTGAACAGGTGCGTACAGGTCACACGGAGGCTGAAAATCATTTGACAGGCTTTGTATTTCCTGCCAGCTGGACGGGGTTAGATGTGGAGAAACTTTGCTCTAAGATCAATACTTCAGGTGCAATCATGATTCTGCGTCTCACACCAACTTGTGTCCTCAGGGTGCAGTCGCAGGTCGACGAGGTGATTGACGTGATGCAGGAGAACATCTCCAAGGTGATAGAGAGGGGCGAGCGACTCGACGACCTGCAGGACAAGTCAGGTCAGGACAGCATGCGTTTGTGTGGCTTCACATCTGCGGCGCATGTGTGGTTTGTTGATTTTACAAAGAAAAATTAAATTACCTCTACAGGGAGTATTTTATCAGTCTTGTTTATTTTACCATTTAGTTTCCACTGGTAGCTTACAGATGCCGTATTTGGTATTACTTGGGGAATTCACTGATGTCAGTGGAAAAATTTGATGCAATATGCGTCAAATACAACAGAAAACATTTTCTAATGAGGATGAATCATACCATAAACAACTTTGAACCACTGGGCAATAAAGGGGTAGACATGCACTCAACTTTTAAGGTATTGCAGATATGTGGTCAGCTCTCAAACCTGAGTATTTATGTTTTTAGGACAGAAATATTGGACAAGTAAGAATTTCCAAATGTAGGCATGCAGCTATTTCCAAGAAAAATAGATGGAGGCTGTGATTTCTGCCAAAGGAGGTGTTACTGTGTACTGAATAGAAGTGCTGCTTTTACAATGTGGCAAGTGTGTTAAATTAATGAAACAATGTGATAGGTGTAATATGTCTCACTTAGCAGAATCAACAAAACAGTAACTTTGCTCCAGAGGTAGTCAATTTTTTAAACCCTATTTTTGCTCCAGCAGCATCCAGAGTGTGCAGCGGCAAATGTTTGCATTTAAATACACTCAGTGTTAAAGCTATGTCAGGTTGACTGTTTTACCAGGTGTGTGGCTGAATGCTTCTGACAGGTCTCGCGCTCTCACTTCAAATGTCTTAAGCTCTCTCTGTTATACAACCTCACACACATGCGAGGCTCTCAGAAAGATGCTCTCACAGCTCTTCTCCTCCTCCTCCGCTGATGAAGACATGAGGCTGAGCTGCTAGAGTCTGTTGCCAGGCTATTAGGCATCACCCACACAGATGTTGACCACCCCACCAAGACAATGACGCACATCTGGAACACGTCTTTTTTTCGTGTTTGAATGTGACTCTTTGTGCATGTGGGAGCGCCGCTGTGTTTGTGGACATATGTGTGGTCGATTGCGTGTCTCGACTGCGCTCGTTATGTGAGCAATATAATGTCCTGTGATTGACACTGGTGGTTTGCTCTCTGACCCGCGTGCAGGTAACCTCTTGTTAAATTCAACAGGATTAACAAGCATCTTCTTAGAAGTCTTGTCTGAGGGCCTCTCTTTGTAGTAGCGACAGATTGTAAACAGCCACATGGAGATGGAAACAGCAGACACAAAGACTCTGAGGAGGGACAGCGGCTTGGACAAGCACACCACCACACGCTAGGGAGCTGTAACCTTCCTGTTAGCATGCATAAACATCAAGTTAACAACAGTATCTAAGAAACAGAGAGGCAGACAGCAGTGTGGGCGAGCCGTTTGGAGAGGGATATCACGACAAGGACAGAAGGGTGGAAACTGCAGGAAATGAGCTTTTGCTCCGTTGTGTTTTAGTTTGGAGACTTGTTCAGCATTTCATTCCAATAGAGTTGACTTTCTAAAGAAAGCTGTTTGACCAAGTGATCTCAGCTAAGTCTTACATAAGCCTGACACATTATAACTTCACATGCACAACCCACAGCCAGGCAGTTTGAGACCAGTTATCCAGCATCGAAGTGAAGACAATAACCAGCCTATTGTTTACTTTCTGATTAACAAATGTCCATTTTTTTTCCTCTTTTCCATTTTGTTTTCCTCCTCACGTGTCCACGCCTCCTCTTCGCTGTGGTCATGTGATGCTGCAGAGAGCTTATCGGACAACGCGTCTGCCTTCAGTAGCCGAGCCAAACAGCTGCACAGGAGGATGTGGTGGAGAGACATGAAGGTGGGGTGTTTTATGAGTGTGTCTGAGTATTCAAGTCTGAGGCAACTTCACTTTATCTCTTATTTCTGCTGTGTTAGCGATTTAAATAGTACGATTAAGACCCTACAATATTCTATAGAGTTCAAATTTACCCCACCAAAACAAATTTTAAGAATAACACTCTACAGTTTTGTCTATTATGTAAATATACCTGAGTAATTTCAATATTAAGGTTAAAACCCTACAATATTACATAAAATACACTATTTGCCTGAGTAATTTAAACAACATGGTTAAGATCCTACAACAATATATAAAATTCAAATTTGAGTACTTAAAAAAAATTATGTTAAGACACTACAATGATAGATAAAATTAAAATGTACCTGACTAAATTCAATATCAACATTAAGACCCCTCACTATAATGTGTGTTGTGAATTATTGCACATATTAAGATGAAGACCCTACAATATTATTATTTATGGCAGAGAAATGTTCAGCATCTTGAGAATTGTGTTTAACGTGCTTCATTTCCTCCACAGATGAAGATGATTATTGCGTTGGTAGTTGTTGCTCTCCTGCTGATTATTATCAGTAAGTATTTGGCCAAATACGAAGAGTGATCGAAAAGTTCTGAGGCTGTGCCCATTAAAATCAAGTACCTTATTTAAATTTGGCCTCCATCCCATAAAAGTAGTCTTTTCGTGCAGTGATACACGACTCCCCGTGGTCCTACAACGCTTGGAACTCTCCCTGGAAGTCCTGTTATGTAAACACATCAAGCACCGTCTGTGATGGTGTATCTCCTGAACGATGTCTAAACAGTAATCATCGAGCATGAATTTCATTTTGGTGAAGACGAAGAAGTCGCAGGAAGTAAAATCTAGTAAGTAGGGCAGGTAGGGAGCGACTTTTTTGTTGTTGCGCCTAAAAAAAACCTGTGCATAATCACAGCACAGTGCAAAGTAGCACCCACACGGCAGCATGCCACAGTTCAGGTCATTTGCGTCAAATGTTCTATCTCAGATCCCTCAGGACGTTACTGTAGAACTCTGCTTCAACAGTTTAAACCTGATAGACTAATTGTAGGTGCACAATAAGGTGAATGGTAAACAACTAGCTCCTGGTGATCCTGGCCTAATGCACTTTAATGTTTGAAACTGTGGGCTCCTCTAAGGTGAAAAACTATCATTCTTCTCTTGGTGGTAGCCGCAGACCCACCTCTTGTTACCAGTGATGATCCTCGTCGTTGAGGTTGGCCGGGGCTGCTGACCAACACCAATTGTGACATTTGCTCTTTGCTCCAGTTTGAGTGCCATGGAGAAATCACAAAGGCAGCCTTACCAGTGGTTATAAAAACATGTGTAACACAAGTCCCGCTGTCGCAAACTCAATGACACATGGAGTCCCAACTCATGACAGCTACTGCTTGCAGATGTTGGAGGCCGGTCACCATGATGTGCTTTGTGCACTGCAAACATTCCCAGAACTTTTTGATCACTTTGTACACATAAACAGTTTGGATTTACATCATTTGTATTATGTGCTTACTTTACTGTCTTTTCCCTCTTTTCCAGTTCCAGTGATCCTTCGATATCGCTAGTGACTGATGAGGAGGAGAAGGGGGAGCTTTCCTCTTCCTCTTCTTCCTCTTTTCTCCCCCTTGCACACAGTCCTCCACTCCAGCTAGGGGGCGCCAGCCAGCTTCCCACCCCCTCTTCAGCGTCAGCCTGTGTACCCTCAAGGATCTGGCCTCCACTTGCCCCTTAGTGCAGATCTTATAATTGTATTTATGCATAAGTCTGCTGTAAGATTAGCACTAAGGCTCGGTCTGATCCCTGGCTTGAAACTAAGCTGCAGAAAGGGGACACAGGGGGAAAGAACTGGGGAGATATTTTAGTGCAGTCTAGGAGATAAATGCTGACTCTCAGCCCTCTAGTCAATGTGAAGGAGCGCTCCATTCCATGATACATATCACATGTAGGGCACTGGCTTTGCCTTGACAACAAGGTCCCGCGTGTTACGTCACATAGATACATACTGTAAAGGCAGGGACTCCATGACAACTGTCTCTTTTAGTTTAGCTGGTCTGAATCTGCTGCAGCAGATGAACCTCTGATGTCTACCCATGATTCCCTGTGTGCTCTGAGAACGTTTAAAGGGAACACTTCGTGAACGAAAGCACATTTTTTCTGTCCAACACAAGGCGAGGGAACATCTGAGGTTCATCTGTCCGAAAACTTTTTTTTAATAATCATCAAAGAGGCTTTGATTTCACTTTTCAGGTATGTTTTTCCTCATCAGCACACATGACCGGAAAAAGGGACTAGAAAGGAAGCTTCACATGTTCATTCGACCACCTGCTTTCTCGCGTAAATCTCTATATCGCTTGTTATACTGTACAGAAGGACCGTGTCGAACCAAATCACCAGGGTTATGAATGTCTCCTCGCCACTCTGTACTCTAAAACTCTTCGGTTGTGCTGAGCTCTGGGCCGCTTTGGTCACGGCTGTCCTACTTTTTCCTGCTAGCGACATTACACCCTCTCTCACCCTGCAGATGGTTCTGTTCAAATACCGCTTCTGTCTTTCTCCCACTGTTTTAATTTCTACCGATCGCTCAGTGTGATGCTTTGTATGAATGCTGGTATTCCCCCACAGTAGGGACACTTTATCTCCCTGTTCTGTTGCATTTAAGGAGGAGGTATTTTATGTGACGCAAGTTTAAAAAGTTGCGCATAGGTGTAACTGTGACTGGATTAACTTTACATTGTCATCTTATTATTTTTAATGTAATTTATTTTAGCTGTAAATATTGATTCTGTAATGATGTACAATACTCTGGCGTTGCATTGGAAGACTGTGATCCTTCTTTTTTTGCTCTGAAATAAAGTGATTTTAAGGGCCACTTGTCTGGGATGTTGTGGTTTGAACTGGAAAAAAAAGGTGAAGAGGGAAAACTAATCACCATGCCATCCCTCCACTTTTGACCACTCTCCTTGCGCTCTCAGAGCCAGCGAAAGCCCCATGCTTTCTTTTATCTCCTCTCATTACCCGACTATTTTATTGCTGTGTGACTTTACTGGCGGTGTGGAATCCCAAGATGGCACTAAAGTTGTCGGGACCGGAGCCCATGAAGCGTTATTCTTCTGACAGACCCACCGCTCTCGTGTTCCCCAGGCAGTAGATGAATACACAACCTGACAGCTCTGCCCTTTGCTCAGCCAGAGCTACCAAACCCTCTCATAAGGGAGCAGAAATTAAATTGGCCCATAGGGAGCATTTGCTTTATTGTACTGAGGCAGCTGGCCCTCTGGCTCACACATGGCAGGGGGTGATGGCTTTATTTCAGCCGTGAAGCTGAAGAGGAAAGCGGTTATTTCATTTCATGCACTTGTTTAAATGTTGACGTAGCTGCAGTGAAAAGGTTGCATGGTCACTGCTTAGTTGCAGAGGTTGTAAAGTCCTGCTGGGAGAAGTGGCTGTAAAAAAAGTTCTGTTCAGGTGTCGCTGGCAAACACAAGCCTTAACCGCAAACATGTAGCCTAGAGGTGTGAGTTTCCTTTGTCCTTCTTCACGCAAGGAGATTTTTGTTAAACTATCGTGCAAAAGTGTTTATGAGACATTTTTATCCTTTCTGCCTGCAGAGAAACTCCCACATTGGCAGCACAGGATGTTTTGGTCTTCTGTTAGGGGCTCATAGTGGATGACTTCAGATTCCGGGCATAGCGACGGTTATATGACTCACATTAAAGTGAATTAAACTCACAAGAGACAAGAGCAGACAATATGCCAACCAGCATTCGCAGACACACACACACCCTCTGTCCAGTCCAGTTCAGGCTGAGCAGTCGGGGATGTGTCAGAGGTTGGAGAATAAATATCCACCAAAACAATCCGTCACTCCTGCTACTTTCCCAGGATTCTTTGCTGTCTTTTTATTCTCCCTAATGTCCGTTTAGACATGATTTTACCACATGTTCCACCTTTACTTCCTCTCTTCAAATATTTTAATCATTCAAATTAACAAAATGTTGTGCCCAAACTCTGCAGCTCACCTTTTTCATCCATCCATCTGTCCAGCCAATCACAGGCTCACCTCATTAATCAACATAAGCAGCTCAAGTATCACCAGCTGCATGTAAACAAGTAACGCCAGAAGCAGGAGAGGACGGCATCGACCTGCAAGTAAGTGTGTTTTCAAGGCACTTCATCTTCAGCTCTCCTCACCTTTGCCCTGAAGTAGATGCTTTGGGGATCATGCTATCCAGGCAGGTCAGCAGAGATGGATGGACACGCACACAAGTAAGGAGATACAAGGGAAAGAAGCATAGGAGAGGAGCCAGGAAAGATCCAAGGAACCCAAACAAAGAGGCAGGATATGAGGGTAAGCTGAGAGCTGCAGAGTTTAGGACTGTTGGGATTGGACGCTGTGTTTGTCTGCACACCTGGCCGGCTCTGTGCGACTGTCCCTCTTCCAAGTCCTGCATCCTGCCTCTCTGAAGAGATCCTCCATATCGCATGACTGCAGGAGCGAGGCTTTACTTTGACATGTCAGTGATACTGTCTTAAATTCAAAGAGACCAGAGGGGAGGGACGGGAGGCAGACAAATCCACCCAAGGCAGCAGGGAGTGAAGCTTACTCATGTGTTAATATAAATGAATATAAAGGCATCAGTCTGCAGTGAATGTGAACACACACACACACACACACACTGATCACAACAAACCCAGCTGAGGGAAGACGAGGTCAGCGTCAGGTATCCAGTCATCGAATGACTTGTAACCTCGACCCTTCTTATGGCGGCTCTTATTGGCTGCTTGCGTCACATTGTGGCCCCCTACCAATATGAAAGGGGACACCGGCTCCTCAGCAGGAAACTGTATCCAACAAGGACCACTTTTTTCTGCCATGCTCGACCCAAACCTCAAGCAAAACTCCTCAGACACTCAATCAGGGATACAGTGAAAGGATTTTACAGGTAAGATGTATAAATATACAAGCAACAGCAGCTTTTCCAGAGAGACAGACAAACTCAAACTTGTGCAAAAATGTGATGTTTTTGTCCCAAAAATAACCAGCATCCCTCTCATTGCTTTCTTCTGCTTGCCTCACCCCTCCCTGCCTCTGATCTCCACCCCTCCCTCTCACCTCTCCTCTCTTCCCTTTTTTACTTCCCTCCTTCTGTCCCGTCCAGATTGTATAAATATCTGCGAGCCGTTGGGGAAGAGCTCAGTGTTGCAGACCTGGACAAGAGAAGGTAGGAGAGAAACAACTCTGACAGCAGCAGCAGAAGAGGAGACACCTGAGAGAAGATAGAAAACTGAGAAAATCATCACCTGAAATTGGAAGAGTTTCCAAGGTTTCAAGGATAAAAAGAAGAAGAAATAGGACAGAATAAAGTTTTATAGAGTGAACTCTGTGGAAGAAGTGTTTCAAGTATGTTCCTCCTCCTCTCATTGTGCATGTTTGGTCTCCTGCTGCGAGGTGAAGCTCAGCAGCGAGCCGCTCTGTGGAAGGACAACGACAGAAGTGGGCGATGCCACTACACCTTCACTGTGCCCAGCCCCGCAGAGAACAGCTGCCCACAGGTCTCAGGTCCGGAGGTGGAGGGTCTAAAGGCGAGGCTCACCATGCTGGAGGTGCTGGTGTCCCGGCTGAGCGGAGGGGAGGCTCAGCTCACAGGGGCTCGCCAGGGGGCCGCGGCCAAAGCTCAGACTGAGCTCCAGGAGGCGCTGAACCAGGCGGTGGGAGAGAGGAACCTGCTGCGAGGGGAGAAGGAGCGTCTGGAGAGGGAGCTGGAGGGGCTTCAGCGCAGGATGGAGGAGATGAGGAGGGAGACGGAGAGGCTGAGGAACAGACCCTGTCCTCCCCAGACCCCGGTGGTCCCACCCAGCCAACCTCTGCCAGACAGGAGCCCAAAGAGACCCACTGGTGGTAAGAGACACTTCACAAACTCGATTACAAAAATGAGCAAAGCTTAATAGCACTTCGTAATAGAAAATAATGTTTTGTTGTAAATATTTCACTGTCAGTGTTCAATTTTTTAATTTTAGATGTTTGTTCACATAGATTTTTTAATAAATATAAACCTTTTTGCAAAGATTAGGGACACTTATAAATAGAAAAAATGTTTTATTGTGAATGTTCTACTGTTACCGTGAAATATTTAGCATTTAGATTAATGCACATAATGACTTTCATTGAATATAAACTTTTTTGCAGAGCTGAATGACATTTTAAAGAGGAAAATATTTTTTTCTTACAAATATTCTACTGTTTCTGTTAAATTTTTAGCTTTTAGATGGATATGCACATAGATTTCTATCAAAAATAAACCTTTTTGCAGAGCTCAGTGACATTTTAAATAGAAAATAATGTTTTCTTGTGAATATCCTACTGTCACTGTTTGGTGTTTAGCTTTTAGATTAATGTTCACTAAGATTTTCATTTAATATAAACCCTTTTCGCAGAGTTTAATGACCCTTATAAATAGAAAATAATGTTTTCTTGTGAGTATGCTACAGCGACTATTAAATGTTTGGCTTTTAGATAAAAGCATGTAATGGTTTTCTATGTAATATAAACCTTTTTGCAAAGCCCAGTGACATTTCATTGTGAATATTCTAGTGTTTCTATCTAATATTTAGCTTTAGGGTGGATGTGCACATAGATTTTTATTAAATATAAGCTTCATCCCATCTATATTTAAGATGCACACCTCGGTGGCCTTTTCTGCTTGCGAACAGGTTGACTTTCAGTTGAAATATGTGTTTAGTGACTCCCACTGAAGGACAACGGGTTAATCGGAGCAGAGAAGTGATGACACACAAACGTCATCTATGTATGGAATACCATGCACATGTAGAGTCACACAAAATTCCAGTGCAGGGGAGGGGAATCCCATGCATGTGTGTTTATGTGAAGGTGACAGTTTCCTCCTGACACCAGATCTGCCTGCACCAATCATCTTAAAGAAAAAAAAAATGGCTGAATAACGCGTGATCATGTTTTAATGATGCACACCTGTTTGTGTGTGTGTGTGTGTGTGTGTGTGTGTGTGTGTGTGTGTGTGTGGTGAATGTTTTGGTTGCTCGGTTTGTCTCTCAGATCAGATTTCGGTGCTCCCCACTTCCTGCCCTGCATTTAGGGGTGATGGTTGCAGGCCAGAGGGGATCAGTTTAGTATTTATGGACAGATCCTGCCTTCTTTATGACTGGTGTTTCCCTCAGCATGGCCAGAAGTGTGCGAATAGCCCGACTGGGGGGGGGGAGTTGAAATGTGATGCAAGCTCAGGAAGCCGTAGTTCCGTGCCTAGGTCTCAACTTGTGGCTTTTGATGACGCCTGGTGGGTCAGGGCTGGTGGGGATGGAAGTCCGGGGCCAAGAACACTATACGACCAGGGGTTAGAGGGCTCCACAGAGCTTAGGAGTTATCCTGGTGCCAGTAAGGTTAAGCTCTGGTATTCTGTGTGTTTGCAGTGGCCAAACATCCATCTAATTGGCCTCCCCGCTCGCCTTCTCCTGGTGGTCACCATCCCCCTTTCTCCTCTCCGTCGCTCTGTTTACCTTCTTGGCTCTGAGCGTCAATTGCTTTAAAAGCTGAAATCGCCTGCAGCAGTAAATCCTTCCTTACTCCCTGTGCATCGGGAGGAACTTATATACTGTATCTCCTGCATGCTCCAGGTTATCTGCTGAGCTCCTCATGTTTGCACCTGTAGACTGAAATACACAGAGGAGGCCCCTCAGGGAGACAGGCAGATGCCGGATAGATCATAGCCAGAGGAAGACATGCAGGTCCAGAGGAGGGAAGAGATAAAAGTCGAACCACTTTGGCAAGTTTTAGCATTTAAGAGTAAGGGGAACTGTGACAGGAGGATCTTTAATATTTACAGCCTAAGCAGCGGTTATGACCTGTAGTAATACTCAAAATATATGACCTGATCGTCTGTTATTTTATGACTTTAAAAATAGACGTTCACGTAAAATTTATACGGGAAGTGACAACACAAATCAGCAGCGTGCATGCTTAAGGTGGCAGCATACTTTTTAGAGCGTGACCTACCTGTGCTTAAAGCAGAACTGAAACAAATGTGAAAGGTACACGCCGAAGACATTCAATAAGAGAATGCTGTGTTGCATTTAAGCTTCAGATTTTGCTAAAAATGAAGGTGGGCAGATGCACACCTGCAGCATAGAGGCCGGATTTGCATAAAATTTCTCTTTAGTTTGCACAGTGTAGCGTGTAGGTGAACCAAAACACAGCTACTGTGTCTTTTCTACGATTTCTTTTAATTTCCTGAACGTGCAGCCAGCAGGAAATGCAGTCATAGATACTGTTTGTGAGACATCTCAGTTACGTTGCTTTTCATGCAACAGGTTGAGCGACTATATAACCAGACTGTGGCTGATTTTGAGCCCCCTAGTTTCTTATGCACTGCACCCTGAATTATGAATAAGCAGGGAAAATAAACATCCAGAGGCAAACTGTTTATGACTGGACTGGACTTTAACAAAGATTTCTGCTGGAGTTGATCAGGCTGCTGTCTCCTCTCACACACAGCCCCCTCTGGGAAATTAGGGAGGTTTATGGTATTCTGCTCCATGACATCCAAAACAAAGAGGCCGGATATGAGGGCACATATGGCACAGAACCCCCCCATGTGCACCAGAGGAAGCTACAATAGGAGAATGTGGCTGTTTACCTGTGATGATGATAAATGACCTGTGGGAACGTAGCTACAGTTTTAACCCCCCAGTAACACTTGAACCACCGTGGACCCCTTTTGTCCCACAAGCTGTTAGCCTTTGCAAATATTTTTTCTGTTTAGAAGCAGCGACATTCCTGTTGTTCGTCATCTGGCCCATTACCCGCCTCCTGCTCCTCTCCATCAACGCCGAGAATCAACATCAGCTTCCAGATGCTGGCGTTTAATGTTCCCTACATCATTAGGACTCATTAGGCGCCTGAATTCAGAGGACGGCACACGTGCAATGGACACAGCAGGAACGTGCTTACACTCATACAAACAGTTAATCATGGACACAGGCACACAAACACACTTTGTATACCAGTTTTCATGAAAAGCCTTTGAAACTGCTTATTTTACCTTTGCAAACACCGCCATGTTTGTATCGTCAAGGCTCTGACGCGTATACAGTTTGCAGATATTATGACATACTTTTCACAATAATGACTTCATGAAGGGGAAAAAATGGAAAATAAGAGGACAGAGTTGCAGAAACAAAAGGAATGGATGAAGAAAGGATATCTGACTGTGATACGACAGAAGAGGAGCCAAAGCCAAACGACCGGTTTGAAGTTCTGAGGACGCGAAGTTGACAGTGCAGGGGTGGGATGGGGTGTCGAGTGTGTGTGTGTGTGTGTGTGTGTGTGTTATGGTCGGTCAATCTACCGACTGTCTGACTCCAGAGCAGCTGGGAATCCATTTAGGGGGTGTTTGTTTCCTGCTGCCACATTCCCTGCTGTCAGTAGTGCCATAGACACGTTTGGGCACACAAACTCTCTCCAAACTGTGCAACTGAAGGCACTAAGCTGTGGTGTGTGTATATGTTTGTGTTTAGGCTCCAATCCGATGTCTCACCTGATGACCAGGCCCAACAGGCAGGGAGACAGCAGTAGCCTGAGAGGTGAGATGAGGTTTCTCCAGAACTTTTACTCTCTGTAACTCCTTCAGCTCACTCCGTCTCTCTCGCTCTGTTTAGATCCAGCCTGGGAGTATGGATCTCCGGGTTTTCAGGAGCTGAAGGCTGAGGTGACGGAGGTTCCTGCTCCCGACGGCAATGACGACAACACAGGTCTTTAACTTGGAGTATATGGCTTATTTTGCCCATTTTAGCCCCTACAATATACTCATGTAAATCACAGATTTTAATGTATTGGCTAATTTACCTTTCAGATATTAATTTGTTTCAATTTGTCTGTACTGTAACATTAACGAAGCTGACTGAAGCTCTTAATTTGCTTATTTGCACAAATAAAGGCACCCTGTGGATTTTTTGACTAACACTGGCACTATGGAGCAGCGCTTTTTTGTTTGAACCATGCATAGTACACATCTGATCAAGACGTGGTGGCCATAATGTGCAAAAAACCATGCCCACAAATTCATAGAAGAATAAGACTGGCTTCCACCTTACATGCAGGCAAACAGTACAGGATTTAAAGCATTGACTTGGTCTTTGTTGTGTGAAAAAAACACAGTAAACACAGTGAATTTTGGTTCAACCCCCCACCAAAACCCCCCAAAAACAATCAATGTAAACATGTGTTTTGTTTGTTTACAAGAAAACTCCACAGAGCACCTTTAATATTAAATTTGTGTGTTTGAATGTTTCATGAAAAGGGCTCAAAGTGTTTCTGCTAAAAAAACAACAACAGTGCATTCAAACTGCAAAAACTGCAGAGTCAAAATATAAGGAACACCTAATTCCTGAAGCTAAGATGCACTTGTATGGTCCTTTAAAAGGCGACATCGAACTCACTCCCTTCTCCTTCCTCCCCCCTCCTCCCATCTGACCTGGCAAACATGACACTCACCCCCCTGCTGACAGCCTCAAAGCAAATACTACTATTAATACTGGGGCATTTGGGGCGAGAATACCTCAGTCATGCCAATCCGTAGGAATGAGGGTCATCCGGACATTCATGTTTACATTTGCTGAATGTAAAAAGGGAAAGCACCTTTAATGAGGATGTCACACATACTTAAACCTTCCCCTTGGTGGTGTTTCCCGAAATCACAATATGATAGTTCAGGCTGCTGAATTGTTTTCAGCTGGTTCGATTGTTTGGTAGATCACGAAAATACACGTGCACTAAACACGTGCAGCTATTTAATCTCAGATGTGACCACACAACCGAGAAGCTAAATGGCAATGGGTGTATTTATAAGACATATTCCTATCTAACCCTAAATCTGGTGCTACATCCTGAGCCTGAGAGCAGAGGGTGTATTTTAGGAAGTGGTAAATATATGTCCAGCCTTATCGCTTTCCCAGTAAGAGAAGCGGAGGGTTCCTGCTCTGGATGAGTTGTAGCACAGCTGCTGCTGCTCTGATGGTGGTGACTCAGGCAAAGTTGAGGCTGACAGAGATGTCAGGCAGCATCTCCAGACCTGCTGTCTGCCTCTGTGATGGGAACTGATGACCTAATCACACCCTTGATCAATTCTCAGGTTACCTTCGTCATCCATCAGTCATGTACATGTGGATCCTCTTTACCATGTAGTGCTTACACTGTGACTTCTCTCCTGAAGTCACCTTAAGGAAAAAATATACTCGAATGGCAGATTTGATGATTTTTTAAAGACAGCTTCTTCCTCAGCCTTCCCCCTAACACAGGCACTCCACACAGTCCATCTTGTAGGGTCTAGGATTGGAAGCTTGGTCATAGTTATGTCAAATATTGAATTTTTAAATGTGATCCCAGGTTTGCCAGCTTTCGCCGGTTAGGCACTATGTGTGTTATGGAGCAAATTTTATGTATATAATATTATGTATATAGTGCTAATTTGCAGCATAAAGCATCTTGGGGCACTTCACATGGCAATGGCAAGACCTTACAATGTTATATTATAAAGAGAAACCCAATGAATCTGATGATTTCCTTTGTGGAAGCTCTTGGAAATAGTGGGAAGAAAAAGCTGCCCTTTAACAGGAAGAAAACTCAGACAGAACCAGGCTTGGGGAGAGCAGAGATCTGCCTCAACTGGTTGGGGCGAGGGTAAAGGGAAGAGAGAAAAAGATTGCAGGGAGAAACCACAGAGCAGAAAGCTCTGGATCCAGAAATACCTGCAGCGAAGACACAACTAAGCATAACTAAGGGAGAATTCACGGTCTACTGAGTTGGCTCTAACTATGATCTTTATCAAAAAGGAAAGTTTTAGGTCTAACCCTAAATGTAGAGAAGGTATCTGCCTCTTCAAAACAAACTAGGAGATGGTTTCACAGCAGGGGAGCTGGTAGAAATAGTTGGTGTATTTGACTGAACAAAAACACCCCAAATAATAAAACCACAGGCACGTGTGTCTAAAATGTCCCTGAACACACAAGCTTGTAGCGTTTTCCCAGTATCAGTTAATGACATTCTTTTAGTGTGTTCCTGTTAAACTTCCCTCTCATGTTTCCCCTCCTTCTTGCTTCAGGTTGTGGTGTGCTGGTTTCAGTCCTTGAGCCAATCACCCATAGGAAGGCCGACAACATCGCAGGTAAATATGGTGTTTGGATGCAGGACCCGGAGGCAGTTTCTCCTTATGGACCTAACATGGTTTGGCGCATCGATACCATCGGCACTCAAGTCCGGCAGCTGTTTGGGTATGAGGACATGGAGCAGCTCGCTAAAGGCTTTCCATCCAAGGTAGGTGTCTCATGGATTTTGATAAGCATATTTTCTGTCGTCATTCCAAGTTATTCCAAGTCATTGTCTCATGTTCTTCCCTGACAGGTGCTGTTGCTTCCAGAACTAGTCGAGAGCACTGGTGCCGCTCTGTACCGAGGTTCTCTGTATTATCAGAGACGTCGCAGCCGCACTCTGATCCGCTATGACCTGGCATCGGAGACCATCGCAGCCCGTCGCGACCTTCCCCACGCCGGCTTCCATGGCCAGTTCCCCTACTCCTGGGGAGGCTACACGGACATCGACCTGGCCGTGGACCAGAAAGGGCTGTGGGCCATCTACTCCACCAGCAAGGCAAAAGGTGCGATCGTGATCTCACAGCTCGACCCACACAGTCTGGAGGTGAAGAAGAGCTGGGAAACCAACATCAGGAAGAACTCCGTGGCCAACTCCTTCATGATCTGCGGCAGGCTGTACACATTGGCCAGCTACACCGCTCCTGAAACCGTCATCAACTACATGTACGACACCGAAACCAGCCAGGGGACGACGGTCGCCATACCGTTCAGGAACAAATACGGCTACAACAGCATGATTGACTATAACCTGGCTCAGAGGAAGCTGTTTGCCTGGGACAACTTCCACATAGTGTCCTATGACCTCAGGCTGGGTCGCCAACAGGCCAACTGAGGCCAACATGAGTGACTGTTGAGAAGTGACCTTTGCTCACCTGTTCCTGCTTCAAAGACTCACAGCTTTAGAGTTTTACTTGAGTGGCCACAGTAGTTAGAAAGCCAACACTATCAGTATGTACATGTAGAAGAGCCGAACTACCAAACTGAAGAAATTTGAGGAACAGTGTCCCCAGCAGGTCTGCTTTTCTTTTTTTTTTTCTCAGTGGGAGGGCTTTTTGCTGTGGCATGATCCACAAACAATGTTTTTAGAGGAATTATTTTTCTACTGCCTTTAATCCAGATGTATGATTTTGTTGTTTTCTTGTTAAGCTATATATATATTTGAGGTCTGAAAAAAAACAAAGCATAGTTCAATTTCACCAGCTAAGTGGGACAATCAATATATGCAACTCCTGTGGTACGACATGCCTTAAAGTGTTTCACCAGTCAACACCTTCTATCAGATAAACTGCTCTCTCACTTAGCATGTATTGAATATTGCATGTTCTTGTACATTGTAGTCAACATAATGTTCAAACCCGTCATGAAATAAAACTTAAAATCCTAAACTACAACAGTATGTCTGGTTATTTGTAACGCAACTGATGATGTAGTTCAAAGATAACAAATCATTTATACAGACAGGTCCCATTAAAGGACAGACCTGATTCCCACACTGAAAAAATCTTTATGTGAAGGGTAACTACAAATAAATACAAAGCCATTCTGAGTCATTCTTTATTATATCATGAAACATATCTATCTCAATGGGAGCGGTCTCTTCCAGGATGACAATTCCTCTATCCACAAGTCATGAGGGTCACTGAATGGTTTGATGGATGACAGATTTCAAGCCTTCTCTCTTGCATCTCTCTGGCTCTTCAATTATTATTAAAGTCAAAGCATTAATCAAGTTAAGAATAAAGAAAAAAAATTCTAATGCACCTTTAATAGAAGTCAGTTGAGTTTTATTTACCGTATAATGGTAATAGATCTAACTAACTGGGGCAGCTGTGGCTCGCCTGGTAGAGTGAGTTGTCCACTAATTGCAAGGTTGGCAGGTCAACTACAGGATCCTCCACAAAGTGCCTCTGGGCAAGAAATTGAACTCCAGGTTGCTTCAAATGACAGGCAAGCACCTTGCATATGATTCAGACTGTATGTAAACAGGTGAAGGAGAATTACTTATGTAATTACACCACACATCTTACAGCCCTTTCCCCGAAGATCAGTGGTCAAATTGTCCATTACAGCAACTTTCATGGAGAATTAGAGGTTTATTGCATGAGTCAAGACCTAGCAACCCAAACACTGTTCCTATTAAAGTAACAAACAGATAAATAATGAAACTTTTCACTACTCCTCATCTTCAACAGTTTACAAAAGGTGCTTTATTGTAAGGTGGGACTGTTGTACTGCTGAAAGAAAATCCATATTACTTATCTTTACGTATTTATGACGGTGTTGCGGTGACACCTAGTGGTCAGATGATGAATTTGGCCTTTGAGTGGAACAAGTAAAAACCAGACATCACTGGAAAACATCTCAACAGTATATTATTTTTATTAGTTTCTGTAACCAAACCAAGAGAATGTAAATAAGACCGTACATATTTTAATACAGCGATGAAACCCCTGTACAAGTACAACAAAAAAAAAAACAAAAACAAAAAAAAGAACCAAAAAAAAGTCATTACCCTCCCTCCCTCATCCATCCTCCAAAGCAAGGTAGATGTGAGGAGGACTCCCTCACCACCTCAGGGTGCATACTACTGTACATTTCTGAAGGACCCTTGTCGCCACAATCCCAAGATGAGAGCATTGTGGGTGGGACAGCCAGCGGAGGTGAGGCAGAGACAGAAAACAGCACTGATTGCTCTCATCAGTAAAGACAACAAAACAATAAGTGTCCTTCTGCCCAAACGCTTCAGAACTTGAGGCTTCTCATTTCATTTTCCTTGTTCTCCGTCCTGTTCCTGATCACCCTCGCCGTGAAGGACGACATACACACTCAAAAGTTTTCTACTGTTTCATCAAACTCACCGTATCTATTCCTCTAAACAGCCCTATCCTGCTATACTCTAGCTAAGGGCACTGAAATCAGTCAATAGCAGCAGGTCTGGGTGCTTTACAGTGAAGTGTGTACGTGTGTTTGTGTGACAGCAAGGATGGGTGTGAAAGCAGTGAAAGGGTGTGTGACAGAAGCCCCCTATACTGGAACAGCTGTACGTAGTGATCATACATCATCCATGTAATCCTTTAAAGTCCACTCGAAACTCTGCTGCTGCGGCAACACCGATCCTAAAAGGCTGTGACATCATCTCTGCGCTGCTTTAACCTTTGGCTAAATATACAGGAGAGTCCAGCTTACAAGCCTTCACCCCCTGTTTATACCACGAGCACACACCCGACACACACACCCCAACACATCAGTATTTCTCAGGCAAGGAGATGAGAGCAGAAGGCAGGAGCAAAGGCTCACAGGCAGCCGAATCAAATCAATCATTAAAGTCAATCAAATGCTGCAATTTTTCACATTTCCATTCTGGTAAAACAAAACAAAAAACAAAAACAAGATGACAACAGAATTTCAGATTTCATGTCTCCGTGCAGAAACTGGATCAAACCGTTGAGTGAGAGTGCGCGTGTGCACGGCTCTCTGGATTAGTTATAATGGGAGATTGGGCAACAGAAAGTGTGCTTCACTAAATGACATCTCCTTAAGATTGTTTTGACTACAAAAACAAACCCGATTCATTCTTTCGTTAACAAAACAGGTTTCTCCTATAATATGCATGATCCTATTTGGGAAAAAAATAATTAAAAGAAACAGAAACAAAGAGCTATAAAAATGGCAAACTCAGCAGCAAATCTTGATTTTCTCTCTCCAGCTCTCCTCTTATCTACCGTCGTCGTAGATCTCTATGGAACAACTTGTGCAGCAATTTTATCGGCATCTAAATATGATGGAAGAATCCAACTCAAATGCCCCCGCCTACAGTGGGACAAGACAGGGGAAGAAAGAAGAGGAAGAGGATTATGTTTACATGTGACAGCGCCTACTGTCAGTAACCACAACCATCTGGATCTCCACCCAATTCATCCTCCTCCCCCACACTGTCCTCCAGGGCTGATATGAGGTGGTGGCTGAGTGAATGGGGCAAGATTCTCTCTTCCTCTCTTCCATCCATTCATGTCGTCATCTGAAGAGGGTCAGAAGATCTTTACTTGCCCTCTTCTGGTTTTATGGCCTGCGGCTTTATGGGGCCAGTCCGTATGGGCTTGGCCGTGGAGACAGGGGGTTTGTCAGAATCTGGGCGCTCGACTCCCGCCTGGTGGTTTGGGGCTGAGGTGTCGAGTGGAGGTTTTACTCCTTGATCAAGCCGAGACGCTTTGCTGACCTGTGGGGCCTTCAGCTGTTGCTGCTGCTGTTGTTGCTGCTGCTCTGAGAAGAACTTATGAGTGGACTGGAGCACTTCAGCCCGCTGCTTTGCCTGCATAGGAACGGGAGGAAATAAGAAACCCGACCCATCAGCGAAAGATCATGACTAAACTGGCCACATTAACAAAACAAGTGCAAAAAAACATACCTTTAGGTCCTGTTCAGCCTTCAGAGCCGCCTGCGTGCCTCTGGGTGCAAGGGAGGGACCAGAGGGTCCCCGGGGAGGATGCTGGCTGTGCTGTGGGTGCTGGGGTCGGGGATGAGGCATGAGACCACCACTCACATTGGGCGACATTTGGGGGCCCATCGGAGAACGCTGGACACCTCCAGCAAAGGAGTTAGCGTGAGGAGGGCGAACCAGAGGAGAGACGATGCTGGGCTGAGAGAGAATCTGAACAAAGAAAGGAAAATAAATGATTTCTAGTCAGTTGTTTCTCAGATTATAACCAGCGCCTTATATAAACTTAATCAACATACAGGTTATTTTGAGATTATAGTTTATGTATAACCTGGGGGTTGAACTGGCCAGGGAAGTGCTGCGTCATTCTCATGCCAGCAGAGCTGGGCTGAAACTGCTTCTGGTAGAGCATGCTGTTCATCTTACTGGACTGGCTGCTTGGAGAGGTGGAGCTGGCCCTGCAGGAAGAAGACAAGGAAATAATATGATACATGATGCATTAACAACACCTGAAAAAATGTCCAAACAGTGCTGTACTTATTGCTGTGTCTGGCTCAACGACTAACGACACGTGCATAGTCTCTGTGAGTCGCACACAAGATCCACAGTTTAAAACACCTTTACAAATCATTTATTGCAGCTCACACTTGTGAAAAAAACATGACAAAGTGCAAGAACACCTGATTAAAAAAAAAGCTTCAACAAAGCATCTTCAGTGTCTAAGGGGTTTCCAATTCCTCACCCTTTATATAGGTCAGACCATAGCCACCTAGTCTCCAAACATAACCACAAAACCACAAGCCACAGTCATACACATGGGAAAGAACACATATTTACATTTAGGAAGTTATTAGTTCCAGTAACGTGACCTTAGATACCAGCAGCCTCACAGAAAGTCATCGTTAGACATTAAAGAGAAACCAAAACATAGAAAGTCACAGAACATATTACAGAACCTCAGAAATACAACTAAATCACTTATCAACCCACTGAGACAGTAACTCTTCATCCAAACCCACAGATTGCAGTCTCCTGTCCTCAGCAATGTGTTTGCCACGTCTCTCACTCTCCTTGGCTTTTTAACAGACTATTTAACTTGTAGTTGTAGACACAAATCACACAGAAGAAAGAAGTTCATATGAAGGATTGTAGGTACCAATTCAACAAGTCTGTAGGTGGTTTTTGATACTCTCTGTGATCCCAAAAGAATTTTGCTGCTTCTAAACTGAAAACATGTGGATCCTGGGAGTCTGATGAGAGATTTATGGACCTACAGTGTAGATTCAAGGTGAAGATTTTTGGATTTTTTCTCGAGTTCTTTCATCTGTTATGAGTTTATTTGACTCTGCATCACAAAGAAAACTTCATCCTTTATCCTCACAGTTGGGTCAACATTTAATTTTCTGTTGCAAGCAGTGTTCAATGATTGAATAACATTTTTCTTCAGGTACTCTTGCATTTTCCATGAGATGGTGAGCTGCAATACATGTTTGGAACAAGAGTTTTTGAAGTGAGTGGATCTCATCTGCTCCTATACCAACACTTGATACACACTGTAACAAACAGGCGTCTTGAGAAAGGTAATACTGTCTTGCAAGGTTTCACCACTTCGAACTGCTGGTGTACAGATGTACATGTATGCTTTTACCTGTAGGGGCTGGAGGTGGGTGTAGTGCTCCTGGCACTGACAGGAGGAGTTCCAGGTTTCACATCCATCCCACTGCCAAACAGTTTCAGATCCATGTCCATCTGCAACATGTCACAAAAAATCTGTTAGGCCTCCTGTAAAACCTGCCTGTTAATTCGCACAGAGTCAGACACACAGTACAGTACCTTGCTGGTAGGAGGCTGCATCATGCTGTGGTTGGGACCCATTAGGCCTCGGTATGGTTGGGACACTGGGGGCTGTCGGTTGATGTTTGGGGGCTGAGCTTGAGGAGGAGTGGGAGGCAGTGCCAAGAGGGCCTGACCTCCACCCGAACCAAAGTTTGGCAGGGACAACTGTGAGCCGGGCAGAGGAACAGTCACCTGAGGAGAAATAAAGACACGACTGTTAACTGGTTTAACAGAATTGTGCAGCTTTTCTGTTTCATGCCACTGCACTGAACAAATTTGGGACTTTAATTACTGTTCAATCAACATAAAATGTTTAAAAGATTCAAAAATGTTAAGATTTCTACATGTGGGTTACCTGTTGCATTGCAGAACTCGGTGACTGAGTGTTGCTATAGTAGCTACTCTGACCATGTTGTTGCACTTGCCCTGAGTACATGTTTGAATGCTGATTCATCCCCTGTCGAGCCTGAACCAAAGAAACACATATAAATGGAATATGTGCACACACAAAACACAATAGAAACAGCTCTCAATAGGACAAAATGTCAGGTAATATATAAAGTAAGTTAAATATTTCCTGGGAACAGCCTGGTTACCTGCAGCAGGTGAGTATCAATGAGCTGGGACCCTCCCATGCCAGAGGGCTGGTTGAGCTGCGGCTCAAACAGAATGGGAATGTGTTGGGTGGAGGAGGGTTGCTGATAGGCCAGATTAGACTGTGGCTTGCCCAGCTCAGGACCCTGCACGCCGGGATAACTGTGCAAGGATGGTCCTGACAGCATCATGGAGGGCTGTGACAAGCTGCTCTGCATAAACGCCTGCTGAGACCTGATGGACGACGGATCCGGAGGATTAGATGCCTTAAAATAGGGATAGTAGTGTTTTATATCAGAGAACCAAATGTCTGTGTTGCCGTGTGTTACCTGTAAGGCTGCAGTGAAGAACTGAACAGGTCCTGTGGCTGTGAGACTGGAGGACCAGTACTGAGTCCAAGCTGAGCCTGATGCGTGTGTTGGTGCTGAGGCTGACCTTGCAGCGGAGCATAAATAGGGATGGGAATCTGCTGCACTGCTGTCGGCTATGAGGTGGAGAAACACATGGTTTGACCTTCAACATTTAACATTTCTGCAATCTGTTTCCATTTATATACCCATTATGCCATAGCGGCACATGTGAAAGGCGTATACTGTTATATCTATATTTTTATACTCATTGTACTTTTGTATTTCTTGTCTTTCAATAAAGTTTATATTGTGTTCTAACATCTAATAGGAAATCTTACCTGTGAAAGGCCAGGCTGGAAGCCTTGCTGCTGCGCCAAGGAGGGAGGAGCCAACCGAGGATGAGGGGTGCTAAAGAGGTGGCTAGTATCCATGTAGAAAGCTGGAATCTGAGCTGCAGAACCTGAACATACAGGTCAATAAATATCAAATCGGTAACTGGCATGAACAGTTCCTCGTATATAAAACTGAACTATCAGGACTAAAGAAAACAAAGAAAGACTGGAGGATGATCAATAAAAATTAGGAAAAAAAAGATGCATGGCACAACTAAAAATTTCCATTTGCTGCCAACAGGGTCAGCAAAGCTCTCGCATCATTAGTCATCAGCCATGTTTCCCTCACCTGCTGCAGACTGGGAGACGTACACCTGTGGGGTCTGCTGCTGCTGGGGGAGAAGGGGAGGCACACAACCGAGTTGAGAGAAGCTGCTGCTACTACTGCTGCTGCTGGAGGACGACAAGCTTCCACCTTGCAGCTGCTGGGGCTTCACCTTACAGATATTAGGAGGGTCAGAGGCTGTGGTCGTCTTGGTGCTGAGGGATGATGTCGTATAAGTACCAGAACCTGCAAGGTATAAATGATCAAGCAGTCAATACAAGAAAATATAACTGACTTTTATATAGTGCTGCGGCAACAAACAGCACTGCAGGAAGTGTACAATACATGTAAGTGGGAGTGTTGTTACCCGATAGTGAGGTGCTGGGGGTAACAGAAGCCACTGGGATCTGTGGCATAGAGGCCGAGGAGAATGAGGAGTACGAGGAAGCACATGAGGTTATGGGGGAGGAAGAGGAGGTGACTGGAGAATTCTTCTCCAGACTGGGGGAGTTCTCCCATGCTTTACGAGCTGATTCCATCTGAGGAGGTAAACAAAATAAAACAGGTGCTTAAGTGACATTGCACTGAAACTCTGAGGAACAGCATTTCTCAGAGTGATTAATACTGCTTGGAGAGTGCTGTACATGTGTGTACCTTTAGTGTTAGATCAACAGTTGCAGGTGAGACGGTGCTGAGGCTGGAGCTCTGCTGCAGGGTCTCTCGGCGAGGAAGGGGCAATGAGTGAGGTAGCGCAACCTGAGATACAAATCAAAAATCCAAACAAAATATTAAATAATGGTAAGCACTGAAAACAGTAACTCAACAGATTAAAGATGTATTCCCTCCAATTAGAATCTATGTATGATTATTTTGTGCCTGTGTAAAGATGTTTACTCACACTGGCCACCAAACTCTCTTCCATTTTGTTTCCTCCTGTAGGAACACTGTCAGCCAATGAGGAGGACGGGGTGGTATAGTCAGTGACAGACTCCTGAGAGGGAAGGGCAAGGATTTAGCATAAATACAAAGACAAAAATGTTATATTGCAGCAGATAAACTTTAAAAAATATACAGACTGTCTGAGATGTTATACCTTTGAGTTGCTATTGTACTCTGCGGAGGGGACTGTGATCATGCCCTCGATGTCTCCTCCGAGTTCTGCTACTGTAGCATCACTAGTGGGAGGACTGGAGTCTGTGGCTCTGCTGACGCCTGCTCCAGGTACTCCTGCCTCCATCCCCTCACTTTCTCCTCCACGTGCATCTTTGGCCTTACGGTTTTTCAGAGAGCGCTCTTTACCAATAGGACCTGGCTTGTATTCCTTGGTTTCCACCGGCTCCATCTCAGGGAGCTGAGGAAGAGAGATAAAACGCTTAAATTGAAGCAGACCTTAACAGAATTAATATCAATCAGTCTTGTAAAACAATGTGGTCTCTTGAACAGTCCAGTTACCTTCTGTGTTTTGATTGGGCCAGCTCGAGGTTGTTTTTGTCTCTGTTCTTTGGGAGCAGGTAGTTTGTTTTCAGAGACAGATTCTAGCAATGCAGGAACTCCATCACTGTCAGTGCTGCCTGCAGATGATGGTGCTCCAAACTGAATACTGTCTATTCCCAATTCTACACTGCCATCAGTTCCAGGCTTCACACCCTAAAACAAAAATATTGTTTAAGGTTTATCATATGGTAAAAGGATCAAGCAGTCACTAAAGGTGTGGCAGGCATACTGAACCTACCTCAGACGAAACGGTGCCAGTAAAGGAGGTAAGAGGTTTGTTCCAGGCACTCACAGAAGGTGGCTGGGGAGGGCTGATTGGTCCAACTGCAATATACAGATTACATATTTTAGACAGAGCTTGCAGATCAAGTCTCACTTGCTTCACAACAAGATTCAGAAGTTAAGATGGAAACTTTTCTACTCACGCTTCTTGACGTCAGGAAGGACGGTGGAGCCTGCTACCTTGTTCTCCCACAATTCTGTACCCAGAGTGCTGTGCGTCTGTGTGGGTGCAGGGGGCAGAGTCTTTGAGGTGAAGTCCACATTAGCAGGGGGAATGGAGGGCAGAGGAGCCACCGTTCCTTCCAGTGTCTGAGGCGATGCAGCAGGCTGGGAGGGGGCAAGGTGAGCATGCTGGGCAGCAGAAATAGGAGGCTGCTGTTGGGGCTGAGGGGCAGCAGCTACAGAAGGCTGAGCCTGGGAGGACTGTTGTTGTTGTTGTTGCTGTTGCTGCTGCTGTTGTTGTTGTTGTTGTTGTTGCTGCTGTTGTTGTTGTTGTTGTTGTTGCTGCTGCTGCTGCTGCTGCTGTTGTTGCGATGACTGTTTTTTAGCAAATCTTGGTGGCAGCTTACCTCCTCCCCCTCTGCTCTTCTCACCAGAGCCTTTTTTACCCCAGTTCTGTAGGAGCAGAAAGAATATTAACAGTCTATCAAAGCAGTATGGCTCATTGTCACTGAAGTAATGCATTGCTGTATAAGCACATAGTTTTTAAGAAGACACGGCGCAGACTAGTTGTCTCTGTACCTGGGTTGTCTGCTCTTCCTTTTTCCGTTTCTCTTCATCCTGCAGGCGTTTCTGTTGCTTGCGGGAGACGACCTCTGTAAAGCCATCATCATTGGCGCTGGACTGGGGGTCCTCTGTGGTGGTGACTTCTGGGTGGTCATCAATAATCACAACACCTACAACAACAAGAGATTCACATTATGTTTTCAGGTGACAAGGAGCTGCATACAGGTATAGGTATGCGTTATCATTAAGAGGCAAGAGCTGGAGTAAAAATGTGTCTACTGACTGGCATAATTGTTGAGATCAAACTGAGAAAGAGCGTTCTCCTTGGGCTTCTTGGTGGCTTGCTTGGCCTCATCTTTGCGACGGGCAGCCTGCTCTTTTGTAGGCCTCTGGGCTCCCCCTCCTGCTGCTGGTGCTGTTGCGTCCGAGCTCTGCTGGCCTGCAGGACTGTTTAATCAAGACGCATAGTGGAGAGAAAATGAAAAATTCAAGCCTGGCAAGAGACAGGTGTCACGTCTTATTGTTAGTGAAGCAGCAGAGTGGTTTTGAAGGAGACGCAACCCATTACAGATGTTTAAAATATAAGTAAATAATGGTATGGCACAACATTTACGCAAAAAAATCTTATTTGCAAGAACCCTGTATACACTACTTTACTTCATCACCATCATCTTAAGTAGAAGATGACAAAGAAGCCATGACACAGCATGTGTGTTGATGCACGAGATGAAAGGAGAACATGTTCTCCATCAGAAAGCCAAGGTACAAAAAGAGTCTAAAAATATCACGATTCTGATACCATATTTAGCTATTTTTAATCAAAATGTAGCAGATAGGGGGCAATATACACCAAATTACCCGGAACCAGAATCGAATCACAGATACTGCATCAGGGACTACAGCCCTTACACATGGAGTGCCTATTCATTCAGTGAGCTATAGTGATGCCCCAACCAAAATATTGTTTATTATTATAATTTTTTAAAGTCAATAACAGAGTGCTGAGGACCATTATCAACCCAAGCAGAGAATCCTTTAAAAACAGTTTATGTCAATCTGAACAGGCGATACCAACACTAATGAGTTTAGATGCTGCTCTAGTGTTATTCAGTACCAGTCTTAATTAGGAACCATAAAAACTGCACAAGAGGTATTATGGTGAGTGAATGAACTTACAGTGCTATTCTACTGAACACTGTTTACTGAGTCAATTTCTTTGTGCAAGTGTTAATGTAAGCAGACAAAGTAAATGCTCAACAATACACAAAAGCCTGATTGTTTCAAACTCACCCTTTGCGACCGGTTTTGGCCCCTCCTCTCCTCTCTCCTTTGCCCCCTGCATAGCTGCGACCTGGTTTGGCTCCACTGTTGCCTCTACGATTCTGCCTCTCTGTAGGCCTCTGACTCGAGAAACTCCTCTTGGCTGCAGGAGCTCCATCACGTTTTGGAGTCACCCCTCCATCAGGTGGGCTTTTACTGGGAGTCAAAGAGCCCTGAGGAGGTGCAGGCGCTGGGGCAGAAGCTGTAGCTGCTTCATTTGCAGCCTCCAGTGCTCCTTTCCTCTCTTCTCGCTCTCTCCTCTCATTGAAGTCACTGCTCTCTGAAGCAGTTTCCCATTCCTCATTGGCTTGATCTGAAGAGTTCTGGTTTGACAAGTCAGGGGACTTGGTACCTACTGCAGTGATGGTGGGACTGCTAGTGTCAGGTAGTGGGGCTTCTAAAGGAGAGGGCAGATCGCGTGCAGGTATAGTGGCTGCCACTTCCGCAGGCACAGTTAAAGGGGTTCCTGGAGCTCTCGACAAGGTTGGGGAGAGGGAGATTGGGGCAGGTGCAGAACTAGGGACAGCAGCAGGCACTGAGGGTAAAGGAACAGGGGGGCTGGGTGCCGTCTCTCCACTAGCTAACACTGCAGCCTCACGCTCCTTCAAGCGTCTAAAGCGAGGGGGTTTGTCTTGCCTTGGAGGCCGTGCTGGTCTGGATCGTCGAGGCCTTTCTCTGCTACTCTGAGGACCCCCATCCCCAAATTTCTTGCCGTCCGATTTGGGCGGTCGTCGGTCAGAGGGAGGATTGTCATATCTTGGTGTGGACTCTGTGTCCTCAGGCCTAAATGTTTCCATGGGTTTAGAGGGCCACTGAGAGGAGGACTCTCTGGCTGCTGGCCGTCGAAGAGGGGCTGAACGAGGACCTCCACGTTCCCTTGCTCCACCTCGTCTACTGTATAATCCTCCTCTTCCTCGCCGAGAAGGCTCTCCTTTAGGAAGGAATCCTGGTTTGGGCCGGCTTTCGTCGTCCCCTCTTGATCCAACTTTTTCTCCCATGTGAGGAGGTCCAAAGCCTGGCTTGTGGGGCCCTGACCGACCCTCCCCAGGGAGCTCTCTTCTCAGTGGACGGCTAGGTTTGGTGCTTGGCTCACGGTCTGAAGGTCCAGTGTCACTGGCAGACTCCCTCCCACCTTCACTTTCAGAGTCTGTGTCCGAACCGCGGCGCCGTCTGCGTTTTGGTATAACTTCAAAGTCTGAGCTTTCACTGCGTGTCTCGCTTTCTTCTCTGTTCCGGAAAGCAGCTGCACCTCCAGCAGAAGGTAAATCAGACCGTGATCGGGGCTCTCGATAAGGGTATTCTGCCCGGCTTCGACCACGACTCCCCCTCCCTCGGCCACTGTAAGTACCCCGGTAGCTCCTTCCTCTGGAGTAATACTCCCCTCGACCACGTCCTTTAAAATTAGAGTCAGCAGGCCATTCTCTCTCTCTGTCCTTGTCCATTTCCTTCTCCCTCTCCCGTTCCCTCTCTCTCTCCTCTCGTCGGTAGGCACGTGGAGGAAGGTTGGACTCTTTCCGGGAGGGCAGTTTGGGTTCTGGATGTTTGTCATTGCTGGATGGTTTGTCTGCTTTCTCCTCCTGAGAGGAAGAGGTTGGCACCCCAGAGGAAGGCAGAGAGTCTCTGGCCCTCTGATGGGGAGTCGGCATTTCCTCTGCCTCAGCAGTTTCTCTCTTCCCCTCACCCTGAGGTCTGGAGCCCTCAGACACAGCAGCAGCAGCAGAGGGAGCTTTGGATGACTGATCCTTTTTGGACCGGTCTCCTCTTTCCCCTCTCTCATGACGTTTCTCCCTCTCCTCTCTTTGCTCTCGCTCTTCTTTCATGTCCCTAAGGACTGGTTTCTTTATTGGCCCAGACCTGCGAACTGGTCTTTCACCCCCTGGTCCTTCTCTGCGTCCAGCACCTGATCTACCACCCCAACGCAGCTCAGCTTTCTGCTTGCTAGGGGCTGGCAGAGGCAGCTTCTCTTGTTTATGTAATCCATCAGCAGGAGGTGTAGCCCTGTTGCTGGTTACTGCAGCCTGGGAGTAGAGTTCATTCTGTGGCTTCTCATCAGCCCGTTCCCCAGTGTCCTGTAGCTCTAGCGATTTTGTTCCTAGAGGTAGCCCATCAAACCGAGGCTCATCCAGCTTAAGAGAGTGGCTGGAGCCCTGTGAGACACTCCTCTGCAGCATGGCTTGACCAAGAGCTTCTACTTCTTCCCCACTTGGTAAGCCAGGCTCCTCAGGATCAAAAGCTGAACCAACAGGGACTCTATCTAGAGGCCCTGATGCATCCTCAGGACCCTGGGAAAATGCTGACAGGGACTCTGAAGGGTCCCGGAAGAAGTTACTTTTACGAGAGTCCAGTGCACCATGGTCCTGGGGGTAGATAGCTGGAAGACCCCTGTCCAGATCCAAACCAGAGTCCATCCTGTAAACAAATGGTTGTAAAGATGTTGTTTGTAAAATGCAATAGCTATTAGTCTTATTGTTATAGTGTTTCATTATTTAGTTTTTTTTACCTTTGCTCTTTGCTATCATCCCGTACTTTTGGAGGAGTTACAGAAGGTAATGGCTCCGACTGGGGGTATGGGTCTGATCCCCATACCATCCGAGAGTCTGAGGGCAGGCCATGGTCACGAATTGGTCGGGTCAAGTGGTCAAATGAGTCAGAGCTGGAGCTGGAGTTGTCACCTGGCTCTCTGCGCACAATCTGCTTAGGAGGCATCCTCCCTGAAGAGGACAAAACCAGAGCAGCTTGGAACAGGTTGTCCGGCAGCTGTCGTAATCATAGACATACTTATACATTCCCAGCTTCTATTCTGCATATGTACTTACCAGGGTGAATATTAGCTGGCATGTCCATGGGGGGGCGGCCTGACATCATTCGGGGGTCCATGTAGGACTGCATCATGAGCCAGCGAGGGTCAAACCCCATGGAGGCCAAGTGCTGGTGGTGGGGCCCCATAGGTTGATACATGGAGCGGTGTTGCTGTTGTTGTTGCTGCTGCTGTTGATTAGCTGGAACACTTCCACCACCTGATGGCGACACAGAGCCCCCGCTCTGCTGTTGCTGTTGTTGCCATTGTTGCTGTTTCATCTGCTCCTACAAGACCAATGAAGGAGAGAAATTTAAGATTTAGTGGTATATACCTATGGCTCAATGCCATATGTGCTCGTTCTGACAGCACAGTGCACACAAGATGGACAAACCTTTTCTTTAAACTGACGCCTCTGAAAAGAAGTAAGAGCACTTTTACCCATGTGTTCACAAGTTTAATAGTATTGGGAAAACCAGCCCCAGTTAATGAATGCTAGTAAGTACATCTAAACTTCTCATACTATGATTAGTCAATTGTTGTAAAGGAAATATTCCTTTCTCCTAATATTTGTTATCAAATCCCGTTTTGGATGACAGTTTGGAAACTACCCAGCTAGCCCTTTGCACATCTGCATAGCAAGCAACATCCCATTCATTTCAAACTCAAGGCACCAGATGTAGACATCCCTACCTGCTGTCTGAGGAAACGAGGTGGTAAAGACTTTTGAAACTGTTTTGAATAGCCTGAGATGAGAGAGGGACGCATCGCAGCTGCTGCCTCTCCTTCCAGCTGTGGGGGCGCAACGGGGACTTCTTCACCACCAGGAGTTTCCATATGCGGCAGAGACAAGTGGGGCTCATCCACTACAGAAAAAAACAGTACTGACTGTTAATGGCAATCAGACAATCTACTTTCAATTTTTAAAAAAGAAAATCGCTAAGAGTTGGCTTACCTCGGTTATCCTCTATGTTAAAATAATCACGGATAGGCACTGAGGTCCTATCAGTCTGGTTCTCCTCCATCAGGGGACCAACCTCAGGCAGGGAGGACTCTCCTTCACTCTGTGGCTCTGGAGCTACAGTTACAGGTCTCTGGACAGGGGGGCTGGGCTGACGAGGCAAGTGAACCTCATCCTCAGCACTTGGCTCTACTTGCTCTCTCTCTCGCTCCATCCTATCCCTGTCTCGATCCACCCTCTCAGTAAGAGGAGCTTGCATGATTGGGGCCTGTGATTGTAAAACTGGGACTGAAGGTACAGGACTGGACACAGGAGCAGGGGCTGATAAGGGCGCTTCCTCTCGAACAGCTCCGGCCTCATCGTTGGACGTCTGGGCAGAGGCAGGTTTGCCCTCATTTGCTTGGCGGTGTTTTTCATTGAGACGTTTAAGTTTTTCAGCACAAGCAGCAAGTCGTTGTTCTTCCATCCGCCGTTCCTCTTCTTCTCTTCTCCGTCTTGCTCGCTCTACAGCTTCAGAAACTTCAGATGGCTTCTTGCGCTTCTGTCGCCAGGCGTCAGAGTCCTCCTCAGCCCCAGGCGCCACTGTAGCCTGTGGTTTGCTTGCACGGGGAGCTCCACCACTAACAGAACGACTGCCACCCTGTAAAAATGGAGGCATTAATACAGATACAGACTGATTCATGATGCACACAAAATGTCACGCATGTGTAATGCATAATGCTTTACCTGGTAGTCCTGAGTAGCAGTTGATTTATTGTACTGCGCCATGCTGCCAGGTGATGGCGCTCTGTGATCCACACTGTCAGCCCATGAGGTTTTACCACCCCCACGGTCCTCAGATCCTTCCTTCCAGCCCTCCTGACTATCCGATGTCCGAGATCTCATACGCTCCACTTTACCCATCCACTCCCTGAAAAGAAAATAATTAAGTAAACACATAAAACAGCCTCTTCCAACTGTCAGTCACCACATTTAGCTAGCTTCTCTCACGCCCTCAACTCGATATGTCACAACTTCAAACAAATGGTGTCATTGTACACACAAATGACCTTTACAAACTTCATAATTTTCAAATCATTTCACTTTTTACAAAACTATGTGGCACTTGGCACATAGGAAAGTAATACCAAGGCTGCCAATAAACCTCTGCAATACAAATATCTGCTATATATGGATGTCAATTACATTCTGCCCTGCAATTAGAAGTCAATATGACTTTCCTATGCGACTGGTGTGTAATGCATCTGCACTAATTAGCTATCAAGCCTTACAGTCACCAGGGGCATTTTTCAATGTCCATTTATTACAAATAACATACTTCATATGGATGCCAAACATATTCAAAGGCATTACAATGGGATGTGGATTTTTTTTACTGATTGCATTTCCTACCGACCAAGCAGGCTCATCCCTTCATTTGAGTACAGTATGAAAATCAACTTGCAAAGATACAAAATCATTTAGAGTAGATATCATCTTAAACTTTACGTTTATAAAAGGTGCATCACTGTATGGTATGGGGATTTTTTGCGAGCCGTGATTGAGTTAGAGGAAATGAACTGATGATTATCCATCTCAAGCATGATTTCAAGTCTACACAAGTACAAAGCAAGAGCGCTCTGTCCTTAAAAAGGTTGGCACTAATAAAGTTACACATAATTTGGACTAAACAGGCTAAATAAAGAAAAAAACACTGGTGTGGTCCAAGCCGAGATCAGAAGATAAACAGTGAATGCAAGATACTGTATGTGCTGCCCTTTATGGGAAAGCTTTGTAATGTTATAATATCAATAGCCTATTGAATTTGACTTTGAGTTTTTAGTTTGTGTTTTTTGCCCTTTTCGGGTTACCGTAGTTCAGTCAGCGAGAACGAAAAGCAGTCACACAGCATTGTAGCGAGCTAGCCGATCATAAGTTTGTAGTTTGAAGTCAGTTCTAAGAGTGACAGAAATATATGCTTGTGAGTATCAATGCATATGCAGTTGTTTGTTTAATGTTTCAATTGTAACCGTACCATTTAAGAAGATAAGGATATTCACGATAGTGATGCCAATACGATTACCCCATTAATGGTAAATGGTATATAGCGCTTTTTTTACTTTAGTGGTATCCAAAGTGCTTTACAATGTGTTTCTCATTCACCCATTCACTCACCAATGGCGACAGAGCTGCCATGCAAGGTGCCTGCCTGCCATTGGGAGCAACTTCGGGTTCAGTGTCTTGCCCAAGGACACTTCGGCATGCGGAGGGGTGGGGGATCGAACTGCCAACCTTGCAATAAGTGGACAACCCGCTCTGAGCCACAGCCACCCGTTAATAAGAATTTCCATTATATGTTAGCATTAAACTAGCGGACTTTCCGTTAACTTTGTTTATTTGTACTATACATTCCTTTAAAATGCAAGGCTAGGTGGTGTTTTCTTTGTTTTTACAGTTTTACAGTGCCTTTGTGTATGAGGTCATAAATAAACGACCAAATCAAGAAGAAACGGTCTCTCATTTCACAAAGAACTGTTTAGTCCATCTGCTGAACTAAACACGAACGTTCAGGGAGGGCAAAATACTGTAAATGATGAAAAGATCAAAATGCTCACCAGTTTTCTCCCTTGTCTTTAGCAGCTTGGTTCTCCTCATCATCGCTGAAGTTTAGTTTCTCAGTGTAGTCCACCTCCATCTGAGCTCCTGAATTGCAGAAGGGACATGATTGATGAGAAGCTGGCAACTGAATTATGAAATTACCTTTTCTTTAGTCACTCAGTAAAATGCTGTAATTCACAGATGATGTAAAGCTACTGACCAGCCCAGCCCTCATCAGCGTCGGTGTCCAAGTTGTCCAGCTCTTTTAGTTCTGTTGCACTGATGATAGAGGGTCTGTCCGGGTCTTGGAGCCAAGACTGTGGAGGTGCTTGCTGGGGTCGTGCTGAACGTGGACCCCTGAAGGCCAAACAAGGTATAAAAGGAGGGAAAGTTATTATGGGACTCAATGAAAATACAAGGTACTAAAATGTGTCAGGCAGGATCATGCATCTTGCATATGTGCACAGGCTAAAAAGCATATGATCTTATGCTTTGCTCACTGTCACAAACAAGAACAGATGTAAAGGAAGTTCATAAAAATGAACTGGCACATCTACAGCTTGTCTAACTCTTTAATGACATAAAATGAGAAAAAGTTTTGTTTATGACAAAGGAAGAATTCACAGTATAATATGTTTTCACTGTAACGAGATTAAATACAAATCAAAAATGTATATATATATAAATGTTTTAATTTATTTTAATTTATTTTTTTGCTTCATCCCAAGGACCTAAGGCTTCACTGAACTCACTTTGCTCCATCTTGCGGTACAGGGTATCTAAAGTTCCCTTGCCCTGGGGCGAAAGACATTTGAGGATAGGCGTGGAACATCTGAAACAAAGACGGCAATCATCACATAGGGTAAAGAAAAGCACAAAATGTGGTATCTTCATGTAGTCGGTTCAAAATATAACTTACATAAGGTGGCATCATGCTCCTGAAAGCAGGGTCAAAGTGAGTTGGCACCCCAGCGGGAGGCTGCTGCCCCCCATTTAATTTCAGCTGAGGAGGGCCAGAGGGCGGCAACCTCTCCCTGCCATCTCTCTTCTCCCTCTGACCGTCAGTGGTTACATTTCGGCCAGGCTCATCTGCTTCCCCAGGTGGTGTGGAGGTATCAAGGCTCGTGCTACCCTCCTCCAGAGCCCTGTTGTCCATCTCAGGAGGGCTGGGTGCAGTGTTCAAATTCCTGCCTCCGCCCTCACGCCAACTGCCAACATCTAGCAGGACAGAAGGAAAAGAGCCACTTATTGTCAGGCAACCTGTTATAGCCAAAAAACAGGCAAATAGAAAATAATTTGTAAATGATGCTTGTGTCCATGAGTGTGGCCATACTTTGAGGTCTGAGGCTGGGCCCTGGTCCATAAGGCTCCTCCTCTTGACCGTCTCCTTTCTCTAACTCACCAGCCGCCTGCAAGCTGGGAAACTCCTGGTGAAAATGGCTGCTCACACGAGGAGATCCTGCACAATACAAGCACATCACTATAACTGCACAGAAGTCGCAAGGTTGAACATAATACAGTGACTTACAGAGAAGCACTGAAGGGTCTAATCCTCAACTGGTGTACAGCGGCCCTTACACCCCGACATTACATTTAGCAGAGATCAAACGGTATGCATTCCACGCAGACTGTAATGGCTAAGTGTAGTAAACCACTTGAAGATTGTGCATTTGTTTATTTGAACACAAGCGGGGAACACACTGGATATTGTTTACAACCTCCTACATAAATGCCAAGAACTATGAGACTACAACGCCAGTAATCTACGTTTATGAGTAAGTGAAAGGCTGAGGGAGCAAATGGTAAGTGCATTTACCGTCTAGCTGTGTCTGCTTGCTGTTTGCCCAGGAGCGGCTGCCCCCAATAGAAAGCTCTTGTGGCTGGAGCACTGCTGGTTTGTTCTGAGGTGGGGGTGTCTCCTGTTGCCTGTGGCACAAAAAACAGCAGAGAACATCAACAACACTAATGATTTGAAACATAGATGACAGACTCCTCTCCCCATAAATTAGACATTTCCAGTTACACTGTAGTGCTTCACACACTCGTGAAAAGGGGATTTATTATTTCCCCTTTGTGAAGGCATAAACTTGTATGAAGTTAATAAGTTTACCTCTCCTCTCCGGCCTCAGTTCGGGATGCCCAGCCACTACCGTCTTTGGGGACAATGTTGACGTTGGGGTCGTTTCCCTTGTTCTCTGCCTTCAGGCTGGGCAGGTTGGCTGGAGGGGGCATGCGCCGGCTGGCAGCAACTTTGCCCAAACTCTGGAGCCCATGTCTGGCAGCCACTGGGATATAAAAAAAAAACATTTATTCAATTTTATTTAAAGTGCAGAATCACGATGCAGCATGGTCCCAAGACACATTACAGTTGCGTTCTACAATACTAAAGATAGTGCCATATAATTCACTGATAAAACCTGAGAATAAAACCAAACACTTAACAGTCTAAGTTTAAGTTTCATGTGTCTGTAATTGTATGCTACTTCTCTAATGCTCCCTTATTTTTTTGACTAGTCATTTCAATGAGAGACATTTAAATTTCGGTATCAGTGAAGGTACAGTAATCCCTCGCCATATCGCGGTTCACTTTTCGCGGTCTCACTGTATTGCGGATTTTTACATTGTACATAAAATACATAGCATACAGCAGATGACTAGATGCATGTATTGAAAATGCAGCTACAACCGCTTCCGCTTGCGCTCGTCGGTCGCTGATTGATCGGCAGTGATCAAAGCCAGTGTTTATAAGAGTGTGGGAAAGGTTAATAACAGTGTGGGGAGGATTTATAAAGCCTTAAAATATATATAAACAATAAAATAAATATAAGGTTGCTACTTTGCAGATTTCATCTATCGTGATGGGTCCTGGAACCTAACCCCCACAATAGATGAGGGATTACTGTATTTTGATTTTCTCACAGCAATGACAGGTATGAAGCTGTGTTGGTCCAGAAGAGGGTTGTGAAGGAGGGCTTGACTGTACAAGAAGGTCAGAGTAAGAACCTGATCATACTTACAGAATATATTATACAACCTTGGTCGGCTAAAGTCAAAAAGACAAAACAGCCTATACACATTTACTAGAAACTTTGTCCAGACCTTGCATGAAAGACCAGAAACAGGGAATGGTGGAGGTTGCATACCTGCAGTTTTCTGGGTTTCCAGAGATTTGCCTTTATAGGTGTTGAAGAGGCTAAGGGTTGCATACTTTGTTTTGCCATCCTTTGCCTTGGTGCTCTGCCCTGACTTCTCGGACATTTCGCTGGAAACTCATTGAGTCTGGTCCTTTGGCCTCGCCCCCAGAACCAGCCTCCTACAGACAAAGAACAAAAACATGAAAAAAGGTGCAGAGGTTATTGGCTTTGGATACAAACTATAACAGATACTCTTTGATGTTTGCCAACATAGTATAGCTGTTTTTAAGAGATTCTTTCTCTACTAATGCATCTGAGCCTAAAGCTGGTTTACAAGAAAAATGTGAAAACCTCACTGCGAGAGACTCATTGCAAACATTTTTATGTGAGGTAACAATAGTACAAGGATTGCTGCAGGACTAAAACCTGAGTCACTGCTACACATAACTGATAAAAATGAAACAGATAAAACAATAACCTCCTATATATTTGCAGATCTGTCATGTCTTGCTGATCCCTGATCCTCCTAATAAGGTCAGTATTGATCCTGTTACCAATGTGGGAGATTGGAGTGTCCCTTCATTTCAACTGTGCACAACTTCTGATTATAGGCCAGTACACATTTTACAAGTGAAAATAAGCCTTTTGGTTAACACTAATCTCATCTAATGCAGTCGAACCTGCTTTATGGGCTGTGAATAGAAATTAAATGAGTCAGCCTAAAGGATTATGACTGTTCAAGTTCTTTTTTACTAAAAAAAACCAAAACAATAAAAAACAGTAAAGGCAACACAAAGCCAAAACCTTTTCAGACCCTTTGTTTGCTCCTTATATACGAGATGTCAAAAACGCCCCACTGAGCTTTGTACACTGAACACTGCAGTACGAGCCAACTGTGCGGGACACCAGCAAGCTGTTTCAATTAATATATCATACCTGTCAGTGAGCTATAAAAGACGAGGACGACTCTGTTTTGATTGGGATCAGAGGCAAAAAATGTGATCGGGTAAGCCAACCAATGAGAGAGTACCAATTTAAATTGTACTTGTGGTGTACAGCCATCATAAGAAAGCAGAAAAACACACTGACCATTGGCGGTGACACAGAGGGGACATAAAGCAGGAATAAAGAATCATGGAGGGGTAGCAAGAAAAGTAAAAGCTAGAAAGCGAGCAGCACGAAAGACAGAGAGACAGCACGTTTGGGGCTGCAGTGTCTTTGCGAAGTCACACAGAGGTCATTTATTATTAACGTATCAGTGGTGTAACACTGTGAGTGTGAGGCTGTGTTGGTGTGCATGTGTGGTGGGGGGAGCTGACAGCTCTGATGAGTTCAGTCTATCTGCAACTTGGCCTTGGAACACTTCGGCAACAGAACATCCACTTAAAAGGAAAACGCCTGTCTTGTCAGAACGACCTGGTTCTCATTTTCTAAAATATCGTTGAATGGAATGAGGTTAAACCATTACAATAAAATGTAGGTTGTTTGTGGGTTTTTTTGTAAATAAGAGTATGCCAACATTAACTATGGTACCAGTAGTGATACTAGACAATACATCAAATAAAATCCTGCTCAACCAATGCTTTGTATGTGGGTTTATGTCAGTTCAATTGTGAGTCTTCTGCCTTTAAATGGGCAATGCCTGACAAATCAGAAATTTAATTTTTCTATGCTTTATTGTATTACAGTTTATGATGCAAAATGGAAAGAAACTAAAAATCAGGTAATGAATGATATGCAAAAACAAACATTTATTTGCAACTATTTTTACAAATATTGTGGTTGCAATATGAGTCACAGTTTTAGTGGGAATGGATTTTTTGCACTTGTTTTTTTTAATAAAACAAAAGTAAAAACTATGTGCAGTTCGTTTTAAACAAGCATGTTCCCCTACGTCTAGAGATTATGATTTGTAGGCCAAGAAATTTCTGTAGCACCACACTGCTTAATTCATAATGGTATGTTGTGACATTTCTACATTTATATAAAAAACTGCCGCTTTGGATACGGCACTTAGCCATATTGCAGTAATAATAATAACTAATTGTTCAGCTCTTGCACTATAGGAGCATCCATATAAAAAATATGAAGCCCACTCTCTTTTCATCTGCAGCATTCGTCTTGTTGTGGTCGTGGTGTTTCATTACTGAAGGCCAAGCACTGGTGACACATTGATGCATTACCACAACAGAGTATCTACAGAGACACTAAGCCGTCTGAAAATGGTTCCTCCAGACACAACAATGCCAGACACAAAAGCTGGGCACGTACTACAAACGATTTTCAAATTTGCAAGGGGACAACACATAACGGTCTTGTCTCACACGTTTAGGACAACACACAACATGATGATGAAGTACCAGTCCCCACCAACCTAAGGACTGTCACAAACCTGTGCACTTCAGGATCCCTTAAATGCAACAGGTATGATTTGTGTGAAAATGATAAATGAAGCAAATGCATTTATCATCATTGTGAAACAGCAGGGTCTTCATGTAGCAGAGACATTTTTTTTTTCATTTCACTTTGCAGACTACATCCCTGCAACTCTGTCTTGGTTATTGAGGAGCATTACCTGCCAAACTACAGGAAATATGCCGATTACATTAGACATGCTTGATCCCAATAAGAAAGCTTTCAAAGGCAACCAACTGTGTGGAATTGTCAAGACTGAACCTTTAGTAATCCCCACTCTTAGAAAGCATTTTATCAGTGCAAGCTCCTCTAAGAATGGGCTGTGATTCTCCCCTTTAGAAAGGTCAGCTTAAGGAGTATGGTGCAGAGGCTGGGTGTAATAATGTGTATGTAGAAATGCCATTCCTGACACTGAGGGACACGACATGTAAAAGGATGCGTTTCAAAAAAGGGAACAAACAGGAAGAGGGAACACTGTGTCCACTCCAAGTCACAACAGTCCTACTTCATCTGTGCACAGACCACAAACGATGTTACCTTTTCAGTGCCAGTCACCTGGGGATGAAAGAAAGACTCGATTCAGTGTACTAGCTGCCGACTTCTTTCCTTCCGAAACTTCCAACATATATTCCCTTTTTAAGTGTTTTTAGATGTTTGTCTCAGGAGAGTGGAAGAAAAAGATTTGTCATCAATCACAAAGTAGCTTTCTAGCCTCATTTGGGCTGGCCTGACCTCCAGCAGCACCCTGCACCCCTGCACCTGCCTCTGCATCGCAGTCCATCCATCAACGTAAGCTCCTTTCTTCTCTGAAACTCGAAAGTAACATCACTTTGGTGTTACTCCTGGTCGAGAACTAGTTCATTTGAGCACTTGTGTTAATAGTGATCCTCAAAGATTTTGACTCTGTAATGAAGTTTTAAAAGCCGACTTAATTTGGCATCCATCAAACCCTGAGATCATTGAAACAACTTTTCTGTTTAAGTGAAGTTTCTTAGCAGTAACAAATCAAGCATCCTGCTTTCCAGCTTGTACATAAGTTAAATGACTGTCATACATTGTGCTTACTTATCCTAGACAGTCAAATAGAGAGGCGCAAGCGTCAGTGCGGTTATTTGGATGGTTTAAATGAAGGTGAGCACAAAAAGCTAACACCTAAATCGCAAAATAGGTTCCTCTTTAGTAGTGTGGATGTACCTTCCTGTTAGACTTACCTGTCTAGTGCTTATGCACCCATTTCTTTGTTTAGAGCGAGTCATGTGACTGACCTGTCTAATGCTGCAACTAACCCACAGAATGAGAAGTCATGAAGATGGCCTAAATGATGGACAGAGGATAGAACAGAAAGAATAGGATTGCCTTTCATTGTCCCTAAAGGTTTGGATTGTAATGGTGCAGTCAAAAACTCTGTAACAGTAAGTGTGTTGTGTTGATAATATCTAGGTATACCACCAAAATATGCAATATTAGGCCTAAGGATGTTTTTTTATCCTTAAACATGTATATGACATTAGCTGTGGGCATGAGTATCAGTCAGGTGGTCACAGCTCACAAATAACAGACAACACAATCACACTTGTAAATAGAAAATACATCATACCAACTATTATAACTGATTCAGCATCACACACATTCAGCATCTACATCTATTAATCTTCAGTTTTATCGGTTTCAATGCAAGATGCTTCTAGCATCTTCACCGGTGCTTATCGTTTTTGGCACAATGAACATATACCTCAGAAAAAGATAAAGAATGGAGGCCACTTAAGATTATTGTGATTCTTCCAGTCTGCTTGGTCATCAATACCAACAAGATGGTCTTCCTGGGGAGTTGCTCGCAATTTTAATAAGAAAGCACAGAATGGCTATAGTTTCATTCAAGAGATGCTTAAGTGCTTAGATTTAATACACAAATGAAGCATTTATTATTACAAATGACAGTTTAAACTACACACATGGGAGCACTGCAGGGCACTAACCTGTGTGGTGTATAAAAGCAGAGTCTAATATCAATCCTTGTTAGGAACCACTTATTACTGGGAAGAAACAAGAAATCTAAATCCCAAGCATCTTCTTATTCCTTAAAATCCATGCTTATGGGTTTCAAAAATACGTTCCTCTTCACCTATAGATCTAGCCATGTCATTGACTGGTCAATCAATGTGTACTACTCTAATCAATATATGCCTGAATGGCTTCCCTAAAACCAATCACATTATCAATCTTTAAATGCGTAAACTGAAAACACTACATACACCTAATTAATGATCTCACAGCTGGCTTCCACATCTGAGAGATGTTTATGAATCATATGGATTCTTCTAAACCCAGCCCAGCCAGACTCCTCAGAGGGCACACTCACACACTAAAAATGTGCTTTATTACCACATTTCGTTGAATCTGTTAAACACCAAAGTCTGGAGAGGAATTCACTATGTTAGCCTTAACACGAAGAATCGGTAGAGAATGTCACAGAAAAATCTTCATAGATGTGTTTATTTTATACTACTTCGCACAATTTCTTAAATCACTGCCACTGATGAGTGTGCAGGCCATCCTTCTCCATGAATCAAACTACTGGTGGGCTGGGTGGCTCATACCGGCAGGGGAGTAGAGGCCCTATCCGCCCGGAACTCAACCAGACCGGGCTCAAATAACACTTTAGGTGCACAAAACTTACACACAAAAACGCCAACGTTATAATGTGGGCAACAACACTGGTTTTACTGCACAATGTGGCTGTCAGGGAGCAGGCCGCCAGCTTGCATCGTTGAGCATAGTTTCGTTTCTCACTAGTCGCCATCACATCCACTTGGAGCCCGTCAGTGGCCAAACTATGCTAACAAGCTAACGCTGTGTGAACACCAACATCTCAGCCACCGGGCAAAACTTCACATTCTCAACCGGCATGTCACTCAGACCCACCTGCCACCGCCGGTGCCTTCTTTGTCCTTTCGGGTGCTGTACGGCCTCACTTGGAATTCGGTTTCGGCCTGGTTTGCGGCGGACGAATGTGTGTGTCTGGCCGGCGGATTACAAAAGCTGGCTAGCCTGCTAACCCAGTTCGGCTAACGATGGTTAGCTACTTTGCTCGTCGGCTGCCAACAAACCGCTCTCCACATGCACGGCTTCACGCTGCGTGTCCTCTCCGCCGTTTCACGCCGCCAGTCTGTGCTCGTCTGTTCGGCCGTTTCTGCGGGAACCGGTGCTCGGTCGTCCCGTGGTTCCGTGTCTCTCCCCACCCGTTATCTCGTGCCAGACCGTTTTTCTAGTTGAGTGAGGCCCCGCTCGCGCCGCGGCCTGTCGCACAATCAAAGATGGCAGACTGGAGTTGCCAGATTTATTCCCTCACATCCCCCTTTCTAAGATTCAACCTGGGCAGGTGCTCAGGCAAACTATAATAATTATCAGTTATTCAAATAAGGTGCTGTTGTTTTAAGGCCTAAATTCAGATGACTATTTTATAATAACAACACTAACAATAATAAAAGAGACAGTAATTGTATATATTAATAAAGGTGAGATGCAACCCACATAAACAGCCTTCCTTTAGATGTTTGCAGCTGATGATTACATTACAGAAGAGATGGTATTACATCTTTCTAGCAGATTTTTTTTAGAGTACATTGAAGGCCCTTTTTTAGTAAGGGGCATAAAAGTGCAAAAAAGAACCAGATTCAAGGCATAACTTGGGCAACAATGCCTCTATTCAGGTGACTATTTTATTATGAAATTCTAAAAACATATACAATAAATGCAGATGTTAATATGTGCTACCTACATGTGGCAGCACAAACCTGTTCACCTTTATTAGACGCGGGATAATTGCAAGTGATAAATGCATTACAGACAAGCAAGTATGAGTTGGGTTTTCTTTTTTTTAATATTTACAGAACAGGAAAAAATCCAGATTGTTTAGAGTCCTAATGTATTTTAAAGGTGTTGTCTGAAAGGGGACACAAAAGTTCAAAAGTATTGATTCAGAAGGCTATTTTATGATGAAGTTCAAAAACCATACATAATACCCGTGCATCTTAAAATAAAGCTGAGTTGCAACCCATGTGCAGCAGCACAAAGAGCCTTTTTTCAGGGTTCAGTCCACAGTAGCTACACAGCATTAGCCTTGAATAGATGCAGGATGATTGCAAATTATGACTGCATTACAGAAGAGCAGGTATCACTGCTTATCCAAAAAACACTTGTGGAGTTCCCACAAGTATAATGAAGGTGCTTTTTGGTACAGGAGGCACAAAAGTTAAAAAAGATGTCAGTTAATAAGTCAGCACAAACAGCCTTCTTCAGGGTGTAACTGATAGTAGCTACATAGTAGTCATCTTTAGAGATCATTGCAAATGATTGCAAATTATCCATCCATCCATCCATTATCTGTACACTGCTTAATCCTCTCTAGGGTCGGAGGGGGCTGGAGCCTATCCCAGCCGACTCAGGGCAAAGGCAGGGGACACCCTGGACAGGTCGCCAGTCTATCACAGGGCTACATATAGAGACAATAAAGCACACTCTCATTCACACCTACGGACAATTTAGAATCATCAGTTAACCTCAGCATGTTTTTGGACTCTGGGAAGAAGCCGGAGTACCCAGAGAAAACCCACGCATGCACAGGGAGAACATGTAAACTCCACACAGAAAGATCCCAGGCGTCCTAGCTGGGACACGAACCGGGGATCTTCTACTTTAATTGCATTAATTGTTTATACAGCTGAATAATTACAGTGTGTAAGGTATAACTGATCAGAACTATGAAGTGATTTTTCTATTGATCCAGTGACTGGTACTAGAGGATCTGCACCAACAGGAATAAAAACGTGGCCTGAAACACTCAATTGTTGTTGTTGCATTTAATGAACAACAGTACAATTGAATGTTTTTATGGTTTTAAAATTTTCTTGAGTTTCACTTTTTTTTTGCTTCCCAGTAATTTAATAAAAGAGAAATAGAAACTATTTCACAGTTTAACATACAATGATGTGGTCAGTTGCTGATGTATTTTAGTTAGCATACTGCTAAAACATTCTTGAGTATTTTTGTGAATGATGTTGGACTTTTAATCTTAATTTCACTTTCATTTTGCTTTGTTTTGTTTGGCTTTACTCTCCAGATAATTGTTGTTATTTTGTCTTCTCTGCAATCTGCTTTGAAAACACTAATTTTAAAAAGTGCTTTTTAAATAAAGTTATTATTAATAATAACAAGATACAATTAAAAAAATGAAGTGAGCAACCTGTCAAACATGACTTAACAAAATCTCAAATATCTTAGTGCATTGAGAGCCATTAGACGACTTTAAACCTCGGCTTCTCCAAACCTGGCAACCCAAATGTCAACGAGTCACGCGTGGATGAATCTTGTTCCGGGGTCTACCGGTGGCTGGGAGGAGGCGGTTTGCTTGAAGTCTCTCAAGTTGAAATCAAAAATATCCACTGACATTTTCATAGTTATTGTTATTTCATTAAAAATAATGTTAAACTACTCTATCTATCTATCTATCTATCTATCTATCTATCTATCTATCTATCTATCTATCTATCTATCTATCTATAGAGTCATATATTTTAAGATTCTAGATGGATTATATACAGTATAACCTGATATGCCTTAAGTATAATACAACTTGTTCCCTCTAAAACACAGATGCACAGTTTACTTTCTTATTGACTTTAAATTGATGGAACTGAATGACAAAAATGGCGTACAAAACCAAGAAACAGCTTTCTGCAGCTTTCTAGATTTTCTGATATATTTTTATTTTGTTAACAAAACCAATGGGAAACATAAACATATCCTTAAGAGGATTTTTAAAAAATCATTTTAAAGGAAATCCTGTGTCAGTGTCTCTGCTTACCTTCTATGTTTCAATAATTTTCATACAAATGACAAAAGATATAAAACAACAGGCCTTTTTTTACCACAAGTTTTTGTTGTTGTTGTTTAAAGTCTTGATTGTTCATATGTATAGGCAATAATCACATGACACAGTGCTATTCTTAAATTTAAAATGATAATTAAAAAGCTGCCTTAGCTGCTGATTTTAACTTCATGAAACACAGGAGGGGAATTCCTCATCACATGCTCCCAGTGTGATACAATGAGACACACTGGGTCTGTACAATACATGTGGCTTTTTTAAACAAAACATGAGGTCAATTCTGAAGCCACCATTAGATGGCATTGCAGACCAGTACATTACCTTAGTTCAGGGTCCAGCCTGGATATGAAGTTATGCAATACAAACTGCCAGGGATGTAAAGGTACATTTACAGAAGCACTGTATGAACCATTCTGGGTCAGTGTTACCTGAATGTGTCTGGTTTGTTTGTGGTTACACTGCAATAAGGAAAATATATGAAATGTGGTGCATCAATTAGTAGAAAATAGGTAGATATGCTCACTTATGCATGACCTTATTACACATATTACATGACTACTAAAGAACTGTCTTGACATTTCATCTACTTTAATTAATCTATTGGTAAATCCATCCCTCCATCCATCTTCTACCGCTTATCCAGGGCCGGATCACGGGTGGAGCAGTCGAAGCGGAGAGGCCCAGACTTCCCTCACTCGAGACACTTCCTCCAGCTCTTCCAGTGGGATCCCGAGGCATTCCCAGGAAGCCAGCCAAGAGACATAGTCCCTCCAGCGTGTCCTAGGTCTTCCCCAAGGCCTCTTCCCGGTGGAACATGCCTGGAACACCTTCCCAGGGAGGCGTCCAGAAGGCATCTGGAACAGATATCCAAGCCACCTCAGCTGACTCCTCTCGAAGTGGAGAAGCAGCGGCTCTACTCCAAGCTCCTCCCTGGTGACTGACCTCCTCATCCTAAGGGTGCGTTCAGCCACCCTACTGAGGAAACTCATTTTGACCACTTGTATTCAGGATCTTGTTCTTTCAGTCATGACCCAAAGCTCATGAGCACAGGTGAGAGTCGGAACGTAGGGTTAGGATTAGGGTTATTTGTAAATTGTTTGAAGATTGCTTTTCTTGTATCTGCACCATCTTTTATTGCTATATCAATTATTACAATCATGAACATAACTACCCCCAAGTCAGCTGTTTATTACACGGTAATAACCACATCAGACATGAAGTAAGTATTAATCACACACCACTATGCTACATATGTCCTATCCAGCAATGCATTTGGATTCTGTAGGAAAGCTGGAAGGTTGTTCCTTTTAACAGGCAAACAAGACCAAAGCAGCAGCTGACAGAACCAGACGGCACAGAAAAGATCCACTAGGTTTGTGCTCATCACACAGTCTGGTCTGCATGAGCTGGGTTACATTAAATCCATTTAAAACAAACAAACAAAAAAAAAAGCAGTTGTGAAAAGATGTGAAAATCTGGCAGCGAGAGTGCCAGAAAAAATGTATTAAATAATTGTGTAATACTGTAACATTCAAAAGCTGCAAAATTGTTAAAATAATAGAAAATATCTGTAAAATAATAATATTTCAATAAAATAGAACAGATGTTTATTGTCATTGCATTTCTGCAGTGAAATTCTGGTGGTACTTTGCAAACAGCTAAATAAATTTTAAAAAAAGAGAAAAAACAAGTTTTAAAAACAATAAACAGCTTTTTAAAAAAAACAACAACAACAGACATCCTTAAAATTAGATTATTAAATTATTATTAAGGTTCTTATGTTTAGTGAGGTAGAATAATTCCAAATATGTAAACAGATTGTATTATTTATTGCACATATAGTCTGTTCTAGATGCCTGTGTTTGTGGAAGGGGGACGGGGTAGGGTGATTGAGGCTACGGCTCTTGGGAAAAAGCTGTTTCTTTGCTAGTCTGTGTCTTTACAGTGCAGTACCTCTTCCCCGACGGCAGAGGATCAAACAGGGAATGTTCCGGGTGGCTGTTGTCTTTGCAGATGGCCTGTGCTTTTCTCTGTAAGCAGTTAACATACACAGAGTCCAAGCCAGGGAGCTCAGCTCCTACAATCCTCTGTGCTGTCTTCACCACCCGAGACAGATCTTTTCTATCCTCTGCTGTGCAACTGTTGTACCACACTGTGGTACATCTTAACTGATGTAAATGAAGCAAAACTATGTAATTGTACTGCCATGAATTGTAAAAGAACAAATTTTAAAAACAATAAAATTTGTTCTTTACTCTTCATAAAAATATTTATATTTGATGAGGACATAGTATAAAGTTTTCACCTGTTCTTGTTTTTCATTCAGTCTGTTTCAATCCTTTTTTTCTGGGATTTTACTACATATTAGATGTAGTTATAATTAAACAAAACAGCAAACAACTGTGAAATGGCATTTTAAAAGTTATTTACCATTTTAAAAAATGTTAATATATATATTTTTCTCATAATTAATGGCTAATACCTGTAAAATGACAACATTCGTTTCTGATTTAAATGCAGGAAAATGATTTTATGGTCAGACATTGCAAAAGAATAATTTCCTATATATAGATTTTATAATTTGGACATTATGTTTACGATGTAGAACTATATTTATATGAGCACAATTAGATATTTTCCAATAAAAAGGTACAAAAAATCTCCATCTGTGCGACTGAATACATCGACTCTAATGTAGAAATACACTGTACAGTAGACTGTAGCACTCTGACTGTCTGTTAAATAGACATAAATTTAAAAGAGAAAAAGAAAAGTTTGCAGCATTTTAAAATCAAATAATCCAAATCCACCTTTCAGGTTTTTCCATGTAATCCTGCAAGTATTCATTGTGTTAGTCACTGCTGCACATTTTAAACAAGCAGCTGTGACACTGAGTAAATATAGCAGTTATCCGACCTTTGGCAGTGACTTAATGCACACACCCAGAGGTTTAATCCTCGGGTGATTACTGAGGTTTTTTAATCTTTTTACTCACTTATTTTCATGCAACTGAGAACTACTGCAAGATATTCTACAAAGTTCGGTTTTGGTGTTAATGAAAGTGAGCCAGACACTTACAAAAATACTATTTACACTGTTAAAAGAACCTCTGACTTGTTTTGAGTTGTTTCCGAATCAAAACTTCTGCATAACCTGGCAAATCAATTGGTAGAATGATAAGAAAAAACATTTATGTGGTTGTATTGATTTATTATTCAGTGCTGTTTGTTACATATCAGTGCAACTGCTGCTTTACTTGATGCAAATTTTTTTTTAAAAACAGAAAAAAGTATCATTCTTAGGACAAACCAATCTTTGTTAATCCTCCCTCAAATTAAATGCAAAGTTGAGTTTAGCGATGAAAAGAAACAGTTTTGCATCAGAACTGAAAACATATATAAAAATCAACGCTAAAAACAAAGTTTCACAGCTTTACCAGATCATGTACATAACTAAAGACACGTAGATTAATTCAGGTGTGATAAAACTTTCAGGTTCTGTAACTTCTAGACTCTGAGCCAGTTTTATTTATATAGGTAAACTCAAACAATTACATTAGTATAAAGAGAACAGAACTAAAATCATATAAATATGGCTTTACTATGCAGTATCAAAATGGCTTTGCCAGTGACCTGTGCGTACTATGTAAGCACTGCCTCTTCTCAGCCTTCTTTATCATCATGTTCTGGTATTGCAAAAAAACACATGACATATATTTTCAACGCTTATTTGATCAGTTTTCCTGAACAAGGTTTGTTCAAGTTGCAGTCTTCTGATATAATCCATTCAAATTACAAGCTACACATAAGCATCCTCCATCATTTTAAACACTGAAAATCCAAATGTATCAGTTATTTATCTGCACACATATATAAAACAGTAAGAATATTTTTAAAGGCATTGTAGAGAAGATGTTAGAAGCCAAGAATGGTTGATGAACATACTCTCCTTAAGGAATAGAAAAAGGCAAAAGAAATGCATTGTATGTAGTCATCGTGATACATTCTGTCAAAGCAAAACCAACAGTGAGCTATAAGATAAAAGAGAGTCTTTCAATCATAAACTCCTACAACTATTCAGTAAGAAACAGGCAGATTATTTTTGTGAATTGGACATTTATGAAAAAAAGCTTTCAGTTAATGAGCTGACCTTAGAAGTTATCATACAGTTACATCATTGACTAATATATCAATATACTTTCCATTTCAGACGTTGGTGTAGTTCAGTGCAAAAAATTGCTGAACAAGCATTAAAAGAGCAATCACAGAAGAAATTGACTGGTTAGGAACTTTTCACCATTGCAGGTAGGTGCTCTTTAATCCTGTCCAGCAATGCAGCTGGATCCTGTAGGACAGCTGGAAGGTTGTCCCTGTTAGCGTAGGCAGCCAAGCCCACAGCAGCAGATGACAGAACCAGAGGCCACATAAAGGATCTCTTGGGTTCAAGCTCATCACAGGGTCTGGTCTGCATGGGTTTAGCCACTCTCTCCCACTGGGTGAGGATGGCCTGTCGGGCTCCGGCCCACCTTCCTGGCCCTCTGAGACGATACTGGTACGGTGTGCAGGGACCGAACATCACGTTCAGTCCAACTCTGGGGTCAGTCAGCAGCATCCTGAAGATGTTGGGTCGAACCCCCACCAGCTCGGCTATCTCATCCATGTAGCTCACATAGTCGACCTGGATGGTGTGTCTCTGACTGGTGACATACCTGAAAATGAGACCCGAGTTGAACATGTGTAGAATAAAACCTGGTGCTCTACAGGTCTTAAATATGTAAGGAATTACAGAGTTGAGTGAATCCACTTCATTACCTTCTAGCCATGGTCTCCTGCTTACACTGGATATCTTTTTGCATAGCAGCCATTGAAGGAAGCTTTAGGCAGCCTGTTTGGAAGGGGACACGGTTGTTTAATTTAATAAACAAAATAATTCTGTAAAAGCCTAAGTGATGAGAAAAAGTACATTTTTTAAAATAACTTATTTTACCTTTAAAGACACGTGTGGCCCATCTGGCCTGCATCTCAGAGATGGGCATAATGGCTCCCAGTGGTTGCACTAAACCAATGATAGACAGCGTGGGCCGGTCCAGCTCAGGAGGAAACACATACTTGTACAGAGATGCTTTGTTCTCAGTCACTGAGACCACATTTGAAGCCAGGAAAGGAAAGGAAAACCGGTAACCTGTGGCAAAAACCTGCAAGACAGAGGCTTGTGTCAGTCATACAGTGCCTATAAAGAGAATAATGCTGCCACCACCATGCTCTGTGATGACATGCATTGTTGGGTTTTTTATATCTATCCCCTGACTTATGTCCTTTATACTTATAACCTTTTCTCGGAGTTGCTTGGAGAGTTCTTTTGTCTTCATGCTGTAGTTAAACTCAAGTGTACCAATTCACCAGTGACTGGACCGTCCAGATACAGGTGTCTTTGTATTACAATCCCTTTGGGCAAATTCACTGCACTCAGATGATGTGTATTTTACTGATTGTGACTTCTAGCACTAATTAGTTGCACCTATATTAAATTAGGTGAGTCACTTTAAAAGGGGCGATTATTTATGCTATTACTTATTTCATGTTTTTTATTGACATTGCTTTGTGCAAGTGTGTTTTCACTTTGACACGCAAGAGTCTTTTTTATGCGTTTCTATCCCAAAAGTCAAATGAAATGGCTGTGATTTAATGTTGAAAAACAATCTAAGTCAGCTGAATACTTTATACATGTACTGTGAAACTGCTTGCCAATTGTAGTTTTTTTAAATCAGTCAATTAAGCGTAGGGAGGGCAGAAAAAAAGTGGGTGAGTGTTTGTGTATGCACAAACTTACCACCAGGTCAACGTCTTCCACTACACTTCCATCATCAAACTCCACACTGGAACCTTGAAATCTGCGGATGTTGGGTTTCACCTGAACTGTTCCGGAAAGGATGCGGTTGGGAAGCTCATCATTCACGGTGGGATGTTGGCTGAAGATCCTGAAATTTATGTCCACTCTGGTTAAGTATATTCCTGCAATTTAATGAGTACTGCAGGTGTTTTAATCAAAACAAGGCAAAGAGGGTAAAGCTCCATCAGTAGCATCATGCACAGAACAAATAGTTCTATAATTTTGCTATAAAGCCATGCAAATAGTAATGCCATTAAGCTTGATCTTAAGATCATGCTAAAAAGAAATGCACTAAAGTCATTTAAATTAAAATGTTTTACTATATTACAACATAACATGCATATATAGACATAATTATGTAAGTACAATACCTGTGCTTTGGCTTCAGATTGTACAGAGCATGATCAAATCTGTGGTTGAGTCGGCTCTCTATCAAAGAACACATCAAACCGAAAGGAAAGACTTTCTGTGCAAACCCTGCGATCCTATTGAAGTTCAGGTCGACGGGAACCCCGTTATCCCCGACTCTGTTCATAACCCAGGCTCCCCTTCGAGTGCTCAGGTAAAGCTTAACAGGAAAGAAATGGTTGTTAGTTAATCAAAATAGTTTGAAAGTATGCTTTGAGTCTCAAATATTAATATTTAAATGAAGCATTCAGAATGTGCATTCAAAATATAGTCTTATCTGCAAGTTAAAACAGTGCAATATCATCCATGCTGTACATTGAACTGGAAATACCTTTCAAATTTTGAAGCGCTTTGTTTGGGTCGCAAACTACTTTAATCACGTTTATTGACTTGTGCAGTTTTACATGCAATAAATTGAACATACTGGCTTGAACACCTTCTTTGTTTTTGTTTTATCGCAATTATTTGGCATTTTCACCTTCATTAGAGAGTCACAGTGGAAAGAGACGGGAAATTGTGGGAAATAAATGAGGAATGCTATGCAGTCCAGGTCTGGGCTGGTTGGAAATCGAACTGGGGGACTCACTGACTTGAGGGCATTTGGTTTCTGCTCTAACTGAGTTGTTGGGCACTCGCATTTACCTTTAATTCATATGACAAGCTCTGCAAATGCGTTACATTTTGTTTTTACCCAGAATTTTTGGACCACACCCTAATGGTAAAGATGATTTTTTTTTCTATTAAGTAATGTGGAGAAACTGTAATGTAGCACTTCAAACCTGTGCATTATGAATGATTTGTACATTTAAAGAAATCACTCATCTACATATGCGAGAATCTGTGCAAAATCTTCATTCTTACATTAGAATTTTACCCATGGAAGATGGGCTTGGTTTTTATATAGATATGTGAAGTATCATTACATTCCACTTCCTGTGTAATATCTGAATTCCAGCATTTGGGAGAATCTGTACATTATAAACAGTATTTATGCATATTTTTGTGTATTTTTATTTTCTGTCGAGGTTCCTAACATCCTCCTCTCCTGCTGCAAATTTCCCCACTGTGCGACTGTTAAAGTCTTATCTTATAGGTGTGTAACTATCTCAGTCCAACCTGCTTGGTAAATCTGCTCAGCTCCACTGCTAGGTCTCCTCCAGAGTTTCCGATTCCAATCACTACAACCTTTTTATTCCGCCACTCTTCGGGCGTCTTGTAGTCTCTGCTATGGAAATACTTTCCCGTGAAAGTGTCGATGCCTGAGAGAAAATAAGACAGAGATTTGTAACAGCTGCAAGCAGATAGACACTGAAGCTTTGCCCTCAAAACACAGTTCAGGACATTACACTGACAACACTTATCACTGCAAATGTTGTCGCTATATGGTGCTATAAAACCACTTTGTTACCTGCTAAATGCTCAGTCATACTGTGTCAAAGGTCGGCTGTTAAACAACATAATGCTCTTGTCATGCTGCTGCATCACAATCAGGACTACCTGCTATTGGGAGAACTTTATAAGTAGGAGTCGACTATTGTGTTGTTTTTAAAGGTAGATAAAGTAGCAATCAAGGAGATTGATGAGTGACATTTGTAACTGATTTATATTTGCAGTGAAATGGAAAATCCTTGTGTTTTTCCTTCACTGCTGATAGATTATTGATTTGCACAAGTAACCAATCAGATGTGCTGTGGGCTACACATACAGCAGCATCAAAGCCAAAGTGGTGCATTAAATTCACTTATTCCATCATGAATCAGTTGAAATATGAAAAGAACAAATCTTTAAGGAAATACTGAATATTGGATGTGATAATCAGTTTATCTGTATTTATAGGATGTAACTGTTACCCGGGAAGTCATGGAGAGGCAGGTTGGGGTGGCAGTGATGTCCAACACAGATCATCACGGCATCAAAAATGTGTCGATCCTTTTTGCCTTCTTTGTTCTCTGTTTCAACATCCCACTGGCCTGAATGGGAAAAATCTGATCTCTGCTTCACCTGCAAGACTTTGGTCTGAACAACACAAAGACACAAGAGAGATTGCAGAGCCATTAAATCGTCACATTTCCTCATCTGTTGTCCTAAACATGAGAATAAAAGTGATGAGAGAAGGTAATGTGGGAAGCGAATGAATCACCCTTACATTGAAGCGTATGTGCTTGATGAGATTGAAGTGGTCGGCATACATCCGGAAGTAGTCCATGATGAGGGAGTGGTGCATGAAGTTCGGGTAGTGTGCGGGGATGGGGAAGTCGCTGTAGCACATCATCTCCTTGGAGGTGTTGATGATGACAGAGTGGTAGATGCTGGCCCGGTCAGACTCCGGATTCTCCTGCGATAACAGCCAGAGTGAGAGAAAAAAAAAACATCACAATCTCTTATCAAATATAAAGAAAAGTCCAACCTGCACACTGCGTCACCCACCTTAAACCTCCACAGGCCTCCGATGTCATTGCTGCTTTCAAAGCAAACAGGCTCCAGCCCTTCATCCAGGCAGCACTTGATGCAGGCCAGACCTGAGCTGCCTCCTCCAATCACTGCCACGCGACGAGTCATACTTCAAATCTATGAAAGGTCAATCGAACAGTTTGAATCCAGAATGTTTTATGAATTTGTCTTAGAGAACAATAAAATTTTCTAAAGCCAGTACAGAAAGGTTTTTAAGACACTATTCTCTGATACGTAAATGCAAATAAAAGCCATGCTAATAAACTGTTAACAGAAAGATTATTCAATGACCTCAAGGCAACAGACTTTGGTCTGATTATTATTTATAATCAAATCATAATTTATTTTAAATGTGAAGGTCTTTCTTGCACTCAGCTATCACAATGCACTCTTGCACCATGGACTTTATTCAGTTTTTATTGTTTTTCTATTTCATTGTTTTACATCTATTTTATTATTCTATTTCTATTTTATGGTGGCACCATTAAGTTGAGTTGGAACTAAGCACAGAGAATTTTATTACTGGTGATGATGTTACATTGTTACAGAGTACAGGACAATAAAGAATCTTGAAATCTTGAAATCTATTTATGATGGATTTTGTAATAAGGCTGAACTTCTTCCCTTAACTAAAACTACTAAAGCATCTCTTCTCCTGGGCTATTTAAAGCCAAACTACTATTTAAAAGACTAGAACTTCATTTAGAATCAACATAAGCATTAATAACCTCGAAGATAACAATCTAAACAGGATGGTTGCTGAAAATGGGCAACTCTGGTCTAGCTCAGTTGTTTTAAAATGTTTTGTCACAAGTTTACATGTGATTTCAATTGTATAAATTATATAAACAAGATTAATTAAAACGCAAAAACTCTGTGACTTGTTGCTCACAGAGGATGCATGGATGCATACTCTTTGCAAAGACGATGCATCCATGCAGGAAGTGGGACACAAGTCTGTTTTTTTCTACCCTTACGCGCGGATTAAATCAGACTTTCCTCTATTCCGAGTCAGCCTGCTTTTTTTACTGCTGATTTGAGCCACACGACCAAAGACTTACCAACGTGAAGTTTCACCAATAGTTAATGTGTGACTGCTGCTCCTAGACAGCGAGTTTAGCAGCCATCCGAGCTGCGATGGTCGCCAAAACTTTCCAGCCTACAGGGCGAGTTTTGCGCTCAGTGTATTTCACACAGATGCACCCAAAAGTCACAATCCAGTATCCAGATGTCTTACCTTTCTGCAGGTCGAGTCGAGAAACAGCTTCTCCGTGTTGCACTTACGCAGTCTGTGGCTGCACGTAGCTCAGTGGGGGGAGTGAAGCTGCTTGTGTTTATCGGTCTCCTGAACTGACCCTTGGTCCACTGCAGCGTCACAGTTACTTAACTGGAAGAAGAGCACACAGACCAAACGCCACAGTTTGACAAAACATCCCATTACATGCTACATTTAACAGTGTGCGGTCGATTTCACGAACCCGACCGGCTTTGTATGTTTGGAAATGAAGAAGGAGCAAGAGAAGCTCATACCTGACATGTATTTTGATGAGAAACTATGGTTTGGGAATGTTTTTTAATGGTTTGCACAGGTTTATTTATATGGAGTAATGCAGATGAATGGTGACGGTTTGTTACAAGTTTGCTGCAGACCTTTGCATGACAAAGCAAGGCCCAGTATTGCAAAATTAAAGTGATAAGTTAAAACTAATCACTGGATGTAGTGAAAGTACCTCCATGTGCAATGATGCAGAATCATTAGCTATGAATTTTTCATCCTTGTGTAGAAAGACTCTTTGAAAGTCTTGTCCAGCAGTCAAGTTGGATTCTGTTAAGATTTTTTTTTTGCTGTAAAATGAGAGTCACTGCAAGATTTGTTCATTTATTTTTACTGCAGCCATTTTTATCTTAACCATATGTTGAGCAACCACAAGGATCAGTGATGGTCCTTGAATGTTTTTTATTGTCATAATGAAGTTTTCTGACAAACAGGCTCCACCTGGTACAAACATTTTGGTCAGCTATTCATGAAAACATTAAACTGGTCCTCAAGTTGAATATCCCATTCTGACCAAGCCTGTTTGTCCTAGGCGATCCTCTCCCTCTAAAAGCCCTCCCTTCAGCACAGGCAGAGTGAGTGCAAACATCCCTCATGCTTGGAAGGACACTTACAGTCTCAGAATGGAAGACAACAACATTACCACCAGTCAGGGTGTGGTTCTCACAGTTGGGCTTAGTGGCAGCTCATGAGGGTCTCTCTTATAGACTAACTAACCAGGTTGGGAGATACCATGCGAAGTGGGGAAACTACATCTCATTCATTAAGGAACCCTGACATTTCTGTGGGCCGAATAATGAGCTAACTACTGCTGGAACAATTTTTTTTCTCATTACACATATTACATGACTACTAAAGAACTGTTTTGACATTTATCTACTATCAAGTGCTTCTCACTGTTGTGAGTTTTAACCTGCAGTCCCCACTTGAAAGGGCAGCTTGCTTCAGGAGATTGTACTGGAATTCACTCAATGACCAGGGTTAAGCTTTCTTTCATTTCCTTCTTTTATTTCTGAATGTTTCCCCAGCTCAATACAGGTGAAAAACCTTAACACAAATACAAATAAATTCAAGTAAATGTAACCCAAGAAACCAAAGACAAGTTATCTGCATAGCAACAGCACTCCAGCAGCACAACACACAGTTCTTTAACCAATAAACATAACCCAGAATAAGTACTTAATGTTTAAACTACTAAAAATAAACCTTAAGCCCTAATCATTTATACTGTAACAGAGTTGTATAACTATCTCAGGTCACATCGCTCTGGTACCTCATCTGAACTGCATCGGTTATGTTTACTGGTTAAAGAACACACAGAGTGGTGTGTCCGTAGCACTGCTTGTCCTCTCTGTCGGGAGTAACATTTTGTTTGTTTGTTCAGCTGCTTTAAGTCGAGTGTAGCCTTTGATTGTCCTATGCTTGAATTTTGTAAAAAAACCAAAAAAAAACAGATTATGTGTCAGGCTGCTTCCGCGCATTCGTTGAATGGAGCGATAGGAGACCAATATTCTTTAGTTCAAAATGATTTATTACACCAGAGTAAATGTGCAATACAGAGCTCCGGGTCTGAGTGCCTTTCCCTAACCAACAACAAAGTGTTCAGTCAGTTTGAGCAGAATCAGACAGCCTGTCTCTCCATTGACCTAATCATTTATACAGTAACAGAGTTGTATAACTATCTCAGGGAGTCTTTTGTTGTTGAAACTGCTGCTTCTGGGATCGGTTCCTCCTTCGGTCCGGTAGAGGTCACATCGCCCTGGTACCTCATCTGAACTTCATCTCCTGTAAGACAAGTTATCTGCATAGCAACAGCACTCCAGCAGCACAACTCCTTCTACTAGTGTTTTTTTTTTTACTCACGTGTATTACACAGCTATATTCATCTATGGTGATCTCACACGCATAAGCTTATCCTTAGTCAGTGGCTTCTTTCTTACACGGGAGTAGGAACAGAAACTCTCTCCTACAAGTACGTTGAGACCTTCTTTATAGTTCACGCTGAAAGATGACTGCAATGAGCACATTTAACTTTTTATATCCCACAATTTACACTTGTAAGCTGTAGTTATCTTGTACCTTTGGTGTCCGATGTTCTGTCTCCTAGGTCAAACATTATTTAAATCTGGGGCTTGTCATCCCTAAGCCAAAGGTTAACTTTTGAGTAATATTGAGTTGTGATAGGATAAGAAATGGACCCTCTCCTCCATGAGATGTGGGTTGTTTTTTCACTCCTTAATAAGTAACTAATGACCTGTTGTATATGTAAACCCCTTCCCCTATATAACTGGATGAAAGAACCCATTTCAGTGTGGATTCCATCTGGCTTGAATCTCACCCAGGCAGATCATGGTGCCTGAAGATCCTGTGCGTGTTTCAATAAACTTTTACATATAACAAGACAGTATCGGCAGAGAATTTCTTCATCCCTCTTCACATCATCGCTACAAAATATCCCGCATACCCAAAGTAATATTTATGTCAAGCATTAACAGATTATGGACATCCAAAGGATTTTTTAGCATAAAACAGCAACAACAAAATGTCAGAAATTAGCTCTGCAAGCATAATAGCTAAAGCACTTCACCTTTCAGACCTTTTCACAAATAGACGTGTTATCAATTACCAATTTTAGAACTGTTAAGAACTGGGAATTAGCTCACAAATTATTTTGACCTCACAATACCATGTTATTATTTAAGGCACTTTAGTTTACATGCTGAATGTTAAATGTGTGTAAACAGTCCTTTTTCAGCCTTTTTGCTCCGTGGCATCCAGTGTCTTTTTGACATCTGTAGTTGTACCTTAAGCATACTGTCTTTTCTAAGTCTTGCTGGGTGCAGGAGTTGAATACGAGCGAAGTAAACTGGCTGGTACCGGGTTGGTAGTTGGACCTTGTGTGATGGCGTCAGCTTCTCATCAGGGATGGCAGGGCTGGTGCAGGCATGAGTTTTCACTGTAGTGTCCCCTTGGATTTCTTTCATCAATGAAGCAGAGAGTTTCAAACGGGTGTCAATTTAATTCGTACTCTCGACGAGCACCATACGCCATGGGCATCATGAACACCATGTACTTGCACCTTGCACCGTGAAAACTACAGAACAAAACAGAAGAAATACAAAACGCTTCACTGTAGTTTCACAAATACTTCACATATAAATCATGTTCACGTTTTAATCATGTTTACCCAATACAAATCATTTTAACCAAATTATAACGATGAAATGTGAAATTAAACGTTTCAAAACTATTATGACAAGTGTATCACATGCTTCTTTTAAATACAGTATACTGTAATGAGTGTCACTGTGTTGGAGGAGGGAGGGGGAGAGAGTAGTGGAGGACTGGACCAGTGATCACATGAATGAGCTGCACCTGGAGAGAGGTGGGTTGGAAAGGAAGCAGGTGTGAAAAGTGTGTGTGAGCAGGTGCAATTGAGAGAGAGTGGGGCCTCGTGATTGTCTCGAGGTGGAAGCTGAGCCGGGGAGAGTTGTAAGCGGCACTCAGGATCCGGGGGTGGGTGCCGTTCGCATGCTGTTTAGGGCTGCCGACGGCGAAGATAGGCAGCGGGGCCGTAGGTACAGGTTCCTGTGCTAGGCAGGGCCAAGAGGATAGAATTAGCGGGGACATAGGAGTGCTTTTGTCCCGCTGCACGTGGAGGCGCCTCATTCCGCTGGACCAGCGGCTTCCCCCACAACTGACTCTAATGCCAGGCCAGCACTAACACTCCAACCCCAGGGGAGGGTCTTGAATCCGGGGACAGTTGAGTCCAGTTTTTAACCATTATTAATTATATTTGTTTATCTTTAAAGGTGTCATCTTTATACTCTTTAATGTTAAATGCATCTGATTTTAAACATAGCAATAATGGTTGTAGGGCTGGGCTGGGAAACCACTGAATGAACTTAATCTCCTATGGTGTGTCCGTGTGTTGCCCCTGTGTGGTGTGCGGTGGTAGTGATTTATTTCAGCGTGCAGTGCAGTGTCTCTGTGTGCCCTAAGGGGGTGAGTCTAGTGTGGGTTGTAGTGTAGTACAGTGTGCAGTGCCTTGAGGGGGTGTACTTTGCGTAGGGCAAGTGTGTCAGCCCATACGCTCATTAGGCTCATGGGGGCATCATTATAGGAGAGAATCAGTCTCAGGCAGGGTCCCATATACGAGTGTGCACCATTACTTGTTGTATGCTAATATTAATAATAAAGTATTGTATTTGTATTTATTTGGTCGGCTTCCCTCTCCTTTATAAATATTCTGCTCTCTACACTCTTTCAACCCAGACCATCAACCCAAATCATGTACATAACTTAAGATGCGTAGATTAATTTGGGAGTGATTAAAAACTTCAGGTTCTGTAACTTCTAGAGTTTGAGCCAGTTTTATTTATATAGTTAAACAATTACATCAGTATAAAGAGAACAGAACAAAAATCTCGTGAATGTGGCTTTACTATGTAGTTTCAAAATGGCTGTTCCCTCACCTTGTGCACTATCTCTTCTCAGCCTCCTTTATCATCATGTTCTGGTATTGCAAAAAAAAAACATAACATATATTTTCAAAGCTTATTTGATCAGTTTTCCTGAACAAGGTTTGTTCAAATTGCACTCTTCTGATATAATCCATTCAAATTACAAGCTACACATAAGCATCATCCATCATTTTAAACACGGAAAATCCAAATGTAACAGTTATTTATCTGCACACATATATAAAACAGTAAGAATCTTTTTTTAAAAGCATTGTACAGAAGATGTTAGAAGCCAAGAATGGTTGATGAACATACTTTCCTTAAGGAATAGACAAGGCAAAAATATACAAAATAACAAAATACATTCTGTCAAAGCAAAACCAACAGTGAGCTATAAGATAAAAGAGAGTCTTTCAATCATAAGCTCCCACAACTATTCAGTAAGAAACAGGCAGAACATATATGTGAATTGGACATTTATGAATAAAAGCTTTCAGTTAATGAGCTGACCTTAGAAGTTATCATACAGTTACATTATTGACTAATATATCAATATACTTTCCATTTCAGACGTTGGTGTAGTTCAGTGCAAAAAAATTGCTGAACAAGCATTAAAAGAGCAATCACAGAAGAAACTGACTGGTTAGGAACTTTTCACCATTGCAGGCAGGTGCTCTTTAATCCTTTCCAGCAATGCAGCTGGATCCTGTAGGACAGCTGGAAGGTTGTCCCTGTTAGCGTAGGCAGCCAAGCCCACAGCAGCAGATGACAGAACCAGAGGCCACATAAAGGATCTCTTGGGTTCAAGCTCATCACAGGGTCTGGTCTGCATGGGTTTAGCCACTCTCTCCCACTGGGTGAGGATGGCCTGTCGGGCTCCGGCCCACCTTCCTGGCCCTCTGAGACGATACTGGTACGGTGTGCAGGGACCAAACATCACGTTCAGTCCAACTCTGGGGTCAGTCAGCAGCATCCTGAAGATGTTGGGTCGAACCCCCACCAGCTCGGCTATCTCATCCATGTAGCTCACATAGTCGACCTGGATGGTGTGTCTCTGACTGGTGACATACCTGAAAATGAGACCCGAGTTGAACATGTGTAGAATAAAACCTGGTGCTCTACAGGTCTTAAATATGTAAGGAATTACAGAGTTGAGTGAATCCACTTCATTACCTTCTAGCCATGGTCTCCTGCTTACACTGGATATCTTTTTGCATATCAGCCATTGAAGGAAGCTTTAGGCAGCCTGTTTGGAAGGGGACACAGTTGTTTAATTTAATAAACAAAATAATTCTGTAAAAGCCTAAGTAATGAGAAAAAGTACATTTTTTAAAGAACCTCTTTTACCTTTAAAGACACGTGTGGCCCATCTGGCCTGCATCTCAGAGATGGGCATAATGGCTCCCAGTGGTTGCACTAAACCAATGATAGACAGCGTGGGCCGGTCCAGCTCAGGAGGAAACACATACTTGTACAGAGATGCTTTGTTCTCAGTCACTGAGACCACATTTGAAGCCAGGAAAGGAAAGGAAAACCGGTAACCTGTGGCAAAAACCTGCAAGACAGAGGCTTGTGTCAGTCATACAGTGCCTATAAAGAGAATAATGCTGCCACCACCATGCTCTGTGATGACATGCATTGTTGGGTTTTTTATATCTATCCCCTGACTTATGTCCTTTATACTTATAACCTTTTCTCGGAGTTGCTTGGAGAGTTCTTTTGTCTTCATGCTGTAGTTAAACTCCATCCATTATCCATTATCTATACACCGCTTATTCCTCAGTAGGGTCGCGGGGGGGCTGGAGCCTATCCCAGCCGACTCGGGCGAAGGCAGGGGACACCCTGAACAGGTCGCCAGCCTATCACAGGGCTACATATAGAGACAAACAAGCACACTCTCATTCACACCTACGGACAATTTAGAATAATCAATTAACCTCAGCATGTTTTTGGACTGTGGGAGGAAGCCGGAGTACCCGGTGAGAACCCACGCATGCACAGGGAGAACATGCAAACTCCACACAGAAAGATCCCGGGCGTCCTAACCGGGATGCGAACCAGGGATCTTCTAGCTGTGAGGCAATGCTGCTAACCATCGCGCCCCCGTGCAGTAGTTAAACTCAAGTGTACCAATTCACCAGTGACTGGACCGTCCAGATACAGGTGTCTTTGTATTACAATCCCTTTGGGCAAATTCACTGCACTCAGATGATGTGTATTTTACTGATTGTGACTTCTAGCACTAATTAGTTGCACCTATATTAAATTAGGTGAGTCACTTTAAAAGGGGCGATTATTTATGCTATTACTTATTTCATGTTTTTTATTGACATTGCTTTGTGCAAGTGTGTTTTCACTTTGACACGCAAGAGTCTTTTTTATGCGTTTCTATCCCAAAAGTCAAATGAAATGGCTGTGATTTAATGTTGAAAAACAATCTAAGTCAGCTGAATACTTTATACATGTACTGTGAAACTGCTTGCCAATTGTAGTTTTTTTAAATCAGTCAATTAAGCGTAGGGAGGGCAGAAAAAAAGTGGGTGAGTGTTTGTGTATGCACAAACTTACCACCAGGTCAACGTCTTCCACTACACTTCCATCATCAAACTCCACACTGGAACCTTGAAATCTGCGGATGTTGGGTTTCACCTGAACTGTTCCGGAAAGGATGCGGTTGGGAAGCTCATCATTCACGGTGGGATGTTGGCTGAAGATCCTGAAATTTATGTCCACTCTGGTTAAGTATATTCCTGCAATTAAATGAGTACTGCAGGTGTTTTAATCAAAACAAGGCAAAGAGGGTAAAGCTCCATCAGTAGCATGACTCACAGAACAAACAGTCCTATAATTTTGCTATAAAGCCACACAAATAGTAATGCCATTAAACTTGATCATAAGATTATGCTAGGAAGAAATGCACTAAAGTTTTTTGAATTAAAAAGTTTTACTATATTACAACATAACATGCAGATATAGACATAATTATGTAAGTACAGTACCTGTGCTTTGGCTTCAGATTGTACAGAGCATGATCAAATCTGTGGTTGAGTCGGCTCTCTATCAAAGAACACATCAAACCGAAGGGAAAGACTTTCCGTGCAAACAGTTTGGTCCTGTTGTAGCTCATGTCTCTGGGAACCCCGTTATCCCCGACTCTGTTCATAACCCAGGCTCCCCTTCGAGTGCTCAGGTAAAGCTTAACAGGAAAGAAATGGTTGTTAGTCAATCAAAATAGTTTGAAAGTATGCTTTGAGTCTGAAATATTAATATTTAAATGAAGCATTCGTAAGGTGCATTCAAAATATAGTATTATCTGCAAGTTAAAACAGTGCAATATCATCCATGCTGTCCATTGTACTGGAAATACCTTTCAAATATTGTAGCGCTTTGTTTGGGTCGCATACTACTTTAATCACATTTATTGACTTGTGCAGTTTTACATGCAATAAATTGAACATATTGGCTTGAACACCTTCTTTTTTTTTGTTTTATTGCAATTATTTGGCATTTTCACCTTCATTAGAGAGTCACAGTGGAAAGAGACGGGAAATTGCGGGAAATAAATGAGGAATGGTATGCAGTCCAGGTCTGGGCTGGTTGGAAATCGAACTGGGGGACTCACTGACTTGAGGGCATTTGGTTTCTGCTCTAACTGTGTTGTGGGTCACTCGCATTTACCTAATAAATAAAGTAATGTGGAGACACTGTAATATAGCACTTCAAACCTGTGCATTATGAATGATTTGTACATTTAAAAAAATCACTCATCTACATGTGCAAGAATCTGTGCAAAATCTTCATTTCATTCTTACATTAGAATTTCTACCCATGGAAGATGGGGTTGGTTTGTTATATAGATATGTGAAGTACCATCACATTCCACTTCCTGTGTGATATCTGAATTCCAGCATATGGGAGAATTTGTACATTATAAACAGTATTTATGCATATTTTTATGTATTTTTATTTTCTATCGAGGTTCCTTACATGTTTGCAATATCCTCTCCTGCTGCAAATTTCCCCACTGTGCGACTGTTAAAGTCTTATCTTATAGGTGTGTAACTATCTCAGTCCAACCTGCTTGGTAAATCTGCTCAGCTCCACTGCTAGGTCTCCTCCAGAGTTTCCGATTCCAATCACTACAACCTTTTTATTCCGCCACTCTTCGGGCGTCTTGTAGTCTCTGCTATGGAAATACTTTCCCGTGAAAGTGTCGATGCCTGAGAGAAAATAAGACAGAGATTTGTAACAGCTGCAAGCAGATAGACACTGAAGTTTTGCCCTCAAAACACAGTTCAGGACATTACACTGACAACACTTATCACTGCAAATGTTGTCGCTATATGGTGCTTTATAACCACGTTGTTACCTGCTAAATGCTCAGTCATACTGTGTCAAAGGTCGGCTGTTAAACAACATAATGCTCTTGTCATGCTGCTGCAGCACAATCAGGACTACCTACTATTGGGAGAACTTTATAAGTAGGAGTCGACTAATGTGTTGTTTTTAAAGGTAGATAAAGTAGCAATCAAGGAGATTGATGAGTGACATTTGTAACTGATTTATATTTGCAGTGAAATGGAAAATCCTTGTGTTTTTCCTTCACTGCTGATAGATTATTGATTTGCACAAGTAACCAATCAGATGTGCTGTGGGCTACACATACAGCAGCATCAAAGCCAAAGTGGTGCATTAAATTCACTTATTCCATCATGAATCAGTTGAAATATGAAAAGAACAAATCTTTAGGGAAATACTGAATATTGGATGTGATAATCAGTTTATCTGTATTTATAGGATGTAACTGTTACCCGGGAAGTCATGGAGAGGCAGGTTGGGGTGGCAGTGATGTCCAACACAGATCATCACGGCATTAAAAATGTGTCGATCCTTTTTGCCTTCTTTGTTCTCTGTTTCAACGTCCCACTGGCCTGAATGGGAAAAATCTGATCTCTGCTTCACCTGCAAGACTTTGGTCTGAACAACACAAAGACACAAGAGAGATTGCAGAGCCATTAAATCGTCACATTTCCTCATCTGTTGTCCTAAACATGAGAATAAAAGCGATGAGAGAAGGTAATGTGGGAAGCGAATGAATCACCCTTACATTGAAGCGTATGTGCTTGATGAGATTGAAGTGGTCGGCATACATCCGGAAGTAGTCCATGATGAGGGAGTGGTGCATGAAGTTCGGGTAGTGTGCGGGGATGGGGAAGTCGCTGTAGCACATCATCTCCTTGGAGGTGTTGATGATGACAGAGTGGTAGATGCTGGCCCGGTCAGACTCCGGATTCTCCTGCGATAACAGCCAGAGTGAGAGAAAAAAAAAACATCACAATCTCTTATCAAATATAAAGAAAAGTCCAACCTGCACACTGCGTCACCCACCTTAAACCTCCACAGGCCTCCGATGTCATTGCTGCTTTCAAAGCAAACAGGCTCCAGCCCTTCATCCAGGCAGCACTTGATGCAGGCCAGACCTGAGCTGCCTCCTCCAATCACTGCCACGCGACGAGTCATACTTCAAATCTATGAAAGGTCAATCGAACAGTTTGAATCCAGAATGTTTTATGGATTTGTCTTAGAGAACAATAAAATCTTCTAAAGCCAGTACAGAAAGGTTTTTAAGACACTATTCTCTGATACGTAAATGCAAATAAAAGCCATGCTAATAAACCGTTAACAGAAAGATTATTCAATGACCTCAAGGCAACAGACTTTGGTCTGATTATTATTTATAGTCAAATCATAATTTATTCAAAATGTGAAGGTCTTTCTTGCACTCAGCTATCACAGTGCACTCTTGCACCTTTGACTCTATTCAGTTTGTATTGTTTTTCTATTTCATTATTTTACCTCTATTTTATTATTCTATTTCTATTTTATGGTGGCACCATTAAGTTGAGTTGGAACGAAGCACAGAGAATTTTATTACTGGTGATGATGTTACATTGTTACAGAGTACAGGACAATAAAGAATCTTGAAATCTTGAAATCTATTTATGATGGATTTTGTGATAAGGCTGAACTTCTTCCCTTAACTAAAACTACTAAAGCATCTCTTCTCCTGGACTATTTAAAGCCAAATTACTATTTAAAAGACTAAAACCATCATTTAATATTGACATAAGCATTAATAACCTCTAAGATATAACAATCTAAACAGGATGGTTTCTAAAAATGGGCAACTCTGGTTGTTTTCCAATGTTTTGTCACATGTTTACATGTGAATTCAACTGTATACATCATATAAACAAGATTAATTTAAAGATTACTCTACGATTAAATTGGAACATGGTCAAAGTATACAAAGAAACTGGGGTGATTTTACCTCGCTCAGAGCAAAATCTGTCACATTTTTTATTCATTTTGCTCTAAAATAACTAGAAACTGGTGCAATCAAGAGGTAGAAATCTTTAGATTTGTAGGCTGACCTGAGCATCCAGTGTTTTTTTCAGATCCTAACAACGCCTGCGATGTTTTTTTTTTATTGCAAACAAAGAGGATGCATCCATGCAGGAAGTGGGACACAAGTCTGTTTTTCCTACTTTTACGCGCGGATTAAATCAGACTTTCCTCTATTCGGAGTCAGCCTGCTTTTTTTTACTGCTGATTTGAGCCACACGACCAAAGATTTACCAACGTGAAGTTTCACCAATCGTTAATATGTGACTGCTGCTCCTGGACAGCGAGTTTAGCAGCCATCCGAGCTGCGATGGTCGCCAAAACTCTCCAGCCTACAGGGCGAGTTTTGCGCTCAGTGTATTTCACACAGATGCACCCAAAAGTCACAGTCCAGTATCCAGATGTCTTACCTTTCTGCAGGTCGAGTCGAGAAACAGCTTCTCCGTGTTGCACTAACGCAGTCTGTGGCTGCACGGAGCTCAGTGGGCGGAGTGAAGCTGCTTGTGTTTATCGGTCTCCTGAACTGACCCTTGGTCCACTGCAGCGTCACAGTTACTGAACTGGAAGAAGAGCAAACAGACCAAACGCCACAGTTTGACAAAACATCCCATTACATGCTACATTTAACAGTGTGCGGTCGATTTCACGAACCCGACCGGGTTTGTATGTTTGGAAATGAAGAAGGAGCAAGAGAAGCTCATACCTTACATGTATTTTGATGAGAAATTATGGTTTGGGAATGTTTTTTAATGGTTTGCACAGGTTTATTTATATGGAGTAATGCAGATGAATGGTGACAGTTTGTTACAAGTTTGTTGCAGACCTTTGCATGACAAAGCAAGGCCCAGTATTGCAAAATTAAAGTGATAAGTTAAAACTAATCACTGGATGTAGTGAAAGTACCTCCATGTGCAATGATGCAGAATCATTAGCTATGGATTTTTCATCCCAATCACAAGGAGCAGTGATGGTCCTTGAATGTTTTTTATTGTCATAATGAAGTTTTATAATTACCAGGCTCCATCACAGGGACTAAAATGTGCACGCATGCTGTTAAAAACCCTAAAAAGTCATGGTAATTTTGTATAATTGTTTTAAGGAGTAGGTGGAGTTTTGGGGGGGAAAAATGCTTATCAAGTGTTCAAGAGTGACACATGAAACTAAATAGCTGAGCTATGAATGTTGAGTCATTGTGCAGGGAGGTCCTCATTAAAAATCAATGGATCCTGTAGAAAAAAAGTGGGACGGTTGTTGTCTTGACAAGATTTGTTCATTTCTTTTCACTCCAGCCATTTTTATCTTACCCATATTTGAACTGTTGTGCAAATGTGAGGAGCAGTAAAGTTTTCTTCAAGGTTTTTCTATTGACCAAAGTCACGAAAGCCTGGAATGAAGCTTTATAATTAACAAGTTCACTCAAAAATTGAAGCAATCATGTGGAAGTTTCTCAAGAAGTTTGTGCAGTTTAGTGAAGAAAACGCCAAACAAGTGTTAAAGGAGTTGTCACACATGAAACTAGACTGCAATGAATGTTGTGTCATTGTTCAGGGAGGTTCTCTTGAAAAATCAATGGATTCTGTTGAAAAAGTGGGAAGGTTGTCCCATTATTGTAAAAAATAATGAGTCATGACAAGATTTGTTCATCTCTATTTACTCCAGTCATTTTTATCTCAACCATATTTGAACTGTTGTGTAATTACAAGAAGCAATAAAAGTTCTTGGAGATTTTTCTGTTGACCAAAGTCAGGGAGGCCTGGCTGCACTTGTTACGAAGCTTTGTAATTAACAGGTTATTCCAATCTAATCAATAATCTATACTTTATGAGTCCCATTGGGGAAATTTGTTCTCTGCATTTGACCCATCCATATGAGGAGAGCAGTGGGCTGCTGCGGAGGTGCCCGGGCAGCAGTTAAGGGTTGGGGGCCTTGCTGAGGGGCCTACAGTGGTGGTGACTCAGCCTCTTACCAGTCCGGGAACGCAAACCAGCGACCCACCAGTTACAAGTACGCTTCACAAGCCACTAGGCCATCACTGCCCCAAGGTTTCAGGTTTCACGACATGGACTAAAATATAGTTGATGTGTTTGTGCATGTTGTCAATAAACACTCAAAAATCAAAGTAAATGTGCAGAATTTTGTTAAGAAGTTGGTGTAGTTTAGTGGCGAAAATGCTGATCAAATGCTGAAAGAGTTATCATAAAATAAGTTGATTAGCGAGCAATGAATGTTACATCATTGTGCAGGAAGGTGCTCTTTAATCCTGTCCAGAAGTGCAGCTTTATAATGTAGGAAATCATTCACTCCAGCCATTTTTCCATAACCATATCTGGACTGTTGTGCAATCACAAGGAGCAGAGGCTTCTTGAAGTTTTTCCAGTTGGCCAAAGTCAGGGAGACGTGGGTGCACTTGTCAAGGAGCCTTCTAATTACCAGGTTCAACTACAAGGAGTAAAATGTACATGCATGGAGTCAGAATACTAAAAGATGAAGGTAATTGTGGAGAATTTTGTCAAGAAGTTGGTGTATTTTAGTGAAAATAGAAGCAAAACAAGAGTTAATGAGCCATCACGGATTAAATTGATTAGTTAGCTAAGAATTTTGTATTATTGCGTAAAAAGGTACTCTAATCCTGTCCAGTAGTGCAGCTGGATCCTGCTGGAAAGCTGGAAGTTGGATCCATTGCTGTAAAATTATTCATTACAAGATTTGTTCATTTCTTTTCACTCCAGCCACTTTTTCTGAATCACATCTGAACTATTGTGCAATCATAGGAAGCAATGAAGCTTCGTGAAGGAGGGTCTATTGGCCAAAGTCAGGGAGGCCTGAAGTGTTAACAGGTTTCATTACAACAGTATGAACAGGCAGGGATATTGTGTATTTGATGCCTTCATGCATACTGATAATTGCGCAGGATTTAGTTTAATTAACAGATGTTAACTTGAAAAAGCAGTTTGTACAGAACTTTAAGTGGGTGGACATGATGCAGAAACAAGCCAGTTTCCAAGAAAGCTACACTGCAACAAGTAAAAGCATTCAGCATATTCAAAGGAATGCACAACAACTTAATAAGTTTCCCATATTTTATTCAAATTGCCAATTCTAAAAACATTCTCCACCTACAACATTATTCTTACATCTTACTTAGGGGTTTTGAGGAATGTGGGAAGAGAGAGGGAAAAGGAATGAGGCTGTTTATTGTAGATGAAGCAGCTCAGTAGAGCAGCGCATGATAAAGCCATAATGATGCTGAGTGCAGACGAAGGTTTGGTCTCTGGTTCTGACACCACTCTGGTCTTGAAAGGCTGAATCACCCGATCCCACTGGGTGAGGATCGCCTGACGGGCTCCAGCCCACCGGCCTGGTCCAGTCAGACGGTACTGGTAGGGAGTGGCAGGGCCGCAGAAAACCTCCAGCGCCAATTTGGGATCCTTCAAAAAGAGCAATGGTATGTTTGGCCGAGCCCCGACCTCCTCAGCCAGAGAGTCCTGGTAAGGGATGTAGTCCACATGCAGGGGGTTACGCTCTGAACAGGCATACCTAACAGAGCGAAAACAGAAAATAACACTGAAAAAAGAAACAAATTAAGCAGTATAAGGTAAAAGATTTTGTCATAAGTGGATTATTAGTCATCATTTCACCAAATTAATAGAGTGTGGGTCACATTAGCAGCTTTACTATTCAGCTTCACAGTTGTTTCTTACTTCTGATGCATCACTGCTGTGTCTTTCTCAATTTCCTCCTTCATGGTCTTCTCAGTTGGGAGAGTTATTAAGCCTGTAGGGGAAAATTCAGTCAGATTGAAACATAGAGAATACAGGTTTCTAACAGTTATCTTAAGCTGGATTTATAGTTTTGGTGGATGTGCTTCATTTGCCTTCATAATAATGCTGTAGCTTCATCATTAGCTTTATGCACACTGTTGCTACATCAATAAAATGTGTCTGATTGACTCACATGCATTTTTCTGGCAATATACACTGTTAAAAAAGAAAAGTTGTAAACAGTTTTAATAGTATTTTTTCATTAACCATTGGCAGTTATCTTACAGATTTCCCCTGATTTGTTAAATTACAGATAGTATTTAATAAAATCAAAGAAAAAAGCATACATTTACATGTTAATTTTAAAACAACAACAAACCAGGCTAAAACGGTAAATAAAGTCTACCTAAAAAAATCAGTATTTTCACAAATAGTAATTTCTCTTTTACCATGTTTAACCACAAAATCACACTATTTTGCTATGTATGCACACACACACACACACGCGCGCATATCAAATGTTATTTGAAAGAAATGGATTGAAAAATAATAAATTATTTTAAACTTCAAACTATTATTTTAAAGCAGATTATTCCTTTTTTTTACTGATAATATCTAACAAAAAGACAGAATAAATATTATTTTACATGTTAACTGCAAAATAACTGTACATACTCAAAAATCTGTATTTCTACCTTTAGAAGTTTGTTCTTTTACAATATATATTATACTGTATTTAAACTAGCTAAAAATCAATATTTTACTGAATATTTTTACAGTTGTTGACAGTTAAGATTTCAAACGCTTTTTAACGCTTGCTGCCAAATTTTCACAGTTTTTTGTTGCTTATTTTTACAGATTTTTTACAGTGTAGCTACTGTATGGAGAGCAAAAGGAAGTTCCTGTTCAATTTTCACTGTAAGTGCCTTTTTATCAGTTCACTATCAGCCACTTCACATGTCAGTAGGCCTTTAAGTAAATACCACACATTATGTTAGATAAATGCTGTCACTCACTCAGCATACCTGCAGAAAGCTTCATTTCTGTGTTTCATTTTACCTTTAAACACTCTCGTAGCCCAGCGTGCCTGCATCTCCGCTAGAGGGTTGATCGCCCCAAAGCCATTGATGAAGCCCACCACCGCCAGCGTGGGTCTGGTCAGAGCAGGATGGACAATATGCTTGTAGAGACGCAGCCTGTAGCCACATTTAACCTGCAGAGCTGCAGGCAGGAAGGGGAAGCCGTAGTTGTAGCCTGTAGCAAACACCACAACATCCACCTGTATGACAAACACACAGTAAATAATTTAAGTTAATTCAGCTTAGAAATGTGAGTCCCCCTGCAGTAACAATGTGAGTTAACTGCTCTTTAGTTAATTAATTAGTTCAACGTTGTCTCATGAGCTGTGAAAGTGAAAAACTAGACTAAACTAAATAATACTTACTTAAGAAAACAAGTTCAGTAAAATTAAGATATTAATTTGAATCATCTGATCACATAGACTGTGATTACAGATGGACTTGCTTTCCTTTTACATTTTCTAAGTTTCAACAGATTTAGAGAATTATAAGTTTAGGGGTTGATTTCAGAACTTATCTTTATCATGGTTAAAATTGTATTGATTACTATGAAAACAAAACAACAAGCACAATTATAATTATTTATAAAGATATGCAGCAAGTTTCTTTCAGGTCTGATTTATCTCTGGGGAGTTTTAACTCTCCAACAATGCACCCTGGAAAGTCAGCTTATATGCTACTTTTGTCTTTTATAAATCTCATTTAAAGAGTTGAGCTAACTGTAAACTATTATTTCAAGTCAAAATGCTCAAAATCAAGCTATGAAAAATTCTCTGTAAGTTCTAAAATGGCCTGAAAATAACTGTTTGACATTTTAAGTTGACTTAACTAGAAAGGAAAACTCCTATATTAACATTACATAAAGTAGAGATGATGAGTTGATTTGACTAATTTTCTTCATGAGGTTTTGCAGTGCACACTTGTCAGGGATTAGATAACTATAGGCATTTAAATGGCTTGTGGTCCTTTCAACTAAATCATGGATAAATAAACCAAATAAATGAGACGGTCTGAAACATATATGCTGATATATCACACATTTTATGACATGAATTGAACATATAACTTGATCCACAGTTTAGAAATGCACTAATATACACCTTGTCTATGATGCTCCCATCAGTGAAGATCACACTGGACCCAGAGAACTCTTTAACGTTGGGCTTCACTTGGACACGACCTGAGATGATCCGAGCTGGCAGGTCATCGTTGACAACAGGAATCTGGGTAAAAAAGCTGCAAACAAAACAAAAGGATGTACGAATGTGAACAAAAGTTTCCATACACTTGTAAAGGCCATATACGTCATTTAAAACACTGAAACACGTGTCTTTGTCGCAAAAAATAATCATGCATTTTGGTTCTTTCATAGATTTATCGTACGTCTTCTGGAAATATGTGAAAATCTGCTGGTTAAAAATATACTTTTGTTTACAACTTTATATGAGAGATGTATAAAGAGTTTATCAGAAACACAAAAGAATGAGGTAGATTTTCCCAGTGTCGGATGGAAGCCATTGCTATGAAAAGCTGGTTTGTTACCTTTGTTTCACATTAAACCAGAGAAATGTTGCTAATTATTAATCGAGTCCACCTCATGTTCAAACTCTTCTAATATTAATCCTTTTTTTTAAAAATTTGAACCTGCAGTCGAAAACTTAAGATTGGAACTAGCTGTCCGTTTGCACCACCATTAGGCCAAATGGGACACTATATGAACAGGAATGTGAACTATTTGTGAAGAAACAGTGGCTTTTAGGGCTAAATGGATTCACAAAGTGAATGAGGAAGTTGCACAAATGCTGACACCGTTATCTGACACCGTCTGGAGGACGAACAAAGACATCAGCATGTTGTTCAGTTATTTCATATACACCAATCAGACAAAACATTATGAGCACCTGCCTGATGTTGTGTTGGTCCCCCTTATGTGCTGAAAAATGCTCTGAACCATTGGGCATGGACAAGAGGACCTCTCAGGGTGTCCTATGGGGTCTGGAACCAGGACGTTGGCACTGGATCCTTTGGGTACTCTGGCTTGTGCAGTGGGGCCTCTGTCAATCAAACTTGTTCTACTGCATCCTGTTGATGCTTGATCACAATGGGGTGTAGGAAGTTTGGAGGTCAAATCAACATGTTGGGCCATTGTCATGTTCCTCAACATGTTCCTGATTGTTGATGTTTTTCCATGTGGTGGGGTGCATTTTCCTGCAGGGGTAGGCCAGTGACATTTGGGATTTCCATTTGCATTAGGGAGTGTGTTTGTTGTGGGACAATGTTTATTTGGGTGTCTAAGTCTCATCAACATCATAGTACCAATAGGATCAATGTTATTCACTTCACCTGTCAGTGGTCTTAATGTTGAGGCTGATCGGTGTATGATACACGCTTTGAATTAAACCCTTAAAAATAAACACTTAAATGAAATGTTAACCAAAGACAGTACAATAAAACAAGCATGCTTCTGTAAAGTATGATACGTTACGCGTGTTTTGGTTGAAGGCCGTATAATCTGTGGTCGAACGGTTCATTCAGTTTCTTCTCCAACGATCTATTGGCCCATGAGGGGAAGAGATTTTGTATTAGGTCACCCTTTCGAGAAACAAAAACGATGTCAAGTGGTAACCCCCCCGGTGCGACACGACCGACAACCCAGGCTCCACTTCTGGTGCTCAGGTACACCTGCAGGTCAGGGAAGAGTCAAAGGAAGTAGATTTTTATTCTGAAACTGTAGGGCTGTTTTGTTGCTGTTGAAGAAGTGCAGAAATGTAGTTTAGTCATGTACCTTCTCTGCAACTCTGCTGATATCAACTGCAATATCAGCCCCAGAGTTCCCAATCCCAATCACCACCACTCTCTTCCCCTCCAAACCCTCAGCACTGCGGTATTCCCAGCTGTGGAAATATTGGCCTTGGAAGCTCTCAATACCTGAGATGCAAAAAAAAAAAAAAAAAATTATAGTAGGTTGCACATACAGAATTGTCATTATTTCTACATTGTTGCATCCTTATTGCAGAGAGCAGCTTTCTTCACTTTACCTGGGAAGTCTCTGAGCGGCAGGTGAGGTTTGGTGAAATGTCCGGTGCAAACTATCACTGCATCGAAAACATGCGTCTCCCTCTGACCTTCTTTCTTCTCTGTCTCCACCTCCCACTGACCGCTCGCTGCAAAATCTGGCCTCTGCCTCACACTGACCACAGTAGTCTGACACACAAACACATTAACAAACAAACAAACAGTGAGGAATATCCTTAAGTGCAAACCCAGCTAGATTTTTTTTTGTTCCAAAAACGTTCTGAGGAAATTCTACAAACTTCTAGTGATGTTTTTAGCACAACGTTTTTTCTAAGTTCCCAGAGTGTTTTTCTTAAAGGCAGGATAATGTTTGCTCAAGATGATCTAAAAGTGTTTGGCGATAACACTGCTAGACCATCATGTCCTAACATTCTTCAAACATTTCCCAAATGTCGCAATGTGAATGTTGTTGCTTTGTTATCATACAACATTGTCTAACATTGAGAGAATGTTTCATAATGTGTTACCTTGTCAACATCCCCAAAGCATCCCCATGTCAGGCAAAATGGTCTGCCTCGGTTAATAAATTACATTACAGGAATGTTAGACTTTACATTACAATGATATTCTATCATCGGAGGCCTCAGTAACATTTCTAGAATGTTGGGTTAAGGATGTTCTTCCTTCGTTATGTTCGCACGTCCTCTAAAAGTTGCAGCTAAAACAACCTGTCTTTGGTCACCTTTATTCTCACAGGAACATTATTTGAAATGATAAATCCTTAAATTGTTCATTGTACATCAATTTGTTTTCTTCAAAGCAGTATAACACTATATGTTAGGTAGTGACTTACGAAACACTACAATCTGTTTTCACTTTGACATGAAAGAGTGTTTCTTTGTAAATTCTTGTCCAAAAAGCCAAATTATGTTGACCAAGCAATAAAAGAAAACTTCCAACAGGAATAAATACTTTTTAAATACTTTTTCAGGAACAAACCTAAGGCTCACTAACCTGCAGGTGTATGTGCGGCATTAGATTAAAGGCCTGAGCATAGAGACGTAGATAAATCATGATCTCAGTATGATGCATGTTGTTTGGGAGCTCTGCTGGAGGAGGGAAATCACTGAAGGACATCATCTCTTTGGAGCTGTTGATAACCACCGACTGATAGATGTTGGCCCGTCCAGGCTCCGGCTTCTCCTAAAGAAAGAAAACACACGTATTTAACATTACAGCTTCACCTGAAATCCAAGTATTATCATTATGTCATAGTATCTAGTATCTCCAGTGTGATTTATTTTTATTTTTTCTAAACTTTTTCATATTTTGTCTTGGTTTTTGCAGATGGCATCACATCACCCCCAGTCGGGATTCCTTTCTTTTCATTTAAGAACTGATTTTTAACATTTTACTGATCACTCACTCTAACTGTAGCATTATTTTACTAGTATTGTTTTCAGACATTTTTCTGTTATTTACCATATTTTCCTGTTTTGTTAAATTACAGATAATAACTAATAAAATCACAGAAAAAGTAATAACTCGTCAGCTGTAAGGAAAAGGACTAATGACTGCCATTTTACAGATTTCCTCTGTTTTGTTAATTTACAAATAGTATAATAAAATTACAGCAAGTATTAATGTACATGTTGACTGTTTTACTGTCTTTAAATCTGCTAAAAAGTATCTGTATTTGGCAGTTTTTTTCATGAGCATTTTCTTGTTTTTTGTTTTTGTTAAACATACTTTTCCTGTCACCCTTGTTGCCACATTTTCATTGTTGTTTCAGGATTTTTTTTTTCTTACAATGCTTTTAAAGCTCCCTGGGTATAACCCTAAGCTACATAACAGAAATGCTAAATGAGCCAGTTTGAAGCCTAAGATTCTCAGGTAGGGTCCCTCAAGATAAGGATAAGGCTCGCAAAATCTTTGAAATCCCTTCATAAAACCCATGATTAGAAACTTGATTTTATATATTATCTCTTTGTATTGCTCATTAAGGTTTTAAATGCTTTGTTTGTATTTACTTACAATAAGATTTGCATTTTGTATTTTTGCCTCTTGTCAATTACGTTTGGCTTTACTGTACTGATTCCTGTTGTTATTTTGCCTTTTGTGTATCCCACTTTTGCTTAGTCTATCAAGTGCTGCATAGATAAAGCTATTACTATATATTTATGTCTATTAGGAGAGCTGGAAAAGTAAGTGAACGATTGTCAATGATTATTTTTGGCCTTTTTTTTTGTGCCTTTATTAGATAGGACAGTGGATAGAATCAGAAATGGGAGAGAGTAGGGAAGGACATGCGAAGTCGGACTCGAACCCGGGACTGCCGCTACGCCTCTGCACTTGGGTCCCGCGACATAACCATTAGGCTATCAGGGTGGCCCGTCAACGATTATTTAACACACAATATATAAACTTGGCCAAAAAGAATCTACAAGGACATGTGATCATTCATTTCACTTTGATTTACTGTCAGTTATCCCTGCACAGTTTAAACTTAGCACACTTCAAACATCAAATAAGTGAGGTTTTTCTATGAGAAGCATTAAGGAGAAGAGAAATATTTACTCATAGTGTCATATGCAAGTGTTCATGCTCATCACCTTAAATTTCCAAAGACCTCCGATGTCATGGCTGCTCTCAAAGCATGTGGGCTCCAGACCTTCCTCCAAGCAGGCTTTGATGCTGGTCAGACCTGAGGGTCCTGCACCGACCACTGCTACTCTCTGAACCACCATGATGGACTAGAAGCTAACAGCTCCAGTGATGAGAACTCTGATCTGCTATGGAGGTTGAAGCTGGAGTTAGAAAGATGGAGGATGGAGGGTGTGCCTTGTTTTGTGTGACCTGAAGCAGTTTGAGGGCATCTGACTTTTACAGTCATTGTTCTTGAGTCATTCATTTGCACACAGGTGTGTCTTTTTAAGCCAATCAAGGGTAATTATGTTAATTTTGTTGTGGCACTAAAGGAGATTATAGTGGCTACAGCGACTGCAGGCACTTCTTTTGAAATTTTCCTTCTAAAACCCATCAAACTGCTGCTCTATTGTCCTGACCATGGGAAAATTGTCTCTGGGTGATGATTGACACGGTGGTGAAGAGATAAGATCAGGGAGGAGTGAGACGGGGCTTTGTCATGCTCACATGCTTTGTTGCTGGGAACTCACTGAAGTAAATGTTTTGTTAATCTTCAATGCCAGAGTCTTGCTACAGGTTTGACCATTTCCAAGGTCCAACTACTCTCTAAAAACTAATGTTTGGCCTCGGCAAACATAATTAATGCAACAGTTTGCACCAGTCTATTTAAATTGTGACAACCTCTCATAAAATTATGTTCAACCAACAAACTATGTTGGTTTCAGAGAATCAGTCTTATCAGTCTTTCGTGCAGGCGTGTTGCGATGAGGGGGGGACTTGAAATATTGAACTTAAGGTGAAGAAAAATGAAGTTATCAAGCCAATTGCATTGAGTTACCTCAGCTTGAATTTCATTCAATCAACTACTGCAGAAATTTGAATTTAAGTTACACACAATACAACACTGATGCAACATAATTATTTAAACCAAAATTTGACTTTTTATCTTGCAATCATGAATTTAATTAAACAGAGGAAATAGGTTTTATATTACACTACATTTAGAAAAGTTTAAGTTTCTGTAACTTTTGTTTTTTAATGGCCATCAACTTTGACTTTAAATAGGTAAAATAAACATGTAAATCAGATCATTTTTTGCTCAACTACTCATCTATTCTTTCTAGCATTGTAGCCTGTAAGACCTATAATATTTGCTACCCAGCCATAATGATGATCTGTTACATACTCTACAATGTAAAGAATCAGATGAACATGGCTTTGAACAAGAAATTGAAATGATATAAAGTAAATAAAAGCACAATACATTATCCATATTTTTGTTGCATTACAATAAACTGAACTCATGGCAAATATGTTGCAATATTTTCAATAATTTTAAACGCAGTTTTCAAGTCAGATCATAACATCAATCCAACTTTGATTTTTGCTTTCTGTGCACACAGACTTTGAGAGGAAAGCTTCTTAAAATTTGTTTTCCATTTTAGACCAACAAAAACAATACAAGGGAACAGACTGTAGGTCTTTTGACGTAAGGACTTGCTGACTGAGAAATATTTCGAACTGCATTTTGTAGCCAGTCCACTCCAGGGTCAAGTTAACATGAAAAAGAGCCAGATCCCACATTGCACAAGCTTTTGTTTCCAAAAAGATTAACTTTTTGAGATTAAAATGAACTGTTTTGTACCTTATTTCATTTACAAACACAAACTAACACATCTCTGTGGGTAGTGAGACATGCAAGCTAAACAAACAATTTTAAACTGGAGCACAAAGAAAATACTAACAGCTGAATGAGCGACAGCTAAAACACAGAAACTGAATACAGGTGGATTATAATAAGTCTTACATGAGAACCATGCATGTGTGTATCTCTTCAATGACCCATAAAACATCCACAATCATAGCAGCACCATCAGGTATCAGTTTACATTGTACTGTATTTGTAAAAATCATATCAACACCCACATGAACACCTGGGTCAGTCTTACCTCTTCTTCACAGACAGAGAGGAATAATAGATTGAAATGTCCTCCAGACTAACTTCTCAGTCACATTTTATACAGACAAACGGGGCAGGTTGATGATTGATCGCATGTACAAGTAAATGCATGAAGAAATAAACTCAACTAGAAGAAACTAAAAATTATTCAATAAGTAGGAAGAGTAAAGATCAGATGTTTTACAGACCTCCAAAGAAAGCAGAGGATCTCTCAGTAGCAGCAGGGTGTTTATCTTGAAGTACTACATTAATCTATGCACATTTTAAATCTATGCATATTTTAAAGAACTACTTGCATTTGTTTTAGCTTTGAAACTCAAATGTCAACCATACTTCTGTTTTATGAAGGCAGCCCACATTCTGGCTCATTTTCAGTCTTTTCTTCACGTGTTGAGCCCACTCATTCATTACCTCAAAGACAATTCTTCTAGATCACTTTCACAGTAAAACCAACCTACATTAAAATGTCAGACAGGTATTAGTATACCAAGGGTAACCGTATCATAAAATAATCCAAAAAATATAAATTTAGCCCATAATTTAAGAATACAGACTTTTAAGAAAGTTATGAAATAGAAAAAAAGTGGACTGAGGTAATAAAGCTTAGTGTCCCCAAAAACTGCTTTAGATGTGAATATTTTAAGTTTATAGAGTTTTCCCTACCCATACAATGTGATTTTAAACACACATCATTAAATGAAAATGCCTTGTTATTTTAGGCACAATTTTACATTTTTCGTCCGACATAAACTGTGTCTGGAGTCTTTTTGTCTAAATGTGACCTCAAAAAATTCTAATCTTCTCACTAACAAGTAAAGGATGTGTCTGTTTGTCTGTCTGTTCTTTCCTTTTCTCGACAGGCATACATTCAAACTACTTTAAACTTTCCATTAATTTCCTTTGTAAAAACCTCAATTCTTTAGTTGGAAGCCCAAGAACAAACTAAAAGAGCCCTGATTTTGGGGTATAATTCACATTCATCTTCTTGGGCTGGGCCTGCCCCGTACACAGGTTGGACTTAAACACAACCGAGTCTCATTGGCCATCTCTGACGTGAACACGCCAACCACTGTTCACGTGGATTTACTGAAATGTGCTCTTGAAACAAGTGTGTGTGTGTGTGTGTGTGTGTGTTGCCATTAAGACGTGCGTCTATTTCGCCACTGTTATCCAGAACTTTGTTGAACACAGAAACTACTGAGTACAGATAAGACAGGAACTGCAAGCACAACCACTCCCTTTTCATTCAGTTTCTTTATAACAATGGTGAACTGTCCATGGGAACAGGATAAGATGGAGGCATAAAGAAGTTCATTTTGCCTTCCATTTGACAAATTACTTTTGTTTCCTTCATATAACCAGGCAAAGAGAAATTAAAGTTTTTAAATACCTGCCAGTTTCAAAGGATTCCTTGCGTCTTCTTCAGAAACGTCATCCAGATGTCGTGCCCTATCAGCTAATGTTAATTCGGAAACGTGCCCCCAGGACAATAAGTAGCATCAGCTGCCTTAACAGCCTCAGTAACATCAGCTGATGAGGCACGTCATCCCCAACATTTGGATGAAACAAATAAAAGAGAACAACTGTCTTCGAGATTATCTTTATAAGTGAACCGGTTAGAACACTGAGACTAAGATACAGTTTACAAAAAAATGTTTAAATACAATTTAATACCATTCTTTAGAATATTTAATGACTAATCATGAAAAATGTGACATATGTACTGTTACAGAGCTACATAGGCAATCATTCCTGCAAATGAACTTGTAGTTGTTCTGTATATGTGTTCATACAGTGAGTCTGTGACATATAAATTCTGTTCCCAACAATGGCTAGTGTTGCAATATTATATAATTTCCCTAAAAACTAAGATTTCAAAAAGAAAATTGACAACCCAGTACGCTTAGCACCAGTGAACTCCAACAACAACTGGTTTTTGCTCATTCTTATTTGGGCTTCAAATGGTTAGGAGGACAGAAATGGAATCAAATTACACTTCACATAATCTTTTTTTGTTTGTTTGTTTGTTTTAACCACATGACTGTTCTTGAAGGCTTTTCTTATTTCTTGTACACAAAGTGGGATTCAGTGTTTTTCCTGCATCTGACTGTGAGCCTCATTTTTGGATTTTCTATGTGCTGTTTGGTAAGTGTGCAGATTCCACAGACCCTTTGAAATGACACACCTATCAGAAGAGTCTAAACTACTTTTATAATTGTATTATTACATTGCAGCATTTGTCCGCTACATCAGAAGTGGGAGGCTGTGACTGTCTGTGTACCCCATCACAAAAAGAAAACACAAATACTGTGCTTGAATCCTAGACCTGTGTGCTGTGTATCAATGCATATTAAATATTTGTCAGTGATAAAAAGTGATTGTTTGATAACTGTCCATTCATACATTACACATCATGATTTTTGGTCACCCAGTAAACCACAAGTTTTAGACAAGACCACAGCCATTATCACAGTTCCTCCAAATGTGAGCAGCCAGGGAGAACACAGGACAGACCTCTTGGTCTTTGGTTCTGGTATCTCTCTGGTTCTGAAAGGCTGAGCAACCCGTTCCCACTGAGTGAGGATGGCTTGTCGGGCTCCATCCCACTGTCCAGGCCCAGTGAGGCGATACTGATAAGGAGTGCAGGGACCAAAGAAGACCTTCATCCAGAGCACAGGATCTCTCAGAAATAGACTCAGGAAGTTCGGTCGAACACCTACCTGTGAATGAAAGTCTATCATGAAGGTTTTGTCTTCTTTATACAGAGTAAATGGTGATATTCTATACAGTGTTGAAGTGAACTAACCTCCCTGGCCATGAAATCCAGGTATGGGATGTAATCTACCTGTAGAACCGCCTGTTGCGGGCTGGGAAAGCTGTAAAAGCAAAGGAAAGAAGTGTATTCTTACATATTGTACATAATTAACTAGACTTAGTGAGAAATGAATCAAGTAAGGAATTAACCATTTGGTTTTACCATAAAGGTAATATCCTTTTGACGATGACGTTTACCTTTGAATGTATCTTCTTCTGTCAGACTCAATGACTTCCAGCATTTTCTCCTCAGATGGAAGACGGCTCAAACCTTGAAGGTAAAACTCACCAGCTGACACCAAATTTTCTTCAAACCTGTGTGTTTGTGTGTGTAAAGAGTTTACCTGTAAAGACCTTAACAGCCCAGCGTGCCTGCATTTCCACTACAGGCAAGATCGGTCCTTTTGTTTGGAAAAGACCCATAATGGCCAGTGTGGGGTGTTGCAGGGATGGAGGAAATACTCTTCTGAAATATGAAAAACCTTATTAGTATAGTGGTCATAGTGTAAACATGTAACAATTAACAATCTCATTTGTGAGTGAAAGAGTGAATTCCTCAGATTTAAATAAAATCTTAAAATGGCCACAATTTAACGTCATTTTGTAGAAAAGCATGAATAAATTACAGAATTCCTACATGTATGAGCAAAAATATTTTAAGAAGGCACATTTTAAAAATTGTTGAACTGCCACCCTAATGTGATGAAGGGGTTTGTGTGTCCCAGTGATTCTGGGAGCTATGCTCTCAGGGACAATAGCCCCTGGCAGTGTCTCCCAAGGCAAATTGGTGCTAAGGGAGGAACTAGACTTAGAGCAATTTACAGAACCTCAATGAAAATGTGTACAAGGTAGAGACAACATCGCCTGGATTAGGGGCGCCCCCTCCTGGAGTCAGGCATGGAAGTGAGAATCTGGTGGTCATTCATGGGCTTGTGGAGCTTGGTCTGTCACATCTGCAAAGAAAACAGGGGCCCGTCGCCCAGTAGGGTTTGAAGTTGAGGTTGGGTGCAATGTCCACCAGGCAGCAGGCATGAGTGAGCAATTTGAAGTAGCAAGTCTTCTGGGAGTGTCTGGGCGGTGTCCTAGAAGGGGGAGACAGGAAAACTACAGGGGGAGTTGGCGAGGGCGAAGGCGAGGGTGAGGTGTTCGCCGTCAGAGTCCGACGGGATCTCTTGCTCAGCATCAGCAGTAATGGTGTTGTAATAGACCATTGTGGTGAAGAGGGTGCTGAGCCAGAAGGCAAAGCTTTTGATTTACCAGCTGAAATATGTTCCAACTCTAACTGGTGGTCATGAGTTCTAGATAGTGACTGAAAGAATGAAATAATGGACACAAGGGGACGAAATAAACTTTCTTCACAGGATGGCTGGGCTCAGCCTTAGAGATAGGGTGAAAAGCTTGGATAGCCAAAGGCAGTTCAGAGTAGAGTTGCTGCTTCTTTGTGTCGAAAAGAGCTTGTTCAGCTAGGAGATCCCACAGTAGACCCAGAACTGGCTAGAGGGATTATATGTCTCATCTGACCTGGGAACGCCTCGGGATCCTAAAAGAGGAACTGGAAAGCGTGGCTGGGCAAAGGGACATCTGGAATTTCTTCAGAGAAGCCGAAGAAAATGGATGGATGGATGGATAAAAATCTAATATTGTTTTTTAATGTAATATTACATTTTGCATACAAACTGTTCATGGCAGAGTGACCATCACCAAAGAAGAGCACCACTGTGTAATATTTAACCTACTATCTACATATCAGATGTTACCAGTCTCATCTATACGCGCTGTCCACCAGGAGCTTACTTGTACAGTGTCAACTCTCCGTGAGGTCCTTCAGACAGAGCTGAGGGGAGGAATGGGAACGTTCCATTATAACCTGTACAAAAGACCACAGCATCGATGTTTTCCTCCACTGTGCCATCTTCAAATACAGCTCCTGATTCAGTGAATCCTTTTAGATTGGGCTTCATGGTTAATGCCCCCTGAAGGATTTGGCCAGGAAGATCATCATTGATCAAAGGCTTTTTTTCCATAATTCTGTGAAAGAGGAAAATATAGCTAAAATCAGTCAGAGTATCTGTGCTCCAAGCATTGTATTAACTAAGAGTTTCCACTACATTTATACCGATGAAAGTAATAGATTAAGAATGCACAATGTTCCCTAAAGACAAAAATAATACTGAAATTTTGCATTTGTTCAATTATTATATATGGATGAGCAATTAAAACTGTAAATACTCCTTACGTTTGAGAGAATTTTGTGCTTTCTCTAAGACGTTTGTAAGACTGCCAATGTTTCTGTTTTTGCCCTAAATACAAACACAATGCAACCCAAGATGCTGACAGTGGTAGCTGACAAACATCTGCTTGTTGCATTGAAATTGCATGTGTGTTAGCATTCCAATATTAATATTAAGCTCAAAGCTTTGCTGTGTCATTGGACAGTTCTGTTTTGTCATTAGATTTCAGAACATCTAGCTAATCCTTGTGGGGAAACCTGCACATAACATTTTAACCACGCAGACTAACAAACAGAAGGGTAGGTTTCTGGCAAATGCTTGTGGTTAACCTTTGGCGACTATGCCACAAAGTAGCAACAAGGTCATATTTTTACATTTAAACTAAATTTGTGGCCAACCTGTAGTGGCGAACTTTGTGGGAAACTTCATCCTTTAGCTAAAGTATAATTGCTTTATCCTTGGTCTGGACTCGTCCAGTTGACACTGAGCAATAGACAACCAGTAAACCAATGCAGGTACAGGCAGAACGGCATAACTCATGAAGAAAACTTATTCCAGCACAGGAGACACCATGCACACACATCCCATCACCCAGTGAAGCCTAAGTGTTGAGCATTGGGTTCCTATGTTGCCTAATGTCAAACTTTGCCTCAACAATTATACAGTTAAAAGTATTAAAAATCTTCTAAACAAATAAAAATGAAATTAACATAAATAAAAAGAGTTGCTTGAAGCTGGAACCCAAAACAAGCCCACATAAAGAAATTTTAGTGGTCCAGAATCCTTGGTCAGAAAAGAATAGACGTTGCAGAGGTCAAAATAGTGTACATCACCTGTGACTGGGTTTCAAGCCATACAGACTGTGATCATATTTCTGGTTCAGTGTTCTCTCTGCTGCCCAGTTAATCAAAGTCTTGGGAAGAACCTGAGGGAGGATGTTGCTGAACCTGGTTATAAATGTCATGTCCAGAGGGAGACCATTGTTGGACATTCTGCCAATCACCCAGGCCCCCTGACGGGTGCTGAGAAATGTCTGTAAGAGAGGATGAGTGGACTGGCTGTAAATGCAAGGAGCATGCATAATAGTGTGTCCAATTCCTCATTTTTATATAATTTTCAGCCCTCACAAACTCATGAGAATTTAGTGTTCAAGCCTGAGGGTGTATCTTTTTTATTCTCACTGTGTCTTACCTTCTCTGCAGATCTACTAATCTCTACAGCAATATCTCCTCCAGAATTACCAAGGCCGACCACCACCACCCTCTTTCCTCTGCAGTCATCCGCATCTTTATATTCCCAGCTGTGAAAACACCGGCCAGAAAAAGTCTCATGTCCTGGAGAAATACAGATGTTGCAACAGCTATGAGAAAAGACAAGTTTTTTTCTTTTTAAATATGCAGATTTAAAATAACTAAAAGTATGTATTCACCTTTAAATTCAGACAGGGGTAAGGCTGGATGGGTGTAGTGACCTGAACACACTAGAACTGCATCAAAGATGTGGTTCTCTTCCTCCCCATTCCTGTTTATGGTTACTACGTCCCACTGACCTGAGACAGAGAAATCTGGCCTCTTTGTAACACTCCTCACTGTGGTCTGCATGCAAAAAAACACACACATTAATATTAAGAACTTTGACTTTGAAGACATGTGCAATGGTGGGCATGATGAACCAGGAATTACCTGAAAGTTAATATGTCTGAGCAGGTCAAAATGCTCAGCATAGAGCCTGAAGTACTGCAGCAGCTGAGAGTTGCGCATAAAGTTTGGATAGTGAGCAGGCATGGGGAAATCACTGAAACACATCATCTCTTTGGAGGTATTGACCACCAAGGAGCGGTAGATGCTGGATCGCTCTGGCTCAGGTGATTCCTGTGGAGACAGAGAAAACAAGATAAGCTGATAAAACATCATGATCTGATAAGAACATTTTACAGTTTTATGCAATGTTGGCAATGATTGTTGGGCAGAATATACACAGTCTTCATACTGTATCATAAAATGTAAGATTTAACAAAAGCAACAAGACTAACAACAACAACAACATGTGAGACCTTAAAGCTGTGCAACCAGTCACCTTGAATTTCCACAGGCCACCAATGTCATCGCTACTTTCAAAGCAGACAGGCTCCAAGCCCTCATCAATGCAGATCTTGGTGCAGACCAGACCTGAACTGCCTGCTCCAATTACTGCCACACGTCGAACCATTGCTCAGCACTTGTACATGGAAGAACACAATAAAGCAGATGTGCTTCATGTCTGAAAACAGCAGTCTACAAAAAGGTTTTACATGTTTGTAACTTTCTAAGCACTGCATCGTAGGTATCGTCTATCATTAATTATTTCTTGATCACATTTGTCAAGAGACCCATTTTTTGCCTCGGCTCGACACCACATGCACAAAAGCAGGCCAACAACAATGCTCTTATTGTTGAAGTTTAAAAGACATGTCAGCTGTTCTCACCTTCTCCAGTAAGCTGATTGCGAGTCCTGTGCAGCTGCAGTGAGATGTTAAACAGCCTGTAAGCTCGCACAAACTGAGCAGTTGCTTGTTACCCAATCAGTTAAACAGTACCACAGGGGAGGGACTTTAACCCTGTTTGGTTCAGTGGAAATGTCTCTGAATACTTTTCAGAGCGATGCTGTATCGTGCAGAAGAAGTGACTCTGGCTTGCAGTGAAAGAGAAAAACAGTGATCTTTGACATACATATTAAGTCCTCCACAAGCATACACAGTTAGACACAGCTAGATTCCTGGCATGAAACCACACCCACCTACAGAATTGTTCACAGAACTGGAAATACTTAACTCCAGTGTCATGCTGTAACATGGTTTTGGCAGCCAGTGGGTGGAGCCTGTCACCACTGTTGCCAGGTAAGATCATCAAGGCAAGATTCAACTTGCATTTATACAATGTTGTCACTGATTGAAGACATTAAAGTTTAACCCCTGAAAGTAATCACTGCACAAGTGGTGATAAATCCAACTGGTAAAAGTGGGGAGGACACAGAAAATCTCCCTTGTTGACTACATATTCTGTAGACTTCAGACTTAATAAAGATCTAGATACCTGCGCAGGTCTTCCTGTCTGCCCTGCAAGTAGGCTGGTTCATGTGTAAAACAAGGCCATCCAGTGGCCAGTTAACTCATGACACGTCTTAATGGCTGATGATAAACATTTCATTTATCTTATTCACACTTATGAACTGAAAGAATGTAATATGTTACATTCTGTCAATTATTGTTTTTTATTATTGTTTTGGCTTTAAGTCCATATCTTTGAGTATTCTGAAGTCTTAGGAAAAAGCATCAATAGAGCAACATAAAAATACTTCTTTATAAGTAAAGTCCTGCATTAAAATAAGTATAAGTAGCAAAATGTAGTTAAAGTATTCTAGTAAAAGTACTGGTTTGGTTCCTCTGACTGATATATTATTACATATGGCATCATTAGTTTACATTACATTAATAGTGAAGCATCAGTCTTTCAGCGACATGTTACTGTTGTAGCTGCTGCAGGTGGAGCTATTCTGAAGTACATCATATACAAAGAAAGCAGATAAATCTGAGGGGTTGTGAGATGAATAACGGGAGAGGGAAGAAGAAGAAAAAAGGTTTTTTAAAAATCTGTTTTCAGTTTTTTGACTTTTTCTCTAACCTTTGTTTTCTTTGAGATAGTGGATCATTGGAACTTTTATTGAAATTAAAGCATTTGTGAAGTTTTGAGGTGAAGATGATTGAAGTTGATTTCCGTAGAGCTGGACACACAACATTAAGATCATATGTAAAACATATTGGTTTATTCACACAGGAAACAAACAATCATATTGACATAAAGTTAAATATGACACAAATAAGTTGCTCTAGCTTACTTGTGCTTGACCTTTAACAATCCAGTAAATCTGACAACAACAAAGAAATAACTAATTAAAATCAGCAGTTTACATCCAGTGTCAACTTAAAGTTTGACTGTTACACTGGAGCATTATGGGGGAAATTGTAATTTTGACCATAAACATTAAAACTGAGCATTGTAGGTGTGAACAGTCAACTAGGATTTCATAAGTTTCCTCTGAAGTGTATGTAGTGAAACAGTTGCAGGTGAAACAATTTTAAGGAGGAACAGTTCCTGACAAGCATTTAAATAGAATAAAAACACAGAGTTAAGAACATCCCAGCATCAATCAGCAGCTCAGACAGTGACCCTATAATGATTTCCATAATCATAACCCAAACAGGAGTATACAGAACTAGATTTTTCAAGGGATCTAGACGCAGTAGATGTGGTATTTGGTTTGTGTGTTTCTTCTCAGTTGTTTGTGTTCAGACTGTTTGTGGACGGAAGCTGGACAGCAGGGAGGGGATGGTGGTTGGGTTGCGAGCATGAACATAGTAGACAGCAGCTCCTCCAGCCATCACAGTCAGGCTCAGCTTCACCAGGCGTCCAACTAAGGAGGGCTCTTGTTCCGTCATCTGGAAGAGATGGAAGGAGAAAATTATGTTTGCATTTGCATCTATTTCATGTTAACATAGCATGGCAAAGTAGACTTCTAGAATGTGGAAGAAACGGCATTCATCTCAGACCTGTCTGGTTTTCAGGGGCTGGTACATGCGGTCGAACTGGGTGAAGATCGCCTGGCGGGCTCCCGCCCACTTCCCTGGTCCCATCAGCCGGTACTGGTAGGCGGTGACGGGCCCCCACAAAACCCTCTTAAACAGCGGGTAGTCTGTGAAGAAGAGCCAGGGGAGACTTGGTCGCACTCCGATCTCTCCAGCGACGTCGTCCATGTAGGACACAAAGTCTACCTGCAGCGGCGTCAGCTTGGACACAATGTAGCTGTTGACAGAATATTTAAGAAATTAATGTAAGATTTAACAGTGAAATGAATATAGTGTGAGTTAAATATGAATGCTGTAGGAATAAAACCGTCCAAAATTGCACCCAAGTAAGTTTGTTTGACTTATTTGATTGCTTTTAGAGATTCTAAAAGTTGTGAGAGCACTAAGTGTTTTTACTTATTATTACTTTGCAACTTTAAAGCTGCAGAAATCAATACATTTTAATTAATATATAAATTGAGCATGTGTTATGAACCCAGAGAAAATAACTTGTAAGTTATCTCAACTCTCAAGAGTGTTTTAGCATCTTTAAGCTCATTATTCTGGTTTTGTGTTGAGTTTGTATCCAGTGGCCCCCAGTGATTGAGTGGTTCATGTGCAAATTATAAGCATGAGGCCCCTGAACTGATTCCTGCTAGAAACCTGAACTGCATAACATCTGATACTCCATCTGCTTAGCAACTTAGCAGACAGACACAGTTTAATACCAGCTGGTGAAAATAGTGGAGAATTTAGCAACTGAAGAGTCAGATATTTCCATCAGCAGTTTGCTTGAGACCATAGACTTTGTATAAAAAATGGACAAACACACTCTGAGGTCAGGACTGGTTTGTAGACCATTGTCTGCTTATCGCCGTCTCTTGAAATGTGATGTGACAAGCAAGGGGGGAATGTGACTGAGAAGGACATACTTTTTTGATAGTGACCTGTCAATTACAAGGTAGGCCTACCATAAAACATACCCCTCTTTATTGTCTATTTAACTCTGAATGGGACCATAATTTCTAAAATGAACATTGTGCTCTATTGAGAAGTCTTAAAATTACCAAATGAGGACATAAACTCCTTAGAAAAATGTTTGTTAAGGTCATAAATGAAGTGAGAAGTAAGATCATTTTCTCATTGACTTCTACCAGAAGAGTCGCCCCCTGCTGGCTAAATCATGCAGGTTTGAAGCACGATCATATTGTTATCACTTTCCTGATTTGGAGGGAGATGTCCATCTCATCATAGCCTCCACCATAGCCATAGAATATATATGAGATGTCCATCTCATATATATTCTATGGCTGAGACCAAACTAAAGATGAAAGGAGATTGATTATTGAACTTGCATTTATCAAACAGCCTGAAACAGGATGTAAATGAAAGCTAATGTTTTTGTATTTTTGCTAAATATCTAAATGGTTTGCTGACATGTACACCTGCCTATGGTAAAAATATGTTAACGTCCATGTGCTCCACCAGGATAACACAGAAGAAGACATAATGTTAAAACAAAGTTTAACACATAACAATGCAAAGGAATATTTACTTGCTCTCGATGTCCTTTGTGTCGTTTTCAACAGCCTTGATCATGGCCTTGGTTGATGGCAGCTTTTTAAGACCTGAGCAGTAAAAAGAGGAGACAGAGGTAAACAGACCACCCTATGTTTGGGAAGTATCTACATTAATAACAGGCCATAAACTGGTGATGCAGTCTTACGTCTGAAGACACGTGCGACCCAGCGGGCCTGCATTTCAGCCTGAGGCATAATGGCTCCAAGGGCATGAATGAAGCCCACAACAGCCAGAGTGGGATGCTCCAGGTTCGGGGGAAACACATGCTTGTAGAGGCCCACACGGTGCCCAGATTTGTACATAGCGTTGCTTGGCAAGTAGGGGAAGTCGTAACTGTACCCTGTAGCGAATACAATGGTATCGACCTGTAACAAGGTAGGAAGAAAGAATTAAACTGTGCTGGAGATAAATAAAGACCTTTAGGAGGGATGTTCAAGAAGATGCTGTCTGCTGACCTTGTCCACAATGCTGCCATCTTCAAACTCCACGGTGGAGCCACGGATTTCCTTCACGTTTGGTTTGATGACGACTGATCCAGACAGAATCTTTAGTGGCAGGTCGTCGTTGATCACTGGGATCTGACTGAAGAGCCTGTGGAGGCAGCAGAAGAAGACAGAGCAGATAGAAGTTCTTTACTCCAATTGACTGTAGTGCCTTCACACCCCAGCAACAACATAAGAAAGCCAGCGAGAACCTACCTGTGTTTTGGTTTGAGGGCATACATGGTGTGGTCATACATGGCGTTGAGTTTCTTCTCACCAAACCAGTTGAAGAAGTTGATGGGCAGCAGCTGGAACAGGATGTGGACAAAACGTGTGTTATACTTCATGTCTACTGGCAGCCCGTTGTCGGAAACCTGCCGGATGACCCAGGCGCCACGTCGAGTGCTCATATAGACCTGCAGAAAGAGAGAAAAAGACAAAACTTATCATTAATTATGATCACGAATGACTGTGCTGTATTAAAAGAAGACAAATCAGAAAGACCTCCCAACCTGCTCTGCAACTCTGCTGGACTCTACAGCGATGTCACCTCCTGAGTTACCGATGCCAATGACCACCACTCTCTTCCCATACATGTCCTCAGGCCCTTTGTAGTCCCAGCTGTGGAGATATTTTCCTTCAAATGTCTCGATTCCTGCAACACAACAGAATCATGTTTTCATATGTTGTGTTGTTTCTGGAATCTTTTGCAAAGAATGAGAAACAAAGTTATTATTATACCAAGGTAGAATCTAAAAAATGTAAAAAAATCTGCCTCGTTTTTATGCAGGACTGGACATGTGGTTATACCTGGGAAATCTTTGAGTGGCAGGTTGGGGTAGGTGTAGTGACCGGAGCAGCAGATAACTGCATCGAAGACATGCTTCTCCTCCTGTCCGTCTCTATTCTCAGTCACTATTTCCCACTGACCAGTCCGAGTAAAGTCTGGTCTCTGTTTGACACTCTTCACTGAGGTCTAAAATACAACAAGAATACACAGAAGTAGATAATTTTGCAGATGTCTATCAAAGTGCAGTTTTGGGAACCAAATGTCGTACTATGTCTTTTTTGGTTTGTTTTACCTGGAAGCGAATGTGTTGCAGCAGTTTGAAGTGTTCTGCATACATTCTGAAGTATTTCAGGATTTTAGAGTGGTGCATGTAGTTGGGATAGTCAGCGGGAATGGGGAAGTCGCTGTAGCACATCATCTCTTTGGAGATGTTGATCGTGAGGGATCGGTAGATGCTGGCCCTGTTGGGCTCTGACACTTCCTGCAGAGAAACAGTTTTAAATGACAAAAATAAGACAAATAATTACATTTTCTGTCAGGTCCACTAAACGGTTTTCAGCACTTTATGGTTTTTTAAATTACCTTGAACTTCCACAGGCCTCCCATGTCATCACTGCTCTCGAAGCAGGTTGGCACCATGCCCTCATCCAGACAAGCCTTCATGCTGGCCAGACCAGAGGGGCCAGCCCCGATCACTGCTACTCTCTGCGCCATGATGGACCTGCAACAAGATGAGGAAAAAATCAAGTTAAAATAGTTATTTTACCTGATTTAAGTGTGCAATTCTAAATGTGCAACCTTCAGTCCCACTGAATGCATTGTAAGCAGGAACTTATGCTATGCAGAAAAAATAATCAAAGAAAAAAACATCCATACAATATTAAGGAATTCATGTTTTAGCTGCTGTTTAAGCTGCAGAATTCCCATGTCCTGACTTATCAGCTCTCTATCTCACATTCAATTGATTCAATCTCAGTTCGTAGAGGTAGACAAAGACCAAGCATTATCTTACAATCAAAAACAAAAAGAAGCTGAGTCAGGTGCTTCTCAACACATGGAAAACAAATTTCTTGAGGTCAAAGGGGGACTGGAGCACACTGATTAACCTTTGATTGTGCACACTAATGTTTCAGCACTCCTGTTTCTTCATCAGAGTCTCTGGTGTATGTCAGGCAAAGAAGAAGAACTTTGAAGATTTGCATATCTAAGCATAAGACTGCAATACATACACCAAACATGGGGTATGCTATTAGCCAACATTACAAACATATGGCAAGTGGTTTTAGCACCTAATAGCTTGGCCTAACTTCCATTCCCACTTAAAAACAATGCTTCAGATATCCACATCCTCATTCTTTATAGGACAAATGACATCACTTTTACCATTCACTTGTTTCTCAATACAGATATCTACAATTCAGTTTCAGGTGTCTGCAGTGTGGATTGTGTTTATCTGCAACTGAATTACGACAAATTGTAGTTCAAGTCACAGATATCTGCAGTTCAGTTGTGATTAGTCATAATGTTAGTTCAAGATATCTTGAATTCCCCTCAGTTGGAGATACAGTATCTACACTGTCCATTTTCGACATCATAATTTAAGTTTTAACTAGTCAGCATGATGTAGGTATCTTGAAGTAGAATTCCATTTAGTCAAAATGTTATTGCAGGTATTTTAAAGTTTAGAGTTTTGATTCTGTGAAATAACTTTGCGGGTCAGAAGCTAAGTGGGAAGCAAGTGGAGGTAGTTTGCTTTTGAAACACACAACTGTAACTGCATATGGCAAGTTGGTGATTAATGATGTTATCCTTCTGACATTTGGCTTATTTTGTTTCTTTTGGGCTGTCATATTTGGTAGATGTTCATTCTGGCACTTTTTGTAATTTTTGTACTCTGTGTTCCTTTGTTTCTGACCTGGTGACTGACTTTCACAACTCCTGCCCATTGATATATCATCCAGTAGATTTCAAAGCCCGTTCAATCAAATATGTAACAACAATCATACCCTGGTTCAGGCTGGATTTATGTGTCAGCCTCATGTCCCTGTTTACTCTGACTGATTTAGTAGTGTTGGAATGTGCTCCAGTCCCCCTTTGTCATCTGATGATCTTACAGTTCTTTGAGATCACTTAGACTTAAGAATGATGAACTACACATAGTTTTCATTCTTATTAAAATGCTATGCATCAGTGCAAATTAACTGTTCACAACCTTTTTGATAACAATAAAGTGACAGATAATCCTGCTGCATTTTCACCACATGCGCACGAACATCCTACATAACACGTCACTTTTCAAATATTAGCAAATCAAAAATCACACTGAAACAGGAGCCCCCTGCAGGTAAAAAAAACAACAGAAAGACAAATGCGTCTTTTGTCCTTCTTACCTTGATCCTAATGTGCCGATCTGTGAAGTGGGATGAGCATCAGCACAGCAGAGACTTTTAAACGCACAGGGTACATAAGGGTGTAGCTTTTTTCAGATTCTGCCCCTAAAAAGGTAGCTATAGAGTTGACCTTTGTTATCCTAAATCTGATGGACTAAAGTTCAGTCTGTTTCCATTGAGATCATTCAAGTGAGTGGAAGAGTCCTGATAAGTGACTGAGTAACATTGATTTTACGTCAATCTCTGAATTCGTGTTAAATTCTGTCAAATTTTATCCGTGTGGCACCTTTTATATGGATTAGTGCAGTTCAAAGAGCTTTACAGACGACTGCAATTTGGTAATAAGACACAAGAAGTGTGAAGCGTCATTAAGTGAAAGTACAGCAGCAGCTTTTATACATGAGACAGGAGACGGTTTCAGATTTGTTCCCCATTTAATTAAAAATCATTACAATCAAATCATGTGGGAATAAGTCCATTTAATCACAAACTGAAATTCATTGAACATTGCAACCACGTGACCATACAGACATACTGTATATATACATTAAGATACATTAGAATAAGGTCTATACAGTTGACACACAATATTATTTATAGTTTTCAGCAGGCAAAACAGAGTGTAGAGAACGATACCGAAGCTGGCTTCATGTCTGACTATGTGCGAGAATCGATGTGACAACTGCCGACAATCTTTGAGAAGCTGAATAAACCAGAGAAATGGGTTTTCTTGGTAGATTCTGATCCTGGAAACAAATCAGTGACATGTAATGTGCAAAATCTATCCAATACACAAACATATAGTGCCTGTAATCACTGTGATAAACCATGTATCTTAGTTTTAAGCTCGTCTCAATGTACAGCTACACAAAAATCAATCATAAAAAACTTATTTGGTCACAAAATTCACAATCCAGCATATTTAGATTTGCAACAGAATGGTAATGTAATAAAGAAAAAGCCTGGAACTGCCACCTCACTCACTGGCACTGGGAAGATAATTGGTTAGTTATTGCAGAAAGACGTCACAGTATGAAAGAAGTCAACGGAACAGTCTGTTACATTGGTTTGTTTCGCACCAAATACCAGGATCTACTTCAGACCAAATGGCACCGGCCACATAAAATGGTTCACAGCCTAAAATCTCACAAAAAAGTGAAAACTGCGCAGACAAAGAGCATTATTTTTGTGAAAGAAATTGCAAATAGTTTCAAATGCAACCAAATATTTGCATATATGACAAGAGATATAAATTACGATGCTCCTGCAAGATTAACACCTCCTGCTTTCTGGCAGTGCTAAGATGTTTGGCAATATACACCAACATAGCAGCAAAAGTCATGCAGTGAGGATGAGAATGAATGTTGAATGTGAACCATGCGAATAAAAGGATCAGGTACAATAATAAAACATGCACAATGCCTCCTTTGCATCTATATAAATCTCTTTAGTACCAGTCCAAGTTTCCTTATTTCCTGTAGTTTAAACTGAAAAACACAATTAATTAACAAAAACACCAAAAAACACAACTCATGCTTACGTGCCTCCGCGATAGTGCTAACGTCAAAGACACATCTAGGTTAAGACTCCTTCACCAATGGCGTCAGTTTATTGATATTGTTGGATCTCAGCCTGGCCCTCACCCAAATGGTAAGTGGGACAGTTCACGGATGTGGATTGAGCATCAAACATGCAAACGTTGTGCTTCTGGGAAATAGCATGTGCATCTAAAATCCCACTCACGACGAGGTGAAGTCGGTTGGTCAACATCAAGCCAGACATGTGTGCATCCAAATATACGTGGTGCAGCAGAAGCACGATGCTGCGAATAAATCAAATATTAACTGTCGGAAGACTCTTCACACCTTCACATATTATTGCCTTTGTGAATCTTCAATGGAAAATTAGTGCAATATCTGAGACATTACGATTAAAATCACAAGATATCCAACTGGAATTTGTCATACGTGGCCGTCCGATGTCACATTAGTTAGTACAGCTGAAATTATGCCTTTTTTGATCTTTTACAATCACACAAGTTTCCACAAGACCACACCGCACACACAGCAGATTATAAAACGTCGTTCTGATTACTGATCCATGAACCCTGGCAGCACACTAGATCATTGCATAACAAATTACACAGATAAAATGTCTTCATTCACCCAAACTCGATGCCAACAACAAACTGCTTGCTGCCGTGTCAAAGACGTCTTCTAATTAGTATCTATCCTTGTCTGTGAGGCCAACATTATTGCCATCTTTGCAAACTTCGTGGCATCATTAAAAAAATACAAAGTTAAAATGTCAGGATTTTTAGGAATGATTTCACAGTGTAAGATTTAAATAAGATTGTAGTAAACAAGATTCAAGTGACATTTTCTTGGCCTTAGATTAAATAATGACTATAGCTGCTTTTGTTCTTCACCTTGGTGCTTGTTTGAAGTCAGAGCCATCATGCATGAAGGTGGGGTGTAATTTATCTCAGCCACTCCTTGTTTCATAACTCACAATTAGATATATGAAGCTCTGAGATTAGTGGTAGTGGAAGAATGTGAGTGGTATGAGGCCAGAGCTCGATCTTGACTATTAAGTGCCACAGTTGATTTCAGATTTGCTCTTGTAATGCAGTGAAGAGCTTAGATGAAAACCATATTTCTGTTAAATAAAAACCACAGCTGATCATATCTGTACTCATTTTGCAAGTTATGTCAAATAAACGTGCTGTGGCTTTCTTTGAACTCCACCTTTTGCTCTTCAAATATAGTTTTTCGGTCTAATAGTAGCAAGCGAAAATGACAAAAAGAACAGCCTACGTGTGAAACATTTACAATCCATCATAAATTCAAAACACCACATCTGTGACTTTTACTTTTTTAAGCAAATATTACTTTGCAATGAGGATGAAAACTACTGTATTCCAGTCAATTTAATATGCAGCATTCCTTCCTAATAGAGACAGATGCATTGCACTGTATGCCAGAGCTCACTGCAGAATCTGAAATGCCAAGAGAAAGGGACTTCTACATATTTCGTCATGTGATTTTGAATATATATATTTTTAAATCGGTGACTTTTTTCATCCTTAAACCCACAAAATCATGTAAATGTTGTCTTCCCTCTATAAACACTCCAAATAAAGTACATACACAATATGTTTAATGAAAAATCATCAAAGCATATCTGATATGACAATCTTATATTTGCAAATTTTGTGAATGATTTCAGTGGATGACCTGATAACAATGTGGCTAAGTGCCAGATCTACTCAGCCAGAGCGGATTGGTTGTCAGTTGTGTTGGTTGATAATTAATGAAACTGTGGTTGTGCCAAAGAAAAAAAAAACACGATACAGTTAAATAATGCTGAAGAGGGTTTGGGTGTGTATACTTTTAACAATGTTATATCTAATCAGATCAGCAGTAAAGAAGAAATAGAAGTCCTCTGTGCTTTAAGGACACTAACCTCAAGATCCGTCTTTAGAAATGGTCCTAAACAGGTGGACAAGCTTGCTACTTTACATTTCTTAAGGAAGTAAGTCTGGTTAAACTCAGCAAAAACAGAAAAGGTCCCCACAAGTGTCTACCTAATGCATGTGTTTAAACTACTTAAATATCACTTTGTGAACCCTTTGTTAGTCAACAGTTGAGTAGAAATTTAATCACAGAACAAATCAGGAGACAGAATTATGCAGATTTTTCATTTACTCATATGACTAAATTTAATTCATTTCTGGCTCTTCGGTGGATTAAAGCCTAAAACCTGCAGTTTAAGCCAAAGTATATTACTTGTCTATAGTAAATTCACATTAATTATTAATTATTTGACTTTGTCCTCCGCAATGTAAAGTTATACGTGATGTCTTTACAAATCTGCAAGCTGAACGTACATCAGGCTGCACTTATTTCACCTTATCAGCAAAAATAAACTTAGATAATGTTCAATAACTAAACTGGAAAAAGTTGACTTCATATTGTATCCTTGAATCAGGCCAGTGAGGTGGCAGAGGTGAGTGAGGTGGCATCAGGAGGTAAACTGATCAAATTTGTTCCCTTCTGGTTTGATGTGAATAAAACCATGTACTACTTAATATTGGCAGGCTAGTTGCTACCTTAGAATGAGAGTCGGAGATAGACTTAAGAGTCAAATAACAGAAGAAGCAAACTGTGTTTGATAGAGCTCTCCTCTCTCGTCAAGTGATAATTTCTCCCACATATCAGTCTAAAAGGTGTGCAGGTGCTCTCACAAGCAAATGTAAACCACCACATCTCCTCCTCCTTCAGTCCTTAAGGTGAGGCTAACTGTCCCAGCAGCCCTTGCAGGGTTTGAGGTGAGAGCCACAGCATCTCCACCAGGTTATACTGGCAGTAGCCCATCCAGAAGCCAAACATCACATCAGTCACGTTGTGTCTGCCCAGCAGCACTCGGCTCAGCCCGACCAGACCTGCCCACAGCAGCACCAGGACCCTCAGCGGGGCGGCCAGCACCAGGTGAGCCAGCAGGAAACGCCCACACAGGGCGGCACGGGTGGCGTGACCAGACGGGAAGGAGTAACGATCTACGGAAAAGGTGGCAAACATGTCCATGCGGTTATGCGCTGGTCGACGCCGACGCACCACTGCCTTAACAATGGTGACCAGGATCAGGTCCAACAGCAGGCCTGCAGGGGACAAAAGAGAAGATGTCTTATAAAAACAGCAACACATGCTTTATGCAGCCAGAATAAAGCAGGAGCCACTGGCAAAGAGATAGAAACCATAAAATATTTAGAGGAATAAAGAGGGGATACGCAGGAGCATCGATGAGAGAGGTTACTTTTGTTCCATGGTTCAGATTTACATCACAACCAGAAACACCCAGAGGACACTGTGAGTCTAAGAATAGATATCTGAGAGTGGTGACTGTGTCTGGATGTCTAATGTTGCTGTTATATCACTACAGTCCAATATTTTCTGTGGTGTTTATATGAATCACTAACCTGCCTGCATATACAGACGACATTATTCTAACAAGAGAAGAAGAGATGTGCCCAGCTAAATTATTTGGCTAAATCTGTGCACAGTATGAATGGGATTTAAAATTCTTTGCTTTGGCAGCATCTGGTGGCAGCATCAAGATGGTGACAGACTCCAGTGCATGCTGTTGCTCATGTTTTGCTGCTGTAGGTATTAACAGGCTCTTGCACAAAGCTGTCTACGTTCACAAAACCACTAATGTTTCTGGACAGACCTTGTCAAAAGCTTGTGTAATCAAAAACTGTTACAGACCTTTTCCGGAGCAGATACAGGAGCTACTAATAAAATTAACCATGGCTTCCTTCTATTCAAGTGTCCCAGTGTGATAGTGAAGCAACAAGAACACCAGGACTTTTTATTTCAGCCTTCAACAACGTTATTGTGCTCTTCCTCCATAACAAGTCAAAACCTTCCGAGGATCTGTAACAGTCTACTGTCTGGCAAAGCTGCTTCCTGTTTAACCAGGATTTTCTCAATGAGTTAATCCAGGGGTAACAAACAGGTAGCTACAATCAGCAGAGTCAAGTATCAGAGTCAAGCTGGTGTGATGGTCCTTACTGGTTCTATCTGTCTATTGTTTTCAAAGACTGTTCTTTCAATATGTCTTACTGCTTCTGCACAAACTTGAGGAACAGTCACTTTGCATTTCACTGCACATGCTGTATGAGCATGTGACAACTAAAACTAAAAGCTTGACTCGTTTAAGCACTCGGACAGGAAAACTGGATGTTCTGTTGCACATTTAGCCAATGTTTATAGTACAATTAAATTCCAAATTGTGTGTATTAGGGCTGCAACTAACCTTTGGATTGTTGATTAATCTGTCTGTTATTTTCTCGATTAGTTATACGTTCTAAAGAAAAGTCCAAAAATGTCCACAAATGGTGAAAAATGTCGGTCAGTGTTTCCCACAGCCCAAGATGACTTCCTCAAATATCTTGTTTTGTCCACAACTCAGAAGATATAAGGTTTACTGTCATAGAGAAGAAAGCAAATCTGCAACTATTCAAAAGTAAGAAGATAGTATCAGATTTATTAATCAATTATTTAATTAGTTGGCAATTAATCTAACAGACGCATATCTAGTAAGAATCAAATATTCTTATTTGTCTGAATTAGAATACATTCTGATTTGCCTTTTTTTTTAAAAAACACCATATTTGTTGTTTGCATCACAAAAAAATGCAACAAAGGTTTATCAAGCGTGATAAAAGTGAAAGACATCTCCTTTAGACATTATAGCTGCATAAAGGAATTGCTGAAAAAGTTGTGTCTCAGCAAATATTGAGATTTTTAGCAACATATTTATGCGCTCTCCAGGGCTGCAGTGTTGAAAATTTAATGCAACAGTCAGGTGGCACTGAGCCAATCGCTGCTGGCAACCAGATAAAAGGGTTTTAGCGCGATGGACGTGCAACGGTGCAGTTTATTCCTTACAGATAACTGTAAGCTGTGGCTTATAATCAGAGTGTACAAAGACTTCAGGTGCAAACATTTCTTACAGCATTGGCAGCACCAAACTGTAGCCTGTTGTTTGTCTTTAAAATTGTCTTTTAGAACTGAGGAAAGCATTTGACCCCCACCAGAGTCCTGCAGTAACCGTGACTTTGTTTTTCCAGGCACTTATTGATGTTAAACTGTGTCTTTCATAGCACTAAGCTGGTTTATAAATATTACCTAATTTAGTGCGCTCTAAGAATAGCCTCCTGGTGATTAACAGTGGTCTAGTTTAAGGCAGAAAGAAACTGTTGAAGAGAAGAAGCTGCTGCTTTTGTCTGACATCATGCATGCAGGAGGGTTGACTGGTAAATATTATTTTTACCACTGAAAGATTTTGGGGGCAAAATAAATTATTTATCTGAAAACTTCAGAGCAAGTCTCCAGTGCCGATGTACCTCCTGAAAACAGCAAGATAAGGTCAAAACCACTAAGCTCCTACTTAACGATCGATTTAGTGCCTCTTACAATTAAGCTTTTGTTAGATCCTTCCTTTTAGTAAGACAAAAAAACAACAACAACCAACAATTCCGTTTTTGACTACTAATCCCCTTGTTTTATCCAGATCCTTGGACATTCAGTTTCAAACAACATTAAGCAGTTACAAATCAGTTACTACAACAGTTGTTCAATCATTTTCCTCTACTGAAATAATTTAATAAATGATTTCACCACAGGGTAATGCTGCTTCGTCACTGCAATAATCGTACACTGCAAGAAAAATATTCAATAAGACATACACAAATATAAAATTCTGCATCAAGCAAAATGATGCATAATGAAGTATGCTCAGACAACAGTGACATTATGGGCTGATACCTCTGAGCAAAACAACAGACCTCTACAAACATATCTGGGTACAAAGTGTGGTCTTGCGCCACACATTTTTACTGCTTGTTTAACTGGCACAATTAAAGTAAGAGTTGCCGTTCATAAGATAATCTACAGTCCAAAAACTGGCCTTTGCTACATCTCTAATTACATTGCACTGTACCCTGGTCTGCACTTGCTGCACCTTTGTTTCTGAGGATTGTATACAAAGCCCCACCTCTTTAGTGTAGAGCTGCAAAAGTGATTACTTTCATTGTCAATTCATCTGTCAATCATTTCCTCAATTAATCAATTAGTTGTTTGGTTTCTAAGATGTCAGAGAATGGGGGAAGATGTAATTCAGTGTCTCCCAGAAGTCCTCAAATGTCCTGTTTTTGTTCACAAACCAAATGTATTCAGTTTAATGTTATAAAGGAGTAAAGAAACAAAAAAAACTCAATTTTAAAAAGCTGGATCAGAGAATTTAGAGTTTTTTCTGAAAAAAGACAGCAATTACTTTTATAGTTGACAACTAATCAATTTAGCAATGCAGCACTGTTTCACTGTCATATATTTGCCTGTCTGGCTTTACAAAGCATGAGTCAGGCTCCTCCTGAAGGCACAGAGAAGTCTCAGTACAAGACCTCAGATCATTCTATATTTCAAAGAGCTATTCAATTTGCACCATTTCAGAGGTAGAGGCATTCATCCATTTCCTCCGCTCACTTGTTAGCAGGCTGACACAAGTTCAAAAAACAGAATTCTGGAGATGTGGAGGAACATGTACAGTAGGTTAAAGCCAAGAAAAGATCTCCCCTTCTCAGTTTGCAACTAGAAATGCCCGAATGAAGAACAGATGACATCTCCACATGAGCACCTGCAAGCACTGACAGAAGAAAATGCATCAGAAAATTACTAGTGATGTGATGGTAGGTAGGTTGTTTTCTATAGATGATGTGACAAAAGAGCTGTGCAAAGCAAATCAGGACCTGGGATGAGCAGAGGGGGCAATTCGCCAAGTACTGCTGCAGCTCAACCCATCTCTGTGGTGCTATCTGCACAGCTATTGATAAAGGTTTGTGTGTGCCTGCATGTTATTTTAGAGTGACAACACACGGAGGAGGTGATGCTGAAAACAGATGGCGATCGCTTGAATAGCTGACATCAAGTAAGTGTTGCAGCTTTACTTCTCTGTCGTTTGTGTTTCTTCACAAAGCATGAGTCACACAGCCTCCCTCTGACGGAGGAAGAGAAGCCTCAGAACAAGACCTAAAATCATTCTACATCATTTGGTATCCAGATTACACCATTTCTAAGTTACAAACATTCACCTGTTTCCTCAGCTGGCTGACAGAGGTATGGAAAAATGTCATGCAGGAGAGGAGGAACAATGTGTACAGTAGATTAAAACTGAAAAAGGAAGAGAGGAGACTGCAAGCAGAGATGGAATAAGGCTAGAACCAAACTACTTCAAGTGAGATGCCAGCACTGATGGAATAGTCAGTGTCATAAAATTAACAGTAATGTTAAGACAGGTGAGTTAAGTCTTTTATAGGTTATGTGAGCTACAATAAGGGAGCTGTGTATGGAAAATCAGGGCCTTGGAGGAGCAGGAGTGCTGTGACACTATCCAATGCTGAAACAAACAAAACAACCCATGTCTGTGGTACCTAGAGGCCTATCTGCATAGCTATTGATGAAGGTTTCTGTGTCTGCATGCCATTTTAGAGTAAGAAACAGAGTGACAACACACAGGAGCGGATTTTACAAACAGATGCCGATTACTTTAACAGTTATTGCTGCAGCTCTGTTTCACTCTCATATATTTCCTTTGTGAGACTTTAGAAAGTGTCAGTCACAGAAACTCCTTCTCAGCGCAAAACCTTACATCATTTGCTAGCCAAATTGCCCCATATATTAGGTTATAAGCATTCACCTGTTACCTCAGCACACCTGTAGGCTGGCTGACACAAATATAGAAAAGATACAAGGTAGGGGATGTGGAGCAACATGTAGAGTAGGTTAAAACCAAGAAATGAAGAGGGGAGGCTGAAATTAGAGATGGAACAAGGCCAGAAAGAAGAACATCTCCATGTGTGTGCCTAGCAGCACTGATGGAGGAAAATGTGTCAGAAAATTAAAAGTAATATTATGGGAGATGGATTAAGTGTGTTACAGCTGTGGTTAGCTGTGATAAAAGAGCTGTGCGTGTTAAACCAGGACCTGGGAGGAGCTTGAGGGGGGGACATACCACCAAGTAATGCTGCATGGTACCTAGAAACCCATCTGCATAGCTATTGATAACCGTTCGTGTGTCTTTGCATTCCATTAAAGAAGAAGTGACAACACAGCTATCCAGTTTGCACCATTTCAGAGTTAGAAGGATTCGCCTCTTTCCACAGCTGACTGACACAAACAATGAAAAGTATAATGCAGGACACGCAGTGCAACATGTAGAGTAGGATAAAAACCACGAAATGAAGAGGAGAGACTACAATCACAGATAGAGTAAAACATCTCCCTGTGATGTGCCAGCAATGACAGTCAAAAATGTATCAGGAAATTAATGTTAAGGGAGGTAGGTAAAGTCTTCTATAGGCAAAGTTAGCTCTGATAAAAGACCTGTTTATATCGAAACAGGACCCGAGAGGAGCTGCCACTAAGTGATGCTGCATCTCTACTGTGCCTGAAGGCCTATCCGCATAGCTTGATGAAGGTTTCTGTGTGTCTGTTTGCTATTTCAGAAGAAGAAATACAGCGACAACACACAGAGGAATGGATTTTGAAAACATATGGCGATTACTTCAACAGCCTCTGTCACAGCTCTATTTCACAGTAATGTATTCGCTTCATGTGGCTTTAGGAGTCAGTCACAGAAACTCCCTCTGAAGGCACAGAGAAGTCCCTGCACAAGAATTTAGATCATTCTACATTTGCTATTCAAAGTGCACCACAAGCATTCACCTGTTTCCTCAGCATACCTGTCACACCTGGCTGACACAAATATAGAAAAAATATACTGCAGGAGACGTGGAGCAACATGTAGAGTAGGTTAAAACCAAGAAATAAAGCAGGGAGACTGACATAACAGATGCCAAAATGAATAACAGATGACATCTCCTGCACTGGGGGTGTGTCAGAAAATTAAAAGCAATGTTATGGGAGATGGGTTAAATCTTCTATAGCTGAGCTTAGCTGTGATAAAAAGCTGTGCATCGGAGGAGTGACACCAAGTAGTGCGGCATCTCAGTGGTACCAAGAGATCCATCTGCATAGCTACTGATAAAGGTTTCTCTTTGTTTGTATGACATTTTAGAAGAACAAACAGAGTGACAACATATGCAGCAACACAAACAGCGGACTAGTTTTACCCATAAGAAGGTTGAGCATGACTTCTTGCCCTGCAGCACTGTCACTCTTGTATAGGCAGTAGGCGGTACCGGCCAGCCAGGGGATGCCATGTCCAGATATCTCTATGAGCTTCATCAAGGGGCGAACACTGCCCCAGGACGAGTCCTCGCAAGCGCACACCCCCAGCCGCTTGGACAGCCACAGGTCGATGGCGAGCAGCGAGCTGAGCGCTACGCGGATGAATGACGGGTTAAGCCGTATACCGTCCTCTTCGGGTGGCCCCTGACCGCTCGCAGAGCCCGTGGAGGAGCTGGAGCCCCGGCGCCGAGTGGGGCTCTCCGAGGCTCGGAGGCGGGCGGTGGTCGGGTCGGAGCCTTGTCGCTGGAGCAGGTGCGGCGGCGAGGACCGGTTCAGCGGCTTCGTCAGCGACATGAACTCGTAACGGCCGTTGGAGCTGCCGAGCACCGGGCTCCCTCCGCTTCGACCGGGGTTTTTAGCTTTCGGAGACGGCATTTTGTCTGTTACCGTACGTGACGACGTTGGCAAGTTGTGTTGTTGTGTAGTTCCACCGCAGTAGTGAGTTTTCTGCAGTGCCGTGCCGGTTGTCGCTCCGTTAGTTCATCTGTTGTACGTTTCACAATTCATATCACGTCCGGGAGCACCGAGCTGAATCGCCATCTTTGTTGTTCTGAGCGCAAAGCAACCTGGGAAATTGAGTTTTATTAAAAACGAACACGTGATATTAATGTTGGAGACGTTTTTCTTGATTATAACCATAGATTGTAAATAATGTTTTTTTTCTATCTATATTATCCTATTATTTATTAATAATATATAAATAATATTTTAATATATTATTTGTACATTGTCTATGCAAGTACCATTCATATGAGGCCATCTATTTGATGGCTTTATTTCAAAAATGTTTTCAAGAATAATGTCAAGTTATTGTATTTTTAAATTACCTTCTTACCTTACTTATCACGATGCCCCAGTTTGTTGGCTTTGAAAATGTAAACTCTTTATAAAGACATTACAAACATACTGCTTGATTAAAATATAATAATATTTTTAAAAAAATTAGTGCTGTCAAAAATATCGCGTTATTAACGCGTTAACGCAAATCAATTTTAACGGCGTCAATTTTTTTTATCGCGAGATTAACGCGGGCGGGGGTGCGTGGGGCGGGGGCATGGTTGGCGAGGTCGAGGGCGAGGTGTTCGCCGTCGGAGTCAGACAGGATCTCCTGCTGGTGGTGGTACAGCAGCAATATTCTCGCTCGCCTTTCTGTCGGCTCCTTTTCCGCGTGCCGAACCGCGTGCCGCTGATGCAGATGCTCCGCCAGGTGACGGCGGCCTGGGGTGAACGCATGACGATTGACAAGACCAGAGTTATGTGTATGTTGTCAGTATGAACTGAGTTCTCATCGTAGCATATCTAGTCTGTAATACCACTTGATGACTAAACACAGCTGACGCGAATTCTCCGCCTCCTCCTCGTATAAAATGATAATTCAAGGGACATTTAGAATAGATAAAAAATGTGCGATTAATTTGCGATTAATCGCGAGTTAACTATGACATTCATGCGATTAATCGCGATTAAAAATTTTAATCGATTGACAGCACTAAAAAAAATATTATTATTATTACTATTATTGTTGTTGTTTATTTACTATTTACCATTTGTTGTTAATCGCTGTATTTCAAATACTTTTTGGTCAACAGTAAATGCACAGGTAAAAATTCTAGAGGTTTCAAAGGGGGTAAGTCCTCCTTAATATTTAGGACATGTGTTTTTGTCATCCCTCAGTTACATGTGGCATGTTTTGAATGTGCAGAAAGTTTTCGGCATGTGCAGAAATCTTTCTGAAATATGAGCTAATAAGGTTCAGGTTTTAAATATTAATTTATCACTGATGTGAAAACGTTTAAACATGCACATTTAAAGTGGTTATGGGACCAAAACAAAAGACACAAAAGAGGACAAAAGCATAAATGATACTTATATGTGTGACTCAGCAGGGATTATATTAAATGAGAGGTGTTGATATACAGATAAAGCAATAAAGAATGCTAGAGAGGTGTACCTGATTCCTGAATTGGGTGTTTTCCTTAACATAGGCCAAATAAAGGAATTTCCACTACCAACTGATGCAGAAAAGGCACAAACTGGTGCATTAAAAAAAATCACCAGAATGCAGGAAATGTAGTGTGTGACATTAAAAATTTCCCAGGGTGGTCCCCCAGAACCCTTTGCCTGCCTACTTACACAGCATGAAGTGCCATAGTGCTACTTTGCACAAACTAAATAAAATAAACAATAAACAAATCAGAATAAATGCAACAAAGACGAAATTATCTTACTCAAATAAACATACAAAGTAACACAACAAACAAACAAAATTTAAAAAGCTCCTATATATGAATTTATGTATTTTATTTGAGCATACATGTTCGTTTCATATACATATTTGATTTTTTTTAAAATAGCTTCCTATGTGTTTTTAATATTTTTGTTTGTTGAATAAAGTTGGTAAGATATTTTTTTTTAAATAACACGTATCTCTCCGCCTCTTCTCTGATTGGTCGGTGACTTACGCACGGCTCCGTATTTACGTGTAGTTAGCTCCGCCCCCTTCCTGCTCCATTCATGCGTGCTGGTCACTGATTAGTACATAGCAGCCAGAAGCGTAGCCCCACGTTCACTTCTTTGTATCTGAGCTGCAGAGAGGAGTCAACATGCCTGGACTTCTGCTGGGAGACGTGTTTCCAAACTTCGAGGCCGACACCACCATCGGCAAGATAAAGTTCCACGATTTCCTGGGAGAATCGTAAGTGCGCAGGCTCCAGTGTTCAGGAAACACATTGCAAGTCATTTGTTTTATGCTTAGTTTTTCTTTAATAAATGCAGTATGTTAATGAACAGTTGTGCGCAGGTAATATAGCAAGACTTTTTATTGATTCTTAGTTGCAAAAGCTGAAGCAGGCTGATTTATGCTCATTTGACTCAAGATTCCTGAGTCTGTCGTGCGCCACCTGCTGGTCGGCACGCAGAGGGTTACATAATCATGACTGTTGGTTCAGATATGAAAGGGAAGTTAAATATTATGAGAAACTCCATAATTTAGCAACAGTTATAGTCTTCCACTATATAAAAAGCGTTGTAATGTTTTTTGAATAGCTAAAAGGAGAAAAAGAAATTTGTCATTTAATATAAGTATAATTAATTCAATGTAAAACAACTGATGCATTGCTTTTTATTTTGTTTTCTCTGGTTAGTTCATCAGTGGGGCGTAACCACAGTAAGGAAATGCCTGTTTTCTGTGTCTGTGTGAACTTGGAGCTGTTTCAACACATCTAATTTCTGAGCCTGTTGAGCTTAGCTGCTTCAAAAGAGGACAGAGAACAGAAAAGTGTGTGCGTGTGTGCATGCATAACTTAACACACATATGCAGCCTGGGTTGGACATGGACCGAATGTAAATGTGCACAGCTTCATTGTTTGATGTTCTGAGAACTTCGTGCAAGTGCTTTTTTTCACACAAACACTGGTTTATTTTTGTGCTTTTAATGACACACCTGTTCTAAAAGCATGTCAGAATAATTAAACACCACGTTTTTGACAATATATTTATGGAAAATTAAGTAGCAACACAATATATGAAGCAAAAACACACTTTTTTGTTTTTTAGCTCAGTTATTTTTAATATTTTTGTGGCTCCTATGTTATTCAGACAAAGCAATGCAATTGAAGAAGTGGCAAAAATCATTATTTGCAGCACTTCTGCCCTCTGCTAGATTCTAACATAATCAGATTTTCTCATCCTAAAATTTGGACACAATGTGGATGAGCAACAGGATACCTGACCCTAGTCTCCAAACTAACACCTGCTCCTGGAATTTAAGCTTACCAGTAAAAGGACACTACCCAGTTTTGTTACTTGTGTAATAACTTCCTGAGTTCCTTTGTGGGAATAGATGCTGGCCTGTCAGAGGCAGCCATCTGTTGAAGCAGTGTCCTGATTTTCTGGCTTCCCATTATGTTTTTCAGCAGTAGTTGATTTAGATTGTTCCTGCCAGTGCAAGTGGAAGTAGCAATCCCAGAGGGGGTAAACAACGAACTTTGTACAGCCACATTTGCAGCCAACAAGTCTCTTATGGCAGAGAGTTTTGGAACAGAAACAAACAAATGAAACTCATGTGATTCTGAAATAACTTTTCAATCAAAAAGGTTAACAGTTTCAAATGTTGTCCTGCGATATTTTCGCAGGAAACGTCTGTTCTATCTTTCACTGTAGGTTTTAGTGTGACACAGCTGGATTTTATCACTTCAGTCTGACTCCCAGACACCTGTTGTTTCAATCTGTATCTGGAAACGGAGACACACTGTTCTCTTTTTTTCTTTTTTTTTTCTCTTTGCACTTTTAATCCACTGTTTCAAATGTTGTCCTGCTATATTTTCGCAGGAAATGTCTGCTCTATCCTTCACTGTAGGTTTTAGTGCGACACAGCTTGATTTTATCACTTCAGTCTGACTCCCAGACACCTGTTGTATCAATCTGTATCTGGAAACGGAGACACACTGTTCTCTTTTTTCTTTTTTCTTTTTGTCTTTGCACTTTTAATCCACTGTTTTTTTTTTATATCTTTAAATCTTTTGGAAACCCTGGATTGTGAAAATACAGCTGCACCAAAGCATAAATGCACAAAAACAGAGTAAATTCACAAATCAAACACTCCAAATGAGCTTTGTACAGCTAATAAAATGCACAAGAAAGTGGAAAATATTGTCTTACATCTGTGCAAGTTTTTTTTCACTTTATTCCATTTCATTCAGCTTGTGATCACTTCAACTTGTGACTCAAGTGACGCAACAAAGCCAGTTCATAAACCTTTAAGCCCCATGCAGGATCAGTCGTAAACAGAAGTAAATGATTGCAGACTGCTTGCAGGCAGCGACTTTACATCTGTTTTCTTCACAGTTTTTGTACAGTGGTGCTTCCGAGCCAGATAAACATAATGTTGCTTTATTTCTATAAAAACCACAGTTTCCCTCCCTCTCCAGCTGGGGTATCCTGTTCTCCCACCCGAGGGACTTCACTCCCGTCTGCACCACTGAGCTCGCCTGTGCTGCTAAAATCAGCAATGAGTTCAAGAAACGGGGAGTGAAGATGATCGCCTTGTCCATCGACAGTGTTGAAGATCACAAAGGCTGGAGCAAGGTGTGCAAAGACATATTCTGTTTGACTGTGGAGTTCAAGAGGTGAAAGCACAATTTAATATAACAGGCTGGGCTACTTGTGGATGTAGTGAGAGTTAAAGGTGGTAATTAAACCTTATTTATTTTAATTTACTATTATGAAGTTTGCAGGTGGATCTCTCTCTATCGAGAAAACAACATGCAATAGTGTCATAAGTCATTGTAGTCACATTGTAATTATCTTTACACTGAAGCAGTTGATCTCTGTGGACAGGATCTTTGCGTGTTTCTTCTTTTGACCTTTATTTAACCAGGAAGTTGAGATTAGAAGTCTCTTTTACAAGGGAGACCTGACCAAAGTAGCAGCCATATATAATCAAAAGCTATATAAAACGGACACATGATAAATAAACAATGAACAGTAAAAAGATAAAAATAAAGCAGATTAACAGCTATTCAAGGACAGTAGCCTCTCAAGAAAAACAATGGCATTCCTCCTTCACCGTTTTCTTTGTGATACTCTTAAAGTCATCAATGGATATGAATGTTTATAGTTTAAGAGTTTTTTGAAGATTATTCCATGACCATGGTGCACGATAGGAGAATGCTGTTTTGCCAAAGTCTTTTAAAATCTGGGGAACATTCAAAAGCAACCACTTGGAGGAGCGCAGATGGTAACTACTAGAGCTGATCATGAGAAAGGTGCTGATGTCCTGCAGTCTCATTTCAAATCCTTTTGATTTTGACCAAAGCCAAACTCTTGTTTTGTTTCTCTAAATGTCCACGGGAATTATTTAGCAAACCTCCTCAGCCTAGATGTTGTTCCTATCTGGCCCAATTTGGAAAATGATAAGGAACGTGCCTATCCAAACATTAGAGCACCTCAGTTTCTGGCCTAAGTAGTTACATTAACTAGCAGTTAATGTACTGCTTCCTGGAGCACCTAGATGCTGATCTGCTGCACATGTATGGAACACATGTGCAGCAGCTAACTCTCCATGTAGCATAACAAGAACAAACCATGTGTCCATGGTGTGAGCAGCTGTTCCTGCATGTGTCCACAAGGAAATATAACCAGGCCCTTTTATTTCACAAAGCATTTTAGCTTTAAGTCCTAAGTAAATTCTGCAGGCAATGTGGTGCCTATAACTATGTGAGCCATTGCATCAGTGTTATTGCATCTATTACAACTAATCACAAGAGATTACAGTTTGCACAGCCCTCTTCTGCCTGGACAAATGCAGTTTGTGTAAGCTTCAAAATGTGATTGAGGGAAATCTTTAGACCAACAGAAACTATATTTTGTTTATTACATACTGGAAGATGCATCTTGAGCGAAGTAAGCATTTATCACCATGACTTAGCATTTAGACTTGGAAGCTGCAGTTTACTGAGGAAAGTCTCAAAAACACAGATTCAGATGGCTAAATGACTCTAATATAACAACTTGCCATTGTGTAGCATGGAGTAGTTTTACAATGTTTTAGCAGAGTTGTAGGTGAGCTGGTGTGCTCGAGCTGCAGCGAATGGCCAAGAGGTGGATGGAGAAAGAGACAGGGAGTTCCAACAGTATACAGTTACATCTAAGCTTTAAGACATGAAGGATTATTTTAATGGAAATTATATTCCAAATATGTAATTCTGATACAGCTTTTTAGGAATTTAATCAGTGCCTCCTGTTTGTTAGTTGAATGAAACTGAAGGGACAGAGGCTGACGGGGTTAATCCCTTCTCTCACCACAAAATAGATTCACTGTGTGGCTTTTTAAATGGGTAAGCCCATTTGAGTAACGCCTCTTCAGAAAGGCTAGTGATTGGTCCAAGAGCGAGGGCTCATTGGACCATTGTCGGTTGAGTCTTCCTCACTGCAAAAAAAGTGGAAAACTACATGCTCTCTGACCCAAGTGTTTTCTCTTCTAGACTACTTTATACTTCTGTGATGCAACAATGTTGTCAGGAGAGCATGCAGTTGATTGTCCTCCTTTAATCTGCTACTGAACCATTGTTTGTGGAGTTAAAGATTAAAGCCTACAACTACCTGTACAGTGGTAGTAGCTGCCAGGTTGGAGACAATTATTAACTGAGGAGGATGACTTGCAATAACTAAGAAGTAAAGACTGAATGTGTCCCTTCTCTCTGTATAGGATGTGATGGCGTTTAACAGTGAGGGTGAAAGCCCTCTGCCTTTCCCCATCATCGCTGATGACAAGAGAGAGCTGTCAGTCCAGCTTGGCATGCTGGACCCCGATGAGAGAGACAAGGATGGGTTGCCGCTCACCGCTCGCTGTGTGAGAAACCTGTCTTGTTTTTCTTCCACACACATTAGTGGCTTCTTTATCAGTAGTTGATATATTGTATTTTGTAATACACCGATCAGCCACAACATTATGTTCACTGACAGGTGAAGTGAATAACATTGATCATATTGGTACTATGTGCTGTTCTGCTGGAAAACCTTGGATTTTGCCATCCGTGTTGATGAGACTTTGACACCAAAATAAACATTGTCCCACAACAAACACACTCCCTCATGCAAATGGAAATCCCAAATGTCATTGGCCTACCCCCACAGGAAACTTTACCCCACCACATGGAAACAACATCAAACAATCAGGAACATGTTGAGGAACATGACAGTCACCCAAGATGTTGATTTGACCTCCAGACTTCCTACAACCCATTGTGATCAAGCATCAAAAGGATGCAGTGGAACAAGTTTAATAGACAGAGGCGCCATTCTGGTTCCAGACCCCATGAGACATCCTGAGAGGTCCTCTCGTCCATGCCCAATGGTTCAGAGCATTTTTGATGCATTTAAGGGGGACCAACACCATATTAGGCAGGTGCTCATAAAGTTGTGCCTGATCGGTGTATCTCACTACAATGAATAAAGATGAAAAAAATAGCATCAATAGGAGTAAAAGTCGGTAATATCCTGACCTTCTTGCTGATCCACTTAAATGTACACTTAAATTGATTGGATGACATACAGTATTTTTAGGTAAAATGTCTGAATTTAAATGGTTTCCTGGACATATTTAACTAAGTTTAAAAGATAAGCCTGTCCTGGTTGTTGTGTTGAACCCGTGTCATCTCAACAAACTTCAGGTGTTTGTGATTGGCCCTGACAAGAAGCTGAAGCTGTCCATCCTCTACCCCGCCACCACTGGAAGGAACTTCGACGAGCTGCTCAGAGTGATCGACTCTCTGCAGCTGACAGCACAGAAGAAGGTCGCCACACCTGTTGACTGGAAGGTACATAGTTCAACACTATTTTATGCGAGTAAGCAGTCTGGGGGATTAGAGAGGATAATAATGGACATATAGCTCTAATCAGAATTGGGTGGTGATATGATGGGTACGATCTGTCAGCCACATAAAAAATATTTGAGCTCTTGTTAAGACCAGGACTAGATTTATACCACACTTACATCTGTCCCTTTAAATATGAAGCTACTGCTGAGCTTAGCGTTAAGACTGAAACGGCTGCAGGAGTCACTTTGCCTTCTCCGTGTTGACCTGAATCCAGTTAAGAGTGCCTCTAAATAGATTTACATTAACTTAAATGTTTTATGTGGGTTATGTATCCGGCTACTCCTTGGTCTGGAGCAGTGACCCTTGCTAAGATACGCTAATTGCCTTTCAGATGTGAGTAAAAATTGTAAGTGCATGCTTTGAATATACAATTTAAGTTTCTATAGATTGTATATAAATAGTCTTGCATAGCCAGAACTCCCTCCGTAGCGCTGTGCCAGGGCTGAATAGTCTTCTGGCTGTCCCTCTTCATCATTCTGGTATACAGGGAAAACACTATAATTTGTTTTTGTTTCTTTAAACCAGTCACCGTGGTCTTGGGCGGTACTAAGCACACGATGTGTCCTTGTTTTGGTAGAGCTTTTTCACACAGGAAGGCAAGAACTGTCATTAAAATGGCTAATTCTTTAACAGAACGATGCAGATTGCGTGATGGAGGTTGTTTTTGGAGGTAACGCACAGATAGAAGAAGGGGAGAAGACAGCTGCGTCAAAAGTAGCCTTTTACCTACAGTCGACATTCAGTGAGTCAGTCAAGTATATGAAAAATGGTCTGTAAAGTAAAGCCAAAGCAGATGTGCCTTAAACTTGCATTCTTTCAAACAGCAGGGGGCGACTCGTCGTATTGCAAAAAGAAGTCTGATTATGTAGAGGTTTGAGAAATGACCCTGCTTCTCACTTGATTTATTTATAAACTGTTTACTTGTAAACAGTAAACAGTTTATGGTCTCAGTTGCTACTTTCAAGCCTCCTTTAATACAGCATGATGTTGATTTAGTAAATTACGGTCCCATTTAGAGTGAATAAGATGATAAACTAGGGTATGAGTCAAGCTGTTATTGCCTTGTGATTTAGAACTCGCTGCCATATGGACATGTGTGGTGTCCTTGAGTCTTCAGTCACATCCTCTCCTTACTCATTACTATGTTTAAGACGGTGATGGCAAAAATGCTGAACTCAAGGGTCACATGTGACCAAATTTTGAGTGGGAACATCACATGATACTCCAGGTCACAGGGGCAAAAGGAGGGTTCCGCCCCAGTATCATCACAGTGAGGGCTTTATCTAATTGTGAGAAAACTAGTCTCTTCTTGTAAAATACGCTTCCCTATTCTTTTCTTACAGCCTGGTGAGAAGGTCATGGTCATTCCCTCCCTGTCCGATGCTGAAGCTGCTTCTCTCTTCCCCAACGGTGTGACGACTAAAGAGCTGCCTTCTGGGAAGAAGTACCTTCGCTACACTAAGATCTGAAGACATCCTGGAACAGCATCCTGCTACAGTTTACTGCTCTCTGACCTGCGGTCGATAATTCCCATGTAGAGCTGACCAAAATGAATAGATGCACTTAGTTGGTTCAGTGACCAGTGTTTGTAGTCCTGTGATGTTTCAAGCACTGAACCAGCAAATTTTATAGCGCAATTGTACAGTGCCTTGTTTCACCAGAATAAACACACTTTTCACACTTGCTTTGTATTTTTGAACTTTTTCAACACTGTTGGTGAACAGAGGAGGAGAAAGTTACCGCTAGGTGTCGTCCTCCAACCTCAAATAGAAACATTACTGTGCTGCTTTTATTGCAGTACCGCCTTGTATCAGTAGGTGGCACTACATGCACAGTGGTTTGGTCTAACAGTGGTAGAGGCACCAACCTGTTCTCAGCAACTGCAATGATAGGGAGTGGTGCCACATGTTCTGAAATGACTGTTTACACTTGTAGTTATTAAGAAAAGGATAGAGCACATTAATTGTGAAGTTGATATCTACTTTCAGTGGGGTTGTTTTGATGTGTTCTAAGTACTGAGGCGTTCAAAACTTTCTCACCTTTAAAAAAAAATCATTTTGCCAACTCAGCATTACATGCTAATGCTCCAGATTTCTAAATGTCTTAATGCACTGTGGATTAGCCTTAAATTGATGGTGTTTCTTCTCTGCTCAGTGTCGAGGCTTTTAAAATACCATCATAGAGATGAAACTTACCAGCTGCATGACACCGAAAGGATACGAGCAGCGCTGTAAGTAGATTTACTGAGGTAATGCAGTTAAGGATGAAGTTAAGGTGCTTGCATTTTACTTTTGTACTCCTACATTTATCTGACAGACTGTTATCTTCAGTTGAGGCTCTTAAATCCACATAAAATTATAAAGTGCAACACTTTGCTCCATCTTAAACTAGTAGTTTCCAGGTGATTTCGATTGGAAACTTCTTTCAAAACACAGTTTGGGGGGCCCTCATGTTTCAGATGTCTACAAGCTGTTGCCAGTTCCTCCAAAGACATGTTCCCCCTCTGAACTCTCTTATGGTTTCATTTCAGTAATTCTATGGGGCCCAAAGAGGTAAAATTTACATTTTACCAAAATGGAACGTTTAAAAAAAGGCCAGAAAAATTAAATGACTACACATATGCAGAACATAGGCAGAGCTTTCCTTTTTACCCTTTTCTCCTACATGAATCATCCAATGCCCCCGCAGATTGATCATGTGAGCCTTTGGAGGGTCCCAACCCTTAGGTTGGGTACCACTGGAAGCAGATCAACCAGTGTTATTAGCAACAATCTAATGTCAAAAATGGTAATATGTTTGCAACAGCGGGCATTTGTCAGCTAATCGGGGACTTTAAGTAGATTTTTATTCCAATACTTATGTTCTTTTTTGTAGAAATTAACATAGGGAGTATTTTTCATTGTAGTATTAGTACCTTGATGTGATGGACTTCTTTCTGTTTTGTTATAAAGGTGGTAGTGTGCTCAAGTAATCCATTAAGTTTATAATATGTGTTTTGATGCCATTAAGTGTGTTCCTTTTTAGCAGAAGATACAGAGAATCACAAAATAACTATAGAGAATCACATCACCTCTGACTTCCAGAGACAGATGAAGGATTGAAAGATTGATGCCATTTCAGCCGCAGTAAATTCACCTCAGCAGGTCGGTGTTAACTGTAGACAAGACACTGAAGCCAGGACCGAGGTGTAGGTTTCCTCTTTGAGTTATTCAACCCTCAAAACTGCACGGCCGAGGATCGTATTAATTACTCTAAGTAGTCTGAAGGTGAACACTGATCTCACGCACACATGCACACACACTCTGGCCTTGCATTCACTCTGACTCTGAGGAATGCTGAGGTCAAAGAGAAAAGATGGGATTCCCTTTGAGTGAGGAGGGAGGCGAAGAGTGTGCAGGGCCAGATAAAATATCTCCAGGCCCTCCTCCTTTCCCCTCCTGTCACCCACACAATGTGAACTGGAATGTTATTCTTCTTCTTTTTTTCCCTTTTCAATCACTTAACAGAGTGAGTTAAAAAAAATTGTGTTTTGTTTGCAGTGTTTCGTTCTTTAGAATAGGAGCTAGATTTTTCTGCTGAATGCAAAACTCTCAAATGTGCAATGAAAGTTAATGTATTCACCAGGTAACCTTCGCCCTCTGCCCACCGCCTCCTCTGTCTTTTCTCTCATTCCCCTTCTCTGGTGGCTGTTTTGTCCCCAGGAGTCATCCAAAATAACACCCACACAGACACACCGTGCTGATCAAATGCATTTCTCAAATTCCAGACTACAATAGCCTGTGCCAGAGCATGAGAAGTGCTTTGGGTGTCAGACGCTGGCTTAATTGCCCAGTACCAACCCGCCTAACCCCCCTTCTCCTCCTCCTCCTCCACTCTCCTCACCCCGTTCATCTGTCACCCTCCACTTCTTGGCTATCGAGCCAGCTCACCCCACCACCTCGCCTCAGCAACATTAGTACATGTAATACAACACCAGGCCTGAACCAGGTCTCACGGGGTAAAACACAAACACAATACCAGCTGCTGGTCTCTCTCTTTTTCTGTAAGGCTCGCACACACACACACACACACACACACACACACACACACACACACACACATGCATCACACTGCTGATCAAAGACATAAACCCTGTTCTGAAAGAAGAGGCGTCCCATCAAACTTCTCTTATCTCAGAGAATAAGACGTTTTTCTCTCAGACACTCTAGTTTTCCTGAGAGTTAATAACCAGAGTGGGATCAAGCTTTATTATGCTTGATTGAAGCTGCTATGCTAGAGTCTTATTGTACATGACCTACTCATACAGATGGGTGGCAAATTAGAGGAAAAACAACATAAAGTGTCTTGGAAAAGGTGTTGGGCCTCTGTGTGCTGGCTTGCATTGATTCTCCAAGTTTCTCCAGGGATGGAACACACAAGATCACAAAGAAAGTTTTTTGAATACTATAATGAAAGGTCTCCATCCAGATACAGTACGGCAGCTTGTTACAATGCCCTTACCAGCCAGTCTGAAATAAACAGCTTGGTTACACCAGCAATGAAAGTGCTTGGGAGAAAAGAACATCCTCTATGAAAAAACGGTTCTAAAACATGCACAGGGGATCCTGAAGGACCCCTCACACCCACCTTTCATTTACAGACTACGTATTTCCTTCAGGTAGATGCTAAAGAGCCTGCAAACATAAGAAGATTTTTTTTGAACAGTCCTTTATTCCGACTTCTATCCTACTGCTCAACAAACAACAGATCTTCAGGATTTATAATCTTCTGCCATTGTGTATCTGTTTACACAAGCACAATTAAACGCTGCTACGGGTATACATACATTTTTACAACTGTGTGATATTATTCTTTAGATGGTAAGGTTTCATATATGGTTCTACCTTGCTGTGTGCTTCCTGTTATATCACTGTGCTTTTGGACTACTGCCCAAAGCTAATTTCCCCCTGGGTACAATAAAGTATATCTTATCTCATCTTATCTTAGTATCATTCTTCCAGAAGATATTCCCTCATTTGGTGTTTTGATGATGGTGGTGGGGAGCTCTGTCTGGCACGTTGGTTCAAAATCTCCCACACGTTCATCTGGGTTCAGATCTGGGGACTGTCAAGGCCATATCATATGACTCTAATCATTTTTATACTCAGACCACTCAGTGACCCTCTCTGTGCTGTATGGATGGGTTTATCATCATCCTGGAAAAGTCCACCAGGACACAAATGTGTCACCACTCAGAACAACCTTGTATATATTTGTACTGATACACTACACTGATGCACATGGACCCAAACCATGCCACCCCTCACCCCGACCACCCCACCCTATCTGTACATGTCTGGTCAATATGAAGCTACTGTCAATTCCTGGTTAGCCTAGATTAGCATAAAGAGGTGGAAAAAGCCTGGATCTCAAAGTCTAAAAACAACAATTTGGGCTTTGATATGGCAACTTAATGGCGACGACAAGACTCCAGGAAGTCGCTCTGCTCCACCTAGCAGTCAGCACACAACCCTCAGTTGTAGTTTTGCTTTAATTTGAAGTTCTGTATATTATAGTGTGCCAGCTATGGAGCTTTAGAGGTAGGGATAGTGGATATCACATGGGTGGTTATCAACTGTCTTTGTTTACCAAGTTTTCTTCTTCAGGCCCTATGTGTGATCTCATAAAAGGTTTTTTTGGACACGTTGTGATGCTTCCTCCTCACAGAATGGACCAGTTGTGTTTGATAATGGAGAGATATGAGGAATATGAAAATGATTTACAGTAAAAAAAAAAAAATACTGCTGCTGCAAATGATGCAAGACAGGAATGCTGGTGTGCTTACTTCTAATGTGAGAGCTCCAAAAGTTCCAAAAATCCATAATTTAAACATGATAATCAATAAGTTTATGCATGACACTGTCCCATAATGCGGAGTTGACATAATTTTAGGAAATCAAAGTGAAATCAATGCTATTGATTGAATATTCTCAGATAAATACCAATAGACTAATCAGTGTTCTAATCTGTGTGCTATTAGCTAATACAGAAACAAGAATAAAAACAGAGCTATGCATTTTCTGCATCACCAGCTATGGCATAATTGTTATATGACTCAACAGGTTTGCAGATGTAATGTATTTCCATGGTTGAGAATCTGTGTTGGTCAAAAAGAATCATCAGGAAAAAACTGGTTAAAGGGTGGTGCTTGTTGCAGCTGATTTTAATCCAAAACTCTAAACAGACCCTCTGTCAGTGCAGGTAAGCTGTGTAGCATCAGTTGCCAGGTTAAAGGAGAACCACCTTTGTAACATTAAAAATTCTGGCTTTAGGCCCGACAGGCCCAGCTAACCTTTTAATCTCACTTTTAGCACACTGTTCAAGTTACCTGTTTTTCATGTTTCTGCAAAAACAAACCAGCTGCAAGCAAGAGCAGATTCAAAATGATCAAACTTCTGGCAACAAAACTAATAAGTCAAACTGGTCCTGTAAAGGTGTTTCAGATCTTTGATGTAGAACAGCATTAAAAACACCGCAAACACATGCTCAGTGTGTGCGTTTCTGTGCATGCGTGTTTATTCATGAGCCTGTGCTTACTGTGGAAGAGGTCATTATTCCCATCTTGTGTGCCAGGCATTGACTTCATCACCTGAAGCTGCCCGTGACCTGCAGGTTAACAAGCCAGAGACCAGAGGAGCTATACAACACACACATGCACATGTAATCACACATATGCCGAGCTCTGGCTTGATGCTTTCCAGACGCTCTCTCTCTCTCTCTTTCTCTTTCTCCCTCCTGCATCGCCTGGCACTCTCACCCGCACCGCTCTCCCCACATCTCCCACACACTTGCACACTAACACAATGGCACCTCCCCCGTCTCACTCAACCCCGGCTTATCAAAGTTTTTTTGCTTCTTCAGCTTCCCCGTTCCCATGCACAGACAAAACACTGCACAGTCGATTCCTTCTCTCCGCGGTTACATTCTGAAACTAGTGCAGAAAAACCTGCAGGCGCTTCTGTGTGCCGAGCATCAGCTAACTGGTAGACAGTGAGACAAATGAACAGACTGAAGGTCAGACAGAAAAACAGAAACATGAGCGATGACCTCGGGATTTGGCTGAACTTTAAAGGAGCATTACCCGCCTTGCAGTCGGCAGTCACCCCTGAGCTTTCCTCGCTAAAGCATGGGTCATCGGGCCTTTCAGCAACACACACACACACACCTGCACACACAGAGGTGAAGACATAATGATAAAAGTGATGAAAGTGTATGATCCAGGTGCCAAGATAGATGCAATTGTTTTGATGGTACCTCGTAAATACAGCATCCAGACAGGCTATTACCGCCGAGCTTAGGTTAGGGCCGGTTAGTGCTCTGAATGAACAGGGTGATAAATGAGAAGGTAAAAGTGCAATCACTCTCCCTGCTTATCTTTATCTCTCTCTATCAATATTTCTGCCTTTCCTCTCGCTTTTTGCTCTCCCCCGTTCTCTCTATTAGAGACACATTGATCACCGGCCGCTGGCATATCACCTGAGTAATGGCTAAGGGTGTCTGGGCTTTAAAACGGGCCCCAGCAAAGCGCCAAGAGCTTTATCACGGCGACAAGGCAAATGGCTGCTCACATAATAAAGTGCGCCTCTCTCTCTCTCTCTCTGTGTGTGTGTGTGTGTGTGTGTGTGTGTGTGTGTGTGCGCGCGCGCGATCATAATGCAGGAGACATTAAGAAGAGACATCAAACACAAGCCAATAAGAATCACAGACCACCAGCCCAGCCACAAAACACAGAACCACTAGAGCACTCCGAGTCATTAATAATGTTTTCAACATGTGTGCACGTGTGTTTTACTTTCCTCAAGCCCCACTCTCAGTATATTGAAGTCATATCTACACCGTATTTCCCCCCATTTTTCTCCTTAACTAATAGGTTGACGTTTTTGGAAGTGAACTACTTGGTGGCTGAGAGTTAGATGTGAGAGTCTGTCTGCAAAATATACAACTAGCAGATTAGTTACGTGATTATTTTGGCTTAGCACAAAGACCGGTAATGGGGTGAAACAGCTACATGTGGTTCTGCCCAATAATAATAGAATCTGCCTACCAACACCCCTAAAGCTCACTCATCAGTAAGTTTTATCGATTTTGTTTGTGACCGAACGAAGTCACAGCTTAGAAATACTGTGACGCCTAGCCCCACTGTAAAACCACAGCTTGTTGTTTGTAAGGGTGCGACTGTGACAGTCAGTTGGTAGTCGGTTGTCTTTGAATCATCAGTTTGCAAGTTCAGTACCAAGTCCTCCTGTACGAGTGCTGAACTGTCGAAGCTCTATTAAGTACAAGCTGCAGCAGCTTTCAGCAATCACATCTGCAATTTCTCCAAGAATTTCCCAGTCTAGTCAGTATTCAAAACATTTCCCTCAGGATTATTAAAGTTATATTGTACATATCTGCCAGATCAATTTTGTTACTGTTAGGACAGAGTCAGGTTAGCTCTTTCCCCTGTTTTTAGCCTTTATGCTAAGCTAAGCTAATTGGCTGCTGCATGTTGTTATGTGTTTGCTGTACAGATGTGAGCATGATGTCAACCTTCTCATGTAATATTTCACCTAGAAAGCAAATAAGTGCATTTACCAAAATATCAAATTACATCTTTACTCAAACTTCAAACGTAAAACATGATTTTGTCATATTGTCTTTACTCTGTAATCCTGCTATAAGAAAAAGGCGGTTGAGTTGCAGCAGAGAAATTTGAAGAAATATTGCTGTCAGATGCAAAATGATAAAGGAGTAGCAAATCAAAATATTGTGTTTGTTTTTTATCTTTCTGGAAATCCAGAACCAGTTTAAATGGACAAAATGTAATACGAACTTAGTAGAATGCACAAAGTAAACAGACTTCACCAAATCAGAAGTGAGACTTACTCAAAACCTGGTCAGCCCTATGTTTTATATTTCCACGCAAATCCATGTTGGAGTAGCAGTGTTGAGCTCGAGAGAGTTTGGAAGCTAGCTCTCTCCTTCAAATCGTCAGCTGCAGGTAGAAACGTGGGAACTGTGGGAACATAGGGCCTAATTTTGAAAAAAATCTTAGAAATGTGGGAACACAGGGCTGTGGGAACATAGGCAGGCTCCCATTCAAAACAGTACATTCATTCAACTTATGGCTCAAATACACTTTTTTACAGTGTAAAGTCATTAAATCAAAGTTCCATTTCTGTTCTTATCTAAGGGAAAATATTTTCCAGGTGAATGTAGCCAGAGAGAACCAGTGCTAATTCACCATAACAACAATCACCTTAACCTGATAAAAAAAAAAGAAAAAGTGACCGCTAATAGGATGCTTTTATCCTCTTTAGTGAAACCTGACTTGGACAACACACGAAAAGGAAGTGGAGAGACAAAAAACTGTCTGGCAACATAGAGATAGATGAAGTAAATAAAGTCGAATGGAAAAAGATAGGGACCCTGCAATTCCAAAAACCCACTGTGTTCTTTTCCACTGGTTTATTTTTCTTGAAAGCAGAGGGCAGTCGGTGTGAGAGGGCAGAGGGAAGGTGCCTGTGAAACTTTATCGCCAGGGGGGGGGAGAGAGAGAAAGCGAGTGCCACGTTCCTGTGTTTCTTGTGTGTGTGTGTGTGTTCGTGGCAGTTTTGTGTGAGTGTGATGTGGTGGACAAAGCCGAGGAGGCGAAGCGAGGGGTGGAGGCTGCAGAGGTGAAGAGCAGAGCAAGGGAGGTTGAGAAGAAAAAAAGAAATAAAGAAAAGAAAAGTCGAGATGGCATTACCATAGCAACAGTTTAGGGTTTGGATGATTTTCCTCTAACCATAATAGTTTGGAGTATAATGAAACCAGTCTGGCTTTCCTGGCTCTCACACCCCGGCTCATGTGCGAGTGCGCACGTACACACACACACACACATACACACACACACACACACACACACAGAGCCCAGAGAGTAACACATGTTTTGCTTTAGTACTTGTTTATGTTCATCCAACAGTGGGAGAGCAGAGCCATAGTTAACTATCAATTAAAGTGATGATCATAAAACAAGCACTTGTAAATAAACAGTGCCAGGCAGAGAGGGAGAGACGGCATAAAGAAAAGCACGGTATTGTTATCATAACTCAGACATACCTGCCTGCTCCTGAGATAAAATGCTCCTGTATTAAAGAGAGCTTCGAGATAAGCTCTCGACAAAAACCCTGCTTTAAAGATATAAGACTCAAAGACTTTGCTACACACAGTTTAGTGTCCCGGAGAGCAGACATGTATCCCCTTTTCTCACGTTATAATGTCGCTTCACCCCACAAGGAACCGCTGAGTTTTCTAGGTTACTGCTTTCAATAAGTGTGCTTATAAAACGTTGTGTGTTAATGGGGCTTTAAGCCAGCACATGATACACATGGAGAGTAATAAGTCTCTGTGTGTGTGTTAAAAAAAAATCGTGTCAGAATGTGTGCATGTGAGTTAACGTCTCCTCCGACTGGGTATAATGAGCTCCCCTGGGCCTCCCTCACCTTCCACCCCTCCTTCCACGCCTCCATCGCTCCCACCGTTCTTTTTCCCCTAAACTTGGCCTTATTAACCCCTCACTTCCCCCCCAACTGCATGTTTATTTAAGTAAGGGGGGAGGAAAGGTGAGTCGACCGCCTGTACACATATTTATTTACACAGGTAGGTCTGAAGGATCTGGTGTAAATGGAGAAGGAGTCCTTGGGAGTTTTTCGGGGTTTGTCTGCTGGAAACAAACAAACAACAAGAGACAACAGCTTAGACGTCGGGTCAGTGGCTTCACACCTTGGTCCGACCCAGTGGCCATGAATCTGAGGTCAACTCTGCAGCTAAAGACGCTAAGCAGATCAACACAGTCAGACTGAGCATGAAGCTGATGAGGGCGACTGCTCATCCCCTCTGGTCCACCCCAAACCTTTATGGGGGTCAGAGGTCAGGAGCTGCCCTTTACTGATGTCTGTATGGGTGTGGGTACGGCCCACCCGAGGGTGCAGCCGAACACAACCTTTGTCACATGACCAAAGTGCCACAAGCGAGCACACTTTGCAAACACTTGTGCACTCTTGAAAAGTTCATCCTTCTCATGACTGGTTGGCAATTTACTCCACTTTTAGACGGAGTAAATTCGTCAGGAGTTGAACGATTCCGACATGAAAGCAGCAACCCTGTGGACACGTTGTTTATGAGATCTGCGAGAGATTCAAAGCCAGTCACTTTTCATACTTAACAGTTCAGGAAATATGTTTGAACACGTTCCTAATCAGAGTAGATGAGAAGACTGATACCATTTTTATGTCTAACAGGCAGCCAGCAGAGAATCCAGGAAGTTACTGATTCTAGCAACGAGATAATTCACCACGTTTAACCTCCATTAAATGTCAAAGTGTTGTTTTCACCCTTCATTTCTAAACAAGCGACATATAAAATTTTAATTACAAATACATTTTTAAAAAAAACCTGGATATAAGAAAATCTGGCGGTAGGAGTAGGAGAAAAACTAAATTTAAAAAAAGGTGGAATACTGTAATAATCTCTGTAAAACTAATACTGTAAAAACACTGAAATTAATAAATATCTATAAAATAAAGGTATTTTTAGCTGATATATTAAATACATTAAAATGATGTCATTTTACAGTGTACAGTTTACATTTTACAGTGTAAAAGAACAAAATTCTACAGTCATACAGATTTTTGATGTGGACATAAGGTACTTCTGGGGCATTTTTTTACATTGTACATGTAAATAATATATGCTTTTCTGCGATTTCACTCGCTACTATCTGCAATTTAACAAAATGGGTAAAATAGCTGTTAAAAAATTTGTAAATTTTCAAGCTGTTAATAATTTGATGATATAATTTTGATGATAATTTTTCTTTCAAATAATGGCAAAATGAATTTTATGATCCAATGTGATAAGACAGCAAATTATTTTCACTAGTTATTATCCATAATTTGACAAAACAAGAAAATAACAGTTAAAGAAACATATTTACCATTGTCCCATCTTTGATATACACTAATTGCTTTCAAATAATGGTAAATATATAAAAAATAAATCATGTTAATGTTCTGATTTAAATACAGTAAAAAGAAAATGCATTGGATTTAATAGCCAAACATAAAATAACAAATTACCATTTATAAAAACTGAGAATTTTGATGTGGGCATTATATAATGTTTTGGCCTCATTTTGGCCGTTTTGTTAGTTTTTTAATAGCTAAAATGTAAATTGTTGCCTTTTTCTGCAATTTTACTAGCTATTGTCTGTAATTTAACAAAACAGGGAAATTCTGTAAAAGTTATTAAAAAAACATATCTACCATTTTTTCACGCTCAATATTCACTCATTTCTTTTAAAATAAAGATAAATATCTGGAATTTTTTTCTGATTTAACTACAGTAATAAAAAAAATGCTGCAAGAGAAAAAAATAAAATACATATTTTTGATGTGGACATTATGTACAATTTTGGCCTGTTTTTACAGCTAACATGCAAATAAATTCATTTTTCCAGTCATTATCTGTAATTTAACAAAACGGTGAGAATCTGTAGCACAACAGTCAATTTTTAAAAGAAATTACAATTGACAAATTATAAAAAGTACTTTTTTGTAGTTTAGTGAAATTTAGAGATACACGTCTAACAAAATGCTGAAAAAAATAATAAGGCAAAGTGGATTTTATATATAAAAACTCCAAAGATCAAAGCTAATGAACAACATCTTCCATCTCCATCCACAGGTGGGAACCCAACAGAAGTCTCATAACACCTGCAGTTCAGAATAGCACAGGTGAGAGTCACCACACGTTGTGGCGTCTGAGCTTATCTGCGAACAACAAACTGAAAGTCAAATATTTGCTGCTTATTCTGGGATTATGGAGCATAAAATGTGACTTGTTTGAGTAACCCTGTGATATTTATGGCTCTCTCAGAGGCCTTAGCCGTGTTATCGCTGCGGTTCAGTGTTTGTTTCAGGGTGTTTGGGACAGTAGCACTGCGGTCACCAGCTGGGATAAAGGGATTAGGCCCGAAGCTCAGTCCAAGACATTCTTTGGCTGCCTGTGTTACTCCTGAATTATTAAACTAAAATATCTCAGTAATCACAAATCCTGTTAAATGTCACCGATAAACCATGGAGTTACACGTGTTGGGTTTTTTTTTTTTTGCAAAACTGGAATGTGATTTAACTCAAAACCTTATGAATCAGGTTGTTTCTGACATTCTTTTGACTTCAGGCTACAGTAGAAATGAACTCAGTTGCCTCAGGTGTGATTGAATCTCTTTTTCTTGCTGGGGAATTTTTTGTAAACAGCTTAAGATTGAAATCGAGGCAGCAGCGGGGGCTCAGATCTACGAATAGGAAGGGATTTCCCCACTGCCTGACTCTGTGCTCTGTTGTCACCTCGGTCCAACATTTTAGGCCTCTTACAGAGGGATTAGTGGCCCTGCTTCCACCTCAACGCACCTGATCTCAGTCTAGCAGTCTCACATTGATGACATCACAGCCTTGTTGTCAGGGGATTTTTGCTTCAAACGGTTGTACAAACCAGGGCAGGAAAATCTCTCTGACTCTCTTTTGAAAAACAGTGCTGCCAGTGGAGCATTGTGCGAAAGGGCAAGCTATTTTGGGAGTGACAATTCTCCTTCCACTCCTCTGCCACGATAAATAAATGCAGATCGAAATGATTCTGAGAGGTGGAGAGAAATGAAAAGAGAAACAGACAGCGAGGGAAAGATAGGCTGAGTCATCCACCTGAAACAGATAAATCGGGACACCGGAGAGAAAATCTGAGACAGGGGTGATGCCAGTAAGAAAACAGAACGAGGAGGGTGGAGGTGAAAGGCAGACAGAAAAATCACTTTTCAAGTGTTGCCCAGAATTGGTTGAAGTGTCAGAGCTGCTGCCAGGGTGCAGCTTTCTGTGCCACTCCAGCACAGTGAGCCTTTGTAACTCCGGTTCTCAGAGGAGCTCAGGGCTGATCCAGCTGGCTGCGGCCCAGCCAGGCTTTCTCATGTCGGGGCGAGAGACAATCAGGCTCGGTGGGGTATAGTGGATGCTGGGTAATTTTGAGCATGTTTCTTATCTTTAACTCTCCAAAATAGCAACTGAAATCTACTTTAATACCACTTTACAGAACACGTTGGGCAAAAGCAACAGATTGCTACTCCAACATTTTAACAGCTAACAGAGCTCCCCTTTAAACAGAGGTCTTTGTTTTATTGCATTCACTGTGGTTACTACTCTGCTGGGAACTGTAACTACAGCAGGAACAATACTTATACTGTACCACAGTGAATAGCGTTATATACTAATACTACGACACTGCGCTGTTTGGCAGCTCAGGGTGCGTAACATTTGAACACTTATGAAAAGTAATCACAAGGAACCTCATTACTGGGAAGAAATAGTTTTTTTTAATGCACTTATGCTTTTTGGTATTTCTAACATCTGCTACTCTGCATGAGGACAGAAACAAAATATTATCTATTAAAGTACTATCTCTCTTTAAGGGTGACAAAATCAATTTCAAGTGTCTATAATCAATATTTTTATAGTAACAGGAGCAAGTTTGTAGTGATAAACCTACAGGGAATTATCAAACAATTCTGTAGCTCCACTTTTGGCACCTTTCAGCTCATTGTCTTGGTTTTCCAACTTGCAACAATATTAATTTTATAATTTGGAGGGGGACCTTAGCTATCACTAAGCCGAGGGCGATGAATCTTAGCTACAAGGCCTTGGCACAATGTAACATACTGGAGTCATAGAGCGACTTTGAATTAAAGTGAAGAGACCAAAGCAGCAAATCAAGAAGAGCTGAACTTGCTGAAATCATGGTGTGTGTTTGTGTCACGCTAAGCAGCCCGCGACAAACATCATGCAGCATTTAGCAGCTGAAGAACTAGATATTTCCCTCAGGAGCTGGTGTCGACCATAAACAGAGCTGAAGGTGGAATTAATATTGCACTAACATCAATCAGGTGGCCAGAAACACAGCTACAAATAAACGGCAACACAGCTTCATATCAAATCAAATTAAAGTCACATTTTAAATCAAATTTTTAAAACAACCTGATTTTACTAAAGAGCTATGAAAGACTGGCAACAATGAAAATACATGCAAAAAGAGAGAAAGAAATACTGAAAAATGCTAAAAAAGGAAGACAAAAGAGGATGACAATTTGCAATAACAAACAAAATCTAGCACAAATAAAAAATGCTAAAATACTAAAGCCACTAAGAGTAACCCAAAGTCACTAAAAACATGTACTTCTTGAGATTTCTCTTAAAAGTGTCAATGAAAGAGGAACTTTTGATTGAAAGAGGAAGTTTATTCTTCCCAGGCTTTGGAGCTGCTTCCACAAGGGCTTGTTCTCCTTCACCCACTGACCTAAAAGAGGCCTGGAGGTCGAAGAGGGGCAGACAGTTTCTAAAATGGACCAAAGTGACGACTCATGCATGACCTTTTCATCTGCTAGATCTCTAAAGAAGTTAATTTTGCTGGCTAGCTATTTGCTCTTTCAGTGATGTGTTTAGAAATTATTTTGTTGTCCTCAAGTGTCCACAAATTTAATTTAATTAATTTTAAATTAATATTGAGTCAGTGCAGTAGTTGTTGTTTGTTTAAACTTATTTATAAAAGGCAAAACCAGAAAGGATTGTGAAGAGAATCCTTGAATGTAAGAAGTGCTTGCTGCTAGGAATATTTAAGTTGTTACAGTGTGAATGCCACTTCAACCCCACAACACATGTAAGTTTTTCTTTAAAAACAGTATTCATAAATGCACACTCCACTACTAGCCCATGAATTTTACATATGTTGCAGGATGGGTGACAAATACAGAAGAAAATAATATCAAGTCTCTTACTAAGGTGTGGGCCCACCATAAGCATTTATTCATTGCTCTTGGCATGTATTCTGAAAGTTTATGCATCACTACTGGAGAGATGAGCACCACTCTTCCAAAAAATTTGCTTTTTTATAACACATCGCTCCAAAATCTCCAATATATATTCAGCTGAGATAACATCTAATGACTGTTAAGGTCTTAGAACATACACCTATCAGCCACAACATTATGCCAACTAACAGGTGAAGCGAATAACATTAATCATATTGGTACTATGTGGTGTTCTGCTGGAAAACCTTAGATTTTGGCATCCATCTTGATGAGACTTAGACACCCAAATAAACATTGTCCCACAACAATCACACTCCCTCATGCAGATGTCAATCACAAATATCACTGGCCTACCCCCCGCAGAAAAATGCACCCCGGTGTCGGCGTCATGGGGGGGCATTCACAGGCCATGCCCCCCCTGCTCATCTACTGTGCCCCCCCACCCCACTCTGAGCATCTGCACCGGTGGCACACATTTCGGAAGGCGAAAAACGAAAGGAGTCGACAGAAATGCAAGCGAGGACACTGCTACTGTGCCACCGCCAGCGGGAGATATCCATGCTAATGCCACCGGACTTCAACGACGAAAATGCATCTCACCACATGGAAAAAATATCAAACAATTGGGAACATGTTGAGGAACATGACAATGGTCCAACATGTTGATTTGACCTCCAAACTTCCTACACCCCATTGTGATCAAGCATCAACAGGATGCAGTGGAACAAGTTGGATTGACAGAGGCCCCACTGCACAAGCCAGAGTACCCAAAGGATCCAGTGCCAACATCCTGGTTCCAGACCCCATAGGACACCCTGAGAGGTCCTCTTGTCCATGCCCAATGGTTCAGAGCATTTTTTGAGCACATAAGGGGGACCAACACAATATTAGGATGGTGATCATAATGTTATGACTGATCTGTATATGTTGCAGGATGGGTTTTTAATTCTGCTAATGTGCAAATGGGTGACAAACAGAGGAAAATAACATCAAGTCTCTTACTAAGATATGGGCCCACCATGAGCATTTCTTCATTGCTCCTGGCATATACTCTAAAAGTTTATGCATCGCTCCCAGTAAAATGAACAGCACTCTCCAAAAGATTTAGCATTTTCAGAACACTTTCCTCCAATATCTCCCATATGTGTTCAGCTGAGATGACACCTGGTGACTGTTAAAACCACAGAATATAATTCACATCATTTTTGTGCTTATCAAACCAATCAGTGTATATATAAAATGCTTCTCCATTTACCTTTTTCCTTTAATTTGTCACCTGTCTGTCCCTCACGGCTTAAAGCTATCTGTAGAGATGATCCAAGCTTCCTCAACAATAACCACATTCATCACACAGTCTGTTTTGTCAGCGTTTAAAGGTGAACATATCTCTCAGCCTAAAAGCAGGGAGGCAACAGGGGGTTTAACTACAAGCCTGCAGCTCCTCCTCCTCTCCTCCTCTCCTCTTTCTGCACAGATGCACAGATAAGGGCAGACAATACACTTCTTTGAATGCAGACAGGGAGGAGAGCGGTTTGACTGATGAGTACACTTACAGGCACACGTGCGTGCACACACACACACACACACACACACACACACACATTAGCAGATTTGTCAAGAGTGTCTGTGACGGGCACATCCCCATGAGTGTGTTATCATCTCTCTTTATGAGTCTCTGACAGGAAGTAAGGCTGCACTCTAAATTACATGTCTCAGTGTCCCCGGTCCTGTCTGCCCAACAAAACAGACACTTCTCAGCCAAACGAGGTCTTTTTACAGTTTATGGTAAACGGAACAAGTTATTGCAGGTACACACACACGTTCACCAAAGCTTGTCCTCAGCAATGTTTGTGATGGACGAGTGTGTATAAAACAAGTAGACAGCTGAAAGGGCACTTTGCCACTTGGCACCCAGCCATTTTCCATTTAACGTCCCCTCCTTTCTCCTCCATTTCACCCTGCATGCATGAACTTGGGAGTTATTTCCACCTTGCTTCTCTCTTTCTTCAGATTTTTTTTTTTTTTTAAAGATTTCAGTCCATCGCAGGGCTGTTTGCGCATAGAGGCACCCTTATGTTAGTGTGTGGTCAAGATTTCCTATAGCGCCAAGAAAGGTTCTCTGTTTTGGTGATCAGATCATCATCATCATCATCATCATCATCATCATCATCATCAGGGGAGGAATGAGGACAGATGTGGAAGGGAAACAACAGCGGTGGGAAAGATTACCAGGACAGCTGCAGGCGGAGCAGTTACTCTTACAATGGTTTGGCAGCGGTTCAAATTTCAGCTTTGTACCACCCTTCTTTTCAGTTCCTCTCCTTTTCTCTGTTGGTCGAATATTATTCTCCTCCAGCTGAATTCATGCCGTTTCTCCCTCCTACATATCCCCCCTTTCTTTTTGCCATTTGCCAATACCACAACATACGCTTCAAGTGGGCCTGCAGTGAGTTTGTGAAGGTCGGGTTTGATGTGACAGCAAGTGGGAGAGGGGAAACTGTTGGCTGGCCGTGATCCATGAGTCCTCCGCAACACAACGTCATGATGAAAGAGACAGAGAGAGAGAGTTGGAGCGAGGCAGCGTGGTGAGCTGAGGCTCTATCATCATGGTGTAAACACGAACACAGCCCCCACAGATGTGGTTACCTGACACAGAGATAAACGATCACTATTCTCCATCACCTCCGCCGCCGACATGTGTGTCAGCGAGTGTTCCGCTTTGAACTCGGTGGACAGAACTTGATGACGATCACTTCTGACAGATACCTTGAGCAGAGATCAAGGATTCAAGAGTTTATTTAATAGTGCACCTTTTATCATCTGGCATCAGGAGAATTCCCCTCTTGATTTGCTTTTTCACTCCCCAGTGGAACACAGCTGAAGTGTTTCAGGTTCCAGTGTGAGACTAAAAGAATAGAAAGCATGTTTACATAGAAACAAGAGGGATCTTAGATGCACCACAATAACATATAAACTCAACAGGATGTGAATTTGAACAGTATTAGCATAAAGCTGTCAAATGAAAATACAAATTGGTGCATATTTCCATCCATTGGGACAATTAGAAGCTGATTCTTTGAGATAAACAGTTGATGTAATTCAAAAAGCATCAACTCAGTGAAACCTCACATGATGTAAAAACCATCCAGGAAATTTGGATTTATGTTTCTTTTCATAACTTGTTAAGGTTTTTTATTGCTTTTGTTATTTTAGTGACATTTTTCACTATGTATTTTTGCCTCTTTTGTCTTCATCTTAATTTAACCTTCATTTTACCTGGCTTTTTTTGGCTCTTATTGTCTGGTTTCCTGTTGCAGATCTGCTGTCTTTGTATCCTGCTTTTGATTTGTCTGTCAAAGCTCTTTGTAAATCCTTGTATTTATTGTATTCATGCATTCATTTGAGGAAAGTTACAGTCTCCTCATCGCTCTACACAGACTTGATGGTTTTGTCTGCAGCACATTCACATCTCTGTCAGGGAGCTTGAGTGATATTTAAGTCATGTGCTTCATGTATGTCACAATCTATTAGCAAAGTCAGTTTTAATTGCACTTTGTCACACAGTGCTCAGCAACCTTTTCACATCTGCAAAGCCTTTTTTCAAACAATATTTTAGATTTTATTTCAGATTTTGGCATTTCCACTCATTGGTCAGTGTGGAGAGACTAAAAATAAACAGGCACATAACAACAGGTGGATGAAAAAGAATTGAATAGAAGATAGACTGATTATTTTGTGTGGGAATCCATCTTGACAGGCTTCAAGCAATGCAGCTGCAGCTGATCCACAGTTGGTCGGACTCATCAGGAACTAGTGGCAGAAACTGAGTAACTAGCTGCAGCAACAGACGATTTTAGGTGCGAGTTAATGGACAGATGGTTCATCTGCACAGTTGCCAAGTTTTTTAAGCTACCTGCCCCTTTCCAAATAGTTTCCAAGGATGACTTCTCAGATAGTTCTGTGTAGCAAACCATCTGGCACATCAGGTTAGCAAACTGAGGCAAAGACACATCTGCACGAGTTAAACATGTTTTAAGCAACAAAAAAAAAAAGAAAGTGCACCCGTTCCAGGGAGTTGTAAATCTGCTTCATAAATGTGCAGAGGCAAGAGGAAAATGAGAACAAGCGGAGGGAAATAACAGAAAGTTTTGAGCTTCTTTCAAAGGCTGAACTAACACGAAGTGTACATTGGTGGCTGGCTTACTGCTGATGTCTGCACTGTTTCATTTTGCTGTTTGGGGTGAATAAACCCAGACTGCACAAAGAGGTAACTTTTGAACAAATCAAAATTTAACTGTTGGGCAGCACTGGCTTATTTCATATATATGGATATATGCATATTATACGCCAATCAGCCACAACATTCAGATCACTTACAGGTGAAGTGAATAACATTGATCATATTGGTACTATGTGCTGTTCTGATGGAAAACCTTGGATTTTGACATCCATGTTGATGAGACTTAGACACCCAAATAAACATTGTCTTACAACAAGCACACTACCTCATGCAAATGGAAATCCCAAATGTCACTGGCCTACCCCCACAGGAAAATAGGAAAATGCACCCCACCACATAGAAAAAATATCAAACAATTAGGAACATGTAGAGGAACATGACAATAGCCCAACATGTTGATTTGACCTCCAAACTTCCTACACCCCATTGTGATCAAGCATCAACAGGATGCAGTGGAACAAGTTAGATTGACAGAGGCCCCACTGCACAAGACAGAGCACCCAAAGGATCCACTTCCAATGTCCTGTTTCCAGACCCCATAGGACACCCTGAGAGGTCCTCTTGTCCATGCCCAATGGTTCAGAGCATTTTTAACCACATAAAGGGGACCAACAGAATATTAGGCAAATGGTCATAATGTTCTTCCTGATTGGGGTATGTAGATTGTTTTTCTTTCCAACACTCATTGTACCATTTTTATTTTACCAAATCATTGAAAACTCCACTTTAAAAGTAGGTTTTTAAGTACAAAATCTAAGTCTGCCCTCTCGCATGTGTGTGCAGCATCTGTCCATCCTCACAGGAGCCTCACAGTGGATGAGAAACCTCCATTTAGCTGTGCACACAAACACACTCACTCACTAATTCCCCTCCGTGGAAACCCGATCTCCTTCATATTTCCAGTTCAAACGCTGAGAGAAATGCCTGAGAAATGCAATTTGCCGGAGAGGCTTGGCAGCTCGAACAACAACGGCAGCAAAACCTAATGAACTTTGTGGGAAAAGATGAAAAGAAATTAGCTCCGTGGCAGATATAATGTATGAGTGTGAGTCTGAGGGAGGACAGGTTCCCATAGTGTGGTTTTACTTAAAATGAACTCTGTGTCTTTGACTGTTTAAGGAAGAAAAAAATGTGCAACTATCCTTTAGTGCTGAATTTGTGTGTGCGCAGACAAGCATGTGGATATTTTAAAATTGCAGCACTTTGTTAGCATTTGTTGAGCATTTGTCAGTAATTGTAATGGCCGGGTAATGGGGTGCGTATGAAGGAGAAAGAGTTGAAGTACTTTTTTGGTAAAACCTAAGCTGTGATCCATTCAACAGAGACTCTTTTAGAGAGGTCTTTAGTGCACATCCATCAGTTTAGAGGAAAGCACAACCGAAATCAGCGCTGTTTGTTTTCATTTCAGATGGACACATTTCACTGTGAACCTTTAAAATAGTCCAAAAGGGGCCTGGAGGGATGGATGATGGATGGAGCAGGGGACAAAGAACTGTAACAAAGAAAAGACAAAGGGGGCGAAGGACAGGCGAGCTGCTCCAGTCGCATACATCCTAACTAATCTCTTTTCAAGACGGAGGATCTCGGTGCTTTTTTAATATTCCAAATGTAGAATAAAGTTCAGCACATTATTCATGTTTATTCCTCTCCATCAGCTGAATGGCCGAGCGCTGGCAGGTAGGCAGGCACTTTCTCTTCGGAGCAGCGCGAGCTTTGCCAAGCTATAAAAGTGGCTATAAAAATCACCTCCAGAACCAGCTCAGATGCCGGCCATATGGCTGCGAGTTTAACAAGGACAAACTGCACCTCCTCACAGCTGCTCGCTCTCTCTGGTTCAATCCTTCCCTGTTCCTTTTTCCCCCTCTTGAAATCCTTTCCCATGTATCTGAGCTCTTCTGCTTCCTTTTTCTGACTAATCCAAAGCATCAATTTACCTTTATCTTGTATTTTTTGTCACTTACAGCTCTTGTGACTTGGTGGATTCTCAAAGAGAAAGGATTTGAGCTATGGCTGATTTAGTTGATTAAACCTTCTTTGTACTTCAGTTCTTCTCTTGCTGCTTCGTGTTCTTATTCCATCTCTCTGAGTCAGGTTTAAGAATGAACCCTGACCAGTTATATTTGAGAAGACAGCCATACATTTCATTTTTGTGTTTTCTGTCATTTAGTGGAAAGCGTAATTGAATTTCAGACTGCAAAAAACAAGTGGTTCCCTCTTTCTTCACCAGTTTTGTCATTTGTCAACAATGAGGATTTTTCAGTCCACTACTAAACTCGTGCCGTCAATCCTCCATCCCCTGGGTCTCCTTTTTCTTTTTTTCTTTTCAGGTCTGCCGCCCTGTTATTACCTCTGAGCTTTAATTAACAGACACACCTGTCACCACACAGACCCAGCAGGTTGCACTGAGGACGCTGGGGAATTCCTGCTAAAAACAGTACTGCGAATGGGATTATGGAGCCCACATGGAGATGCCAATTGAGAATCTTTCCCCTCTAATGTGCTGCAGTTGAGGTAGGAGTCACCTCACTGCGCATATTTGTAGTGCAGCGACCTGGACAGAAAGCAACGCTAATGGAGACATCTGTAGAATCGGAGCAGAAGGCGAGCAGGTTTGTTGGTTGTCTGCCATGCTAACAAGCAGAGTTAAAAGCCCTGAGTGACAGCCCTATTAGTGACTAATGGAGGCTGAGACAGCTGAGACCCTGACACACTCTTATCCGACACACACACACACACACACACATGAAAAGACCACCACACCCAAGAACAACCAAGCGACTCCCCCCTGAGCTTCACCGCCTGTTTTTACCTTCATCCCTCCTGTCCTCCATCCCTGTAGTTAAAGATCTTTATGGGTTGAGGGAGTGGCATGGGGACGGGGCGATGGGATGGGCTCTCATGCTATCAGCCATCCCTGGAGGTAACAAAAGGTCAAGGACTCTCATTTTTCATCTCAGCCAATTACACTCCCATTCCAACCTGGCTTTGCCTCTGTCTCTCCACCTCACCCTCTTGCCCTGCTGCTGCTGCCGAGCTCCGTTCCATCCTCTAATCACATCCCACATGAATGCGCTGCTGCTCACACATTCTCCCACACTGTCCTTCAAATGAACGGCTGACAAACTGCAATTGTTCAATAAAATAAGAGTCGAGCCTGATAATAAAAAAAGAAGAAAATTCCACTCCAATTAACATTCCTCTTTGTCCAGAAATCCTTCCAGTAGCTGTAGCGTCCTGGATTGTAACAGACTGGTAGACGACACTGTGTCTGAGACTGTGGTCTGGTTGTGTGTTTGGGTGACCCTTAGGGTACAGTCTAGATCAAATCCCGAGGGGAGAGTCTTGGGCAAGGCCTGACCTTCCAGCTCTCTGTGGTATGCTAAACATGCAGCGGGGAAACAAGCAGAACATCTATCTGTCTGCAGAAAAGGGGAACTGTTTGCCTGCAGGCCAGGATATGAAGGGACACTGCAGAGGATAGAGAGCCGAGCCGCCGTTGTAGCCGTCAGATGTGTGGATGTGTGTGCTGGGAGGCGGCGGAGGGGGGCATGGAGCGTGGGTGATGTTGGCGATTACTTCTAAGAGGGACGACAATTAACCCTTCGCTTCTCAGTGACCCCCTCATTCCCATGCTTCACCCCTCCCACAGGTCAGAGGTCAACAGGCTCTAAGTGGCCTGTGGGTCTCTAACAGGGCAATTAACAAATGAATCTGTGACAGTGAGAAGAAAACAGAAGCCTGCAAAGGAGAATGACCATCATTGCATTGGCTTAGCAATGATATTTTTATTAAACAACAAGCTCTACTAGGTGCTGTTTAATATGCCATTTAGAGTGTGTGCTTTATTGTGTGGCCATCTAAAACTTTTTTCCAGTCCAGAGGAAGTTTACTGTATCGGTCCTTATATGCAAGACTAAAATGCATCACTGGTTTTATACACCTTTATACAAGTTAACCTTTTCAACCAGACAGGATCAAGCTCACAGAATAACAAAACAGACTAAACTTCTCATATCAAGCTATTACAGAAAAATAGTTTTGCTCATTCATGCTGCTGAAAAATGCAGGTAACACTCTACACATCTCTAAATGCTCTAAAATGTCTTTGAAGTATTTACATTTTAATCAAAATCCTAAATGTCAAGTTAATCATGGTGCTTAAAGAAAAAGATTTATTGTCTGGCCATGAATGTACCATATTTCATACTAATCCATCCAAGAGCTGTCATGAAATCTTTCTGTAAATCATAGAATCTCTGTGTGTGTATGTGTGTGTGTGTGTGTGTGTGTGTGTGTGTGTGTGTCTGTTCTTCACATATCTTGACAACCGTACATCCCATCCTCTTGAAACTTGGCAAGTCCATCACTGGGAACCTCAGGAAGTGCAGTGTCAAATTTGAAACAGATTGAATGAGCGGTGTTCATTTTTGTGATCCTCAGCCTGGTCTTTGGCTGCCTGTGGGTGGAGCCCCTGATGCTAGGCAACATTATCAAATCAAAAGGCAAGATTTGAGATGGAATTTCTGTGTCTGTCTGTACCACATCTGTGTGAAAACACCATATTTAACTACTGACAGCTGTCTCTGCATTAGTTTTACTGAAATCTAAAATAGTCACCCTCAAAGTGGCATTACAGGAAAAGTCTGGGGATCACCAAAGTTAGTGGTCCTGGTGGGACGGAGGTTACAAAATCCAGAGGCAATCCATCCAATTTAGTAGATGTTCAGATATGTTCCAAGAAAAGTGATATATTTTATGACTTTTCCATGTAAACGAAAATACCTAGAGTCCCGCTCCCAATACAAACAAACCTGAAACTACAAACAAACATACTGACTGACTAATGTTTGGAAAGTATAAGCATTTACACTAAGTAACTTTGGAGTGTACAAATAGACAAGTCTGTAAAATGTTGCACAAAACATCTAATTTTACAGTCTTGCAGTAACGCAGCCAACAACTCTGATCGACAGTAGTTTGTATTCTTAGCTAAAACTTCAGTTACATGCAGTTAAAAAAAGCACATATATTGTATCAAAGATAGCGGAAGAAAATATTTTATCGAATTTTGAAGCTTTTTAAGTGAAAAGATTGTGGGCTGGAAATATTAATGCTCAAAGGATCAGAGCATAAAATGAGAGTTTTTTCAGCCTTTTGTTGTGTTATCAATGTTTGACCTGCAATCTCTGTTACATAACTTTCATTCCCTTCTGAGTTCAGGTCAGGTGCTGAACATTGAAGGTCGTGTTTAAGTAGAGATTTATATGAGGCACACAGAGTGCACATAGATAATGAGTCAAGAAGTTGGCAGAGAGAACTTTTCCCTCCTCTCTTTCTCCACAATAACTTCTCTGGCTAAATTTCTACCAAACAACACAGACTGTCAGCCAAGATCATGGATTTACTGTGACTCATTAACTGTGCTTGTACTTTGTTTATGACCACGCATGACCCTCCTCCTCCACTCTGATTCCAGGACGATGAGTGTACCTGCGCCCCCGGGAGGGAATCACGGCTTGGGTATGCCCTCCATGGAGACCCCCTGGGTCTTAGTACAGAACACTGGAGCCAGGCTGCCTGTAGTGGCTCCCTAGAGAGGCTGAAGGGGGTGTTTGGAGAGGTCTAAAGTTTAGGGCGTGGGGGAGTGCTGGGGAGGATGATTTCTCAAGCAGATATGCAGGTTTTAATCCAGTGTGGACACATCTGCTCAAGATATTCTGCTCAGTCAGTCACACATCATTGTTTATACTTTATATGACACATAGACACACGAAACAATCTAGAGCACAGAATGGAGTGTTGCTTTACAGTTGTAAAGCCTTAAATGTGGTCTAAGTGTGCATTGTCTGGACAAAAAGGCAGCGCAGCTCAGAGCGAACAATGGTCAAAGAGTCTGAAGAAAGAGACGTCTCTATGGTGTTTGAAAGACCCTGTCAGCACGTATTCTGATATGAAAAGAAAGACCGAAAATGAGGAAAAGACAACAAAAACACAGCTGGTAGTGCGAGATGAGAGGAAAAAGGCTCAGATTCAAGTTGTGAAAACACACTCTCGGTCTAGTTTGAATACCACAGTCCCCTCTTGTGAGGGGAACTACAGTCAGTCGTTGCTTCAGTGCATTTGTGCCAGCACCTTAACTCCCACTCTGGTTTGAGGTAACTTAACAGTAACGGTTATACAGAGAAAAAAATCAATGTGCACTTTTACACTTAATTCAGATAATTCAGTTGTCCCTTTATATTATTATTATTTACAATGCAGTTTACATTCTGAATAATCTAAAGGGTGTGATACAGTGTTTTTAGTGTGACAAGTTGGACCCTATTCCAGTAAACAGACGCCACAAACAGTGATTCACTAGAACAACACCTGGTTCAGAAACACCAGCAGCCCTGCGGGTATTTTGAACAGTCATCGGTATTACTAATATTTTCAGGAGAAATTGTCTTTTTTTTTCGTCGACTTCACCTCTCTTCACAATTCTGCGGGCCGTTTGATTCGATTTCGCCTTTATTCAAACGGTCGTTTTTCCAATGCAGGAACAAAAATACCTTACTGAAAAAAATATATAAATCATCGACTTCCTCTGCCAGTTTAAACTGTAGACTTTGGTCGGTTTGAGCATGTTTGGTTTCCTGGATTGTTATTTCACTTTTTTTTTATCCTCGCTGGTGCTGAAGAGCTGCTGACAGAGACAAATACACTGCTGTCCACAGAACAGGCAATAACATTAATATGTCAGAGGAGGATTTTCAAAATCTTACTCAGTACTTGCCGTTATGGCTCTATGGGGTTATACGCCTACAGAATGAAAATGGAAAACACAGCCTGGCATTAGTTAGAGCCACTTTATCCAACTTTACATGTGCATGAAGATGTTCAGATAAGCCTGGGTTTGACAAGTGACAAATTCATACATTTGGCACAGAAGTGTCACAGATCAACAGACTAAACATCTATGTTATAAAAGGGTTTTATGTCTTATTAATGCAGGATTTAAAGAAAGAAGGAGCCTGGTAGAAGGCAGGAATTGTTGCTCTTTTCTTCTGTCCAAACGTGACAACTGTGATTACAGAGAAGATGCCCAGTTTGGCAGGATCAGCGAGTCCACAGCGGATTATTGTTTGAATTACACGAGTGTAAGAACAGTCTTTATCTCTGCAGGTCTGTCATTTGCCTGACGTGCAATTCTGCTGGTGGGTCATTATGATGTGCTCGACCGCATGCACACGTTTTCACATGTGCAGAGGCCGACACATGCGTCTGCAGGCTGCAAGCACACACGCAAATGTGTGTGTCTTCATTTTTAAGATTCACAACCAGGATTGCTACACTGCTGCTTGATTTGTGAAGTTAAAGCTTGAATTCTGCTCAAAGTGTCTCGGCCAAAAGTTTTGCCTTAGACTGGTTTGCTGCCTGTGTGGCTGCTGAAACTGAAGCTGTTATTAACTTTTCTTTGCTGCTCGTGCACACAGACACACAGTTAGACTGCCAAGTGTCGGTCTGTGTCAGACACATAATAAAATTACATTTTAATCCAATATAGGGGGTGATGAAAATAAGCAAAAGTATTTTTTTCAGTTTTTTGTAATCACACCAAGGCCTATTTCTTACCAAAAGGAGTTTTAAGTTAGCCAGAATCAACTACCTGTCAACAACAATAACAGATCAGTCATTCTGCCACACACACAAATGTTAAAAAAGGTCCTCACCACTCAGTAACCCACATATCCTGAAATCAGAACTGAAGAAAAGCTATATAACAGATCCATCTTTGCTCATTTAAGTGCCCCCCTCTCCCTCTCCCTCTCCCTCTCCAGCTGTCTCTCTTTCATCCCTCTCTCAGAGCACCGTGGCTGAGGTCCAGTTTCACGGGCTTAAATTGAATCAGGAAAATCAACTTCGTTTTCATCCTCATCTTTAATGAGAGAGGTGGAGGGATTTCCAGGGTGCTGCTCGGCCCTGTTTTCTTTAGAAAGGTCTAACTGTTCTGGGAAGGAAGCCTAGAGAAGTGGATTAGCTAAAACCCAAAGGAAGGAAGAAATAGATATGCCGGACCACATCACACCACGCACACACTCACATAGGAGCAAACGTAAACGCCGGGGCAGCGAGGTGTTATAAGAGCTCTTAGGAGGTTATTCCCTTCCAGCTCCGAATCAAACAGGACCAGAGAGGAGTGGGAAGGAGGAAAATCTAAAACACATTTTCACCCTTCGCCCTGACATGTGGAACCTGTACCAGGACTGTTTTCTTTTCATCTGGCTGTGATGAGGCTGAGGGGTTTCTACAGTGTCCCCTCTGCCCTCTGCTCCCAGGAGGGCTGTGCTGACCTAATTATCAACCAGGACACCCGCTCGCCGAGAACAACAGCGCCTTCGCAGCTTCGTGCTAAGGCCCCGTGTCCTCGGCTGCAGCTGAAGTGCAGCGCCATATCACCGCCCCGCTAAGTGGTCCTGCATCCTGGATCTCTTACGAACTCACGGTCAGTCAGAGGAAGCTGCAACTTCCAGTAAGGTCGTCTCCTCACATAGGAGTGAAATCTCTCATTGTGATTTAATTAACAGGAAGAGAACGGGCTGAAGCAGCACATGTGGATTGACACAGATGCCTGGGTGGGAAGCCAGTGAGGGATCATCCTCGTATTGCTGCTGGATGAAAGCTGATAATCTGTATTTTGGGGGTGAAATAAAAAAGAACTTGCTTCTTTAAACCCTGTAATTTTAACATTATCTTTCTTCTCACACCACATGACTATCACTTGAGGGATTGTGCTGGATGGATATAGACATAATGCATCTCTGAAATTCAATCTGATTCTAGGTTTAAATAAGAGCAAAGTGTGTGAGATGCAGGAGAAGCAGGAGACAAAGAGTGAGTGAAGGTAATGAAAAGAAGTGAAGCAGCTTCAGTTTTGGAAAAGAAAAAAAGGTTGTGTGGGCGTCATAAAGACCACCAGTCTCTCAGCCGCTTTGTACCTGCAAATTCTCGCTCTTTGAAATGAGGGCTTTCCTTTTCCCCCTTAAGTTTCAGAATCCCCCCTCCACAGCTGAGACAGAGACGAGCGGCCATCCGCCCACGAGCGCCGCGTGGGGTCGGCATTAACGCTCCGCTGTGCACTCGTGACGCTCCGCTGGGTTCTGTCTCTACGTCAGGATCCCCTCTGCTCCACATAATGACATTCAAATGACTCATGTGGTCGTCTGAGAGGTTAGAAGGGTTTTGATGAATCTTTCTTAAGTGGAACGCTCGGAAATTGGCCGCAGGTGGATGTTGCACCGTTACATGACATCTGAAAATGCAGCAGCATTGGAAAACATAATTTGTTCTTAACCAAACTCCTGCAAAACAAATAACATTCAGACACAGCTATACTTTGTGCTGAGTAATAATGAGTACATGCAAACCTGCTGATCTTCTAACTTAGGATGGTAAACATGGTTAATGTTAGCCCCATAGAGCAACCAGCTTAGTCTTGCTCAACAAACTTCCCTGATATTTGGAAGAAAAAAACACACATTAGTGGTAAAATTATTACTCAAAATGTCAAAAAAAAAATTCCCATAAACATGTTTTGCAGCTTTTTGTTACTCATTTTCGTCTATATCTACAAGCAGACTGGTTTAGAAAATTGGGCTTAATGTTTGGCTTGTCTACAACCTATATGCCTGTGAATGTTTCTTGTCCTTTAAGTTATTATATTGCCTCCTATACTGTAGATACAGTTTTTGTAATTATGAATCATCAGTCTGCTTTGTCTCAGTCTAATAACCATCATACTGCTTATGCTACAGCACACTTTGTGAAAATGGCTATAAATGGCTTGTAGCTGCAAAAGCCAACCAACCTGCTAGGTCTCTTCGTTTCACTTCTGCATAAATGAAAGGTTTTGCACACAGATTTCTGCATTAGTCGGTGTCCTTGTGTGGTTGTGAATGAGACACGATGGGGGTCTCCTTATCATGGATTCTCATCAGGGAGGCCGTAAAGATCAGCTAACCACAGCATGTCTCTGCCATTGGGCTTAACTGACTCATCAACAGTGACAGGCTCACCACAGTGTAGGCCGGTGAAACCACAGGGGAGGTGGGAGGTGACAGCGATGCAGAGAAGGGAGGTGGGGAGGGTAAACTAACCGTGAACAGGCTGGGAATCCCTCTCAGCCTGATCAGAAGAGGTGTGGTGAGATAGAGTGGATGCAGACGAATGCACACGGCGAAACCTCAGCAGAGCGAAGCTGCACGGCAGAGATTGAGAGCAGTTGGTGCAGAGGTGGACAGAAAGTGCAAACCCAAAGGTCAAAGGTTTCTTGACATATTTACACTTTTCAGTGGTGAAATGCAGCAAAATTTCCAGGTGAGGAAGAGTCAGCGGGGTTGGTGGAAATTTTGCAAAATTATTCTTATTGGGAAAACAAACATTTCCTGTAACTTCAGGTAAACCAGTAAACACCCAGAGAAGCTTTAACACTATGCGCAACTGAGTGTGGTGATATAAACCTCATATTTAAACATGCAAAAGGGAAAATATGTGACGCATGTGACGTAAACATCAACAGAAATTTCAGCTTGACAAAGATTCAGATAAACCTGTGTAAACAAAGCCACTGACATAGGCAGTTTCACTAGGAGTCAAAAAGAGATTATAGATTTGCCCCTTTTGCTTCCAGTAAAGCTCAACTGAACTATCACGCTTGGTGGCCCTGTGTTAAATAACCGGCCATTTTGATTGTTTGTGTTCTGGGAAAATAACGGTCTTCTCTTCCTGAACGCGTGGGCACTAACTTAAGATATTCACAAGCTGCTGCCGGAAATCTGACTTGGAAACGACATACGTAGGTGCAGTTGGTGGTGTCAACTCAGATCAGCGACAAAAAAAATCTGCAAATGATGACACTATTAAAATAGTATTGATAGTCCACATTTTCTAGGCTATTGATAGTATGTTTCATGATGCATGTGTCCTATTTCTGCCATATATTTTGGTATACATCGTAATATATTGCAGATGTAATGCTTTTCGTCCACTCATGCAGAGTCGTGCAGTGGAGGTTTTGCATGTTGCCCTAGTTTGAGTGGTGACAGGCAGGTTAGCGGTGTTGTATGTCTCAGTATTATGACCTGGGGGTGCCTCTGAACCTCTAAAAGGAGGTGAAATGAGTTAAAGGCAGCGCGGGGTGAACCTCATATTTCAGAGGTGAGGGACCTTATTGGAGCAGCAGTGCGAGTGTTAATGTGTTTGGCTGAAAAGAGACGTAAGACAGGGGGACTAGGCAGTTATCTGAAACCTAGCTTCTGAAAACAGAGCTCCCTGCTGACATGTGAAACCCAAAGTGCCAATTCAATTTGGTTGCAATCACCTGAAAACATGCACTGACAGACAGACTAGCATGAGCCAACCTGGCTGTTAAAATTTCCACAACTGCAAATTTGCACACATCTCCTCCAGTCTGCTATTGCACAGTACTTCTTCCTGATAAAGCTTGCTCAGACGTCTGGGTTTTCGCCTTTCCGATGGAAAATCCTTAATCCAGTACCACAGGCGTTCTTTTCTTCCAGGCCTAAAAAAGCTCCTCCCACATCTGCGCCCCACCTGACGGGTTTTCCTCCTCCTCAGCGTCCAGACGGACCACGCCAAGAGCCAGACTGGAGCGCAAACACAGGCGGGGAGAAAGTTAAGGTTGGCAGGTGTATAGAGAGACAGCAGGGCAGAGGGAAAGTTGGGCTGACATGAATTGTGCTTGAGCGGACGAGACAGGTAGGCTAAGAGAGGGAGAGAGAGTGAGAGGTGTGGTGAAGGAAATGAAGCTGCTTGCTGTTGTGTGTACGAGGGAAAAAGAGAGAGAGAGAGAGGGAAACCCAGACACAAACATAAACACTGGCGAGCACTTCAATGATTCCTCTCTCTGGCTCCCCGCCTCACCCCTCACCTCCCTCCTCGCCGGGCCGAGCATAAACAAATACAACATGGAAAAGCATCAGACAGGCCCCATACGTCTCAAAGAAGCGGCAGTCTGAGAGTGAAATGAGTGAAAAGGAAAATCGTCATGGTGAATTTCGTTGGTTCCATTCTATGAAATTAGATTAGACCGTCGGACTTGTCACTGGCTTCCCCTCCGACATCCAAATCGTATCAGCTGCAAGTGGCCACTGAGAAATGTCATCCTGTTAGACGTCTGCCTGTCCGTGTTAAGTCACAAACCTGAAATAGACGAGAGAAAACAGCGAGATGGTTTCATATTTCACCTCCTCGACAGAGAGAGAGGGACACATAAACGCTCACACAACTTTGAGAAAAATATAACTGAGGAGGTTATCATTTGATAACCATCCGGAGAAGGGTGTAAAAGAGTGTGACTGATACACAGAAGGAACAGCAAACCAACAATAACCACATCCTTCACCACACACATGCTCACACACAATTCAGCAATAATGTCAACACACAAACACATGCACTGGGTGCTTGGCTCTCTCCTTGGAAGGCACAATGTCACAGATTACTGCGGCTCCTTGGTCTGACTGGTAATGACATCATGCCTGGGTCTGCTCCCAGAGATCCCTGCTGCTGGCACTGGTCCAGCCCTACATCTGCGAAGAGCCACACACACACAAACACACACATGCACAAATGCACACATATGCCTACACACCATGATGTTAAGACCCAGCCAGTCTCTCTCTCCATTGTCTGTCTCTGAGTGAGAATATAGTGAAGATGCTCAGCTGGTTCCAGTCACAGAAAACAAATGTGAGCTCGTCTACTGGTGAGAAACTACAGAGTGAAGTGTTGCTGTTCATTCGGGTCAACTTTGTTTTGTTGGTTTTCACCAACAGTTTCAGAAAACAGAGATTTACTGGCAGACTCATTAAGTGATGCAAAGTGGCCCAAATTGCGCAAATAAAAATGGAGAGCAATCATTCTTCTGTTTGCTAAACGGTGGATTATATGGTTTTGATCCAATACACTTTTTGATGTCTGTTTTGTGTGTGCAATAAAAACTAATCCAGTGTTCGTACACAGCCCTATAAATCGGAAACAGACAAACTTGCTCGGACCAACCCTCCTCTGCACAGGACGGGGGAAAATAGGATGGTTAATCTGGCACATGCTACATAACTAAATATGCTGACAAAGGAAAACAGCTTGGTTCTGTTCAAATTTAACAAAACTTGACTAACAGTACTTCTAAAGCTCACTAATTAACACGTGATGGATTCTTTGTTAAACCTTACTACTTTGATGATGTTGCCTAGCAACAGGGGCAATGTGGGCTTCCCCTACAGGCAGTCAAATGGCATCTGAGGATACTGCTGTGAAAACGTTAAGAACTTTTAGCCAAAAAATTAGGACCGCTTACCCAAACAACCTTAGACTTGACACTGCACTTCCTTTGGTCTCCAGTAATACACCTGCCAAGTTTGAGGTTCATCAGATGAATGGTTGTCAGGAAATGCAAAGAACAGTCAGACACACATACTCAGATTCCTTCATTTACTGTGAGATAAAATAAAACAAAAATTGCAGTTTCATGCTGATCTTGTCATTTTTATGAGGTTACCAGACAACCAGTGGGTGTTGGGACATAACCCTTCATAAAACAATTTGCAGCCTACAGATTCAGCAATCAAACTCTGACATGTTTATCTCTGCTTCCAGTCCTACTAAGCTAAGCTAACCAGTAGCTGGCCATGGCTCGCATTTCATATATTATTTTCATCATTTATCAGTCAAAACTCGGAAAATATTGAACTGGTCCTTGAAGCCATACAGCTTTTAAAAGCCACTGATGTATAAGAGGGCGGGGTCAGCACTATACCTCCTAAAGTCCAAGGTGGTTTCCTTGGTTTTTGCGATGTTCATTTCAAGATTGTTCACTGAACATCACTCACTAAGTTTCAGGACCTCATCTCTGTAGGCTGCCTCTTTTCCCCTTGAAATCAGCCCCACCACCGCTGTGTCATCTGCCATCTTTACAGCGATGTCTTCTGGGTGGGTGAGACTGCAGTCGTCTGCGTAGAGGAAGTATAGTAGTGGGCTCAGCACGCAACCCTGAGGAGAACCGGTGCTGTGCGGATGGAGGAGAGGTGGGGGCCAAGTTTCACCTGCTGGGGTCGGTTGATCAAAAAGTCCTTTATCCAGGCGCAGGTGGGTGGTGGGAGCCCCGAGTTAGTTAGCTTGGTGACCAGAATGTCCAGAACCATTGTATTAAAGGCTGAGCAGAAATCAACAAAGAGCATCTTGGCATAGTTCCCCTGGTGTTCCAGGTGGCTCAGCACCGAATGGAGAACTATGGCTATAGCGTCCTCGGTGGATCTGTTTGCCTGATAGGCAAACTGGTGTGGGTCCAGGGTGGGAGGAAGACAGGCTTTAATGTGTTGTAGAACCAGTCTCTGGTTACTGGAGTGAGCGCAATGGGGCGGTAATCATTGAGTTTGGCTGTAGCAGACTTTTTCAGAACTGCGATGATTGTTGCTGATTTCAGGCAAGGCGGGATGACAGGTTGAAGATGACATTCAAGACCTGTGAGAGCTGGTAGGCGCATGCCTTGAGCCCCTTCCCAGGTACTCCAATCTGGACCTACTGCCTTTATGGGATTCACTGACCGGCGCACACGTCTAACATCCTGCACCTCTAGAGTGAGTGGGAATGAAACCCCAGAAGCCTGAATCCGTTTTTTGAGACTGTCTGTGCGCGCCGCCATCTTACAACATCTGAAACTGTTCTACAAAACGGCAAGTTGTAATACTGGAGCAAATAAACCATACATGAAACTTATTCTAAAGAAGAATAGGGAAATGAAAACGCTGCAAGCTGATGGAATTGGCTTCTTAGGTTTGCTGTGTATGAAACCACAGAAGCCTGAATCTGTTTTTTGAGACTGTCATAGATAAACTGCAGTTTCAGGGCAAACATGGCTAGCCATGACGATGACTGCTTATTTCCATCATGATATATCTTCTAGCACGTGAAAAACAACATCACAACGTGCCAACATGGTAAAAAAAACTGATTTTCTTGAAGAGGGCTTTTAATTTTGAAGTGCACATCCTTTAACATTTGTTATCAGGACATTTACCTTAGCAGTAAAGTAGTTTCCCATTTGTCCCTTGTCGATCCGTCTTATAGGACAACACGTATTGTATCCCATGAATGCAGTTGGGTGTAGGTACATAGAGGGTACTTCTCTGAGCAGTGAAAGCCAGATCTGCATAATGTGACTTGCTGCCAGCTGGTCGGAGTTGGCCTGTGATGCCAAGGTGCTAATCTCTCCGTCCATGAGGTTAAAATGTGGACTGCATCCAAAAGTCTGCAGTCTGCCAGTTTTAGCCGCTACCTCAAAGGCTGTTAGTACTTTGGCATTTAAGATAGTGATTACTGATACTGTTATCGTGCAACAAAACCAATGTCAGGCTGGTAGTTGGTTGAAAATGGGAATGTGATGCCAACAAGGTTTGTAATCCAGTCCTGTTGATCTTCAATTATAAGTCTCCTGTTTCTTTTAAGTCTTCTATTCCACCCAATAATTTGTGTTTTCCACATGTTCTACATTTACAAAGAAGAGCAGTCGAAAGAGAAGTGCATCAGACGCTTTGCACGGTGTCTGATTTACAAAATACCACACGGACAGACACAACAAGCATGTGGTGTGTGTGTGTGTCTCGTGCACACGTCTGGTTATGTCTTCTACTTAGTCCTAAACTGTCGCTGCTGATCGTGCATCTTTGCAGAAGTGTGTGCATGTGTGTGTGTTGGAGTCGGACCATACCACTGGGGTCAACCAGGGCCAGTTGCTTGGAGCTGATGGACTGAACAACACACATGCTCAACTGTGACCTTAAGAGAGACGAGAGGAAAGCAGAAACGTGAGGAAAGAAGAAGGAAAAGGAGCAGACTTCTGGATTTCCTCCTGTGAAGCTCAATTTGATCTTAAATTGCTGTGGACACTGATACACATCAAACCACTCTTAGGAGTCAACTTCGCTACAGGAAGCCAAAAAAACTAAACATATTCCAAGAAAGGGGTAACCAATGACATTTTTTATTAGATTTTAGCAGATAATCAGAAGCCATTATGTGTTTTTTTACCTATTTTTCTCATTACAATTTATCACTGGACTTTTTTGCAGCTGTAATTGCAGGAGAATCTTGATTCCTGTAAACCTGGGAGATTAGTTTCTTTTTCTAGCTTGAAAAAATAATTATTGGGTCTGGGGGGGGTGACATAAAAAATGACTTTCTCTTTTTGAAACACATATTAGGGGAAAACTAATGTTTTTACTTTGTCCATATGGGGCTGTTGTATGCTGCAAGAATCATCATAAGCACAATAAGCAGTCATTGCCATAGCTGAGAATTCCCACCTTAACAATGCAGTGTAGCCATGACAGTCTCAAAAACACAGATTCTGACTTTCATACTTAACAAACTTCAGGAACTAATCCTGCTGGCTTGGGTGGGGCTTCCTCTAGCTTTATTTTCCTTCAGAATCAGTTTCTGGTTTGAACATGCAGGGCAGAATTAGTACAATATTACAGCTTCCCGTTGTGTAACACCGAGTAGTTTTAAGGTGCTTGAACAGAGTTGTAGGTGAGCGGGTGTGTTCAAGCTGCAGTGAGTATATCTGTATATTCTAGAGGAGTCATTTTAAGGCAGAGGGGGGATTATTTTCATGGATATCAAAACTGTAAATATGTAACTCTGATACACAGGGGTGAGTTTTTAGGGGTTGAATAAATAACCAGAGAGTGACCTTAAAAAAGTAAGCCTTAGATGCAACATAACACCATGTGACTCTAATAGTGTCTTTAATGAAATCAGACCCTATTTATAATTCTGATACTGCAGAGGCTAAGCCAGCACGTGAAGCCACTGACACACTACAACTGGGGGATCTTAATGACATGCTGAGTGCCATGTCCAGAAAAAAACTTACCACTGAACACTGGGTCGATTTACTTTCTTTTGTCATTCATCCGGATAATTAAGCTCCAACATGTTCGGTAATACACCACAAACAAACACTCACAGAAGCAGCAAATACTGCAGAAAGCTGCTGCCTCAGTGGTCAAAAAACTATTTACTTTCTGAGTGGAACACTTGACTTGACAAAGATTGATTCCTGCTTGTAGTACTGGGCACTGACTGGCTTCTACATATACTTTTTTCTTATAATTTCCTGTGTTTAAAGCTGTTTTTTACTTTTTTATTTTGCAGCTTTCTTTGTTAGTAGCGGACAGCCAGCCTTAGGTGCAATATAGCACTGTGTGACTTAAACGCTTTCATGAAATCAGACCCTATTTTTATGATTTTGATACTTTAGAGGCTAAGTCTACACTTGATGCCACTGAGATGCTAAACCTGGACACTGCTGGGTCTGCCGTTGCCCCACAGGATTTAAAAGTACTCACAGTTATTAGTTCCCAGGAAATGAGGCATGAACTACTGTTTGTAACCTTTTTTCCTTAGATATCACCCTCACTGTTTACTGTTATTGCTCCAAGCGTATTTTAGTCTTAACCTTGCTTTATCACCATCAACCATGTGCATTACAAAATCAGCCAGGGCTGAAATATTCCAAATTCTAACTTTACCATATAAATCCTGAACAACTAAGACCAAACAGGACTTTCTTCCATCATACTGCAAACAGTACATTCAAGATGCACTGTCCAACTTGGTGCAGACACACACGGGGTAATTGTGTTTGAATCTGTCAACTGTCTATACAGAGCGTATAGAGACTGTAAGTATATACAGTCTATTTTTACATCAAGAGGACTGCGGTGTTCCAGCTCCTAAAGCCAGTAAAGGCCTCACACAGAGATAGACACCATCTCTCTCTGCACACACACACACACACACACACCCACAGACACACACAGCCTAACCACCCACGGCTTGGTGTTTATTTAATATGGCATTTCAGTATGAGAACAGTATATCCCGCTCCCATCTTTATAAGGGCACAGCTAATGCAATGCTGAGACAACCCCCACATTTGCAATTACTCTCACTATACACGCACATACACACACTCACAGACTCAAACTTGTTAGTCCCGTGCCAAAAGGCTGCAGCCTCATGGCACCGTGCACAGTTTGCCCTAGCTGAGAAATAGCATCTGCTTCATCTCTCTTTTCACCCAACCGCTCAGCTCCTCCGAATGCCCGCCTTCTCCTGTCCAAAAATGCACACACACTGACACACACACACACACACATGCACAGAGCCATTAAAACAGGCTGAAACGTTATTTGGGCTGGCACCGCTGCTGGAATCTTGTCTGTCTGACGGTGATGGCGAGACGCGCACAAAGAAACGCTGAAAGGACTGATTTAGACTTTTGTGTTCTTGGCATAAGTAGGCCAACTCCTCCAAAGGCAGATCCCTGCTTACCGTTGAGCTGGAGTTGTCACCGCGGCGCTAATAAACTCTGGAAAAGTGGGAAAGAAGAGGGTCAAAATCCTTGTATAGTCAGTTCGGTTGTCTCCAGAGAGCGCAGCGGGTCGTTTTTCCAATTAATCCCGAGCCACTGCTAAATTCAACTCATAACAGATTGTGTCAAACACGATATATGCAGATGATATGCTTACCAGACATTAAGATGTGACCGTTGGCAGCAGATGTGAACTATATTTGGTCGACTCTGTGATTTAAAAGCAGGGAGACAGAAGTTTGTCTTGCTTTTACAACCCGGCTGTTAAGCGTCATTAAAGGAAATTCGGTCTGAGTAATTTTCCTCTTTTTAGTCATGGCATCAGAAATAGCAATGTTGGTCCGTATGTTGTTTGTCTAGAGTGAAAAATGAACTATTGGTTTCTTACAGTCATAAATCACGTTTGGTTATCCCCTGGCTCTTACTCTAAGGGTCACCATCAGCTCAAACTTCTAATCTGTCCAATACTTTGGTCCTTAAGTAAATGGAGCCTCATGGATCTGGTAGCACAGGTGGAGACTTAGTCTGTGCTTTGCTGAATTTAATGACTCTCTCAAATAAACAGTGCTACAGTTATTAGACTAATCCACTGACAGGAAGAAGCTTAATGCAGTTCAGTTAAAATTGAAATGCATGTTGACTTATTTATTTATATTTCTAGCAGGTAATCCTCGAAACAGTCTATTAGACCATCATCTTCACTGATCCCATGTTTTGATTTGTTTTCACACGTAGTTTTGTCTTTTTTAAGTATTAATCTAAGTAGTGCAGCATGACACAGGAAATGGGAATTAAAGCAGGCTTTCATGAGATCATCGTACAAAAAGGAGGTCAACAACACTACCATGTGCATCTGGCAAACACAATTGCCAAGCTACAATAAAAAAAACATTTCTCTGAAGCTCTATTTTTTTTAAACTAGAAAAGTAAAACAATTGCACTGTAAAAAAAAATTTAAATAATACATTTAAAAATAATTTACTGTAATTTTACAGACTAGGTTCCCTGTTTTGTTAAATTACAGGTAATAACTAGTAAAATCACAGAAAAAAGTATTCATTTACAAGTTACTTGTAGAAAAAAATAATGTTGACATCAGAAATTTGGATTTTTACAAACTTTATGCGCTTTGACGATAAAATTAAACCATTTTTACTGTGTTTAAATCAGTAAATTATCATTATTTTACAGATATTTACTGTTATTCCAAAAAATATGTATATTAAGTATTGATGGTATGGTAAAAAAACACTGTTATTGTACAGATTTCTCTTATTAAATGACAAATAATCTCAAATAAAAGTATTAATTTATATGTTGACTATAAAAAACTGAAACTTAAATTAGGTTAAAAATATTATTTTAGAGACATTTAGTATTATTGTCACCATTTTTGATGGATTTTTTGCTGCCAGATTTGGACTTTTTTCTTTTTTTACAGTGTACCTTTATGTATTCATGTATATAATGTTGTCAGCAGGAGGTTTGTGAGGTGTATAAATGTCTGGTTTTACATCCAGACTTGTCTGTGATTTTGTTTAGGCAACAAAAATACTTTGGTTAGGGATAGTGAAAGATCATGGTTCCAATTAAATGTAAGTAAATCTGCTGTGTCTCGTGTCACTGTGGATTCTCTCTGTATTAAAGCAGAAGACAATCTCTAGTGCCTAAACATAACCATAAACCGTTTAATACTGATGACAGATTTAGTCAGAAAAAAACAGAATAAAATGACTTTAGCTGGGGGAGTGAAGTTACTAGGGGTGCACAAATGTGGACACCTAAAAGCGACTGTCTTCCACCAAAAAATGGTTATCGCTCAGTTGAAATATACCGATCAGTCACATTATGCCACTGACAGGTGAAGTGAATAACACTGATCATTTTGGTACTATGTGGTGTTCTGATGGAAAACCTTGGATTCTGGCATCCGTGTTGATCAGACTTAGACACCCAAATAATCATTGTCCCACAACAAACACCCTCTCTAATGTAAATGGAAATCCCAAATGTCTCTGGCCTACCCCCACAGGAAAATGCACCCCACCACATGGAAAAAACATTAAACATCCAGGAACATGTTGAGGAACATGACAATGACCCAACATGTTGATTTGACCTCCAAACTTCCTACACCCCATTGTGATCAAGCATCAACAGGATGCAGTGGAACAAGTTTGACTGACAGAGGCCCCACTGCACAAGTCAGAGTATCTAAAGGATCCACTGCCAACGTCCTGGTTCCAGACCCCATAGGACACCCTGAGAGGTCCTCTTGTCCATTTCCAATGGTTCAGAGCATTCTTGAGCAAATAAGGGGAACCAACAGAATATTAGGCAGGTGCTCATAATGTTATGCCTGGTCGTCGTACGTCTACAGCTTGTCAGGATCAGATATAATGTTGCATACACATAACTTTAAGTCAGTCCATGGTAATAGCAAAGGCATGTCCTGTGAAACTTTAAAGTCTCTTTTAACCAAGTAATCAAACCCAAAGCATTGACAGTTCATATCATAATCAGATATGACATTCACGTGAGTATAAGCAATACAATAGCATTTATTTTCTTAATGTTTATATGCGTTTGGTTTCTAATATTCTAGTTTTGGAGGCCTGGATCTGGAAACTAGACTGCAATTATAATAACTTACTGAACAGCTGTCAAAAGTAGTGTGTTATGATGAACAGATTATGCTGGAACACAGCTGGAAAAAGTTGCAAAAACTAAGCAGTAGTAAGTGAGTAACACGTTGTCCTTCCTTTTCATCAGCAGTTACAGCTTCACCTGCACCCTTAATCTCTAGTGACCAGCCAGATGTGGTGAACACAACATCTGCATTGTCATTTGACCCCAAATTTTTACACGTGGGGCAAAGTGTTACATAGTTTTTGCCGGAATAGTTTTACCATTTTCTGTCCTTAAACCATGAGCTGCAAAAAAACACCTTACCCCAATGTACAGACAAGTCAGGTATATTTTTAGACACACCTGCACCGTTCATCTGGCGCTTATTTAAACTGTTGGTGAAGGGGTGGGGGGTGGTAGTTAAGGCTACACTTGAGACAGCTAGGCTAACTTTGGCTGGAGTCTTCATAGTGTCTTTTCTGCTTTTAACATTACTTTTGTTTCCATGATCTGCCTCGGTGTCTGCAGCTGTGGAAGATGGAATGATGACACATTTGTTATTCAAATTTCAACTGAAGCTGCAGAATATTAAACTGAGGGTGGATTTGCACATCTTTAGAATTGGTCCTTTATGCCGCAGATTATAAATGTGATTTCTTGGAGACCACTTTTTCATCAGTGATTCTTTTCTGATAGGGAAAACAACATGATGTTAAACAAAGAACATTCTGTGCTGGTACTTGAACAATATTGACTGAACTGAACTTTTCCGGGGCTGCTACTTTTGGCTACTCTCCTGTTGCATCCTACGCAATGCGCACACAGAAAAAGAAAACACAGTCAGACGGAGACGCATGAGGGCAAAGGGGACGTTTAAAGCCAAGTTAAGTAAACGTTGGTTTGAGGAAGAGAGAGTGATTGAAGGAGAAACCTCAACACTGAGAGGAGCTCGACAGAAAGCAAATATCCTCTGAAGCATGCAAAAGAAGAAGAAGGTCTGATTCAGGAAATGGAAGTGAAAAACAGTAAAGAACAGGAAAACACTGTAAAAGGAGTCGGAGGCATTGTCGTTCCTTCCTTTAACAGAACTTACCGTCTTTAACAGGAGATAAATATAGAACTCTAATTCTGTCTAATAGAGAGAAACTATGTAGATGGGGAGAAAACACTGCTGGTTCCTTGGTTTCTACAAAACATCACTGTCATGCATGAAACAACATTGTCATCTAAATCTGGGGGAAAAATGTGATCTTGAAGTTGTTGCAAAATGACCAGCTCCATCATGGATTCCTGTTAAAGCTCAGAAATGAAACAGCGAATGGATTTTCTGAGCAGAACACACATCCAGCTGAGCTTTAATTGTATGAAAAGGCTTCATTGTACATTGGCGGCATCCGAAACCGCCCAAAAAACTGAAAAGGGCATCTGAAAAGCTTAGCGATTACCACGCCATGCTCAGTTTCTCCGACAAATCATAAACAATCCAGGCTTACAGCTGACTAGTCTAATGCTAAGCCACACTATGCTACGCTAACGTCCCACAAACGCAAGGCGATTACCGTCCTCTGAGGGCTTGCTGGAGGGGAGGAGAGAAAAAAAACTGCTCTCACAATGGAATACGTCACAATCCTAAGCGGAGCTGAGCCGCGTGGCATTTCTAGGATGTTTCAAGTGAAACTGAACAGAAATTCCTGCTGGCAAGATGTTTGGTGAGTCTATTTTTAAAAGCACACGAGGACTGATCGCTGTTTATGTCCCAGTGTTTAATCCTTGCTGCGTCAGGGTCCCCTTTTTTTGTGGTAAAACCTCTGCAGCCCAAATTGTTGTCTTTTAAAATCTCCCATTTATACAGAACGTGTTGGTAAAAGCACCGCAGATCTGTGCGTCTCGCTGACACTTAAGCCACATCAATCCACAGATATTTATTTTACAAGGTAGCTTGTTTTGTGTGTAATCCAGCACAGTATAATTCCTAAGGGGTGCAATCTGTTTCATTTTAAAGCGTTGTGAAATATACAGCCGCAAGATTATACTGTCCAGTAAGCTTTTGCTTGCTTCTACCAGGGCTTTGAAGACCAGCCTGGGATATCTGAGCATGATGATGGGATCTAGATGCCACATCGTACAGTACATCTTGAGAAACTCTGAGACTAACAAAGTATATTTTGTGGATTACCTGCTCTGTAATTCAGATACCTCTGATAATACAAACAGTCGTGTTCAGCTGGGTTCCATTAAGCCTTTCAGTGCAGATTGTAGGTCAAACAAAAATACTGCAGATGCTGGTGGAGCGCCGCAGTACGTCACGGCGAGGATCATGTTCTGATTTACTCCTAAAACCTCCATTTGTTTATAATAATCCATCCATGTGATGTATTAAAGGCTGCTAAACCGCTCAGTTCTGTGTCTTTGGGGCCTAAATGGGGTAATTTGTTTGGTTTTAATAAAGCAGGTGTTTTTCTTGGGTCAGATTGTCAAGGAGCAAATTGCTTTCTAATCACATCACATATGGAAAGTCCAGATGATGGCGGACAGATCGCAATGCCGCATCACCACCGCCGCCGACCCAGTGTGCAGCACGAGGCCTCCGCTCGCTCCGACACTCGCGCTGCTCCATGTGCAAGTATTAACACAGCTATGTTTTCATTGCAAAGCAAAACATGTCACTTCATTTGCCCCAGTTTAGCCCCTAATCACAGTGACGGGCAGGAGAGAAGGAGAAGAGAGGGAGGCTGTGTGATGGAGCAGCTTGAAATGAACTGCAAGACGATCAGCGAACACTCTGCACTCTTTGGTTTGGAAACACAGATCAACTGGTTTTCGTCCAACACACACACAGATAGAAGCAGTCGTTATTTATGGGGCATTATGAGGAGTTCAAAGCAGATTTCCTCACAACTGCACCACACAGTACAGTAGAAGGCTGCCAAAGTAAAGACAGAAAGCAACATAAAAAAGGGAACACGGTGTGCCCATTCTGCCGAACAATGCTCCGCTAACGTGCGTTCACATTTCAGGAAAAAGGCAGGCAGCAGAAGGGGGCCTGTGTGACCATTCAAACAAGCAGCGTGTGGCTGCGGGCCTAGAACAGCCAGCAGTACATTTCCATAACAGGAAAGGTCAGTGTTGTGGCTCCAGAGGCTTTAGAGACGCTAACACAATCCATTCTGGGAGCTCGCTGCTCCACCACTCTACCTGTTGAGTGGACTCCATTTACTGCTGCAGTCTAACGTTACACACTGTGATGCATGTCTGTCTAATATGGACGTACATTATGCTACAGTATATATAGCGCTAATTATTCTGTGGGGATTTTACTTTCTAAGAACTGCATTCTACAGTTGCTTTTCAAAATAAAATCAGAAATGGTTTTTCAGATTTTATACTTTAAAAGCTGCAACTCTATAGAAAAAAAAATTAGTTCTTTCAATGCTTTTAAATCTTAAAAAAATAAAGGCACACAATGTTTTAGCTCTTATTCAACAGCTATAGCAGGTTTTTTAATTATTTCGATGGTTGCTTTACTTCAATTAACTTCTACTTCTGCTCAACTTTACTTGCTGCAACTCCACAGAAGGAAACTTTTGTTGTTTTGATGCTTCTAAAATGGGAAAAAATGTTTTTACATATTTTTAATTATAGGGGCACACAGTGTTGTAGCTTCTATTCAACAGTTATAGTGAGCAGTTAATTATTTAGTTTGCTGCTTTATTTTGACTTATTACCTCTTAATGGTGCTTACATGCTTAACTTTAATAGCTGCAACTTTATAGAGAGACTTTTATTTATTTATTTACTTATTTATTTTAATGCTTTTAATGATTTAAAAAAAATAATTATGTCTTCTTTTGGGGGACACCCAGTTTTTCAACAGCTATGTAAAGTATTTAGTTATTGTATTTTATTTTTATTTTAAATAGTACTTTTGTAGTTTCCCCTTTAAAATAGTTGCAGAACTTTTTACATGCAAGAAAGTATATAAGGTTGTGTTGCCGCTACACTTACATACTAAATACTAACAAATCTTATGACTTGTTCCACCACTGGAAATATGACACAAAAGACGGATAGCAGATAATTGAAAGCTGTATTTTAAACAAAATAAAGCTTGATTTGATGCCGTGTTCTCTGTCTGCAGCCTACTAAAATATGCACACTCATGTCTTTATTTTAAAAAGTCCACCAGAAAAAAACAAAAAGCCTCAATGTTGTGGGCAGTTTGTGTAATAAAAGCCTGCAGTACGCATGTGTTGTGTGCGTGGCTGCGTGCTCTGACGTACAGCGTTTGAAGTCATGTTCCATACAAAACAACAGCGGAGGAAGTTGAAACAGCTTCTGGTCTTTCTCTTGGACCAGGCCTCGGGGCCTCAGGGGGCCCATAGGAATAAAACACTCCTCGGTGCAGCCTCATATACCTCAACACCTGCAGCACACAAAAGGCCTCTGTGAGCGAAACAGTCAGTCAGAAGTCAGAAACGCTCATGTACAACAAGGAAACAAGGAGTGTTGGGAAACACTGTGTCTTTGATAATAAGAGAAAACAGAGATGTGACGTTCTGATACGCTATCTTACATTAAAGCCTGTAGAGTGGCATGAAATCTAAGAGAACGATGGAGTAAACTTTGGGATCATGTTAATTGAAATTCAGGTTTTTCTTGTTTGGTCAAAAGTGTCACTGATCACCTCAGAAACTGACATAAAAATAAAACTACTGCCTTTAATTGTTATTGTCAGAGCTTTATTCCAGATAAAAATAAAATCTGCACAACTCTTTCCCTTTGTGGTGCCTTCAAATCCCCCCTTCTTTACCTCACAATATTTTCCCATGGGGCTCCCACACTCTCAAGACCGAAATTGAAACAATATTGACTTTGGAGCGGCCGAAAAAGACGCAGCGCAGCAAATAGATGTAATTATCCGACGTAATTATCTCCAATAATAACAACAGATAATACCCTTCTGTCTGAGTGCATGTTTGTTGTTGTGTCTGAAGGGATCCTCCCTGGAAAGACGGGCAGTGCCACCTCCCCGCCCGCTGCACCCAGCCAGCCAGGCCTCCCGTGGGTGTGGGAGAGTCAGATTGCAACCTGTCAGGACCAGGTATGAGGCTGAGGTTTGAGGTTGAACGCTGCGTGGGTGAATTCCCCCCTTTGGCAGGAGCATCTGTCGACTCGGCTCTCTGGAAACTGTTGATCGTTCAACCTTCTCAGAAGCAGAGAGCAAATCCCTAGGAGAAGAAAAAAAACCCAACAAAAACCAAAAAGGCAGTGGGTAGAAGTACGCATAATCTACTGCACAGCAAGATTTTAATAACATTTAGTTGAAGCTCATTAATTTCAGAAATCGTTATGACGGTGCTGGAGTCCAAAGAGTGATTTCTCTGTCTGGTCCAGGAGACCCCAATCCATTTACCTAATTAAAAAAACAAACCAGCAGTCTCTGTGGCTCTTGTGTTTACTGCTGTGTGATGGGGGGCATAAAACTCAAGCAGCAGTGGAAAAATGCAAATAGAAGGCCGGGTGACAGAGAGCCAGAGGACAAAGAGAAAGGAGAAATGACCTGATCTAACAAAGGAATATATTATCCTTTTTCATTTATTTACTTATCATTTGGCATTTGGTGTTAAGAATTGTCAGAGTAGCAATAACCAGAACCCAAATGCAGACACCAAGCACACGGAAGGTAAACAAATTTAACAAAGTTTATTTCTTTTAACAGAAGCAAAGAAACACTAAATAGAACCGAGCAATAAATAACTTAACAGAGCTAAACCAGAGTCTATTCAATAATTGTGGAAAACTAATTAAAACCACAAAAAACGCTAAACTAACAACACAGATAGATAAACTAACGAAAGCCAGGAATTTAACAAAGCTAAGGAAACAAAACGGGGAACCTGAAACCAAACTAAACAGACTACCGGGGCAGGCAGGCTCTTGGAGATCGGAGTCCGAACAGACGGGCCGGAGCAGAGACTGGAGACCGTCAGCAGATCCAGCGGCTGGCCGGCAGACCTCGGGCCGCGTCGGGGCACGATCGGGGTCCAAACAGAAAGCTCCCGGGCAAGCAGGTAAGCAGGCAGGTAGGCAGGCAAGCAGGCAGGTAAGCAGCGGAACTGGACCGGCAGAATAGGGTAAGGAGAGTCAACGATCTGGCGGAGAGTGGGTGTATGATCCGGTGTTTTATTGATGTGGCGATTCATTGCAGGTGCGCCGGTCCGCAGCTGCCTCAGATTCCTGCAATTGCCTGACAGAGCGGCAGAGGTTGAGAGAGAGAGAGAGAAAGAGAGAGAGCGCTAGGCAGGGGCAGAGGCTGGTCCAGGGTTCCTAACATTACCCCCCCCTCTACGTGCGCCTCCTGGCGCACGACGAAGCCGGTCCGGATGCCGGCGGCGGAAGTCCCTGACGAGACCGGGATCCAAAATCTGCCGGCGTGGAATCCAGCAGCGCTCCTCAGGGCCATACCCCTCCCAGTCCACGAGGTATTGGAGGCCGCGACCCCGGCGACGCACATCCAACAGTCTGCGCACCGTGTAGATGGGCTGGTTGTCCAACATCCTGGGTGGTGGAGGGGGCGGAATCGGGGGGGCCAGCGTGCTCTCTCGTACAGGCTTAACTTGGGACACATGAAAGGTGGGGTGAATCTTCATGGAGGGTGGTAATCGCAGACGGACTGCACAAGGGTTGACAATCTTCTCAATCTCAAAGGGTCCCACAAAGCGGGGGGCCAGCTTCTTGGAGTCCACTCTGAGAGGGAGATCCTTTGAACGGAGCCAGACCTTTTGCCCTGGGGTGTAGGCTGGAGCTGCAGAGCGGTGGCGGTTGGCCTGGTCTTGCATCTTACGGGAAGCGCGCAGGAGAGCAGAGCGGGCTTGTTCCCAGGTTCTCTTGCAGCGCCGGATGTGAGTCTGGACTGAAGGGACCGCAATCTCCTCCTCCTGGGCCGGAAACAGCGGGGGCTGGTAACCGAGGGAACACTGGAACGGGGACATGCCGGATGAAGCGTTGGGCAGAGTGTTATGGGCGTATTCCACCCAGGCAATTTGAGCACTCCAGGATCCAGGGTTGTCAGCCGTAACACAGCGGAGTGTCGTCTCCAGCTCCTGGTTTGCCCGCTCCGTCTGGCCATTGGTTTGGGGGTGGTACCCCGAAGAGAGGCTGACTGTGGCCCCCAGCGCTGAACAAAAGGCCTTCCACACCTGGGAAGTAAACTGAGGCCCCCGGTCAGACACGATGTCGGCTGGGAGTCCATGCAGGCGGAAGACATGGTTCACTAGCAGGTCGGCCGTCTCTTTGGCTGAGGGAAGCTTTGGCAGGGCTACAAAGTGTGCCGCCTTGGAAAAACGGTCCACTATTGTGAGGATGACGGTGTTACCATCAGAGGGTGGAAGGCCGGTGACGAAATCCAAGGCAATGTGGGACCATGGTCGTCTGGGAATAGGTAGCGGATGCAGGAGGCCCGCACTGGGTTGGTTGGAAGGTTTGTTCTGAGCGCAGATGGAACAGGCTGCGATGAACTCCCTGGTGTCTTTATCCATGGTGGGCCACCAAAAACGTCGACGGAGGACTGACAGCGTCCGGGAACCCCCTGGGTGGCAGGTTAAACGGGTGGAATGGGCCCACTGCAGAACCTGGGAACGGATGGAATCTGGGACAAACAGGGTGTTGGGTGGTCCATTACCGGGATCAGGTTGGGACGCCTGGGCTTGACGAACCTTGGATTCTATTTCCCAGGTGAGGGCGCCCACGAACCGGGTGGATGGCAGGATAGGTTCAGGCTCTCTTGGAGACTCCTCCACTGAGAACTGCCGAGACAACGCATCAGGTTTGATGTTGCGGGAGCCTGGGCGGTAGGACATGGAGAAGTTGAACCGACCGAAGAACAATGCCCACCTGGCTTGTCGGGGATTCAGCCTCTTAGCCGTCTGGATGTAGGACAGGTTCTTGTGATCAGTCCACACAATAAAGGTCTGCTCGGCTCCCTCCAGCCAGTGGCGCCACTCCTCTAAGGCCAGCTTGACCGCAAGCAGTTCCCGGTTCCCCACATCATAATTTCTTTCCGCAGGGGTCAGTTTCCTGGAAAAGAATGCGCAGGGGTGAAGCTTGTCGTCTTGGGGAATGCGCTGGGAAAGCACCGCTCCCACTCCAGTATCTGAGGCATCTACCTCAACAACGAATTGCAGACTGGGATCAGGCTGGGTCAAGACGGGAGCAGACACAAAGTGCTCCTTCAGCAGGACAAAGGCTTCTTCAGCTTCTGGGGTCCATCTGAAGCTTATGGCGGTGGAGGTAAGTCTAGTCAGTGGGGCTGCGACACGGCTGTAGTTACGAATGAAGCGGCGGTAGAAATTGGCAAACCCCAGGAATCGCTGGAGCTGTTTTCGACTCTCGGGTCGGGGCCAATCCCTCACCGCCGCTATCTTGTCGGGATCCATCTTGATTTGCCCCCGAGACACGATGTAGCCCAGGAACGAGACTGTGGAGGCATGGAAAACGCACTTCTCGGCTTTTACATACAAGCTGTTCTTGAGCAGGCGCTCCAGGACCTGGCGAACATGTTGCTGGTGCTCCTCGGGGGACCGGGAGAAGATCAGTATGTCGTCCAGGTAGACGAACACAAACCGGTTGATGAAATCCCGGAGGACGTCATTCACCAGGTTCTGGAACACGGCCGGGGCGTTGGTTAGGCCGAAGGGCATCACAAGGTATTCAAAGTGACCCAGGGGCGTGTTGAAGGCCGTTTTCCACTCATCTCCCTCCCGGATGCGCACCAGGTGATACGCGTTTCGGAGATCCAGCTTTGAAAAGATGGTTGCTCCGTGGAGGGGGACAAAGGCTGAGCTGAGCAGTGGCAGGGGATACTTGTTCTTTACCGTGATGTTATTTAGACCTCGGAAATCAATACAGGGTCGGAGGGATTTGTCCTTCTTTCCCACAAAGAAAAACCCAGCTCCAACCGGTGATGAAGAAGGACGAATGATGCCTGCCGCCAGGGAGTCCTTAATGTAATTCTCCATGGCGGATTGCTCAGGTTTTGACAGATTATACAACCGGCTACTTGGCAGGGGAGCTCCAGGCAGGAGGTCAATAGCACAGTCATATGGACGGTGTGGTGGCAGGGACAAGGCTTTGTGCTTGCTAAAGACGGGAGCCAGGTCATGGTACTCCGCAGGAACTAGCGACAGGTCGGTAGGTTCAGGTGGGGGCTGTGGAACTGGCGAGGCTGGAGCCGGGGCAGAGCGGAGACAATCAGCATGACAGGTGGAACTCCAGGTTACAATCCTTCCCTCGGACCAATCGATGTGGGGATTGTGGCGGTGTAACCAGGGGTGACCCAAGACGAGGGGTGTGTGGAGTGAATCCAGCAGGTGGAAGGTAAGGAGCTCCTGGTGGTTCCCGGTGAGTAACAGAGTAACAGGGACTGTCTTGCGGCAGACCTGGGCTAGAAGTTGCCCATTAAGGGCTCGGGCCTCCATTGGGGACTGAAGCTGCTCTGAGGGAATGCCGAGTTGAAAAGCTAAGGCTTTGTCCATGAAGTTGGCCTCAGCTCCAGAATCAATGAGGGCGGAGAGTGGGGTTCGTTGTCCCTTCCAGCAGAGGGAGGCAGAGACCAGCAGGTGAAGGGACGACTGAACAGTGGTGCGGCTCACCAGTACCCCTCCCGTTACTGATGAGCCCGGTCTTTTGGTGGTCGGGCTGGACAGCTGGCCACATAATGCCCCATCTTGCCACAGTAAAGGCAGGCATTGGAGGTCCTGCGAAGGGCTCGCTCCTCAGGGGTCAGCTGGGCCCGACCCAGTTGCATGGGTTCCCCCTCTGATGCAAGGGTTGTTGGCTGAGCAGCACGAGGTGGACTGCGGGTAAGGCGGACCCCAGAGGACGGTGGAGCTGACGTACGTGAGGGCCGGGCTTCTCGCTCCCGGCGGCGTTCCCGGAGTCTGTTGTCCAGCCGGATGGAGAGGGCAATTAGGAGATCCAGGGTGGCGGGCTCATCCCGCGAGGCCAGCTCGTCCTTCATGGTCTCACTGAGCCCCTTTAGATAGGCACCTTGGAGGGCCTCGTCGTTCCACCCGCTCTCCGCTGCCATGGTGCGGAACTCCACTGCATACTCGGCAGTACTGCGGGGACCCTGTCGGAGCGAGAGGAGGCGACGGCCCGCATCCTTCCCTTGGACAGGGTGGTCAAACACCTTCCTCATTTCTTGGATGAAGGCCTCGTAAGAATTGCAGAGCTCCGACTGCGCCTCCCAGACCGCCGATCCCCAATCACGAGCCGCCCCTTTGAGTAAGCTCAACAAATAAGCTATGCGCGACCTATCTGAGGCATAGGTGAGAGGCTGCTGCTCAAACACTAATGAAACTTGCATCAGGAATGCGCGACAGGTGCCTAAGTCTCCCTCGTAGCGCTCGGGTGCAGGAACAAAAGGCTCCCGCACAACAGAGGGAATAACCTGGCTAGGAGTGGCTGGCCCTGAGGCAGCAGCGGCTGGCTGGGAAGCGCTAAGATCTGATGGCGCCGACCGCTGCGTAATTAGCGCAGACAACTCGGCCACCTGGCTAGTGAGCAGGCTAATCTGAGCTAGCATCGTCTGGTTGTTCTCAGTCAGACTTCTAAGAACTTGCTCATGGTGACCTAGCAGCGCCCCCTGGCTGGCTAAAGCCTGCTGCATTTGGGGGGCTGGTGCCGCATCAGAACCGGGCTGGGTGTCTGCTGGGTTCATACTCTTGGCCAGATCGTACTGTCAGAGTAGCAATAACCAGAACCCAAATGCAGACACCAAGCACACGGAAGGTAAACAAATTTAACAAAGTTTATTTCTTTTAACAGAAGCAAAGAAACACTAAATAGAACCGAGCAATAAATAACTTAACAGAGCTAAACCAGAGTCTATTCAATAATTGTGGAAAACTAATTAAAACCACAAAAAACGCTAAACTAACAACACAGATAGATAAACTAACGAAAGCCAGGAATTTAACAAAGCTAAGGAAACAAAACGGGGAACCTGAAACCAAACTAAACAGACTACCGGGGCAGGCAGGCTCTTGGAGATCGGAGTCCGAACAGACGGGCCGGAGCAGAGACTGGAGACCGTCAGCAGATCCAGCGGCTGGCCGGCAGACCTCGGGCCGCGTCGGGGCACGATCGGGGTCCAAACAGAAAGCTCCCGGGCAAGCAGGTAAGCAGGCAGGTAGGCAGGCAAGCAGGCAGGTAAGCAGCGGAACTGGACCGGCAGAATAGGGTAAGGAGAGTCAACGATCTGGCGGAGAGTGGGTGTATGATCCGGTGTTTTATTGATGTGGCGATTCATTGCAGGTGCGCCGGTCCGCAGCTGCCTCAGATTCCTGCAATTGCCTGACAGAGCGGCAGAGGTTGAGAGAGAGAGAGAGAAAGAGAGAGAGCGCTAGGCAGGGGCAGAGGCTGGTCCAGGGTTCCTAACAAGAATAGTCTGACATTTGTGGTTAAATGCTTTGTAGCTGAGATTTAGATGAGAAGATTGTTACTGCTGTCAAGCCAGAATGATAAATATGAAGTTATTGCTTAGTCACGAGGAAAAAGCTAGTTTGGCTATGTCCAAAAGTAGAATAATTCACCTACCGATAGTTAACTCTCCGTCAGGTCATTGATTTATGTTTCAATTTTTTATTTCAAAAAAAGGTGTAGTACAGAAGTAGAGTCGACAAGTATGACATTTTCTCCCCCCTCCACTCAACCCATCCCACCCTAAACCCAACCCTGTCCTCTTCTTTCATGGTTGAAGCGATGAAACAAACTGTATACCTACATGTATCCTCTTACTCATCTAACATGTAAACATATAAACCACATACTGCTGAAAAAATACTAAAGAATAGAAACAGTGCTGTTTACATAAGTAAAATAAGTAAATCAAAAAATGAAATAAATAATAATAAGTAAATAAAAACAAAAATGAAATAAGTAAAAGGAGTAAAATTGGGTACATTAGTAGGACAAAGAAAAATAAGTATACATACATACGTACAAACATACATACATATCTACACATATACATTTATACAGACACATGCATATGTGTACAAACACCCCTACATACATGTCCCCATATAAATGAGATTGAAAGTAAAAATAAGAGTTAAAAGAATGACGTTAACCACTGCTAGCACTCGGAAAGCCCTACTTAGACCAGGACCCAGACACCAGCGATACACCAATGCCTACATCCACCGTTTTCAAGACCTAAATGAAGGGGGCAGGGGTAATTGATTTAACTCCTAAGAACTAACTTCTGTGTATAAAGTTTCATATTTAAAAACCCTTCCTGCTTAAAATCATCTGAGATGTAATTCTAAACCATACAAAGTTCAGATCTATAAAGTCGCTGTCACTTTTCCACCTTTCCCTCACCAGTCACTGCAGCTCAAGCACACCAGCTCACCAACAACTGCTGAAACACTGTTAAACTACTCAACGCAACACAATAGCAAGTTGTAATATTAAATAATCCAGCTTAATATATTCAAACTGGTTTCTGAAGAACAACAATATGCAGAAAGCTCCACCCTGCAAGCTGACAGTATTTGGTTCTTATGAAACGCTGACTGTCTGAATCCATATTTTCGAAACTGTCATCAGTAAAACTGCAGTTTGCAAGGAGGAAAATGCTCATCCATGGTGCTGACTGCTTATTTCATTCATAATGTCGTTTCTTGCATGTAAAAAACACTTCATGAAGGTGTTAACAAGGTAAAAAAAACTTTCATCAGTGGGGGCCTTCAATACTTTAACCCTTGTTTGTTTAATCTGTCCAAAAGTGTATAAAAAATGTCACGCTGAGCTTTAATGCAGGTTTATGTGCTGGATTATCAGCCAGAATAGCCTATTGTACTTTACCAAACAACCTCACATCATTTTTTTTTTACGAGTGCAAAATTGTTAATCTTTTAAATGCATTTGGATGCAAGAAATTTGTGTAAACAAAAGTACCTTGTCAGGGTGTTAAAGTACCACTGTGGAATTTCTTGGAAACCTAATAAGTTCATAAGAATCCTTTTTAAGACTGTTATTTAATTTGGAATTATATAGGATTAAAGTGGAGCCACTGTCTACAGTGAAAAAAAAGAGAATTGTTGGACTAACTTAAATTAATTGCTGCATTTGGTAACATGCAACTGAATTAACTTTATTAAAATTAAGTTAGGTGAAATTAATTCCATTGTTAGTAAAGTTGTATGTACTTACACAGATCAGGCATAACATTATGAGCACCTGCCTAATATTGTGTTGATCCCCCTTACATGCTCAAAAATGCTCTGAACCATCGGGCATGGACAAGAGGACCTCTCAGGGTATCCTATGGGGCCTGGAACCCCATAGGACGTTGGCAGTGGATTCTTTGGGTACTCTGGCTTGTGCAGTGGGGCCTCTGTCTATCAAACTTGTTCCACTGCATCCTGTTGATGTTTGATCACAATGGGGTGTAGGAAGTTTGGAGGTCAAATCAACATGTTGGACCATTGTCATGTTCCTCAACATGTTCCTGATTGTTTGATGTTGTTGCCATGTGGTGGGGTGCATCAGAGTCAGTGCCAGACAAAATTCAATGGGAGGGGCATTAAGATAACTGCGGGGGGCACAAATTTTGAGGTTCATCGTCGGAGTCCGGTGGCATTAGCATGGATATCTCCCACTGGCGGTGGCACAGTAGCAGTGTCCTTGCTTACCTTTCTGTCGTTTTTCGCCTCCTGAAACGCGTGCCGCCAGTGCAGATGCCCAGAGTGGGGTGGGGTGGGGGGGGCACAGTAGGTGAGCAGGGGGGGCATGGCCTGCGAATGCCCCCCCAAATGACGTCGTCACAGGGGTGCATTTTCCTGCGGGGGTCAGTGATATTTGGGATTTCCATTAGCATGAGGGAGTGTGCTTGTTGTGGGACAGTGTTTATTTGGGTGTCTAAGTCTCATCAAGATGGATCCCAGAATCCAAGGTTTTCCAGCAGAACAGCACATAGTACCAATATGATCAATGTTATTCACTTCACCTGTCAGTGGTCATAATGTTGTGGCTGATCGGTGTATATCATTTGATTACACTCAAATGAATTGTAAAGAAACCTGAAATTTCAGATTTTTCCAACTTAAATTTTCACTTTAACCAAATGTAAAAAGCAAAACACGATTTGGTTACTAGACTTAAAGTACTTTCCTTTTCGTTGTAATCCTACTGAGAAAAAACAACAAAACAAAAACATGACGTCAGACACACAATGCTGACAGAACCACAAACCTAATTTTTACACATTTGTTGAATTTTGAATTCAAGTTTAGAGGGAGAAAATATAATTTCTAGCTGATAGAAAACAAAAAGCAAACTGCCTTCACCAAAGCAGAGAGATTTGTGAGATGAACAGTTTACTTTCACTGCAACTGAAATACACGTTTTACAGTGTACAGATAGTAAGGAAGATAAAAGGACCGAGATAAGGAAGGAGAAGAGGCGGAGAAACAACTTACATCATGATAAGACTGAAAACAGATGAGAGTGAAGGACATGAAAGACATAAAAAAGTATAGTGAGAGTGCAAGATGACGAAGGAAAGTGAGACAAAGCTGTCCAGTGAGGTGGAGGCAGATGGAGGGAGGTCGGGGAGATGATGCAGCAGTAAGTACAGCAGCAGAAGAACAAGTCGTAGTTCCAGTAAGAAGCCCACGGCATCGCCTGATGACTCACCTGCTGTGACACTGTATCACCCACAGTATGAGATCATCAGGTTGATCTCAGATACACACTTACAGACAGTGAAAACCACAACAACTACTACTACTACTACACACACACACACACACAGTAAAAACATTATTCTTTTAACATGTTTATCCGCTTCGAGTGGAATATCGGCCTCACTAAACATCACCTGCATCATAAATTATTCAAGCTCAGTAATTGATGATGACATCAACATCACCTTAATCCACTTTATTATGTTGACATCCATTACTGCGCGAAAGGATCAGAGGGAAGATCAGAAAATCTTTATATTTGAAAGCATTTGCTGCAGTGTCTTCCTTCCCTGCCAAACATAATGCTGTTTTCCACCGTTTTTACCCGAGGCTGCCAATATCACCGACATAAAACACACATATGCACACAGCCCTACACGTATAAATCACAGTGTGCACTTGTCCTTGAGTTTTGGAAGGAATACCAAGGAGTTAACCTCTACTGGAAAGAGGAAAAATAATTACGAATATGCTTGAAAGATACATGCTTTGAACCACTCCATCATTTTAGCAGCATCCTCAGGTCGCAACAGTGAAATGAACAGGGTCAGAAGTCCAATAGGATTTAATACTCTCTTTTACCACAAACTGCATTTAAGGCAATAAGCTGAATTATTCATTCGTCTAATCTGGGCTTCTGCTGATCTGTAAGAGTTAGAGCGCAGCGCAGAGCACATTGAGTACTTAAGCTACGTCCCAAACGACACTTTAGTGCTGTGGGACGAGTGTTGGGTTACATGGGAGAGGAGGAGCTCACTTCAATTATATTAGAGAGGGAGAGATGGAGGAAGATGGAGATGGAGATGGAGGGAAGTAGGTATAAAACTGAAAAACACAACAGTTTAATATCACTGAGAGATGTCTGTTTGATTAATTATGGGTAGAACAGATCTGTTCTGTTTTCTATTATGCTCATTACATTGATGTTGGCCCACATTTCTTTGTAACAGACCAGGGTTGTTGAGGTCTCTCTGAAACAGGAGTGGGTGCTCTGAAACCAACACTGGTTGCGTGCATTTCAGTAGACTTCAAGGAATATTTACTTCACCTACACTTACCTGAAACCAGGGGATACGTTTTTTCAGAGACATTTTCAGAGATGAGAGCAACAACGGCCCCAGAGCTTCCTTTTAAAAACACAGAAGTCCTGCCTCTGGAGCTGCTTGGACTGGAAACACCGACCCACAAACCCTGAGCAACAACCCACCCGGAACTAAAGCAAACACCAGATTCCCCATCAGGGACATATAAACTAACATGCGGGCATCCTCCGGGGAGCGCAAAAACCCAGCATGCACGCATGGAAAGTATTTAACATCTTTTCATACTGAGCACATTTTTCACCCGCTGCTACAAAGCCTTTGCAGAGACGGGCCATAAAGTCCATCAATGAACTGTGCAGTTATGGTTGCAATGTGTTTATTTAGTCACACTCCCAGAATGCACGGGGCTTTGAAAGCTGCTCGGCCGGCCGTAGCATGAGCAAGACTTGGGGCAGAACGTGTAACTTCCAATAAAGCAGGAGTAAAGTTCACATCTGTGCAGATTTCAACCCCCATTACTAATCTGTCACTCACCATTGAGCTTCATATGAAAAAGTGGGATGGTCTAACATAAGGAAGCTGCATTTCATATAGAAATCAAGAAGAGCCTTCTAAGTTAATCCAGAATCTGGAATTTTTGGACATTTTGGTTGCTTTTTTATTAAAATATGAGAAACAGACAGACATACTTACTTTAAAATCACCAAAATAAAAAGTCTCAACCACAAACCTGGTCACAAACAAATGAAACTTAATCTTTCACCCACATAAAGCTACTAACTAACTATTCACTCACCACAGTGCCATATACATGTACTCTCTGAGCAAAATCAGATAAAGCAATAAGCTTTCACTCAGTTCTCATTTAATTAAAACGAATTAGGAAAAACATTTTCTAAGAAAGACAACTGATCAAATCCCCCTGACTTTCTAAGCTATGGGCATGCTGAGCTGTAAGTGACGTTTCGGGCTGTTTTGGTGTGTGAGATTGTGCATTTGTGTGTGACCGAGTGGGCGTGAGACAGCTGGCCCAAAAGTCCAGCAGCAGTAGCAGAAGAAGAATAAGAGGAAGAAGAAGAAGAAGGGGAAGATAAAAAAAAGAAAGAAGAGAGAATTACCCCGGTTCAGACTGTGATCAGTCACACTAACTCAACACTCTCTGCACCTCTGACGTTTAAATGCACAGCTTTGTTTCACCAAAATCCTCTTTTCATCCCAGCTGCCAGCACTTAAGCACATCTGAAGGACATCTTCCACTTTGTTTCTGCTGTCGTGCTTGACTGAATATGAGAGGACACATGCTTTATTATAATTTTCTAAAATTTTTTTAATCTAAAAAGACACCTGTGCCACAGTGCGATGTAAGGATGTCTTGTAATTCACAACACTGCTGTTATGTACTGTAATCTGCTATCACTCACACACGCACAGACGTAACTTCTGGGAATCGTTCTCAGGCAGCAGGGTGCATTTCCAGGCAGTCAGGTGACCAGCTCTGCTCAGGGATCTCCCGATGGTCACATGACGTGCCCCCATTCGTCGGCTCGCTCTCCTTCTCCTTGCCTCCCTCCTCCCTTTCTCTTTCGCTTCTGACAGCATCCTCTTTCCCCCTGATTTAACACCCCCTCCTCTCGTGCACCATCAACAAATTCCTCCTTCTGGTTTCTAATGGGCTAAAATCCCCGATGTCCCTCCTGCTCCGTCCCTCTGCCTCCTTCTTTGACAGGGACTTAATCCACTGTCTGTCCGAGCTTTGAATTATTCAGTGGAGCGCCGCTGCTCGCCACAAAGAGCCATCTCTGAGACACAGAGGGCTAAATGGCAGATAGACAGACAGCACGATGGCAGGACGGGAGGGTGACAGTGATGGAGTGATGGCAGCAGATGTCTGGCTAGGAGCTTCCCAGGAAACCCCACACTCATCTTCCTCATCCTCCTCTTCGTCACCCCTGGCAGCCCTAATCGCATAACCCGAGTTTATAACTAGCTGTCAAGGCAGGTCAACTGAAAATAGACGGCATTCTTGACGACAAGTTTGACCTGATAGAGAAACCAGCGGGGTGCATGCAGTGGGGCGGGAGTCAGGGGCGGATCATGTGTCCCGAGCAGCCATCATGACAAAGCAAATCTGCCAGCAGCCTCGTGCTGAACTGAACGTCAGACAGAAGTGGCAATAAAAGGGAAATACCAGTTATTTCTTTGAAGTTGTTAGCATATGGTCCAGGACAGGCCCACCGAGGCTTTGAGAATAAGAAAACAATAGTGAAACCTATTTGCTAGAAGCCTCACGTGCTGATGTCTCATTCTAAAGATCCACAAAGTTATTGGACTGATTCTCAATGTGGCATAATCTTACTAACTAATTCTGCTACTGTCTGTCTAGCTCTTATCAGAATGTGACATACTACATTTGCCTTTTATGATGCTGTCTAGAAAAAGGCTTGACTTGCACCTAAAGGCCTGTTGAGGATCACAAAAAACACCCACATTGGCCACTTCTCATGCAAACAACTCAACCTCAATATTCCACTTCATGGGGTCTCTGAGAAAAGCAATAACAGACAGAGAATCCTTCATCTATACTACGATACTACACTCAGTTCCTTTTGATTAATTGAGATTTTTTCGTTAAGCTTTACTTTGTTTCAAAATCATTTGTCATTTAGAAAAATACACTTCTTTGCTTTCTTGCTGAGACCTTAATGAGAATATCGATACTACTTTGGTGTCTGTACAGTAAATATGAAACTACTGCTAGCGGTCGGTTAGTGTAGCTTAGCATAAAGACGGGAAACAGGGGTAAACAGCTAGTCTGTCTGTACAAAATTGGCAAACACATCAGCACATTGTCCTTGCATTTTGTTTTTTTAAACAATTAAGATGTGTTCGAAACAATATCTGTATACTGAGTATGTTGCTGCAGCCAGCAGTCCATTACCATAGTGTAAAGACAAGAAATAAGGGGAAACAGCTAGTTTGGCTTTACTCAAAGACTTGATTTTAGATAACGATGGACAATCCGTCTGTGCAGTCCCCTTTAGGGTTCCTAAAGGACGGATTTAAAGCTCAGTTTCATAGTTCTGGCTGTCATCATCTGGACAGTACCTGACTATTCTACAAGCTATTCCAAAAATGAGCAACTATGTGTGACATTAAGCCTTAATATGATCTAAACAGGTGAGTTATATTAAAATTCACCCTCCTTACAGTTGCCACGAAGAAGAATATTGGCTTTAGAGAGCAAAACCATTGTACCAGGCTGCAAAGATGTTTATTTCTGCTGTGAAGTGGGATGTTCTAACATGGGGGTCTGTGGAGATTGACTCGCTTTTGGACCTGCCTCAAGTGGCCATTCAAGGAACTGCAGTTTTTGGCTGTTTTGTTTTGGCTTCATATTTTACCCCCTGAGGTTTCTGCTCAAAGTGAACACATTTTCTTAGTTTCTTGTCTTGTTCATTCTTTAACCACACAACATTTCCATTAGTGGTCTCTGCCAAGAATTTGCCAGGAAACAGTCCAGCACATAACCCTCTGTATAACCCTCTGTATAACAGCAAGTTGTGATTTTTACACTGCTGATAAACAGTTTTTCTTACCTTAATCTGTTCCCTTGTGTTTTCAGTCCTTATAGCCAAGCTAAGCTAACTAACTTGCGGTCTTCGGCAGCATATTTATCTTACATTCATCAGTTTCCTCTTGTAACTCTCACTAAGAAAGCAAACATCCCAAAATGTCAACTCCGTTAAAGTATAAAGCTTGTGGTTATAACTTGAACATATCTGATGATGCCATCTGCTCTGTTTGTTTGCACTGTCCAATAGCAATTGAACACAGCAGTTTCATTGCTGCTGACAATGCACGAAGCTTGTGCCGCTGCGTCCTGATCGAAACCACTGAATCATCTCTAATCGGGACGCTTCGACGCTTTCGGAAGCATGAAATGACTTACCATTGTTGCACCGAATGGAGCAACAGAGGAGCAAGATACTCCAATTTAAGATTAGTAAATATTCACATCTGTAGGCCAGAATCTTAGCAGCTTTTCAGTAGATTAAACCCAAATTCTAGCCACAATAGTAAAGGTTTTTAGGGATGTTAATTCAAACTTGCTCAGCGAGGAGTGTTCTGGATATGATTCTGCAGATTATGAGGGATTGAGACTGGCCAGACTCTTAGGGGAAAAGAGCAGCAGCTACCTGGAAACAGCAGGTTTCAGGGTTCCAATAATCTTCATTCTGTAGAAGTTCTGATTCCTAAACCAGAAGATGCACTTAGAAAAATTCCTGCAGGTGTTTTCCCCACATAACCTCGACCCACCCCAGCAGTTACTGCCTGTAAGGACTCTCACTAATGACGAACCTTTTGATAGTTGAACTGTTTTACCCAAATTCTTGATTTGCAAGTGAGCCGACATTTTGAAATACAACAATGACTTAAATGACATGTAGCGATGTATACATTGTGTGTCACTTTGTGTTATATTCTGTGTTTAAGGGAAAACCCTACTAACTAGCGCCATGCAAATGTTGAGGGGAAAGAGTGAAAGAAAGCCCCTCCTCGTCGCTGTGGTGCTTGGCTGAACACCGAGGGGAACCAAAGTGCATCGGTGCTGCTGTGGGAGGTGCTGCAATGTCAGGAACTAGAGGCTGAGGAACTCCTGACCTTTCCTTTCATGTGCACTTTCTGTCAATCTGTGCATCACCCGGTGTCATCGTGAAATGTGTGAGGGCTGGGAGAATAAAAACTGATGAAATGAACTGAGAAAAAATGCTGCTAAGTAGCACATTTAGTGTTTAGATTTGAATGTAGAGTGTAAATGTGTGTGTGTTTGTGACAGAAAGTGAAAGAGAAATTAAAACAGAAAGGAGGGGGGAGATTAAAAACAGAGAAAGTAAGAAAGAAAATGAGAGTGGAGCTTGAAAAAGGTTAAATAAACATGGTTGAGTGGCAAACACATGAGCAAGAGGAGTTTTTAAATATAAATGCCCGCAGGTGGCAAAGCCATATAGTCCTGCAGAGTGATACAAGTGGGTGAGGTGATGCCTGGGGCAGATAATGTGTATGGTAATACCCCAGACTGGGCTATTTCTGAACTGTCTGTAAGCCCGTGTGTGGCTGCATGTGTGTGTTGACTGTTTCAGTGTGAGTGTGTGTGTGTGTGTGTGTGCATGTGATGTAGACCATGCAGAGTCAGTCAGTCTGTCGTGGGGCTGTGGGGGATTCCTGTTTAGTCCTTCAGTGAATGTCTGGGGGCTCGCTGCAGGGAACAGGTGGGGCTGCTGAGGGGGAACTATCAGTTACCTTCGATGATGTGTCCAATTTCTGTTGTTTATAGTTCATGTCTTCTCACTCCGCTGCTTTTCTCTTCTCTCGTCTCTCCTTCACCCTCTCCTGATGATGAACAACACATAAATCACACACAACTGCAACAAATATGCCTTACTGTACGTTCTAGTTTTAAAATACTTTTTAACCTCTTTCTACAATTCTACCATTTCATTTAGCAGATGCTTTTATCCAAAGCGACATACATCTGAGAGTAGATGCAACACAAGCAAGGATCTAGCCAGGAAAAAAACTACCTGGATAAGAGCCATAAAACAAGTTGAAGTGTGATAGGACCTTGGTGCTGCAGGTTTGTTGTTTCTTTTTGCCGTCTGTCGAGTCCATGTCTGGCCTTGTAAAAAAGAAAAAAGTAAAACAAGAAAAGCATGTTTAAACATATAATAATTTCTCAAGTAAACTATATTTTTTAAATATAAAATTTATATAATTTTCCTGTCTTATATTTTTTCTTTCTCCTGTTACCTGCCTAATGCATGAATACATGTAAGAAAATAATCCATTAAAAAAGTCAAAATAATAATAATTTAAAAAAACATTGCTGCCAGAAAAAATACTTAAAAAATTAAACTTTTAAAAACTTTGGAAATAAAAGCAAATATCTGTAAAATGGTTATATTGTTAGGGGATTTAAATACAGTAAAACAGTGTAAAACATTTTATTGTGAAAGAACATCACTATTTGTAAAACTACAGATTTCAATGTGGGCATCATTTAGTTTTTTCTTAACTGTCAACATGTAAATTATTCATTTTTTGTGATTTAACAAGATATCTATAATCTTGTAAAATGTATAAAATAACAGTTCAAATTTAAAATTAAAGTAATATTTTTCAATTCTTGACATACATATTTAAAAATTGTTTAAATATGGTAAAACAAGTGTAATTTTACTTCTCAGATTTTTTTATGCAGATGTTATTTGCCACTTTCGCCTTTTTATGGTTAACATGTAAATAAATACATTTTTCTCCCAATATTTTACTATTTACTATCTGGAATTTAACAAAACAGGGAAAATTTGTGTTAAATCCTTTTAAAAATGACTGTTTTTAAAAAGTTTTTCATTTTTACAGTGCAGCTTTGCTTCATCAGGACCCTGCGAAATGACAAAAACAAGTTCTCATGAGGCTCTTTTAAACTGAAAAAGCTCTTCTACGATTATCAGCATTAAATGTTGACACCAAAGGAAACCTCGTTCGTATGTCCTAGACACCAGTGAGTGTGAAGAAACTGTCGTATTTGGTGCCGTGGGAATGAAAAAGAATTGGATGTGCTGGCTAATGCATGCACCTATGCTGTCTTCTACAGTTTATTATGCGTCAAGATACACCGTCCAGAATCCAATACAAAAACAACACAGAGAAATGTGCAACAGTTCAACAGGGATTAGGGAATTAACGCTTAATGCTAACATTAGCATGACTTGCTTTGTGTTGAACTTGACTGCTGCTCCATTTAACTTTACTGCCAGTGTCACCTTCTTAAATTAGTAGTGACTTTTTATCTGAGGACAGCTAATGCAATTTAAAGATTCCAGGAAGCATTTCTTTTGCTGTTGGAACATTGTGTGAGGCTTAAAGCCGGAAAGTGATGATTTGAAGTTACGTCTTTTTACTGCATCACCCTGAGAACGGACAAAATTATTTGAGCTTCTCTAACAAGTTCTCTCGTCTTCATAATGATGTGGTGAACATACTTCTATCACCTCTGCTTTTAGTTCTGCTATTTCATAGCCACATTACTCTGTACATTCCAGTTTGAAAACATCTGCTTTTTAATCTTCGTCTGTTCTTTGTCTCCTCTGCAGATAGTTTGACCTCCACAGTCGCACTCCAACCCTCCCTGCATTGAGCTTGTCCTTCGTCTGTCTGAAAACCTCAGATGTACACGTTATGCGTTGGCAGTCCACACAACATCGAAGGACCGCGGCGAGGTCAGAGGGCAGGAGTCCACTTCTGCTCTTCACAACCTGACACTCCACAAACATGACAGCCTAGACCAGGAAGTGTGATTGTGCATAGATGTTTGTGTGTGCAATTCGACACTCTGAATAAATAAACCCCGGTGTGCTCTGTGGCGAAATTGTTTATTTAAATGGAGGCTGACTGGTATATGCAAACATGTGTGTGAATTGTATGCATGTGTGTGAGAGGGCGCAGAAGAAGAGACATAAACAAGTTAAATAAGTGACAATCTGACACAAGGAAGAGAGTTTTCTCTCTGCGGAGACGGCAAACTTCTTTACATCCCTTTTCATGCGATGTGTGGTGTTTTTCTGTCAATGTGTCAGTTTGATTCACACGGACATACACAGAAGCACAGAAGTCTTACACACGCACACACACACATATACACAAGCACGCACGCACACACACACACATGCACACACAAAGAAGCCCTGCTGTCAATCAGTGTTCAGTAAGAGGCAGGAAACAGACAGGCTATTCTGTCCCTTGGCACAGCTCCCTAAACTGTGGCCTGGCTGCTGTAGAGAGAGCACTGTGTGTCACACGCTACAGATACAGGCGACCCTCTGTCAAACACAAATAACCTCTCTCTCACTCTTTCTGTCTCTCTAAGTGGCTCACTCGCTTTTGCTTTCTGCCACAAACCCAGTGTTCGTCTGCATGTATGCCTCTATATGCTCAGCAGCCATTCATACACGTAGCATAGAAAAAAAGCTGGAAAATTGCATCGGATTCGGCAACCCATCTGCTTTTGGAAAGGAATCCCCTTCATCAAACCTGTTGATATCCATCAGAGCCAGACAACATGTGAACATACACAATATGTGTGCATTTTAGCACGGAGTCTGGACATCACTCACAAATTGAGATGAAGAAGGATGGTCCTTAGCATGGTCAACAGCATGTGGACACCATGTTCCAGAAGTTTTTTTTTTTTCTTACCTTGTTCACATGTCCATAAGGTGTTTAGTAATGTATTTTGTAATATAAAATGTTTTAATGAAATTTCCCTGTCTTCCTCTTACTTCATTGTGACTATTTTTGTCTCATTGTACTTAATTGTTGCTGCTTGTGTTACATATACCATGACCACCTGCCTAATATTGTGTTATGGTCAAAAATGTGGTCAAAAATGTTCTGAACCATTGGATGTGGACAAGAGGACCTCTCAGGGTGTCCTGTGGGGTCAGGCACCAGGACACTGGAAGTGGATCTTTTGGGTACTCTGTCTTGTGCAGTGGGGCCTCTGTCAGTCAAACTTGTTCCACTGAATCCTGTTGATACTTGATCACAATGGGGTGTAGGAAGTTTGGAGGTTAAACATCTTGAGCCTTTGTCATGTTCCTCAACATGTTCCTGATTGTTTGATGTTTTTTCCATGTGGTGGGGTGCATTTTGTTGTGGGGGTAGGCCAGTGACATTTGGGATTTCCATTTGCATGAGGGAGTGTGCTTGTTATGGGACAATGTTTATTTGGGTGTCCAAGCCTCATCAACACGGATGGCAAAGTCCAAGGTTTTCCAGCAGAACACCACATAGTACCAATATGATCAATGTTATTCACTTCACCTGTCAGTGGTCATAATGTTGTGGCTGATGGGTGTATCGAAGCCATTTCAAACAAGAAAGGGATAATTTCTGTGAAAAAATATGGAAAAATATGTAACTTTGACACACACAGAGGAGTTTATAAGGGCTTAATTAATGATAGAAGAGGGCCATCAGCCATTTAACTTAGCTTAGTTGAACTACTGAAGTACTTCCCTAACTATAACTGCAGGGTGTGTCCCATATTATTAGTGAAAACGTAGTTGTATACTCAAACATATGCATAGGATATGTGTCTACACACTTTTGGCAACACTCAGCAGTGTGTCAGGCATCTTCTCCCTCCCTCTGTTCCACTAACACTCTTTTCCTCATTATGCTCCAGTTCCTTGATTCACACTGTCTATGAAATTTGCATCAGTTGATGTCATACTAGTTGTATTTCTGGAGCAGTGACGCTCTGGCAGTGAGCGGAGTGGCTCCGTCAGACATCACCTCACATGCAAAGACACACATTTATAGATGCAAACTTACAAACAGACACATGTATGCTGCATTGATGCACATGCACACTGGGCAAAAAGACAGATAGCGGTGTTTAAGCGTGTGTGCAGGCATAATGGGGCTTTCAGTCTCATTGTAAGGTGATGTGAGTGACCAACTCTTTAATTCTGCATCACTGTGGAAAACTAAGGTTGCACTGACCAGCAGGAAGAGATTAGAAAGAGCAGGAAAAGGAACTGACATAGAAGGACCAAGAAAGGCACAAAACAGGTGGTCAACTTCATTCTTTAACACTGGAGTTTACCGACACTTTAGGGAAAAATAGCTACCAAATCAATTAACCTTCTGACCTGTAAGCAGCTTCTTGGCATATTTTGCTCACAGTGGACTTATTTATCACTGCAATAGAAAGTCTTGTACCTCTGTGGAAACAGAACAACCATGGCTATAAGTACAGAAACCTCTGAACAAAATACTTGACAAAATGTCTTTTGTGCTGTTGAACAAATGCAATAAATCATAAATAAGAAAAAAATGAAGGTAGAATTTCTTTGGTTATTAATTTTTAAACATGTGCAACATTTTTTCTAAGTACCTACAGGTGTTACCAAGTTTAGAAAAAAATTGCAACTCTGCATACTATGGATATTTTACATTTTGAATTAGTTTCCATATCTGTCACCTATCTGCTGTTTGTACACACAGCCTGCAGTTCAATCCAGTAAGGTCAAAAAGTTGTTGCATTTTTGTTGCATGGCTTTGTTTCGCAGCTGAATCAGTGTTAGCTTTGGGGTTATACTGAACGCACAATTATTTGTCTTTACCTAATCTTGTCAGCACAAATGATTTACTTTCGCTAATTTTTTTAGACATTTAGAATAAAATGATTTTGAAAAATATTATGATTACAGCGTCACAGATTAGTAGCTCATGGACTGCCAGAGAGTTGAAAATCTGATTATTCTTTTTGCTTTTACATCTGACTATGTAAGTGTAATTTTGCTATACTATCACATACCTTTCAAACCCACTAGTAGGTTTTGAGGTTCACAGGGTTAATATATTAAGTAATAACAAAATGATCCCAATGATTAAACTATTTCCAGTAGCAAAGTACTCATGGTTGCTTCCCCTAGTATCTAACGCTCAACTTTTCATGCCCAAAACTTTCTCATGGAGGAAAAACTATACAGTGGTGAAGCTGGCACTGACCCTCGAGGCAAGTCCAACTCACATCGAAGCCATAATGAGGCTTTTCCTTCCAGAGGCTCCTCTGCAGTCGCTCCCCGAACGACCGCAGGAAATGGAATCTTCTGAAAGGATCAAAACAAGTCGAGAGTTGTAAATGGCTTGAGTTTCCGACAAAGACAATGTGCCAGATTCCAGCGCCTTGAGGGACACAACCGTATCACAATGAATCCTCTGTCTGCTTAAAATGCGTGCATAGGAACACACCCACTTGTTCGCACACACACACACACACACACACACACACACACACACACACACACACACACATATATATATACTAGCACACACACACACACATATATATATATATATATACTAGCATATACATATACTCTTATGGACCCACACACACACAACACACTCAGTGTTTGTTAATAGGTGGGAGATCCTGGGAAACAGTGAAGTATTCCAGTGGTTTTCCAGTGGAATCTTTTTCATACCTGTATGTCAGGGCTTAGTGTGCTGCATGCCTCTGCATATCCTGCACTTTTAGTCTAAGTGTGTGAATGTGCGTGTAGTCCTGTGGGCCTTAAGGCAGCCTTAGATTTAACAGTACTCTGCTTTTGTTTTGGGGCAAGGTTCAGGAGGGTAATGGAGAAATTCAGTTTGTGCTTACGTGTAGGTGTGTTAGTGTGTGTGTGTGTGTGTGACCAGGGTCAGGCAGCCCATTAGCAAGACATCCCCTGATCTAATTGCCTCCTTCCAGCAGCCAGTTTGACAGCTCTGTAATCTACAGTTACTCACAGGACTCATCATGGTAGGTCTGTGCGTAAGTTGTAGATGAGTGTGTGTGTGTGTGTGTGTGTGTGTGTGTGTGTGTGTGTGTGCATATGCAGTAAGTGTGTATGTGTTGGCTGGCATGCTAAATTTCAGATTACCCACTATATCTCCTATGAATACGTTCAAAATCTGATATTGAAGTAACATTGTAATACACACTGAGCTCAGGTTGTGTTGAGTTTTAACTATAATGTGTTGTAAAGACCATAGGATTTAGAGACATATAGAAATTTCTCACCTGTGGAAGTTGCCGGCAAAAGCACATCGTGTGAGCCAGCATGGAAAACATGATGGTGTCCAGCTGCAAAACCTAAAACTGTCATCGAGTCAGGCTGAAAGTGTTTTACTTCATGTTGCTAAGTACACAGCTTTTCATCATGTATGACAGTTTATGTATTTAATCTCCAAAATTACACAAATATGGAAAGATTTTCTAATGAGTGTTGATTTCTCAAGTGAGTACACTGCATCAAAAATAATACCGTGACTATTTATTTCCCAATTTAGCAAAGTGCCTTGAAAGCCGCGTCAGTCCTACTTGGTGCACTTATGGTTTTCCAACATACTCGGCAGGTAGGCTGCTCGAAACATCTTGCAGAACTTCCCACGGTTCTTCTGTGGGTTCAGGCCCGCCTCGGTGTCTTCTGTCTTTACGTGTAATCCCAGACCGACTGTTGAGATCAGGGCTCTGTGGGGGCCGGACCATCTGCTGCAGAACTCCTTGTTCTTGTTGTCAGTGATGGTGGTTCTTTACGACTCTGGCTGTATGTATGGGGTTGCTGCAGAACGGATTTGGGACCGAGCCTCCCTGATGGCACTGCTTGAAGCGTAGGAATCACGTCTAAAGCGGTTAAGAATCTCATGAGAGAGAGTATGCTGCAAATACTTTGTCCACCTCATACAAGCATGTAACCAACTTTAAAGTTGCAACTACAGGTCTTACAACTTTGCATCCAGGTTCTCAGGGGTTTTCAGGGCACTCACACACATTCACACATGTTACACTTGGAGAGAGAGATTGGTGGGGGAGTGGGAACACTGAAAGAGAAGTCAGCTTTAAAGGGAATGCTTTCATCTTTCCCACAGGCTGGCTGAGAGTCGTCTTATCTCTGAGGCTTGGCCCGGCTATCTAGAGTAAACCACAGTGTCTGCAGAAAGAGCTAAAATTGATGGTGCAGTCCAGTTTCTCCCTGTTAAACATTAGTCCCAGGAATCCCCCTTGGCTTTGTGTGTGTGTCGGTGTGTGTGTCGTGTGTGTGGGCTCAGCTATTTCTAAAGTTGCGAGGACCTCAGTGTGTTTACACAGTGACATGTCGTCCTTATGAGGAGAAAAAGCAAGTGCGGATACCATAATCATTAAATTCTAAGGTGAAGATGTGTTTTAAGGCTAGGGTTAAGCAACTAGTAGTTATGGTTAAGATAGAAGTCTCCAAGAAATGAAATTAGGTGAATGCAATTTCCTCTGAAGCCATGACTTTGTGGTGTGTGTGTGTGATTACAGCCATCAGGAGATTTCCAAGAAGATAGCACCTGTTCTGGAGAACAGCAAAATAAACATTCCTGCAGATTCTATGTCTGAGGAAGGTTAGGACAAGCAAATCTCACAGGGATAGTAAATGCATGTAACAGCTATGGACATGAGAAAAAGGTCAAAATACCAAAGAGACAGGCAGATAGATGAATATAGAGGAGAATAAATCGGATGGGCAAGCTGTCAGAGAGTGATCGACCTCTCCCTTCCTTTTTCTCTCTTACAAACACACACTCTTTCTGCTCTCCATAAGGACCAGAACAGTCCTTTGGCTACAATAACCACCCTGGAAAACAGTTCAATCAAAGCCATTCTGTTGAACACAGACACACACACACACACACACACACACACACACCTGCATGTACAAACAAGCCTGAACTCCTCAACTCTCCGCATGCAAAAATTGAAAGTGCACACACTCCCAAACCAGACTGCCAACACCAGCAATTTGCATCTTTTTTTAATTTGATTGCGAACAAGAAATCTGACACAACAACTTTTATGAAAGTCCACAGCCTGTCCATGTTTCCCAGGACTCTCTCAAAACATTGTTTTCTGGTCCTGACAGTTACTAGTGTGTGTGTGAAACAAACCGCCTGTTTCAGCTGGAGACTCCAGCTCTCGGAGTCTTGTTTTATTTTGTCGTGTCCTAGCAACAGAGCTGTTTCTGCTTACTTCTCTCTCCACCCTCTGGCCCAAAATCCTCCAGGCTGCTCTTCCACGTGTGTCCCTGTATGTATGTGTGTGCCTGTGTGTGTGTGCATGTGTGTGTGTGTCACACATCTGCTTTGCATTGTGGAGGATCCTGGGCGCTGACTGCTCTCTAAGCCCCCGATTCTGTTACAGCAAGCCAGCGAGACGACGAGGCAGCGCTCAGTGGAGGCTGCGGGTGTGAGGGGTGAGGATGGAGAAAGCAAGAAGAAAGGGAAAGAGAAAGATAGAGGGGGAAAGAAGAATAAGATAGCAATGACAGTACTACAATAAAGTCAGAACAGCTGGGGCACATGCAGAAAGAATGTGACTGCTTTATAAGAGGAAGGGGGAAAAAAAGAGGGGAGAGGTTTGAATATTATGAGCTATAAAAGTTTTCCAGTGCAGAGGTTCCATGCTTTGCCTCCTGCAGGGCTGCCGGGTGGGGCTGGACTGGACCAAGCTTTTGGTACACTAGGTGAGGCTCAGAGAGGATGGGCAGCACCAGGCCAGGATGGAGATGTCTTGTTGTTGCCAGAGGAGGGGAACATCAGTCAGGGGGAAGCACTGGAGTGAGGAGAGGGGGTCACAGGGTTTGTTTGGCTGCTACGAAGAGCTGCCGTGTCTACCCTTTTCATTCTCCACTCCCCTCCCTCGATATCATTCCTACGGGCATTTCTTCATCTCGATAGCCCTCTCACACCTATGCCAGCTAATTATTGAGGCTCACTTGCGATTATTTATTGCACGCAGAGGAGGGAGAGTGGAGGCAGAGAAGTGGAGAAGAGGTGAGAGAAAAGAGTGAGGTTACATGAGAAATGACTGCAGTCGGTTCCCCATTGCAGTGAAACATTTGGCAGGGGCACTGCACAATCAAAGCTTTAGGGCTGCGTATGGGTGTGCGAGGGTGTGTGAGTGTGTGTGTGTGCGTGTGTTGCTGTGTTAGAGAGCAAGCAGTGAGTCAGTCTGGCATTAACCCAGAATATCAACTATAGGGTGCTTGAACTTTGGAGGGCCGAGGCACTGCCAAGAGAGCATTGTGTGCTCGTAAAAAAAATATTATACAACAGCTGCGGTGTGTGTTTGCATGTGTGTTTTGTGCGGCTCGCATGCTCGTATGTGCGTCCACACATGCGTTTCAGCTAAAGCAGGGTCTTTTCAATCAAACTAAAGTGGAGAAGGGAGCGCCAAGAGAGCACTTTAGCCTTCAGATGAAGAGTGATGAGAATAGACCCGTAATTACTAGAGAATTCTTTCAGTCCGCAACCTTCAGCCGAAAAAACACTGATTGTGTGTGTGTGTGTGTGTGTCTCATTCATCTGCCCACCAAACTCTGAGTCAGTTCTTAAAACCTACATACGTGCTCTACAAATACCATGTCACGTGTAGTCTATGGGTCGCTGCCTTCACGTACACGCTGACACATGCTCAAACAAACCTCAGTGCCACATAACTCGATTCATTATAGATATAAGAAAGGCAAGGGCGTCTCTTCTTCAGCCTCTTCTGTTGAACCAGTGTGCCTACAAGACATACACAAACTGCGTTCAGTTCAACATTGTTCTCTGCCCTCCTCCTCCCACTGCACTTATGACACATCACATTGTGCAGCTAATTGAGGAAGAATGTGCTATGATTTGCTTTTTTGTTGCAAAATAAATTCGCAAAAATCTGCTACAGTCTTTTCCCTCCTTTGTGCAACTACAAGATGCAATTGAAATGAGACTGTCCCTGGTGCGAACAGTAACTGTCACAAGTCAGCATGCTGTGTGATATCTCGTGGTCAACACTAAGACATGTGTTAAACATGTCCTTGTGGCCACTTGTAGGTGTGCTTTAAAGGGAATATCCCCCAAGGAAATCCACAATGACATGGTCAACACATTTGGTGAGGACTCTTCTTGCTGTTTGACTGTAAAGTAGTGGGTTGCTGATTTCAAGCTGGGGCAGGGAGAGCACCAAAGATGACCCATGGTTGGGACGCCCAAAATCAGCGACCATGGATGATCAAGTGGAGACCATCACTGCAATGTCATGAATGATAGACGTGTGACATTCCAACATACAGCTGAAACGATGAACATAAGCGTCCAAGTCCGGCTTCTTTCCCAATTTTTGGTTCTCCTCTGACCGACTGATTTCCCTTCACCTGCAAAGAAATGACGCAAAGAACTTCATTGCATACAGTTATGCCCCAAAATGGGAGTTACACCCTCTATTGTCAGGTGAAGCCTCAAATTTTTTTAAGTATCCTTGTATCTGTTTTCTTATGGTACCAAATTTACTCTTGTAAATCAAGGAATTTCAGTGTAATTGGTATCAACTACTAAACCCTATTTACATGTAGCACCTGTAAGACCTACACACTATTGTACATAAAGTAGTTAAATCTTAGGAACCACTCAGCCTGTAAGGAAAAACTGTTTAATTTCTGGTTTTGTGCATTTTTCAGTGCAACGAAAAATGCACAAGTATGTCTGCATTTTTCAGACATACTTGGACGGTGACAACTGTCCAAACTGGGCAATCACATTGGAGCCACCATCCACTTCAATAATCTACTGCATACTACACCATCAAATACCAATAAGTAAAAGCTTTGCAACTATGGAACAACTTTACAAACATCTTGGCATCCATATGTCTTAGTTTTGTGGAATAAAAGTTTAATCACAAAAGCAACTGCCTATTACAACCACCTAGACAACCATTTAGTAACCACCCGAAACAACCCTAGCATATACACCAACGATGTAAAAACCAATGACAATGAGGTGCATAAAACTGAAAAATTCCTTTCAATACAATGTTTTGCTGGGAAATCTTGGGTCCTGGCATTCAAACATGTCATTTGCACAACAGCTGCTGAAGAATGGCTCAAGGAGCACAACAAAGAGCCCAAGGCATTCACTACCAAGACTTCATTCTGATTGAGCATCCACGGGATGTGCTGGAACAAGTCCAATCCACTGAGGCCTCAAAAGGATCTGCTGCCAACGTCCCAGTACCAGAGGTAGCATGTCGATGCCCTAATGGGCTAGAGCTCTTTTGGTGGCCTACACTATATTAGGCATGTGGTTTTAATGTTGTGGCTTAATTTGCAACTACCAAGTAAATCCCCACTTAGCAACCAACTTGCAACCATTTAGCTGTTAGAGGTGCTTAATTGAAGACCCAGCAACCAGCTACTAACATCTTAAGAACCACATCAGACCATTCTGTAGCACACAATGGTCTGACTGCACCTTATTATCATTCTGCTATTTGGGGGGTGGGGGTTGGGGGTTGGCGGGGGTGGGGGAGCACTACGGAATTTTTGTATTTCTTTAAACCAATCACAATTCTCTTGGGCAGAGCTAATTGAAGGAAGCGGCTTTGGTGTTCCCTTAAAATAGTTAAAATAGTGCTGGTGGAATTCTTTAAGTGGAACTTTTGCAGGCTGTCAATAAAATGGATACTCCATCGAAAAAAACGTCCAGCGTTGCTTTACTGCGTGATCCAAATCCTTTGCAAAATTAGGAGGTTGTTCTGGTTTGGGGTAGTAAAGTGGGTTTTGAAAATGGTAACACACCGATAGTGCAAGGAGATTACAAAGCTGACTGAAATGAGCGGCCAGTGGCAGACTTATACCCACGATCTACATCCGGTAAGTCGAACTAAGCAAGCAAATTTCCTTTTGGCACAGAATGGAACAACATTTTCTTGTTTATTCTTGAAAATATTTTCCCTTTTTTTCTCCTGTCTTCTCTCACTCTCTTCAGACACACAAACATTTCAGTTTTGGTAGTTTATGTGGACACAGCTGGGTCATCAAAAACATTACTGGAGAGCCTGTCTGCATTCCCCACGACTTAACTTCTCCAAGCACCCAAAACTGTCTGCAGGCGTTTACATGTCCAACTGTTACCGTCTGTCCGTTTAAAGCTCCAACTATAAACTTATTTTAACAGCAGAAATGATGGGGAGATATTTTTAAAAATGGTATCTACTAATGTGGCGTTTTTGAAGTCTCATATGTGCACACACACACACACACACACACACACACACACACACACACACACACAGACTCATGTTCATACAGACACATGGATCCTGTTAATTTCCAGGTGGGGAGTTTGTGTGTGTTCAGAAGGTCTAGTTCAAGACAAAAATCTGGTCCTTGTCCTTTCTTGACCTCCACAGACACACACAAAGGACATACACACACTGCTAGGCTAACGGCCTGTGGGCAGTAATATCAGAGACAGTTGGTGTTTTTGCAGCACTTAGCGGCCCAGTATTCCCTTACCACAACAACATCCAATCACCTGCCAGCGCCTGACCCTTGACCTCTGCTACAGAGTCGGGGATAGAGAGGGATCGAGTGCATACCAGAGTGGGATAGGGTGGTCCACAAGCCACTGAGTTGAAAGGCTCTGGTTTGCCTCCAGGCAGGGAGACCTCAACAAAGCCTGTAACCTCTCAGCAAACATGAGTGATTAGAGGGAGCGGGAGAGAGGGAGGCTGTTAGCTGTTCATCGATACACTACATTAGGCGGGTACATGGATGACTATCTTTTCATTACATATGTGGACAGATGACCCTCCCTGAGGGATTTCCCCTCCTCTCACTCCTCCATCTCTGCATCTCACCCCTCCTCTTCCTCTTGCCCTGATCTGAAACACACCAAATGTCTTCTAACCCATCCATCTTCTCTCTCTTCTCGCTTTCCTGTCCCTCCCAGGGTTGTTTCATCAGCCCGAGCCAGATTTTTGGAATAAATCAACTCTGGCCTTAATTTTCTGGTATTTTGCTCTGCCTTTGTGTGCACCATGAACTTTCTACCAAATCTGACTTTGGGTAATTAAGATGGTGTTTTCCTGATATGCATGTGAGACTCTCTTTCAGAATTTTTTCCATCTTCCTCTTATCAACCCATCAGCTGCTCGGCACTCTTTCTTCTCCTCAGAACTTTTATTTACTTCTTTGGTTGTAATCTTTAGGTTTTAATCCTTCTATCTCTCTCCACCACAGCCGTTTAAAACAATAAGCTAAATGGAAGATAGCCAATTTATGGGATGGGGGCTCATACTGTAAGCCATTACCATGAAATCAGTCTTCTTATTTAATTACTGATATACCCAAGGGCACAGACACACACACACACACATACATATAGCACATGCACATACACAGGTCTTGTGTTTTATACGAATGGTAAAGAAGTGCATTGGTTGGTGGAGAGAAAATTAGCCATTAAACTGCGCTAGACGATGGTGATGTGTGTGTGTGTGTATGTGTGTTAGAGTGTGTGCATGGCTGATGGGAATCAAGCTGAGAGAATATAGGGAAAACAATGATTGAATTCTGGGCTACACTCGTGACTCAGTGCTTTATGGGTGCAAAGCTCCATTTCAGAACCACTAAGTGCAGCGAAGATGTGTGTTTTACTGTGTGTGTGTGTGTGTGCATATGTGTATGTGTGAGTGTGTGTGTGTGCGTGTATCTTCCTCTTTGTGCATCAGTGCATGTGGACACACAGTCTCATTAACTAGCGCTAATTCATTATCGGCCATAAACAATCATCTCACCACGCCGGCTGCATTTCTTCCAATAAGCTTTTTACGTTAAACCTTCGCTTGTTTCCTGTCATATAGAGGCAGCTGTGAGGATGCTGCCAGCTCTACTATGTGTTGGGAGGAAAGTCATCACCGTTTCCAGTCACTCAGCGAAAAGAGGCTTAACCAGAACGCTACTATAAATTCTGGACACACAAGCCAAGTCCAACTGCTGGCACTGAGAGAGAAGCATTTACACTGTCTGTGACTTCGGAACTGTTTTTACTACATTGGTTTGACTATTAAAAGCTCTTGTAGTGTCCTCAGTACACTGTAAAAAAAATTGGTTTTTAACTTTAATTTTTTGATTAATTTTCTGTTTTGTTAAATTACAGACAAAATTTTTAAAAAGTTAATCCATTTACGTGTTAACCCTAAAAGAACAATCCAAAATTGTTAATAACATACACATCAAATAGCTATAATTTTATAAATGGTAATTAATTCTTTTACAATATTTGACCGTAAAATTATACAATTTTTTTACTGTATGTATATTTGACAGATATGTGTCATTATTCGAAAGAAAAATCATGTATGTTAAGGACTGAAAAAATAGTAAATCACTTTTTAACTATTGCAGATTTTAAATTTTTAAATTACAAATAGGATCTAGTAAAATCACCGGAAAAAATTGCATTTAAATCAGCAGTAAATATTATTTAAAATATATTTACCCTTGTTTAAAATAAAAATCATGTGTATTAAGGATTGAAAAATAGCTTGATTTGCAGATTTTAATTGTTTTTTTTAAAATTACAAATTAGATTTATTAAAATTACAGAAAAAAGGATTAATTCTGGTGTCAACTGTAAAAAACACTGTATTTCTTTTTAATTAATTCCTTCACAATGTTTGACCATAAAATTAAATTAGTTTTTTATTGCAATTAAATCAGCAATCAGTATTATTTAACAGATATTTGCCCTTGTTCAAAATAAAAATCATGTATATCAAGAGCGATTTTACCTGTTATTGTACATATTTAATTGCTTTGTTAGATAACATAGTTTCCAATAAAATTTTATGTATATGTGTATATATATATTTACATATACACATATATATATATATAAATTTATTTATAAACAGTCAAAAAACAAACAAAAAACTGCCAAATTGTCAAAATGTCTTTTTTTTATAGTGTGTGACTGTAAAATTATGCTTTTTGGCAATATTTAAATCCACTAAAAATATAATTATATGTATCTGCCATTATTTTCACCATTTTTTACAGTCTTTTAACTTTCCGTTATTTCACGGTTCTTTAACGTATTTTTTCTGGCAACCTTGCTGCCATATGTTTGTTTCTTTTACAGTGTAAGGAACTAAATCAAGCAAACAAAAATTTATTTGGATCTATAAATTTGAACAGTATATTCATATATTGATTCTGCAAACACTGTGTGTGTTTATACAGGTGGTATAGGACAGCCAGGGTGAGATATTCAGCTGAGTGTTAAAGTTAGGATTAGAGATCAGGGTGTCAGTGAAAAGTTCTACACTGTGTAGAGGAACAATAAAGCCTGTTTTGTATGTCCAGGGTGTTAGAGGGGAGGCTGCAGTCGGCTGGACTGTCACCCCAAAGCAGCAGCTGGCCGTCTGATGGCCTCACTCTCTGGCTCCAAGTCCACTGGCTGGTGTGTCAGAGGGCTAACTGGATAGAAGTGAAGGATTAAGCACCTGGACATCGCACAAAGCAGCCCGGCGGCCTCGACACAAGATAGATGTCATCACCTGGATAAGTGATACTGGGGGGTAGAGAGGAGGCAGAGAGTAACAAGTGGAGGAGAAACTACAGGGAATGAAAGAGGTAAGCCACAGCAGTGGGGCCAAATGGAGGAGGTTGGTGTTGGGTGAGCAGTGTCCAAAACGCCCGTGGAAGTAATAAATTTTGATCTGTGGTTGGAAATCAATCAACCAGATGCAAAACAGAACAGGCAGAACATGTTGCACAAGACAAAAGTTTGCAGAGAGGAGAGGAGAGGAGAGGAGAGGAGAGGAGAGGAGAGAAGAGGAGAGGAGAGGACTGAAGGAAGGGAATCCCTCCTAATTGGCAGCATGGTGTGATTTCGTCAAGCTGAAGGTCACACTTTGGTGCTGGAGTCTGGACCTGCGGTCAAGTTCAGCAACGCAAGATTCAGCATCGTCCATCAGTGGAGTGTTTGAGAGCTTCTTCTCCACTGACCTGTTTGTCTGACACCATGTTTGTCTTATCTATCTATCTATCTATCTATCTATCTATCTATCTATCTATCTATCTATCTATCTATCTATCTATCTATCTATCTATCTATCTATCTATCTATCTATCTATCTATCTATCTATCTATCTATCTATCTATCTATCTGTGTGTGTGTGTGTGTGTGTGTGTGTGTGTGTGTGTGTGTGTGTGTGTGTGTATTCTTTTAACAACATCCATGTACAGAAAACATTAAAACTAATTTTTTACAATGTTTTATACATTTACATTACATGCTAAATAGTGTCTATTTGCTTCAATCATACGACAGCATACTTTTCTTATGCTACTATCTGCAGATAGATTATTAGTCTGTTCCTTTCAAAACCATTACAACATTACAAATCAGTGCTGCAGGCTAAATTTGTTATATGATGCAGTAATGCTTTGGTGAAGTTTGGCTACACTGTTAAAAAACAAAAAAGCACTAACTGTATTTTTTTAAATAATGTGGTATTTTACAGATTTTCCCTGTTTTGTTAAATTACAGATAACACCTAATAAAATAACAGGAAAAAAGCACTAATTTACATGCTAACCATTAAAAAACAAGCTACAACTGTAAACAACCCCCACAAAAAAACCTGTATGTACACAAAAGATAATTTTGAACGTAAAATGATACTTTTTGCTGTATTTAAATCAGCAAAAATATTTTTTTTACAGATGTTTGCCCTTATTTGAAAGAAACTCATGCATATTAAAAAATAATATATAAAAATGGCAAATAATTTGTAAACTATTTTTATTTTTTTTTCTATTCTGTTAAATTACAGATAATATCTTGTAAAACCACCATAAAAGTCTTTTTTATTTACATGCTGAATGTATTTTCTTTAAAAAGGCAGCGGAAACTGTAATTAATGTCAAGAAAAAAAATCTGTATTTTTACAGTATTAGTTATTTTTCAGTGGGTGACTGTAAAATACTATAAAAAAACTACACTAAAAATATTTTTAGATCTTATCATAAATCACCCTTATTTGTACAGTTATTTTTAATATTATAGTATTTGCATTGTTTTTTCAGATTTTTACCTTTTTAACAGATTTTTTTTTTACAATGTACAGGTTTAGGCTCAAAAATATTTTGGGTTAGCATTGGGTTTCAGAGGTTGGTAGTAAACAATTGTGGTCATGATTTAAACAAAAAAAAACCTGACTGTCAGTTGAGAGCAGGAAACAAACAACTGTCCTCGGATTAAAGTCTGGTGTTTTGTTGACTCATCCATCCACTCTGACCTCCTCCCTACACAAATATGCCTTTTGTGGGGCACCTGCTGAAATGAATGATGTTGTCATTTATCTCGGGAATGCAACGACTGAAAAAAAAAGTCACATCTGAGCTTCGCTGAGTAAGAAGAGGAGTCCTGAGCCTCGCTGGCACCTTTGGCACAGTGGAGCTTTGAGCTAATGTTAGCATGGTCACATTCAAAAAAAATGAGAATGCTAACAAGCTGATGAAAGGCAGGTATAATGTTTATCATGTGGCCACCCTGACTGCGTTTGCGTGCTGACATTCATTTATTTATACTGAACATGTGCAGAGGTCCGGCTGAGGCTGATGGGAATGTGTTTTTGTGTATTTTGGTCAGACACCAAAGGATTGGACAAATTAATATACTGAAGTAATGACCAAGGAAAGGTTAAGAAATTATCAAATTTATTTCACTTTGAACCAAAATTTCGTGTGAGTTGATCCTTTGTTGAGACTTTTTACTCAAAACCACAACTGTCAGCCTTATGGAGTTACCACGGGAATGGTCAGGGAGTCAACAGAATCATTAGGATTCTCTCTCTTGGGATCAAGAGTACACGATCATGAAGATATTTCAGCTTGGACCACAGTAGTTGATTTACCAACCATCATACCATCATTGCTAAACATTTAGCCACGCTGCTAGCATGCTTAAATCTCTGTACCTCTGCATTATATCTTGTTATTTGCTAATAAAACTTATAGGAATTTACCAAGAATACTAAAAAATGCAGACTAGAAGAAAGAATAAAGCAGAAAGGTGTAAAAATATCTAATTATTGCACAAGCCTCAGTAATCAGTAGCTATAAAGACGAGGTTGTAAAATTATATGTTAAGAGATTTAATTAACAATAATGTCTCTATAGTATAAAAAGACAAGAGCACATACCATCACTCTGTGATGGTATGTGCTCTTGTCTCTCGGCTTGTTCCATCAAACCACCTTGCCAGAGCAAGCCAGGTGAACTGTAGAAGGAAATATTTATGATCTTGTTATTGGTATCTCACTGCTGAGTTGCACAACATTAATAGCCAATGCTTGGTTTTGTGGTTTGCGTGTGAATGAGCGGAATCACAGAATTACTACCTCTCAGTCGAGACGTAAAGCAGAAATTAATAAAAGTTGCTGTCAGGGTTGACTTCTGTGGACGACACAGATATAAGAAACAACAGACGAGACAGATGGATAAAAAAAGTTAGCAGACTGACTTCTGGAACGAGTGTAAAAGCAGTTCTGAGGCCTCCTTCTCTGTACTGGAGTCTCGCTGCATGCGAGTGACAGAAAACTGTCTTTGTTGTTAAGTAAACACTGTCAGGAGCAAAGATGAAGCACTCAAACCAATACAGAAACTATGAAGTGCGTATGTGCCTCATTTGCATGTGTGTGTGTGTGTCTGTTTGTGTGTGTGTGTGTGTGTGTGTGTGTGTGTGTGTGTGTGTGTGTGTGTGTGTATGTGTGTGTGTGTGTGCATGTGGCTGCATGCGCATAAGTGCACCACAAGTGTGTGTTTGTCTTACAAACGGGGAAAACAAGGACAGTTGTCGCTCACGGCAACAAGCATTTGAATGTTGGATTTGGATCTTTCATACTCTGCTGAATCTACGTCGCTCTCCCCACAACGCTTCTCCTATCGTAGCTGTTCTCGTGGCAGTGGAGGAGAGGAGACGCCTCTGTAAATGTTTACTGTACGAGAGTTTGTTAAAGATGTGACTGGAGAGCGATAAACATAAAACATCTGGACACGGACCCAACATCTGCTGCTATAAGGACAGTTGACATAGTGGGAACCACCATAAAAGAAACACTGGAGGAAAAGAAGAGTGAAGGAAAACAAAGGGGAAACTGTGAACTTTCAAAAATCACCTGATTTTAACCCCTGACTATGAAAAGAACTAAATTTACTTAAAATGACTGCACAACATTTGTCTCTACCTCTTTTCCTGACTCCATCTTTCTCTCTTTCATAGAAAAACAGCTAAAGAGTTTGGGAGTCCAGCACCCAGTGCAAGGGTGGGCCATGCAGAATAGGGAAAACAAAGCCAACAAGGAGCAGATGTTCAAGAAAACACACACACAGAGGCACACTGATGAAGCACACACATTTGGAGTATATAGTTCCTGTCCTAGAACCAAGACCGCAACCTTCTAAACACACACAGACTCACAGTGAAGTAAAAAAGAGAAGTTAGGGAACATACAAGACACCGAAAAGCATCCTCTGAACTGCACCGGACTTGGAAACTTTGCAGAAACTTTACTATTTTCCCAATAGTGTTAATGCTTTTTCTAGCCTTCCTGATGTGTACATGTGTGTGTGTGATTCAGTCTGATCTGTAATCATCAGAGGAAACAGCTGCATGGACCTGTGTGGGTTGAAAGAGGCGGGATTCGCAGATAACCTCCGACTTCTTGGAGAGGAAGCTTTGGAGGGAACCTCAGGAAGCTGCTCTCAGGACCTGATGCACAAAACAGGTCCTGCGTGTACAGCAGCAGCAAAAATAAACACAGCTTTCAGGTGCACATTCTCAATAACTCAAGTGTTGTGTGCATCAGCACCTTGCCGTATTTTTTATGACACGGCACGGTGCACGTGCAAGAAGTTCACTTGGCGAGCTTGTGGACACAACAAAACAGCCACATATAACGTGGTATGTTTTTAATACGTGTTAATTTAACACCTGAACAGTTTTTGCAACACCTTCACAAACAAAGCCATCAATCAATCAGTCAACAGCCCATCACACTATTTGCTCAGTATGTTCCCCAACTCTTGAGCAGTTCCCTATAAAAAAATTTTTAAAAAACCAACCTCGGGCAAGGGGAGGAGAAGTTGGCCCTGTGCCTCTTTTTCAGAGCCTCTGCACAGAAAGGAAACAGCCTGTGTAGTTTCATTGTGAGTTCTTCCTGCAGCTCTTGAAAGGCAGAAGCATGCTGCACTGGGGCCTGTTCTTGTGTCAGGGAATTGTTTACATCAATCACCCACAGCACATGTGCAAGATGGCACAGTCATGGCTGAAAAGTTCAAGTATATTGGCAGAATGGTGCCCAAAACTGGCACACGACTGTGAAATGCCAAAGTGATGGATAATTGTCCAAACAGGTTGGCCTTCTGGGTAGCAGCGCATTCCTCACGTGTTTGTATGCTCTTCATGTGCAACATCTAAATATCACTGTCAACATATAATCCATAAACTTTAATTTAGGGTGGCTGTAATTTATGTTATTGCTTTCAAGACTGTAAATGCTGCTGCAGACACTGCGAGGCCTGCGAGGCGGCTCTACGTGACACGGAGCTCTTTCGATCTGTGAATTTCACATTCTGGTTGAAAGAGGGAGGATGGTGCCTTCTCTGGGGCTACGTTTGGTTTCACTTCTCCGCTTTACAAAACCGCACACGACACACGCACACACAGATAAATACGTCCCCTCACATAACCACGCTGACACACAAACACACTCACACACAGCTGAGGGCGGGTGTACGTCAAAAAAAGCAAACAGTGGAATCCTACTCTCCTATAACGTCACGCGCCCACTGCTGCCCGGCATGGCACCCAGACCGACAAAGACAGCAGGGCGCTTGTGATGAGCTGAATGAAAGTGTGTGAGTGTCTGAGAGCTCCTACGTCGACTGACAGTGACGTCTGGCTATTCTCTCCACCTCCATCTGTTTCTCCATTTCTGCATCCCACACTCTAGACACACAGAGCACAATGGGATGGCTGAAATTTAAGACAAATATATGAAAGAAACTGGAAAAGCAATAATAAAAAAAGGCTGGTATTCAGTTCCAATATAATCACTCCCAGACTCAGGGGAATAGGACACAGCTGTGTTATCATTGGTATGTGTTAAAGACTCTGACACACATACGTGCACAATGGGTAATTACTGCCAGTTAGCCCACTCATTTGTTGCTATTACGCCAAATCGGCTTCCTCCGCTGCCCGTTTGAATGCACATCAGTCTGGAAATACCATTTAGATACATGGGCTTGACAGACGAGACACAATTTGGCAATTAAAGGAAATTTATCAATCAAGCGCATTTCACTTACCAACCACCTGCTATAATGTGTTCGCAAATAAGCACACAAGAAGTCCTGACAAATACGGCATTTATCCAACACACCTGCAACCTCTGACACCCAACAACTACCTTATAATCCACACACAGTTGAGCAGAAAGGACGTAGTGTATAACTTGAAGGTTCTGTAAAAGCAGTGGGTGCATTTATGTTAAAGTAAGTTTATTTCTGGCAGCTCGTCAGTGCATTTTTAAGGTGACTTTTCAGAAACAAGCCTTTTCACGTTTCTGGCAGAGAGTCAAACGAGAAGATTGATAACACCTTAATGTCTGTACAGAGAATACAAAGCTGCTGCCAGCGTCTTGTAGGCAAAGCTGGCCTTAAAAAAACTGGAGAGCAACTACACATCTAACTCTCTGCCAGAGAGTAAAGTCATTTCTCAAACTGTTGGTTTATTGGGTTAAGGTGGTGAATGGAAACATGAGCGGAAAGAGATCCTTTGAGAAAAGCTGAGAACTTCTTCCAGCGTTTAAACTTCCAAACAACTTCAGAGGCTAAGGTAAGTTGAAGAGGGGCAGTATGATGATGTCTGCACGACTACCTTTGCGTGCTGAAACCAGGGAGACAGGCGGGGTTTTGCAGGAACCACTGAGGCATCTGATACCCAAAGATTTACATGGTTGTTGACCTGGATTTTAAAAAAGAGAGAAACAAAAACGAGAGAGGCCTCTGCACATTCATTATTAAAGCGGCCTGTTGAAACGCACGGCGACACCTGCGTGGAAGAAAGAAGAAACAGGAGAAGTGACAGGCAGAAAGAGACAGTGAGAGGAGGAGATCAGCCCGGCTGCATACAGACCTCAGGTAACCTGGGAATGTGGGACCTGAATGATGGTTCCCAGAGTGAGTGAGCACAGACCGCCTGAATAGCCTTGAGTGGAAACAGAGCTGCCATAATTATTATTCTATCTCAATATGAATGAAATGTGTCAATTATTAGTATCAGTATTAATATTAGTAGACCTATGTGTGTGAGCATTGATATTAGTATTACTGTTAGTAATGGTTTTGGTTGTAGCATCGCTGTGTGGTATCTGTTCATTAGTAACAGTTAACTTTCCCTATTTACAATGAAATGATAAGAAATGCCAACTGAACACTAATCAGAGAATTGCTGATCAGCTATTGATTTCCTGAAGAGCAGTTTTGAACACTGATGGGCCTGTCAGTTAGGACACAACAAAACCATTGTTGCAGTCTAAAACCTGGTTATTTCCAACCAGTAGCAGTTTAGCTCTGTACATAAGTTTCAGATTTCAAATTAATTTAACTTTGGTGAATACCCACAGGGCTATTGACATGAAGTTTAACCTCCACCCAGACATGGAAGACAAAACAGAAGAACAGCTGATGTGTGAATTCTCTCAATGATTCGACACAAGTTTGCGTTAGTTGTAACAAAACCTCAGAAGGGAAACTCAATCTTGGAAATAAGTTTCTATTTGAGGTTTTTTCAATACATGTGAACGTAACTTAGGTTTGTTATGTGTTACCCCTCATGGCTAAACAAACCTTTAAAAGCTTCCTATTTGAGGTCATGAGGCAAAGAGCTATAAGTTTTGTACAAAATACAAAAACAAAAAAAAATCCATCGACTTTGTGGTGTCCTGCTAAATTTTGAAAACTTCTCTTATTCCCTGTTCCACCTGTAAATCCCAGTGGTGAAAGCGCCACACAAACTGTGCTGTGTCTGAAATCAGTGATCAGACTCTACCTAACTCCTGACTAATCCAAAAAGGAGCCAAGAGGTTGAGCGTGAGTCGAGCTGAGACAGGACATGCAAATGTCTCTGGCTCACGCACTGTCCTCTCACGGCACCCGTCTGTCACTCAAAGTGGCCACACCTTTAGTTATGCACAATTTTAAGCCTTAATATAATCTAAACAAGTGAGTGCAAACTTCCTAATCCAACATACAGTTGTCCCGAACACTGAAATCAGCTTTAGAAACGTTTATTTCTGCTGTAAAGTTGAGCATATTAACATGGAGGTCAACGTGGATTGGCTTACTTTTGAAACAAGCCTCAAGTGACCATTTGAGGAACTGCAGTATTTAGCACTTTTGTTTTGGCTTCATCTTTCACTCATTGGATTGCCACTCGTGGTGAAAACATTTTGTCAGTTTATTGTCAGTGAATAATGAAGGTTTGTACTTTTTTATTGTTAGAGCCTGTCTCAAGTTGCCATTTTGAGGAACTGCAGTTTTTGGCACTATTGTTTTGGCATCCAGCTCTGGAGGTTGCTGTTTGTGTTGACCACATTTTGCCACTTTCTTGTCAATGAAAGGAAAGTCTGTACTGTGTTATTGAGGTTTTGTGTAACAATTTACCCCAAAATGCCATATATTGTCATGTAAAATTGATGGTTTCACAGCTGAACAGCAGCAAACATATCTGACAAAGGCAACAAAGCTGTTGGGTCATGAAGAAACATGTGGGATGTGTCCATATTTTATTGCATATCAGCAGAATTTCTACAGCTGCTTGCAATCTCCTGAACATAAGTAGGTGATCAAAGAGTTGCTCAAGGATAATTTCATTCAGAACAAAAGAGAAAAACCTGAGCTTCCAGGGTGGCCTATCTCATCAACAGTTTAAAGGACACACTGGTCTCAGGACGTGTCTTGAGAATCCCACAAAACCCACTGGGAAATGAGGAAGTGCATACCAACTTTGCAGCGAGGTTATTCATCAGGCCCTAATTCAAACACACAAATATATCTGGGCCTTCTGGTCAGACCACCTGACCTTCGACGCCATCGTAATGGTCTGCCTGACAGAGCCAAAACACACAGCCTGAGCAGCCCCATGGGCCAGTCTGTGTTTTCTCAAACATGCACACACACATGCACACACCAACACACACGCACAGGGTTAAACAAGCACACACACATGCACACACATGCACGTGCACACACATTCTCAGTATGCGATAAGAGCTGTAGCTCTTAACCTTCTGCGATAGAGGGAGGACTTTAAGTGCAGACAGGAATCCGACTGCTCGCTCAATCACTCAGTGTGTGTTTGTATATGAAACACAGACAGTATGTGCGTAAATGAGCATGCAGCGCAGTTTCGGCTGAGACTTTTTTTCTATTTCTCTCTGACAAACCAGTCTGACTGCACACATATCTATACACACACACACACACACACACACACACACACACACACACACACACTTACACTTGCGCACACAAAGAGCCACACATGCAAGTGTGCTAAAGTAGAGAAGTGATTTGGGAAAGATTTCTCACGGCCGGAGTGCCCTGAGCCACACTGAGCAAATACAGATTAATGATTGGCTGAGAGGGTGGAAGTGCATTCCACAGAGTTAGCCACTGATCACGGCTACCTCAAACTCAAATTATAGGTACACGCAAACACACAGACATGCAACAGGCTGCAAGATCACTATCTCTTCTGAGAACTTTTCAAGAAATTAGTTGGAAATTAGACTTTCCTACTCACCCCACTCCTATTTACTGGATAAGTGTGTACACTGCTTACTTAAAAAGACCCAGACTTCTGACCCCTACATAAAGGTCATTAAATGGAGGACACATAAAATTACATGAATCTTTAACCTCAAAGAATAATAGTCACAGCAAATCAGACACTGTATACCAGCATTGATCTCATAAATTCTGCAGCCTGAGCAGATACAGGATACTTAAAAAGCTCAATTTACAGCGGCAGTCCCTCCTGCTCAGACCAAGCTTCTTGTCTGTACAGTGACAAATGGAGCTGAAGCAGGAATAAAGTCATACTTAAACTGAAAATATAAATTGCGCTGCACATTCAAGCAAATATATCTACTACACATTCATCAAACCACGGTGTAAACATTAAAGATGAATGAATTGTCAAGTTGGACCACATGAACTGGAGCTTCTGGCTTCCATCAGTGTGCTGCAGGCCTGCCCATTACACCAGCCACTCTGCTTCTGCATGCTTTTGATAGCACCTAAACTGATTTGACTGCGTGTCTGTGTGTGTGTCTGTGTGTGTGCAAACTTGCACGTAAATCCTCAGGCAGCACCTGCGTATCGCTTGTCAGAAGCCTCAGATTTCATGCTCAAACAATTGATTGCCTTTCAGCAGCCTCAGCGATAACTCGGCTAAGTAATGTCATGATTAACTGAAGAGCCACCGATTTAGATTTTCAAAGAACGAACAGGAAGAAAAACTTGAAATGAATTTGAAGCAACACATTAATTAGGGGAAGTTCTTATCTGTCACCTCAGTCTGTTAACACTGAAACTCACTGCATGCTGCTTGCAGGCATTTGTTGCTACATACAGTGAGATTTATATCGTTGGATTGTTGACTGATTTATTATCACTGACTAAATATAGTGTAGAAAACAAAGTAGCGCTAGAGTTGAGTTTGAAAGACAATTACCTCAAAAGGATACTTGAGTAATGGTACTAAGCGTCTGTACAATCTGAAGCGGCAACACTTTGACTCTCTGTGTAATGTTGTTATATTTGACTACATACATACAAACATTGATCAACTCTTTGGATCCCTGCATTCATATGGATGTTACTTTGACACCTAGCACCTAAACATTGCTGTAGATCATGTACACCCAATGGTAACTGCACTCCTTGACAGCAGCAGCCTCTCACTGCAGGTCAGTATACCCTGCTACACCACTAAAACTGCTCAGAAATGGATGGCTCACATTGACGGCGCCTCTTAACTCTCTATATCTGCCCTCAGTCCCATGGTGTATCTACAGGATGCACCAGAACAAGTCCAATCCATGGAGGCTCCACCTTGCAACCCACAATATTCAAGAATCTGCTGTCAGTGTCCCATTACCAGACACCACAAGACACCTCAAGAGGTTCTATGTCTATGCCCCAATAGGTCTGAGCTATTTTGGCACCAAAAGGGGAACCTAGGTATTTTCAGTGTTACAATACTGTATATTGCACATGTAGTGACATGACCACCTGCCTAATATTGTGTTGGTCCCTCTTATGTGCTCAAAAATGCTCTGAACCATTGGACATGGACAAGAGGACCTCTCAGGGTGTCCTATGGGGTCTGGAACCAGGATGTTGGCAGCGGATCCTTCGACTACTCTGGCTTGTGCGGTGGGGCCTCTGTCAATTAAACTTGTTCCACTGCATCCTGTTGATACACCCCATTAATACTTGATCTGAATGGGGTGTAGGAAGTTTGGAGGTCAATGTATCGTCATCAGGCCAGTGACATTTGGGATTTCCATTTGCATTAGGGAGTGTGCTTGTTGTGGGACAATGTTTATTTGGGTGTCTAAGTCTCACCAACAGGGATGGCAAAATCCAAGGTTTCCCAGCAGAACACCACATAGTACCAATACGATCAATGTCATTCACTTCACCTGTCAGTGCTCATAATGTTGTGGCTGATTGGTGTCTATAGAATGATAACAGTTCACATGGCCTTGCATATCCAGTTCACATGTGTGTCTGTGGTTCTCAGATTGTACTAAGTGTACAGAGTCTATACAGTTCATTTGCTAATAACAACAAAGTACATACTATTCCAGATCTGCACTGTTACCCAGTTATAGTGTGTGTTCCTGCTGATAAACAGTACCACTTGTCCCAACTACTGTTTTCAAGTTCATTTTTATTTAGGAGACAAAGAGTCCATTTATCTAGAGGGAGGCAGAAAAGAGAAGGGAGAGGGAGGGAGCAAGCGAGAGAGAGAGAAAGAAAGGGGGAGGAGAAAGAGAGAGAGAGAGAGGACAAGGCTGAATGTTGGATGGAGGCAGAGGAGAGAAAGACGACTGACAGGAGAACTTTCCAAAACAGCAGATCCTGGAATGTTGGTGGAAGGTGCCACATAGCTCCAAAATATTTGTTGCTCGGTCGGCACGGCAACAGGGCAACCAACATGTTTATTAGCAAATCCCTTACAATGATACCAGAGAGCCGAGAGTGGAGAGGGAACACCCAGAGCAGAAGCACGCGGACTGTGATACGGTCCAAAAACAAAAGAAAAAAAGTCACTTAAAGAACAAGCAAGGCCAAGGGCAGTTGTGAGTTTCATTGTTGACATTGTGTAAGGAACGTGCCATGATGTGTGCGCGTGCACACACACACACACACACACACACACACACACAGACACACACACACACACACACACACACACACACACACACACACCACAGGTAGACAGAGCAGTGAATGGAGTAACACTCGGAAACAGAACAAACTAGTGTCACTCAACTATGTGGTACTGCTTCCTCCCCTTAGCCTCACCCAACCATAAACAAACAAACATAGAGAGAGATCAGAAACTCTCTTGCAGGTTTCTATACAATATGTGATAATGCATACAGCAACACGATCAAATTAGAAAATATAATGTGTGACATAGAGTCCCGTCCGCTGAGTGGAGTATTTTCCAGTACTGGGAGCTTTTGGCAGACAAAGTGTTTACCCTTGATTTAACCAAAGGTTAGTTTAACCTTTGCTGAGTTTCAGTGTTGTTGCCATGGTTACAGGCATTACAGACTATAGGCTCCTATAAACACTGAAAACATGAAAAGTGTATAACTTTCAGAAAGGACATAGTACACTTTTCCTCTTAAAAATGAAAAACTGAATTCATGAGTAATTACACGTGCAATGCACTCAGGGGGTTTTGCTGTTACAGCCTCACCTGGTCTTGGATAAAATAGCAGCTTATTGAGGCTAATAAAAGCAAACCTTAGGTAGACGTTGCTGTGTGTTGCTTTATCATTTAGTATAATGTGTGACTTTGTGTTAATTACATGAGGCTTGAGGCATAGGTTAGGTGCAGACCAAGCAGGTGTTTATTCACCAACAATGAACATCCTAAAAAAACATGACCGATAGCCAAGAACGCTGTCAAGGTGGCACAAGGTTCTACAAATATGTCTCTTTTTGCAAGAAACAAACATTTTTCCAATTTGAAAGAGTTGCAAAGTCCATGTAAAGAGTTACGAGGGGTGGATGCAGGCATAAGTCACCAATAGGACTTTCACCCAGGGGACTGACTTTCATGTCCTGTGTGAGAACATTTCACTTAAACTTGGGTTTCATTTTCACTCATTGTTCTATTTTGGTTTTCACTTGCTGTTTGGTTAGCTTTGGACAGTGAAAATACATACTTAGGTTTGACAAAATACCATGCTTCGGTTGACCATTTCACAATGATCACTGCTTGTCATGGGCTTGGTTATGTTTGGTACCAAAATGACTTGGTTAGGTTTAGGAAAAATAGCACAGTTTGGTTTAAAATACAGCCCTTTAACAACATGTTTAAGGCTTCATCTCCATTTCAGGACAATCGGAGCCTCCCGGAACTGTACAATTGTTTTCATGTTGCCTGGGGACTCTTTTGGCTTGAACATCTCGGACAAGAAGTGACAGAAGGCATAGGAAACTCAACAAGGTCGACTTTAAATAGGAGCTAAATATCTTTGTACCATAATTCACTGCCACTGTATGTCTTCATTTTTCAGCCTGTATGTTCTCATTTCACATTAAACAAACTTGCAACTACATATCAATCTTTTATTTAACTACTTAGCAGAGATTAAGAGCTAGAGTTATTTTTTGGCGTGATTGATGACACTAACACTGAAAGTATGTCAATATTTGTAACATTTTTTTCATCAATTAATTTGTACAAAGGTTTTTCTACATATTGCTGTGTCATGAAATCCGTTGTTCTGGCTTTAGTCATTAGTCAGCTACAGTCAGCCCAACAGCTTTAGGCAACAGTGGCAGCAGAAAAGTGACTCAGTTGAGTGCAAAGTTCATAAAGCTTGGAAACTATGGCGATGCTTCAGATTCTTCAGATTGTTTGAGAACAAAAACTCAAACAATGAGTTTGAGGAAGCCCCACGTTGCATCTTTCACATTAAAAAGCTCACACTAACCCAGAAAAATAGAAATTTTCACTCATACCAGTGACATTCAACAACAAGTGCAGGTGTTTTTGTTTACTGTCTTTTGGTCAAGTCACTTTGTAAAATATCAACTTTTTGTATTAGGCTCATAAAAATAAATATTTCTCAAAAATGCTTGATAAGTTACACAAACTAGCAGCGAAAGTGAAACTGTATGCGGAAGCACCTGAAGAGAAAGCACTATTCAGTTTGAAGGTACTGTACATCCGTTTGCTTACTCTCCTTCTCTCCATGCTCACATACACTGATCAGACATAACATTTTGACCACCTGACTAATATTGTGTTGGTCAATCTTGTGTGGTCAAAAATGCTTTGAACCATTGGGCATGGACAAGAGGACCTTTCAGGGTGTCCTATGGGGTCTGGAACCAGGATGTTGTCACTGGATCCTTTGGGTACTCTGGCTTGTGCAGTGGGGCCTCTGTCAATCAAACTTGTTCCACTGCATCCTGTTGATGCCTGATCACAATGGGGTGTAGGAAGTTTGGAGGTCAAATCAACATCTTGTGTGATTGTCATGTTCCTCAACATGTTCCTGATTGTTTGATGTTTGTTCCATGTGGTGGGGTGCATTTTCCTGCAGGGGTAGATCAGTGACATCTGGGATTTCCATTTGAATGAGGGAGTGTACTTGTTGTGGGACAATGTTTATTTGGGTGTCTAAGTCTCATCAACATGGATGTCAAAATCCAAGGTTTTCCAGCAGAACACCACATAGTACCAATACGATCAATGTTGTTCACTTCATCAGCCAATGTTGTGGCTGTTGGTGTATACTGTAATTGAATGCAGACAAACTCCCAGTGATGCTGATCTTATTGACATATTCTTCTTTTTCTGTTGTCAGATAAAGAAACAAGTATAAAATAGTGACTGAAACTCATTATGACTACATGCTAACCAACAAGCACTTCCAAACTGCTGCCACTGCTGAAATCCTGATTTTGCAAAACTCACCATACACGTGAGCTAAGGACGATGACTGTGCTGTGTGTGAATATTTTCATATCCCTGTATCATATAATTGTAAATAGCTTCATTGGTTTGTGCAGTAATTTATCACCAGCTACAGTTTTCGTAAAGTAGCAATGTTTCCCTTATCGATAAGAATAATGAAGACGACATTTATTACGGCTTAATTTTAATAAAACTTGTCATTTTAATGTACAAGATAATCACATAGATATATTTTCTATGGTGTTAGTACATTATAAAATAGCACAAAATCCCTGGTTCAATAGCCAGACATCCCAGTGTGAGCCCCCCTCCCCTGCAACCGTAACACCACTCAATATTGATCCGTGATCAGGTTTCATAGCTGCCTCAGAGGAGGGTTGTGAGGATGATCTCTGTGTGCTCGAGTGTGTTTATGCCTGCATACATGAGCGAGAGAAGATGAGGATGAGGAGAAAACCAGAGAAGAGAGAGAAGGGAGTGTGTTTTTACTGTTGCATGTCTCTTGTTTCATAGGACTGCAATCTGCCAGATCGAGTTCACCTAAACCGATCACACGTCCAGTAAAGCCTGAATATAATTTAAGGGAAATATTCACCGCGCCCTGATTCACTGTGTATTTCTGACAAGGTCGTATTTATGTTCTCTCCTCTTCGGTAAATGTGACGGAACAAACTTCCATTCTTCCTTCTTTCTGCCTCTTTCTCACCCACAGACTGAAACTGCTGTTCGACTTAAAACAATCGCTCAGTCCTGTCACTCTCCTCCTCCCTCCCTCCCTCCCTTTACTTTTTTTATTGCCTCTGAAAAGCCAGGCTAGAATAACCAGCAAGTCCAAACACACGCTGACAACCTCCCAGTCACGCTTGCACACACAAACAACGCAAACTTGGACACACTAAAACAGTAACACACACACATACATACACCTTGTGCGGTTGGTAAGGTTCCCTGGCTTGCGGAGGTAAATGGAGTGGAACAGGTTAGCATTGCTGCCTTATAGTGTTCCACCTGTACAAACATAGTGCTTGATCATGTCTAAACAGACTCACATACACACACACACACACACACAAATAGTCCTCCATCTGGACTGAAGCACTGGTGGGTTTTAATAGCTATCGATCATTTTCCCTGGTGACACACTCACACACTCACCTCCCTGTTACAGGCCGAACAGAGCCAGCTGAGGACTCATACAGGTCCCCGAGTGCACACACACTGCACATGTGCACATAGCCCACTATGCAGCGTCAAAAAGGCTATTTACTTTGCCTGCCTGTATATGTGTGTGTGTGTGTGTGTGTGTGTGTGTGTGTGTGTGTGTGTTAGTGCTTTTGTGTGCTTCTGAGTGTACGTCTGTGTGTACAAGAGAGTCCTGCTGTGGCTCACTCTGCCTTTCTTTCTAGATGAGGTTATTTAATTTACATAATGAGGCCCAGACCCACTCTCATAGATTGAATTACTCTGAGACAACAAATAAAAACGAATGCAGACAAGCACCCCTACAAACATACAAATCCCAGCCTATGCAACCCTTTAACTGGACTTGTTGTCTCGCTTTAGCCGTGATAAAAGAGCATCTGTGGCCTTAAAAAAAAAGTAAAGTCGCAGAACCTGCGGGGTGCCCACCCTCACCCAATGATGTCATTGTACACTTGTGAGTGAGTTACGGTGTGCTGAAAGGGTCAAAGAGAGGGGGAGCCAATCGATATTCTATACGATTCTGACCCATAAATCTGAGATGTGATTAGTCTGGGTAGTTAGTGGCGATTAATTGTCAAAGCTAATAAAGTCCTTTGTGGCTGAGGGTGCCAGAGAGGCTGCTGGGAATCATGGCTGATTTTACGAGCAAATTAATTAAAACGCTGCCTGGACAAGAAAAAAAAAAACCTGTCAAAGTCAGGCATCAAACACTCATTCTACACTTGGTGAAGGGCGGAACAAAGAGACATCACTCAGGGACATTCAGTGTGCATGTCTGAGTGTGTGTAATAATCAAACACAATGATCCCTTCCTTTATACCATGCCGTAAATCCTGAAGGGAAAGAGGGGCATTTGTCATTTAGCTGCGTCTTTCTGTTTTCATTATAAAAATGGCCGCCACAGTATCTTATTAATGTGTAAGCAGCTGTGTGTGAGCCTGTTTGTGTGTGTGTGCTACACAGAATTCAGAGAAGATGATTCAAAAAAAGCAGTAAAGTGGAAGATGCGACATAGGACAAGGACAAAGAGGATAACAAAAGAAGGAAGGAGGTGTGGAATAATAGGCTGGTTAGATCTGACTATGTGGGCCCAAGTTCTTTCCCCTCTCTGTCATAGACTCAGTATTAGGATCAGTAGCTTCCAACTTTGTGTCAGATGTGCTTCAGAAAGTGTGGTTGGCACTGTCACCTCACAGCAAGAAGGTTCTGGAGTCAAACCTGCTGGTCGGCTGGGGCTTTTCTGAGTGGAGTTTACAGGCTCTCTTGGGTTATGGCTTTATGTTGGTCCTGTGATGGACTGCTGACCTCTCCAGGGTGTGTCCTGCTTCTAGTCCTGTGTCATCTGGGATTAGCTCCAGTCCTCCGTGACCGTCTACAAGATGAAGCAGGTAGAACCAATTTACATTCTAAAGTCTTGTCTTTGGACTACAGAACACATTTGCCCTTTGATGTTGTTGTGCAGCAACACTCACGCACAGGCTCCACTCACAAGCTGTCGAACACCCACTGATCACTCATCCAAACAACGTCAGACTTCTTGCTGCATACCCTTGGATTCCCCGCAGCACATCTGACAAGTTTGATACTGATTATATGAATGGTAATTAAGAAAAACGAAAAGCAGACACACACATACAGAGAGTGACATATCCTGTGACATACCAAAAGGAACAACTTTGGCTCACAAGTAGCCAAAATCCCACAGAAGAACACAACTTTCAGGCATGAGGAAAACCCCCAGTATGGCCACCCGTCACTCAATTCTGCATTTCCTTCGGTCCCCGACAGTACTACTGGCTTTAAATGTTATCAGTCCATTAAATTGCCGTTACCAGTTATCACTACAATAACTATGCTTTGGATTGGGCAAACTGCACTTACTAGTTGACCATATTGAACACACTAATTAATAAAAACGGAGAATAACTCAGATTATGTAGGCGATCTCTTGAAGCCATATGAGTAAGAGCATGTGAAATCTCCACAGGTGTGAAGCCAAAGCTTGTAATCCACTACAGAATACAATGTCAGTGTCACCTTTTGACTTGCCTAGGCATTAAAAAAGGTTTTGTCCAACAAACTTAACCCAAATTATGATCTTTTCCTAAACCAAACCAAGTACTTTTGGTGCCTAAACCTAACCAAACAGCAACTGAAACTGGAAAATCCTAAACTAAATTTTCCTTGGTGACAGTTTAGCAATTAGCTTATCTGTTTCTGCTTAACTTTGAGGTATATAAAGTTTCATTTAAGTTTTTCCCCAATTTAACCATAATTTTAGTTAATTATCTCAGTCATTTATCCATTAAATTTTAAGTCGCTGTTTAAATGTCACTACTAGTTGACTGTTTGCATGCACTCTTATGGTACTCAAAGTGTGTTAAGGTGTTGTAGCTGCCTCGTTATGCTCTACATGTGAATATGTTGTTTAACTAAAACAGAAATTTCGGTTTTATCAAGTTTTTTCAGCTACTCTTGTTTCAAACTCCCTCTTTTCCGTCTTTACACGGTAACAAACACATGCACACATTCACCACAAAGGCCAACCCAGACAAGAACACACAGTCCGCGTGTGCTTACAGTTAAGCCCGACAATCTACACAGCTGGGTGCTTTTTTCCCTTCACATAACAGCTGAAACAACAATTTTTCTCACAGGGTAAGACCATTGTGAGTCTCAAAAGATTCAACAGTCCGTCTCCCTGCCTCTCCGTCACCCTGAAAACCTCAGGGGATGTTGAGTGTGACGTAAAGGACAAAAGTTTTTTTTTTTCAGTGGTTCAGTGGTTTTACACTTGTGCATTTCCTTTGTACCTTGCAGCGCTTTGGCCAGTGAACTAGTTTAACTTATCGACACCAACACAAACACAGAGAACGGTCTGAGATTCTACTGAAAAGAACTGCTGAAACAATACAATTTGGCCGCAGCCTGTTTTCATCACGGGGGAAATCCTGCTGCCTGGACGGCCACTGATAGGAGTTAGATGAGAGGGAGAGAGCCAGAGAGGAGGGGAGAGATAAGAGAGAGGCAAAGTGTGTTGGGGGGATAGAAGAGGAGGACATGTGGGATCCAGTCCAGAGGGAAACATGGTGCAGAGGTAACGTCAGAACGAAGGGAGTAAAAGAGGTGAAAGAAAATGGGAGAGAGGAAGAGAAAATGATTCAGAAAAGTTCAGTGGAGGTTAGTTTGTGGGTGGAAAGTCTAGAGTCAAGATAACTTAGAAGGTCCGGTTGTACCACGTCAGGTCAGGATGCAGCTGAGCAGGAACACAGTGCTCTAAAAACACGTGTGACTGTCGATTCTTTATCTTGAAAGTAAACCACAAGTGCGGCAACAGGAAGGAGTTTCCTGACCTTTGTGTTGTGTGAATTACAAACGTGTTTGAGCAAAATACAGAGCTTGACATTTTTCAGACCTCTAACTTCAATTTCTGCAGTCTGTTTACCAGAATAAAGTGACAACCTTCAATTTTATTTATTTATTACTGGAAATCTGCTATGATATTGTAGGCCGAAAACTTTAGACGACTCAATGTTCCATCGATCGAACTTGTTTGCGCTTGTTCTACAGATGCTCGATGAGTTTGGGGTGTTCCTTGAGTGCTTCCTAAGCAGTTTTTGTGGTGTGCATTTTGCAAAAATTTTAGTCGCACTGTAAAAAATTAATTTAAAAACATTTTAAAAAACTGTAAAATCACTAAAACTCTGGTTCCAAAGTTGCCAGAGAAAATGTGTGAAATGATCAAATACTGTAATGTTCAAAAACTGGGGGGAAAAAAACAGCAAATGTCTGTAAAAGTTAATATTTTAGTCAAACGTCATTTTACAGTCACACACAAAATTTACTTTTTGTATTTGTTTATTTCTTGGAAACATTACACACTATGTGATTATCTAGATATTATCTGTAATTTACCAAAGCAAGAAAAACATGAAAAATAATAGTTTAAAAGTGATTTATCATGTTTTAATCTTTAATATTCATATTTTTTCCTTTTAAATAAACAGCAAATATCTGTAAAATAACATGTTTTGCTGATTTAAATACTGTAAAACAAAATGAGTAATTTCATGGTCAAACACTGTAAAAATAACAAATTCCTTTTTTAAAATGCAGATTTTGGATGTGGACATTATGTACAGTTTTGGCCTGTTTTCACAACAGCCAACATTAACGTGATTAATGTGTAAGCAGTATTTTACTGTTGTAGCTACTAATTAGGTTCTTCACATTTTGTTGGATAGTCTAATCTATGAAAAACATATTTCACAAAACTTCATGTGTTTTTTTTTAACGTTAGCTCTTTGTAGTGTAACTATCAACTGTGAGTAAATGCAATGGAGTAAGAAGCAAAATATTAGAACTGCCATGAAGTCAAAAAATTATAAAATGGAAATATTCAACTTGAAGTACCTCAAGGTTTTACTTAATTAGATTTTAAATATCTATTTTTTTTTTAAATCTAGTTTGCATGTCCATGTGATTTTTTTAAAGCTGGAATAGGCTATATGTAATTAGTAAAACAAGCAGTCACTACCCATGTGGTGTATGTCACTGTATCGGTGACAGTCTTCTGAATTACTCCAGTATTACAACTTGCCTCTATGTATTGTGGAGTAGTTTTGGTGTTTGAGCAGCTTTGTAGGTGAGATGGAGTGCTCAAGCAGCAGCAAGTGGTTGGTAGTAGAGGCCGGGACTTCTCAGATCTGCACACTCTAGAGAAAACAATAATGTAGAGTCACCTTTAAGCCATTTACTTTTAGTAGAACGGGATTATTTTCATGGAAATGAAACTTCTAACTTCTCTATTTACCTCTGACACACTTGTGAGTTTATAGGGGTTAAATCCACAACCACAACATGAGTCAATACTTAGTCATATTTTACTATTGAATACCACAACACTGTTTGCTTGTCAATAACATGAAAACTTGCAACCACGAATAATTAAATCTAAACACTGGGTCACTGGTTACTTGTAATAATCAAAATTATTCACAAAAGAGCCTCTGTTTTACTGGTGGCAGTGAGTCACCTAAATTCAGTTGAATGCTGTCTTTTGATTTAGGGCTCTTAAATTATTTATATGTTACAATAACCAGAGTAAAAATTAAAGGTATGTTTCATCAGTTATTCCTACTTTTCCAAACATTTGTTTTTTTGCTATTGATGGTACAACTACCCTAAATTCTACCATATATCCCCCTCCTACATTTAAGGACAATACTAAATACGTACTTTGTGACCACAGTTGACCAAACCGAACCAGGCAGCAGCGGGATCTCCCACCCGCACGGTGAATAGTCACTTAAACAGCGGGGTTCCATGCTAATTTTCCCATACATTCCTGCACAGAAAATGACTTTGGCAAGCTACCATGCTGTGGTTACCCTTTTATAACTTCACGCATGGCGACCAGGGAAGAAAAGCAGACCCAGTCCATCCAGCGCTGCAGCCATATTGAAACATTTAAGGGGTTCTGTATTAAACACCGTCTGAAAGTATATAAAAAAGAATTTGCAGAGGTCTGATTTTTTTTTTTTTTGCCATGGGATCCGACTCTGAAAAAGAGCTTTAATTTAAATGAGATAATAACTTTAAATGACATCATGTGTGTTTTGCCTTAACTTCATTTGTCTGTTTGGGACAAAGGGTGAAGCCATACATGCGGATCCCTGCTGTCAAGTGGCGGGCAACAGACCACCTATGATTCTTTCATGCGCTTTAATTGGAAAAAAAAAGAAGTTATGAATAGATGAATGAGCCAAAGAGGATAAATATTTCAAAATGTGCCGGTTTAAAACAAGCATCTAAACAACTTGTCCTTCTTGCTCTCATTTCATCCCTGACTGTTATAAAACTGCGATCAAGTGAGGAAATACTGTGCAAGTTTGCTGCACAAGACTCACCTCAACCTTTCCCTGATGAGCCATAAAGCAAAGTGAAATTCTCTCATGGGTTTAAATCACACGAGAAACTGGCAAAGATCAGTTAAGTCAACCAGTTAGATCAGATTATATCTGACTTTATTGATTGTCACAGTTTGACACACACAACAGTACATAAAGACAACATTAGCAGCCATAAAGAGTCCGACTGTGGTGGTGTTTTATGATCCAGGTTCATCCTCCTGAGGTGCCTCTCTGAGCCAGCCAGCGCCAGGGGACTGATTTACTTGTCACACAGGGGGGACATATTTAGACTGGATGCGCTGGAGAGAGTGGGCAGTAAAGCTGGCAGGGCAGAAGATGACCCAGACAGTGGGAGTGTGGAGGACTAGAGGCGAACACGTAAGACACACCGGTTAACCTCCTGCCATTAGAGCAGCGGTGATTTCTGACCGAGGGCCAGGGGACAATGGACTGCACTACACTAATTACACACCCTGACACGGATAATAGGAAATGCACTCACTCTTTATGAGGGTGAACAGACGTCTGTAGATCTGTCTTTAACAACTCGTAGTCTCAGCAGAAATAAGAGGTCTCAAAAGTGGCTTTTACACATGTGCGAGAAGTAATGGTTGAACTAACATTTTAAATGTCAAGAGACTTTTTAGTGCAGTAGGATCGACCAAACACTGCATCTCAGGTAAATAACCAAGTTTAATGCATTTCTTTCTAAATATGTCTGTTTATACGAACCCGCCCAGGTGTCAAATTTTAACTCCCTCAGCATATATCAGTGTGTGTTTGCTATGAGACAAATTATATGAGACCACCAACCGGAGACCACCGTGAGATCCTCAGACTGAGACGTGAAAGGACATGACGACTTTCCATCATGAGCGCACACATACATGGAAAAATCTATAATCTGTTTTCACATAAAGGTTTTCTTACCCAATTTAGAGCTGTGATTTATCTGAGTAGAGCAGAATCAGTTTGTTCCTGTTGATTGTTATTAAACTGTTATTTTCAAGTCAAAGTTAAAGTAGAATGGCAGATTAGATTAAAAAAAGAACAGAGTAGAATAGAACAAGTTTGTTCTTGTCGGTTGTTATCAAAATGTCATTTTAAAGTCAGATAATGTTAAAAAAAAGGACTAAGTTGAATAGAAAGAATGGAATAGAGTAAAATAAAATGGAATAGAGCCACTTTGTCCCCACAGGTCTTTAACAAAATATTATTTTCAATCTGAATCATTCAATCATCAATTTTGGAATAGAATAGAATAGACATGTCTTTGGTGTTATTTTGAAGTCAAACAAACTTTAAAACTAAAGCTGAGTTGTAGATTTGAATAGTATAAAACAAAATATAGAATAGAATAGAATAGAATAGAATAGGTAATTTTATGGAGTTCATTGGCCATCATGATGTATCTTTTAGCTGTACTTTAAAGGGTTTCCACAGGTTAAACAAAACACTTCTGTGCACACACAAAGTCTAAAGAAATAAGCAAGAGTAATAAACAAAGTCCTAACAGAGAAAAAATGTGTGTTTGCAGCAGTTTCTCAGTCAAAACAACCTTTAAACATCGCTGCTGTCCTGAACACTGTCCGTCCCGCCACTGACAGTAAAGCGGGTAACCAGATATTCAAAAACAATACGTCATCCCACAATGCACCGCGCTTACGCTCTCCTTACAGCATTACCTCATCCCACAATCCACCGCGAGACTGAGAGAATCTTCTGGGTGGTCGTCAAGGCAACGCGCCTTATCTGCGCGCCGAGCCCCGCCCCGAGCCCCGCCCCCCAGCCAATGGGAGAGCCCCGTCATGACATCATGGTTATTTTTAGAGAGGCAGCGGCAGCAGATAAGGTTTGGCTCCACGCTGCTCCGCTCAGAGTATATACAGAAACACAGGCAGGCAGAGGAGGCACCGCGGAGAAAAGTTAGAGCCGCTCGGCGCTTTTTCATTCACGGACTCAAAACAAGTCTGGATACTTTGGGAAAAGCTTTGTGAACTGTAACAGCTCAACACTGAACATTCGACCTCCACCGGGTGAACGAAGTAAGTCCTGATTCCTGTGTCAACAAAGTGCGCACTCAAAGTTTTTTGGAAGTTTTTACGCACAGAGAGGACGTTTGGAAACCTCAGTAACCAGGAAGAAGAGAGGCGGGTTCCACGAAAAGTTGTTCTGTAGAAGATTTTTGTTGCTTCATTTGTTTTTGGTTCACTTCTATGTATACCAAGATGGAAACTACTTTCTATGACGACTCACTCAACGCTTTCTCCCAGCACGACAACCCCGGCTACGGATACAGCAACCCCAAAGCGCTGAAACACAACATGACACTGAACCTCTCCGACCCGACGGGCACTCTGAAACCTCACCTGCGCGCCAAAGCCGGGGATATCCTCACCTCCCCGGACGTGGGCTTGTTGAAGCTGGGCTCCCCGGAGCTGGAGCGGCTCATCATCCAGTCCAGCAACGGGCTCATCACCACCACGCCGACCCCAACCCAGTTCCTGTGCCCCAAGAATGTCACCGACGAGCAGGAGGGCTTCGCAGAGGGCTTCGTCCGAGCTCTGGCCGAGCTGCATCACCAGCACATGCCGGCCACCACTTCCGCTGCCCAGACCAACGCTGCCCTGCCACCGGTCTCCTCCGTCGCCGGTACCACCGTTTACAGCAGCAACGCCACCATGCGCTCCGACTCGCCGGTTTACGAGGACCTGAACACTTTCAACCCGGCCATCAGCACCGTCTCGGCGCCGAACTACACCACCTCAGCCCCGACCATGTCCTTCCCCGCCGCCCCGCCTCAGCTCCCCATCTACGGCCAGCCCTCCTCCGCCCAGCTCCCCCGGCTTACGGCGCTCAAAGAGGAGCCCCAAACCGTGCCCGAGATGCCGGGGGAGACCCCTCCTCTCTCCCCGATCGACATGGAGAGCCAGGAGCGCATCAAGGCCGAGAGAAAGCGGATGAGAAACCGCATCGCCGCCTCCAAGTGCCGGAAGAGGAAGCTGGAGCGCATCTCTCGGCTGGAGGACAAAGTGAAGAACCTCAAGTCCCAGAACTCGGAGCTCGCCTCCACCGCCAACATGCTGCGGGAGCAGGTGGCCCAGCTGAAGCAGAAGGTGATGAACCACGTCAACAGCGGGTGTCAGCTCATGTTAACGCAGCAGCTCCAGACCTTCTGAGGTGGTGACCAAGCGGCGGGCGGAGAGAGAGACGAGAAAAGGAAAAGACTGTAGTTGAAAGAAACGGACGCTTCCTGTGACAGTGAGTGGCTGCGTCTCCCGAGATCGTGACGGGATTTTGGACGGTGTGGCGCTGACACTGGCAGGACCGGGGTGGCCGCGTAAAAGTTCCTGAAAGTGCCATGCGCTCCCCGGCGGCGCGTCCTAGAGATGGGCTCGGGACAGTGACAGTAGCAATGAACCAGAGGGGTCATGGCAACAAGCAGGATACCTTTCTGTTTCTGTTTCATGCTGTTTGTTGTGAACAGAACTGGACAGGACTGAAGTTTTCTTGATTTACACCCAGCTCTGCATGGACCTTAATCTTGACATCCAAGGAGAAGTTTCAGTATTAGAGGATTTAAGAACCTGCAATAGAGACTTTTCTTGCTGTAGCCATAATGGCCTCAAATCTTGGGCGTGTTGGTCAACTCTAAACGGCTGAAAAGTTGTAACAAATGCTGCCTGACTTCTGAGTTACAGTACAAAGTACATTTTTTTCTTAATTGTAAGAAGTTAAGTTAGAAAAGCTTCAAGATTTACTTGTTTTTTTCTAAAGTTGTTTAATGGGGTTTCACTCATTGTTATATGTATATAAGATCAACTTGGAGTACTTATGTTTACCATTTGTAATAAGAATACTGTATAATTTTTTATGTTTGTTTTCTGAGCACTTCAGAAACTAATCAATATTTAAGAAAATAAAACCAGATAAAATGAAGCAACATTGCCTGTGTGTTCTTGTAAGAGTGTGACAGAAAGAAGGAAAAGAAGGTGGGTGTGCCATGTCAGGAACTCCAACAATAAAACATGTTGCAACATGTTGCAAGAGCTGCTAGTTCAGAGTACCTGAAGGTAAATTCCATTAGTGCTGGTATTGATCCAGGCTAAGTGATTGTGTTTCAGCTGACAGATCACAGCTCACTCACTACTGATGGAGGCCAATCCTGCAAATTGGGGCTGTGGTGTTTGAGATCTCCACTTTGTGTCTCAGCACACACAGATACACCAGAAGAATCTCACTATCAGGCAACACAAAAACCTCTTTTAGCTGTCAGTAAACACTGTGTCACTTTAAATCTATAGCAACATGGAGCTGTAACACTGAGCTACAACAGGTTGAAGTGAGCAAGAAATCTCAACTGAAGACATTAAAAGCATCACTGATCTGGCACATAGAGAAATATAGGAATTCAAGCTTTTGCACAAACTGCTTTCTGAGTTAAAGAATTCATATCAGTAAATTAATGTATAAAAATCCAAGCTCCATGTGCATCCCTCCTGTCAAACATGCAAATATCAGTAAAAATGACCCCACACATTAAGTAAAAATATAATTTCACACATATAAATCTGTTAAATGCAGTTAAAAGAACTGAGCTCAAGTTTAAGTCCAAGAAATAACCACATGTATACAAACAAAATCAGATGCAAGTATTAAAGAGGATTCTATAAGGCACATGATCTCATATAAATCAAACAAAAGAACAAACTGTTCATTTGAAAGGAGGTAATAAACATATTTACGAGGGATTATGAGGCCAATCACAGGCAATCTTTCATGCTGTTGCATCATTTAGTTACTCAACATTACTTTCTTTCCTGTTGCAAATAACAATCCCCAACATGTCAGAACAAATGCAAATAAAGTCTCAGGTCCTGTAGTGCAAATATCTAGACAAGACACATTATTATTATTATTATTGCAATGAAATTCAAAATGATGTGCTTTTGGATGAGTATAGTCTGGATATATGTTATTCCTGTGCCATGTAGTCATCTGATAGAGTACTTCCAGCAACTTTTCTACAAAGATCCTCTCTAAAAAGTAGAACAGATTAAAGGAGCAAATCTTAAGACAAACAGAAGGAGATGCTTCAGCACAAGAAGTCAAAATGTAAGATTGGAAACTATCACAAAAGCATCAACAGGTCTGCTACTGCTAGTATAATCCTGTTAAAATATTTTGTGAATAACACAGCTGAACATTCACAGTTCAGAGATAAATTTCTGAACTTGGTACAGTAGATACCATATCGGCACTTTTGAAGTAAAAACTCTGATTTCCTGTTAATCCTCCGTAAGCTAAGCCAACACTATGAATCTCCTCCCTGCTCAGACAGCAGGTGCATGTGAGAAGGCAGGTCAGATTTGGCTCACAAGTTAGGAAGTGTGGTGCTTTCAAACACTGCGGGACACCAGTGCTGCTTAGAATGAACCACTAGAGGGCGACACAGACCGAATCAGAATGACCTGAGAGATGAAATGCTTTCTAGAAGTCTTCTTCCCTCTATTGTACCTTACATTTGATCATGTTTGCTTTCATTACCAAAAAAACCTGCAATTTCAAGCATCAAATAAACAAACAAATAAACATTAACTGTGGCAACTAAAAAAATATTTTCAGTATGATATACATAATGAACTTTATAAGGAGTATAGGGTAGTTTGTAAAGTATTTAGTGAATATTTTTTTCTTTCTTTCCAAATTTTTTCTTTAGTTTTTTTATGTTTTTTTTTGTTTGTTTTTTCGTCTTTGTATATCGCTTTTCTTCAAAAACACAAACAAAAATCCACATGTGATATTTTTCTAACACAGTTTAATGCATAATTGCAGCTAATTCACCTGTCTGTTTTAATCACAGTGTGATTATTGTTTTATCTTAATGCAGTCTTTCACAAATTAAATTACATTAAACTAATTTAAAATCTAATATTAACACAGAAAAAACACATTACATATTAAAGTTAGCTGTGTAGGGTTTGGTTTACCCTAACACGTCCAAACAGATTACTATTCTATGTATTTAACTGTAGGAATTCTGATTTATTTAGGAAATCAGCTCTGATTTCTCAAACTTGGAGCAACATGACATCATTCCGGAAGGCGGTGCGCTCCCCTGCCATATAAGGAGAGGGAACACTCGGAAGACCCGCGTCACAGCGGAGGGGGCGTGTCTTACGGGAAGTGAATCGACGCTGTAATCTGCTGTGTGTGTGTTTAATACGAGGAGTCCTGAGAAGTTGCACAAAGAACAGACTGGATTTACTCCCCAAGGACGAATCAGAGAAAAGATTAAAGCGACAACAAGGCTGAGTGGATGAACAAAATCCGGGAAATAACACAGACAACCTAATTTCTGTATTAACATATATATATATAATATGTCAAAACCGGCATTAATTGTAAGGCCAGGACATAGGAACGGTTTATAACATATATATTTAGTATATAAAGGGAGTAATACAAGGCAGTACAATGTTACATCCACTTATATACAATTTATAAGTACTTGAGTATTTCTGATATTTTTATATGAAATTTCACTACAGTTTAAAGGAAATATTGTAGTTATTACTCCACTAGTCTACATATGTTTGACAGCTATAGTCCATAATGACATAAATTAACAGTCTACATGCTAATATAGGTGTCTCACCATCTTTAATGCATAGTGCCTTGTTATAATATCATTTTATTGATAATGTAACTGACCGTGGTTATTCTGCTGCATAATGAGTACTTTTACCTAAATTAGATATAGCCAGTTTTCATTTTAGGGTCCTTTCTTGGCTGATAGTGGTCTTGCTACTCTTTAAAAAATATTGAAATAATCTGTTGGTGTAACATTCTGACCATACAAAATAATCCTCTGTTTTATAAAAATATACATATTTTAATGGTGTAAATATTTATCTGACTGCCACATTTATTGAATTATTCTAAATGATTCTGGCACACTTGTGGAAAAAGAAAAACAGCAATGTCAGTGATCTTTGGTCCACTTGTAGTTTCTATTGTACACTACATAGGGAGTACAAAGAAACCAACCTAATCTTAAGAGCAGATAACCTTTGTTCAACATGCATTAACTTAAATACACTTTTTTAATCTAAAAAGTATGATTGTGAGCTGCTTTTCACCTCCTTTCGTCCAGCTTTTTTTATTGCATAGTGAAACACATCAGAGTTAATGAGATGTTGTCATGCTTTTCCTTGGAGGGCATTTTTGAGGAACAGGATCACACTGTTGGATGCGTCCATCCAGACCATCACCAGGCAGATTTACAGTCATACTGTGCTGTCTGTAACGATTTCTTAGGCAACAAATGGCAGATTGGTGGACACTCACACATCTGGTTATGGTCCTGAACTGATATGTAGCATCCAGCAAGCCAACAGTCCATTGTTATCTTTCTCTTGTCATCTGTGGTATGTCATTTAAATAAAACTATATGTTACAGTCACTGGTCAAAGAAAAGTTGGTAGGTACTGGTCACACTATCTGATCATTGTCCTTCAAAGCAACACATGGCCAGGATGTGGACTAACTCTGGAAAACATTTTGTCTACAATTGGCTAAATGTAACATTTTTCTAACTGTGGCAGCAGGAAATAGTCATAAAAGAATATTTGCATATATTTTTGTTTAGCATAATAAAGGCTCCACCCCCACCCCACCCACACCTTACAGAGGATTAAGTAATGTATACATAATTATTATTAAGAAATGTATAAAACCTGTTACACTGAATGAAAATTAAAACTGTCAGTTGATCACCTAATGACACAAAGGGCAGGTTGAGTCAGTTGGATCTCCATGGTGAATGTTTTTAGTTGCTAAGGTGAGGTATTTCACTTAGCAATATGGTATAAAACACACACACATGCAGAGCTAGAACAACAAATTATAACACATGACATGCTGAGTGTGAAGGCTTAAGAAAACACCTTTAGTTTCCAGCATATTAAAAATGTTCAGCAAAGGTTCTGATGCTCAAGTGGCACCAACCTATAGGAACCCTTATGCAGTGGATGTGATCCAGGCAAAGAGGAGAGATCTGGTTTACGGGATCTCACACACTGAGGATCTGCTGGATCTTCTCGTCACAGAAGGGGTCATGACAGCAGCGAAGAGGTCTGTTGTGTTGACCATCAGGACGCGCATAGATCAGAACTCCAGAGTCCTGGACATCCTGGAGGCCAGAGGTGAGAGAGCGTGTCGCAAATTCTTCCATCCATGTCTTATGCTGGCAGAACCAGATCTCTATCAGCGGATCAAGACCTATGTAGGGAGCGTGAACGAACATATTCGAGACTCAAGGAGACAGCTGATTGGGTATTTGCTGGAGAGGGATCACGAGGGCGTGGATAAAATCAAAAATCACATTGTGACTCAGAAGATTCATGCTTTACATGGAATTAAAGAAGCTAAGAGATCAAATGTTGAGGAGGCAGGAAGAAAAACTGTGCTGCTGGGGGAAGTAAAAGATAAACGAGCAGAGAGTAAATCAGAAAACCTTATCCGCATGATTGCTGCAAATGGGAAAGTAGAGCTACTGAAGGAGCTGTTAGAAGACACTGACATCAACACTGTCAGTCCCTCCAATGAGACTCTGTTACATGTAGCAGCAGAACATGGACATTTATCCATCATTGAGCTCTTGATCAGTAAAGGAGCCAGACTGGACCTGCAGGATAATGCTGGTCACACAGCTCTCCACAAAGCAGCCAGCAGGGGTCACACTGATATCATCAGGGCCCTCATAAAGGCCGGGACCCCCATTCACAGTCTGGATTTGCAAGGGAAAACTTCCATTCACCTGGCAGTGGATAATGAACGCCTGGATTCTGTAAAAGTCCTGGTGAAGGAGGAGGCCAAGCAATCTGAGAGCCACAACCAGGATATGTTTCTCCACATGGCAGCCATGGAAGATAACTGGAGGCTCGCTGAGCTGCTACTGCAGACCGGAGCTGCTGTCGATGCTATAAACAGCCACAAAAAGACAGCTCTGTTCTATGCAGTGAAGAGAAACAATGAGAAAATGGTGACTATGCTTCAAAATGCAGGTGCCGAGGTTGACCGTGATGCTTTAAATGAAGCCATTAATCTGCATGAAGCAAAAATTCTCCAGCTGCTGCTTGGTGAGTCCTTTCAGTTGGTCGTGAATTAATCACATAAAATATAAAGCTGCGAGTATCTAAGCTCATAGTGAGTTTTGTTCAAACCACAGTGAATGCCAGTGGAGGTCTGAGCGAAGAAGCACTGGGCTCTGCTCTCTTCTCAGCTGTTAGACAGAACCATGACAGAGCGGTGACCACACTGATAGACAACGGGGCAGATGTTAACACCTGTGACAAACTAGGGTACACTCCTCTGCTCCTGTCGGCTGAACTGGGACACACTGAAGTCTTCAGGTAATGTGCAAAAAGTGTCTAGAGTCATTGAAACATACATTTGGTTTCAGTGTTTACAGGTTTGTTTTTTTCTATAAGCAGGCTTTATCATTGCAACATTTTCATATATGAACTAACTTTAATTTCCCTTAAATCATACCCTAATTCTCTCTAACTCTAAATAATAATAATAATAATGATAATATTTCAGGCAAGTTTGTTCCTTTTAAATTACTGATTAAAAATGAATTTCCTCATTGACTTCATATTACTACCATTATCCATCACGGAAACCCATTTAATGCCAACTTCTTCCTCTGTTTTGTTGGTATTTCTTTCTGCAAGTTCCTTTGTTTCATATAACCAGATGTAGGTTTCATGGACATGGTCTTGTGTTCTTTTATTAGAGGTTTGCCTTGTTTAGGAATCTTTAGAAAATCTTAAGTTAACGCCTGATGTTCATATGTTTTCCTGTGTGGTAAAAACAACCATAATTATGGATTGAAGCTGTAATCCGCTCCATTAAATCCTGACTGTTCTGTGTGTTCTTCTTTGACACTTAAAAGTGGGATCGAGATCAGGAAAGCTGCATGAATATAAATGTAAAAATCAGTGTTTTTCATATCAAGAGCACCACACTGCTCAACTGCAGGACATTTGCGACAATGAATATTACAAATTACACAAAGATTATCACCCTTCATTTTTTGACAGGACAAGCGTGTGTCATGAATCAGTCATAGACACCAACAGCAGGCATTCAAAGAACAAAAACCAAACTTTGAGCAAAAAGCTGATACAAAGAACGAACCACAGTCAAAAGCACACATCAAAAGCAGAAGACCTGGCAAAAATTAACAAAAAAATCCAAAGAGACAACAAAAGCATGGCATAAACTGAAGTTAGAAATAAAGAAATTCAAAAGTTCAAAAGCTAAAGGTACAAACCTGAGGTAGGTGAACACAGGGAAGAACTCAGTCAGCTGAGCAGGTGGTCCAACTTGGAGGACAAACTAGGCAACAAGCAGGAGGGCAAACAGGAAACAAAACAGGCAATAAAGCAGGCAGGTATCCAGCAGGGAAGGTAGGACAAAACAGACAAACTAGCAGAGAGCAAAGGAAAACACAGGGAACTAATTAGGAGATGTGATGCTGGTGAAACAGATCAGGTAAGGGAGGGAAACAGACAGAGGCAGGAAGTAAAAACAACAAGAGACACATGAGGGCAGGAAGTGGCAAAATAAAACAGGAAATGAACAGCACCCAGCCCAAGACCATGACCACATGGTAAAACTAGCTTTTTTAGGTTAAATAAGGAAATGAAACACTTTTAAACTGGGTTCACTGATTTGAGCCATAATTCTTTCTCACAGACATGTACCTACTTACATCATCAAATAAAAGTTCGTCTCAAGTGATATATTACATCTTTCTTTCTATATTGAATATTGTTTTATATGTCCATTAATGCAGCTTGTATGTGTCCACAATTTGGCTGCACAGTGTATATACTGTACCAGTCCTTTTTATGTACTTTGTTGCACTGTAACAAATGCAATATCTTAATTAGTGACTATTTTTTTAAAATTTCAGAGTGCTATTAGCAAAACAGGCCAAACTGGGTGCCACATTACCTGACCTCTCCTCTGTGTTACACCTGGGTGTCCACGGTGGCAGCGTTCCCATAGTGCAGACTCTGCTGGAACAAGGAACAGACCCCAACATCACTGGAGCTAAAGGCCAGACGCCCCTACACCTGGCAGCTCAGTTTAACAGGACGGACTTAGTTGGTCTGTTGCTAGAAGCTGGAGCTCAGGTAACAGTGACAGCTTTCCCAGCTGGGAGGAAGCATAACATTTGATAACATTACATATAAGTCTGAGTAGTTTTTTTTTTTTAGAGAAAATGTTTTAATCAAATGTTCAAAGACATAAAATTTCATTTACAGTAATGTCCTTTCAAAGTTAATATACTGTTTTATTAGTAACATTCAGAACATGTTGTCAGGAACACAGATTATGTTCCATGATTACAGAGTAGAAAAGTTCTCAAGCCAACATTCAAAAAATGATTTCCAGGTGCTATGGAGGCTTCAGATGATGTTTTATAAAGATGTCCTGTAATGTGAGGTGGAACATTGTGCGTGCCGTGTTAGATGGATATTGTTGTTGGGGAATCTTCTCCATGAAACATTCTTATAATGTTCTATAAAAGCAATTAGAAGAACGCCCTCAAGCCAACATTTATAATATCTTTTAATATGGTATTATCAAGGCTTCTGAATGTTTTTGGGCATAATTTTTAATAATATTCCTGTAATGTGATAAGTAAAGGTAGAACATTTTAACTTTATGTTGAGGGAACACATTATTATAGTGCTTCTACAAGACATTTTTACGGTGATGACTGACGAAGGATGTTCTCAATGCAGTATTCAAAAAATGTTTTCGAGATGTTACTAAAAATGACAGAGCATTCTTTATAAGATGTTCTTGTACTGCGATATATTACCAAAAGTGGATCATTGTGGCTGAATTGTTTTATGAATGTTTTGGGGATGCTGGTGTAGACACACATTATAGAGCATTCTCTATAAAACATTCACACGGTTCCATAATAACAACAGAAGACCATTCTCAAACCTACATTAAAAAAAATGTTTTCAAAGTGTTCTTGAGGCCTCAGATGACAGAATGTTATTTATAAGATGTTCCTCTACTGCCGTGTACACAGTTGCCCATAAAGTTGGAATAATGTAGTTGTCAGACACATTCCTTTTAATTCTATTTATATACATCAGTATCACTTTTGACCAGGTTCAGTGATTACATACTGAGTCCATGGCTGTGTTGTCCTTTTCCTGCTTAAAATCTGTATGCAGTAAGGCCACGTTTTCAGAATTGGCTGCATAATTTTCAACCAAATTTGAGACAGAAGTTCCCTAGGCTATATGCCTCATCCAACGCAACTGGCAAGACACCAGAAAGTGCTTGCACTCTGACAGGATGGATACAAACTACACAACATTGCTGATTTCCTTGGAATATCACAGAGTGCAGTCTGTAACACCCTCAAAACGTCATCGAGAGGAGGGTCAGTTAAGGCCACAAAAATCTCCAAGACGACCACGACTAACTACCGAACAAGATAGTCGCAGAAATCGAAAAATGTCAGTGAGACGCGTTCGTTTGTGGAGAAAACACAGAAGTAAAAGATATTTTATTCCAACTTTATGGGCAACAGTGTATTAACAAAGATGGAACAATGTGGCTACAATGTTATGAGAATGTTTTGGGGATGTTGTTGAATTAAATCATAATGTAATCTACAAAATGTTCCCGCAATTGTCCACAATTTTATATGATAACAAAAGGAAGGACGTCCTCATTGCAACATTCAGTTGTGAGAACGCTATGGCACAATGGTCTAACAATGTTATCACCAAACAATTTTAGAACATCTTAAGTTTTCCTGCCTTTAAGAAGAACATAACTGAAAGACAACATCCCACTGAAAACATTATTAGAGCTTTAGAAAGTTCTCTGAACATGATGGTGATTGGGGTCAGTTTTATTTTTAAAAATTACAGTATATTTAAGGAGTGTTGTGCGTCCTTTCTTTAGGTGAATGCAGTGAACCAGGATGGACTTACTCCTCTGCATGTAGCAGGTCGTCAGGGTCATGTAGACACAGTGACTCACCTTCTTCAGGGTAAAGCTGACCCCAAAGTCAAAGACAGGCAGGGGAGGACAGCTCTGCACTGGGCTGCCTCTTCTCAAGAAGCAAGCCGAGTGGTGGACCTGCTGCTGTCAGCCAAAGTCAACCCAAACACCACTGACAACGAGAAGAAAACTGCTCTCCATGTGGCTGCTGTTGCGGGAATAGTAGATGCAGTCACCTCACTGTTGTCCCACAAAGCAAAGGGAGGAGCCAGAGACATGGACGGCTCCACACCTCTACATTATGCAGCAGCTGGTGGACACGCAGACGTGGTTTCAGCTCTTCTTCAGTCCCTCAACAACAAGGGGATTGAAGACAGGAATGCATGGAGGAAAACACCGCTTCATGCTGCAGCTGAGAAGGGCCACGGTAATGTGGTCGTGCTGCTCCTGGAGGCCGGAGCAAAGATCAACAGTACAGACCAGAATAAAGACACTCCTCTGCACTGTGCTGCTCGCGATGGACACCAGGAGGTGGTGAAGAGGCTTGTAGACTGGGGCCAAGGTGGAAACAGAGGACGGAAGAATCAGGTGAATCTCCAAGGTACAAATAAAATGGGCAAGACAGCGCTGCAGCTGGCAGAGGGTGAAAACACACCAGACCATGAGAACATCACAACCTTTCTCAAGAGAAAGATGTTTCTTATGAAGCAGAGAGAGAAAAGTTAAAAGATCAGTTGACTTATTTATGGTTTTATTTATGATCTTTTCATGTGTTCATGAACTCAAATCACAGAGGAAATCGCATCACAAGCCCTGCATCATTTTCCTTGAATGGTGCTGATGTTGATCACATGCTCTTTTTGCACCCTGAAAAATTAAATTAAACCCTGAAAAAAATTAATAGGTCATCAGATTAGACTGCTTAGACTAGAATATTCAGCTGGGTTCTTATGTTACATAAAGGACCAAGTATATAGTAAAGAATTTTCTTCCTTATGACCAAAACTGCCCATGCCACTGAAGAATAGAATCTCAGTTCTATACACGTATGATGACCATTTTTCATTAAAAAGAAATGATCTTAGTACAGTAATTTAAAGCCCAGTCAATCAGTCCATTAGTTGGTCCACCACTTTTGTCCAGATTTAAATATCTGAAGAATCTCTGGATGAAGAATGTGCAGATATTCATGATTCAAAGATAAGGAAGTTTGATGACTGAAGCACGCTATCAAATAGACCAATGGATGGCTCACAATAAAATAATGGGTTAATTAAGGGTTAGTTAAGTTTTATACATTTTTTAAAGGAATAGAACCCCAGTGCTGTACACACATGGAAAAAAAATATGATTTCAATTCAATTCAATTCAATTCAGTTTTATTTATATAGCGCATATTTACAACACAGGTCGTCACAAAGTGCTTAACATTGTAAGAAATAACAGGAAACAGAAAAACAGGAAACAGAAAAAGATTTTAGTTCATTAATTTTGTTAGTTGGTTTACCGCTTTTGTCCAGACTGAAATATCTCAAGAACTAATGGATTAAAGGGTTTACAACAACATTCAGAGATGAATTCAATTGACTTTGGTGATATCCTGATCCTATCCTATTTACAAAGTGCTATCAGTAGGTCAGATTTTCTGCTTGTCCTTTGCAGCTTCAACTGAATAGAAGCACACAAGCAAATCCACTATAGAACCCTTTAAAAAGAAATAATGGTCCCAATTAAGACTCAAATCCCACTAAAATGCTGTTGTGTGGACTAGAAACATGCAGTATATGCAAGAAGAGTCTTGCAACTAAAGGTATTTTGCATGGAAATTGTTAAAAATTACAGCCAGCCGATGCATAAACTGGTGGACAATTGTGCAAAACACCTACAAAAGGTCTGTTTTGCTCCTGAGGCCTGGGTGTATGTTTCCACAGTACCTCTCTTGATAAGATCAGAAAGCTTGTGGTGTCATTACCACATACCACCTCCTTTACTTGTAGGCACAGTATCAGATGTTTACATCTCCAAACATGTCATAAAGCTAAAAGCTTCTTCATAGTTGTGATGTTCAGTGCGATAATGATGTCGTAATAAAGTGTATTGACCTACTTTCCTTCAACTTGTTGCATGTTCTGCTTTAATTCGTGCTGCTCCATGGTCTTTTCCTGTTTGTTAGGATGAAAACATACATGCATAACTCTTTTTTAAAAGATCTGCAGAGGTGTAAGATGCATTGGAAGATTACTGAATGATAAAGATGCTTGTCTGATCTTCTTGTCTTTTGTTTTTTCCTGTGTGATTGTTGAAAAAAAGGACCAAAATGACACTGCAACTGACACCAAAACCGCTGGAGTGAAGGTGGGATTTTTTTGGGTGGTGTTTATTCACATCTGTAACATTTGCAGTTATTTGTAACCCGCAGCTCCCCACACATTACTTTTCCATTGCTGTTAAATGAATCAATACTTGGAAAATGCCATGTTACAGCAATGGATTAATTCATTTTCACTTTAACAGTGATCGAAATACCAGTGAAAGTATGCAACACATTTTCCTGTTATGCACAAAATAAATCCAACATGAACACATAACCACAACTTTAATAACACATGTTTACTGTATTCACTGTCAAATTACTCACTTCACTGGTCAGTTATAAATTATTTCATAGTATTAGATTACAGATTTTTTTTTACATGTATTTTTTTAAAAAAGAAGAAATGTACCAAATTGTAATTAAAGTTTATGGCTTTAGATTAACAATAATATTAGTGTATTCATGTGGAGGGAATTGCACCTTGGAAAAGGATTGCAAAAAGCCTTTTTAAAGGTGCAGTAGAGAGATTTTTTTCATAATCAGATGAAAAGAATTAGAGATGCACTGATCCGACCTTATCCAATACCTCATCTGGAGGCATTTTACAAAACTGAGTGGTGTATAATCTATATTCTTAACTGATATGAGTTCATTTTCTAACTTTTGTGCAAGGCAGTGGGGACTTAATCGGTGGGCCGCAGTGTCTGAATGAATGTGATGGACTTGTAACACACCCACAGGGTCTTGCACAAGGGGCCTACAGATTCTAGATTTGACCAATCAGCATAAGCAAAGGGCAAACGACCAAACCACAGCAAAAAATGTAAAACGTCTTCTATTTTACATAAATATGCTAAAATCAAGGGATGATATCTGGGCTCATAGCAATGCTCAAGTACCTCAGTAAACAGAAACAGGAGGGGGAAACTGTCAATTTCTTACTTGTGAAAAAGGTAGGAGGAGAATAGTTTGAAGCCCAAAGTGATCAACACTGTAGGTTGCTTACTTCTTAACCGTTTCTGACAAGTTTTACTTGGGTAGTGGGTAGTGTTCGCTGAGTCATTACTGTGTCTGGCAACACACTTCAACCCAACTCTGCTTTAGGACCACAGTGCCCAGAGTTAACCCCAACTCACACAGAGAAACACAGAAGAATAGGAGTCAGCAGTGTTTGCTGCATGTGGCATGAATGGACCACAGGGTCAACCAGACACAGAAAAACACTTTAAATGTGTGTCAATTGGTGTGAACGATGTGACGATGACCCAGGTCCACCCTGTTACAAAACACTTGTTGCATCAGATTGTCGAAGTTTTTATTTTATGGAAAAGAAAAGTAATTTTTAAAAAATAGATCCTGCTCTTTGACAATGAGCAATGTGAACTTGACTAATCACCTTTTAAGTGCACTGAACAAAAACATAAATGCACGATTCATTGTTTTTAACATAGGAGAACATGTATTTGTTGTTTCAGCACATAGCATTTCTAGAAACAGAATGGACAGAATGGATGCATGAAATAACCAAATTGACTAATTGAGAGTGAAGTCATAGACTAGAAATCAGAAGTTACACATCTGCAATGCATAGAGTTAATAAGGTTGTTGATGCTGCTTGTGGATTGTTGTTTCACTGTTCCTGAAGAACTTGGAGAAGTTGGTCGTCATTTTGGAGGCCAGAATCAAATTGTCAGACACTATTGAAAACTATTTCTTAGATGATAAATGGTGGAGCTGTAGACATTCAATTGTCTGACTACAGCTTTATATGACATGCAGCATCCAGCGAGCCAACAGCCCACCCTTGTCTTTCTTTTGCCATCTGTGATATCATGTCATTTGAATAAAGCTGCATTTTAAGGTGGACCTTTATAGTCACTGATGAAACAAGCATCTGTGGGCTCCTCACATATCTAATTATTGTCCTTCAAACCACACTTGATCTGGGTGTGGATTAACTTGATAGTTAAGAATTAACCACCATTTGAACAGCTCAAAAAAATTGGCACAATTGGCTTTTCTAACCATAACAATGAAAATGACATTTTTACTTTATCTCTACGTCAGAAAAAAATTACTTTTTTTTTTGTTAATTTAAAATTTTGTTCAGTGTGAAAGTTTAATTTATTTCATTTGGATAAATGCTTCATGTTACACATACAAATTGTCAGAGTAGGAAATCTGACATCATCCACACTCACACTGAGTACAGGTGCACCTCAGGGCTGCATCCTCAGCCCAGCTCTCTTCACCGTTTTTACACACAACTGTACCCCCATCCACCCCTCCAACACGATTGTGAAGTTTGCTGATGACACCACCATAGTGGGATTAATATCTGACAACAATGAGACCCACTATAGGGAGGAAGTCCAGCACCTGGTCAGCTGGTGCTTCAAAAGTGACCTGGTGCTGAATACCACCAAGACAAAAGAGATCACTGTGGACTTCAGGAGAACCAGAAAAGTGACAACCCCCCCCAACCTCTTTGCATAAATGGAGAGGAGGTGGAGAGGGTCAGCAACATCAAGTTCCTTGGTCTCCACATCACCAGTGATCTCACATGGACTGTCAACACCTCCCACCTGGTGAAGAAGGCAGAGACTTTTCTTTCTGCGGAGGCTGAGAAAGGCCAAACTCCCCTCACAGCTTCTCATCAACTTCTACAGGAGTACCATTGAGAGCATTCTGTGCTACTGCAGCACGCTCTGGTTTTCCAGCTGCACTGCTGAAAACAGAAGGGACTTGGCCCGTGTCGTAAAGACTGCACAGTGGATTGTGGGTGCACAGCTTCCCAGCCTGGACTCTGTCTACGCTAGCCGGCTGAGGAAAAAGGCCAGCAGCATTGCCAGAGACCCCACCCATCCAGGACAGACTGTTTGTCCCCCTTCCATCAGGGAAAAGATTCAGGACATTAAAATCAAGAACAAGCAGACTGCGAAACAACTTCTTCCCCAGAGCTGTTGCGGCCATCACACCCCCCACCATCCACACATCCCCAGCTTGATAGGACACTTCAGCTGAACATGCACGCCACCCCACCCACCACCACCCCACCACCTCCACCTCCAGGCTCATCTGTGCAATAAGAACTTTACTTGAATACTGGACTCCCACTATTTGCACTATTTTATATGATCAGTCCTGCAACACTTGAACACTTTGTTATATGTATATAATACTTTGTTTGAATTCTTTTATTTTTAAGAGTATTTTTATTTATCTTTTTATCTATTTTCATTCTTATTTGCATAGCTGCTAATTGTCGTGTTCTTCCATACAAATTTCGTTGTACTTCTGCACAATGACAAAAAAGTCTCTTTATCTTATCTTTATAAGATAGAAGCAGAAGCAGTACCTCTGCTTCTGTTGTACAAACAGAAGCAGAGGTACTGCTCTCGCGATACATTACGAGATCACAACTGTGCGTCACGTGATATTGTTTTGGCTTCGTCCATTGATCTGCAGACTGGATGGAGTTGAAATGGCAAGAAATGAGGAGAAGCAACAGGGGAGACTGAACAGACTGTGGCTTCAGAAAGAGAGGGAGGGTAAGCAGCTAATATCCGTAAAACAAACTTAAATTAAAATTTGCCTGATAAAAAATTACCAAAAGGCTACTTTACGGACAGTTAGCTTAAACCGTTAGCTGCAGCACTTACAGCTGAGGTTCTTCCTGTATGACCAAATGTTTTCCAAATGTCATTATCATTCACCTTGTGAAATGTGAAATTAAAATCTCATCGTTTACACCCTGTGCACTATTGGAATAATTTCTCTCCTCTGAACACTGAGCTACTGGAATCAGTTAAGCTAACGTTTCGTTTTATTATATCCTTTACAGAAGGACGCCTCAAGGATGTTCGTGAGCGTCGACCCAAACTGGTAATAAAGAAGTAGGCGATATCATCAAATTCTCAATACATCACAGCAGTTTACTTGCTTATTTCAGTGAAAACCTTTGTTCCACAGTCTACCCTTAATTCAGCCTCCTCTGTGAAGAAGTGGATCCCCAGCATCAAGAATGAAATAGAGTATTATCTACAGGTAAATGACTTGTCTTTAATGTGAAAAATAGATTCTACTCTGTTTTACACATCATCTTGCTCTGTATTTTATTTTAATTTCCATAATAAAAACAAAGCAGTAAAAACATAGGAACAAAAGTGTGCAGGTTGGAAATCAAATCAAATCAAATTAACTTTATTCATCTGTTAGGAACTTCATTTTCAGAAAAAGTACCAGTGCAGAAACAATAAAACATAGCACATGTCCATTCACAAATTACAATTCTGAAGTTCATGAGTTCCGCAATGAATAGATTAAAAACAATAGGCCAATAGTAATAGTCCTAATAGTCCTCAGCTACAGTTTTGTGTATTAATCAGCCATTTAACGAGCGGATGGAGGTGGGAAGGAAGCTGGAGGTTGCCCTCTTTGTCCTCAGTGGGAGCGACCTGTACCTTCGCCCTGAAGGTAGCAAAGTGTAGTGAGGGTGCAGGGTGTGTGAGGGGTCAGTGGAGATCTGGATGCCTTTCCTCAGGAATCTGGTGTTGCAGATGGTAGTGAGTGACTGCTGTTCCTGACCAATGATTTTGCTGCTGATTTTGATAATTTTATTAAGAGTGCTGCAGTGAGTGTGAGTGAACCAAACCAGGTGGTGATGTTGAATGTGAGGATGGATTCAATAAAACATTTAGAAAAAACGGCGAGAATGGATTGGTGAACCTAAAGTTTACGGAGCATACAGAGAAAAAAGAAGCGCTGTTGGCATTTTGAAAAAATGTGTTCAGCATTCAGTTGAAATGTAAGTTTATGGAACCGAGATATTTATATGAGGGGACCTTTTATTATTTCATTGTTGACTGTCTATGAAGGTGTGGTGGAGTGGCCATGGTGGAAGTAAAAGACCATTTCTTTGGTCTTGGATACATTTAAATCTAGACAGTTGTCCCTGCACCACAGTGAAAATTAGTCCAGCTCTATTTGCAGTAGTCCAGCTCTCACTGCAGTAAGGATTATAATCAAATATGAATGTCATGAATCCCCCAGAATTAGCAAGTGAATAACTATAGGATTACAAACCAAGAAAAAAGTAAACAACAGATACATAAAATAATGTAAAGAGGGTTTATATGCTTTACCGTATAATCGCGGATGCAAATGGGAATTTTCTTAATTTCTGTCTTATCATGTTTTGTTTTATCTCAGTTTATCTTATCCTATATGTGAATGTGTTGATACAAATGTGTATGCTTCTGAAGCAAGTGTGTGTGCAGACATACTAAAACAAACTTGTGGTTTTTCTACCCCTTATGAAAGAGAGTGTAAGAAGGGTCAGTTATAGTCAGATATGATTATTTGTGATTATTGAATTTGATTCTTCAGACACCTCCTTAGCCTGAATTTACGGTTTCGAACAGCTCAGGAAATGCTATTTGAGTAACTGTTCTATGCCTGATTGCCCCTATATCTAATAGAGAATTTACAGATCTCAGTACAGAACATTAGAAGGTGTAACTGTCTGGAATGTCTTCTATTATAGCTGTGTACATGACCGTTAGCCTGGAGAAATGCTTAGCTAGTGTTTGCTAATAACTACACTCTCTGCTTGTTTTTTATCTTTTCCACAGCAATCCCAGCTTTCTCATTATCCCGAGAGGAAGATTGCAGAGTTCCAGCTGCACATTGAGGCTTTAGAAAAAGAATACAAAAGCTTCATCTCCAAACTACGAGTTCTCGACCCCTCATGTAAACATAAACCGTGGACTCCTCGAGCATATCTCAAAAGGAGAGCGGACGCCCAAGACTGTTCAAGCAACGGTTAGTGGTTAAGTTATGACTAATCTTCTACATACACTGAAAGCAGATGTATATTTTTAAAAACTTTCTTGTTTTTACTAGACTGTGAGCCAAAATATAGATGAAGATTGTGTTTCAGGATAGAAAACAGCTGACATAAATATATCTCAATGTTCAAGAAAAGAAACCCACACACATCAAGGGCCGGTACTCTTTTGATTGTCAGAAGGAAGAAAAATAAGTTTGATTTTATTCCAAAATCCAGAGTTTGCTTTGTCAAACTGTAGCACATCCATCCATCCATTATCTATACACCGCTTATTCCTCACTAGGGTCGCGGGGGGGCTGGAGCCTATCCCAGCCGACTCGGGCGAAGGCAGGGGACACCCTGAACAGGTCGCCAGCCTATCACAGGGCTACATATAGAGACAAACAATCACACTCTCATTCACACCTACGGACAATTTAGAATAATCAATTAACCTCAGCATGTTTTTGGACTGTGGGAGGAAGCCGGAGTACCCGGTGAGAACCCACACATGCACAGGGAGAACATGCAAACTCCACACAGAAAGATCCCGGGCGTCCTAACCGGGATGCGAACCAGGGATCTTCTAGCTGTGAGGCAACGCTGCTAACCATCGCGCTACCGTGCAGCCCACTGTAGCACATATGTAGCTTAAATATAGTAAGCTTAAAAATTCAATTGACTGATGTCAAACACTTGTGAATAAATTAAGTAGTATGTGGTTTTGGTTTATCCGACATACTTGTCCATATACAAATTGACTAAAACTAAAAGGTGACTATAACTCAAAATTTTGAATGCTGCTAACTTGGGATATTTGCCCTTTTCGTAAGTCAATTAGCTTACATTATTGGTAATATCGTTAATATTTTGTGCATTTACATTATGGAAATTTAGTACACTTAAAAACTTCTCTGTACAATATCTTTTTTCTAATCATACAAGAATGTGTGCAATCTCAGTATTTACCTACATATAGAATAATCCTTTGCAGTATTGTTACTTTCAACACTCAGTGGAATCTGTATAATATCTGAATTTGTACATATGGAAGAATCTGTACAATATCAACAGTATATTTCTTGTTTATTTGTACTTTCTTCTACGGAAGTTCCTATATTTCTGCACTACCGCCTTTGCTGCTGTAACACTGCAAATTCCGTGGGATTAAAAAAGACTTCTATTCTTTCATGTGATCTTACCTTATTGTACTTGGATGATATTCCTTTAAAACACCAGGAGCTGATGCTGTATTTATCAACCCTGTGTGTGTGATTACTCTCGTTTACAGTTAAAAACCCTCGGCACAGTGAGTCACATGATGGTAGCAGCCATTGGAGTGGAGGTGAGACTGACTTAACCAGCAGTGGGGCAGGAAGTTTCAAATCCTCAGACACCAAAGGACCTCTCAGCTTTTCAGAGATCAGATTTCAAACCTTTGTCTCCACCAAACCGGACACTTCTGAGCCTCTCTCTGCAGTCCAGGACCAGCCCCTCACCTTCGACCGGACGCGGCTGGCGGTCGCTGCTGCTGCATTCAGGGGACCTTCAGCTCAGATCAGTTCCTCTCAAACACAAAGCCTTGCCAGGCTTCTGCAGTCTGGCCTGCCAAATTTGAACAATTCTCCATCGACACAAACATTTTCAGCCCAGAGTCGAGACACAGAGAACAATGACAAAGCAACAAAGCGTTCTGTTGCTGTCCAAGACGATAAGTCGGACTGTGATGCAGCAGAGAGGATACCTGGGAAAATATCCAACACTGAGGCAACAGAGGAGAGGACTGGTCATCTCCTGGGATTAGACTGTTACTCTTCTTCTGATGAGGACTGTGACACATAATGTCATATAATGCTCCCCAGTTTCTACATTCTACACCTATAGCTCTGCTCAAATATTGTAAAACTACAATGGCAGGCTGTAATATTGCAGTAATTCAGCTGTACATATTCAGAGCAGAAACAGTTTTTGAGGAAGAATATTGATAGTGAAAGCCCCAAGCTACAAATTGAAAGTTTTATTACATCTAAAACTCTGGAAGTCTGAATTTATGTTTTTGAGACTGTCATCAGTACACATGGCATTGACTGGTTATTTTGCTCAGGATGTGTCTTGTATAAATACACCATATGGGCATGTTAACAAGGTAAGAAGAAAGTAGATTTTTACCAGAAGGGGTCATTGATAACATTATTTTATAATAAAAAATGAAAATTGCATAGCAGAATAGTCTTTTTCAGCATTTTACAATCACCAGCTCCTCCTCAGAAACATAGACCTGCATTCTCTCCAGTGTCAGATTTTGGTAAAATTAAAAATCAAGACCTCTGTGATGCCTGTTACACATTTATACAGAGAAAAGCCATTTTAATGCTGAATTAGAGCCCAACTCACAAAACCTGCTACCTAAGAAAAACCTTGTGTTTCCATAAGTAATGTCATCCATTTCAGTTGTAGAAAATCATTGTCATTTTCAGGCACTTGCGCAATCAGTCATCATGACCACAGCTACCTCCATTGTGCAATAGAAAGGAGCAAGTCTGTGAGAAACTGACAGTAATTGGTGGAGATGTCTGCAGATTTCGTGATTCATTTTACTCTCCTTATCTGGTAGTATTAACTGGAGCAGCAGCGAGCACGGCCTGGTTAGACCCCAAAACCCCTCCCTCCCACCTAACCCACTCTGTGCCGCTACTGCTGCTGCTGTGAGGACCGCTTTCAGCGTGATGCTTCTGGGAAACAGACACATCAGCTTGTAGAGTGCAGCCTGTGCAGTTTATGGTTAAGTCTGACGTAGTTGCCCTTTTAGTTGGAGCTCTGTATGCTCACGACAAGGTGGGTTTCCATTTTTGTCTCTGCTTGAACCTGGAGAAATGAAACTTCTTCAGAGCTGATACCTGAGAATTTCCTTTGGAGTTACTGAAATGCACACACAGCACTTTACACAATGTGCAAGGTTGGCTTAACTTCACAGCTGTAAATCATATTGAAAGCAAAGTTTCGGTGGAGGTCTGGGTGACACGACACTGTTGCAGCCCCCTCCACCGCAATACTGGCTCTTTCTGTGAAGCTGGAAAGACGCCCCTCATCAAAAACCACCAAAAGCTCATCAAAGAAGGACCACTAATAATTGCAAATTGATTTTCTTGATTAAACAACAGATAAAAGCGGATGCCAGTCTGGAAACCGTTGCACCCACAGCGACATAGAAAGCACTCCGTGTGTTAGGAACCAAACCCGAACGAAGACCACACTGCTATTAACTAGTCACTAGTGAGTGGGTAGAGAAGCAGTGTCAGCTTTCCTGTAAGCTCATCTCTGAGGTATTGGTTAGGGTTAATCTTACCTCTGTAAAGTATCGCTGCGTCTCTCACTGACAATTTCTCACAAGCAAACGGCACGAAAGCCAGAGCACAGGCATATGTTCTTTTCATGTGGCAGCAGAATCTTCCCACCAAGAGTACTCTGTCTACGACTGAAACTGCTGTATCACTGTTTACCAACACGTTTTTAAAGCACAAGAAAAATAGAGTTTATTAATAATGTATTATTAAATGGTTTGAATTTTAAATCGAAATTTTCAGATTCAATGTAAAATCCTTTAATAGTCCAGATTCAAAGAGGCTCCTGAGAGGCCAGTACAGAGAAACAAGCAAATGTTGAAAAGCATGCAATCTGGGTACCAATGTCGGGCAGGTGACTGTGTTTGTGGTTGCTCAGTCTTTCCCTTCATGGAATTTATGCAAAGGTCTCTTTCTGGTGATGAGCTAAAGGTGGTTTGTGAAGTAGAGGTCAGCTGAAACCTCAAGCTTCCTTTCTGATGCCTCTTAGCGACACTTCTCTGCATGCACAAAGCAAAACGCAAAGTTAAACGAAGAACTGTGAGAAAAACCTAATTAGTTTGTAAAGAAATGCAGTGCAGCAAAGCAACCCTGTAGGAGATAAAGGGGTTGGCTTGTATAAGTTTATGCTAAGTAATATGCAGTCTCCTGCGCAGGCGTGGGAGGGACCCGTGGGTGGTGAGTGACAGCTGAAGTTTGGCCCTCTAAAGACAGACAGACGAGTTCAGATAAAAGTAGACACCTCCTTTCATGCAGACCTGATAGATGCACACGCAGCTTGTCTCACTGTAGGTCGGACCTGCACCATGAGCTATGACCAGAACTACCCTTTCCCCCAGCTAGGTCCACCATTCTTTGTGGACCAAAGTGGAGGTCCTCAGCGCTCTGCTCAGCCTCCAGCTCTCATCCCCTGCTGGTCCTTCCCTCCCGCCCAGCAGAGGGCGAGGAGCCGTGGGAAGAGTGAGGGATGCATGGGAATCCGCCCCAGCGTGGCCTTGATCGTGCTGCTGCTGTTCCTGCTGGTGTTTGCAGCCCTCGGGTTTGAAGCCCTCCAGATTTCAAACCTACAGAAGAAACTGACACAGGTAAGGAGTGACATGGCAGAAGAAGGAGGAATTTGGGGAGCTTTTGCTGATTAATAGGCTATTAATTACTGCAGCAGTGTGTGGAAATATGTAGATTTGAAGCTGGAAAAGCAGTGGTGAAAATCTGGCAGAACTGTGTACTAAATTAAAAAATAAGAACCAAGTGAAGTAATAATTGTGTGGTGGTTGCAAAGAAATTATGCTGAACATGTTTTTTATACAGCTATTGCTTTTTAGATCTACATCCATCTGTAAGCTACAGCACAATGGTACAATGTAAATATGTAGATAAGGAATAGATGTATGACTGCAACTCTTGCACACTTGACACTGCACTTCAGTTTCTCTTTACTTGTTATTCCTATGTTTAAGGAACCTCGTTATTGCACAGCCTTGTGGAACTTTTCATTTCACTGCTCAAACTGTGTATATGTATAAAACTTGACATGTCTTGAGCTGCTTTAATGGAAGAAAAAGCAAAAATTAAAAAGGTGTGACTCCTGCCACCTTCGCAACAGAGAGGGGGCGACAGGTGTAAGGTGGGAGAGTGGAAAGTTTAGAGCTACAAAAGAATGTTTAATAATTAATTCACCAGTTGGTTTGGAATCATTCGAAGAGTTGATTTACCTCAGCTCTCCTCTGACATTTAGAAAACGCAACCCAAGGCCTGTAAGTGTTCCGTCTGTGGTCACGGGTCCAGTGAGACAGGAAATCCTCTCTGACTCGTGCTCTGAGAAAGCTGTCAGAAGAAAGCACAGAGCATCGGTATCCGTGTGATGTGGTATTAAAATTGGTCTGTTTCATTTTGCTGAAGGTCAAACCTGAGCCGGAAGTTGCTGCACCTCAGAAGCAAATTGGTAGGTCTTCATCGTTAAACATCTCTTATCATAAGCAAAGTATTCCCACCAACAAATGTGAAAATGTTCCCAGGAAAGGAAAAGATGAGATAATGTGACTAATCTGAGGTTTGTTTCAGGTCTCTATGAACCACAGTTCAGTGTAGAAGACAAGAAAGACAGACCTGCAGCACACGTGATAGGTAACATTTTTATTCATTTTCATATTTGAGACTTTCTACTCCTCTCATTTGGTAACATCGTGTCTTTCCTCAAACAGGACGGATTGAAAAGGCGTTTATCTCTAAGACTTTGCGATGGGAGCCAAAGACAGGTCAGGCGTTCACCTCAGGAGGAATCGCGTACCGGATTGAAGACGGTGCTCTGCAGGTCAACGAGTCGGGACTCTACCACATTTACTCACGAGTGGAGCTGATCTTCAGCTCCTGCTCCCCCACTTCCTCGTTCGACCACTCCGTGTTTGTGAGGAGATCAGGACATTCCTCCCCTCTGACCCTGATGGAGGCCCACAGGGCGGGTTTCTGCTCGGGCCGGTCGGCCTATGCCTGGACCACTGAGAGCTTCCTTGGCTCTGCTCAGCAGCTGAAGAAGTACGACAGGGTTTTTGTGAATGTATCACACCCTACTTATCTTAGTCATTCACATCATGGTAACTTCTTTGGTCTCTACAAGATCTGAAGATGTTTGGGTGTCAGGTTCTGCATCTTGGTGGAGTAATTTTACTCCAGTATCAGTCTCAGGCAGGAGTGAAACTTACTCATCACTTTACCCAAATGATGCACTGAATGTGTTCTCTATAATACATATATATAATACCTGCACTGGATAGTATAATATGACAACTTCTGTGAGGGAAATATTGCACATTTTGTAGATTGTCGGCTTAAAAAATTGAGAATTGAAAGTACACATAAGGGTAGTGAAGCATTTAACACATGCAGAACCAAATTTTGTGCCTTTTCTTGATGAGGAGGAAGTCACTTAACACTAAGGTGCTGATTTAGTTGTAGCGTTTTTTAAAATATTTATTTTAGTATGCATCTGACCGTTGCGATGTCTAAATGTATGCTTATAAAGGATAAACTGTTATATTCTGGCTGTCTTTAAGAGATAATTTAAGTGACTTTTTACATGTGTTGGATTGAAAAAAGGGCTTTGTAAATAAATGAAGTGTTTCTAATTGAAATCTGAAAGTGTTTCATGTTTGAGTCTGTGTTGTGAGGAACGCCCACCTGAGTTTTAATCACTGGAAAGTATTAAAATGAAGACACTGACTCAGATTTGCTCCTGATAATCAGCTTCATTTCCATATATTCCATTGAAGTGAGATCGGTGGACTGAAACCGAAGCAGGCTGGCGTTTTGGAAATCTCAAAACAACCATCTAAACTGTGGATAAAAGTTACTTTTCCTGGTGCGTCAGAAATGATTGAGAGAGACCACGGGTTTGCGAGCAGACTTGCATTTTTGCAGCACTTTTTTTTTCAGTTAGCGCCTTCCTTGCACTGCTCTTTCTCAGTACACCACAAACACATATGACTGTGGATGATGAGAAGATGGTGTGCAGGCTGGGCACAGACGAGGGGACCAAAGCCGTGGCAGGTTTGACGTGTGTTTCCTTCCTGTGTGAACAGGAGGGTCTTGCTTGTCTACAGGCGGATTTTTGTGAAAGAGTTTGTGCTTCTTTTAATCCATGTGGTAAACTTCTGAACTCCTGTATAGATTTATTGCTGAGCCTGGCAACGGGAGCTGAATAATGCTTTAAAATAATAATTTTTCAACCATGCTGGACTGGGCCACGAATTCCTGCAACAGATCAGTGAAAACAAACAAAAAAAAACAACTCGTGGGCAGTTTATACATAAAGAATTCATTAAGGATGTGTAGAGTTGAACTTTTGATGCATCTTCATTCAATTGTTGTTCTGTTTCTTCAGTGCTGCAGTGGACTATCTGTGTAGAGCATGAAGGAAATAAATTAAGCGCCTGTCTTCCGTTCTAGGCTTCACACTAATATGCATGTTAAGTAACCACACATCTGACGGGGTTCATGTTTTACTCAGCAACGTAAAAGTTGCCCAGGTCTGCCATCAATACACTTGAGGTTGCATCTTGTTCCAGTAGTCACTATATACTCATCACAATACCTGCTCAAAGTCGTACTCGCCCTATAAATTCTGTTTTGACTGCAAGACCTCTACAGGAACTAAAGGGGGCTTTGAAAAATGTGTTCTGGACACAAACTTTTCTGGAACTGGGCAGCATCTCCATTTGTGTGCATTCATTTCAGCTCATTGTTTAGCTCTTATTCCTTCCCCTCCATTTTCAAACAGTAATGTATCTTCTGAGCTTCATACATCCGCCCATTAGCTAGATCTACTTTATCACCTCCCACAGGTGTCTTTCCCAGTTGATACTGAGCGAGAGGCAGACCGCCATGCCATGCCCACACTCACACCTACAGGCATTTAGAATCCCCAGCTAACCGTTTAGGAGGAAGCCGGAGCTCCCATGCAAGCCGAGGAAGAACATACGAACTCCGCACAGAAAAGGCCGACAGCAGGTTTACACTCAGATGCTTCTTCCTGTGAGGCAACATGTGTTAAACCACTGCCCCACCTGGCTTTTTACAGTAAATCTAATTTTTTTACATTAAAAACTGAAATAGAGCTGTTGAGTAAGACCCAGTAGGTCACAGGTTGGCCACAACTGGAGGGTTTTTATGTGTCAGCAACTGCATCTGCTATACAGTAATCCCTCGCCATGTTGCAGTTCACTTTTTGCAGTCTCACTGTATCGCGGATTTTTACATTGTGTCTAAAAAACATATCGTACAACAGATGAGCAGATACACGTATGGAAAAAGCAGCTACGGCTGCTTTGGCTTGCGCTAGTCAGTCGCTGATTGATTGGCGGTGATTGAAGCCAGCGTTTATAAGAGTGTGGGAAAGGTTAATAACAGTGTGGGGAGGGTTTATAAAGCCTTAAAATATATATAAATAATAAAATAAATATAAGGTTGCTACTTAGCAGATTTGGTCTATTGCAGGGGTTTTTTTTTGGAACCAACCCCTGCCATAGACGAGGGATTACTGTATAGAGTGAATTCAAGGTCAAACCAGGTCAAACCCGAGGTGGCTTTGGTCTGACCCTGAATTTGCTCAATATAGCAGGTGCAGGTGCTAAGGCCACACCTCAAGTTTGTGTTGGCTAAGTGTTTGTTAGAATAGGGTTTAGGAACAGGATGTCACCTAAACCTCATGTAAAATTGGCTTTTATGTCTGATAGAATATGCTGAAGAAATGATCAGATGTACCGAATGTAAGATGAGAACTCTGTCTGTGTTCCTGACTGTACAACAGATAGATCTATGATGTCACCAAGCTTGCAGAGGTACAGATGATCCTGAAAAGCATCCACTGGCAGAAATGAAATTGATCCCAACCTCCTCACAAGATTTTCTCAGTTCTGTAATGTTGTTGTGACAAATCTGCTGTCATTTCTCTCTAACCCCAACCAGTCGAGGCAGACATCTGCCCTCCCTGACCCTTGGAGGTTTCCTTTCATTAAATGGGATTTTTTTCTTCCCACTGTCACCTAAGAGCTTGTTCAAAGAAGAATCTTTGGATTTGCTCGGTTTGTCTCTATAATATAATATTGCAAGGTCTTCACCTTACTATGTGAAATTCCTTGAGATCACTTATGTTGTGCTTTACAACTGCACTATATAAATGTACCTGAATTGACCTGAAAGACTGAAAAAGCTAACATGACAACATAAAGACAGGATTTAGTGTTTACGAAAATGCAAGCTTTAAAGAGTCTCTTAATGGTCAAGCCTGGACAGCACTGTCTTAATGTTGGGGATGAATTGATGCACAGAATAATTTGTCATTAAATTAGGACAGGGGAAACACATATAGCAACCTAGAACAGTTTCTCAGTACATCTGTCATAGTTTCAGTTAAAGCCCTTCAATACAGGCTTCAAAACTTAAATATTTCTCCAGTATGTTAAATATTCATGAAGAAGTGCATCATGTTGCTTGTCTGATTTCCATTGGAGGAGTTGATGGAGGAGGTGTAAGTCAGCAGACGTTCACCCAGAAGACTTGAGTTCAGTTCGAGTCTCTGGGGATTCCTATTCGGGGGCGGTGGTGGTTTGATAGTTAAGGATCTTTGTTACTCATCTAAAGGGCGGAGTCCCAGCAACACCAAGCTGCAGTTTGGCCCCTGAACAAGGCCCTAAACCCTATCTGCTCCTCTGGTACCTTATCATGGCTGATCCCAACCTCCTAACAAGATTTTCTCAGTTCTGTAATGTAGTTGTGACAATACTTTTCTCTCTAACCCTAACTGGTTGAGGCAGACATCTGCCCTCCCTGACCCTCGGAGGTTTCCTTTCATTAAATGGGATTTTTTTCTTCCCACTGTCACCTAAGAGCTTGTTCAAAGAAGAATCTTTGGATTTGCTTGGTTTCTCTCTATAATATAATATTGTAAGGTCTTCACCTTACTTTGTGAAATTCCTTGAGATCACTTATGTTGTGCTTTACAACTGCACTATATAAAGGTACATGAATTGAACTGAATGAAAGATGTAAACAAATAAAAACATCTTTAGGTATTTTTTGATAACATTCAAAAAGCCAAACCACCAAGTGTCATCACAACTGACCTTCACCAACTTGAAAGCAGTAAGAAGACAATACCACACAGACAAAACAAACGCGGCTAAGAAAGTTGGCTGTGGAAAACCCTCACTGTCCTACACAGAGCTCTCAGCTGATTTTTTTTCCACTCTCTTGAGATAAACTTGATTACAGTGAGTCATTTTCACTCAACATCAGTGTCAACCTGCTCTTATGGCTGAATGAGATCAAATCCCTGCAGCCAAGTTCCAACATCTTGTTTAAAGTCTTTAGACAAGTGAAAGTTTTCCTAAAAGCAGAAAACCAATTCCTGTAGTTTAGGAGTGAGATGTTCCAAGTCAAAGTCATCTTTATTGTCAATTCTGCCACATGTACAGGACATAGATGGGATTGAAATGCAGTTTCTCTTAGACCCTTGAGACCAGCTCAGGTTTGACCCTGGCTTTTTTGTCCAATAGAAAATGCTAAAGAGATGATCAGATGTACTGAATGTATGATCTGTGTTCCTGACTGTACAACAGATAGATCTAATGTCACCAAGCTTGTAGAGGTGCAGATGAGCCTGGAAAACATCCACCAGTAGAAATGAAATGATTCTGAAAGTTGGTAGAAGAAAGGTAAAGGAGGATTTGCTCCATAAAAGCTGCTGCATCAGAATCCCAATTTCAGGGTGGCTCATTTCTGTTGCTGTCTGGTTGCAAAACAATGAAGTTTTTCGCAACAGACTTTGTCATCTTTAGGGATCTTTATTAACTGGACTCTCTGATTTCTTCAAGTCTGCTCTTCTTCTTAAAAATGGGGTGTTTATAATTTGTTTGTTCGCCACATTTCAGAGGTCATGCATCATTTGTGTGAATTTGATGATGACAGCTGGCTCACTGGTCGCTGTGTTGCCCAACTCTTCCTAATGTAAGAGTGTATAGGGCAAGACTGAAAAAGCTAACATGACAACATAAAGACAGGATTTAGTGCTTACTAAAATGCAAGCTTTAAAGAGTCTCTTAATGGTCAAGCCTGGACAGCACTGTCTTAATGTTGGGGATGAATTGATGCACAGAATAATTTGTCATTTAATTTTGACAGGGGAAACACATATAGCAACCTAGAACATTTCTTAGTACATCTGTCATAGTTTCAGCTAAAGCCCTTCAATGCAGGCTTCAAAACTTAAATATTTCTCCACTATGTTAAATATTCATGAAGAAGTGCATCATGTTGCTTGTCTGATTTCCATTGGAGGAGTTGATGGAGGAGGTGTAAGTCAGCACACGTTCACCCAGAAGACTTGAGTTCAGTTCAAGTCTCTGGGGATTCCTATTCGGGGGCGGTGGTGGTTTGATAGTTAAGGATCTTTGTTACTCATCTAAAGGGCGGGGTTAAAGTCCTAGCAACACCAAGCTGCACAGTTTGGCCCCTGAACAAGGCCCTAAACCCTATCTGCTCCTCTGGTACCTTATCATGGCTGATCCCAACCTCCTAACAAGATTTTCTCAGTTCTGTAATGTAGTTGTGACAATACTTTTCTCTCTAACCCTAACTGGTTGAGGTAGACATCTGCCCTCCCTGACCCTCGGAGGTTTCCTTTCATTAAATGGGATTTTTTTCTTCCCACTGTCACCTAAGAGCTTGTTCAAAGAAGAATCTTTGGATTTGCTCGGTTTCTCTCTATAATATAATATTCTAAGGTCTTCACCTTACTTTGTGAAATTCCTTGAGATCACTTATGTTGTGCTTTACAACTGCACTATATAAATGTACCTGGATTGAACTGAATGAAAGACGTAAACAAATAAAAACATCTTTAGGTATTTTTTGATAACATTCAAAAAGCCAAACCACCAAGTGTCATCACAACTGACCTTCACCAACTTGAAAGCAGTAAGAAGACAATACCACACAGACAAAACAAACACAGCTAGGAAAGTTGGCTGTGGAAAACCCTCACTGTCCTACACAGAGCTCTCAGCTGATTTTTTTTCCACTCTCTTGAGATAAACTTGATTACAGTGAGTCATTTTCACTCAACATCAGTGTCAACCTGCTCTTATGGCTGAATGAGATCAAATCCCTGCAGCCAAGTTCCAACATCTTGTTTAAAGTCTTTAGACAAGTGAAAGTTTTCCTAAAAGCAGAAAATCAGTTCCTGTAGTTTAGGAGTGAAATGTAGTTTTGGAGAGAGCTGTTCAAAGTCAAAGTCATCTTTATTGTCATTTCTGCCACATGTACAGGACATAGAAGGGATTAAAAAGCAGTTTGTCTCAGACCCTGGTGCAATCATGCAAGGCACAGTAAAAAAAAACAAAAAAGACAAAGACATGAAAAACAAGACACTAAGACACAAGCAATGCAATGACACTAAGAAACAAGCAATGCAGTGCAATGGATAGTACAATAGTGTACTAAAATATTTCCTGGCTGGTGTGCAAGTAGATATTTACAGATGACAGTAAAGTATATTTACAGATGTATAAAGCAGTGCAATATATCGTTACAGCAATACACATATAGGTGTCTCTCAGTTTGACAAGCTGTAGATGCTGCACAACAACCTGAATCAAAGTGTTCAATGCTTCCTTACCTTGTCTTTAGCGCCATCTCTCAGAAATGTTATGCACTGCATTTAGTTTGACACCAGTAAGAAGTCAAGGAAGGCAACTAGAGCATGAACATTTTTGTCCCACAGAAATCACATCTTATCTCAGGTACCAGTTATTCCTGAACACTGCTGCTGTGTTCTGTCATAATTTCCAATAAAACGCTTTTGTCTTGTTTGTTGAGACTTTTACATGTTAACCACTCTTTAGAAACTTCAACCAATACAATGCCACTGTTTATTTATCATCGCAAAAACCTGTCATCTCTCGCTGTTCATTGCAGTTATCATATATCGTAGACCACTGTCCTAAAAATTCAACACGCCTTGTTCTCTGCCGTGATATCACATTTGTACAGAAGCATGCAAAAGTGAAAATAAGTAAATACAGCCCCCGCAGACATTAAAATAGAAACTTTCTTCAGATGTTAATGCCCTGTTACTTTTTATTTGATGGACTTAAAGATAAACAATACATGTTGTATATGAAGTCCCATGACTTTATTGACTCATTAGGTTTTAATTGACTCGTTAGGACTTCCAAGTCAGCCAAAGACCTTTCTTTAGATACTGTCAGATGAAAACATTTGCAAAGCAGATGAAATTTTCAGACACTTAAACCTGCACGTCCGCTGGCCAGAAAGGCAAGGCAAAACCCCCTTATGACTGCAAAGCAGCTGCAGCAAGGTGTTGCAATGCTGATGCTCAAATATGGAAGAGTCATCAGAGTAAACCTCATCACAAAAGACTACGTCTCAACTCTCTTAAGTAACATCTGCATTAGCCAGTCATTCTGAAAACATGTGCTGAGGACAGATGAAGGTAATGCTAGGTCACAATTAAGTTAAGTGTGGGGGTGGGAACCGTTTGCTTTCTGTAACAGTCAGCGGAGTCGGAAACATGACACAGACAGATGACAGAATGGATTCCACTAAATGTCGAATATCGAAAATAACCAGTCAGCAAATTCTAGATGCAAATGTCCTGCAGTCAGTCAAGAAAGTGAAAATGAAAAGAGGAAGTCTTCTGCAAAAAGACTTTGATCCACATTATACCTCAATATCCACTTCAAGAAACACAAGGTAAATATCTTTTGGACTTCTTTGGAAATCTTTGACTATATCTTAAACATGTTGTGTGGACAAAGCCGCTTTTAAAAACATATTACAACTGAAAGCGATTTCCAAGGAAAAAGAGGTAAAAATGTGTAAATAAAGTTGAGAAATACTCCAGCTGCAAAAGGCGTTTGCAAGCTGTGATATCTGCCAATGAGGAGAAGGTGGCTTCTGAACATACCACCGTAACTGTGGATTTCTTTCTTTATTGTGTATCAAAGTGAAACATAACTGTGCATCAATGAGTGATGAAAGGCTGCTTTTTATGTATGACAGGTACAGAGCCAGCTGGCCCATTAGGCAATTTAGACAAATGCTAAGGGTGCTATGGCCTCCAGGGGGCGCCACAAAATTGGGAAAAGATTCACCTTCAAAAAATTTATATTAAAACTAGTTATTACTATTAAACCTTAAAATGGAAACGTTCACATTGATTCAAATGTAAAGCAATGACAAATTAATATTACTACAAAACAGTGCTATTTGATTTCTTTTGTATGCATATATAAATCGCCAATGAAGGGGGGTGTCACATAAAATCTCGTCTAGGGTGTCACATTGGGTAGGACCGGCTCTGTGCAGGTACACAGTTGATTCCAACTTACTGATCTCAGCTACTGCCACCCAGTGGTGTATGGTCCAAAGGTCCAAATTTGTATTAAACTTCACTATTTGGCGCCCTTTACTGGTAGAATAAAATAAAACACTGTGGCAGTAAATAAAGAAACTACAACAGGTGGGCAAAGTTATGCTTCCTGGAAACTATAAGGTCAACAGACTTCATACCAACAGTGCGACAAAGCAACTATCAACTGTAACTATATGTACTAAAACAAATAACAAAAATGAAGTAAAAATACTGGTAAATCAATACTCTTATCTTTTTTATATATATAAATCATGCATGTACACCAATTAGGCATAACATTATAACTACTCGCATAATATTGTGTTGGTCTCCCTTATGTGGTCAAAAATGCTCTGAACCATTGGGCATGGACAAGAGGACCTCTCAGTGTGTCCTGTGGGGTCTGGAACCAGGACGTTGGCACTGGATCCTTTGGGTACTCTGACTTGTGCAGTGGGGCCTCTGTCAATCAAACTTGTTCCACTGAATCCTGTTAATGCTTGATCACAATGGGGTGTAGGACATTTGGAGGTCAAACCAACATGTTGGGCCATTGTCATGTTCCTCAACATGTTCCTGGTTGTTTGGTGTTTTTTCCATGTGGTGGGGTGCATTTTCCTGCGGGGGTAGGCCAGTGACATTTGGGATTTCCATTTACATTAGGGAGGGTGTTTGTTGTGGGACAATGTTTATTTGGGTGTCTAAGTCTCATCAACATGGATGCCAGAATCCAAGGTTTTCCATCAGAACACCACATAGTACCAATATGATCAATGTTATTCACTTCACCTGTCAGTGGTTGTAATGTTGTGGCTGACTCGCAACATGTTTAATTCATGTACGGGCCAAATTTGTGCCACCAGAGGTCGCCAAAGTATTTTGTATTAACTCACTCTCCTCCTACAACCCAAAGACTTTATATACAGTTAGGTCCATAAATATTTGGACATTGACACAATTTTCAGTATTCCAGTTCTGTACAACACCACAATGGATTTGAAATGAAACAATCAAGATGTGCTTTAAGTGCAGACTTTGAGCTTTAATTTGAGGGCATTTACATCCAAATCAGATGAACGGTGTAGGAATTACAATACATTTTATATGTGCCTCTACCTTTTGAAGGGACCAAAAGTAATTGGACAATTCAGTAATACTAATGCCCCAGGCCACTATGCTCACATCAATTTTACATACTCAAGTCTCATTTTAGTACTAATATTAAGGCAAAGAGTGTCAAATGTTAATGTGTGAGTAGAGAGTACAACAGAAATGTGTAGGCCTACTCCCCTTGGCAACATCAGCATCACCTTACTGTAATTGCATCACTTCTAAGTTAAACAGCAGAGTATTTGGGGTAAAGTTGGATTTGCTATATTAAAAATACATTCCACGCTGTGGGAATTGAATGCAACAAAAACCAGCACATCTTTTTCTCTTTTTTTGTAAGCAACTCTTTTCATGCTTTGCACCACAATCATGCTTAGCTTCTGTAGACTCTTAGTCATCTTGTCAGCCAGTATTTCGGTGTATCCCCAGGCATTCATGATGCCATCCCTAAATGTCCTCTCCCATTTGCACCCATGCAGCCCCATATCATCACACAACGTGCTTTACTGTTGGGACTACGCATTCAATGTGGTAGCCATGGTCAGGCTCATCCCCAAACATGCTGGACCCTATTTGAGCTAAACAAATTTATTTTGGTCTCATCTGAGATGAGAATGTGCACCCAAAATTCATGAAACTAGTCGTTATGTTCTGGAGCAAAGTTTCATTTTGCACTTTCATTCTGAACAGCGAGCAAGGTTTGACATTATGCAAATTCCTTCACATTGTCTCAGCTCTCACAGGAACTCTGATTTCTGCCGATAATCAAGTTCTTCAGAACTGTGTTGTGAAAATAGTCTACCGTCCATGTCATCATTTTCAGTAGTCATGGATCTTCCTGTATCTTTTTCTATAATTGGGAAGTCTCACAACCCACTTTTTTCAGTTTATTCGTCAGTTATTTTCCATGTGGAGCCATGATGCAGACATACACATAGACACAGTTCATAGGTTCAAATTTAAGAAAGATTTCATGCAGTTAGGCGAATTGAAAATCACCAGCATACTCAGTTTTGTTTAAATAAATACAGGTTTTCTGGTGTAAGTGATCACAGGCATATTCACTTTTGTTGCATTGAGTGAGTTTCTACTATGGGGCTGGTAGTTTTAACACAGTATCTCTAAAGAATTAGTTTTTAATTTTTTTATAGGAGGAAATACTCTGCTTAAATAATACTTTAATTGATATTGCACAGGGACGCTTGCTTCTGTTGCATATTTTATTGTCTAACCTGAAGATGCCATCATGATGTTTAGGGTACTATCTTACACACACACACACACACACACGTATATATATGTGTGTGTGTGTGTGTGTATAATATATATAATATTTTAAACCTATTGCTCTCCTCCAGTTTCTATTGTAGATTATTTAGATATGTTTGCCTCTTTTTCTTTCTTGTGTTATTTATTTTTTCAGTTTGAAAAAAGACTGATTAATAGTAATAGTCGATAATAGTACGCCATTTGTGTTGAGATGTTTTCAAGGATTCAAGGATTTACGTTTCTTTATTGTCATACCAGCACACATGTACACATGAGATGGCATGAAATCGGCACTTGGGTCCCAGTTATAAGACCAAAAACAATAATAAATATACAAAAGTAAGACAAATAAAGAAAGATAAGTGAAATTTCATGCAATAAAAGCAATATATGCAAAGTGTGTACCAGTGGTAAACAGATAAACATGCATGAGTGCAAGGCTGTGCTGTGAAGTAGATGAAAAAGGAAAAATGTCTATAATTGCAGGAAAGAGGATAATAGTTGTAAGGCTACAGAGCACCGCCAGAGTTCAACAGTTTAACAGCTTCTGGAAAGAAGTTGTTCCTCAGTTTGGTGGTCCTGTTCCAGACGCTCCGCAGACCCCTGCCTGAGGGGAGAGGGGGCAAAGAGTGAGTGTGAAGGGTGGTTGGAGTCCTTCATGATGCAGATGGCCCTCTTCCTGCATCTACTTGTGTAAATATCTGGTTGGCTGCTCCCCACAATCCTCTGTGCAGCCTTCACCACCACCACCACCACCACCCCCTGCAGAGTTTTCCTCTCTGCAGCAAAACAGCTGCCGCGCCAGACAGTGATGCAGGAGCAGAGGACATCTGTAGAAACTGGTCAGGACTGAGCTCCCATAACTGTGGATTTCTTTCTTTCTTTCTGAGTCCATGTCTCAGCTTCCTGAAGAAGTAGAGGCGCTGGTGGGCCTTCCTGACCAGGCAGGAAGTGTTGCAGCTGCAGGTGAGGTCCTCGGTGAGGTGCACGCCCAGGTACCTGAAGCTGGAGACCACTTCTACAGCTGCATGTGCAGTGGAAGGGGGTTGGAGTTGTATCTGCCCTTCCTGAAATCCACGATCATCTCCTTGGTCTTTTTCACATTGATGCTTACATTGTTTTCTCTGCACCAACCCTCCAGATGTTCCACCTCCTCTCGTATTTGGAGTCACTGTTGCTGGTGACACTGAACTTTACTACATGACAGCTTTGGTTTCTCGCAGAGCAGTCATATGTCAGCAGGGTGAACAGAAGGGGGCACAGCACACAGCCATGGGGGGAGCCAGTGCTGAGGGTGATGGGGGAGGAGAAGATGTCGTGAATTCTGACGGTTTGCAACGTAGGTCAAACATACTCATTTAAGGAGACTCTTTCTGTATCCATTTTTAAAACTCACAATACACCTTAGTTTCATTTGAAGAGTCATCAGAATTCATGAATGAGCTTCTTAATTTAATGATGCATTCAAGCTACTGCAGGGTGCAAAAAGTGAACAAAGACAAGCGATATCTATCAAACCATTAAATTACTTAAAAATAATTTAATTAAGTACTGTTCATTTTTCATTGCATTTCTTTTTTAAGTAATTACAGCAAATCAACAGGACCAGATTTTCACAAACAGATACAAACTAAAAAAAGACAACATTGGTGTTTTAGTGTTTTGTACTGTAGGAAATTGCACACCGGCACAAATCCGCTATGGTGATGCTACTGTAAATGCTCTCTGCTTCTATTTTGGCTGTTAGGTAGAAACGTTTACCAGGTTGAAACTCATAAAACCCTCTTATTGTAATTTATATGCAAATTATAATCATCCGTCCAGGAAAACCTAGTGTTGGATTGGGAAATTAAAACAGAAATTCCCCAATCTAGGAAATAAATATTAAATGTAAAGATACAGTCAGCTTAGGGTGATGTACATATTTTATTTGCACGGACAGTGAAACACATTCGACTTTAAAAACTGAGACAATGCGAAACAGAATCTCTGGAAGCCACAAATTAACATCTTGCATCTTTCTTCATATTTATATTTATATGCTTGTACATATTTACATGTGAAGGTGTGTGTGTCTGTGTGTCTGTGGACGTGTTTTACGTTGTCAGCCTGTTTGTGGATAAAGTTAAGGCCTAGACAAACTCAGACTGAAGTCAACTCAAATAATGCGGTTAGTTTCAGTTAGGTTTTATCTGAAACTTGTCAGTAATGCATTTGTTTTTAACAAGAATACTGTGGTTAGTTTCAGTGCAAACTTTCACACAACATGTAAAACATTAAATCCTGAAAAAAAAGGTTTCTTGTTGTTTAGAAACCAAAAACTCAGTTAATCGAGACCCAGTGGTACATCGGCAGAAGTTGATGCACGCAGCATTTCGAGACAGTTACACTTAATCGTGAGTCACAAAAAAGAAACACTATATAAAAGGTCGGTTGTGATATATGAGATAAATTTCTCTTAAATCTAAATGGAAAGAGACACTGAAACCAGAAAGGCGAAACTGAATATGGCTGAAACAGAGAAACTGTCTTTCACTTCGCAATCATTTAAGCTGTGCTGTCTGCACAAAGAGAATTGCCCACCTTCTCATCAAACTTGCAAATGTTGGTTTGCTCTGTATTTATTGTCCGATGGACACACAGATTTACAAGATGCACAGCTGGTGATGCTTTTGTTAGACATGAACAGGAACAAAACTTCTTGCATTACGTTGCACAATGTCTCCTGCAAATTAAATATCAGACACACAAGAGGTTCTTTTACAAAAACACAGCTTAAGGTTTGTTTATTCAGTCATCCAGAAGAATGCATCAGAAGTCAAGGGCTTCTTGCTAAATAGTGAAGCCCTTAAATCATCAAAACATGAACGGCGTATGAGACAGCAGGTCTCTGGGTACAGACATGTAAAAGGCCTCCACCCTCCTGCATAGCAGAGTGAATGACAAACAGCACAAATGTGTCTCAGCTTTGGAAGAAATTATCAGACTAATTGCTAATTTCTGTACAAAATCGACTCAAACGGCCTTTTATTTTGTAAGAATCTTCTAAAAGACATGGAAAAAGTCTTAAAGTAATTCCATAAATGCTTTACATTATGTTAAAAAAATAGAACTTTTTGACACTGTAAACATTTGAAAATTTATATTAGATGCTAGAAAATGTTCTTGATTCAGTATTGTTTTGTGCAAAAGCTGTAAAGTCAACAGATAATCAGTGACAGCCGTCTTTGTGCCTCTCACAGCCCTCCATTTAAACTTTAAGAAGAAAAGGCAGAAGCTCTACCAAGAATCATGTAGGAAGAGGACAATCAGGGTGTCTAGTAAGTATTTCCAAAGCTGCATTTCCGTTTAGTTTGTTTTTCAGTGTTTTATTTTTATTTAAGTCTTTTTTCTTCCCTGAAGTTACCCACCTCTCTGTGTGGTTGATTAACAGCACTTTGAAGTGATTTTTTTGACTCATTTGCTTCTCTTTGCGGTCAGTCAGTTAACGTTTTTCACAAAGATTCCTGCCTAGGGGCCACTGTTTTTTCATTCCTTTGGGTCTTGATAGACACATTCACAAAACTCTTCAAAAAATCGTCAAGTTAACTTTACCTTCAGTTTCTTCTAAATCAAACGGTGAACACATTGTTTTCAGCGAACGGGTTGCTTTCAGTAGCTAAATGCTGATTTACCTGACCTGTATGACTATGCAGTCTGACCTCTGACTGATTTGTTGGACAAGCTGATTTTTAAAAACAGATAAGAACAGGATGTAGACTTAGAAGAAAGGAGGCAGCAACAACTAGCAGAAGATGTCAAAGCCATGACTGTGACTGAGAAAGAGATAAAGCCAGAAGACAGAATTTAATGTTTATAAAATGGTGGTGGGTGGAAAAAAGTATTCGGACCCTCTTAAAATTTTACGCAATCTCAATTATTATCATGAAATATTTGTGGAAAAATCTTTTTTGCGTTTTAAAAGGTGTGACTGCATAGACAAACACAAACAAATAAATTTTTTTTTGGTTTATTGTTTACAGGAAAAACTAATAAAACTAAATTCTTGGACATTGTCAATATGTCAGTTCTTAACATTGTCAGTATCAAAGTCAAAAAATAACTGAGAATGTGTTCAAAACTGAACAAAAAATAAATAAACTATCACATTATCAAATTAGGGCTGCACGGTGACTCAGTGGTTAGCAGCGTCACCTCACAGCTAGAAGATCCCCAGTTTGTGTCCCGGTTAGGACGCCTGGGATCTTTCTGTGTGGAGTTTGCATGTTCTCCCTGTGCAGCGTGGATTTTCTCTGGGTACTCCAGCTTCCTCCCACAGTCCAAAAACATGCTGAGGTTAATTGATTATTCTAAATTGTCCGTAGGTGTGAATGAGAGTGTGCTTGGTTGTCTGTCTCTATGAGTAACCCTCTTATAGGCTGGCCTGTCCAGGGTGTCCCCTGCCTTCGCCTGAGTCAGCTGGGATAGGCTCCAGCCCCCCTGCGACCCTGCAGAGGATTTAGCGGTGTATAGATAATGGATGGATGGATGGATGGATCATCAAATTAATATTTAGTTGTCCTGCCATTAGCACGCAGTGAGGTCTAATCCTGGCTGGCATGTTCCCCATGAGTCTTTCACACTGTTGAGGGGTAATCTTGTCCCATTCTTCTTGAATTACTGCTTTTAATTCTTCTAAAATCTTTGGTTTATGATTTGAAACAGACCTTTTGATAATCCACCACAGATTTTCAATGGGGCTCATATCCGGGGATTGAACTGGCCACTCTAAGACCTGGATACTGTGCTCCTGCAGCCAACTTCTACGGGCCCTGGATGTGTGGCAAGGGGTATTATCTTGTTGAAACATCCAGTTTTGACCTCGACGGACTACTGTATGTGCAGAATGAAGCATGTGGGTTTCGAGAATGGCGCAATACTTGGCAGAGTTCAATGCGCCATCGTAGACAGTGAGATGACCAATACCAGCTGCATTCATGCATCCCCAAACCATGATACTGCCTCCACCATGCTTGACAGTAGTTACTGTACATGCTGGAAATAATGCTTCACCTGGCCTTCTGCATATCCTTACATTAGCAGGAGGAAGATGAAGCTGGAAACTAGACTCATCTGTCCACAAAATCTTCTTCCAATTCCTGGCTGTCCAGTTCTTGTGTGCTTGGGCCCAACGACGCCAGGCTAGCCTCTGCATCTCTCTGATCAGGGGTTTTTGACAACCTTGCAGGATCTTAAGCCATGATCTACATGTCGGCCACATACAGTGCGGGTAGAACACTGGACTGCATCTGCACTTCCGGCCTATCTGGGGGCAGCTGTACCCTTCCTGGTTGAGAATCTGTATCTTCAGGCGTGCTTCGTGCGTTAGGTTCCTTGTTTTAACCATTTTTGTCTTTGAAGAACTTTCTAATGTACTGGCTTCATATAGATACGAAGCACAGCAATAAAATTTGTCTTTTAATAAAAAGTATGACCTTCATTAGTGAATCACTGGTACCAAAATGACCCAATATTCAAAACTTCCTTATGTATTTTCATGGAACAATCACTTTTTAATGGCTTTCTTACAACTTGTTTAGTATTTTAGCTGTGACTGTACTAAAACAAATTGCACTTGAAGACCTAAGGTGATTTTTAATGCAATATTTCACAAATGCATGGGGTGTCCGATAACTTTGTTCCACCACTGTAAGGCATACCAGCGCACAAAGTCAGCCATGTTGCCTATATTTATATATTTGCTACATAATTTGCAGGATTTGTTTGATTTTTTAAAAATAATTGTTGCGTTATCTGGAACCTCCACAGTTTGATTTAATAATGATTCATTCAAATGAGGAGTCATTTATTATCAAGATAACACTCACAGAAAGAGATGCCTTTTTCGAAACTGAGACCACAACTTTTTCCCGAGTAAATAAAAGCTGCGCAGCGGCATCCAATCATTGTTTGGGACTGCACCTTTTTTCTGACAGTGCACCAACAACAACTATGGGGGGGTCCACCAGTGCTGATTGTTTTAGTCAGCAAAAGTGTTCCTGGAACTGTACAACAGGCATTAAATCTCTGTGAATTGCTCACAAATGCCTATAACATCTCTGTGAAGCCAAATGCAGGATGAAGCAGTTCACAGATACTGTCAGAGCGATGCAAGGGGGATTCCCGGTACCATCTTAAAGCTCTGTGACTCTGTTTAGGGAAGATGACAGCAGTAAGCAAATACCTTTGACAAAGCCCACTCATGATGCAAGATAAAGCCTGTGAGCCCAGTGTGAGACCCACCATAGCTGAGGCCGGGGGACTCCCCTGCCAATATATTGGGAAATCTCTCTTTCCGACTCTCTCTCTCTCTGATTCTTTCTTTCTATTTGTCTGCTTCTCTCTCTGTGTCTGCACTTCTTCCTCCCCTCTCCCTTTCTCTCTCTCTCTCTGTCTCTCCCTCTCAATTTCGATCTCCGGTGGCATCCTCTCTGCAGTTTCACCTCGCCCCTGCCGCACAAACACTTTTTGAGATTCTGTAGAAAGGTGTGAGATGTTTATCTAGGTCTCTCTCCCTCGGCAGTCCCTCCAACAGTGTCCTCTCTGATGCATAAACGGCTTCACAATGACTCAGCCGGCAGCAGAAACCTGTTTGACAGTTCTCTCCACTCCTCGCTGCCATCACACTTGCCGTTTTGGGAGCACAGAATCAAAAAAGTGTGGGTGTATTGTCCAAGAAATGTGCCCATCTTCTTCCCTGTGTGAATGAAATGGAAAGTATGAGCTTACCAGAAATGTAGGTTGCAGATGATCAGATTATATAAGCAAACAATTCTGCAAATAAGTAAGCAGGTTTTAATTTTCAGTCAAGTTCAATGGAAAGCAAGAACACTGTAAAACAACACAAGGCACTACGGGTTTATTTATTTTAAATTTTTGGTGTCACATGTAACATTTCAGCCCAAAATTGAGGCTGTAGGAAATTTAAATTTTTAAAAATAAAAAAGGCTACATCTTTTCAAGTGCAAATGGGTGTCAGGGAAAGAGAAGTGATGGTACAAAGACAGGTGGTAATTGAGATAAAATAGTTTTTGCAGCTTTACATAAAAGGATTTATGATGGATGTGGTTTTAGTGTTGACTTTGGAGCTACCACTAATGTGAGATAACAGCTCTAAAATGTTTAAATCTGCAATAACTTATTTTATTTTTTGTCTGGTCACATGGTGGCAGCAGAAACAAGTTGTGAACACCGTACTGACATAAGCTGTCTTCATCTTTTGAGGTTTGATGAATCTGACAGCAGTTATGGAGTAACATGATCACTCACTGATTATAAGAATTAACGGTAGCTGAATTCCATTCTGGTGCTTGACGTCACAGAGTCTTTCAAATGGGGATGCTGGCTCACTGTGTTGGATGCATGAGTGGAAAGCAGACATTCATAATCAAACTGAGACCTGCGTTATTCCCCTAATGAGAAGCCGACTCAAGTCTGCTTTGAAAAAGGCCTCTTAGCCTCAATAATAGCCAGAGTACAGTGCTTTATTCACGGCCTTTTATTGTGCAGACATTCCAACACTGCTGTTGTCTTTATCGGAGTCAAAGTAGAAAAAGACATGAGGCAAACAAACATACTGAGCTGAAGCCAGGTGTACAGTTGTCATTGGATAATTGGTTGACCAGGGATTTCAGATCTATTGGATGATAAATTATTATTTGCTAGTGCTACACATTTCTAACTGTGTGTGAGAAGGAGAGGTCTGTTTTCCTTTGAAAGCACAGCTCATTTAAAGTTACAAAAATAAAAGTACCACAAAAAACACAAAGCAATACCAAAACAAGCATCCCTCAAAGTTGAGAAACCAGTAGAAACATGACAAATCAACCCTCATGCCAGAGATAAAACAAATCTCTCTAGTTTCTCAGAACAAGGGGAGAAGGTGCAAAAGTACAGCTATGAGTATCTGTCAAGTGGGACAGCTTAGAGGAAACATGATAAACTCAGTGATCCAGCCCTCCTTTTGGAAATTTGTTGCTCTCAAGCTGAGAAGCATCTGAGTTTAGCTGCACTTTGCTGGAGGATGCACAGAGAACCCTTTTTCTATAAGCTTAAATAACATGTTTGACAATCAAAGATTAAGTCTCCCGTCAGTATGGATGCCATGCAGCTTTCAGTTGTTTGAGTTCAGCTCATGCCTGGCTTTACTGAAAGATATTAATCATGAAACTTTACAGGCACATATTTGCGGTGAGAGTGAAAGCCATTTTGTAGATGGATGTGGTCCAGATAAGGTAATCTTGTGATAAAGTCGTAATGACTGCTGAAGGGGTCAGAAAAACGGCTGGTATGATGCCCTTGCAAGATAATCTCTAGCTGTTTAGCAACATTTGATTTAAAATGTCTTAACAGACATGTCTTAACTTTTTTAGTTTAATTTTTTTCAAGCCGCTTATGAATAATATGGATGTCTGTAAGGATATCTGTATCTGTATGTACTGTAAATATATAATTATGTTCAGAAAACAAAACTATACTATAACAAACTATATTTTATCTTATCCTTACTCTGAATCTTTGTTTTATTTTTCTGCTTTATTTTTCCATCTAGTCACTAGCTTGTATGCACATCAATGGATATATTTTCTAAAGTGTCTTTTTTAACTACCTCATGTCAGCTTGAAGTAAGTTATACGTGTTTTGTGATCAGTAAATTGCTGCTGCCACACTGCAATTTCCTGAAAAACTAAATAAACACATTACGCTCTGGGCACGGTGGTGGCAGCATCATGGTATGGGAACAGTTTGGTGCACCTCACAAAATGGGTGAGTAGTGTTGTGGATAGATTAAAACAGCATCTCAAGACATCAGCCAAGGAGTTAAAGATTAGTCACAAATGTCCAACGACCCCAAGCAGACTTGAGAAGATGGGACCAAACAGCTGAACACTGCAAAGACGCTGTGGGCAGAATAGAAAAATGTGAAAAAGAGGCCTACAAACCTGATTCAGTTCTACCAGCTCTGTCAGGAGGAGTGGATGGTAGGCTACCTGAAACATTTGATGTGAGTTACACAACTTAAAGTTTATGTAAAGCTCTGACCTGCTGTGAATGTGCCGATCAAATCTGAAATAAATCGGTATATCTGCTCTTATTCTGACATGATATTCATAACTAATGCTCTTTAGAATTCAATGTTAGGATTTAAACATATTAGAATAAGATGTATGTAAACTTTAAACATGACTAGCATGTTGATGTAATGGAGCAAGGCTCATGTTTTACATTTACTTTAATTTGCTTAAAGCTGTGATAAAATTCAGCATGTTTCATTTTCAGAGTCACTGGAAATGTCAGCGACTGGGTGATTAATACATACGTATAATTATATATCACTTTCTTTTTAATGCCTTTAAGGAACATTTTTCTGTTATAAATGTACCTAAATGAGGTTATCTTTGCTACATTAGCAATGCCACCACTTGACACGTAGAGTGGGATTTGAAAACAGTTTTGAAGACAGGTTCTCTGACCCATATAATTAATCTGACAGGAAGCAACTCGTCCTTCCCAAACATCACATGCTGTTGCTGTGTAACGCTCACAGTAACACAGTAATCATAAAACAGTGGTTTGAAGTCTGCCAAGCAAAACACTTTTAACGAAAAGCATTAACAAAACACTTTCATAAACTCAGTCTCCTTTCATGAAGCTACACTTTTTTACAGGCAGGTGGGAGGTGATGTGAATAAGCCCTTGCAGAGCAGAATTTTTTGTGGGACTCCCCCGTTCATATCTATATATCACATCCTTTCTTCCATTAAACAAAAATGTACCAAGTGGTTAAAAGCTGTGAACGCATATGCGTTGCTGAAGTCTCAGAGCTCAGATCAAATGCATGGATTGAGTGTGTATTTCATATATTTTTAAAAGGCTATCATAACACTGATTACTGCACATTATTAGAAAGGAACGTGTTGACAAGCAAGAAGATTCAGTCAGTACTGGTGATGATGGTTAAAGGCCTCTGATGATCTGACAATCACAACGACATTTTCTAAATATTTCCAATATTCACCCCCAAAAATATGACTGATATTAAAGCATTGTAAGGAAAAACTGTGACATTGACATGTGCCAATCTGTAATTTGTTGTGACTGTTTTCTATAGGCGCACCCTTAGAGATAGAGTGAGGAGGAGCTCGGATTAGAGCCGCTACTTCTCCACATCGAGAGGAGTCAGTTGAGGTGGCTCAGGCATCTGTTCCGGATGCCTCCTGGACGCCTCCCTAGGGTGTTGTTCTGGGCATGTCCCACCGGGAGGAGACCTCGGGCAAGATCTCGGACACGATGGAGGGACTATGTCCCTCGGCTGGCCTGGGAACACCTCGGGTTCCCACCAGAAGAGCTGGAGGAGGTGTCTGGGGCGAGGGAAGTCTGGGCCTCTTTGCTTAGACTGCTGCCCCCGCAACCCGGCCCCAGATAAGCGGAAGAAGATGAATAGATGAATAGATGGATGTTTTCTATAGTGAGAGAAAGAGCACTCTCCCACTACTTCCTTATTAATACTTCCTTAAAAAATAAAGGCCAGAGAGCATGATTCAGCCATTAACTAGACTTATCAGGTGAACTGAAAAAACATGTCAGTTGAACCTGCTGCAGTTATGATATAATGAGAAGTAAACGCTGGAAAAGCTGGTGTCTGGTGACATAGTACTTAGTGTTAATTATCACATTACAAGTGTTAATTATTACAGTACAAGTGTTGACACATTTAACTTGCAACCGAAACTTCCACCTCACACTTTAAGCTTCCTAACCATTCAAATGATTTGCGATATTATTTCTTGTCGCATTGTGTTGTTAAATTGCTTTATCATTGCTTCTGGTGTTAGTTTTTTAGAAATGTTTAGATGTTTTGTGCAGAAACCAATGACAGGTTGACCCTTTGAGCATACAGAGTGAAATGTTAATGCAGGAATAATAAAAACCTTACCAGTTACAAAAAGTTGTTCCAAAACAGTATAACAGTGTGACAGTATTTCATAGTCTGCAATTAATCACTTCATTATTTTGGGGAAACACCTTGCCAGCTCACACAATAAGCCACATTATTTATTCTGCCATGAAAGTAAATGTGTGTTGAAAAATCTTTCCACCCATCACCTGATTTATGAGCAGATTCAGACAACCACAGTAAATTGTGTCCGACCACGCCCACATCTTGTGCAGTGGCTTCCAGCTTCTGTCCTTCAGAGAATCTACACAGACTCCAGATACTGGCAAGGCAGCTAAAAGCACTCATTTATTGCTGCGTTTATCAGGGCTGAAAGACGAACAACAAATTAACCTGACATAGTTTCTTTAGGCTGCAGGTTATGTTTTATCTCTTGGTGATGTATATCTACACAATCAAGCATGAACAGGCAGAAAAAGAATACAATGAAATACACATGTAAAAGAGGATGGATAATAAAAACCATAAATCAAAACAAAGGATTAAATGTAATCATAATGGGTTAATTTAAAGTTTTTTAAAGACTCAAGTGTAGTTTCAAGAGAAAAGTGCAGTGTAGCTCCACAGGTAAGAACAAGTATAGCCTACATGTAAAAAAAAAAAAAAATGAAAGAAAAATGTATAAGAAAGCAGGATATTGATATAGCAATTGTATAACATCTGTAAGACCGAAGTTCTTATGGATGTGTCTGGATGAGGCCATGAAGGGCTTTAAAAATGATATAACAGTTATAAATAAAATCTGTAAATAAAATAAAAGCAGTTCAATTGTTTAGCAGTCAGATGTGGGTAAAAACTGCTGGTTTTAGTCTGGATGCTCCTGAACCGCCTGCTGGATGGCAGGAGCATGAACAGTCTGTGGCTGGGATGGCTGGGGTCAGAGAGGATCCTCTTGGCCTTCCTGCTGCAGCGCTGGCTGTGGATATCCTGGAGGGCTAGCAGCTCTGACCTGGTGATGCACTGGGCTGATTTAACTACCCTCCGTAGTGCTTTGCACTCCAGGGCGGTGCAGCTGCCGTACCAGGCCGTGAAGTTACCAGTCAGGATACTCTCGATGGTGCATTTGTAGAAGTTTGACAGTATCCTGGTGTTTATGCCAAACCTCCTCAGACGCCGCAGGAAGAAAAGGCGCTGTCTCGCTGGCCTTATAATTAGATCAGTGTGGTGTGTCCAGATGAAGTCCTCGCTGATGATGATCCCCAGGAACCTGTAGCTGCTGACTCTCTCCGCTGCTGCTCCCTCGATGTGGATGGGGGCAGTCATAAGTGAGCAGCCAGTGTGTTGCCATTAAAACAATGTAATGTGCTCACTTTTTATTGTCTTGTTTGCATATTGCACCATTTGGAGTTGCTTAACCTGTTCCGTATTTTTACCTGCTGAAAGCAAATAATCAAAGCATGAGGAAATAAAGCATAAATAATTGTTTGAGTGTCACTGTAACTCAGTATCGAACAAATCCCTGCAATATTTCTCAGATAGTACAGGCGCAACTGGAAGAACTTGTTAGTGTGATTCTCAGGTGGATTTTTTGCGACCAGTTTAGACATGTATAGCTTGAATCCAAAAATAGCTTTCTTGCTACAATGCCTACAAAATGTGTTCACCCACAGTGGAAGTTATCTCCTTTATTGTTTTTCATCAACACTGAATTATGGTCAATATAATGTGTTTTTCTTTTGCTACTGTTGCTGTTTTTTTTTTTGTTTTTTTTTACAAAAAAACATTTATGTCAAAGTGAAAACTGATTTTTATAAAGAAACGTAAAACAATTCAAAATATAAAATACAATATAAGTGACAGCATAAGTTTTCAACCCTTTTAACCCTAGAACACTAACGTAATAATTAGTAACACCATCACTAACAGTGGGTATGCTTTACCTGATATAATATCCCGATTAAAAAATATCATCAAAAAATATCAAAGTACAACAATAAATGGCAAATTGAAGTACTCTTTTATATTTTTCCTCTATACAATGTCTCATAAAACAATAAAAGGTATCATGGGGAGACTCTATAAAAATCCTCTAAAATTAGTGAAAAATCAGGGAATCGTTAGCAAAAAATTCCTTAAAAACATAATAATGGAGCTGGGAACTTTTCCGTTGAAGGCATAGTCTCCCTGCATCACTGACAACTGTGGAAGAGATATATTACATATACATATGGTATATTCAAACCAAAACAATATTATACTCTCTATCACTAACATCAGGTGAAAATCACCCGAACACGTGCCTGTTGAAAAAACCAGGGATGGGAGCAGGGAAACACACCTACCTTCTGATATGTCAGTGAGCAGCATGAAGCTACCTAAGGACCCACGCAACTCAAACAACTGCAACACAATGAAAATGACGTAACCACAATCGCATGGGTGAAAAATCACGTGGCGCTAGGGTTCTCGGGTTAAGCTGACTCACCTAATTCGACACAGGTGCAGTCAGCTGGTGCTAGAAGTGAAGTGGAGATCATCTGAGTGCAGTGAATGTGTCTCAAGTGACTGAAGTATAAAGATGGCTGTATTTGGAAGGTCTGGTCACTGGTAAATCAGCCACCATGAAGACAAAAAAAACAATTCAAGCAATTCAAGCAACTTAAATCAGAGGATAGATAAAGAAATTAAAGGAAAATTTCATGTGTGCATCCACTTAGAGCAGGTTGTCCTCAAAAATTAAGTGAGCGTCCAAGAAAGAGACAAGTGAGGCCACCAAGACAGCTATGACTCCTCTGAAGGAGTTACAAGCTTCAGCAGCTGAGATGGGAAAGACTGCACATACAGCAACTGTTGCCTGTTTTTCATCAGTCAAAACTCAACTGGAATGGCAAACAGATGGCCCCTGTTGAAAAATCTCATGTTAAAACTTGATCAGAGTTCATCTGAAGACATGAGGGAGACTCTGAAGTCAACTGGAGGAAGGGTCTTGGGTCTGATGAGACTACAATTATGTTTTTCGGCCATCAAACAAGACACTATGTTTGGAGGACACCAAACACTGCACATCTTTACAAACACACCAAGTGTGGTGGTGGCAGCATCATGAAGTGTGCCGTGTCCTGTGGACATTCTCTTTATCACACATGGAGCACTAATCTCTTACACTTGCCTCCCTCTCCATCAAGACCACAGCTGGAAGTTTCATGTAGTGCTTTGAAGTACCCTGCCTTTACTTTGAATGAAAGAGCGGTCAAGATGGAGACTAATCTTTCAGACAGAAGTGGGGCTTCTAATGAGGTATTCTTCAAGACAAATCATTTTTCAAAAGACATATTCTGCTCCAGAAAGTTTCAAATTATAATCAGCTAGTACCCCAAGCACAACATGGTCTCATTATTGTAAGTTATTATATATAAACAGGATCAGCTATCTGTATTCAAAGACTGTGTTATATGTGGTTGAACTGAATGGACAATTTGTTCACCTGCCCTCAGCGCCAGGCAGTTACAGAGGAAGTCAGCTGACCTCTGTGGTTTGATGTCTGTTGCTATGAAGGCGACATTTATATGTCAGAGCGGAAAAGATAGACCACCAATATTGGTAGACATGTTGTGTTCCAACTTCACCTCCCCCGGTAGATCAAAAGTAGAGGAAATGGATGATGGTGGAGAGACTGTAGGCGAGTTCTACATATACAACACACGAACACACTGTAGGGGGGATGTGTAAAGCTGATGGGCAATTGGTGGACTGGAAAAATGATGGTTTTGTGACGTACGGCAGCACACCACAGACTTTCCCAAATACATAAGAAGGGAAAGATCAACTCCTTACTCCTACTTGTATGTATTCTTGTCTCAGATTCGATTTAAACTGAAGCTTTTCACAGAAGAAGAAAGAAGTGTTAATGTGCACGCACAGCAAAACTTAAATGTCATCTGAGGTACAATGTAGATCACTTGACAACTTTCATTCTATGGTACAATGTAGATCACTTGACAACTTTTCATTCTGGGTTTACTGAGTAGTACATTATAATAATCAAGAGTAAATCTGTGAAGGCAGTGAAGTTTATTAAGTTATAAGAACCATTAAATCAGAGTTTTTTTTTAAAAATTACAGACATTAAAAAAGTCCTAGTACAGATTTTCTCAAGTACTGTCATGAATTCACTCTTAGGTAAGTAGAAGCTGCAACACTACAGTGTAAAACAGTCAGTTACAAGAAAAAGTCTTGCATTCAAACTTAAACCTACTTAACTAAAAGTATATATAAAGAACCGATAGTATAAGTGCTCATTATGCAGAGTTTCAGAGTCATGTATATTATACTACTTGATTATAATTATTTGTTAACTGATATGTATGTGCCTTTAAGGTTGGAGCTAGAGCTAATTTAAATTACTTAATTTACTACAGGGAAGCTGAATATCTATAATAACACAGCAAAATGTACTTGTTAATTTATATTAATAATACAAATTTGCAAAATAACTAATGACTGGAGCTTTAAATTGAATGTAGTTGTGTACAAAGTGTCTACAAAATATGGTGAAGTAGATGTAGAAAGCAGCAAAACATGGAAATACTTGTTCAAGCATCAGTACAAGTACAGTACTAAAGTAACTGGACTTAGTTACATGCAACTCCTCTTGGCATTTAGGGGGATGCAAAGCCAATCTAATCCTATCAGGAGTAGAAATACAGGCAAGGAACTGACTGTTATGAGAACAGTACTGTTGAAAATGTACTGAAGACTTTTCAATAACAGCAGTAAAATGGCATTTGAGACCAGACACAGATTCTGATCTCATTTCTGTCTTCTTTCTTTGTCTGGTGTCTTCTTTTTTTCTTTTTATTTCCATTCTTCACTCAGTTTTTCAAGGTTTTGAGTCTCAGAAATGGGAAGTCTTGGTATCTGGTTAACAAAACATCCTCAAACAGTCTCTGAGCATACATGAAAGTTAGTAGTGTTCATCAAAACAACCAGTCTGACTTTTTTTTCCAAACTGACTGATAGGATCTGAGTATTTCCTGCTCTGCCACCTTTATATGGCAAACATGAACAAAACTGCAGCAGAAAAATTCTGCTGGGTCCCTTTAATGTCTGAGACAACATCCGCTGTCTGCAGGGCCGAGGTCACATCCGCCCAACCCCTTCCCCCAGACTTTGTGGTGGTAAAACATGCCACTGCCGCATTACCAATTGAGAACACTTAATTGTTACCACATCCATCCCCAGAGACGAGGAGAAAAATTCAGACAATCATGTAGCCAAAAAATGTGGGTGTGTTCATTTCTATTGGGAACTGACTTGGGTGGAAAAATTTTTTTGGAACTACTGTTGCATTCTTTCATCATTAATCTTAGGATTTCTAACTGATGACCTCATGTTTAAAGGAGCACATTCAGTATGTGGTAAAAAAACACAAACTCCAGAAACAAGTCTTGCTTTTCTATTTGTGTGAAACAGAAATTGGTGGAAACAACCTTTTTGCCTGTTACTGACATTGGATGTTACAGGAGGTGGCTGAGAACCCAGGCGCAGAAACAGGAGCAGGCGGAGACCGGCCGGATTTTCAAAAATGATTCATTCTTGTAAAGACTGAGCTTAAACCAAACCACAATGGGGTAAAAACTAACTGAGGGAGAAACAACAGGAGCAAATCAAACCAAGTATAGAAAAGGGACAAACTACTAAACCAAAGAAATATTTTAACCAACAACTTAGGGGGGATCTAATGAAAACAGATAATGAACACGAAATCAACTAACAAACGGGGACAAAGAAAACTGACTACAACTGAAACAGGAAATTAAACTGAGGGGGAAAACAGAATAGAGAAACCAGACTTAATGCCAGAAATAAGCTAAACTACAAAAACCAAAGACCTACTCTAACAAATAAAACAGGATAAAAGGAAAACTGATACACATAACTAAAGCAAGACAAACCAAATGGGATACTCACAGAATATAAAACTAAACTAGAGGGACAGACAGGCTGAGGGAAAGCAGACAGGAGGCAGGTAGAAACAGAAGCAGATGGAGGCTGGCTGGGGGGCAGGGTCCAGGGGGTGTTGGTGTTGGTCGATCGTGGAAAGGCAGGCAGGCTGGGGAGTGGAAACGGCAGAGAAACGGGGTAGTATTGTCCATGGTCTGGCGGTGGGTGACTGAATGAACTGGGTTTTTATTGAGGGAGGTGATTAATGGCAAGTGAGCAGTTCCTCGCAGCTGCCTCCAATTCTAGTAATCAGGAGACTGCAGGCAGACAGAGTGAGAGTGAAGGAGAGAGGGGGGGAGGAAAAAAGGGAGAGAGAGAAAGAAAGAAAAAGAGGGAGACAGGCAGGGACTGAAACAGGGACTGTGACAATGGAGATGTGTTGTATGAAGTGTGTACTATGGGGCACTACCAAATGTGCTCCCCTTACTTACCACTGTGTTCTCTATTCTAAAGTTAACTGGGCATCTTTATGAGTCCGACACCTCAGTCAATGGTATATATTAATTTACAGAACCATCCTGGGTATTATTCCTTCCTATTTGTCTTGTCTTTTCACAAGGAAACATGGAAGACACTATCTCCCATGTATGGATACACTGCAATTTGTCATCCCCAAAGTACGATCTGAACTGGGCAAGAAAGCATTTCGGTTTTCGACACATAACGCGTGGAATAAATTACAATCTCAACATTAACTTCAAGCCCTTGTTACACTGAATGAGTTTAAAGCTCTGGTGAAATTATTGCAGTCTACCTTGTCTGTGTGCAAGTGTTTTATGTGAGCAAGTTTTAATTTTGGTAATTTTATCTGTCGTTTTGTGTTTTTAATATGACTATTGCTGCTGCCCTCTTGACCAGGTCTCCCTTGTAAAGGAGATATATGATCTCAACGAGACAAACCTGGTTAAATAAATGGTAAATAAAATAAAAGAATTCGGTTTTCATGTCCTGTGACCCACACTGAAGGGCTGAGCTGTTTTATGACACAATACTACACTGTTGCCCATAAAGTTGGTATAATATATTTCTTATTCTGTGCCTTCTCCACAAACAATGAAGGTGGCTTGGTGGCATTTTCAGATTTCTACAGCACAGATCATCTCATCTGGTAGTTAGTCGTGGTCATCCTGAAGATATTTGTGGCCTCAAATGACCCTCCTCTCGACGGTGTTTGAAGATTTCTTTCTTCGGCACAGATTAAACAGTTGCCAATCATCTTGTCTGGTAGTTAGTCATGGTCCTCATGGAGATTTTTGTGGCCTCAAATGACCCTCCTCTTAATGATATTTGAAGATTTTACAGACTGCACTCTTCCAAGTATTCCAAGGAAATCAGCAATGTTGTCTAGTTTGTGTCCGTCCTGTCGGAGTGCAAGCACTTGATGGTGTATTGCCAGTTGTGTCGGACGAGGCATATAGCCTAGGGAACTTCTGCTTCAAATTTAGTTGAAAATTATGCAGCCAATCCTGAAAATGTGGACTTACTGCATACAGATTTTAAGCAGGAAAAGGACAACACAGCCATGGACTCAGTATGTAATCACTAAACCTGGTCAAAAGTGGTACTGATGTATATAAATAGGAATAAAAGGAATGTGTCTGAAAACTAAATTATTCCAAATTTATGGGCAACAGTGTACTTATTATGTAGTAAACTGCTGCTGGTTTTGACTGCAAATAGTACTCGCTGGATGTAACTCCACTTATATGAGCATGTAGGAAGTACAACAACAGGAGGCTGTTATATTAGCCAACAGAGCAAAGGTCACTTGTGCAAAAATTACCATTTCACACTGTTATGTGATTGTTATAAACGTTGAGGTGTAAAAAGAAAGCCGTTAAGACACAAAGATGTTCACTTCTGCCACCCTCCCACAATCACTGGTTTTTAGAACAAAACAGCCCTAAAGCAAAGAGTTATACAATTCTCTGCCTCACCAAGAAACAAGAGGCAAAACTCCCATTTTAGGGCATAACTGTATACAATAAAGCCTTATGTTACTGTTTACAAAATGTCAAATGTTTGAAGCAGTCAATGAAAAAAGGAGAGGTTAGCTTTGAGCTGGCTGCTGTTGATCCAGGACAATGCGTCATTACAGGTGGCAGAAGCAGCCAGATGTGGCTTTGAACTGATGCCTCATGCACCTTACTCACCCAATCTGACATCTTCTGACTTTAATCTGTTTCTCAAATTGAATCCCACTTGTGTGGTTGGCATTTTCGGAGTGATGATAAGGTCATGCATGCTGTTAAGGAGAATCTGGAGGCTCAAGATGTGACCTTCTTCTGCAAAGGAGTAGTGAAGCTTGAACATCAGTGAACCAAGTACAGTAATCCCTCGTCAATCGTGAGGGTTAGGTTCCAGAAACCCCCACAATATACCAAATCCGCGACATAGCGACCTTACATTTATTTCCATCCATCCATCCATTATCTTCCGCTTATCCGGGGCCGGGTCACAGAGGCAGCAGTCTAAGCAGAGAGGCCCAGACTTCCCTCACCCCAGACACCTCCTCCAGTTCTTCCGGTGGGACCCCAAGGCGTTCCCAGGCCAGCCGAGAGACATAGTCCCTCCAGCGTGTCCTAGATCTTCCCCAAGGCCTCCTCCCCGTGGGACATGCCTGGAACACCTTCCCAGGGAGGCGTCCCAAAGGCATCAGGAACAGATGTCCAAGCCACCTCAACTGACCCCTCTCGATGTGGAGAAGTAGCGGCTCTACTCCGAGCTCCTCCCTGGTGACCGAGCTACCTTACATTTATTTTATTATTTATATATATTTTAAGGCTTTGCAAACCCTCCCCACACTCTTATTAACCTTTCTCACACCCTTATAAACACTTGCTATGCTCATAAACATTTTCTGCACTCTTAAACCTATCCATCAAGAGAAGCTTCTACAGCCATGTCCAATAATGACATGGCTAGACATTCTGTGGTAAGATTGTTAAACTGAATAACCTCTGAAGTACCTGATTTTTACCAGTTCCTATCCAGCTGGGGTAATACAAAGTATTATTTCTTTTCCAAAGGCTGCAGTAGTTGTGATATTCTTCATTGTAGATAGATAGATAGATAGATAGATAGATAGATAGATAGATAGATAGATAGACAGATAGATAGATAGATAGATAGATAGATAGATAGATAGATAGATAGATAGATAGATAGATAGACAGACAGACAGACAGACAGACAGACAGACAGACAGACAGACAGATATCCAGTAGCTCACATGTATACATGTAAGAAAAAATAAGGTGCAAATGGTGCAGGTGGAGGAATAAGTTAAGGTGCCAGTGTAATAAAAACAAATATATAAACACAGCACAACAAAAAATGCAGTCCAGGTCATGAGTCATGGTGTTGTGGTACCTGATCGCTGTGGAAACAAAGGACCACTCTGTCCTGTACAGATAAGCCGCCCACTGTTGCTGCTCCTCTGCCCAGCCAGGATGTTGTGAAGAGGGTGGTTGCATTGTTCAGAATGATGTTGACTGGGTAGAGTGAGGACTTAGACGACCATCTCCTTGGTCTTAGAGATGTTCAGCAGAAGGCAGTTCTTATTAGTCCAGTAACCGAAGGCCTTCATCAGGTCCCTGTACTCACCTTCCTGCCTATTCTTGATATACACCACATGTCCCTAGAGTATACCTGAATGTGTCAGGTCTCAGTTTGGTAATTAAAATCCACTGTGTACAGTGTGAACAGGAAATGGGACAGAACAGTCCCTTGTCAATCCCTGCTAAGCTTTTTTTTTCAGGTCATCTTAGAAGGACCTATATTGGAGTAGATGCTTTTTTCTCCCATGGAAACACCTTGTTAAAGGTTATACAGGGGTGATTAATGCAGTCAGAGTGCACACACAAAGGCTATAGCCACCCAAAAAAGGGCCTGCAACAGGAAAATTGGTTAAATATAGCCCCTGTAACATTACCGAAAAGGTTAGTACCCAGAGAAAACCTATAGAAAATGTCAGCACAGGTATCTAATGAAAAAATACTGCACCTGTTCGACAGGAACTTTCTCCTGGAAACTCTAAGGGAACATTTCAATCAGCTAATCATTTTTTTTTCTGGCATGATTTTATCAAGTGCATGACCTGATAAGACCGGAATTCAGAATCTGATGTCATGACATCTTGTACTAAACATGACCACATTCTCACATATACCACAACTGCTAACAGAGGTGGGAGGTGATGTGGTGAGACTGTCTGATATTCCACATGATTATCTCTTTAACCCTTCTCATGATGTATTAAACAAACCTCTGAGGGTTCCATTGCTGGGAAAGAACCTACACTGCTGACCAAAGTGTGTATAAATATAGATCAAGATTTAATAAACTGTGACGCAGATGCTGAAAAACCCCTTCTTCAGAGTGGAAACAACAAGGATTGTCTTGCATGTCAGGAGATGTGATGTACTGTAGACTAAGGAAAACTAATTTGGTCATGATTCTAAGTTCAATTCATCTTACTGGTAACACTGATGATCTATGGCTGCTTGATTCAGATGATTAAATAAATGATAAGAGACACACTGGTAGACATATTGTGGGCAAGATTCTAAAGCTGATCTGAAAGCTTTTCTAATGTATTTTTGTAGACAAGAGACTGATTGCGACATAGGAAGTAAAGCACTGACCAGGGAATCCTTTCAAACTTTTGCAGATACTCCACTGAGGGCCTTTTGTTTGGTTGTATCATGTTGTAGTTTGGCCCCTGCAGACAGTGGTAGGACTTTAAGGCAAAGCCCCAGTTTTTCAGGAAACTTGACACATACATTGTTTGATTGTCATAGTTTCTTAGGAATGGATTGACAAGCTGTTCATTCTGCTGTCATTTGTCAGATAGCACTTCAGATACCGATCTATTTTTTTTTTTTTTGTCTGCATTTATACTCATCGTTTAACACCACACAATGGAGTCAACTTAATGAGATCAATGCATATTTTATTCTTGCAGCAAAATATATCAATATTTAGTGCGTGTGCGTGACCATCACCAGCCCCCCCTGGGAGCTAAGCAGTCATTCTTTATTGAATTTTCCTGTCATGAGCCAGAGGGGGCAGTGCTGCACTGCAGTGCTGGGGATGGCGAGACAAGACGAACAGGGAGGGTACAGACAGGCAGTGCTATATGAATCCTATAAGAGTGCTGTAACATACCGTGTTATTCCCAACAACCAATCCCACATCTGAAAACTGGAAAAAAAAATCAACACAGAAACAAACTGGACACCAGAAGTCTTGTCAGTATACAGAGTTAGGACGCCAGAGGACAGGAGTAAAGGAAGAATGTATAGAGGGCGTGAGATTAGTGCAAAGTCTGGAGAGTGAGTCCGCACAATCTGGCGGGTCCCATCAGTTCTCAGCAAGAGGACTCGGCAGGAGTTGGTAAGCCCTGAACAGACATGCATGCAAGCCCAGAGTGACTACCACGAGTCAGCAGGGCCAGGGCGGCCAAGTGCCCCCACACCCCAGGCCGGGGAGCATCCAGGAGGCACCACCCAGAAGACCACCCGGGCCACAGACAATCACGCGGACCCAGAGACCAAGAGGAGGCAGCAACCAGCACCCCCAGGGTGCCAAGGACAAGCCCAGAGGGCACAGGGCACGAGGGCCCACCCGCCACCCCACGCCCATCCCCAAAATTATTTAGTTGCTGTTCAGATCTGTGCAGTATTGTTTTATTATATACACTATGTATGCATTGTCATGTTTGGTTTCTTATTTTTTTTGCACTAATTTAATGAAATTTCATCTTTATTTCTGTGTTAATTGCTGGCAGTTTTAGACTCTGAGCAGATGTGCAGCCTGACATTTGACAGAAAGAGCGCAGCAAATGGATTGATTTACTTCCAGATGTACAGGCCATCTAACAACAGTAGACTACTTACCTGGTTATGCTCAAAAAGATTCTGTGATTCTCTCACTTTTTATGTACTGTACATGCAGCGTATATATGTAGCACACACTCTAATTAATCTTTTTGAGCATAACCGGGTCAAAGTCTCTTGTAGTTTGATGGCCTGTGCAGCTGGTAGAATCAGCTGAATCAATCCAGCTGCTTCTCTCTTCCTGTCATAAGTCAAGCTGCACATCTGCTCAGAGTCTAAAAAAATGTAAGCAATAAACACGACACAATAAAATCTGGCATTTTCAGCAAAAAGTATAATAACTAGCATCACAAACAACTTCATAAGTAAGAAGCAATCACATGCTTGTGGGATGATGCAGCACCAGTTAAGCAATATAGTTTAGTGTGTGATTGTTGTTGCAGTTTGGGTTGATATGTGAGATACTCATTGAGAACTTTATTTGGACCACTATACTAACACTGGATAGAGCCTCAGTGCTTATTATTTATGCAACAGAACCCACAAGATATTGGAAACATACTTTTGAGATCCTGTTCCATGTTGGCATGACTGCATCACATAATATCTGCCATTGATTATTCACTCTCTGGATTCAGATCTAGTGACTGAGGAGATCTTGATGTTGTTAGATTTCTGTTTTTGGCTGACAGGACCAAACATAACGTGTTGTGTAGCACATCTACCTCAAAGTTGGACCTGTTGGGAACATAAGATGCTTTTCAGATTAGCCTTCCTGTCTGCTTCACCCACTCTGATCATTTGTTTTTTTTACAACTTTCATGTAAAAATTTACTGCTGTCTGCAAAAGTGCTGCTCAGTGAGTGTTTTTGTCACATTGTCCTGAGTAAACCAAGAGCACAGACCAGGAGTTTCAGGAATACTTTAACTTTTTCAGTATTCAGACGTTTCAACAGTTACTGAAGTTCCTCACCTGAATCTAAAGAATTTTTCTACATTGCACCTATGCCTCACAATAGCTAATGTTATCAGTTGTGTAAACCTAAATCATCATATCTACTGAATATCACACATCAGGTCAGCAGGTACACTATATTGCCAAAAGTATCAGAACATCTGCCTTTACATGTACATAAAGTTTAATGGCATCCCATTCTTAATCCGTAGGGGTTTAATATTAAGTGGGCTCGCCCTTTGCAGCTATAAAAGCTGCTTCTGGGAAGGTTTTCCACAAGGTTTAGGAGTGTGTTCATGGGAATTCTTGGCCGTTCTTCAAGAAGCGCATTTGTGAAGTCAGGCACTGATGTTGGACAAGAAGGCTTGGCTCTCAGTCTCTGCTCTAATTTATCCCAAAGGTGTTCAGTCAGGTTAAGGTCAGGACTTTGTGCTGGCCAGTCAAGTTCCTCCACACCAAATTCACTCATCCATGTCTTTATTGACCTTGCTTTGTGCACTGGTGAACAGTCATGTTGGACTAGGAAGGGGCCATCCCCAAACTGTTCCCACAAAGTTAGGAGCATGAAATTGTCCAAAATGTCTTGGTCTGCTGAAGCATTAAGAGTTCATTTCACTGGAACTAAGGGGCCCAGCCCAACCTCTGAAAAACAAGCCGACATCATAATCCCCGCTCCACCAAATTTTACACTTGGCACAATGCAGTCAGGCAAGTAACATTCTCCTGGCTACCGCCAAACCCAGACTCGTCCATCAGATTGTTGGACAGAGAAGTGTGATTGGTCACTTCAGAGATCATGTATCCACTGCTCTAGAGTCCAGTGGTGGCATGCTTTACACCACTGTATCCAATGCTTTGCATTGCACTTGGTGATGGAAGGCTGGGATACAGCTGCTCGACTAAGGAAACCCATTCCATGAAGCTTTTCCACACATTGTTCTTGAGCTAATCTGAAGACCACACAAAGTTTGGAGGTCTGTAACTATTGACTCTACAGACAGTTGGTGATTTCTGCGCACTGTGCGCCTCAGCATCTGCTGACCCTGCTCTGTGATTTTAAGTGGCCTACCACTTCATGGCTGAGTTGCTGTTGTTCCCAAATGCTTCCACTTTGTTATAATACCACTAACAGTTGACTGTAGAATATTTAGTTTTGAGGAAATTTCACAAATGAATTTATTGCACAGGTGGCAACCTATCATAGTACCACACTTGAATTCACTGAGCTTGGTATTTAAAGTTTGATGTCACTGATATGTGGCCACATTTTAGAATCTTGCCTTTGATGATGTCACCTGGCAAAAGAGGCAAATTAAGCTCTATCCACAGACAGCCAAAGGACTGCTGAGGATACTGCTGTGAAAGTGTAACAGAAAGTAACTTCTAGCCAATATATGAGGATGAATCATCCAAATGACCTTGATACTAAGCTTTCTTGGGTCTCCAGTAATGCACCTGCCAAGTTTGAAGTAGTTTGGATAAGCAGTTTGCAAGATATGTAAAGAACAGACACACACTCTTACAGATTATTTTTCTTGTTAGTGCGGTATACACCAATCTTCTACAATACCAAAATCACCTTCTTAGTCATCTGTAGATGCCCCTTGAGCCACAAAAACTACTCTGACACCTCTGAAGGTGTCCTGTGTTATTTTGGGTAATGTATGTTGTTTAGTTTTACTTTAAAGTATTCATGTATTTTTCATTTATTCACATGTAAACTTTATTATTTATGTGATACAATGTTTGTCTGAGTTCATGTTCATTTGATTTATTATGTATCTATCTCTAGTCTTAACACTGTTTTGAAAAAGATGACTGATAAGAGTATTATTCAAGAGTGTCAAATTCGCTTTGTGTGCTTTCAGACCACAGTGTGGGAAGTGTGAAAGGTCTCACGCACAATGGTCAGCCCAGAGGTATTTCAGGGAAATCTGCAGTTCCCTTCAGCTCTCCAGAATGCTTTATCATTCATCTCATTGTTTTGATTTCACTACTTGGTTCAGTTTTACTTCTCTCAAAAACTCAACAATTTTCCGCTAAAGTAGGCAAATTTTATAGAGGGGAAAAAAATCTTTTGTATTTAGCAGCTAAAGGTGGTCACAGGAGGGAAGACCAGAGTTTACAGTTAATGCTGGACTAACATTTGTCAGATAGGCAAATACCCAATGCAAAATAGAGGAAAATTGTATGGTCTGATCAATATGTAAATGTACTGAGTCAAACATATCTGCCATATCAACTTTATTACTTTACAAAGTGTTGTTTTTACACCTTTCTAGGGCGCTCCTGAACCATAAATCTAAAAATAAATGCAGGTTTAACTGTTCTCTTTCATCAGATTGCTTCCTTTCTTCCCCATGACTTTTGTTTCTCTTTTGGTTACAGAATTTTAAATTTCAGGCTTCTTCTTCTTCCCTCTCAATATTTGAGCACTGCAATTTTTCCAAGGATTACAAACCAAGCAAAAATACTCCTTTTATTATGTGGATTTAAGTTTTAAAAACATTGTTTTTATTCATGGAAAGACAGTCTGTTTTCTGAAACTCAAAAAAGAGGAACAAATTTCAATAATACGTGACAGCTGAAGTACCACAGAAATCTCAGATGTCTTTTTTTAAATCAGATATCGCTCTTTATGTTCTCACATTCTGAGCCGTGACATCTATTTTAGTATGCTTAACAGCTAGAATGTATGTGGGCAGAGTGGGCAGGGTATTCACCACTCATTTACTGTAATGTTATAAATCTGTGACCTCAAACAGTAGTTTCCACTTATTCAGCATAGCGGTTAGTCTCACATAATGAAAGTGGAATGGTGGATAAATTAAACACGTAATACTAATGCCAACAGCATAAACAATGTTTGCATACCATTTATGTACCCTGGTTCATGGAACAGTAGGGAGTTCCCCTTCTGCACCTTCTGTGTTCCCATTTTTAAAAAAAATCTCCTGGAAAACAACAATAACCTCTGAGCTGCAACAAACTAAAACTTAATCGTGTAATAAGGCAGGCCTGGTTGGTTCTTTTGGTTAATTAGCCTTTTTAAAAAAGCTCTCACCTTGAAATGTTTCACCAAAACAAGTTCCGCTAGTGCGGAGGAGCACCACCACTGCATCCCGGGCTTAGCACCTTCCAGGACTGTTGTAATTGGTTTAAAGAAATATAAACAAGCCAGATTGCTTCTTTCCTGTATAACAGGACAGTAATGAGGTGAAACCAGACCATTTTCCAACACAGTGCTGTGTAGATATGTCTGGTTTTGTGAAACAACACCTAGCTAAACAAAGCTGAAGTCAATGCAGCTAAAGGATCACAGGAGAGCAGACCAGAGTTTACAGTTAATATTGGCCTAAAATCTGATGTTTTTGATCTGTTACAACTTTCTAGAGTCTAGGTTTTGATGATGTTGCCTGAAAACGGAGGCAAATTATGCTCCAGCCACAAGCTGTCGAAGGCCAGCAGGGGATACTGCTGTGAAACTGTTGAAAAAACAACTTTTAGCCAAAATATAAGGGCCACTCATCCAAACAACTTGAAAGTCAACACTGAACTTCAGTAGGTTCCTAGCAATACAGCAGCTAAGTCTGAAGTGGATCAGATGAATGATTATTGAGAAAAGTGAAGAACAGACACACACACAACCACACAGATTCATTCATTTATAGTATAGATAGTATACAGTGATCAGCCACAACACTAAAACCACATGCCTCATAATGTGTAGGTGCCCCAGGCAACACACATGAACAGCAGGGCCCAAAGTTTCCTAGCAGAGCATTGCATTGTAAGATGGTCAATGCTATTCACTTCACCTGTTAGTAGTTTTAATGTTGTGGCTGATTGGTGAGTCCTTTAGTTTAACCTTTAAGTACTTATATATTTTTCATTGATTTGCATTTATTTATGCACAAACCTTATTATTTATTTGACACAGTATTTATTTTGTCCTATTTTGCAGGGGCACCATCACTGCATCCTGGGCTTAGCACCTTCCAGGACTGTTGTAATTGGTTTGAAGAAATACAAACAAGCCAGATTGTTTCTTACCCCTATTACAGGATAGTAATGAGGTGCAACCAGACCATTTTCCAAGACAGTGCTGTGTAGATATATCTGGTTATGTGAAACGACACCTATCTGAACAATGTTGAAAACCAAGCACATACCCACAAAGGCTGCAACACCAGTAGCCTCCTACAGCTTGACAATGCACCCTGTAATACTGCAAAAACTGCTCAACAGCGGTTGAGGAACATGACAAATTCCTTCAAATTCCCCAGATAGCAACCTGATCAAGCATTTTCTGGACGTCTAATCCACAGAGACTCTACCCTGCAACCAACAGAACAGAAATAGTGCCATGCCATACACCACAGGACACCCAGCAGAGGTCACATGTCCACACCCTGATGGGTCAGGGCTGTTTTGGCAGCTCAAGGGAACTTACAAAATATTAGACAGGTGGTTCTAATGTTGTGCCTGAAGTTTAGTTCATGACAGAAAAACAATGGTACATTTTAATGCATTCTCAGTTTAGGCCATACAAATTTGAGGCGAGCTAGCTGAGTGTTCTGCTTTCATGGTCCTCCTTGGTCCATGTCTTTTATGCACTGACTTTTGTAGGAGCAACTGGTGCCTGAGTTCAGATAGTGAGATGACCTCCTGCCATCACAGAACAACACATATGAGACTCGTGTACACACAGTAAGGAGGCAGCAAACAAGCCTCGGCCTTTCAAACAGTTAATAATCTTAAACAGCTAATAATAATTAACCCAGGTGTGTGCCAGTGCATGAAGGCATAAACTGGGGCTACTGTGTGTCTCAGCCTCCTATTTGACTTCTGAGAAATAGTAATGTGTTTGTTCCTGCAGAACTACAGACGTGCCATCTTTGGTGTTCAACATCAAGACAGCTTTTATTATTTGTACAGCTAAGTGTGCAATAAAACAGTTGTACTGTATTTCTGACTAAACTGACTTTAGTAAAGTTCACTCACCTGCTTTCACTGTTATCTTTCAGAGAAAAAGCTGGACAGATAACAAAATCTCGCAGTAATCTAGGTTTCTACAGAAACCCTTTCAGTGAAAGATATGACATAATTTTAACCGCATGTACAGCATATAGTGGTTATACTGCTTTTGTGATGTCAATGTTTTGACTGCACATATCTTTCCATTTCAGTGATATTTCAGACATATAAAATTTAAATCTACATTTGCTCCATTTGTAAACTTCTGCTCATGATTTTCAGCCGAGAAATACAACAAAAATCCCGCTTGTGCTTTTTCATGGCTTCCTTAGCCAAAGACATGTTAAATGTTGTTAAGGCATTTTAAAACAAGCCTGTTTTACACTTCAGTTTTATAAAATAATATTCCTGTACTACAGCTTTTTTTAGAAGTTATGTTCTCTTTTGCATTTACACTACGTAGTTACTCCATGTCTGATACATTACTTCATGTGAAACAACCTGCTGTATTGGTAACCTGTTTGATTTAAAGCCTCAGGTCTCATTTTTTCAGAATCTTAGGCTGAATAGGAAAATATAACAAGAGACAACTTATTTTAAAAGTCCCCTGAAGGTAAAATAAGCACTGTGATTATGATTGGAAGTGGAAGGATGAACCACAGATACTCAGATGTGTATGGGTGAATGCTTGGGGCAGCAGAACCAGAAGTGTTACTTCAGAGATTGCCTTATGAGAATGACACACAACCTGGCAGCTCTAAACTAACTGGCTGTAGAACTTTCTCTGTGAACAAGAGAAACTTGCAGCAGACAGAAGCAGTTTAGAGGATTGAAGAGTGTGTGAGCACACGGTAATTAAGTATCATGCCGAAACAGGTGCCAGCTGCCTGAGGGCAGAGTAGCTTTATCTGCGCTTTCAATACTTTGATTGAATGTAAGAAGAAATTAAAATAAGAACACAATGACAATATTAACACGCACATCTTACTTTATTTCATTCGTTCTTTTTAGTGTCCTGACCTACTCAAACAGTTTATATCAGTACAGAATGTCAGTAATTAGAAATAGAAGAATAACATAGTCAATAAATTAAACTGAAGTCAATAATTTAGCCCCCAAGAACAAACGGTGTTTGAATCCAAAAATGTAGAATTAAAATTACTATTATTAAAGACATTTACAGTGAATAAAATTGGGTTCACAAATGAAAAAGTTATGAAAAAATGATTGAACAGTGTTCATAATAATAGCATTTACTTCCAGTCTAGAACAAAATGTCACTAAAGTGCCCTGTTCCGTCTAAATGGCATGAAATATAGGCCTACAGCGACAAATCAGTTTGTGTTAGGCAAACACAAATATCACATCCAACTTTGCTAAAACAATTATTAAGTATAACTTAGGTTTCCATGGCTACGTGCTACATTTAAACAGTACAAACATTACATATAAAGTAATATAGTTGACATGGCAGATATGTTTGATTCACTGTTAATACATATTGAATAGACAAAATTTGCCTTTATTGATATACATATTTCTGACTTTGAGTGTCATCTTACCTTTCAAACACCAGTATTTAGGGTTTTTGTCTACTGCATTTGTGTCCATGTTATAAGTAGGATTCATGGCAAACACAAGCTCAATAATAGCAGTTCATCTGTTTGAACTGGAGTGGTGCTTTTGACTGAGGTCACCCAAGACCCCAATGCACTGGTCTTTTTAAGAAGCACCAAAGCGGCAGACACCAATGTATTGGGTTCTTCAGTGACCCCAGTCAAAAGCACTAAGCCAGCTTTAACAAATGAACTATTATTGAGTTTTATGTAAATATAAGACGGACACAAATGCAGCAAACCCCAACCCTAAATACTGTATACTGAACGTATAATGATGTTCAAAGTCAGAAATACAATACCTAATTTCTTCATAAAATGTTTATAACCATCGAGTTAAATAAAATATAAAATAATCTGTCGTACATAGGACATCCAGTGAAAGCATGATAAGGACATCCGTTACCTTAACCCCAAGCCTCAGTCAGCTTCACCTTATCAGCCTGACACAGATGTTTATCTGAAATGTCTGAAAACTAAATAGCATCAGAATTAAAGGATAGTAAATAAGCCTTTAAGCACTAGAGAGGATTGTCTTCTGTGATCTGAGTCATGGAAATGTATTCATTTTAGTTTTACATGATAACCAAATTAAGTATAACTTTTTTGAAACAATACTAATCAGTTTATTTAGATGACATTAATTTTGCAACTAATATTGTTTTGAGTGGAAATACGTTTTTCATATTGTGGCTGTTTTTTTATCATTGTTAATTCACTGGGTCCTGTGAAACCGCAGCCAACAGCCCTTGTTTGTTAAATATACTTGTAGGATGAAGGTTAAAGTCCCAAAAAATTAATAAAAAATCTGAGCAAAAACTCAGAAAATTATTAGACTTTACAAATGTGATAGTCAGATCAGTTTTATTTACAGCACATTAAAAAACTGAATTATTCTTCGAGGGCTTTTCAATCAATTGTGCAACACATAACACCCTGTGACATAAAATACAACACAAGATTAATACCAAAATGCTATGAACTCACAACACATAAATATTAATACATAATAACTCATCATTCACAGAAAGAAAAGACAGTCCAAAGGAACAGTGTTTCATTTGACTTTTTACAAGATTTTTTTTTACAGTGTTATACTCTCCGCTGCACTTCTGTCAGTTTTACAAGCTTCAATATAATAACCTCTGAATTGTTTGGCATGTAGAGAGCCAAAAGCAATATTCTGCTCCAGCTCGGTGGGTCATTGTCACAGGTAAAAGTAGTCAATCAGAGAAATGAAAATGACTAACAAGAAACTTGTTGTGAAACTGAAATTAGCACTTTTTTATGTGATGGTATATGAATTACAGCTGGCAAGAACGCAAAGCACATTATGAGTTGCCTTTAACGTTATGAGACACTTTTGAGGTGCAGTATTTGATTTTTTTTTCTGTCAAAATATCCATCCATCCATCCATTATCTATACACCGCTTAATCCTCTGCAGGGTCATGGGGGGTGGGGGGTCTGGAGCCTCTCCCAGCCAACTTGGGGCAAAGGCAAGGGACACCCTGGACAGGTCTGTCAAAATATATAGATTTCAAATCAAATAAGCAAACCTGCGACTGTTGCTTTGGTGGGGACGGTTGCATCTGTTTTGGAGAGAGTTCACGGACTCTATTGAGCGAACACAACAATGAAACTGCCTCACTTTTTCATGAGACTAGTTTAGGCGCATAAATATGGATCCAGAGAAATTACACAATGTCTGCAACAACAGGTTTTGACAGTACAGTACACTACAGTAGAGTACCACGTTCAGACAGTGAAACTCTGACAGAAGCTTGTGTTGCTGAGTGTCTGGTATCGGCCAGGTCAGAGTTCATAGATGTGGAAGGAGCTGTCTGTGTAGTTGGGGCTGAAGCGAATCATTATTTTGTCACCATCAAGCAGTTTGACTGTATCCAAAAAGACAACCTTTTTCTTACTGATGTTCTGTCTTTGGATGGTTCCAATTGCATTATCCTTCTTGTTCACGAGCAGGGTGACCTCGTCGTCGGCGACACTGGAGAATGTCACCCATCCATAGATCAAGTACTCTGTATTATTATGTGCTGTGAAGATGTCATAGGTTCCCTGTTCATCCCTCTCTACAGAAGAAATTAAAATAAGTCCCATTAGCACATTCAAACATTAACATCTAATTAGGATTTGTGGAAGCAGCTGAAATAGAATTTACACTTACTTTGTAGAGGAAATGATGGAGATTCCTAAAAACAGAGACATCAATTATGAATAAAAGTGCAAAGCAAAGAGGAGAAATCTTTTGACAATGTTAACACTTTCTATCCAAGCTATGAGGTGTTTCTTACCTGGATGCATGATGTCCCTAATGGGAGATAATGAAGGATGAAGCCCACCAGCAGAGCCACAACAAGCACTCCCATCACTGCTGCCAAAGCCACTGCAAACCTGAAGCAGCCACCTGAAGCTCTGGGTGGATGAACGACTTCCAGACTGGCCATTCCCATCCTGACCTCCACCAGTGCCTCCTCTTGTCCTGCCTGATGTTTGCCCATGGTGTCAACTGTGATACTCCACCGCAGAGGAGGCTTCTTAATATAGCCCATGTCTTCCCACACACAAACAGAGAAAGTGGGAATCCCAGACTCACTTAGCTCCCGCCCATGTGCACTAAAAGGCGAAAACAGAAAGGAGCAAGGGAATCCCTCAAAGTATACGCAACAAAACCGGTTTAATCATTAGTCCGCTGCTGCTTCATGTGAGTCTGCAAGAACTTATCAGTGTCTGAGAAACATGTGATTATTATCTCTTTATTTATTCCGGTGCTCCTATCTGAATCTGGCACACTGACATTCCTGGGTCATATTTAATGAGGAATTTGTGGGCTGTTTATTGAATTCAAACAAGGCAAGAAAAAAAAAGAAAATGAAACCTTCTGATTTTCAATTGTTTACATTTCTCCTAAAATACGGTCAGATCTTCATCTGCGTTGAAGTTATGAATAAGTACAGCCTGTTTTAACTCACCCTCAGAGTGCAGCGGCCCTTGCATCAGTGTTGTTACTTTACGGCCTGTTATAACTTCTACAAGTAGTTATTGTGTTGTTCTTGTCCATAGCAAATATATCACTCAAATATTCACTATGTATGTTGGGAAAAGTATGTGCAACCCCATAGGCTAATAGTTTCAATAAATATAAATCATCGGTTAGCAAACAGAGTTTAGGTGTAAGTTAAAGTTACTCTAACAACATTTTGGGTTTGCTAATTCCAAGGAACCTCTGCTGTGCGCCTCACAGAAAAGCTGGAAAGAGATCAAAAGTTAATCATCAGGTCACAGGCAGACAAACTGTTAATGTACCTACGTCCTGCAGGTACTTCTCCTGCAGAGAAGTACCAAAAACTCCACGACAAACCGAGAGAAACGGCTTAAGGGAAACACCGAATCCTAAGAATGAGACTCAGCTGCAGTTTTGTATGGAAAAATAGTCAAAAAAAATCCACCTGGTTATTGTGCAGGTAGATCCGCAACGTCGGGAAAAACTTGATGAGGATATTGCTGCCAAAGGCGGTTAGGTAATTCCAAAGGGTTTCGCATTTTCCACCAGGACTGGAAACATGTGCGAGTGTATTGTTTGTTGAATTTTTTATATTACCAGGGCACATTGTGCTTGTCTAGACTTGTGATGAAGATGAAGATCAGATCATGTTTAATTGGTCTACAAACATCAATTTGATATGTATTTATATATATATATCTCCTATGAAGGATTATGTCTGCTTGGTTCATCCTCTTTCTGTGACAATATGGAAGATGGACTGATAATTTCTCAATCATCCCCTTCCTAATCCCATCTACATTCATGTTCACACACACCCAAACTGTAACTGTGTAATATCCTACTGTACATGCACAGACCAGCACTGTACTTTCCTTACTCATGGCACCTCTTTTTCCTCCAAGAAATATTGTTTTTCTTCTGTTAAATTAGAGCAATTGTCAAGCCACTGAGCAAGAATCAACACCTGAAGCCACTGCACTGTCATCTCTGATGTCTGTTATGATTTGCAGTCTTTTCATTCTTCCCACTCACAGAAACTGCATGTGAAGAGAATGATATTTACAGCATGGTAGCACAGGTGAGGCTGCACAAGATCTCGTGTCATAACACTTTGTCTGGTCGTGAAGCACATGCTGCTTTCACACACACCCAGACTATTCGTGCAAATGCAGGGGCGGGAGTGCACGAAGCTTGACTAAAACACACACATATGCAAAAAAAACCTGAAGGCGGCACTTTAAACCGCTTCTCTCTCTCTGTCTCAGTCTCTGACCCATTTAGCAGGAAATTCCTCCACGAGAGAAACTGTGTGCTCTTGCATCACTGTTATTGTCCCGCCCACCTCAGACTGCAGAGTGGCCTTACGTCAGCGTTGCTGTGATCCGTCTTGGCTTCGGTCCTAACTGCCGGTAAGGCTGGGTGACTGACTGACTTGACTGAGGAAACATACACACCCACATGACCTTATCTTTCTGGCTGTTTACATAGTCCAGTGTTGTACACTTCCTTGTACCATTAGTTGTGCATGTGTTTGTGAGTGTCTTCAGTTTCACTGTCTGTTGGGTCCAACTTGTAACTAGTTTCACACAGTCTCATCGTATTTGTCAATGAAAACTGTAGATTTTACACGAGAGAAAGCAGATTCCTGCTGTTGATTCATGAGCAGGAAAACTTTGCTTGGACATTAAATGAAATCCTGAAACAAGTTAAATAGCTCTTAGTAGAGGTTTGAATAATAAAATCTAGATTCTTTGATTTTCTTCTCACCTTTAATAAAGATAATGCTTCAATACTGCAGCCACACTGTATATGGTCATAATCAAAAGTTTACATACACTTGTAAAAACTATACATATCATTGCAGTAATGAGTTTCTAATGACTCCTATGAGTATCTAATGATTCCTATAACTCAGATTTTTTTTGATGGAATCACTGAAACCTATGCATCTTTGTCACAAAAAACATCAATGCATTTCGGTTCTATCATGGATTTATTATAGGTTTTCTGGAAATATCACAAAATCTGCTGGTCAAAAATATACATACAACATATTGAATTATTAGTTTTGGTAATGTAAAAACTTGTGTTGATTTATATTTTCTTAGTGGCATGGCCTCTTACCTTCTTATGGGTGATTATGATTGACTACAGCTGGTGACTCTTGTGGGCACATTTGATACACTTATCAGACTCAGCCACAAACACTACAGTGGAAAAGTGTGAGGAGCAAAATTTAAAAAGCAAATCATGGACTTGAACAAGTCAGGAAAGTCACTTGGAGACATTTCAAAGCTGCCACAGATCCCAAAATCAACTGTGTCAACAGTTGATTTCAGCAAGTATAAACTGCATGGAACAGTTGTGCCACAGCCACAGCCAGGAAGTAACCACAAACTATCCCCTGCTGCTGAGAGAAAATTGGTCAGGATGGTCAAGAGTTAACCAAGAATCACTGAATAGGAGGTCTGCAATGAAACAGAAGCTGCAGGAATGCAGGTGTTAGTTTCCACAGTCAAGTTTGTCTTACATCACCATGAGCTGACAGGCTGCCATGCAAGAAGCTTTTTTCTCTAGAAGCAGCAGAAGCACAGGCTCAGCTGAAGCTTGCTGCTGATCACATGGACAAAGAAACGGCCTTCTGGAGGAAAGTTCTGTTGTCTGACGAAACAAAAAATAGCTATTTGGTCACAATGACCAGAAATCTGTTTGGAGGTGAGAAGGTGAAGCCTTTAACCACAAGAACACAAACCTACCGTCAAGCATGGTGGTAGCAGTATTAAAGTCTGGGACTATTTTGCTGCCAGTGAAATTGGTGCTACACAAAGTAAATGGAATAATGAAGAAGGAGGATTACTTTCACATTCAGGAACACCTAAAATCATCACCCAGTTGGGTGTCCAACAGGACAATGGCCCCAAACACACATCAAAAGGGGCAATGAATTAAGTGCTACACTGCCCTTCTTAAATTCCTGATTTAAACCCCAATCAAGAATGTTTGGACTCTGAAAAAAACAAGTTTGTGCAAGAAATCCCACAAATTTAGTTAAACTGAACCAAGTCTGTCAATAGGAGTGGTCAAAGATACAACCAGAAGCTTGAGGTGAAAATGGCAGACGTTTAACCAAATATTAGCATTGCTGAATGTTTTTGACCCTTATTTTTTGTCATAATTCTAGAAGATCTTAAAAAATCTACCGAATAAACATAATGCATGATTGTTTTTTTAGTGACCATGATGCATGGGTTTTAATAATTCCATCACAGAAAATTCTGAGCTATAGGAATCATTCGAAACTTAAGACTGGCGTGATATACATGGTCTTTACAAGTCTACGTAAACAACAACTACAACTGTAAGTACTGCAGTGTTTGGCATGCGTTTGACTGCAGTTACAAAAACGTTTCAGGAAAATTGCTCCAGGTGACAAACTGTTCAAGATACATCAGAGGTGTGGCATCATGCATGATTTCAGCCACCACACTGGTTTCTTTGGGACTGACACTTAATTCATAAATATCTAACCAGACAGACGTTCCAGATTCCATTTCAACTGTGTGCTGCTCCAAGGAGAAAATGACACCTACAACGGTACTTTAAAAACTTCTTGTCCATGGTGTGACTCTCATTTTGGGAGATAACTGTATCAGGTTTCCAAAAGCGAAAGAAAGTAGAGGGAGAGAAAGACAAATGATGGCAAGCAATTGCTTACTCAGTTCTTCAGAGGTGAGCTTAAAACACTAGTGCCGTTATTAGGCTAATATCAACATCAGAAAGGATAGCAGACCTTTCGTTTTGTTCTCCATCTAAATTAGGCTACATGACACTATGTTATTGTATCACAAGATACGTGGAGAGCAAACAACGTTTATGATGGTGAACTCCGTGCGGCTTCTCCCTCTTCTCTGCCCATGAGGGGCTGAGATAGAGCCCTAATGAATTGGAGTGGACTTGGGGTGCCAATCAAGTACACACTCATACGCAGCTCTGCACTTCTCCTTCAAAGGCAGTCAGCAGCAGAAGTTAACAGCCCTTGTTTTACCCCCTTTGACACCTTCTAAGTCAGAAAAGCCACAGGTCGTTAGTGTTGTTTTCGCCCAAATGTTATGCAAATTACCTACGTACACGCTCACACATTTAAACGCTGGATCGATCCTTCATCTAATCTTAATGGGAAATAGGCCTTTTTAAAAACTGATTTCAAAAGACTGAAGTTTGCCACCACCAAGTCCAAGTTGGCAGCTAGTGTGCCCCAATGAGTCTATAGGCTATGTACATTTGGTTTAACTACACAAGTATAGCATAATAACTATAACATAGGCATTGCCTACTTTTACCACTGACTAGTCCAATATTTTAATAATAGGCTATACAGTAATAATATTAGATATATTTGCAGTTTTTGAAGCCAGTGGATTTCAGTTTCAGGCATAGCATCAGGAGGCCCCTCATCACGCCCAGATGAAGGCACTGAGGAGGATGTGACAGTGAGGCAAAGTGAGCATACAGGTATCTGCAGCAGATCCAAATGTTTAAATAATACAGGAGATTTTTCTTCTCTCTTTTTTTTTTAACACTGGATGATTTTAATGATTACAATTGCACTAATACTACATTTTGCATATGTATGTCCTTGTACTATAGCAGAGGCAGAAATAGAAGATGATGAGTAAAGTGAAGAAAGGGAAAGAGAAGTAGTTACTGAAGAAGGTAGAGAGGAAGATGATGTGGAGAGAACTGAAGAGGACAGGGAAGGGGAAGATGATGAGAGACTAAGGGACACGAAATTATTGAGGTATTCTGATAAAAAAAGAAACTTCCATAATAGTGGTAAATATTATTACTATAGAACCATATTACATAATTTTCCTGGTGTGTTTTTTTTTACACGACTTATAGTAGGGGCCCACCAATATGGTTTGTACCTAGGGCCCAAAATTTGGTGCTACGCCCCTGCATCTGTCCACACAGCACAGGTGGCAGAAGGAATCAAATGTGGCTTTGAACCGACCAGCTACTTTAAGAGCATCTGGAGGCTCAAGGCGTGACTTTCTTCCAGTAAAGCTCAGTGAACCAAGTGCACTGAAGTGAAAGGAGACTATGTTAAAAATTAATGCAAGAACAACCTTTGTCCTGTGACGTTTTTTGTTGAGGCCAAGAAATTTTTGTTGTACCCTCGTACAGTACCTGTTAAAAAATAATAGCACAGTAGAATGTGCACCCTCCATTGGTAGCTGTAGTTTTTGCAAGAAATTACAACATAATAAGATAGAAACACATTTTTTCTGTAAATGAATCCACAACCATCCTGTAAGCCTAATGTTTATTCATGCACAAGAAATTAAATTGGTCTTTCTTTGATCTCACTTCCCTGGATATGGTGACTATCCATCCATCCATTATCTGTACACCGCTTAATCCTCTGTAGGGTCGCGGGGGGGTTGGAGCCCATCCCAGTCGACTCAGGGTGAAGGCAGGGGACACCCTGAACAGGTCGCCAGTCTATCACAGGGCTACATATAGAGACAAACAAGCACACTCTCATTCACACCTATGGACAATTTAGAATAATTAATTAACCTCAGCATGTTTTTGGACTGTTGGAGGAAGCCGGAGTACCCGGTGAGAACCCACGCATGCACAGGGAGAACATGCAAACTCCACACAGAAAGATCCCAGGCGTCCTAACCGGGACGCGAACCGGGGATCTTCTAGCTGTGAGGCGACGCTGCTAACCACCGTGCCACTGTGCAGCAGATATGGTGATTATTTCAACCAAAACAGAGGCTTTACAGGCTATGAAAAGCCTGTAAAGTCATGAACAGGAGTTAAGTAAATACTAAGTCACTGGATAGAGATTGCACAAGGGTTTCAATCAGACCTCCTCCCACATGATTTGTGAAGTACCTCTTAGGTAATTATGTAATAGGAAGTTGCTAGATAAACTGCAAGTCTACACACTTATTTTTTCAGGTTTGCCAGTGAATACAACTGAATCATTCAGAGATAAAGTAGAATGACGACACACCAAGTCACCAAGCCCTTTTCTTCGTTTTGGCAAGATGTGTTCATGAGGCTCAGTGATTTTTTCCAACAATATTGAAGAATTTGCTGAGTGCTGTTGGATGGTTTCCCTTCACTCCGCAGTCTAGTTCATTTAATTTGGGTATAAGCTGGGGGGTTGTAGAGGTCAGGTCATCTGTAGCCCTCCGTAACTCTCCATCTTGGTCAAAGAACAAAGGGCCCACTAAGGCCAACCTTAATGGGATGGTATGTTACAGCAGATTGCTTCAGTTGTCATGTTCGCTAAGTGTTGTCTTGAGTTCTGATTAAGTCTTCAATAGTGTTGCCAGGAAAGTCCCTTTACACCATCACAGATCTTCCTCTTTGCTTCACAGTGGAAACCACACAGGAAGATACCATCCGTTCAATTTTTTCTGAGTCTCACAAACACACGAAAACCACAACCAAAAACCTCACATTAGGATTCATCAGACCAAAGTCTAGATTTTCACTGTTCTAATGTCATTTCCTTGTCGGTCAGAGCAGTTCTCCTCTTCTTCTTGGTCTTCCTCAGAAGTGGTTTCTTTGCAGCAACTCCACCATAAAGGCCTAATGGCCAGGGCCTTCTCCCAGCAGTTAATGTTGAGATGTGTCTGCTACTTGAACTCTGAGAAGCACTAATGGACTCTAATCATAGGTGTCATTAACTGGCAATTTCTGAAGCTACTAACTCTAATTAAGTTCTCCTCAGCAGCACTAGTAATTCTTTTTAAAGTCTTTATTTAACCTTATATTTGATAGGGCATGCCTGACATGCAGCAAAGAACTTAGCCTTAGTACATGGTGCATGAACTCTACTAGGTGAGCTACTAAGGTGCCCCACACCTTAGTAGCTGGTCTTCCTTTTCTGGGAGAGTTAGATATTTTTTATGATGGCACTTGAAGAAACTCTCAGATTGATGAACCTTTAAGTCTAAAGGTAATGATGGTCCGTCTTTGTTTCTTGTCTGGTTAAACTTTTACAGAGGCTCCCCTGCTAACTGAAAAACCACCCCAGGTGACGACCTTATAAAGCTGGTTATCACAAGTGTGCAAAACTGTCATTAAGGCAAACAGTGGCTACCTTAAAGAATCTAAAATATGACACAGTTTAATTGGTTAAACACTGTAATGGTTGTCTACATACATCCATATGTATTATGCAATGGTGTTTATAGTTTCACTTTTCTTCAACACTGTAGTAAAGAGTAACAATAAAAAAAAATCTCAATGCGTAGGTGTGTCCAAACTGTTGACTGGTTCAGTAAATTAAGATTACAGACTGACTCCGAACTACAGCAAACAGTCAGTTATGAGAGCCTTTAAGGATGTATAGTATGCATGTTTTAGCATAACAAGGAGGTGTTAACTGCATGGATATTTCGGGATAATGCTCATGTTTTTCATCTAATCTGCAAAGACAATCTTTTATCAGCTATACGTATTGTGAGATGGTAATTGATAAACTTAAAATTCGAAACTAACATAAATGGAAATCTTATAAAACACAGTCAACAGCAAGTATCAATAAATGATCACAACATGGCTATGCAGTACTATCTGTGATAAGTATTGTCTAGTTATTCAGTAAGCAGGCAACCTGCAGGGAAATCTGCCATACCTGAAACCGCTCTTAATGTGCAACTCTCAAACACCCAGGGGTTTACCCCAAAACTTCACTACAGATCCAGTTTTGTCGGCACAGTCAGTAGGTGCAATCAAAATCAGTTCAGTTTGACAATTTTGTTTTGTAATGAATCTTTAACTACAAAAGAAAAGCAATAATGTGTTACTCTGCTGGAAACTTTTGACATTCTCTAGCAGCATTCTGACATGAACACTTTCCAGACTGTCCACATTGAGATGCCACATGTGCCTATGATGGTTTGTTAGCAGCACGTTGGTGTCCAAGGATCTGCAGTCATACCACGGCCTTGGGTGGACTACACTTAAGCACAGTAGTGTTAAATGTTAATGCAGGCATAATTGTTATGCAAATTTTCAAAGTTGAACCATTTGCCATTTTAGATCATTCGTGTGACAGCATGCCAACATTTGTTCGCTAACACTAAGCACAAATACAGCTGTGGCTGTTGTTGATATGATTACTGCACATATTATGTCATGACAATCAGAAATTTTAATCTGATGGCCAGAGATGTATACTTAAGGGATCAGCAAGGCTTTTCCAGTTCCTTCTCTTGGAAAAGCAGATATTTGTACAAAATTTCATGCCCATCCTTATAATACTTGTTAAGATATTTCAGTCTTCTAGACCAAAGTTGTGGACCAACTTACTAACACTGACATCTCCAGTCCCTCAAACCACCAATGAGGCCGCCTTTGTCTCTTTCCTACCAATCAGCTGACCAAGATGGGATTCCCCGGTGCCTCAAAACATTGGATTTGGGCCACATATGTTTGTTTTCTACTAACCAAGCAACCAATATTCACATTCCCAGTCCTTCAGAACACTGGTGTAGGCGACAAATGTCTGTTTCCTATCAACAAGCTGACTAACATTGTTATTCTTAGTCTTACGAGACACCAGTGCAGTACACCTATATATCTGTGTCCTACTAATCAACCAGCCAATATCAGCATCCTCAGTCCCTCAAATCCCTGTTGTCTTTTTTCTGGCCAGCTATCATTGACATCCTCAATCCCTCAAAACATTACATATGGTTCAACTATGTCTGTTTCCTACCAATCTACTGAAATGACCTTTTCCAGTCCCATTATGTATTATAACATTTCAATACATGCCACCTATACCCGTTTCCAAACAATCTACCAACCAAGACTGGCATCCCAAAACCATAAAAATGTTTGGATATAGTCTGCCTTTGTCTCTTTTGTCTGTGGATCTTCTTTTTTGTCTCTGCCACTCAACAGTGGCCCCATAGTCTTTTTACTGAAGCTCCAAAGACTATCTATATCTCTTTCTGACCAACCAACCAACCAACCAACCAGTCAACCAACAAACCAACTGACCAGTCAACCAACAAACCAGCCAACACTGGCAGATACAGGGACTCTGTGTATGTATTATGTTTGGAAAAAAACTAATAACATCTGTGAACTGGAAGCAGAATCAAATCAATTGACCTGCTTTTCTGGGAACTGTATCTGTGTGACAAAGTTGTATTAGAGAAAAACAAAAACAGCAGAAAGCCTGAGGAGCGAGAGTAGTTTTCCACCAAGTTCACTTAGACATTTTCCAGTGGTTGTATCACATCCAACTCTGGAAGGCCTGCAGCAGTATTTAGATTAGTGAAACCCATTAAGCTAAGGCTGCCTGACCGATGTGTTAAGTTCTTGTGAGTAATATGTTAATTTCATTACATCAAGCACACTTGAGTGAATCATTTTAAGTTGTTGTAAATGGTAATATACGCGCTGTCCTTTGTACTACCTGTGGTCAAAAGTTCAATACTCAAGAGCAGGGCAGTATCACCCTGAAGTTTCAGAGTTCAGTCCCATAAAAGAGGCCGTATTGCTTAGTCAGATGGTTTTACAGTGCACATCATCAGTTCAGTGATGTGAATTCACCAGATTTGATGACTTTGGGACTGCTAAGTTTTGTGCTGCTGTACAAGAAAAATGTTTTAGCCCTCTTGATGAGGATGTCAACTGAGCTAGCCTCAGTATTTTAGCACGACATGTATGTAAATGCATATTTAAGATCCTTTTAAAGCTTTTAAATGTGTCAAAGGTAAACTGATGGTTTGCTCGTAGCAGTGTAAATGTACACTCATAAAACTTAGGTTCATGAACTAGAAATGATAGAGTCCTTTGCTCAAGTTTGGATTAATATGTTCCAGGATGTAAAGTTAAAGGTTGAGCAAAGGTGAAGATAAGGCGAATGGTTACTCAATCTGAGTAGCTTCTTTTTCACCTTTTACCTCAGGTATAGTTTGTATTTGAGCCTGTTTATATTATTTACCCGAACTGATCTTAGTGAAATTTGTCTGTTGTAATTTTACTCCACTTTTAATCTTGTGCAGCTTAAAACATTTAGTTTTATTATGATTCCTTTCCATTCGCTGTCGTTTTATTAATGAGTTGCTCTGAATGATGCACGTTGTAAAGCACAGACTTAATAATTTGTCATGTTTTTGGGTGTTGCCAGCTAGTTTAATCCATTTTAATTGCATATCTAGTGCATCCATGCTTCCAGTTTTATTACAAAAACATGCCGAATCTTAAGGTCTCTATTAAATTATTTACCCGACAGGAAGTTTATCCCGCCTCATCCCAGCTGTATGTATGATGTGTGTCAAGTCCAAAACACTAATTAAGTAATAAAGCGGTGGAGCGTGGGAGTTCACCACTTGGACTGAAGAAGGGAACAAAATAACAGAAAAATACTGGTGTACAACAGGGTTGCGTCTTTTTGTGAGACCAATATATGACCGTTCTTCCCACATGGAGCTGGTTTGAACATTTCTCAACACCGCTGATCTCCTGGATGTTTGAAACAGAAAAGCATCTCAGACTCACTGCTGTCAGCCATGAGGCTGCAATGGTCTCAGGTTCACTGAAACTAGACTGACTGAAAAACGTAGTCTCTTTTGTAGAATTGCACGAACAAATAATATCATATTCAGTCACAAGTAATTATTAAAGTAGTAGAAATTTAATGTCACCATCTTGTGATTTTTGTCCGTAATTCCTGTTCATGTTTGATAACGTGAAAAAGTAGTGGCACAAGATGTGGCCCAAAAGAGGAATCTGCACAACCCATCACGAGCAAGTGTGTTGAAACTGTTTCTACTGTCACCAGAAATGAACTCACACGCGTGGGTGAACATTTTATTCTTCAAGTTTAAACTTGCAACTGCATTCAGTTCTTTTCCCTGATACCAAATTCACAGGAAAACTGCAAGTGTGACACTATTTTGAGCGACAAACGATATCTTCCACATGCATCCTGGGATATGTTTCAACATGCTGCCTTGGAAACACTGCAGAGAAAACCTGTTGTTCTATTTTTAGAAATGACAAAAGCCAATCAAAGCGAAGCAAAGCCAGAAATCCCCTAATGTTAATGCTGGCATTGTGAGATAAAGCACACTTTAACCCTTTTCACCTCCTTGTCGTGACCGGGCAGTATCGGGTATTAAAATCAGGTGCCATTATCAGAAGGTGGTAGGACATTCACTGATGAGGCAACCTGCTGCTACTGCAGATGTAACATTTGTTGTGCTTCATGTTTGTTGCATCAGATTTGGCGGAGTTGCAGCTGAGAAATTTTAAAACAGGTTCTAGGTGTCATAGGAGTATAGTAAGGAGTTTTTCAAATCTGGTGAAGGAGACAAAATAACTTATTGTATTTTAATACAATCAAAGGTGGCTCAGTTTGGCCTCACAGTTGTGGAATATGGTGATGCTTCTTTTTTTTTGCCAGGTGAAAAATCTAATCTAGGGCTGAAGGGGTTAAGTGAGTGTGAAACTGCCGCCTAAAGCTCTCAGATGTACAAACAACTATGCCACGTCACGTCGCTGCATAACATGAGTGAGTGCTGTCCTCAGTTCACTTTCACTTTTGGTTAAACAGCATGGAAGTACTGATGATGAAACTGTTCACTCCCACTGTAGCCACACACACACACACACACACACACACACACACACAAAAGGGGAAGGACAGACATGGATAATTGAGAACAACTTCTTGCAAAATGGAAACTCTTTTTTCTTTATTAAAGTTTCATCCCAACAGGTGATCTGTGCCAAGATTTACAGGAGGTAGGAACACTGTCTAATCCCTGGGTCAAGTAGAGATGTTTACATCATACAGGTCTTCTGTGAGGAAATCCAGTGAAAACAAAGTCTGCTTCGGCTCATTTTTTGCAACGGAAACAATGCCGATATTCATTTTTTCATTTGCATATTTCTAAAACCCGAATGTGATACTTTGCTATGGTTTACAGTCTGTATAAAAGCTTTTATTTTGAAATTAATATCATCCAAACAACCAATGTTGGCAAAAAAATGACACTGCCCAAAAACATTGGCCCAGAAACATGAATTATAAAACAACATAATGTTCCACACAACACACTTTTATTTAAAATATTATAGCTTAACAAATACAGCAAAAACAAAGAACTTTGTAGGGGATCAGTCAATACATTATAACCTTATGTGCTTTATAACCATATGCATCATCTAAAATACACTCAATCCTGTCACAAAAAAAAACTTCATTCACATCCTCTCTGGTCTTCACCGTGAGTCGTCTCTGTGTCAGTGTGACTGCAGCACCAAATGTCAGTTTTTAACTCCACGAAAACCAGCGCAAGACAGATCAGATAATGTCCAGCTACATGTCAAATACAGATCACGAATCAGGCCCCCTGCATGTTAATGTTGGTCCCTAATAATGTGGTGTCCCATGCGAAAACTGTGAAGGAACTGTTTTTGTAGCCGCACAGCACACAGAGAGTTTAAGAGACTCACATCGGAGCTTCGCAGGAGGATAAAGGCACAAATAAAATACATTCATTTGGTACTACACAACAGCTATAGTGAAATAAAGTACTATATTAAAATTTCAATGCACCTGAGGAGTACAGAAGCTTCAAAAACCCCTAAACAAGCAGCGGCCTGAATGCAGGCCAGGAGAGGGGCTTTTTTTGTTACATTTTAAAAAGCATCCATTTAAATATTCTTTTTTTTTTTTTTTTTTTTTTTACAAAGTTTTTACTTATTCAGTCCAAAAAGTCATTTAACAAGAAGTTTTTAGTTCATTTTTCATGCAAAAACACCAACAACTTCATGTTTCCAGCTTTTTAAAAAAAATGTTTCCTTCATTTCTACACAGGAGTGAGTTGATTATCTTTGGATTTTTGTTCCGACATGAAAAACAATTTGAAATGTCTCCTTAGGCACCTAGAGATAGTGATGATGTGCATTTTCTGGTGTTCTGCAAACCAACAGATCAATAGAGAAGGACAGTAACAGTCATTTGCAGCCTTAATCGAAATGGTTCAAGAACAGAAAACAATTTTAAGGCTGATGCACCAAAAAACAAAACAAAAGGCACTTGTAAAGAGATTTTCCTCTCACCCTGAACTTTGCACAAGTTTGCTGAGATTCCTTGTGATGTCTTGAGGCACAGCGACCTTGGCTGAGGTATAATAAACCAAATGAGAGAAGAATCTGTCAACACAAGTCATGCCACCAGTGTGAGTCAAGCTTAGTGTGTCTGTAATCACAGTGGCAGATGAAAAACAGATGAGTGCTGAGCTTCCTTCCTTCCTCGATCCAGCTCCTCCAGGCCTCCGTGCTCTGACAGCGTTTACAGACCCTCGTTAATGGTCACACCTCTTCCCCAGCAGATAGTTTAGGCCCACCCTCACGTCAATGATCTTGAACTCCTTTGAGGAGTACAAGTGCAGACTTGCCTCCTCCTTTGCTCTGAGGTAGACGATTCTGTGGTGCCCCCTGCAGACCTTGTGTGAAGCGTTCAGCTTCACAGTGCTGACGGGAGTTTCGCTGACCTGCAGCTGCAGTATCCCCTGAGTCTCCACATTGTTCAGGCTCATGCAGCACACGTACATATGCAGGATGTAGGGTCCGGTGCATTTAATGTGGATCTTGTCCTTTTTCTCATCGAGGTCAATCCAGTTCCTGCTGACGATGTCACTGAACTGCAGTGTTCCATTTCCACTCCGGACTGGACAGTGAAGACAGAAGTGTAAGATAGAGAGTGGAAAGTGAAAAAAAGTCTTTATCTTGATGTGATTCTCAAAAGCCTTTAGTATTCTCAATATGAGTGTTTAGCAAAGAGCAATGAAGATCAGAATGGAAACTATAAGTCACATTTCCTCACCTGCGATGGGATCAAACTGTATGTGCACGAAATCATCAGAGGAAGTCTGCAACGAAAAGAAGATTTAGAGACTTCAGCTTGCTGATCCTCCAGCTCTGCTGATGTTAGCTGGCATCTACCGCCGGTATGACTTTAACGTTATGTCTGAGCATTTGTTAAAGGTCACGCAGCTCTGCTCTGCCATCCCTTGATGTTTGAAGCCAAAACTTGTTTATTTGATACAGTGGTTTGGTGACGTGATGTGAAAACTAGCAGGCTGACAGAAACAAGGGAAAGTCTTGCCGTGGGATGATTAATACCAGTAGTGAAAGAAGCAGAGCAGCAATAAACAGCAGGGGACTAAAAGTAGAACAGAAGCTACTGATTAAAATAAGCATCTTTATACAGGAACTGAGCAGATATCTCTAATGTATGGAGATCATCAGTCATCCGGGTCATGGGATACATGGAGAATGGAGGCTTGGCTGTTTCAGTGCCACTCATAATTGTACAAGAGGAAACTTTTTTGAGATTTAGGTTTAAGATCAAGAAAGACGTTAAATACGACCATGGCGAAAAGTCCAGTGCAGCATCCTCTCAGTAACTGTTTGAGTAAGAACTCGCTGGCCCATTTCCAATTCGGTGATGCTTTCGAGACTATATGACCATCTCTCGTAAGTGAAGAAACTACATTAACAAAATCTCAAGAGCACAGTTAGGCTTTATGATTCCATAATTAGGCAACTTACTAATTCAAAATTCCACCTTAGTAAAAGTAGGATGCCCGCACCACGTAAAGGACAAGTTGTAACTTTACAATTGATAATTGAGGTTTATTTTCTCCATTTAGAATAAAAAATTACACATATATAAAAATGCGTAGTTGTTTTTAATCTGGGGAAATAAAAATATGTGTATTTTTATATAAATACATAAATATGTATAATATAAATACAATATATATATATATAGGTGTAGTTGTTTTTAATCTGAAGAAATAATAAATAAGCATTTTTAGTGCAATAGCAATCATTTAAATTCGCTAAAATGTGTAAATGGATCAACTTATGTGAAAAAAGCATATTCACAAATATTCAAATAATTAGTTTCGTTCTGAGTTTACATGAGAGAAAGTTGCATTTTAACGCACATGCACATCCCATCATCTCCTCACTCACCTTGTTCTGAAAGTCCCAGTAGACGTACACGGTGAGCACCAGACACGCCACCACCAGTACGTTCTGCACGGCGACCACCACCGCCAGCCTCCCGCCGGCGCGCCGCGGCCGCTGGACCACGCGGCCCCCCTCAGCATCCATCATCCCCATCTGGTCCATCGGTTCATCTGCGGCTTGTGAATGCAAACCGAGGGACTGTGAAGCTGCGAGAGGGAGGCGACCGAGTGGAAAAACAACGCTCATGATCTCGGCTTTTAACATGCTGCTAGTTGATGTGGGTGGGGGGGCGAAGCGGGAGCGAAACCGGGAGCTGATTGGCTGCTGCTGTCTGGGTGCGCAGAGATGATGATGGTACTCAAACCGAGCTGAAACCTCCCACAGCAGCAGCAGCAGCAGCAGCGTCCATCACCGTCATGTTCCCATCATGTTCACCAGGCGTCCTGCTTCTAGGAAACCATGCACGTTTCACACAGCAGGAAAACCAGACTGCTGCTGCCCTTTTTAATCAGAACTGATCAAGCTCTGGGCAGTTAGAAAAGAAAAAAGCAAAGCATGAGAAATGAAAAAAGTTCATTAAGATATGCAAAACTTAACATTCACTTTCTTTTCAACTGTGCAATAAAACCAATAACCCACCAAGACCCAAGTACCCACCTACACGCTTCCTATTAGCTCTGTTTTTATACCGTACTTAGACTTAATGCTCTTTTCTGTTGTAAATTTCAGCAATTTTGGCATCTTTTACTATGATTTTTGAGCTACTGGATACCTTAAATTTCCCCAAAGGGATGAATAAAGTATCTATCTGTCTATTTATCTGTCTGTCTGTCTATCTATCTATCTATCTATCTATCTATCTGTCTGTCTGTCTGTCTGTCTGTCTGTCTGTCTGTCTGTCTGTCTATCTATCTATCTATCTATCTGTCTATCTGTCTATTTATCTGTCTGTCTGTCTGTCTATCTATCTATCTATCTATCTATCTATCTATCTATCTATCTATCTGTCTATCTGTCTGTCTGTCTGTCTGTCTGTCTATCTATCTATCTATCTATCTATCTATCTATCTATCTATCTATCTGTCTATCTGTCTATTTATCTGTCTGTCTGTCTGTCTATCTATCTATCTATCTATCTATCTATCTATCTATCTATCTATCTATCTATCTATCTATCTATCTATCTATCTATCTATCTATCTATCTATATGTCTGTCTGTCTGTCTATACAGATAGCTATCTATCTACACTATATTACCAAAAATATTTGCTCACCCATCCAAATGATCAGAATCAGGTGTCCTAATCACTTGGCCTGGCCACAGGTGTATAAAATCAAGCACCTCGGCATGCAGACTGTTTTGACAAACATTTGGAAAAGAATGGGTCGCTCTCAGGAGCTCAGTGAATTCCAGCGTGGAACTGTCATAGGATGCCACCTGTGCAACAAATCCAGTGGTGAAATTTCCTCGCTCCTAAATATTCCACAGTCAACTGTCAGCTTTATTATAAGAAAATGGAAGAGTTTGGGAACAACAGCAACTCGGCCACGAAGTGGTAGGCCACGTAAACTGACGGAGAGGGGTCAGTGGATGCTGAGGTGCATAGTGCAAAGAGGTCACCCACTTCCTGCACAGTCAATTCCTGCAGAGCTCCAAACTTAATGTGGCCTTCAGATTAGCCCAAGTACAGTACGCAGAGAGCTTCATGGAATGGGTTTCCATGGCAGAGCAGCTGCATCCAAGCCGTACATCACCAAGTGCAATGCGAAGCGCCGGATGCAGTGGTGTAAAGTCCTGTTTTTCAGGAGTCGGGCTTGGCCCCTTAATTCCAGTGAAAGGAACTTTGAATGCTTCAGGATACCAAAACATTTTGGACAATTCTATGCTCCCGACCTTGTGGGAACAGTTTGGAGCCCCTTCCTCTTCCAACATGACTGTGCACCAGTACACAAAGCAAGGTCCATACAGACATGGATAACAGAGTCTGGTGTGGATGAACTTTACTGGCCTGCACAGAGTCCTGACCTGAACCCGATAGAACACCTTTGGGATGAATTAGAGCGGAGACTGAGAGCCAGGCCTTCTCGACCAACATCAGTGTGTGACCTCACTAATGCGCTTCTGGAAGAATGGTCAAATATTCCCATGAACACACTCCTCAACCTTGTGGACAGCCTTCCCAGAAGAGTTGAAGCTGTAATAGCTGCAAAAGGTGGACCGACATCATATTGAACCCTATGGGTTAGGAATGGGATGGCACTTAAGTTCATATGTGAGTCAAGGCAGGTGAGCAAATATTTTTGGTAGTATAGTGTATCTGTCCATCCATCTATCTATCTATCTATCTATACAGATAGCTAGCTATCTGCCTATCTATCCATCTTGCATCTATCTGTCTATCCACCCACCCACCCACCTGTCTGTCTGTCTGTCTGTCTGTCTGTCTGTCTGTCTGTCCATCCATCCATCCACTCACCTATTATACTTCTAAAACTGTGGTTAAACTTTGGTTGATGGATTTGTTGGCAAGATTACATTTCATTTTACTGGCACTCTCAGTGAAAAGTCTAGACTAAAATTTCCCGCACTTTTGCATACCACATGACAAGATACGAAGAGTCTAAGACATTGTGAACTTAGTAAAATGACTTGATACCATAACTTTTGATGTTTTATCTTTACAGCAGTGCAAAGGCTACTTTTGCCATGGGCCTTTATATGTTTTATATGGCTTTCTACTCTTTACTATTCAGGAAAGAGAGACTGAGTGTGTCAATAATGTCAACAATGAAGAATATTACAACAACTGCAGCCTTTGGAAAAGAAATAATTCATTGTATTACATCTGCTGGATAGGAATTTGGAAAAATCATGTTCTCGAAACCTTAGCAATCTTACTACAGAATGTCGAGACGCATGTGAATGTTTGAATCGCTGTGTAGAAAAAGGTTAGCTTGAGGAGACGATATTTGTAATCTTTCTCCCTTCAAGGTCCCATATTGTGCCCCTTTTCAGCAAATTAATCAAAGTGTCTCATGTTTCCACAGCGCATCTTTCAGTTTTTCAGCTCATAATATTACAAATATAGTTAATTTCACCATCGCTGTACAACAGTATGTCAAAAAGACCTGTGTCTCATCAGAAAATGTCACAGAGAAAAGATTTACATGGCTTTATTTTTGAACATAGTCTCCTTTAACTTCAGTGCATTTCGCGGAAGAGGGTACTGAGCTTCTCAACAGCCTGCATGATGTAATCACTCTGAAAATGACGACCTCACAAGTGGGATTCAATTTGAGAAATAGATTAAAGTCAGAAAGTGTCAGATTGGGTGAGTAAGGTGCATGAGGCAACAGTTCAGAGTCACATGTAACTGCTTCTGTCACCTGTGATATGTGGACGGACACGTTATCCAAGAGCAACAGAAGCCAGCTCAAGACTTTCCTCTCCTTTCTTCTTTTAAACATTAGAATGTTTTGCTCTAAAAACCAGTGAGCTGCTCCTTTTCCTGCCCCCTTCAGAAAGAAAACACTGTCTACATGTTTGAACTGGAGAACTATTTGTTAGTTTTCTGTTACATAACATCAGAGTTGAATTCTTACATGCTTGTAAAGTTGGGAAAGTAAGTAGTTGTGGGAGGGCGGAAGTAGTGAACATCTTTGTATCTTAACAGCTTTTATTTTACATCTCCATGTTTTTAACAACCACACAACACTATAAAAAGAGATTTTTTTTTACCATGTGTGGTCTTTCGAATTGCTTAGATACAACTCTACACCTCTGCTTCCACTAGGCCCTGCCTCGAGCAAACCAGCTCACCTATAAGCCTCAGCTCAAACACTGTAATTCAGTCATATATGTTCAAAATGAAAACAAATCCTGAAGAATAATGGTACAGAAAGCCCCGCTCTGCAAGCTAACAGGATTGGTTCCTTATGTCTGTACGTGCCAATTTCTTATTTCACCTACTATATGACTTCCAGCATTAAAAAACACCATATGGACAAGCTAACAAGGTAAAAACTTGATTTTCACTGGAGAGAGTCTTTAAAAAAGGTATTGTTTAGCTCGTTGGACTCTTCCAGTGAAAGCAGTGTGCAGCGCACAGCGAATAAACAAGTTCGTCCTCTGATAGACGCATAAGAAGCTACGAAACTACTAGTGTAAAGAAGTTCATTTTGTCTTCCATTGGACTAATTAGCTTTCTTTCATACATATATATCAGGCAACGAGGAGTTAAAGTTTTTAAATAACTTTTAACAGTTTCAACGGATCGCTTCCGTCTTACTCAGAACATCATCCAGATGTCGGGAATGATAGTAACATCAGCTGATAAGGCACGTCGTCCCCAACATCTTGATGATGTTATGAGGAGGACGGAAATCATCCGTTCAAACTGTCAAAAGGTATTTGAAAACTTTAACTCCTCATTGCCTGATATATATGAATGAAAGAAAGATAACTATGAAACTACTGTTCTGCTGTCTGCACACTCCTAGTAAGGAACTATTGCTGCTGTGGTTCTACTGTCTTAAAATAGTTTAATAAGGCTGATGCAATTCAGTGCAATTGCAGTCCAGCAACAGAATTTTTACTCTGTCTGTATGTGACCCAGTGACCCCGGATATTAGTCATGCTAGTATTTTTCCAAGCGTGCCTAGTGGGTTGGCCAGGTTGCACTTCCACGTTCCTGCTCAAAATGGAAAAAAACAAACACTGGCTCTAGCGTGGGCATTTTCAGCAACCGGTGTATGTTTCCGACATGTTTGGAAACGGCGTGTAAGGTGGGATGTATTAAGCTGTTTGGTACAGGTCACCAAATCCTACACACTGAATTTTTGAAAGGGGTTCATTTGATGCTTCAAAAAAAGCCCCCTCCAAAAGACAAATGAAGAAATATTCACACGCTTAGAAACAAAACAGTCAAATCTAAAAGTCGCTATCATCTCGTGGCTTCACCGTGAGTGAAAAAAAACCCTGTTTGTCCCCCTGCGCCACCACATCCTATATGCCAACTGCAGACTTTTTTGCTCTTGCTATAACTCGATCTGGGTAAAACGAAATGTGATTGACTGATCTGATTTCCTAAAACCTAAATATGGAGGCAAGAGGAGGTGGAAACATTAAAAGCTATACTGCATACACTAGATTTAATCTATGACTCAGAATTATCTACATCTATGCTCAGCTATTAAAAGAAAAGACTCAGTTGTCAGCAAGTTGTCTTCAGCAGGTCTTTCACCCGTAATGTTTCTCACAAGAGCATGAATTTTGCCAGACTTTTTAGACAAGTCATATATAACATTTACAAATCTGATGATTTCATTGTAAAATATCCTGTGTAGCTTTCTTATTTTGACACATGAGTGTCGCTGCCTCATTCAAAGAGGGATGTACAGTGGGCCTGTGGTACTTGTAATGAGTCAACACTCATCATGTCATACTTTATTGCTTTATCTTTCGGCTCCTACACACTTTTGATGTTCCTGTAATAAGCGTTGGGACTTCTGCAGTGCATCTCACAGTCAGTGGTGGGTTTGCAGGAGGCTCTGTCATGCTTGCTGCTATGCTGTACATCACTGAGGTTATGAATTAAATACATATACAGTGCTTATAAAAAGTATTTACTCTCCTTGGAAGTTTCTCCTTTTATTGCTTTTCATCATTGAATCATGGTCAATATTATATTTGATTTTTCTGCCAAGAATTTACCAAAAAAATAGTCTTTTGTGTAAAGTGAAGATAGATTTCTACAAAGTAATGTCAATTCATTGACAAAGTATTCATCCCCTTCAAGTCAGTATTTAGTAAATGCTTGTTTGGCTGCAATTACAGCATTGAGTTTGTGTGGAAGAGACACTGCGATTTTACCCCATTCTCCTTTGCAATTGCAATTTGTCTGTGATTTGCTGCATTCATTTCACCCTCCACCTATACAACCCTCCAAGGCCTGCTGCCAAGAAGCATCCCAACATCATGATGCTGCCACCGCCGTGCCTCATATCATGATGCTGCCACCACCATGCTTCACAGTGGGGATGGTGTGTTTGTGATGACGTGCAGTGTTTGGTGTCCACAAAAAAAAGCGACTAGTGTCAAAACCCTCAATTTTGCTCTCATCAGGCCAAAGAAGCTTTATCCAGTTCACTTCACAATCTCCGACATGCTTTCTGACAAGATCGAGTTGAGATTTAATGAGCTCTTTTAACCAGTGGCTTTCTTTTTCCGCTCTCTGATGAAGCTTTGACTGGTGAAGAACAGGCAACAGTTGTTATATGCACAGTCTCTAACATCTCAGCCGCTGAGGCTTGTAACTTCTTCAGAGGAGTCTTAGGTGTCCTGGTGGCCTCCTTCACTCGTCTCTTCACTCATTTTATGTTTTATATTTTTAAATAATTGACGTTACTTTGTAGAAATCTGTTTGTCTTTTCTGTAAATTCTTGTCCAATAAGCCAAATTAAATTGATGACGATTCAGTGTTGAAAAGGAAGAAAAGAGTATTCATTTTATAGGCGTTGTACTATCCTAGAGGGACATCTAGTGCCAATCATGTGTGGTAATGAGTTAATAGCGTTCGTAGAAGTAGTTTTAAAGTACTTTTTTACACTTTATGTTCATTACTAGAGGAGTCCAGGGGGAAGAATTGGTGTAAACATGTGCACAATAAAATATACTTCTCGACAATCAAGAAGTGTAGAAAACAATGACACCTAAGTGCTAAAAACTGGATGTTGTTGAATGCTATGGAGACGAGCATGACAACAAACTGAGCTTTTTTAGTGTCAGCATAATATGAGGACATGAAGAAACTTGTTCTGCACAGGCACATTGATTGACATGACCTGACATGCCTCAAAATACTGTGGTTTTCATAAAAGTTTCAGTGTTTCGGTACATGTCCCAAGTAAAACACCTGCTTAGCATAAACGAAACAGGTGTCCTACATCATCTGACTTGTTGCACACATAAACAATGAAGAAGCTGGATGTGACAGCAAGACAAGCAGGCAGCTGAAAGAACATCTGCCTGTGGGAGCGGGGGGACCTGCCACATGGTTTCACAATGAAGCTTCCCCTCTGTGGGTGTAGCAAATAAGAGAAACACTCGACTCAAGACTGGAGAACAAGAGCACACAGTTTTGTAGCCATGATGCCCCCACGGCCAGCGTTAACAACAACAAAAAGATGATGTAAATGTCAAGTGGTAAAGATAAGCTGCTGCGGTAAAAAATGATGTGTAACCGAATGTTCAAATGGGGAAATCCATAACCAGAAGTAATGTTGTGTCAGATTCAGAGGGATACGGTTGTGTGTGTGTCTGTGTGTGTGTGTGTTTTTTTTTTGCAATTTCAGCTATCAGTTAGAAGGTTGACGAAATGTTTGTGGAAGAACAATGTGAACATGTTAATCGGCAGCAGCCCACACACATCCTTTTACAACGCTCAACTTCAGGTTAAAAGGTTGCTGGCTTCTACATTTTTTTTATATAAGGTGAGAAGTTTAAATCTCATTCAGCTGCTCTTGACACCCTCACAACATCGGGGGATCAGACTTTAAGACAGCTGGATGATGTTGACAGACTCACAGGTGTGTCAACCACAACTGAAAATACCTTCCTACCATAGACATCAAAGCATCTCTTCCCCACCAAACACACCTTTTAATTATGTTTTTTTGAAGTTCGAACTGCTCTGACATTTGTTCTACACAACCTAAATCTACTGAAATCTTCTCCAGACAACAGAAAAGATCTGAAACCAAAGAATCTGACATTGAGACATACAGTTGGGCCCAAAATAATCCATGCCAAATCTGGATGTATAGTGAGTTTTTATCTGACTGACAACCTTTCTTCTCACCAAAATACCATAAATGAGTGGCAAGAGACATTGTGTTGAGATGTTAATGATAAAACTTATGTTTGTCCAGAATCACTCATACCTTTGCATAGTAGTCAGTGTCAAAGCTTTTCTGGTTTGGCTCTTACAATTGATTACAAGCTTTTTGCATGTCTCCACTGGGATTTTGGACGACCCTGCATTTGTCTCAAGGTTGAAAAGTGTCCTTTCCATTGATCTGGTTTTAAGTTCCTTCTAAAAATTCTCAATAGGATTTAAGTCTGGACTGGCTGGTTTGGCTGTGTGTCTCAGATCACTGTCTTGTTGGCCGGTCCAAAGATGTCAGAGGTCAAGTTTTTCTGCAAACTGCCTGATGTTTTCCTCCAGAATCTAAGCCTCTTTTCTCATAATGCTCTTTACTTTGGCAAGGTTGTCTGGACTATCGGCGAAAATCAAACTCTGCATTCCCACCACCATGTCTAACTGGGGTGGATGGTGTTTTTGGGTTTGAACGCTTCTCTTTTCTGCCACATATCTGTGCTCAAATAACTAAATGTTTTGTCTCATCCGACCACAGGACTGATGACCCAAAGTGTTGTACTTTGTCCAGGTGAGCCTTTGCAAAGGTTAGTCCTCCTCGGTCAGTGTCTGCCGGAGCTTTAGATGTTGGTATCAGAATTACTGAGATGCATCAGGATAGACTCAGGGGTAATCCTTGTATCCTTCTTGCCCTCTCGTCCTATCATTCGTGAGAGTATAGGGGTCGCCTTTGGCTTTCTACTGTGACCTTTAAGATTTTTCACACTGTGAAACTCCTTGTACTTTTTGAAGATGCTTTGTGCTGTGTCCACTGGCACTTGATGACACTTTCTAGACTTTCAACATCTTGTGTGCAACAATGTGTAGCCCTAAAACAGCGAATGCATTCTTACTTGGCTCTTTGGTTTTAGCCATGACTGTATAGACAACTACGGCATTAGTGGCCGTCTGTTAGAATGCTGTAAAACATAGTAGAAATTATCAGCACCATGTGGAATGGCATAAAAGTTTGTATTTTCCCAGAAATTGCCAATAATTATAAGGGGTAGGAATAAATTTGAACAAAGTATTTTCAATAAAAATGTAAAGAATAAAGTAGACATGTAGAAACATCTCCAACACAATGACTTCCTGTGTTTTGTAACTTGTTTATGTCATTTCCAGGCAGAAGAACCCTATTGGGTCAACTAGAAATTCACTGTAGATCAAAACTTCAGTAATTTTAGGCAAACCTGTAACCAGCTTTAATTAATATGTAACTACAAAGAATTACTGGTGCCTTGAATTTAACCTCCATTTAGGGCATAGGAGGTGATTCAAACTTGGAAAAATGAAAACAAACATTTACAGAAAGTGAGACGAGAAAAAGATGAAAACTAAATCTAGTTATTATAAACCAAGCGTCGGCTATAACCACTGTGTTCCAGATATGACCTGTGACACATCTCTGATCAAATGTGACTAAAATAAAACCATGCACTCAACTAAAAGCAAGAGTAAAACGAAAGTCCCTTCCAGCATGAACGCGGCGTTGCATGAGGAGAAATGTTATTCTTAGAGCGGCACTGAAAGCACACTGTATCTGACAGCCGGCTGTGGGCTTTTAAGTGGTGAACACATGAAGAAAAGATGACTGAGAGAAACCAAAATTAAATAGATCATAGTTTAATGCTGAAGATAAACCCACAATCCCAATCTCTGTTTCCCCTCACTTCAAGTCTGTCCTGTCAGTAGCTTTCGTAATTACGGCACAATATGGCACTCGTCCACTCACCCACACACACACACACCCACACACACTCACACACACACCTTTAGGTTTATTTAATATTATAATCCACAAATTTATATTCTTCCGTCTCATAATTCTATGTCACTACGTAGTTAAATATGTACACACTGATGCGGCAGAGTCAATTCTCTTATCCTTCCAAAGGTGAATTTCAATTCAAGGGGGACAAAAAAAATTTCTCAGGTCCAAAATAAATTGAATTTCCTGTTAATTCAACAGGAATTTTAGTTTCTTGGACTGTAAGCTCCAAACAGCCTGAAACATTCCTGCACAGTGTCTTTAACTGAGAAATCGGTGGCTCACTTTCACCTTCACTCCTTTCTTGAGAGTGTTTTTTATCTCTCCGAGCTTCATCCTGACTCCTACGGAAAAGCCGGAGGGAGGATTTGACAGAATGCAGGAGTATCACTGAAACCAGTAGTAGTAGATGGAGGGGTTCTTACAGCAGAAACTGTCCTTTAGTGCACAACAGTCCTGAGAGAAAGTTTCTAAAGTTGAAGGTGACACAGTTTCAACTCTTCAAAACCTGTCATTTCTTTTAGAGAACCACTCCAGTCTTGACAAGAAAAAATGTAGTCTTTGTCCCACCCTGTCGGTTCTTTTCCTCACTCTGCATTTCCTTTCAAACCTGATGTGTTTGGTCACTCGTCTCCTCTTCTCCAGGCTTGCGGAGGAAAGTCCTGGCTCTTTTGTCACTCTACCTCCTTCCCTCTTCCTAGGGATGTGGGAGGTTCATTCGGTCCTCTATTAGAGTGTTGTCAGGACCCTGCGCCTCCATGCACTGCTTTACAGTCGCTATGACTCCAGACAGACGTCTGTCCAGGGCTGCGAGGTGAGGCTCAGCCAGCACTGGGTGGATAGGATCGAACGCCAGAGCCTGCCGCATGTCTGCACTCAAAGCTCCACCTCTCAGTAGGTTTAACCTGTTCCAAGTGGACACGCGAATCCTGACGGAGAGAGAAAGAACAAATGATTATAGTGAAAAAAGAATCTGGTTTCTATATTTGTTTTCTATATTTGTACAAAACATGTGATACTGAACTGATCAGAATAAAACATAGATTTGACCATTTCCTGACTTACATGCAGCACTGATAGAGTGGCGCGAGGATACTTCGCTCATCCAAAGCCGCGTTCCCGAAGCTGCACAAAGACAAAGTAAAATCACAATTAAAAACTAAAGTGAGGCATTTAAATCAGAGGCCTGTCTGCACTACATTTAGAGAAAAATGCATCAGCTACACTCAAGATGGTCTGTGTTTACGATACATGAGTCAACTGAAGCAGAAGAGTTCCTCTCTGATTTGCCCAAAGTTGCACACAATCTTGTGTTTTGTAGCAGTTTCTCTGTTGTCTGATGTGCAAAGCTGAGGAGTCTTCAGGCTGAAAATTAGGATGACAAACATCCACTAAAAGCAGAAAACAGTATTTGGTGCATACAGACGACAAGACCTATAATGGATTCCGGGACAAGCTGAAAATATCAGGAAGGAGATAATGTGAGAAAGCACGTTGTTAGTTACACATTTAGAAGAATTCTTTATGGCTGCACAATAACAACATGACTTGAATTCTTTATTAATCTTATCTGCTGCCTCATGAGACCATTTTTTGCATTCCTGGACCTCTATTAAATGTTTTGAAGAGACCAATAAGATGAAAAACAGGAAAATGGCTCATTCCTTCGACAGGACCTTTTGGGATTTATAACAGATGAGGCGAGTCTGAAATGGGTCCTTATGGGTTTAATGTGAAGCAAGACTAACAGGTTAGCGAGGTATGTCAAGCCCAAAGTCCGAGTGGCATCTCCCTTTTGCCATTTGTGCCACTTGTGTGTGGTAATGACTTAACAGTATTCGCAGCAGTATTTTAAAGTACTTTGTCCCATTTTATATTCCTTGCTGGAGGAACCCAGAGAAAAGAATTGGTGGAAACACAAGCAGAATATATATGACGAGTATAAATGCAGACAAAAAAAAGAAAAAAGAAACAAGCAGAATAAAATATGCTATTCAACAATCAAAGAGTGTGGAAAACAGTCACTCATAAGTAATAAAAGCTAAATGTTCCTTTATGCTACAGAGACAAACATGAAAATAAACTGATTTTCTAACGGGGGGGGGGGGGGGTTAGCACCCTAGACAGGATGCCAGTCTATCACAGGGCTTCACATAGAGACAGACAACCAAGAACACTGAGGTGACAACATAAGGAAATTTATTCTGTACAAGCACAATCTGTACTTTCTGACCCGACACGCCACAGAATACTGTGGTTTTCATGAAAGTGTCAATGATTTGGTACATGTCCCATGTAAAACACCTAACCAGTATTTCCTGGTACTGGTAGGGAATTTGTTACATCTGCAAACCTGTACAGCTGTATGTTACTAATACTACATAGCTTCATGCATTTACAGTATCGCACACTGTGTGGGTTTCACTGGAAACAACATGTGTTCAACTGGTGATGTAGAAAACGGTTAATGTTTATATGCTTGGTCTTGATTTGCTGCCAAGTCTGTTTCACACTGCAGCTAATAGAACACGGCCTAGAAAACAGATTAGTGTTAGGCCTAAATGCACTTCTAAAATCTCGTGTTGATGTGACGTTTAGCTATTTTTTTGACAGTGCTTATTTTGCTCTTTACTGACATCCTCAAAATCTTGAGTGTTTTTGTCTGTATGAGTCAAACTGGGTACTACAGTTGCAGTAGACCGATCTCAAGACAACTTTTAGAAAGTCTCATTTTAGAATTGACCGCATTTTTACTTGTCTTGGTCTCAGACAGAAGGCTCAGTATTTTACTTGAAGACTGGTCAAGACCTCAACTGCAGGAATGACACCTAATTGTCTGTATATTGTCTTTGCTAGCATCATTAGCAGGATCGGATGCAAAACTTCCTGCTTCAAATGCGAGCAATAACTTGACTCTTTCCACTTGACTAGTGGATATTTTGTTATTGTTAATGGTTGTCACGCTGCCTTGCACACAAAGCCTCAAAGGTTTGGTCTTGTCTAATATTTTTATCTTAATTTCATGTTTTTTATTTTTATTTTTTTATCGCAGAACACATTAAGAGACTGCCCTCTTTTTAATAGTGCCAAGGCACAAACAATGAATGCAGACATGCACCAGTAAGGAAGAGTTAATGGCTGTATGAGGAGGAATTGGCACAATACAAAATATAAAAATAAAATAAAATATATACATACAATTTAAAAGTAATGACAGCTACGATAATATAAGAGCAGCAATTAAACCTTAGAATAGTCTCAATGGTATTAATGAGGTCAAACTAAAATATTGTTGAAGCATATTCAAAGCATGTGGGGCACAGTAACAAAAACTCTGTATGAATTCTTTAATATAAATAACAAATACTGGTCCATCCTCATTCACTGGACAGACAAGCATGTTTTTTTTTTATATGGGGCGGCTGTGGCTCAGGTGGTAGAGCGGGTTGTCCACTGATCGCAAGGTTGGCAATTTAATCCCCGGCTCCTCCGCATGCCAAAGTGTTCTTGGGCAAGACACTGAACCCCAAGTTGCTCCCAATGGCAGGCAGGCACCTTGCATGGCAGCTCAGTCGCCATTGGTGTGTGAATGTGTGAGTGAATGGGTGAATGCGAAACACATTGTAAAGTGCTTTGGATACCACAGTTATCAAAATTAAAACAGAAAGCAATCGGAAGCAACTGACTTCATGTGTAATGAGTCTAAAATAGATTACATTTTCACTTTCTTTACTAACTTATGGGAAATAGTAAACTTTCTCTGCTTTTTTGAGATGCACTAGTAGTAAGCAGTGGTGTGTCACACAACTATTTCCAGTAAAGTAATCGGTTATCACTTTAGGGTGTACTAGAATGAAACACAGCAGCCTGTCAGAAGGAAATATATTCCTGAACAAGCAGAATGTTCTTTTTTTTAATAAGAGTATAATACTAGTATAATGTGACAACAACAGGCAAAAATCTCTGCTATGTTAGAAAGTTGGAAAGAATCTGCTGCTTCTCCTACTCAGATAAGGTTCTGAGACTAAGATGAGAATATAAACCAGTAAACAGACCAACTAAAACATGAAGTTGGTGAGATCTTCCAATACAGACAAAATATAGCTGATATGCTTTATAAAAAACGATACAAAACAATCAGAAGTTCAGCTGGACATCTGCTATTCCCAGCAAAAGGTCAGTTTATCACCACACTTAACCTCATCCTGTCAACTGTGAAGAAAATGTTGCTTAGAAAGTTTTTCCACTGCTGGGTTTTGATCAGCAACAACAAACCAACTTCAAAGAGGGATGAACAGCTCGGCGTCCTCACTTCATGAAGTGGGTGTTCACCAATGAGTCAGTCATCGGCGATAAGTGAATTCTTGAAAGAAATTTAACATTAGGTGGGCAAAATGTCAAACCAACTGAAAATGAAAATAAAAGTAAGACTTGAAATGTAAGACGAAAAAGTGAACTTTTTAAAAAGGATCACACTGTGGTGGTGGTGGAAGCGCTGATTAAAGTACAGATTCTTCCAGGAAGTCTGAGTTACTGATTGTCGTGGGAAGAATAGACTCCGATTTCACTCAGGATTTCCAGTAAACAGACAATGCCCCGCCCCCTTTATGGAAGTGGTTCAAGGAGTTGCTACACCGTGTCCATGTGAGCTGTTTACTACTACTGACATTTAAATTTCGGAGTTTTCCATAAACTTTTTCCATGGGAGAAAAACCAGGAGGGTGTGGCTGAAAATCACAATTTAATAGTTGTATTTTTGTTAAAAATCTGTTGCATTCTACTCACCTCTTTGCGTTGTCGAGCAGGATGAGCATGCTGGCGCCTCCGTCATCCTGGAAACTCTCATAGTGGTGTCGATCAGCGTTACCGATGAGATAATCAAATATGGCCGTGTCGATGACGTCCAGCAGCCTCGGCCCTGCGTCGTATGGAGGCATTTTCTTCACCGCCTCACAGTAGCTTTCATCATATTCCCACCTGGATGATGAACACAAATAATGCAAATCCTCTGAAATCTGATCAAAATCCACACGGTCTATAATAAAGACTAGATTAGATTATCGGCCTAGCTGATTATCGTGGCTGATATTTGGCATTTTTCTGATCATTGTGACCTAAGAGACTGCAGATGAAAATTAGCTTAAAGCTAACTCTGGTGCAATACATCAAATGGAAACATTTATGTTTAACATTGTACATGGTCCCTTTTTAAATAAACTGATAATAATAATAATAATAACATCATCACAACATCATCGATGTCAGTATTTTTATTGAGTGATTATTGATAAATCAAATGCGCTACTTCAGGTCTGATACAGCCTCCAGCCTCTCTGTCTGTCATCACTCTATGATCTCAGAAATGTCTCTCAAGCAGAGACTAAAAAAAAACTGAACCAAAAACACAAGCTGTTGCCACAAATTAGGAAATTCGCTATTTTCACAATGGCTAAGGCTATGCTAACAGTTAGCGGCTAAGTTAGAATTCAGCCACAGATTACCCTGAAACAGAGTCTGGTAAACAATAATGAATAGTGCTTTAAGATGTGGACCTCAGTGGACAGTAAAAGTGATAGAACAGTGAAAAATGAAGGAAACAGAGAAGAACAGTTATAACTACAAGAGAAAAAACTGATCAATCTCAGTTGATCCCACATAAACAGAGGAGGATGTCTTAATTTAATCACTTAATGACAGGTTCTCTGCCATCATATGCTGTTAAAACATTGAATTTAATGTCGATCGGTTTAAAATATCCGTTAGCTGCCTTTCTTGATTACCAATATCCATCGGTATCGCTCCCTAAAAAAAAAAACAAAAGACAAAAACAACAACATATCATTTGATCCCTAATAAATACTTCTGTCATGCATGCAGAAACTCAGCTGTAAACCACTGCTTCAAACAATCAAACCCTCAAAAAAAAGAAAAATTATGCATGTGGTACATAGCCAGAGTTACTAAAAATGCAATAAAATATTATCTCAATCCAGAATCATGCCTGAACACGACACCTCAGTTCATTTTAATATCTCACTCTTGATTATTTTACTTAAGAAGTGAAACGTTTCCTTTAATGCTTGCCTGAAATGCAACTGAAGATTTCTCAGTTAATTTACAGACTTTTCTTTTAATTTTCTAGCAAAATCACTGAAAAAGTATTTATTTACATGTTAAATATATATATTTATAGTGCATCATTAGAGCTGAGATTTCCTGGTACACAACTGGTCTGCACACATATTCAGCTTCAGCTCGGCAGGAGCACTGTCCTCACTGACAAGGGGCTCAGTAACATTTTCAGGGAAAATTCTGCCAAAATTTTCTCTTCAGTTGTTCTGTGAAGTCAGCTGTTGCTTAATATTTAATGACCAGAGAGAACAAATTGTCACGATGAAGGCAAATTTCTCTCTGATGATGTCAGTGTAATGTGGTAGTGGTCTCCTTTATCTACATGAAAGCCTCTGCGTGCAGAGTGTTCACAATAATGTGTTGCTTCCAGCTGAGGTTTGATAATACAGGATAACTGGACCAAAAGTGAGAAAGCAGAGGGAACCACAACAGGAGGAAAAATGTGTTCATGTGTATTTAGCAGGAAAGCATAACATGCAAGAAAATACACAGACATGTTTATGCTTGTAAAATATACCTGGGAGCAAAACATAATTGGTAATGTTAAGTTTCTGTTAAGTTTCCATGAGAGAGCAAAATAATTTAAACTATTTATTTACTGTTAACTTATTATTGAAAGCGTTATTCTTTCTATGTGTTGAACTGTTTCTTTGCCTACAGATAGCACTTCATTTATAAACAAATTTATTTTTAATTAAATTTCAATCTTGGCTTCCAAGAATGATTAAAAAACGATAACTGAGGTGAAATTATTATGGTGTTACATTATCATTTTCACAATGGTGCACTTGCCATCATTTAAATGTACTTGAATAAACATTGCCCCACTGCTGCCACCCCACAAGCATTATCATCATATTCAACATAACAGGACTGTTTTAATCATGTGTAAACACCTTAAAACATGTAATTTGTTGTGATAGATTACATGCAATATTTATGTTTAAAATGTTAAATATACACCAATCAACCACAACACCATGACCACTGATGGATGAAGTGAATAACATTGACCATATTGGTACTATGTGGTGTTCTGCTGGAAAACCTTGGATTGTGACATCCATGTTGATGAGACTTAGACACCCAAATAAACATTGTCCCACAACAAACACACTCCCTCATGCAAATGGAAATCCCAAATGTCACTGGACTACCCCCGCAGGAAAATGCATCCCACCACATGGAAAAAACATCAAACAATCAGGAACATGTAGAGGAACATGTCACTGAATGGGTCTGAAGGTGCTGGATGAATGACTGATAATTTTAAACCATGTAGAAGTGGTATCTGTTTATATGTGAATTACATTTTGTTGATGAGACTGTTCTTATTACTCGCACATAATTCAAATCCCAAAATGCAAAAAAAACAAGAGGAACTCTGCAACACACTGAGCTAATAAAGGTTCAAAGTCTGAGCTCTCTGCTGCTCTCCAACACCCTGCCAGGCCTTCTGTTCTCTTCTGCTTCATTTACTGCAGCTCTTTTGTTCATTTTTGTAGTATTGTCTTTTAATTTGGTGAAATCTGCCATTTAAAAAAAACATTTTAGGTCTGTGTTGATATGTGAGTTTTCTCCACTGAGAACTGCTCAGAGTTATGAAGCAGCTTAAGCTTGGTTTAGTTTACTGAGCACACTAAAGATGGGCCTTTTACAAACAAACAATCAGGAACATGTTGAGGAACGTGACAATGGCCCAACATGTTGATCTGACCTCCAAACTTCTACACCCCATTGTGATCAAGTATCAACAGGATGCAGTGGAACAAGTTGGATTGACAGAGGCCCCACTGCACAAGCCAGAGTACCCAAAGGATCCAGTGCCAATGTCCTGGTTCCAGACCCCATAGGACACCCTGAGAGGTCCTCTTGTCCATGTCCAATGGTTCAGAGCATTTTTGACCTCATAAGGGGGACCAACACAATATTAGGCAGGTGGTCACAATGTTGTGCCTGATCGGTGTATATGTGCACTTTTAGGTACTTCACAACAAATTCATATATATATAAAAATATGTGCAATGACATAAAATTCTATTCTATTCTATTCAAGATATTTAGTGTATGTGCTTGGTGGAGGAGCCAACTATGCAAAGCTTTCATCTTTGGGACTGCTTCCGATACAGAACTTTGGTCATTCCAGGATGTGCAGAAAACTGACAAGTGAAGTGAAGGAGAGCCGAGGCAAAGAACAGGAGAAGCTTCTGGAGGAGTGTAGGAACACACTGGGAATCACTACCAGTAGGAACAGGACCATAAACACAGCAGAGATACTGAAGCATCTGCTGACAGAAGTGAAGAGTTTGAGGAGTACTTTGGAGACCAGGCAATTGTCGGCCTTCACCAATCTCACATCGCATTTGTGGAGAACACAGTGCTTATCACTTGCTGACAACCTGAATGATCAGTTTTTACATTTATTTTTTTTCTTTTTTATTAGATTTTCAAATTACTTGAGCTCAAAATGAAAGAAAATCCACTATGCAAGTATTTCATTTATTCATGTTAAATTATAATTTTGTCAACATTAAATAATAGTGATTGTACTGTCTTTAAAGTTAAGTGAGCAATTTGAATAAATTGAGAAGTTAAATAAGTGGATTAAAAGGTTAAAAAGTAAACAAGCTGTTGTAAGTTGGGTTTAAAAAACAGCATCAGAGTGAGCGCTCTCAGTTTCTTCAGTTTAGTTTTCAGAAGTAGTGAAAGAGTGAGAACTCTCACAGCTCAACCTATCTTTGAGATGTCTCTTTTCTTACTAGTTGGCTACGTCTCTCATGTCGAGCACAGACAGCCAAGACGGACTGAGCCGAGTTCAAGGTGTTGCTAATGTTTTTATGATACGCTTCTGCCTTGGAGATCATTAGTGAGTAAGTAAAATGTGTATATAAGCACAATGTTTTGTTAAGCAGTGAAACTGTCTCTTATACAGTATACTGCAGATTTATATGTCAGTAGAAACTTTACACTCAGTTGCATTACACGTGTAATAACACTATTTTTCATTGTAATTGACAGCTAACTATAACATTTTTCCCAGCAAATATTTATAGAATTGACAAAATTATAAACCCATGAACTAAATTCGTACACACTGATATTTCATTTAAAATAAATAAGTATATCCACTACTTCAAACCTTAATAAAGACCAACACACAATCATCTAATTAAATGGCCAAATAAATAAAACACAAGTAGAAATGAACAAAGGTTTGAGTGAACAAAGATTAGCAATCAAGCCTGGATAGAAGTAATCACACCACTGTCCTCTCAGTTCTATGAGTTACTTCATCAAAACATCTTATCTGCCCAAAACACCACACGAGCAAACATCCTTTGCAGGCTATGTGCTCATTAAATTATTCATACTGCATTTACTTTTTACACTGAGAGCTTTCCTTTTGATTTGTAAACATGAGGAAGAGAAACTATGAATTCAGGAACAAACAAAAAAGAATTTCATTGTCAAAAGTAAGCATTTAGTAGCTCATCAGTTAAAACTATTCCAGCTTCTATTTGTATTCACATTAATATTATTAATATTTACTCTGCTGCCCATAATGAAAAAATATAATCACTCAAATATCTAAATGAAACACTCACCCAGCTCCCCCCTGCATTTTTCCCCTGCCAGTCAGTTACTGTTTCTTGGAATACAAGAGGAGGTGGACTGTCACAACTCTTGATATTTGGAAAATACAGGTCGTCTTTTAATAACTGCTGGCCTAAAATACCTCCATTATAGAGGAGCTGCTGCATCAACACAGCATTTGCATTTCCCCTCTGATAAACATCAAACACAATAATTCATTCAAGACGGAGGATTTTCCCACCGACTTCAGAAGCCACTAAAACATCTCAGAAATAGCTCTGCTCAACGCCTACCTGGCCAGCTTGCCTTCTCTGTATGTCCGTCCCCACGGGTGTCTGTGCTTCTGCAAAGGCCAGACGTCTGGCAGCCAAAGGGTTAAAGACCCCTCCATGATCTCGCCCTCTGCACATGCTGGTTCACTTTCCCGGCAGTAGTAACACTTTCCATAGAAACATGTATTATTACCTGTGGAAAGAAAAAAAACAGCAGCTGATGACAATAAATCCACTTGACCATGACATCTTATTAGAGCTGCAAATAACTTTTTTGTTAATTGCTGTAGGGCAGTACAATAAGCAGTCATGATTATTTTATCCATTTTATCCAACCATGATTATTATATCACAATTATTCACTGATTTTAGAGACAAAATACACTGTTGCCCATAAAGTTGGAATAAAATATTTTTTACTTCTGTGTCTTCTCCACAAACAACGAAGGTGGCTCGCTGGGATTTTCAGATTTCTACGGCACAGATTAAACAGTTGCCAGTCATCTTGTCTGGTAGTTAGTCGTGGTCGTCCTGGAGATTTTTGTGGCCTCAAACGACCCTCCTCTCAATGATATTTGAAGATTTTACAGACTGCACTCTTCCAAGTATTCCAAGGAAATCAAATGTTGGCTTGTTCGCGTCCATCCTGTCGGAGTGCAAGCACTTTCTGGTGTATTGCCAGTCGTGTCGGACGAGGCATATAGCCTACGGAACTTATGCTTCAAATTTAGTTGAAAATTATGCAGCCAATTTTGAAAACGTTGACTTACTGCACACAGACTTTAAGCAGGAAAAGGACAACACAGCCATGGACTCAGTATGTAATCATTAAACCTGGTCAAAAGTGATTACTGACGTATATAAATAGGAATAAAAGAGGAATGTGTCTGAAAACTAAATTATTCCAACTTTATGGGCAACAGTGTACTTTCATTACACTTCTACATTTAAATCAAACAAAGCAATGCTATCTGTTCTATGCTGTGCTACATTCCTGCGAACAGTTGCATTTACAAATGTTCCTTAAACGCCTCACATAGAGGCTATGCTACATGATAGCTTGCTGGCTGTGCACAGATAAGCTTCTAGTCTCCCCAAACAGCTACTGCAGTGCAGCAATTCCGACAAGATAAATGCATCTCAAACATCAATATTGCAATTGTTTATGTTCATTAAACAGTGGGAAGCCAAAACCATGACTGTGTTTGTTATCCAATTAATTGTACAACCCCTCACTGTCGATTAATTGGTTATTTTTTCAGTTAATCTATGAGTTGTTTGGTCAACAAAATGTCAGAAAATGATGTAAAATGTCAATCAGTGTCAATGTGTTGTTTTGTCCAAAACTGAAAGATACTGAGTTTACCGTCATAGAGGAGGAAAGAAAACAAAAAATATTCAAATTTAAGAAGCTGGAAACAGATAATCTTCACTTTTTAAAAACATTACTTAAACCAGTGAATTGATTATCAAAATAGTTAGCAAGTAATTCAACAACTTATCAAAGAACCGTTTCAGTTCTACAACAATGGAGAACAGATATATTGAGAAATATGCCACAAATGCACTATTTGATTAAGTGCTACTTCATGCCAGGGTAGAAATGCAGTGAGATTCTCTGGCATCGAGCACAGTGGATGATATTATATGTTATATAAATTACATATCCATGAAGCCTTTAGTGTCCCTCTAGCTGATGAATAAGAAATGATGCTTCCTCCAGAGGACCAGACTCATTTTTCTTTCTGTACAGTGCCGTGCATTTTAGATTTCGTCTTTGTGTATGCACGCTTATCACATCATCCACTGTGGGAAATACCAGCAGAATCTCACCATGTCTTAACCCAAGCACGAAATAACACTTAATTACATGGTGCAACCACAAAAAACAAAAGTTCTGAGTTATGACGTGTTAAGTTGGTAGACTGTAATTATGTGAAAACATCTTCTGAAAGCATTAAAAACATCCTGTTACAACAATAAACCTGACATTATAATGTGATACTGATCTGTTTTTTCTGGTGTAGCAGCAATATGTTTCCAAGATAAAGTGTGAAAAGGGTGTAAAATATGTACAAGAGAAAGTGACATACACACTCACCAACAGATAATGACTCAAACATAAACACAAGGACCCTCTGGTGTAAACACATTTTACATATTAATACTCATTTAATGAACAGTTGGAATATTTATTCTAACCTTCAATCCAAAAACTTCAAGGTCACACATACACACACACACACACACACACACACACACACACACACACACACACACACACACATACACACACACAAATGTCACAAACATGTGAAGAGTCCGCAAACGTCAACGCTACTGTAGATAAAACACTGAGTGTAGATAAGTATCTCGTACAGCCACACTTCAAAAAATTCAAACTAACGCTTCAAGTTGACTGGCTGTAAGAGAAAGCTTTAAATGTAGGGGCCACTCAATGAACATCCGACACTCGAGCTGTCTGAACAGCTGGAGAATCAATCTTAGACAATACGAAAAATAATAATTTGTTCTTGTAAAACAAGAAAAAAGTAACAAATTGTCACATTTGATGAAATGAAAACATCAAAAGTTGGTGTTTTGCTTGAAGAATTACCGACACCATTAATCCAGTTTCATTGCTGATTTTCTGCTAAAGCACTAGAATTAATTACGCTAGATATCTGACGATCTTTGTGTTGGCCAAGCGAGTGGAAAGTTATAAATCAAGAGTGTCAATGAAAGAAAAGGGGTGAGCAACATGAATAAAATCATGAGCCAGTAATATAGTTATGTTATATTGTATACACTGATCAGCCACAGCATTATGACCACTGACAGGTGAAGTGAATAACATTGATCATATTGGTACTATGTGGTGTTCTGATGGAAAACCTTGGATTTTGACATCCGTGTCAATGAGACTTAGACACTTAAATACACATTGTCCCACAACAAGCACACTCCCTCTTGCAAATGGAAATCCCAAATGTCACTGCAGAAAAATGCACCCCACCACATGGAAAAACATCCAACAATCAGGAACATGTTGAGGAACATGACAATGGCCCAACATGTTGATTTGACCTCCAAACTTCCTACACCCCATTCTGATCCAACATCAACAGGATGCAGTGGAACAAGTTGGATTGACAGAGGCCCCTCTGCACAAGCCAGAGTACCCAAAGGATCCAGTGCCAACGTCCTGGTTCCAGACCCCACAGGACACCCTGAGTGGTCCTCTTGTCCATGTCCAATGGTTCAGAGCACAATATTAGGCAGGTGGTCATAATGTTATGCCTGATCGGAGTATAGTATATTATGTATGTATAGTATAGTATAGTATATACTGCGTTTAAAAAAAAAAAACTCAACCAACTATTATTATATGTTCTAAACTCTTGTCGTGACAAATGACCAGTGTTTCTGATTACTGTACTGGCTAAAAAAACAAACATATTTGTCACTTATGGAAGTCTGATGCTGTGTCTTCAATTTTGAGATGTGGCTGAGAGAACTGAGCAAGATCCTCCATTTAAAGGTTAGATTCAAGACTGCATGAAGGAGAAGTGTGATAAGGCAGAGTGGCAAATGTTGAGACACAGAATGGGTCTGAAGGTGTTGAATGATGATTGATAAGATTTACCCATGTAGAAGTGGCATCTGTTTATATGTGAATTACATTTTGTAGATAAGACCGTTCTTATTACTCACACGATTCAAACCCAAAAATGAAAAATAACAAAAGGAACTCTGCAACACACTGAGCTAATAAAGGTTATATTGCTACTATGTGGTGTTCTGATGGAAAACCTTGGATTGTAACATCCTTGTTGATGAGACTTAGACACCCAAATAAACATTGTCCCACAACAAACACACTCCCTCATGCAAATGGAAATCCCAAATGTCACTGGACTACCCCCACAGGAAAATGCACCCCACCACATGGAAAAAACATCAAACAATCAGGAACATGTAGAGGAACATGTCACTGAATGGGTCTGAAGGTGCTGGATGAATGACTGATAATATTAAACCATGTAGAAGTGGTATCTGTTATATGTGAATTACGTTTTGTTGATGAGACTGTTCTTATTACTCGCACATAATTCAAATCCCAAAATGCACAAAACACAAGAGGAACTCTGCAACACACTGAGCTAATAAAGGTTCAAAGTCTGAGCTCTCTGCTGCTCTCCAACACCCTGCCAGGCCTCCTGTTCTCTTCTGCTTCATTTACTGCAGCTCTGTTGTTCATTTTGTAGTATTGTCTCTTAATTTGGTGAAATCTGCCATTTTTTAAGGAACATTTTAGTTCTGTGTTGACGTGTGTGTGTTCTCCAACCTTGGCTTAGTTTATTGAGCGCATTCAAGACGGGCAAAAAAACACAGCTTCTTTGAAACACCTTGACGTGTAACATAATCGTAAAATACAGTGTTTCTTTATCTTTAATCCTCCAGTAAATTCACAATTGACTGTTGAACTTTGAGCACCTATAAGTCTCTAATAGTTGCTGAGTCAAGATAACTAATCCATTTGTCATAGTTTTTGTGTGGGAGCATCGTTTCTGTTTGCTAATGCAGCTTTAATTGTCTGACACCCACGATAAAGAAGAATAGTTTTTCAAGTTCTGTGAATAATCTGTTCACAGTTTCAGAGAGTAGATGCAGTTGGAGGCTGTAAGAAAATGACTTCATGTATCTAGGAGCAGTTCTGCATTAGGGTTAACGAATCCTTTCAAGTTTTACTTTACGAAGACCACCTTTGAGAGCTAAATGACACATCTGTGTAGCCGCCTATTCCACTGTGGTAGCGGCTTTTTCTTTGTTTTCTTTGTTGAACTGCTGTAAACCCCAAATGTAAAGGTTGTTAGAGAGAAGACTGGTATTAGGGGGTTAGTTTGGACTTTTTGAAGTGGGGTTATATGTGGGGACAGTAGATGGCACACACCCTGTTTGGAGTGGCACACATGGGTGGAGGGACCGAAGCTAAGCAGCGCACTTCTGCGGACGGGGAGCAAAACATATTTTAGCCATCTAAAATATCTAGACAATATATAAAATAATCTAAATGTGTGCTGTATTTAGATTTGCTCTGCTTTACTTTCCTGTAAACCCCCTTCTGACGGGGAAGTGAAACCAACCTTATTCTGCCTTCATCAAAGCCACAAGACTTCATTGACAAAAATATTTTATCTTGCAGAACATAGAAGGTGTGGGTTTAATCTTGCATCAATTGTTTGGTTTGCTTGTGTTAATCTGTGACGAATGTTTTTAAAAGTCCGTCCAGAACCACACAATTGTATTAAAACTAACTGATGCAGACAGTGCAAGACTAGTAGGTCTTCCACAAGGCGTAATTCCTTTTTGTGCCAGTGAAGTGAAGAGAGCAATATAATAACTTTAATTGGAAAAGGCTGTCCGATGGTATGGCAGAGCACAAAAAATAATCGAGCTTACACTTCATGTGGGTCATTTTTCAGTGACTGAAATACATTTTGCTGCTGCCTCGACTCATAGGAGTTTATTGTGTGCCCGTACTCCTGTCTGCTTCTGAAAACTGCAAACGCCAACGCTATTGTTGGTAAAACACTGAGTGTTGATAAGCATCTCATGAAACCACACTTCAAGTTGACTGGCAGTAAGAGCAAGCTTTAAATATAGGGCCCACTCAATGAACATCCGACACTCGAGCTGTCTGAAGAGCTGGAGAATCGAACAGTAAATCAAATTGCAAACACTACAAAAACAAAAATGTATCCTTGTAAAAAAAAAAAAAAAGAATGAAAAAGGAACAACTTCTCATGTTTGATATGATAAAAAAAACAAAAGTGGGTGTTTTGCTTTAAGAATTACCGACGCCAGTAATCCAGTTTCGCTGTTGCTTTTCTGCTTAATCACTAGAAGTAACTACACTAGATATCTGATGATCTTTGGTGTTTGCTAAGCAAATGGAAAGTTATAAAATGCAGGTTTAATTAAAAGTAGGGGTATAAAACATAAATAAAATCTGCTGTAATGACATAATATATAATAACTGATGTATTATTTGTTATGTATTATTATTTATTTTGTTTGATTTTACTGTATTTTATCTTATTTTATTTGTTTTTTTCAGATTTTTATTTTCTTGACATGTGTTCTAATATTTTCTTTTAATCGGTTTTTGTTTCTAATTTTACTGTTTGTTTTAACTGGAAAGCACTTTGGTCACCTTGAGTGTTGTAAAGTGCTATATAAATAAATTTTGATTGATTGATTGATTGATTATTTACTATATGTTTAGTATAGTATAGGACATATTGCATTTTGTTAAACTATCAACTATTTTTAGATATTTTTTAAACTCTTGTGACAAATGAGCCGTGTATCTGAATACTGTACTGGCTAAAAGACTGATGTTGTGTCTTCAGTTTTGAGATGTGGTTGAGAGAACTGAGCAAGATCCTCCATTTCAAGAAGGTCAGATTCAAGACCGCAGGAAGGAGGAGTGTGATAAGGCAAAGTGGCAAATGTTGAGACACTGGAAGGGTCTGAGTGGGAAGGTGTTGGATGAATGACTTATAATATTAACCAGTAAGAGTGGTTTCTGCATATCATATACTTTTTTATCTTGTGTTGATCTCTTGCTTTTTGCTCTTGTCCTCGTCCCTTAATGTGCATAAAATCTGCTAAAGAATTCTAATTGTATATCCCATTAAGTCACTATCGTGTTACAGAAAGAAAAAATAAATAATAAGATTGCTTGTATGATTGAATGTGGCCTACAATAAAAAATATACTTTAAGTAATATGAATGTTTATTTTTTACTTCCTAGAAAAAACTGAATGTACCTCAGAACATTAAGGAAACAATCATACTTGAAAAAAATCCAATATTGCCTTACGGGTCCTGCTTATCAATGTGTAATAGAGTCCACAAAAGGATAAGTTAGGGTGGCATGAAACATTGCTTCAGCATCAACACTGCACATGTGCAATAGTCAAGGCGAATTAGCTCAAAAGCAACATGCTACTACTAATTTCGCTGTGTGACATTTGCAGAAAAGGTTACGTCTGTCATTCTGTATTACAATACTATCGAGATGTTGAGACAAATAAAAGAAAATGATTGTCAGAAATAGAGGCCTAACAGTTACAATGGATTTTCCCATAAATTACATCATGTCATTAGAAACTCTGTACCTGTTAAATTTTCATGACTATCAAACCACACATTCACAGGTTGCCTCCACATGACTGGTCAACTGACCTTTAATGTATAAAATTGCTGGACTTCCCCTCTGATGCAGGGTATGTGACTAGTTTTTAAGATGTGTCTACTAAGTTTGGGAAGCTTAACTCCAAATATTTATGCTAAGCAGAGAAATAAAATCTAGCTGTGGTTTTATTACTGTTCTTGCATGGTTCATTATATTTGACAGGGCAGCAGGGCCACACCTTCAGCAAACAGGACCTGACAGGGCGCATCCTGGTTTAAAATGCAGACTGAGAAAGTTAGAAAAATGAAAGAGGAAAGGTGAGTGAGACAGAGAGCGAGACTGGTTGACAGACAGAGTGAAAACTGTGAAAAGGATGAGAAAGAAAGTGGACAGATGAGTCAAAAGGAAAGGAAATCATTCATTCATACCTTTCTCTTGCCAGTCGGAAAACTTCGCCTCACTAGAAGTTTATTTGTGAAGTGTGACAGAAGACAAAGAAGTGGGCAGGGACTCACCTTGCATTAGGAAAGTGCTCAGCAGCTGGTCTGTGGCCACAGGCTTGATCTCTGTTCGCAGGTTGACATTTCGACCCACTACCAGAGGCGCTCTCCTGTACCCAAGGATCCTGCAGAGCAATGGCACATGATACCAGAGGATTACAACACAGACACACTGTTCCACTGATAGATCAGAGACAACAGATGTCTACACTCAAATCAGAATGCTGACAAACCTGTCCAGGTGAAAAGCAGCCACTTCTGCGTTGTGTCTGTCGTAGCCTGCGTATGGCTCCCCTTCAACCACGTAGTCTCTGTTGTATCTGAATGAGGGTGTAAAAGGCGAAAATAAGAAAACTTAATCACACTTAAAGAGAAAATTTAAACGTTTAATCCCATCTTTAACATGTCTGACCTCTTGGGTTTGAAGACGACTTTCTGTCCTCCGTCCAGCACCAGCAAAGCTTTGAGCTGCGTGCCCTTGTAGCCCACGTCGGCTCGTTCTATCCTGGCAGAGCTCAGGGACGTGAGCACAGCAGCCAGCTCGGGGGTCTCCTCAGGGTACACCTCTCTGGGACCCACCCACTGGCTCGCTATCTCCCATGGAGACTGGAGAGTGTGGGTGAGGCGAGCTCCCCGAGACAGAGATAGACCGGCTTCCATCTGTCACAGTTGAGTGATTAGTGTTAGCTGAGCTACACAGAGTTTGTTGACTTTCACATGTAACTTGTGTAAAGTAAAGACAGTGAACAACAAGAGAGAACCACTGAAAAGGAAGATTCAGTTACAAACCAATGAAACTTCAGCTGCACAGTTAACAGAACATGGTTATAATGAGTTTGTATGTCACAATGACATTAAAGTATCTTATTCAAACATGAAAGCCATAAACTGTTAAGAGGATACAGATTTGTTTATTTTTTTCTGGTATGGCAACAACAGGCTGTGTACATAATCTTAAAGTATTTCATAGAAAGCCTGTATTTCCTTGTTATGCCTTTTTTTCCTCCGTTTTACATTTCATTGTTTATATCTTGTACAACTGCAACGATTATTCAATTATTTCTCAACTTTTAAAATAATCACTACTCTAATCTGATAATGAATTAATTGGCTTGAGTAATTAAAAAAGGAAATATAATATTATATTATTGTCTGGTTTCTTTACTCGTCTACGACAGTAAGCTGAATGTCTCCGAGTTTGAGACAAAACAACAAATCTGAAGACGTCACCACTAATTGACATTTTACACCATTTTATGGCATCTTTTTCGACCAAACAACTAATCGATTAATTAAGAAAATAGTTGATTGAATGACCAAAACTGAAGGGTTGTGAAATGAATTGAATATTAATCAGAATCATGACTTTGGCTTCTCACAATTAAGGGAATATGATAGACTGTGATATTCATGTTTAGAAAACCACCCATGCAGATATCATCACTTGGTTTTAATTTGGGTAAATCTGACATGAGGAGCTCTTTATTTTTTGGTTGCAGATCAACCCCCTCATCCCTACTCTCACCCCGGATGGTCGAGGCAGATGGCAGCCCTCCCTGAGCCTGGTTTTGTCGGAGATTTTATTTTTCATTCCTGTTAAAAGGGAAGTTTTTTTTGGTTCCTTTTCACTGTTGCTGACTACTTGGTTTCTCTGTCTAAAATTTGTAAGGCTGAGTGCGATGAGATTTATTTTTATTTTATTTACTTCAGACATGCCACAGCATCATAAAAGACAAAAAAAAAAATAAAGCACACAAAATGAAAAACAAAACAAACACAATTCAAAACCTAAAATAATGTCTGAAAACGAGCAGGATGAAGTTTAACTTTTTAACTCCTATCTGCTACATGCCTGTATATCTCACATCTTACTGTTTCCTGTTTGCATTGACCCTTATACTTGTATACCTCTTCAGAAACCCCAAAATACATTTACTGTGCCACAATATTGTATTTCTCAAGCGGTCGTTTTTGTTTATTTTCTTAAATTGTCTTATGGTTGTTCTCGTTTTGAGATTGTTGTCCAGGGTCCAGACGTTGTTGTGAATTGGTGCTATATATATATATATATATATAAATAAAACTGAACTGAACATAACTGCAGCTGCTTAACTAGTTTCTAACTAGCATGTGACGTAAGAACAACAATAGACTGTAGTGTCTATAGATGAGCAGATATTGAGCAAGTGAGGTGCTATGTCTCTAGAACAGGGGTGTCCAATCCTGGTCCTCGAGGGCCGCTGTCCTGAATGTTTTAGATGTTTCCCTCTTCCAACACACCTGATTCAAGTGATCAGGATTGTTATCAGGCTTCTGCAGAGCTTGATGATGAGCTGATCATTTGAAACAGGTGTGTTGGAAGAGGGAAACATCTAAAACATGCTGGATAGTGGCCCTCGAGGACCAGGATTGGACACCCCTGCTCTAGAATATGCACTGAAGAAGCAAAAATTTGTACATTTGCAGACATGTAGCAATCGACATGATGTAAATGAGCATGGTTGAGTATAACGTGTGAAAATAAAACCAACCACAAGCTATTAAGTTAGAACTTATTATCTACATGTACATTTTATTCAATGCATCTCTGTTTTGGGGAACTAATTTCATGTTAGTAGAGCAACTGTCACGTAGCTCTGCATAATTGTTGAAGAGCTGCCTAAAGGGTAATGATATGTTTTCCTTCTCTTAAAGGTTTTTGTCTTTGGAAGAATGGACTCAGCATTTCTTACAAGGTGTCAAACACCATACCATCGTACCACTTTACTACGAGCCTATAGGACAATGGTTTGTGTTCACTATAAAAGCTGTTACATGAGTACTTCTTCTTTGGGGAGAAAGAGGAGGAACATCTCTTGAAAAATATTAAATTTACACACAACGCAGCTGTGTTTTTGCTATCTTATTCATGAACAGAACCCAGGAGTAAAATTTCCCCCACATGTGATACTAGCTAGAGATTTTTCCTGTCCATAATACCCTTCCCAGTGACAGCAGAGCTTTTGTACATGTGCTTGCCGAGGCTACAAAATAAGTTGCACCCTAACCTTGCGAAACGCTCTGAGGTCCCGTCGGCTGGCTGCAGATCCTTCGCCTCCATCCAGCAGGAAGATCTTGGCCAGGCCCAGCAGGAGGAGCACGGCACACAGCACTACCATGCGCTGTTTGAGCTTCATCTCCACGCTGACCGGCCCCGACCTCCTCCTCGCCCGACGCTGTGTTTGTCCCCCGAAGTAAGCCCCCCTCACCCCCAATGCATGGCCCCTGCAACTCCCCAACGCTGACGAGACAAACTCCTCTGAAGGATCTGGGGGCTTCGCTTGGCTTTTTCCTGGAGCTACAATCCGAGCAAACAGGACAGTAGTGATGAGAGCAGGGAACTGAAATGAAAGAGAGAGAGAGGGATGAAAGATGTACTGTCAATAACATGTGGAGAGAAAGCCGATTGATTTGCTGCCCCTCTAGCTTGTTTCCCTCCAGGGCAGAGGATGACCCAGTACTGCAGTAGCAGCATCAGGACGCTCTGTGTTAAATGTGTGTGCACATTCATAAGTACATCATAAAACTTGCCCTGTTTGCCAGCAGCTCAGCAGACTCTGACTCTGGGTGCTGTTACAGACTGGGCAGTGTTAGAGCTGTGGTGGGGCCATATTTACAGCATCCCTCCCTCTTTTCTCCAGCTCTGGATGATGAAGGAGGAGGGGGGGAAATGTACAACTCCTGTCTTTTATTATTGAGCAGAGGGGAGATGATGGACAACTGCTGTGGTGCAGAGGAGGTCAGCTGAGGTGGCGGATCCAGCAAGAAAGAAAAAAAAAGACCCGAGCCACAGTCGTTCATGTGATTTAAAGGTTTCATAATTAGCTCAGAAAATGGGCTGTAACGTGGGGCGTTACTTTGTGAGTATCACAACTGCCACGTTTACCTGACAGTTACCTGCTGTGGCTGGCCAGCTAACTGTGACAGAATAGCAACAAGGCGGCTAACAGCGAGCCGAAACGTTAGAAATAACTGTTTTACAGCTCAGTCGACACACGTTTAGCCACGCAGGCAGCTTCTTCTTCCATACAATCGCTCTTTCATGATGCCTCAGCCGACGAGAGAAAACGACCGGGCAGCGCTGACCGCAGAAACCCCCCTGAACGCCGCTTCCTACCACGATAACTCCTCGGTTACTACCGTTATTAGCTCACTATAACCGTCACCACACGGTCACATCCACCTCGGAGGAGCTAGCTGCTTAGCAAACCGCTGTACACCTTGCTGAGTGTGTTAGCTAAAACGGGCTGCTAGCTGCATTCAGTGCGTCGTCAGTTGTGTTTACGGGCTTCACTCACCTTCCGCTCGTTCACTGGATATAAAGCAGCTTCCAAGTGTCCGTGAAGTCCCGCAGCGCGATGGAAGTTTAACGTATTAAGTCGGCTCGGCGCTAAAAGTCACGGCGGTTTGTCATTTTCTCAATCCCCTCGGTGGCTCCCTTTCCTCCGCCCTTTTCTTCGATTCCTTCTCTGCCCTGCCGTGTTCACTTCCGAAACACTTCCCCGTCCTGCAGCGGCGCCGGGCGGCCGCCAGGTGGCGCCGTGACACCGTAAAAACCTCAAATAGGACGCACGAAGAAACTCAGCGCCGCAAACTAACACATGTTGATGTTTAAGGTCCATCGATGTTAATTATTAGTAATAAAGGAGATTAATAAACGATATTTAAAACCTATATGCATTTTTTAAAAATTTTAATTATTTATTTTTAAATATATTTAATTATGTTTTATTGGGGTTAAGACCCTACATGTTATGAATGGTTTGATTTTACCCGAGTAATTTGCATGTTAGGGAGCAGTTTTGCGTAAAATGGTTTAATGTAAAAAAGATTATGATTGGAAAATAGCCTAACAAGTGTTAATATTTGGGTTAAGACCCTGCAGTGTTATTTATGATTTGATTTTACCTGAGTAGTTTGGGATTAAAATGTTACACACATTATGTAAAATACAACTTTACCTAACTATTATACATATTAAGACTGACACCATCAGTGTGATTAAATATGGAGATTAACCCGGGCTAATGTATCAATATAGCTAAAGAGCTAAAAGTAGCATAAACTTTTTTAAAAAATGAATGTATTTTTTTAAGGGGGAAAAAGGTATTTAACTGTAATTTTTAAGTAATTTACTATTATTTTGTAGATTTCTCCATTTAGTTGAATTACAGATAATATCTAGCAAGATCATGGAAGAGAATATGTTGTTGTACATGTTAACTGTAATAACAATTTTAAAAGTGCTCTAAAATAAAACAAATGTCAAATGATAAAATAGTCGAGTCAATGAGTCGTTTTGCGTCAAATGCCTTCCAGTAAAAAAAAAAAAAAAGATTATGATTGGAAAGCAACCTAATAAGTGCAAATATTGGGATGATAAAATATAGAGAATAACCCAGCTAATATAGTGAAAAAAGCTACTATCGAATCATACACTGTAAAAAACAAAATAAAAATGTACTTATATTTTATAAATCTTACCTTTTTAGTTAAATTATAGATACTACTTACAAAAATCAAAGAAAAAAGATATTAAATATTTAATTGTAAAAAAAAACAGGCCAAAACTGTCCAGTAAAATTATGCTATTGTTTACTGTATTGAAATAATCAAAAAATATTATTTTAGATATGTGCAACAATTTAAAAGAAAAAATGTATATTAAGGATTAAAAAAGGTTATTATAAATAATATGTATAATTTTACAGATTGTTCTTTTATGTTAAAATACAGAAAACTACCAAAATTGCAGAAAAAGTCTAAAATTTATGTTAACCATAAAAAACTAATCAAATATCTGTATTTTAACAAATAGCAATTTTTTCTTTTACATGTGACCAAAAACCTGTGAAGTTTAAACCGTACAGTATTCTGTCACTTTTTAGCATTTTCTTTTTTTTGGCCCATCATTTTTTTCCTTGTTTTTTTTTTTTTTTTACAGTGTAAACAATGGAACTCAACCTAACCAATATAAATATTATGGGCATAGACTGTTTGCAAAGCGACTGACGTGTACCTACTGTGGAATGAATAGAACTACGACTTGAATTGGAAACCCAGAGAGAGATTTTGTAAACACACAATACACACTAAGGTCTAATTTTTCCTCTTCTGCCTGCTGCATGTTTACAGGGACCATCACTCACATTGCGTTGGCACAATGTCTCATCAGTTTCCAATGTTACAGCAAATTGCAATCGGCCAAATAGTAATTTTTGCGTCCCTCACTCTTATACCTTGCTTAATTTTTGATGACAACAATACGAAATCTTTGATTTGCTACAAAATGAGAGCAAACATAAGAGGGAAAAACACTGCATGTTTGTATTCCTTCAAACCAAACACAATTGTCTTCGGTGGTGCTAGGCAACAGTATCCTCTCAAAATGATGATGATGGAACTATTTTGGTGGAACATTTGTATGCAGGGAGGTGGAAGGGGAGGCCAATGGCAGGTTTCTAACTGCAATCTATATCTAGTGAGTCAGACTATCCTTAAAATACTGTTTTAGTTAACGGAAATTTAAAATTACATAATTATTTTCCTTCACTGATTGATCCCATTCTGCTAAAGGATCTATCTGTTAGTAATGTAAAACCAATATCTGTGTTTGAATGGATGTGATTGTAACATGGAACTTCATGTTACAATCAGATGTGATTTCTTCCTGATATATTGACTTATAAATCTTGTTTCTTTTAAACAATATCTTGGCAGTACGATCATAAAAAAAGCCATGGCAAGGAAGACATCCTGCAGAATAACAGTTACCGTAGCTCTCAAAGTCATTCTTACTACTCCGCAGCAATTTATACAGCTTGAAAAAGGCTGCGACTGATTGTCAGGAAGTAGTGAGACGTGTAATACCACAATTCACAGTCAGGAACACACAGCCTCGCCTCATTTCACAGTCACACACAACCTTCAGCAGAACAATGAGCATAAAACCGATGTGTGGAGTAAAAAAGGGCAGAGTGTTTATTGGTTCTCAGTCTTCACACTTGGCAGCACATCACTCAGAACTGAGGTCACAGTGCTCGCCGACAGTCATGACACTGGCAGAGACAGACACACTCGGAGCCAGGTGAAGGTCATTTATACACCACCCCCGTCAACTTCGATGACTTTAACGAAGGCTGCTGTCCTTGGTAAACAGTGAATCACCAAATCAAAGAATTAACTAACACTTCCTCTGGTCGAAACCCTTCATCTCAACTGTTAAACATTTTTACATGACCATTAAAAAAGACTGAATTCTGAAGGCGATTCACTCAAAACAGTTCACACGGGGGCAAATTGTGCATTTGTAGACAGTATGGTCAGTTTAAAGGAAACAGCATGAGCTTGCAATGAAGCGAAGGGGGGGATTTTCAAGCATGGAATCAAGTTTCTTCATAAAAACCAAACATTCTCAAATGAGGAGCGGCTGACATTTGAATTTTCCATTCATCCAAAAATAGGTGACCAAAGGGGCGATAATGTTAGTAGTGACTGGTGTCAAATCCAAGAAATGACGAGACTAAAACATCTGTTTCCATTATTTTGACCATACACTGTACAGAAATGATAATAATAATAAAAAAAAGAAGAAAGAAAATCATGTAAACTCAGGTAACGGTGAGGAAAACCTCACTAAAAGCGCTCAATGATTTCTCGAAAAGAAAGATTGTTAAACCGAAATAAACCTTCCAAGACGTTCCCAAAAGCACTTCTCTGGTCGGGTTCGGTATAAAACTTTCAACTCAGGAGTCGGCATCAATTACATATGTAGCCATTTCATTTGTTTTTTTCTTCCATCATTCTTAATTAGCATCAGATAAAGCAAATACAAAGAAGGAAAACTTGATGGGGATCGTCAGGACAGGATTTGTTTACATGGCAGCTCCATCTGTGCGCAGTCCTTTTCTACAGACCCTGAAAGTCTCTAGCTTTAATTCTTGCTTAGCTGCACAAACGTAGTCAATACATTGCAAATGATGGCAGGTTAAGCTTGTCTGAATGTCAGGTTAAGAGAGAGTAACCAGCATCTGCAGTTAAACACAGGTAAACAGTCTCTCAAACCGCCCACCTCGAACTCTGTCTCAGCCATTTCACTCATTTCATTTGAAGCCCTGTTTAGTCTCTTTGGCCAACCAGTAGAATTCAAAGACCGGTCAGACTCCATAGCACTTTGCTCTGGGATTTTCTCTGCTCCATTATGCAGCTTCAGCCACAGTGGATGCAGACAGATGAGTTCAGTTTCTATCTGTGGGTACAAAACCCCCCGACGAGGAGTCAGTCACACACTCCATTAGGTAGCTGGTTACCCCCCACTGCTCAGCAGTGATGGCAGCCTTGAGGAATTGCCTAATCTGGCTTGAATTACAATGCTTTTAAAAAAATAGAGCAGTATGCACAGGCACACAAATGCACACACATACTTGCAGTGACTGTCACATTATACAGGCCTGTCTTTGGCTTCCTCATTCATTCCTCCACAGGTTCATCCACTGCAATGTCTCCTTTTAGTTAATGTACAAAGGACTGAATGTCTCTTTAAGGTACTAAATTGACTTCAGTTTGTAATGTTTTTCTGAACTAAACAAAGCTAGCTAAGTTGGATTGTTAAATTGTACAATATACTGTGTTAAGGACATGAACTGGACTTAAGCCTGGAGAAGGGAGCAGACTGTGAAGGACAATAGAGAGGAGTCAGTGCTGCAAATGTGGATATGTTCATCCATCCCTCTGATCATCAACAGTCCGAGTTTAACTGACAGACTGGACATGTTTTCTACACAATGTTTCCTACTAAATACAGTACACATGGAGCAGAGAAGGTATTGTGATATCAGGGGAAAAAGACTGTGTAAACATACAATGTAAACAGCTGTTAAAAAAAAAATCAAATTTTGATGTTTTTGGGGCGAAAAGCACCTCGTCATCGTCTTCACCACCATCCTGCTCATGTTTTCACAAAAACAAACAGTGACAGTCTATCTGTGGCACACTGACACATCCGCAATGCACAGTGGAAGCTGTAAATCCCCCTGAAACAAACCAGCAGCCACAACTAATTACACTGCAGCTTCCTAATATTTCATCAACCTCACGGTAACGTGGCTTGGCACTAATTATAACCAAGGTGCTTTATGCTGTTTCTAAATCAGATGCAACATTGTTTTGGGCCTGAAATTGAGCTGGGTCCTGGTTAACATATAACAGGCAAAAAAAAATAAATCACATGAACATAAAATATTCAAAATAAATGCACCAAAAGGAAAAAAAAAGACAAAAATGTAACATTCAAATGTAACAGACAAAACTACATTGTCGTGCAATCGATCTACTACATGGTAATACTGTGAACTGCACTGTCCCTCCCAAATAAAAGGAAAAGAAACTAACAACACAAAACATCATAAACAAACAAGATTTAAAATAGACTCTGTATGGCTCCAGGTAGCTTTGAGTGTCTGCTCCAGACCAGAGGCTCCAACCATATTAAACAACAAGGAAAGAGGAGTTAAAACCATGTATCATCAGTTCTTGTTGCTCTTTCACAGTTTCAAGTCTTTAGTGTTTTGCATGTGTGAGTCCGGTGAACCGAGCGTTGCCTTTGAAAGCTGACGTCAGGCGACGGAGAGCAGACAACACTGGAGAACAAAGAAACGCAGGTTTGAATAGGAGAAACTCTTGTATTCCCAACTATGAACATGTCTTAGCTTAGATTCTGGGATTATCGTACCTATGTGGAACACAGATAAGATTCCTCTAATTTAAGCAAGTCCCCACCACAACCCCCTCATCCAATGCAGTTATAGAAACACACACACACACAACATACGTACACAACACTTGACAGAAAATGGGGGCTAAATTCTGGTAATAAAAACTATAGACACATTCAGGAAGTGTGGGAATTGTTTCTGCTGGAATTGATTGCGAATCAGAGCCCTTACGTTTACAACGATGCAATCAAATAGGCTTGTGTGTGTGTGTTTGTGTGTGTGTGTGTGTGATTCGTGTACACAATCCTGTGACTTTTAGTCAAGTGACTGAAGAGACCAACAATTCAAAGTGTGAAACAAGTAAGTAAAAAGGTGTTTTCAAAACCCTCCAAAGTCCAGTGGGTTAGTCCGATGTGAGTGTGCGTGCTGTGATTGTGCATCCAGCTGAATAAAAGGTGGAAATCTTGCATTTGAACATGGTGGGATTCAAATAAAAATAGTTGACCCCTTGAAAAAAAAGTAACAAAGAAGAGGATAATTTCTGTCCCCCGGAGGACAGTTTGTCTGTGAGAGAGGAGAGGTCAAAGGGCTCCACTGAAGTGCTGAACAAAAGACACTGACAGCAAATGGGAGACAAGAGCAGTGGTGCAGGTCCTTGTTCAGTAGTCAATACATCCAAAACAGTCATCTCCATCCACATGCACGCTCACCAACACACACTTTTACACACACACACATACACACACACACACATACACACAGGGTAACTCTGGTTAAGGCAGTGGTGGCAGGTGAGGCTGCAGTGAGGCCGGGGCTAGAATCGGAGAATCGGCGGTCAGGGCTCATGGCAGTGAAAGCTCCCACTACTGAGTCAGTGCTCCTCCCCATCCTCATCCTCGGCTGCTTCCTCATCCTCTCTCTCTCCTTCGCGCTGTCGCCCACCTCGGCAACGGTCACTCAAATGACATCAGATTGGCTGGCACCTGGGAAACAAGTGACATTTATGAAGCGCAGGTAATAACTCAACTCTGTGTGTGTGTGTGTGTGTGTGTGTGTGCGCGCGCGTGTGTGTGTAATTTCATACCTGTTGCCTATTGCTCTGACAGGCAGCACTCAGATGTTTGAACCAGAGCAAAGCGTTCATTCTGTTCCCCGCTTGGTACTTGTAGGTGTTTCCTAGGCAACAGAGACAAACAGCGTGAGATGCCAGGTCTCTCGTTTCCACCTGCTCTTTCGACGGCCTGGAAAGTCTTGATGTTGGCCCGGCTCGATAAAATAACAACAAAGTCACAGTGAAGAAGTTCAGGACAAAGTCATATGATATATGTGTGTGTGGTGTGCACTAACAGCTGTGTATGAATATGAAAAATACCAGATATGACTTGTGGGCAGGCATTGAGTTGAAGCTGACAGCATTGTTGGGTGATTAATCAAATACTGTTTTCAATCATGATTTTGCCTTAAAACAAATATAAAGGCAAGATAATCAAGATAAAAATGATTATTGCATTGCATTCCAATTTGCAGTGAGGCTCTAGTTTTGTTTTGTTGAAAATCCAGTGCCCCTGTTTTCCTTTGCAGCGATGCACTTTCCCCCAAACCCAAAAATTCAAATGTTCACCAAGCGTTAGATTGTTCACCAACAAATAAGGAACAAGAGCTGAAGTCAGACCATTGTGAGACAGTTTAGGTTTGTTGAAATACTAATCCTGCTCAGTACAAGCAGACATGTGGTGTCAATGTCTGGTGGGAAGCCGATAGCATGAAGCTACCATCTGTGGGTCTACGACTAAACACCTGCCCAGATGTGATGATACAATATCACTGTGGAATTCTCTCGCCCTTCTCCTATCTCACATTCCATGTTTGTGGAGAACCCGGTGCTAAATCACTTGCAGATGACCTGATTTGTCTCTTTGTGTTGTTTTTACACCGATTTTCTGAGCTCAATTACATGCAAAGATCAAGGAAATGCACTGTCATTCTCTCAAATGTTTAATACGTGCATGTTGTTTTCAAAGTCAGTGTAGAATCATGACAGGTAGACTCACTGTTCAGTTAGTGCAGGACAGACAAGAGAAATAACCTGCAACTAATAAAAATCAAAGCTTATGCACATTTTTTGTTGATATACTAAATCCAAATGAGCACCAATTTTCAGACACCTGACTGCTTGTTTGTGTTAATCCTTTCCTTTTTGTTTTTTCTTGTACGTGCGTCTTTGTTTGCGAGTCTCACCATGCTCTGAGTCGGTCAACAAGAAAACATCCGGATGCTCGGGATCGTCTGCCATCATGGCCATCAGGCCGACCACACACACGCTCTTACTGGACGTGGACTTGAACTGGAACGAGCAAAACGATAATTAACTCTCTCATAATGTCTCTGTTCGTCTACACGCAGAAATTCTAACACAAACTTTGTGCGCCTGTGTGTGTGTAACCTCTCGGTCCTGCATGCGCACTCCACAAGGTTCTCATTATGCTCTGAGTGACACACAGGACCGCAGTGATGTCACTGGTCTCATTATTCAATGAGTGCTACCAGCTGTGTGTCCCCCCGCTGCACCAGACCCCGACCAGTCCCCTCACTCAAATATACATTTACACTAAAATCCACTCATTTACTCTCTTTCCTGCACTTCTTATTGTCCCTCCTGCCTCCTTTTCTTCCTGGAGCTTCTGTACAGTTTCAGTAAATGTGCTTGATCCAAACCAACCACTCATGCACTCATCCAGGGGACTGTTTTTTTTTAAAGCATGTCAAAACTACATGAAAAATGTGCAGCTTTTTGTCTTCATTTTCCTTTCCCCTGTGCATACCAAGAAAAATAATCATTAAGTGTTTTTCTCTGAGTTTATTCTGTAATTAAGTGAGTAATAGCTCTTATGTGTCATCTACTTATAAAACCGAGAGTGTTTTGGGGTCATTTGGTACGTTTACTCTCCCTTCCGTCAAACACAACGGAAGACTTTAAGATGTGTTAATGCAGTTACGAGCAATCTGTTGTCCTCGCAAACAAACAGAACCTTTCCAGCACTAACGCTGGTCGTAAATGCATCCTCAGACTGTTAAAAGGAGAACGCTGATGGACCAGTGCGAGTGTGTGGTCTGTGTGACTTACATGTTTTCTCTCAGTGGCCTTCAGGGACTTGGCAGGGTAGTAGTAGAGCTGGGCTCCACAAAGAGCGACCCAGTATTTGGTCCAAGATGCCACCTGGAGACACAAAAACAGTGAAACCCAGTCACACACTCCACTTCAGCTGGATTGAATCAATAAAAATTACTCCTATGAGATGCTATCATACTCTTGCAAGATTAAGTTCTATGAGAGTTTGGACACATTTACTTTTATAATATTTTCAACATTGTGGAATAATACTGCAGATCAACAAGAACAAGAAAACTTCTGATCAGACATTTGATCAGTGGAAACCTGGACTTTGTTCTGATGTATTCAAATTTAAGATTTCTGGTTCCAGCAACTCTGATCCAACATGGCTACCACAACACGCTGCAGCGACATTACATCTGATCTGGTTCAAGCTTAGCATCATTCCTTTTGCAGGACAAAGGATAACGAGCCGAAACACACCTCCGGGCTCTGTGATGGTCTGTTTGATCAGGGACAGAGCGACGCAGGGCTGCATCACATGACCTGACCCCACCAATCACCCAACTTAAACCCAACCAAGCTGGTTGGAGATGAGTCGGACCGCAGAGCGAGTGGAAAGCAGCCAACAAGTGCTCGGCATATGTGGGAACTCCTTCAAGAGTGTTGGAAGAGCTCCAGGTGACAACCTCATGAGGCTGGCTGAGATATTTTCAATACTGTGCAAAGCTGTCATCGAGGCAAACGGTGGCTACTCAGTAGAGTCTACGATATGAAACACTTTTTCTGTTTACTACACAAGTCTGCAGTTGTGATTTTATAGTTTTGCTGTCTTCAGTTCTGTTCCTACAATGTGGCAGATATTAAAATGAAAGAAAAACCCTGAAATGAGTAGGCGTGTCCACATCATTCAGGTGAATTAATGGAGGCAGATTGTGGTTTGAGGGACTGGAACTTTTTTCTTGACTGTGCTTTGCTGGTTGACTGGAGAGTGCAAAATAAGAATCCGGCTCCATAAACACACTGAAAACTAGAAAAACTAACTCAAGGAAAGAAAGAGAGACGAGATGGAGACGAACCAAGTGAACCCACTAATTAAAACTCCTGGTGTGGACGGGCCGGCCAGATCGGGGAAAAAAAATTAGACCTTGTTACATCATCAAAGACGCTCGTAAATCATCCTCACCACCTGAGACAGTGACAAGTTATTTTAAGTGCATAAAAAGCTCCTGATTGGTTTCCAGCCAAAACAGAACAGGATAATCTCAGTGCAAATACGAAAACGGCTTAAGAGGGACAAGGAAAACAAAAGCAAAGGGGAAAAATGGCAAGTAGAGTCAGAACTAAAACGAGTGTATGGAACACACAGAAACAGAGATGTTCTGTAGGTTAAGGACCCTCCGAGGTCCTATCTGTGTTTGGCAGACAGTATTTATTACCCGTGTGCTACGAACAGCACATGGAGAATGCATGTATTTCTATCTAGGAGTGTGTGTGTGAGTTCTTACTGTTGGTTTCTTGCCCTCCTTGAGCACAGTCTTCCGTCTCAACACCCCCTGCACTGTGACCGCTCCAGGATATAAGTGAACCGCGAGCTCCTCTGACTCAGCCGAGCTACAACAGGACAAAGACAAACATTACCCGCTTTATATACAAACATACACACAGGAAAAACACTCACTCACTCAAACATACCAAGATGGAATCAGAGATAAACTAATAGTACAGGCAGTTGCAATCTGCACAGTGACCTTTAACCTCACCATACACGTATGTAACTGTTTTTTTTTAGCTACACCTTTTTCTGTCTTGTTTTGACAGAATCAAATTTCACAGATATAAATCTTAACACTGCTATCGGCCGAGAGGAGAGCAGAGACGGGCAAGGTGGTGTGCAGATTGTGTCTGTCTGGAGGATCAGAGCAGGAAGCTCAGTGCAGGAGTCTAGTGAAGCCTGCTTGAGAGCGAGAGAGAGGGAGAGAGACAGAAAGCGAGACCATCCCTAACCGCGAGGGATGCTTAATATGCGACGTCCATGAGAATTGGCTTTAATAATCCTGAAGGAGTCTGTTCCTTTCTGCTTTAGGAATGAGGATGTAACAGTTTGTTTCCAGCAACACATGGAGCGCACTGTGGCTGTGGAAACTCCCTTTTAGCTCCAAGCTGTGAAATACCTTGGAAACTTATCACAAGAAGACGACTAGGTTTGACTGTAATCGTAGGATCTGGAGCATATGGTAATATTAGGAGCTTTTTTTAGGTTTTTAATAAGAAAAAGCTTAATAAAAGCTTTTAATATTACTCCATGTGCTCCAGATCTCCGTTGTCCTTTCTGTTAAACCAACCACACTTTGAACTTTAGCTGATGCAGAGACTCCCACACTGCGACCTCAACCTCAACGTGTGTGTGAGAGTGAAACAGACATGCAAGAAATTCAAGAAAGCAAAAAGGTAGATTGGAAACTGATTGTATGCAGCAGGAGATAAGAGAATCGTAACCCCAACTTCACCCGATTCGTGATCTCACCAACACACACGCACTTATATCAGACCACAAGAGTATCCCAGCACTACGCACACTCTAAGCACCAGCACACAGCGGCCCCTGGCAGCGAGTGAGGGGCGAAAAAGTGAGGGTAAGAGAGGGTTTGGTTCAGATGGAGTTGGAACCAGTCGGGATGTGTGTACCTGCTGGGCCTCAGGACTCCTCTGTAGGGGATCCGGGCCACTCGGGTCACTGGGCCCAGAGAGTGATAGAACCGAGTCCTGTTCAGAATAGGATAAGATAGGATAGGACAGGATAGGGGGCACGGTACACTGTTAGGGCTGTGTGGCTGCTTTGTTTGTTGTTGTTGCTGTTTTTCCCTTCAAATTGCATGGGTTAGCGCAGGATGAGGAGCAGTCATTTGGTTAGAGGAGTTACTGATGGATGTGTGTTTACAGGGTTATTCAAGAGCTTAAAAGAAAATGGTGTTTTGGAAAAGAGGTTAAGATGATTTTCAGGCTAGTAAATTCCTGAGCGGAGAGGGTGTTTTTTTTCAGATCTGGTGAGTGTGGCTTCAGACACTTGTTGGCACAGGGCGACTACTGGTTAGGGGATTTAAATGTTAAGCACTTAATGCGTTTTAGGCTTTCGGAGAAGCAGAAGCGTCTTTATATCGTCGCTAAAGGCTGAGAGCAATAGTGGAGGGATGAAGAATGATGGCCTTGGTTGCGCGGCTAAAAGCAAGACTATGCATGAAGTGTGGTGTGTGCGTGTGTGTGTGAGAGGTTTAATGGCAGATTGCTTTGCATAGCTGAAGGCAGAGATTTAAAAATTAGGCGATCACATTAGGGATGACAGCGTTTTGTGATTTGGTTTTTGCATGTGGATGTAATGAAAAAACATAGAAGCCTATGGAAGTACGAGCTTTACCTCTCAAATGCTGGCCAAGACACCTCTTCACTGAGCTCGGAGCCTTCACTGCTTCCTGTAAACAGACACAGATCATCAGGATAAAATGTCACCAATGACAGAGACTATGTTTGAAAGTACAGACATGTTCAAGTCTTACCAAGAGAGATGCCGCTGGACAGAGTTGAGCTCTCTGCTTGTCCTCTGGTGGGACTGTGGCTCTCCATCACGCTGTCGTCCAATAGATGGCGAGAACCAGCATTGGGGAACGTGGCACTTTTAAACTCTACTGTATTCATCTTATGGATAAAACTGTAGAGACACAGAACACAACAAGCACAGTAGTATTAAGAGAACTGTCAGTATTTTTCACTTTAGGACACTGGTGTGAAAATTCTGTCTTCATCAACACCTATGAAAAGGACTCAGCTGTGTTAACTGCCTCATACAAGATAAAAGCAAACACTGACTTGTAGCCCAGGCTGTGGCACTTCCTGTGTCCGTAGGGCAGCAGGTTCCTGGGGGACGGAGGCGTGGCCGGGACTTTGGTTCCTTCAGCTGCTACCGTACATTTACGGCCGCAGAGAGGAGAAGCTGATGCTTCTTGTCCTGCAAGCAACAGTGGGAAGGAAGCACAGGTTTACAGATCACGAATAGGGCGAAGAGGAGCTAAGATAATATAAAGTAGGTCTTTATTAATCCCACAGGACGGAAATTTACAGTGTTTCAGCAATAAAGCAAAAAAAAGGAAATCAGTAGGAAAAAGTAGAAATAAACAGGAAAACACAGCAGAAAAGCAGAAAAAGTACTACAAGGTAATTTAAAAAAATGGAAAAAATGCTTAGGCAGCTTGTGCAGCGCAAGAGCTGGCTGCCACTAAAGACCATATTTCTATTAATCTATTGATTATTTCACCAATTAGTCAATTCATCTTAAACATCCATTTTCCATTTGAGTACATTTTATGTTTCAGTTTGGCGCTTCATGAATGTATTTAGCAGCTGCAAGGGTGAAAGACATTAAAAAGCTCCCCCTCCTAATGAACACACAACTGTTAGGGTGGTTTTGCCTTTTCTGGCAGTGCATCCTTGCAGAGTGTGGAAAACAATTTTTTGTTATGTGATAATTTGAATCACTCCCAAACTTTCAAAGCCTGGGCCTTTGGAAATTTTTACACTCAGCCGAGTCAGACTCTGCTGCAGCTGCCATTTTAGACAACTGTGGCGTTGGGTGCACCTGATCACGACTGAAGCCAAAAATTATTCACTTCATGATACAGCGATGATGAATGAAGTATTGATACAGAACAAAAACATTTTTAAGTTGAACTGAAAAAATAATAAACCATGCGTTTGTTTAAAACATCATTGCCAACACATGTTCAGTGTTGACCACGTTGATTATGCTGACTAATCACAGCAGTTCTAACGCTGAATAATGGAAAAATACAGATAGCAAATGGGTTTAATACTACATTAACTGCCAATTGGAGATCTACACTTGAACTCACCGACAAGATCCTCTTTGGAGGCGTTTGCTCGTGGTGTGCTGGTGCCTGGCTCGATCTTCTGTGACAACCTGAAAAAACCAACCCAGATAAATCCAGCAGTATAAAATAATCATGCATAATTTTGTCATGAAAAAAAACAAACGATTAAATGAGTGATGAGCGAACGTTCGGGCAACACAAATGTGCAAAAAAGTAAAGCTAGACTGAACCTATTTTGATCACCCTGGTAAGAAACGACTCCTGTGACTAAATCAGAATTATGAGGCAAAAAGTTTTGGAGTTGGCCAGTGTTTATCTACATTCTGCTCTGCATGTTGTGCTTTGTTTCTTACTTGTAATTGTCGTCCTCCACAAACTTCTGCAGCTCCTCGATATATCTGACTGAGTTGAGATACTTCTGTACATGAGGCAACACTGGTATATCTAAGAGAGGACAGACACAGAGAGACATTAGGATAAAAACACATCTGCACATCATCTCATTTAACTAAACTTGTCAACATGCTATGACTTGGCTATAAACTATGTCTAAAATGTGTGTAGCAGTTTAGAAATTTTTGCTTCAAACTTGCCTGCAAGGTTGATCAAGTGCAGGACAGCTCTGGAGCAACAGTATTGTTCTGTAATAGGCGCATCTCATTTGAAATGTAACCTTTTTCAAGCAATTTTTTAAAAAAGGATCTGAAAGCTGCAGCTCTGAGGAGCACAGGCATGTTAAGGAATTAAGATAGGTTAAGTTAAAATTCTTGAAATTGTTTGGAACCATGTCTCGTCCTTTCTTAATTGAGCTTTTCTGTCATTTTTTCACAAATAATAAAAATAAAATACAATATTCTAAAATGCCAACATTTTATTTTTGTACAAATTATGAACGCAGATGACGGCAACGGATCCGTGCATATTTTATCCAACTTCACATTTCACACAAAACACAAAGAGGCACTGATGAATAGCTGAGGTTCTTTCATAGTGTCTCCATGGCAACAGGAAATGAAGTGGTAAGGCTATTATGGTGTTTTCCTCCAGCCTTTACACAGATTCCCTCTTCCCTTTAAACTTTTTCTCCTTCACATGAACATGGACAGATCTTAGGAAAGAGTGAGGGCTTGTGGTTCAGACTCTGACGTGAGATTAAACTTCTGCGCCCCAAAACCCACCAGCGGGTTTGAAAGGAAAGTTTAATTAAAAAAGAAAGAAAAAATAGCCAAAATGACACCATTTATCAGAGCCACAAGCTGTAAAAACACAATCATTGAATTTTATAACTTTCTGACAGACCTCGGAACTTCTCACTTGTGATGTGCTGTTCCTTCAGAAAATCCAATCAAGTTTCAAATCATGATATTTCATCAAACTCACTATTTTCTACGTGTCTCATTTTTAAAAAAAAACACAGATTCTGTAAAATAAACTAAAAATTATGCGCTCCTCGGCGAAACTCTGAAATCATTATAGACTCAGCTGTAACGAACAGTCGTGACAAAACTTTAGGAACTTTTCATTTGTACTCGGCTGAACTGCAGGCTGTGTTTACGCAGGGCAGATAGGAGACAAGCAACAAATTAAAAGTGCAAGTTGCGAAATATCTATTATGTGGACTCATCATTTTTTCTACAAGTATTGGTAGCAGCTGGGGACATTTGGAAAAATGTTGTACATGTTAATTCCAAGTTTTTTCAGCCGTCATAAAACAACTAATCGAAGACATTCAGCTATGGTTTCTTTTTTTAATGACTTTTTAACGGTGTTATACTGCACAACAGAAATGTTTAGGTTCTGTACTTCTACCCATGACTGTACAGTTGCCATAGAGGTGCAGGACATTATATTACATTGAAACATTAGTCCACAGCGTGTAAAAATGTGACAGGAGCAAAGAAATTCCCATAGGGTGTCCCACGAATGAGCGGTTATGGTTGTTTAAGTCTTACCGTAGGTACAAGATCTCTGCAGGTCCGATATGATTCTGAGAATGTTGTTCATCAGGTTTGATCTCTGTTCATTCTCCAGTATGCTGCCCGTGGAGGGGTAGGCCGAGTCTATATATGTCAGATCAGACAAGTACATCCCTGAAAGAAAGCAGCAGACAGAAAAAAGATGCACGCATTAAATTATGAGAAACACACAGATCTCTTCCTCATGCACTCATCCTTCAGTGAGTCAAGGACCCCATTCCAAGCCAAATGAGGACAGCGTCCATCTGTCGGAGGTGTTTTTCCCCTCTTTTTTTACTTGCCAGTAGGGAGCACAAGGGTTTTCCTGACTGAACACACTGAGATCAGCTCATTAGGCAGCATGCAAACATGTTGATACAATCAAGGCTGGACATCGTAACACAGCCAGATTTCCTTGGATGCATGATGCAAGTGTCATGCAGATGTGGTGTCAAAACCAGCTGGTATTCACTGTTTTTTGTTATTACATGCCTGTAAACTTACAGGAGTGAAAACCCTGCAAAAACAGTTCGCAAAGACTTTCCTCTAGTTTCAAACACACTTTTTCTGCCCCCTTGATCTGCTCCCAGTGGGTCTAAATGAGCGTCCTGAGTGGATGACTGATCCTCTTTCCAGCCTTTCCAACTCAAGGCCATCCTTCTCCCCCCTCGGTTCCCTCATCTCATTGCATCTTTTTGGCAGACTTGGAGCAGAGCTGAGATTCTTAGTCTCTCATTACATAAATATTAACATTAAGGGGCAAACCCAGGAGTGGCTTCCCACCACTCTGAAAAGAGAGATTAACAAGCTTCAGACGTGAACTGATGGTGTGACTTTCCTTCCACTCTCCTCTTTCCTCCTCCTTTTCTTGCTCAATGTTTCTTTCACACGCCAGCGTCGCGATTGAGTGCAGATGTAAGAAAAGTTATCACACAGTAGACTACATGACACCCTCGTCCCCTCCTTCCCCCACCTCCCTTGGAGAAGGGTGTAATACTCACAGATGTGTGTTCATACACATGCTTTTACAGCAGTTTGCATGCAGAGTCGAAGCTCAGAGCTGCAAGACCAGATCCAGCAGATAAAAAGGGGCAAGCCTCACCTTTAGAATTTCATACAGACAGACAAACACACAACCGTGTGAGATGAGAAATGAAGAGAGGGGTTGGGAACAGGAGAAGCGATTTACAAGCATTTGGAGACTCAGCTGGAAGGGGGAACGTGAGAGATGGGGAGAAGAAGAGGAAGAGTGGGATCCTTAAGGCTTAACCGCTATAGCTGCTTTTCTGAGAGCATGTCAGGGATAACAGCAGTTAGTCATGCACAAATCCATACTGCCTGGAACACCCACAGACAGATGCGTGCTCAGAGGACCTGTGGTTAGGTTACATGGACCCTTTGTATGTGTTTACATGTTGCAAACCTCTTATGAGAAGACTCTGTGAATCAAGCTAGAAACAGAAGTGTGAGAGGGAAGATTTGCAGCCGCAAAGAAGAGAGAACATATCATCCTTTCTCTGCTCCTCTAAGCTTGTTATTTCAAAAAGATATTTTAAATATTTCAGCACCAAAAAAAATCTGTCCATGTCTCCCGACACCATAACACATTAACGTGAGTGACAGTAGTGATAAGGAGTAAGCAAAGTCCAGACAAGCTCAGACTCCACCTGGAGCAAGTATTTTCCTCCAAATGCTCCACAAATCAGTTTTATCTGCCTGCTTTTGTCCCGGGCTCTCATATATCCAGCTGTTCTCTACAGGAAGGCACTCAGAAACCCCAGCAGAATTACAATCAGTTCTTCCCATTGCTAAAGGACAAAGCCCAAGAAAAAAAAACGAGAGGGGAATTGAGAGTTGTAATTGAGGACAAAGAGGTCAAAGCAGCCTCAGACTCAGCGAAAACTACTTCCGAATTCAAACAGGTCTCCTCTCCTTTCACTCAACTCACTTCTTCTACACAAGAACCATGAAGGCCATTGTTGAGGATGGGAAATTTAATGAGGCAGCTCTGTTATTCTCTTTTTCTGTCTTTTTTTTTCCATCAGAGTGACATCAGAGGTGGGCTGGGCAACTCCAAAAAAATAAAGAGAGGAAGACGAAGAAGAAAAAAAAAAAGGAGGCAATCTCTAACACCCACACCCTCATCCCCCTTCTCCTCCCCTCTCTTCCTCCTTCCCCTCCCTCTTCTCGTCTCCCCCATTCTTCGTGAAAAACTCAAGGCATCAGTGGTTTAGAGCTCAGTCTGTTGAAGTGGCCGGCTTTTGAACCATGCCCCAGCCTGGGCCCCGGGACAGCTAAGTCCACAGAGAGAAGCACATCCTTTGGGAAGTAAGGGCCTTTGACTAAAGCCTTGTGTTGTGATTTCGCAGCAACAGGACAGAAGGAGTGAGTGGAGGGGAGATCCTCAGAAGACCGGGACAAAGGGAAAGAGACAGAGAGATGAGTCGTGAGCACTGCAGCTCGGTGAAGACACAACACAACACACACGTGAAACTATAACTGCAGGAAAACACCCCCCTCCACTACTGGTAACAAAAAAGGTAAACGCTGGTTGAGTTTATTCTGTCTCCAATTTTGGTTCTCGTAGGGAGTGCTTGTGTTGGTGAGATAGTGTTTGTGAGTGTGTGTAGGTGTGTGTATGAGCGTGTGTGTGTGTCTGGGCAGCTGTGAGAGCTCCGGCTGAGAGGTTGGAGAGGTTAGGACGTTTCGTGACTGGATGTTGCGGCTGCAGACAGAAACATTTAGCAACGCTTCTTTGGCTTTCCTCTGGAGCCTGACCGGGACATAGTGTGTACAGCATGCTGAGGAGTGTATCATGCGTACACAATCAACAAATGTGACAGCATGAGACCACAAAAGGGATGTAAATGGAGAGTGAAGTGAATTTATGAAGTGTGCAGGGCCAGAATTGACATCAGTTACGTAATCAGTAACAGAAACCCTCTAATAATGAAAAATATTTAGTCATAAAAGTCTATTCTTCTAGATTTAAGAGGAAGAAACATCCCAAGTTTTAAATGTTCCCTGAAATGTACACTACCTGAGGAGCGACAGAAAGTTAGAAAATAAAGTGAAGAGAAAGAAAAGTGGGGCATTCCAGCAGAACACTTGAAGGAGGCTGATCTGATCAGATGGAGAGATTTGAGCTCTGGAGCCAGGCTTGTTTATTTTTTCTAGGATTTTGGTTTCCTAATACAGCACCATGTGAGCCTGGTCTCTAACGGGGAGCCGAGGTAACCTGGTGGAATTGAGGTTAGATCAATAAGATCACACATAACGAGGCGGTGACATGACTCTCAACACATGCTTCTTCTTGTTCCATATAGGGCTGTGAGATCATATGCTGAGATGTATATAAAGCACAATGTAGTGAACAGGCTGGGGGGGGGGGAATGATGTAAGCCAGCTTTAACCACATCCTCTATCAAGTACACCCCGTGGACATAAGACACTTCAGTTGCAATCTTACCGTGTAGGCAAAAGCTTTGAACACTAATAACATCAATCTGGTGCTCTTCCCTATCACTAGCTCACAATTATCTTCAAATGTTTTCACTTATGTCCTGGTTTGTTGGTGGGATCTGTGGAAAACATTTTGTTTCACTGCAAAGCCACATCTGTGAATGCCGTAAATGACCATGAGAGACACTCGTACAGTCGTACAGAGCTTCAAAAAGCTGAGGTCTGAAGTAAAAGGTGAAATGAGGGAAAGGGAAAAGGCTAGGAAAACATTTCACAAGCGTTCTCATTTTTCACCTAGAGCAATAAATCACAGTATCAATACCTCCAATAACTCAGGCAGGAGAAGAAGGAAAAAAGAAAGCTAAAAAGATGGAGAGGAGGCAGGAGCAGCTGTCTGAGACGCATCCAGAACATTCCGTGCTGGAGCCCTCGACTTCACCTGAACCTCGAGTGGGACACGCTTTAAATGGGTCACTGCTATCAGTCTGCACATAAACCAACCCGACTCTTAACCTCCACTCCAAACTTTGAATCACAACTTTTTGATGAATTTCCTATTTAAAGTTTTTAAAACTCCCCGGACAAGCCAATAAATAGCAATCAGGTCGTGCATGGCAGGGCTGTCAGAGCCAGTTACCCGCCAGCCCTCCCCCAGCCTTCCTGTCACACACCATGTTGTAACGCAGCAGGAGATTGATAGCTCGCCCAGCCAGCACCAACCAAATGTGGTTTTTGGGCAGCGGGCACGCATCCAATCGTATCCGCCTGTTTAACCTGATCCTGAGTGCCGACCCTTCACAAGCCCAGATGTGTAATGGACAGCTCAGCTGATCTTATCTGTAAAACAGAGCCACTTATAGAAGCAGATAAAAGATAACACGCACTGGATACAGCTGTGGGCCAAAAACGCTGCTGCTGCTGCTGCACTGGTGACCACATGTGGTTAAAACCAGTCACAGAAAAACAAGCTGGACACATTATATCTGTTAAAACTCAAACCTACATTGTGAGTCATGCAGCAAGCTGCAGGACTTTTGATATGTGTAAGAAGCTACCAAAAATTAAAACAACTTTCAGGTAAAGAAAGTGTCAAGGCTGCAGCAAAACTCTAAGGAAAGTTTCTAACACTCTGCACTGTGAAGCTCATTTAGAATCCCCTTAATGAGAGCTTGGACACAGTTGAACAGACAGGTCAGCATAAAGGAGGAAGAGGTCAGCCAGGAGGTCAGGGTAAACAGTCGGGAGAAGTAGAGGCATGAAACTAAGTAGAGCCAGTGGGCAATGAGTGTGCAGATGCCGTGTGTGTGAATTTATGCGTTCTTCCTTGTTGATTCAGCTAATAGAAAGCATGTGTAGTGTGAGGTATGAGCTTAAGGTGAGGTGTGACTCAGAGGAAAAATAAAAACCCAAGAGAGAGTGAGTATGAGTGGTGACGAGTAATCTCCTAAATCAAAAAAAATTCAAACCATTGAGCCAAACAAACATTTATATAAATGCAGTAAATTTTAATACGACCTCCTCCTGGCTCTCCTCTCTGTCCTGAGTCTCCTGCAGCTCTTTTCTGCTGTGTGAAACCTTAGCAGCAGGCCAAGTGTCGCTTTACCAGCTCAGCGCAGGAGAAAAGGCACCTGAATGGGCGAGGTTGCAGCTTGTTATGTCACAATGAGTAATATGTTAGTGGGCTAGACGCTTGTTGAAGATGATGCACACTGCTGGGATTTGACGTGCATGCATCATTGTAAGTGTGCCTACAAGGAGTGTTGGGTTCAGTGATGGAGGAGGTAAGAGTGTCGTGCAGTGATGGAGGAGGGTGCTGCAGAGCTGAGAGTCCTTATCTTGACTAAGTATGACAGATTTAGAGGGACGGCCTTACATGAACTCTGTCCATCTGGATGCCACGAGCGTAAAAATTGAGTGTTTGTGCATTTATATGTGCATAAAGAAGAAGGGGGGGACTCGCTCTCCACAAAGGCCAATTGATTGCAGGGGTTGTTGAGCGGGCGAGCAGGGGAGGGGTGAGGCAGAGGAAGGGTGGGGCTGCACCCTAATCCCACATATAGACCTCTGACCCCAACATCAGCCCACATGTTTAGAGTTTCACTATAGAAGAAGGAAAACAGATGGGGGCCGGTGGGGCCTCAGGGGGGTTTAGGGGGTTCGCTTCTCACTAATGCAGCATCATGAAGGAAGACAACTCGGTAGCTAGAGAGTTGGAGGTGGAAAGAACTTTTCTAAACACAAGCCAACAGCATAAATTGAACCACTTCATCTAACACAGCTTCAATACCCAGTCTCAGTTATTGGCTCAGGCCATAAAATGCAAAGATAATCCCACTCTAGTTCTTCGTTTGTTCTCTGATTTCCATTATAACATTTCCAACGTGCACTGTTTAATGAGGAGATATAAAACAGCATCATTATTCCAGTACCACAGTGGATTTTGGGCTCCGCTTTAGTGGAAATATTTAATCTCGGTAAGGTTTCTTCAATTTTGTTGATGAGTCTTTTATGAGTTTTTCCTTGTTGTTGTTAGTTCTCAGTGTGTACACCGTTTGTTTTATAATGCTAGTACTTTCACTGCTTCTGCTCTCATGCTGTGTTCTCCTCTTCAGCCGTCTCTTTGCTCTGATTTGAAGCCAGTTAAATGGTTTCTTAGCTGTCGGTTGCACTTGTGGTTCTGTAACCAATTGCTTCAGCAGCAAGCAGACCAAAAAAAGTGTACAAATGGTCATGTAACTGGGTTCTGTGGCCAAAAACAGTGGCCGGTGACATCACGTATGAATGAAAGGCTGGAGTGAAGTCTGTCTCTGGCTGTGTTCTGACAGCACAGCTGGCTGAGCTCCATGTTGTCATGTACAGCAAAGCTGCTGTTTATTGTTGCTGCTTCTACACCTCCTCTGCAAAATTCAAAGCCCACTCCTCGCCTTCACGTATCCACATTTTGTTTGGACTTTCTTCCCCCGTTTTTCTGACCACTGATGAGGTGTTGTACGTTTCGGGGCATGTTGGACTTCTTGTTGGGAAAGTCTGAGGACCAGATGGGGGAGTGGAAGCAGGGGATTTTGAGGCTGGGAAATACATCGACTATGAAAACATAAATAAATTTTATCCAAGTTTTTCTCTCCTGCTTGTTGAACTGCAATCCATCAGGCTCCGGACTGACACATCAGAATTGGTAAATCACTGTAGGAGACATCCTGAAAGCATGAGCTCTGAAACCCGCACAACACAGATACTTCTGGCAGTCAAACAGTCTGTCTGAATTTTACACTATTACAGGATCTAGCTCATCTTAGATCCCTGATACAATCCACTAGCATACATCCACCTGGCAATTAGGCTTGTTGATTATCTTTAAAGAATAAAAAGCCAAGACTGCACCATTTTTAGAGCCATAAATGGAAAAAACTGTTAGAATGGCTGAATTTTTAACTTTCTGACCAACCTTGAACTACTCATCCGTGATGGGCTGTTTTGTTGGAAACTTAACCAAATCTCAGCTTAAAATCGAGATATTTTGTCTAAATCACTTCATTCTACCCATCCTTAAATAAAAAAATCATCAAAAATGATCCAAACTAACGAGATTCTGCAAAAATCTAAAATTCTGTGATCATCAGTGCAATCATGAAGCCACTACTGACTCAGCTACGACTAACAGTGAAGTGATAAAATGTAGGGTCTTTTTAGCTAAACTGTGGGCTGTGTTTACAGCAGATAGGAGACAAGTACAGAAACAAAAAAACCTGTAAGTCATAAAATATCTATAGCACATAGATGTCCGTAAGACCTTGGGACATTTATTGCACATGTTGAGTCCAGCTTTGTACAATTTTTGTAAAAGAAATCATTTACAAAAATTCTACTTATGCGTTTTTTCTTTTTTAATGATTTTTTTTTTTTACAGTGTAACATTGTTGTATTGCAAAAAAGTTACTCTCAGACTTTACATTGCAAAAAAGACCCAGAAACTCCTTAGAGATCAGAGGGTTAACTCAGAATTGGTGTGTTGTTAGACAAATGCTATCTTACCTACATTCATTTAATTCCAATGTAAGTGTTTCTGGACATAAAAGGCAACACACTCTGCACGGCCACTGCTTCTCTTTCTTCCATGTTATTAAGCCAATAATATATCTTAATCTACACGGAATGAAAATGCTGGATGACTCTGCATTAAGAGATTTTCTCTACATGCTGATTTCATTCCCTTTCATTAGCTGCTCTTTGCGCCTTTACAAATATAATATTGACATTAATGAGGCTCATCCGAAAAAGCACTCTAAAAGCCTTCATCCCTTCTACCCAGACACCTGCAGTGAGTCAGATTTCCATGCAGACAGTCGAGGCCATATATTATTTAATCAGTTTGTTCGAGTCAAAAATGATATCTGTGCTTTAACAGACTTTTGCCCACACACACGCACACAGTGTAACCTGAGGCTGTAAGACTGGCATATGGTTGTTTTTTTGAGGTAACAACCAACATTCATTACGATGTTTAACCAACAAGTCACAGCTAATTTTTCCTGTCTACGAGTAACATAAGCAGCCGTCTTGCCTAATGACTTCTTTGGTCATTTCCTCTCTTACAACTCGCAGAAATGAATTATTTCTGTCTCCTGCTCGGGCACAAAACTAATCAGCATTAAAGTGCAACATCAGCTTCCACACAGAAACCCAAAGCAAATGAGAGCCAGTTTTCCTCCAGAGTGAATGTGCGGTCACCATAAATAAGGCAAGCCAACACCAATGTGAATAGTTATTCAACCTCACACCACTTCATATACTGTGCGCATTTGTGTGTAAAAACTGTGTGCAAATATGGACACATGTGTGGAGGCATACAAAATGTGCATATTTGTGCGTGTGAAGCCGTCCAGAGATCTATCAGCATTGTACTAAGCTCCTAAATTACCAGATAAATCAGCCAAAGCCTGCAGGCTCAGACAATCAACTCTCCTGTTCAAGTACGAACCAGAGGAACAGTTCATTTGAAACAGGAGAGCATTAAGACGACAAACAGAATGAAAAAGAACCATAAAGCAAAATATGGTACAGCCAGAGCTGCAGACACAAAGTGCACCTTTAGAGGATGACAGAGTTTAATGGGCTTACACAGTGAAACAGTTGCGTCTTGTTCAACTGAAAATGACTCCCAGTTGGAAGAAAGTGCGCGGTAAAACAGAAATAGGCTACATACTGTCTGCCCTTAGACTGTTCCAATAACAGGCATGAAAATAAATTTACCAATAGCACAAAGACACGGACAAAGAGGAGGGAGGACAATTAAAGAGACACTGCAACACATCTCTGGACTATTAGGAGTTTTTAGGGAGTGAGGACCCAGCGGTGCACCAAGGAAGACTCAGAATTTCATACTGTTGCCAAAACACAAGGCAGGCAGAGATGACTTCTGCAAATCCTTTTTCCAGTGTTTCACTGATTTAACAAAAAAGACACAAGCTGTTTTTCAGTGAGGCAGAGCCAACAAGAAACTTCATAAATCCTACTGACGTTAAGAAGAAAATTAGCTTCAATTTCTTTGATTTGGTGCACTGCTTACAGTCAATAACTGTCACATGCCTTCATTTAACTGGACCAAAAAAAATGGAAGGAAGACCAAAAAGAGAAAGCAAAGAGGAAGGAAAGACTTAAAAAGAAAAGGGAAGAAAAGGAAAGTGATGAGGAGGGGTTGGGTTGCACAGAGAGGAAAGCAATTAAATGGAAAGAAACTGCCAGAGGAGAGAGTGCAAATCTGTCAAGAATAAAAATATATATTAAAAAAATAGAAAGGGGAGTATTTTATCTGAGAGGTTCTGCCTGAAGTTATGCTCATGATGCCTTGCCAAAAAGGGAAAAGGGTCATGACCAACTTTCTACCACTATTAGTCTCTCCTAGTGTCTCTTCTCTCCTTTTAAATCTTTGCGATTTGTGTCAGCCTCACAGCCTGTCGCTCCTCATCTCCTCCCCATGTGCAGTCTCTGTAGTATCTGTACACACAGCTCAGTGCTGCTCTAAGTTCTGATAGTGAGGAACATTTCTCCGAAGCACCTCTGATTATTTTGAGCTAAATAATACTCATGAGTTTGGAACATTGCTCATTCATGCCGACACTACACCAAACATGCAGCACTTGTACGTGTAAGCTTGTCCAGCAAATCGAAATGAAACAATCCAGACAACTTTATATCCTGTAGTGCAGTGACCTTGTGTTGCCTTGTCATAAAAATGCCCACATACAAACTGCAGTGTTTCCATTGTGAGCTAATACCACAGTCAGGAAAAGAAGCTAATGTGTATCTAGTGAAGCCTGTTGATAAAGACCCAAGTGGTGTCTATTCAGGCACGCACAGACCTTCATCTTTCTTCTTTTGTTGTTGAATCTGAAAAAAGCCAGATGTGCGCTGTTGCTGGCATAATTTCCCTGCCAACTCGGCTGAAGCAGTATAGCTGGGCAAGCAGGGCAGCTGTACAGATGCCGACAAATATGATTCAATCAAAGCTGCCTCTCAACTTGCAGAAAGAGACTCAAATTTCCAGCCTACAAAACAAAAACATGATGTATTAGTGACCCTAACTGCAGTGTGTGAAAGCTCATTCACAGGCACAAAGTTTCTCTCCCGCAGGTGAGCGCTTTATGTTTTCCGCTCAATTGCCCTCACAGTCCTAAAGCACTTGAGCAGTTTTGTGTGTGTGTTTTTTAAGGTCGAGGAAAAAAAAGGGAGCCGCTCTGCTTGTTGTGAAGGAAACAGTGTAAACTTTGTACCTTCATGACACACTGGTGACCTCTCAACATTCCCTGGAATGCCTTTGATATGTTGTGGTTCCATGAAAGAGGTTAGCCCCCTTGTACTCAGAACCACCAACCAGGAAGACATCAGAGAGCAGAAGATGGGAACAGAGAGAGAGGGGGAAGAGAGAATGAGGAGGGAAAAGGAGGATGACAAGAAAGAGATGGATGGATGAGTTGAAAAGCTGCCTGTCTTGTTAAAGCCCCCTTAAACTGTGTGGATATGAACAATTCTGTGGTGCTGATAACACCAGTATAAAGCAGTTTAAAGAAGACACGCTGGAGAACTGATACTGCTGATGTTTCTGTTAAAGTCATTAGCGACTCTCACCGAGGTCAGCAAGGATGCAATACCTGGTTACGCTGTCAGACACACCGGCTGCTGGAAAAACACCATGAAAATGAATAACGTCTCTGGATAGTCATGCACACGCAGCATTCAATCATACAGACGAACGCACAGCCCTACACATACCATCACACACACAGGCTACAGATCTGCAGTACTTGCTGTAATCCTGTCCCCTCTCAACATTGCTCCAAGTGACAGAATTGCCAGAATTCCTCAAGAACCACAATGGCGTCATATGGGAGACACACAGGGCCTGAGTTTCAGGGTGGAGGTAGGACTTAATGATGTGGCACTGAGCAAAGGCTGACTGTGAGGAGTGATGGAGTGGATTTGGAGGGCTACGCGGTCTTGGCCTTGCGCAGGCTCAGGCCAGGGTGTTAAATGGAGCAGTGTATACGTCTAAGAGAGTGGTTTTTGTCTTTGTACACTGATGAGAAACAGAACTAGAATCAGTGGGGGAAAAGAGGCCAGGAGTCCTGCTCAAATTAGACAAGGCTAAAAAGCTTTGTGCGTGGTGTTATTTTTCTGGACTTCGTTTCAAACCCCTGCAGTGACTGTCTGCATGTGCATGTTTGTAAAATCTTTGAAGTGAAACAAAAATACTACCTCCTACCCAACGTCCCTGTTGGCGTTTTCACCCTCCGTGTGTTTTACTTAGGGGGAGTCTCATGCACATCGGCAACATGGTTGTACAGGACCACAAGGGACCAAACTCAGTAAATCAGAAGCTAAAAATTCAATGAGCACCCCCTTCAACAACCATCATATTATTTACTTTTTAGGCATCCATATGGTGTTTTTTTTAATATCACATCTTGAGGGAAATGAGCAGTCAACACTATGGCTAAGCATTTCCTCCCTGAAACTGCAAGAAACCAGTGACGGATTCATACAGCCCGAGTTTCATACGAAACAAACCTACGGAACCAATTTTGTCAACCCGCAGGGTGGACCTTTCTGTATCAGTATTTTTTTTCAGAATCAGTTTCTGGTTTGAGCATGTATGGCTGAATTACTATAATATTACAACTGGTTATTGTGCAGCATCACAATGTTTCAGCACAGTTGTAAGCAAGCTGGTGCGCTCGAGTTGCTGGAAGAAGTGGAGGGGTGGGTTGCGAAAAATGTGGGGACGTCATAGATCTTCACATACACTGATACAACAGTATAGAATTATATCTGAGCTATTTTAAAGCACAAAGGGATTGTGTTCATTGGAAAAAAAACTTCTAAAAATGTAACTTTGATACAGTGAGATGAGCTTCTAGGGGTTTAATCAATGACTGAAGAGGGACTTTAGGCAATAGGCGTGCTTTTCCATTGCATTCAAACACAGATGTAATTAGGCAAATGGCACATGAAATTGAGATTACTATTCATCATGCATGCTGTTGGCGATATTTGTATCATTGTTACAGAGGTTGAAAAGCCTAAAAACAATGGGGAGGCAATAAACCAATAAAAAAACAAAAGCAAATTTAGTTTTAGTGTCTAACTGCCCTGAAACAATGAGCAAGTGATCTCAAGCGTGTCTCTCTTCATCCTGCTTAATTAAGGCCAGTCTAGCTATTTACAAGTTACCATTAAGAGCAGATTTCCATTCATATCCTATTTATTGACAGAAAAATCTCATCAGACTGTACTAAGTCGGTAATACTCACTGCAGCATAAGCTACAGTAATACCAAGAGCTAAAAACTGGAACGAGAGTTCTACAATTAACATGCTGAAAAGTTCCTGGATTTCTAAAGAGTTCCTATAAAGATACCTGCTGTTGAAAAAGACAATTAAGATGCTTATTCTGCAAGACAAGAGGGTGGGAGTTTGCTGAAGAAAAGAAACATTAATTTTATCCAAGATTAAAAAGGTAAAGTAAATGTATGAGCAGGTCCTAAAGACAAAGCACAGGCAGCAGCCACGTATCAGAACTTCTTAATAGGGTGAATCAGCAGGACCTCAGAAAAATAAGGTGTCTGTCAGCAGGGTAACTTAGACAGAAAACAGACCTTGTCCTGTTGGCTGGACAGAAATGAGTTCTTTTTATCACTCTTTCCACACAAACAACTTTCTGTGGAACAATGACGTGACAAATCTTCTACTGCACACTTTCCTAAACAATTACTGATTTTTTGTGAATGCTTGAAACAGCGTCAAAACCCAAAATCCAATAGCGGTCTGCTTTGGAAATACATACAATAAACAGCCCTGCTGTTTTCATTCCTTTTGTTAGCCATTGTAAACTAAGAAGAGCCTGTTTTCTTAACTCCGAAGGTCTTGTGTTCTTGTAGGGAGGCCTGGAGGGAGCACCAGCAGCTGTCCATCTACCCAACCAGTCAGCCAGCAGCAATGCAGGGGCTGATGTGGAGCCTGTGTGCCCTGCTCTGTCTCTCTCTCTGGGAAGAAAGTTACTGCAGGAGCTCCAGGGAAGCCCGGAGGCCCAAAGAGCTTTCTCTCCACAGGAGTAAAAGAGCTCCTCAGGATCCTGATGCTAAAAAATGTTCCTATACATTCCTCGTCCCTCAACAGAGAATCACAGGTATAAAGGAGGACTTATTTTAGAAATAAGTAACACAGATGTCATCATTTCTCAGTGATTCAACAAGTGTTTCTTCTTTGTTGTCAGTTAAGTATAATAGTTTCTTGTTAATCTCTTAAATAATTCATATCGGTCATCAGGTCCGATCTGTGCCAGCACCACAGGACCCGAGCCAGACAAGGACAGAGTGACCCGTATGGACATAGCAGATGTCCGGGAGGTGCTCAACAAACAGCGGCGTGAGATTGAGACGCTGCAGCTGGTGGTAGATGTGGATGGTAACTTGGTGAATGAGATGAAGTTATTGCGAAAGGAGAGCAGAAACATGAACTCCAGAGTGACCCAGCTCTATATGCAGCTGTTGCATGAGATCATCAGGAAAAGAGACAACTCACTGGAGCTAGCCCAGCTGGAGAATCGTGTACTCAACGTGACCTCAGAGATGATGCGACTGGCTTCAAGGTACAAGGAGCTGGAGGGCCGATTCGCCACAATGGCTGGGGTGGTCAACAACCAGTCTATTCTCATCTCTGCACTGGAGGAGCAGTGTCTGAGGACGCTGGGACGAAGTGAGCTGCCCCCAGTTCCCCCTTTGGTGCAGGTGGTACCGCAGAATTTACCAGTTAACAACCGCTTCACCAATGAGATACAGAGGGACAATAACAACAGGGCCTTCCCCCGAGGATCACGCATGGAGGCACCTACTGCAAGCCCTTTAGGGATTGATCCTCCACCACCACAGGGAACACTCACATCTGACGGTATGTACCAATCTGGATACGGCAGGGGAGGATGGAGTAACGAGTGAACATTGTAAAAAAAAAAAAATCAGTGATCTAATGAGTTTTTGCAGATGGAACCTGAGCAAAAGCAAAGTAATCGCTGCTTATTACAGCAATTGTGGTAGTTAACTCTTCACACAACTACTTAGGTGCGATTAGCTAAGGGCTGCAACTCAAGACGTAATTTCTCGCAACATGTCATATTGCTGAGGCACAGTTGGCTCATCCTTGGCATACTACAGAGGCAGTGAAATCATACATTCCTATGATCCCACTTGGCCGCCTGTATTGGCAGCACAGCACTCAGCATATGTACTAAATTAGTGGGATGTGGATTAGGTCTCTTTGAACAGCTCTAAAAAGGCTTCATAGAAGGAGAATACATACCTGCTGCAAGGCTTTACATTCAGTCTAAGCAAGAAATAAAGGGGCAGAAAACAGCGGAGCGAAGCATCTGATGGACGAGTCTATCACATCTCAGGCCACTGCACAAAACCATCCAATCAGATAAAAGCCGCTAAGATAGACAAGGCTCCTCTGTGCTTTTCCCCCAGAGACTGGTTAATTCTGACATCTGAGAGAGATCATCTTCAATATGAAACCAATTTGCAAGGTTAGAATGCTACTTGGAAACGGCTCCTAAAATCTGGTCTGGGCCGTTGTATTTTGACTGGCGATTAGAGTACGGCGGGGAATGTTGACAGGGGTTATACAACCCGATGGTGAAATGCATGAAATCATTCATAACATCCCTCAGATAAAGAAGGAATAAAAGAAGGTCTGTTTGAACACTGACAGGGGACTGACTTAGTATGGTGCAATAAGAGGATTCATGAAAGAATACTGGATAGATGAATACTGCTAGGTACCATCTGGTAAATAATCATGTCAGTCTGTTTAGGTCAATGTCAGCTACATCTTGGCATTACTCTAAAAACATTAGCTCACTGCCATGTCATTACAGAATGAAAAAATTAATCAAGTCTATGCGACAGAGTAGCTACACTTTATATAGTAATGTGAAGTGTGAATTAATGCAAAGTGTCTGATAAGTGCTTTTCAAAGAGGTCCACTGTCAGTTCTTTGGAAGGCAGTCTGTGAAACATGGCTCTTCTCAGCACATTGAGCCGTCTCCACCTTTCACTGACCCGAGGACTAATAATGATAGGCTTACTTCAGGCTCAATAAGCAGAGAAGCAAAGAGGGAATGTGTTAAAAGCCTCCGTGGAGAAAATAAAGTCCAAGGAAAGGCAGAGAGATGCAAGAAAATACAAGGTTGGGGAAGTGGCTGCGGGAGGCAAAATGGCAAGGACTCCACTTATAGATGACAAAAAGACAGAGTGTTCTCGTAGCTATTTCTAGCTGTGTATAATAATTCCCCCACCTATCTCACCTTGGCCTGGCAGACCTGTAATTTTAGTGTTGTGTAAGTTAATCAAAGCTCGTCAGAACAGAGCGCTCTTATGCAGTAGCCCTCCAACTCCACAGACCTTTTCCATTCTATATAAAAGTCAACCATAAGCTTCCGTTTTCAGTATTTGTCATCCCCTGTTTATTTAAGAAAAAGAACTTAAAGCCAGGGGTGGATCACTGGCTTTGGTGGCTCATCCTTCACTGTTTCATGAAGAAAAGAAAAACATGTGTCAGAAAAAAATGTCTACCTCTCGTCTCCATAAAATATATTTAGCTAGTGATAAGGATGGGTACTGTTTCTGAATAATATGAGCTTTAATTTTCTAATATCCTTTTATTCATTTGGCTGTCATCCCTATAGATATGCCATTCAGCAGACAGTTGGGCTAAATCATGAAGGGAAAATGGTAAAGCTTAAAACCCCAAACCACTACAGACACCTAATAGGCTCTCTTCCATGTAGGTTCAGTACTACTGTAAATACACATGGCCTGACCACAGTTTGGTCTAGCTGAACCCTTTTTAAACCACTATGGTATGTTCGATTTATTTTTAACCTCAACCTGAAAAACCTGATGAAGACATTACTAGAAAAATACAAGCCTGCGTGGGGAGGTTTTAGGTATCTACACAGGGTCCCTATGTGCTCCAACACCCAGCTATGAAAACCATCTACCAAAGGTCTTTAGGCCCCGGAGGCCCCCACACACAAAGCCTGTCTTCATACCGGCTTAATAAATATTCACACAGGGGGAGAAAAAGAGGAAATATGCTGGGTTTAGGTTCAGCTGCTTCAGCTTTGGGTGCAGCACTGCCTCATGGCTTCAATTAAAAGCTCAACCTGGGTGATTATTCATGTAACAATTTAAGTGTGGAGATGTGCGCTTATAGTTGGATGGTCTGAGCATAAGAAGATATTTTCCAAAGCATGTTGCCACAATGATACATCTCCCCAAACCATGGGGTTCCTTCCCAACTTTCTCTGCCTTTTTTTGTCTTGTCTGAGGGATCATGATGACTTTTGCATATGTACTTAAAAAAAGAAGACATCTTGTTCATTTCAAAGCACAGTATGGTGAATTTGTTCAGGAAGCTTAAACTGTCTGTGATTCAGATAATGGATGGTTTCAGAAGGAATCAGGAGTCAGTAAGAAAACATTCAAATTAAACTATAATGCCTTGAAATTATGGTATTTCATGGCTTTTACAAGCCTAAGATTCATTTGAACATCTTTCTGTTCCAAGAGTTAATAAGCATTATCAGCTATTACATCCCAAATATTTAGGATAGAATAACATCAACAACACAACAACAAAAGACTGTGCCACAATGGTGAAACTAAAACAGGAATCTTTTTTTATATCAAACATTTTAAATTAGACACACTAGCACATCTTTTTAAAATCGTTTTGTCTGCCTCTTTTTCTACACCCATTTTTCGGATCCCAGGTCCTTTCAAAGATTGCTACCAGGTACGACAGGCGGGCCACACCACCAGTGGGATGTACCTACTTAAAACAGACAGCAGTGATCGATTGATCCAAGCCTGGTGTGAACACAACCTCGACAATGGAGGCTGGACGGTGTTGCAAAGGAGAAGAGATGGCTCTGTTAATTTCTTTCGAAACTGGGAGAACTACAAGGTAAGTTCACTGAAAAAGTCCCACGAGGTTTAAGGGTCTGAAATTTGAATTTCATTCTTAAGATAACAATCTCATCAATTAGCGAAAATGTCATTTTGCATGAGAATTACTTGGAGTTTTCCCGCAGCCCTCAGTAAGCGATCCAGTCTCAACAGTTCATTTTGGGGCTATTAAACAAGCACTTGCTCCAATAGTGTAAACAGCTAAGTGTTGGATTTCCTCACTGTGCGGTTACAGCCAACAACTGTTTCCAGGGAGCTACGTAAAAATATACGCAATCAGAGAGTCCCATGGGTTGAGGGGGAAGTGCAATTCTTTTCTCAAAACCACTGGAAACGATCCCTTCATTCTTTTCTTCCCATGTGTCAGCCTTTGCAATAGAAATCTAGTTCTGCACAAAGACGAAGGAAGAGTTTCTGTAACACTCAGAGCAAAGAAAAAAAATGACACCGATAAACAGCCTGACAAAATGATTGGTCTTTGTTTTCTCTGTATGCAAAAAGTCAAAGGCAAGACTTTCCCTTCCAGTAATAAAATCAGATTTCAAAATCCATACTTGCATGCTGTTTGGATCGGGGACAGAAATGTGTCTCTAACTGCAGCCAAATCACAATTGCAGCTGCCATTCAACTAATTCGAGTGAGAAACCTTAGATCACAACCTTAACACATTATCGTCTTAATGGGAAGCAGATTTGATGTCATTTCACTTGATTGCAAGGACTCCTTTAAACTCAGCACCTAGCAGAGAAATCTTATTAACCCCATTCTGCTTTACTGTTTGTGTTTTTTGGACGCGACGTACTTTAATGACCACAGAACAAAGAGGGATCTGCTCTTTCACCAGTTAGCTAAACCACTAACTCAAATTAATATCGCACTGCAGTGACATTTAAAGGTAAACTACAAGTGAAAATAACATGCTGCGGTGCCTGTTCCCGACAGAAAGGCTTTGGCAACATAGATGGTGAACACTGGCTTGGACTGGACAACATCTACAACTTGGGGAAACAGGGCGACTATAAGCTGATGATAGAGCTGGAAGACTGGACAGGGAAGAAGGTTTACGCCGAGTACAGTAGCTTCCACCTGGAGTCAGAGAGCGAAGGTTACCGGCTGAGGTTGGGCACCTACCAGGGCAATGCTGGAGACTCCTTCAGCAGTCACAACGGCAAACAGTTCACCACGCTCGACCGTGACAAGGATGCCTTTTCTGGTAGGAGGATGTACCACTTACAGATACTTCCTGGTTTCGTGTATTAGCGTAGAGTACATTCTTTACGCTGATCTTGCTTCTGAAGTTGTGTTTCTCTCTCTGTACTAGGTAACTGTGCCCATTTCCATAAGGGAGGCTGGTGGTACAACGCTTGCGGTCAGACCAATCTGAACGGTGTATGGTACAGCGGGGGAGTTTACCGCAGCAAGTTTCAGGATGGAATCTTCTGGGCCGACTACGGGGGCGGTTTCTACTCCCTCAAGTCAGTGCGTCTCATGATCCGACCGATCGACTGAAACCTCGAACTGTGCTTCCCTTCAAATGCACCTCAGTCTCTGTCATTACCTTGTTTTTCTACCCATAAATAAATACTGTAAAGGCAGAATCAGGAATCTCTGCCATTGTTCAACTACGCAATCTGAACGAAAGAGACAGTGGTATACGTTTATGGCCAGATGCCAACAACTCCTGTGTAGTGGCTAGTTCACTCCAACGCTAAGATAAAAGATGGATGCCATTCCTTTACTTAAGTAACTGCACCTATCAGTTTGGACAGTAATGGTCCATCAAGCCCCCTGACATTCAGTATTTCTCTCATGTGTCCTATTTTACTCATTTTTTTGAGACTCAGTTTGTAATAAAGGGAAACGGTCATTTACTAAAGATATGAGATTTCTTCTGAGCAGCTAATGGTGACTTATTGAAAGTAGTGTTCCTCATACCACGGGGGCATTGGTTATACTTGGGATGTTTAACTTCAGTAGCATGAAAATTGAAGTCGTATCGACAGTTAGACAATCAAAAGGTGAGGGGAAAGGCCTTTGCTCGACCTACTGTCCACTTGTTCTGGGATTTTCTGGACTTCTGGGGTTTCTCACGACCCGCAACAGAAAGTGAACTCATGCGACAATGTGCTTGTTCAATGTGCATATGGCTGAGCTGGCTTTGGTATGTAAATATCTTTGGCTTTATTTGTGAAAGTTAATTTAAGAGGTGTGATTCTACTCAGGCCAAATGTTCACAATGTTGTCACTCTGCCATTCTTTGTTATTTATCTGTGTATTTATAGTAAGTATAGTCACGGCCATTTTATATCTGGCTCTGTAACAATACAATCCTTAACATTTTTTTTTTAATCCCATGTAGAAATACATTAGTAACAATTGAACAGAAGCACACACACAGATAGCAGAATAAACAAATCAAGAGTGGATGTCTAGTTGACTTGAGGATGGAGAACATGTGACACGCACTGTTAGCCATCCAAGAAAAATTAAATTCTTTTATAAACATTTAAGTGTCTTTCACTTTACTATAAGCTTCATGTTCTAATGAAAAGCAACGTAGTGTTTTAAAGTGTAATATAATAATCTTGGGAATGGATGTAAAACCTGAAATATTGCACAAAATATCAGCTAAGCCTTTGTCAGTAGACAAAAAAATCACCTGAAATGAAACATATTCTTTGATCTGATTTAAGTGCAATCCGAACTGCCACAGCACTGAAAAGGTCAGGGGGATTTAATAATTAAAGAAAGGGGGCAGAATGAAAATGTACTGCCGCCACAGAAAGACGCGGCATGTAAAATAACAAAGCAAAGAAGACGTTTGAAAGAAATATCTAAGAGGAATATGAGAGCTCTGTAGAAGCGTATCGACTATATCAAGGGCAGAAATAGTTAAAGGAGGATATTAAATGATGCTGCTATAGAAGAATTTAGACTAAAATGAAAGTAGAAAGAGACAGTAAGGGTGATAAAAAGACACCAGACAGACAGCTGGGGAAGAGGAGGGGGGGAACATTCCTTCCACATAAAATCGTTGAGCTTTTGTTTCATTAAAATGCGCATAACTTGAAATTATGGCTCCCCTCTGGATGTTCCCTCAGAGGAGCTGTAAGTTACAACAGATAGGAGCTGTCTGACGTAAACACTGTAAGGAGGAGAGCACAAACGCTCGACACATTTTAGCTCACACACTCGCACATTCAGCGGGCCAACCACACTGGCAGAGAGGCATGCTGTCAGACATTAAAATACTGTACATTAGTGCGGCCCGGGCCTGGCTGAGCTGGTTCCTGACACATCAGGTTATAAGAACCAGTGGGAAAATTAACCCCTCAGCTGGCAAATTTTTCTGATCTGAGACATATGACACGTTGGAGTTTTCCATTACACTTGTTATTCCATCCGCTGATGCTCATGTCTCACAGCTACCACAATACAGCAGCAAAATCATGCTGGAGTTGGAGTCAAGGACCTTGTGCTTGGCCTCTGGCCTTCAATAAAATCTGTCTCCACCGACAGAGGCCAAACAGAAAATGCAAACCGCAGCATCTTATTAATAAGTGCAATAAAATTAGACTGAGGCTATCATAAATATTAAGAAGCTGTTGCTCAATGACACACTATTCAGAGAAGTGTAAAATTACACAGGACATATTTCATCTGTATTTTTCACTCATTTGTGTAACAAAGCAGACAAACTTCCATTTTTAAACACTGCAACTGTTTACCATGGCTGACAGCTTATGCTTTACGTATGCAACTGCAGTCCAAAGCAAGTTTTTAGGCTTTAAATCAATGTCTTCTTGTAATTTACCAACAGTAAGCCTATGTGATGAAACAACAGCGATATGTGCCGGCGACAGACACTCCATCAGAATATTGTTCGTCAGTTTGACTTCAATATATTAGACGCAAACCACCATGAAAGCACAAAACCAAAAACCCCAAGCACACTCCTTCCCTGGCTCGTAAATAGCCCTCCATATCTCTTTATATTGGAGCCCCTTCTCCATCCATCGCTCTTCTCCAGACCTGCTGCAGCCAGCGGTCCTTTCAAGATTAGCTTTGCGGTTAAAAAAAAAAACACCTTCACCTCCACCTAAGAAACGCAATGAGCGCGTGGAGGCCGATGTGGGAGCCAGTCAAAAGCTTAACCTCAGACTAATGTGGCGGCTTCACCTTTGTCATTCTTAATAATAATAATAATAATAATAATAATAATACATTTTATTTGAAAGCGCCTTTCATGAAACTCAAGGACACTTAACAAGGGAATAAAAATCACAATGATTAATAACTATACAATAAAAACAACAATAACAAGAATAAAACAAGGAACAACAAATAAATAATCTTCTTTCACTTCTGAGCTTTTCTCGCTTTCTTTATTTACTGTAAGGTGAGATCATTCCTTTATCTTTATTTGCTTTATTTATGTGTGTAAATGTACTTATTTGTATGCGTTTTGTTGTTAATATTCAAAATTTTACAGGTGTACCTTAATAGGCTGAAGTGCTTAAATTCAAAGTAAGGTGGTAAAATTTGCATACGCTATGGACTGAAATTAAACATTTCACTGTGATAAATTTGTCAGCTATATCATCATCACTAACCTGCATGATAGTACACTGAGTTGTGAGCCGCAGTGCGTGGTGGTAGCAGCAAACATCAACAGAGAACTGCAGCTACTGCTGTTGTGCTGCTTCTGCAACGTGGCTGATGTAGACTAGGTGAAAGGATAACAAGTGGAGGAAATATTCTAAAATGAGTTTTTGTCATAGTGGTGCCGTATGTTTTGTATGGGCTCTTTGTCGTTCGGTGATTTACTAGAGAGCAGGAACAAGTTCATCTGAGCATTCAACAGGCCGGCCCTGTGGTGAGCAGACAAGAGGGGGCTGTGTCTGTTGAGCCTAATAGCAGGTCAGAGATCACACCGTTGCACATACATGCAGTTCAGCACAAATGTACCACTGTAGAAAAACCCAAACTCAGACACTGTATAGCACACACATGACTCTTTCTCCGGATCCGTTATCATCAGAGATAGGCATCAAACCCACAAAAATGCAAATGGAGCAAAGAAAGAAACATGATAGGAAGTCACAAAAGCGACACGAGTACACAAACACACTTTGTAGAAGTGAAACCCTCCTGTGGCATATTTACCGCATAAAATAACTAACTTGGTAATTTTAACCCTCTGCTGCGGGTTGGGACTTTAATTGAAGCCTAGAGCCAAACTCAACAGGTACTTTGTTTAGCGACCAAAGAGGTAAACACATGGACTAAGACATAAGGAGAAACCCAGCCCAAATTTAACCGTTACACAAACACACCCAATGCTCTCTAACAAGCACTGCAGCTTTCAGTATCCCACTCATTCATTCCTGCTTTCTCTCAGAGGGATTGGGTGAGTTTATGATTGAGGGGAATGTCCGAGTGCAAGAGAGCAGCAATTTCCCTCTTGTGTGTCGGCTTGGCTTGATCCGACGCTCAAGACAGCCAGCTGGTCACATCACACATGGCCACGCATCAGTAACAAGCTCACACTGTAAGAAAGCACCGTCCCACTCGCACATACATGCTCAACGAAGGTCCACCCGAAGAACGACCAACTACTCACAAATCACTCAAGCGCTTACGAAAAAGAAAGCGTTTCCACTGATTCACAATAAGGACTTACAGTAAAGTTGGCAAAAGTGTGCCAGTTCACAGCATTAGGTTTGCATTCGTCTCAAAGTCTGTCATTACCTCCGGACTTCCATGACGGAGAACGGTTGTGAAACTGGACGATTTAACGTTTCTTTAATGACAAACAGACTCGTGAGCTCTTTGTTGCTTGTGTCTGTGTTTGTTTTTGCATACTTGAGCATCTGAGTTTGAATCACGCAGCAGTAGCTATGATACGAGCTGGATGGTAACCGGCATCAAAGTCATCCAGTCATCCTCGAGTCAAAACAAGAACAAACAGTACAGCAGTAAAACCACACACGTGGGCACGAGCGTTTTCCTTGCACAGCTCATAACGCAATTCCTGTGTGATGTCATACTGCGGAGCCAAAGACCGAGAGGCTATAAATATTAAAGGAAAGGAAAAAGACAGTTATTATTATTATTATTTCTTATTTTTCTTGCTGATTCGTGTGTTTTTTCCCAGCTAAAAGGAAGTTCGGGATGTTGAGCAGCAAATTTATAGTCGACAATGACTCTCCCCAATTCGTAGAAGCCAAGCAAAATCAAAGCCCAAGAAAAAGGAGCTACAGGGGAAACAAGCAACTTACTGAAAAAGAGACGGCAGCGAAACACAAGAACAATAAACAATAAACCATGAATGACTCCCCAAGTGATGACAGTCGTAGTGAATGATCAATGAGATAATGACACCAAACACACATCCAGAGGCAGTTTGTTTTGTTAAGCCTAGACGCTTGTCATTAGCTCGACCTTTAGCCTGCAAACAGCCCATAAAGATAAGAAGCTGACAGTGAAGCATCTTGGTTTACCCTTAAAGATCAAACATCGTGGTGGTCTGTGAGTGTGTCTGTTACCTAGGTATGGTATACAGGAGACCATGCTCTGGCTGCTTATGTAGTCTCTCAGGCGTTTGTAGTTGTCTTCTTTGGACATCAGGTAGTCTAGACGATCAAACGTTGCCTTGTCTTTCCGACTCAGTAACTATGAGGTAAACAGAGAGGAAAAACAGGGAGAGAATGGAAGGAGGGCATGAAACAGCCTCAATGATTCAGCATCACATTGAGATACAAAGAAAGAGATTTGACAATAAAATTACTTCAGTTAACAGGAAAAATGGCTACAGTCAATCCGTAACTCTTAACTGATGATTCACATTTTTCTGTAAAACAAGTGACACAGCTGGTGATACCTAGTTGTGATTTACAGCTATTAATATGAGACTCAAGCCCAACTCGCACAGGATTAGTATTGTCATGACACCTCTAGTATTTTGCAATAATTGTGGAGATAATCTGTGGTCTAAATTCTATGTCAATCTGCCATGTTCATAATTTGTTTTAGGGTCATTTTTCCTCATGTTTGAGCATTTTTTGTTTTCTTTGCACCTTTCTTCTGCCTCTTTCTTGCTTGAAAGTTATCGGGACTGCCTTGGCAATTATAAATAAAAGCTTGGCGATTAATTCATAAGTGCAAATTCAGGAAGCTGATGTTGTTACACAGCATGGAGACACATTCACAGTAACAGTGAGCTCAAATCCTTTAGAAGAAAACAAAGGGAGGATCAAAGGATAGTCAGATGACAGGATAACGTGCTTGGCTGCCTGTGGTAAGGAACATTTCACTGTCTAACATGTCCAACACTTTTTATGCAGCAGCCCTTTAATATCAGATCTGCTGACATTGTCAGTAAATTGGAGCAAAACACAAGATTTTGCTTATTTTCTGTGAATATGCATGAAACACGGATGTGGAGGGAAATTTCCAAATCATATGAGGTGACACGTGCAAATAGAGCTTTGAAAGCACATATCTTCTGCATAATAAAATAGGGATGCAAATTTTGATTAATTTTCTAAACCAACAGCAAACTAATAAACAGCAACACTATAAATCAATAACTGATGAATGACAACATGAATAGAGCTCAGTGTATTTTAGTCACTATGCTGATATCGCTGTTACAGTCAATGGATAGTTGCAAAAGTGTCTCAGCTGCATATGACACACATGCCCCATGTTAATCCGGCTCATGTATATGTTCATGTCTATGTTCATGTTACATGAACATAGACATGTAACATACACTTTGCCAGAAGTCATTAAGCCTTACAGATGCCTTTGTCATTGTGGCCCAGTGTGAGCTAAACCCCCACAACGCTCTCTGCTTGAACTGCCTACAGTGACCACCTCCTTGGGTTGCCACAGTACTAAACAGTAAGAAGCTCCACCTGGTGGTACAACCAGATACTGCAGCTAACCTACCATACATTTTCTGACATGCATGTCCTTTGCCTTCTGCTTTACAGGTTAATATATTTTTAATTGTTTAAAATATTGCCAGCAATTACTTGCTTCACTATTAATCTTTAATATTCCTACTGCAACACCATCACAAGCATTATAGATGCACAAACAGTGTCAAAATATTTCCTGCAAGCCTCTGAGCAACCTCATTACTTGTCTGACTCAAGTGGCTACACTTAAAAGAACATCAGTGTGAGCTACAAGAGCAGAAGCAGATGTATTTCTCCAGATACAGACTATTTGTGTTCATGTTTGTGTGTTTGTCGGTCCCTTTGTCAGAGCTACAAATCCTGAGTCTACGACAGCACTGCAAGTTATGGCAGCAGTGTGTGTGTGTGCGCGTGTGTGTGTACATGTGTGAGTGTGAGTGTGCGCACACATATGCATGTGAGCCCTTCAGTTCTGGTGCAGGTGCCCTATATCGTGACAAACAACAGCATTCACTAAATGCCTAAAAGAAGGTCCTGTGGTTTTGTAGACCAAAGTTTAAGACATTTCCCCCATTACATCAGAGCGTCATTATGTCATTATGTAAGCTCGACATCTTCACTGAGAACACAGACTCGTTGTGCCTTTCATGTTTGTAAAATGGACACTGGTCTACAAATAAATAATAGGTTCAAAATGTCTCCATTACCAAATGCCTAGTGAAGCTCACATGCAAATGTTGGGTGTTTCATTAACAGCATGAAATTGGTATTTTTCTAAAGAACTCAACCATAGAATTCAAGAGAATAAGACCCACTAATGGAATATGTTAAATTCTCATTTGATCTCATGAAACAGCACGATATTAGTTTTTTTCTGAATGTTCTAAATAATTCTCTTTCTTTGTTTTTTGAAACTTGTCCATCTTGACATGTCACTTGTGCTAGTTTTCATTAGCCTTTGTTTATGTGTCTGGTGTTCTGGTACAGATCTTCGTGAAATTCCTGTTTATCAACAGCACTCCACTAATAAACCACATGTGTCCTCAAAGTAAGGTAAATATACTCACCGCCCATGTTTTGGTGAGCCTGAAGATGGGAGCACTCTGTAACCCCGACACCACGGCCATGACGGCGTGGAGGTTGTTCATGTCACACAGTTTCTATAAAAAGTTACAGTACATCAAACATCATTAAGCTGAGTTTACACAGCAGATATTCACGGGGATGAAGAACAATAACGTAATGTTTTGTGTGGATGTGTTTACCTTGGCAGTGCGAATATACAGGCTCAGCACTTCGGCTCTGATCTTTAACGTCTGCGCATGGAGGATTTCTCGTACCACCCAGAAACTCGTCTAGAAAACACACACAAACAGGGATTACGGCACTGAGCAACACTCACAAAAAACAGAAGTATGATGCTATTGAAAATTTTATCTCTCATATGTTACAATCTTCAAAGCACTATGAGGATATCAGGTATATTAAAAGAGCGACGGGGAGTTCTGGCTCGCTCCATCGCCAGACTTTCAGTCCAGAGCCAAGACCTGTAGACAGTCATGAAAACTATGGGCTGAAACTCATATAAATCAGAGCAATATAGAACACAAGGCAGACTGCTAATGGAAACAGTCCTTTACAACACATGCACAGTTATTAAGCAAGTAAGTATTCTGACCTCATCCTTATTCCTATGCATATTTTCCAACTCCACACCATATAAACCTGAATGCTTTTTGGATTTAATCATTTTCAGGCGATATGTATTAGTGTAATGAGAGCGGATGTGGCCTAAAGTGATTAACTCCCTACATTAAAGTGTGCATAATTATTGGGAGGCTTCATTACCTCTGCTTAAATGGGCCAAAACAGAGATTTAACTAGTTGAAAACACAAAAATTGTAAAACGCCTTGTCGACAGCTATAGAAAAACCTAAACTTTTGAGACATGAACACCTGTTGATCATACATTTTGTTGCAAGTAGTCAACATCATTGCAGAAAATGCAGAAAATTCTTCTTAAGGAAAACAATAAGCTAGCAGAAACACATTATCCTCCAGTGCCACTATATTGTAGAACTGATGGGTGACGAGTTAAATAAAAATGATGCATTGGTTTTATCTAGTGCTTTTTTCGGCACTAAAGATGCTTTACAATTGTATTAGTCATTCACTCCATACTCGATGGTGGTAAGCTACGTATGTAGCCACAGTTGCCCTGGAGTAGACTGACGGAGGCAAGCTCCCAGTCTGCGCCATTGGCCCCTCCAACCACCACCAACCCCTCACTCTCTCACTGCATTCACCCACAAATTAAATGCAAAAACAGAATCCTTGATATCTACAATGAAGGGATCTGGTGGCTCTGTTATGCTGTAGGGGTATTTCAGCTGCCGTTTTAGCTGTTGCAGTTGAAAACAGTACTTTATCTGGATCAGTCAATTTCTACCTGCTTCCTGTGTAAAAACAATCAAAAAGATACTGACCGAACCAGTGAAGAAGAAAAAGTAGCTTACTGTATGAGTTATGAAAGCTAATGGAGTGCTACTGCTGTAAATAAAACAAAGATGAGCTCCCAGCAAATTTTTGGTCACACAGTGCACTAAAGCTGGTTAGCTAGCATGTATCTGTCAACAGCACACGAGGTGTTTAGGGAACATCAGTAAATTGTAGTGTCTATTGAACATTATAGTACATGTTCCATAGGGGAGGAGTTAACCAGCTCAGAAAATTGGTAGCACCAGTGCATCCAGTGGAAAAGTTAGTCTGCAGTTTTGCTATACTCAGTTACTAAATCTGAGAATAAACAAGTGAGTGGGGAAACTTTTTTTGTAATTGACCTGCTTAATAATTGTGCAGACTTATATATTTTCCTGAGAAAGACAAATTTCACTTTTTCTTTGTCAAACATTCAGGTTTGAGGTTCAATAACATTTTGGATGGACTGAGAGCATTGTATTCGTTCAACAATAAAATCATTCCTGAGGAAAACAATTTGCCTAATAACTGTGCACGCAGTGTAGAGACAGTTGGAGATCAGCTCTGAAGGAAAAACAAGACCCTCAGAGGAAAATCTGCTGGATGCCAGGTGATTACACAACAGATACACACCATAACTCCTGATATGTCAGCTAAGAAAGGAGGAGGAGACGGTGAATACGTGTGTGTGTTCAGGCTACTTGGCCAGACCGAGAGTGATGTCGGAAATCTGTCTCTTTAGGGAGAATGCTGGTAAGCCAAAGTTCTGATTATACATACACACAAACAGAAAAGTCAGTGAATCAATCACTGTTTAAGCTCCTGGGAGAGAGGGGATGGAAAGAGGAAAAGGGAGAAGAGTGAGGGAAGAGAGAAGGTAATGGGAAGGGAAGTTAGCTTCAATGCCGCAGGGCTCTCAGGGCTTTCAAAGCCCACAGCTGTCTGCACATTGTGTTCTGATAAGACAGACAGGCTGACCATCGCCATGTTTTCTTCGTACACTAGCATACTTTCCGTTTCTGAACCATTTTCTCACTTTGCTACTTGCACATTTTTTTCCTCTTCTCTCGTCTCTTTTATCTGTGTGTCGACGTTCCTCCACTGAAGCCACAGACAGAGGTGTGATCTTTGTGTGTGTGTCTATAAATTAAGCGTACAAGTGTGTGGCAGCTTCTTCGTGCTTTTCAACATTCTTGATTCTTGGTTCCACACAAATTCTAGACCTACAGCTGTCTTTGCCTACTTTTTCCTGGAAACAGCTCCGAGACTTGTTTTTATTTCAGGGAAAACGAGAGGAGCCGAGGAGTGAGAAGATAAATTCATTCAGCTACTCATTCTTTCACTCCCCGTCCTCTCTTATAAACACATGATGCACACATCAAACTAAGTTCAATCTATGAGGTAGTGTATTTTCACCAAATCTTCACCATTTCACATGAAGTGATGCAGTGACGTAGTTGTGGGAATGATGAAAATGGACAGGAGACATATCAACGGTGGACCCTGACTTCCACTGGTTTAATATGGTCCTGTTGGCTTGCTATAGCAGCCTGCTGTGAAGAAGCAGCTCCCATTTTCAAAAATGACCTTCCTCTTCCATTGTACAGTAGAAAAGACTTTCCAGTAATTGTGAAATGTGACTCCAGTCTAGGAGCAAAACATGGTGCAGCTTCACATTTAGTTTCCTCAGCGGTCTAATCTCTTGATATCTGAGGTCAATCTGGACAAAGCACGTCTCAAAAATCACTATACCTATGGGGTTCATTACAGGGAATGTGTCTCCGTCTGCTCTTGTCTCCAAAACTGCACAGCGATGAGGTCACTCATGACGGCAGCGCTCCACGTAGGTGCAATTACAAGTGTGTGAGCGAGAGGGTTTTGCAGACAGAGCTCCGTCTGTACAGATCTCATATTATGTCCTCAAGCAAAAATGATGTTTTTGGGGCCGTGTTTATGAGACCATCAAGGCCTCCAGATGGAGCTACGAGGTCCCGGCGTTTCAATAATCATAAATAAGCGGAAGCCGACAGATCCATCCAAAAGCTTATAGCTGTAGATCAACCAATTTAATGGCCCGAGGGGAGGAAGGGAAGGGATGGAGATTAAGATCTGGCCTGTGATGGAGACGACAGCTGACTGACAGCGGGATCTGATCCCTGATGTACTAATGCCTGTTCAGTAGTAGAGAAAATCTAAAGAGCTAACAGACATGTTAGGAATATAATGTATTCTGCTTTAGTTACAGCTATGAATTCTTTGTTAAGCCTTTGATTCTCTGATTCCTGAATAAAAACACTTCAAGCTGCTGATTTGTCACTGTAGAAAACCTAATAATAAGACAAATTACTATGCATCATCATAATGTGTTAGATAGCCTAGCCAATTCCTTTCAGCCTCATTGGCTTCCAAAGCTTAGCGCCAACACAACCGGGACTGAAGGAAGAGGAATATGGCTTCAGCTCATGCGAAGGGGCTTTCTGGGACTCTCTGCCCTCCCTGTCCAAGTCCCATTATCCAAAAAGCTCATTTTCCTTGGCTCCCAGCAGCTGAATGTGTGCAGCTAACATCTTGAATCACCGTTTGGGATCTGGTATACATGGAGAAGTTTCCACAGCAACACATTCTTATTAGATCATCTCATATTTATACTGGAGGGCAGTAAAGTGGGTCTTAAAGGAGCTTGGCAAAAACATTGGGAGTGGATTAAAGGGCATGGCTACCCCTTGAATCATTACCCACAACTTCCTGTTGATGATGTCACGGGGTACGGAGGAAGGGGACATGCCAAACACACTCCTACACGTGCACATTAATAACTTCATGAATGCCAAAAACAAGGACCAAAAGAAAAGCTGCTTTCCCTCAGACCTGCTCCACCTGGGGACCATTTAGGATATATATAACTGTTTGACTGGCAGGACGGAGACATGGGGATTATTAGGAGCTGCCATGACAAGCACAGCTTCAAAAACAACCACGTCTGGGAGAGCTGGGGTGATGATTTGATACTTGGAGGATGAAGGCGGAGGACACGATGGAAAGAAGAGCTGTAATCTCTCCATACCTCAATGGCCAAGGCTCATAAATCTATAAAACTGCAGTGACTGTTTTCTCTCTTTACTTCTGGGTGAGACTTGAGATTGTACTGAGAGAGGTATAGGTGCAAATGCAGGATGTGTCTCACCTGGTTGAACCTGCGGGTAAAGGCCACAACATTTGGGGCAGAGCTGTGCTTCTCCTTCTTGTTCCAGCCACAACTTGAGAGTTCCTGAAAACACACAAACAATCATGCAAATTAAGATTATGTACAGAGGCGCAGAGCAATTCTGTACACGGCAGCATTTTGCTGAATGCATTTAACAGCCCAGTCAGAGGTCACTCTGTGGGAAGTGGAGAGGAAGTAAAGCGCAGGATATGAAAGGAGAGAAAAGCAGATGAGGGAGGAATATGCTGAAGACAAGATTCAGTCAAAGGCAAAGATTGATTAATGAACGACTGCAAAAACAAACAGGACAAGTTATGCAGGAGCACGTTCTTCCTCAAGATGGAGCTGAGCAATCATCATTGATTGAAACTATTCCAATGTAAAATTGATTGCTAAGCTGTGGAATGATTGCAGCTCAACTAGTTATGTGACACAAAAGAAAGCTACAAGGATTTCTCAAAACTTTTTTGAGAACAATATAAAAAGAATTTGACTTGTAACTAAAATTAATGTAGTCCTGAGCACAGCAACCTTATCCTCATTTCAGCCAGCTGCACAGGGTAGCAAACTGCAGTTTGTGATTACGCAATGTAAAAGGTAGTTATGTCACATTGAAAGAGAAGAAGACAAAAAGCACAAACTGATGTTTAAGTTACAGTTAGGTAAGGTAAAATTAAGGGCGCATCATGCATATTCCTGAAAGAAATGCATCCTGAGTTGAATGTAAACCATAAAAATGCCAGAGTACTCCACAGTGCAGTACTTTTAATCCATAAAATGTTTAATCTAACAAACATTCATTACCGTACATAAAGTAACCAAATACCAAAGTGACATCTTCTGAACATTTTGCCAAAGGTCACAAAGCGAAAGCAGTTCAGCGTACAATGACACAAAGCAGAGAAAAGCTGCAAAAACTCCACACATGAGAAGCTGTAATATGTGAATGTGTTTTTTGACTTCATAAAAATTTGTAAAACTACTGGGTTTTTGAAATTGCCGTTTGTTGACTTTCTGTTAAAAGCTAATAAATCACTCTCTGCACTTCTGCTAAGGCTTCCAATCTGTCCAAAGCAGCAGCAGCAGCTGTGGAAGCAGCAGCACTGATAACGATTTCAGTAAACTCTGTTAAAAAGGAAGAGTGGTGATTCTGGAACTTGAACACAGAAAATTCCAGCTACGCACAAACAGTAATTTCTCTCAGAGTACCAGGCTGGACTCAGTTTAGCCTTTAGCTGCCTGTCCTCAGCGATGAGGTAAAGATGGAGACCACACAGACACTGTGAGGGGAACCCAGTCCCTCCTTTGGCCCCCGCAGGCTGTCCAGAGGCCAGGGACACTGACATAACAGTAGGAAAAATGTTGTGCAAGCTCTCCTCCTAATCCCTGCCAGCCCGGCTGACAATATGAACAGCTGAATCAGGCTGCGGCTCCCCCGCACAACAACCCCCTCTCCATGAGGCAGTTCGACCGTCTGGAAGCAACAACCAAATGCTCACAGCTCCCTGACTGGGCTTCATCAGGACATCTGCTTGCAAAGCGAAGGTGTGCTTGTTCGACGCAGAGTCTCTGGGCTGTCAGAGGCAGCCAGCAGGGGCAAAGAGGCAACGTATCAAATACAGATGTTAAAAGCAGACATTCACGCGTGGGCGAGGTGATGCCTTGGGGTCTATGTTGCCTGAGTCAGGATTAGGGAACATGGAAACCAAAAAGGGGGATAAGTGGAGTGAAGATGGATGGATAGCATCAAGGGTATAAAATAAAACACTGTAGAAGACCCAACGGCATCTTCTACATGGTTTGCTGGTCTGTGTGTAGCCTCCTGTGTTTAGGTATGCTGTCACAGTATAGCATTAAACCTGAAGGCAGGAACTTGTCTCACCGAGGAGAGCTAATTATTTATTTAACATCTGTCCTTTTCAAATAACCGCTTTTCCCTTCATCCTGCCATCGTGTCAATCATTCTTCGCTCCTTTTTGATTCCTTAAACAAAGACGCTCTATAGTTAGTGTGAATGTTTGTGTTTCTCATCATTTCGGCCACCCAGGCAGGCGTTACACTGACACACAGACACCAAGACCACAACGTTTCAACAAGCTACACTGAACCTTCAACACCGGACCACCTGTACCCGTCTTCTAATCTAACTATCCATCCATCTGTCCATCCAGCTAAGCTTGAAGTCTTCTTAAGCTCCACAACAAACCAAGTCCTGTCGTCTGGTGCATTTGAGCAGCAGGGAACTGATCCACAGCCTCTCCAGAAACTATTAGGGTTTTATTTCCTTTGGTTTTTTTGTGCCTTTATAGCCTCTTCTAACACTCAGCCATTACAAACTGCAGGCAACTTTTAAATAAAACTCCGACAACAGTCGAGTCTTTGGAGAAAGGCTTTGACGAGGCAGCTCTGGTAAGAGGAAGGTTTTAAATACTGCAGTAAAAAAGCACTGTTAAAAAAAAAGAAAGAAAAAGCCTGCTCTGCCAAACCACAGACAGCCTGTCATTTCCACATGCTGGTCTGGTTGAGCAGCATTTTCATTAGAGCACAGTCCTATGGGGCTGAGAGAAGCTGGCGGCATCTACACTGCTGGGTCTGAATATTTAACATTAGGGCTGTCAAAGAAAACTGATGTCACCTCTGGCTGAACATTTAAGTGACCGACAAGTTACAATAACCCATAAATATCAAGTAACTGGGTAAAAAGTGTTCTTAAGCATCCAAACAAAAGCATTAACACGGATTAGATGCTTAAACTATCATGAAGCACACTACAACTTTACACAACCCAAAGCATAGACAGTGCTTTACATTGTACATTGTGAGAAGGATTATATAAGCCGAAAAACAAGCGGAATAAAATAACCAGCTGCAGCAAAACCGCAAATTGCTATGAGCTCATGTGAGATGCCACAGCTATTCCTTTTGTCTCAGTCTGCATTGTACACGCAAAACTGTGTGTCGGGATCCCGGGGAAATTTAAGTTAGAGGCCACGGGCCAAGACAGGATGGGCTGATAAAGAGGAGGAACAGGATGGAAAAAGGAGGAAGATGAGAAGGGAAGGAAGTGAGAAAAAAAGCGTGCCGTAAGACGAGAGGAGGAGATTGTGGCGATAAGATTTACTCAGGATGACAGGAAGGACTGCGATGGAAAACCTGCACTGTTGTCAGTTTGCCGTTTAGTGCTTTAGGATGCAGGGAGACAGAGGAATCCCCTAACTTGCCAGGTGATGCCAAACATGTGGTGCCACTATTTACAGATTTGCTAGTTTGCTTCTGTTCTGATTAAACAGAAGAAAGACAAAACACAGGAGGAAAGGAAAGGAAAGGAAAGGAAAGGAAAGGAAAGGAAAGGAAAGGAAAGGAAAGGAAGCTTAGATTTGGTTTCTGACAAAATGTGACATCACAGCTTCAAGGGGCATCAGAAAGTTAGATATCCGACTATTCTCTGTTTTTACAGTTTCTGGATCTGATAACTTTTGGAATTTTGGCTCTTTTCCTAAATAACATGTACTGTGGAAAGGAAAGGAAAGGAAAGGAAAGGAAAGGAAAGGAAAGGAAAGGAAAGGAAAGGAAAGGAAAGGAAAGGAGAGATGAAAAAGAAGACCTAGAAAAAACAACGTTGTCTCAGTGAGACAGTCCTAAAGCATAGACTTGGCAGGGCCGTGGGAGCCAGCTGCAGCCTCCTTCACCTTGCTCTGCACACCATGGAAAGAATTAGTTGTCCAGGAGTAGCTGTACTTAGGTACTTTTAGTACATGTACTTTATGTCTCTGTCTTATTTCACATGGCAGTATAGTAAAACCACATCGAGCATGTTGCTATAAAAAGATATTGCAGTGAGATGTTATAAAGATCATAACTGTTGTTATATTCTTAAAGAATATATTAAAAAATAATTAAAAACATACTATAACGGTGGCAGACTAAATCCTTGATGATGGAACTGTTGTTTTCTCTGTCTGCTGCCAACGCTTCGTTTTCTCCACCTTTCATCATGATGAATGTATCCAGACTGTCATGCTGACAAGCTGTGATGTAGGAGGGGTTCCCTCCTCTGTTTGTTGTGAAGCAATTACTGTCAAATCCCTACATTTGAAAACAACATGTGCAGACTTTGTGAATCTACAGAGAACTGTATGCAACACTTTAACCCTATGAAACCCAAAGCTGGTTCGATAAACATGTTATGTAAAAAAGGAAAAATCACAGCATTTATCCGAGCCAGAAACTGTAAAAATAGAAAGAATCCTCAGATTTTCAACTTTCTGACAGTCCTTGAACCGCTCATCTGTTATGTAATATTCTGCCGCAAAAAAACACGTCCAAATCTAAGTTAGATCTTTGTGATTTTTAATCTTACTTTTTTTATACACGTTTCATTTTAAAAATTCCCCAAAAATGGACCGTTTACTCGAATCAGACTCCATAAAGACAAAAAAATATATGTTTTTGGCATAACTGTGAAGCAAATAGTGACTTTAGGGGCTGTTTGGCTGAACTGGGTTGAACTGCAAGCTGTGTTTACAAAATGCAGACAAGAAATAGTGTGGAAAAATGAAAAATGTAAGTAGTTAAATATTTAGTTTCATATAACATAGCACATAGAGTCACCATTATTTTCCAGTATTGTAAAATATGGAAAATCTTGTATATGTCAATTCTAGGTTTTCTTTCTTTTTTATTTCTTTTTATAATTTATGGCATTATGACTTTGTTATACTGCACAGAAGACATGCTTGAGTTCTCTCTACTTCTAGCTGTGGTGATGCTGTTTCTATAGAGGTGCAGGATTTTCTTTTTTAAAATGAGTCCACAGTCAGTAAAAATGTGATGGGAGCTATATATATACATATATACATGTATATATAGACACACACACACACACACCAGAAACTACTTGGGGTTCAGGGGGTTAACACCTCAGCTACAGTTGTGACTGTACAACAGCAAACATGATATTTGAGTAAATGTTTTTTATCGCACAATCAATGCTGGAAAGCAGACGAGACAGGCCTGAGAATGTAAAACGTTACCTGCCTCCAACTACAAGTCATCTCATCATCATCTCCTCGACTCACATGAGACCTTCAGTCCGTTCAGAGGATTTCTACTCTGAGTGCTAGGACGTGAGGGTCTGACATACTTCTCAGCGGTATGTAAAATGCAATCCGATATCTGTTCCCTTCAGAGCTGAAAAGAAGCTTGCAAGCCAAAGCCACTAAATTACTTAGTTGGCTCTTGGAATGACTGTATGTTAAAAACAAAAGGCAACCCTCTCCCCCTGAAGCCCCTCTGCGTCACTCTATCACTCTTTCTCTCTCAGCCTCTGTTTCATAAACATCCAGCTGTAGATCTTCAGCTGCATGTCTGATTATGAAATTACAAATAGCCCAGAGGGACAGAAAAGAAGAATGGAGAAAAAGTCCTCCATCGCTCTTTTATTTCATCACATTTCTTCTGCACTCATCATCCCTTCACTTTTCTCATTTATTTCTTTGTCACCTGATCATCCATACTAAAGTGAGCAGGTATGCATCCATATTCGCTCCTGATAAACAGAACCAGCCAATGCTACGACCCATTAGCAATCACTGCTTTGTAACTTCAGAGGAGAGAAAATAATTTGCTACAAGTCCTCTGCATTCATTCCTCTCCCCTCTCTATGATCCATCTTGTCATTTTAATGGCATTTCACTTTGCAAACCAACAGCCAAGGAACATAACAGAGATTCATTTGGGGGTTGTAGATTAAACATCAGCCTGCTCTGCAGTATAGATTATTTCACCATCAAAAATGCCTTCTGGTGTTCCCATCAATTATACCTGCACGCCAAACAGAGCACAAGACTCTGACAATGCTTGGCTCGCTGGCTCTCACTTAATTTCTTTATTTACTTTGTTTTCAGACAAGAACAATGACTATAGCGCTTACGATGGTCCATTACGTGGAGGAAGTAAATTACAACATGCATGACAATGGCTTGTGAGCATCATAAAAAGCAGATGTGTTGAGATTCTCTTTGTCTCTGCTGTGTCAGAGTGACACATGTTCAACTCTGATCTTTTAAACCTGGCTCTCGTGAACCCTTTTCAATATCAAAGAGAAACGGCCTCTCCAGCCATTACCCATAATTTCCCCCACATTATACATATCAGCATGTCTGGATGAAACAAAAGATGGTGGGAGTGGACATTGCTTCCTGCCCAGAAGGGGTTGGCCAGACTTTATACCATCTCCTCACACTGTTTTTTGATGTGTCTGTCCACAGTTCCCATGTAATCTTTTATTGCTATTGTGACAGACTGTTATCTTTTCTTCCTCATCCAGAGGGTTTGGCTGGATATTTCAGGCTCTCCTCCATACATCTGTTGCATTCCACTATTGGAACACTTGAGTTAACAAGATCTTCTGTTCTGCTGTGATCTTGTCTGAGGGTTATTTTTCAGACTCGTGCCAGAATATCTGTTTATGTGTTCATACGCATGCAAAAAAAGTTCTCAGTGTCTCTCCCTTCCTCACACAAACTCTCACATTATTATATTAACACAATTATGATGTGTTTATGGTAAAAGGAAAAATAAAAATCTTAAACACAGACACTAACAGGCCAAGTCATAGCTAATTTATAGTTATTTCAGCTATGTCTAGCGCAGTTATTATGGAAAAGACTGCAGTGTTGGACGGACGGCAGAAACAGTAGGGCGGTAGATTAGAGCAGCTCAAACTTTAAAGACTGCTGCTTTTTGCACTACGCGGTAATGAGACTGAGGGACAAGCTTGATTTGTCTACAGTAAATCAGCTGTGACGGCATTCATATAGTGGCATGCAGTGAAAAATATATAGGAAAACCTGGTGGAAGATTTAACTAGTTTATTGTTTGTTGCTAAGCTATCAACCTGAAACCGTCTTAAGATCAACTCGACATGTCAAGAAGCTCTACTGGGCATATTATATGCAGGTAAAATGAAAATAGAATGGCACAATCCATCGTTAAGGTCAATGTGCTATCTCGCAGAAAGAAAATCCTCACCATAATTCAACAGGATCTTCCTCTGACTATGCTGCACCTCTCCAATTAGTTTCGTGCAATTTGGTCGGGCAGTTTTTGCATAATCTTGCTAACAGACAGACAAAGCAACAACCACATGGCTCAGCTTCTGCCTTGGCGGAGGAACGAGAATTACGACATATCACATCATGGAAACTAACACAATCTTCTTTCCACTCTCTCATCTTATGGGAATAATATAGTAAACATAAAAATGTTTGTTATATATTAATATGACTTTTTACACTAATTACATCCATAACCAATTATCAGTGAGCTCTACTTTAGCTGCCATATGTGCTGATTTCATTGCTGTACCAAAGCATTCGAAGGGTTAAAAGGCAAAAATGGGCTGCAAGTCAGTAAAAACACTATTGCACAACTCGAGGAATCAAGCAAGTTATTTAATATTTTCCTATTCGGGCGGTGAATGGAGTGAAACAGCAGGCGTGCACGAACACACACACACGCCTGCTTTTCCCATCATGTGTCTGCAAGGAAGACTGACAGTGGTGGAAACTCTAGTTGAGTGCAGCTCAGTTGCAGCCGTGTACCTTTTTTTTTCCCAGCGAGAGACAAAAGCACAGTGGGGGCAGAAAAAAAAAAAAGCCTCGCTAGTCCACTCAGGATTCCTGCTGGGTCACTCTACATACTGTACACTCGTCTCTCTCTCTCCCCACAGACTGCAGCTTTCATCAGCTCCTCAGCCCGCCCCCTCAATCAGGCTCCGGATGCCCCCCTCCTGCTCGCTTTCCCCTGCATCATCCTTTAATCCGACTTCCAAGTCTTTCCGCATGGGACACCGCAACAAACAAAACAAGACAAACAAGGCCTGACGAAAGCTACTTGGGAACTTTTGGTCTCCAGTGTTTTCCGTTTTCCATTTCCTCAGACACAATAAACTATTTGCAACACTCAAAAAAGGGACACTAAGACAGTGTTATTTAATAAAATCAAAATGTGGGTCTGATAATACCAGAGGAGTGTGTGTGTGTGTGTGTGTGTGCTGTTAGCTGAGGGAAGTGAGTGTTGCAAATATGCAATAGTAGGAGTCAGACTGTACCACACTGCACTCGGCTGTGGTCTGTATTCTGCTTTTATAAGGCCGCAGTGGCCAACCTTAAACACAGGCTATCCATGCCTGCTGTCAGCAAAGAGCCAAACAGCCCGAAGAGAAAAAGCAGGATGATTACGCCGCCTCTAACAGACTAGGTGTGCAAGAATAGGTGAGATGCAAACACTCATTTTCTGCATGACTGTGATATGTGACTCTGCGTGGGATCTTTGATTACAGCTGCGCTTCGAATGGCACTGGGAAATAAGCAGCATGGGCACAAAAGGGAGAAACAAAGACACAGACAGAAAGATGGCAGATGAAGAGAGTGAAATTTGTGAGGTCCAAAAGTCTGAGTGCACAAGGGAAGAAACCTCTTTTGAATTGATTTTGAATTATATACAAAATTTTAACTACAAATGTTTATATAAATTTAATTATCTGAGTGAATAGTTGAATCTCTGAAAAAGCAAATGAATTCCCCTATATATTAGCATTTGATCCGGCCCCCGTCTGCTTGACAATGACAGCAGGTACTGAAGCAGACATGGACAATGTTATCCCAGCATGATCTGACAGTTTTCCAAAAAGCTTCTAGTGATGTCAGAACTGCTTGGCTTTCTTAGTCTTCTTTGCTGCAATATAAAAACCCTCTACATAAAGACACAAACATGTCTCTGAAGAATGAATTGGGCTTTCTCCTTGTTCAGTGTGTACTTGAGAAGGTGTAGGTGTGTAGACTACTACCATGTTTCACTGTGGTTTTGATATAAAGAGTATCATTCCTTCTTCTGCTCGTTTCCTTATATTCACCCTTCTGTTAAGATTTTTTCCATCATCATCCACTATGAAATGCTGGTATGTCTTACCCAACCCCAAGCATTGGGCCTTGTTTCTTTTCCTGACACGTAATGCAGAGATAGCAACTCACCCCCTGAGAACACCACGAGGCAGCCTTCTTTTGACAGGACTTGTACTGATTGGAGTCTCTGTGTATCTGTGATGAAGCAGCTTTTCTACGTCTCCGTGAACAGCTTGATGTATTGATTTTCTGATGGTGTGGTCACTTTTTGGTCTGCCTGACCAACTGATCCAGTTTCCACAAAGTGATTTAGAGTGCCATCCACCACACCCTTAGAAACGTCCAGCACAAGCGTGATGTGATGCTGAGAAAGCCCGTCTTTTCTTAGAATAACAAATACCCTTCTGACATTTTTACTTAGGTCTAATATCACATTTCCCACTTAACCACTGCTCTGCTGGAGAAGTGGGGCAAAACCATATTTATAACAGGTGAACCCTTGCTGCAAATGGATGTAATTTTTCTAAATTGTCTGATTATTTACAGATTTATATAAGAAATTTCTGATGTGGTCTCAGACTTTTGGACCTCACAGTATATTCATAGTTCTTACATCAATAAAATACTGCTAAAGTGTCTCTCTTCTCTACAGATCTAATAACAGCTCACCTCTGGCTGGATGGCTTTGAACACAGGAGCATCCATGAGCGTAATCTGGCCCTGAAGAAGACCAAACACAACAGTTTGTTAGATTTGCCCTCTTTAGATTGAAACACACAAACAAAATTTCATCACAATGAGTAAGCTGTCAAATAGGAAGTCAGTGAAATTCTAATTCAGCAATTAAAGCACTGCTCTGTGACTGTGCAGAACCCATTAGTCCCAAAACTTGCTGTTCTTTTACTGATAGCACCTCTAAATGCATTGATATACCAGGGAGAGAGTAGCTTAAGGGCCAAATAAGATAAAGAGTGCCCCCTTGTGGTTGAATAGAGCAGAACAACTAACCACCATCAAAGCATTTTGATTAGATTACAGACATTTGGAAAAGGCTTTACTTTAAAATATCACGGGGAAATCCTGAGCATTAGCCTAAAGCTGTTTCAACAGAAATGTGACGTTGTTCAGAGGTTTGTTCAGAGATGCCACTGGAAAGTTTGTGCAGAGGCAGCTAGGGGAACTCTATCAGCGCCTACTTGGCACTGCCAAACATCATCAATTATTACTGATCCAGTCTCTGACCCCATTTCCTCCTCGATCATCCCATCTCCTCCTGTCTCAAGTCAGCACATCACATGTGTGCTTACTGAACATTTTATTTTTAATCACTCAACCGTACAGGTTAACCAAAGAAGAAGAGACAGAGTGTTTGACAAACAGATTAACTCTGCTTACTGCATATTCTTCTGGAGTGACCTTCAGCACATCGAACACAACAGCATCAAAACTCTTCTTCAGCTCTGAAGATCCCTTATCACTGAGAGACTCTGAGCTGCTGCTCTTCTGGAAGACAAAAACACACAGTTAGAGCTGATGGCTTTGCGGTTTGGAACAACATTATCGAGTCAAGGAGAGAGGTGAGGCATGACAGGTTTCGAGAGAGGTAAACAACCAAAATGCTGTGACAGCACAGCTACAAAACACTGTGTTAAATTTCAGCTGTCAGAGAAAAACAGGCAACAACATCCTGTCGCCTGATAATCACACACTAAAGCTTTCAGTGTTGAAAGATGCTCTGAGCTGCATTCACAGGGCGGATTCTGAAAGGTTGGTCTGACGAGTGGGTGTGGCCTCACCTCAGAGACTGTTGCAGCGTTGGTGGTGATGCTTGATTGGCCATTAGGGAGGTCCATCATTTGCACACCATCTAGCTTTAGCTCAGGAGATCATTCATCATCCTCAGCTGCAGCAAAGCCCGCCTGGCCCTCTGAACACATATAAAATGAACAACAGTGAGTATATTTTGCACCACATCCTTAACATTATAACCTGCATCCATGACTGAGTCATCACTCAGTTTGAAGCAGCAGCTCCACCTACTGGCTGAATGATCAGCATGTTCTTGGGTTCACTTATTACAGGTTCCTGACTGACTCAGACTCAGACCTGACTGAACTAGCAAGCTAAAAATAACCTCAGAAAATTAGTGTTGGTTGAACTTGAGGTGCAAGTGGACGTGTTGACAGGTTCAGCTATTCTTTCCGTGCACAGCGTATGGATGTACACTTTCACAGGCTGTCTTTACTACACAAAAGAGGACAGGACAGAAGGAGCTTAGGCTGAGCATTAGGAAAAGATCTTATGTGAAAGGAGTTTGTTGGATCCACAACAGTAAACAGCTTACCAGATCTACTGCCACTGACAGACTCTCCTGTCCAGACCAGAGTCAACCACTCAACACAGCTAAGATTTTGTTTTTGACAGTGTATGCGTGTACTAAAACCTTCCAGGGACTTTCGTCACTACAGGGCTGCTGTTATTAATAGATAACACTGTTCATTCACTTGGTTTGGGGTTTGTTCTTCTTCTTAAAACTTAAGAAGAACAACAAAATTCTTTACTCCTGGTAATCAGACAATCAATAAGTAATTTCAGCATAAACATCAGCTGCTAAATGGTTCACAAACTGTATTTTTATTTCCAAAGTCTCAGTCTGAACCTGCATACAGTGTGAATAGATGAAACACAATGAAAACCCTTAATGTTATGAATCATGAACTTTAAACTAAAGACTCAGTGTCAAGCCTTTGTAAAGACACACTGATATCTCAACAGCAAGTGATGTTTTATCAAGACGATATTCTAATATGCGTAAACATTCTTCTCTGCTCAGCACTGAAAACACCTCTGAGACTATTCTTTGCCAAAAGTGCGCCGAGAGACAGTAATGAAAAATAAGGAGCTGCTTAGAAATACTGAAGGCCAGCAAAGGCATCCCTTGTGTACTTGACAATGCGGGCCTGTGTGTGTGTGGGTGTGCGTGCCTGCCTGTCTTTTCGGCTGGCTTGAGCTTAAATGGCTTGTGCTTTAAGAACCATTAGCTGCCTTCCACAGTTGCATTCTGCCAGAGCCGACAGCCAACACCAGTACATCATGTCAGCTTCCCTTGCATTGTCTGACAGCAGTGCATAATTGTACAGGAAGCAATAGCTAGGCTGTGTTTACAAGTCTGAGCCCGTTGTTTATAAAATCTAACATCTGTAATTACCTTATTTCCTGGTCTAATACCCATGTACATCTTGTCTTTTTGTCATGCCACTGGACAACTATGTGAAATATCCTTTGGGAGCTTTCCCTGTAGTTGCTTTTCACAGTTAGAGTCAATAGTATGCTTATTGTGAGCCTAAGAAAAAGCCCATGTACCTGGCTTTGGTCTTTTATATCTGAAAACAGAACAGACTAAGCACTTATGCAAATCAAGTAAACTACCAATAAAGGAAGGTTTTTCCTGCAGTTTTTCAGCAATGTTTGGAGACCCCAAAAGAGGAAAGGGAATTCACCAGTACCACAAAATAGGATAAAAATAGCAGTTTTGTTAATTTAGACTCCATTTACTCAAGCATATTAGACATTTTTGCTCATCAAATGGTCTGAAACAACAGCAAAGTGCATGGAGTTCTGCCAAATAAGTCAACAACGACTCATTGCCTGAACTGCAATGAGGGCTGAACATGCTTTTTGTAATGGTTACCTGACTACAGGCCCAGTCTGAGCCAGGAAAAACATCGAAAGCCGCTGAGTTTGTACAACACTCAATTACATAATGTAATGTACATAATGGTTTCAAGTGTGTTTGTACATTTAACAAAATACGTAATATTTGCTAATGAAACTGTTATGTCATCATGTCCTCGAGTGGTGAAAAAATGATTAGCACAGAATCTGCAGACACACCTGTGCAGATACTTTCACTCTTCCAAAAGCAACACGTCCTTGTTTAGACAAGGCCATACTCACCAGATGTGTGTCAGATGCGCATAGTGCTGGAAGTGAAGTTGGTCTTTTGTTCTGTATTCCTCCCTCTGTTTATCAAGTCCCGTCTTTCTCTGAGGCTGGCTCCTGCTGTCTGTGTGAAAGGCAAAAAGAACAAAAGAGGGAGATGAGGGAGAGATGGAGAGGAAGGCAACGTGATTGTTCTGACCATGAGGAAAACCCACGCAGCCATAAGTAACAAACACAGCCAAAAAAAAAAAAAAATCTAACAGCTGATCTGATTTGTGTAAGTGCATAGAAAAACCAACAGCCACTGCAATGACAAGATGACAAGGACAAGATCTCAAAGCAGCGTTCCAATGGAAACTTCTTCTCAGCCATCAGTTTTGAGACCTGAACAGTGTGAGCTCAACACAGTAAAATACAGGAATATACACAGTTTGACAGAAGAAATAAATCTTGCTTCAGAGTTGTAGAAATTATGTTTGTATATTATATGATTAGTAGAATAAATGTACTTGGCCTTATTGTTAACCTGAATCAAAAAATTACAGCAATACCAGATTAATACCATTGTATGTAAAAATAAGTCTCATGCTTTTGCTATTAAAGACATCAGGTTTAGACCATGATATGACGAATCCACACTTTCCAGAGGTGCATGAAAACTTTTATATACTTTACCTAAGCAAAAGAACAAATACAACACGGTAGAAGCGCTCTGCTGTAAGTTAAAGCCCTGCACTGAAAAGGTTATAATCAGGAAAATGTACTCGAAGCTATAAATGTACTCCTGAAGAAATTGTCCCCTGTGATCGTTTTGATTGTATGCTTCACATTATTATCTTTACATTATTATTTTTACTCATAAATTATTGTGAAACTGAATTTTACTGCTGTAATTGACTGACGTGAAGCTCATCTTGTACTATTTTGCATCCAACTAGAACTAATGGTCACTTTCACTATGGACTGATCTGCTAATTACTTTCTATTAATTGACTGATTGATTAGGGGGAAAACAGTTGTGCGAGATGCTGTACAAGTCCTCTAAACACACATTTAAAAAGCTCCTTAATCAACTAATCATTTCAGCTGTGCTTGTATAAACTCTTATCTAGTTTAATTTGTAATGAACCATAATATTTTACAGGTTCTTTATATATCTTGTGCACAGTAATCTGAATTTGTAAAGTAACTAAGAATTAAAGCTGTCAGATACAGTACAATATTTACCTCTGAAATGTAGAGGAGTAAAAGCAGGAAGTGGCAAGAAAGTAAACACAAGCACCTCAAATTTGCACTCAAGTATTGTACTTGATTAAAGGTTGGTTAGATACTTGATTTGATTTTTATCAGTATCTATAAAATTCTGTGTTTCTGCTGCCTGGTACCTTCCTTTCGTAACAGTAGGCAACCAACTCAGTTTAAACCTTTAAAGTGATTCCTGGACTAATGTCAACTTTTTCCAGGAAGTTCCGAAAGCAGTAAAATATACTAATATATAAAACTAGTATTGTAATATGTAGGTTTTAAATTTTAAGAAAGAAGTGAGCATGGGTATTGGATGGGTACTTGATATGAGGAGTTGACCCGTGTTGAGGTATGGGAATTGGTGCTGGAGGGAAAAGCTGGACGGTTCCTAGTTAGATGTCTTTACTGCAGATGAAACTAAACCAAGTCTGAAATCTACACTTTTCAAGCTGTGGGTCACCTCTGCCTCAGTTTAGAACCAAGTTTACTGACATTATTAGCTACGAAAGGAGCAAACCTTAAAGCAGGGGTCTCAAACTCCAGTCCTCGAGGGCCACTATCCTGCATGTTAAGATGTTTCCCTCTTCCAACACACCTGATTCAAATTGTCAGGATCGTTATCAGGCTTCTGCAGAGCTTGACGATGAGCTGATCATTTGAATCAGGTGTGCTGGAAGAGGGAAACATCTTAACATGCAGGACAGTGGCCCTCAAGGACCGGAGTTTGAGACTCATGCCTTAAAGCCAATCAACTGGTGTTTGTGTTTCAAGCAAACGTACCAAAAGAACAGATGATATCTTCCTTTCTAATAAATTTAAAAGCATTATGTAGTTCATTTGCATGTATTTTGTCTTCAATGTAAACACTGACTTTAACAGTGGAGATTTTTCAGCGTATGATCCCCATATACAACAGACTGTTTGCAGCCAGCTTTAAGCATCTGCTGTAAATCCTATCTGGCTCTGTGTTTCCAGATTTCTTACAGGACATTACATGACTCCTGTTAACCAGTAGGTGTCTCACTACTCTAACAGATAAAAGCTTGTGTGCTTGACTCTTCAGCTGAGCTGTAGACAAATGCTGCATGCTGACAGACAGTGGTTGGTCTTTAGCCATCAGGTAGTGGCTAAGAGCTCCTCATGCCCTTCAGGTTATCATCATGTTGGATAGGAGTACAAAGCTCACAAGCAGAACAAACAGCAGATTACGATTTCCTCTAAGCAAAGTAAACTTTAAACCTATGCTGATAGAAGCACATACACTCTTTCAAAACAAAACAAAAAAAAATCTCATCTGAGCAGGGAAACACTGACCCAGAGTTTCACTTCTGCTATCTCTTTTGACTGCCCTTTTGTGCTGTGAAAACAGAAATGGCATCCCTGTGTACACAACCATAACAGAGACTACGCTCACGTCTATAGTCTGTGTGTCATTGTCGAAGTGTTGATCCCTCTATACCCTGAGCAGTGTAAACAGCCCATGGTAACAGCAGGTTTCTGCTTGTCTGCTGTCTGTCAGTTTGTTCTCTGTTTGAGCTGCTTGTCAGTCTTGATCCCAATTACCCTGGACCACTTTACATCGAGCTTCATAGCTTTTTATGACGCCCACACCTCCAGCTATGCAATTTCAAAAACACAGGGAGTTGCTTCTGAAGCACTGCATCCTCAATCCACTTCTAACCAGCTGGTGAAATTCATGTAAGAGTCCCTTTCTCTGCTCCTAACGTCATGTATACACCCTTGACAGCGAGCTGAGCTGGAATGTGTTTGTATGTTTGGTGACATAATTCCACATGGCTGAGTTCTCATGCTGCACTCTCTGAGGTTCAAGTCCAGGGACTGTTTATATGCTCAGGTGACAGAACAGCATGCACGTAGTGATAAGGAATAAGTGCGTATTTGGGTAAGCTGGGAATAAGACATCAAGAGGACATGACAGGGATTAGAGGAAGCAAAGAATAACAGAGGAAGAGTGACAGAAAGTGGAACGACTCATGTTGGAGCTTGTAGGAGAGGATGTGTCGCTGCTAAGCTAAATGTGACTCATTATACTGCATAGCAGGTGCTGTTGAATCAGACTTCTCTAAATCAGCTGCCTCTCCCTCGCTCTATTGATGTTTCCAGACTGCCTTTTGACATTCACATACTGCAGTTCAAACACAAAAGGTGCTGCCTGCCTAACAGGCCTCGCTGGTGAACGGCACTGTGTATCAGCGAGGGTTTTTGTGTGTCGTCATTCACATGCCAGCATATTTGTGCATGTGACAACACATTCCACATCCTGCACTGACCCCTTACATTCTTGTCTCCAGTGGCCCTGAAAACAGGTCTCCACCACCTCCATTTGGCATGTCCTCTGTCCTCCTTACACTGCTCATCTTCTGTCCTTTCCCTCCTCACCTCGACCTCATTTTACAGAAGAAACCTCTGTCTTCAAACTAGAAGTCAGTTTGATTTAGTTGAGGACATTATAAATCCTGCATATATGACAGAGTCAGTGGAGGTAACAATAATAATTAGACCTGCAATGATTACTCAGTTTGCATAAAATTAATACATTTTTTTTTGATAAAGGATTTATCAGTTATATCATTATTTTTTTGGAGCAATGCAACAAATTAACCAACAGCACCTGAGTCCCAGAATACTGATCTTGTGCAAATGGGGTCTAACATGACTTCATGAGTCCACAAAGGGTTAAAACGCTTCTGAAACTTACTCGTTAGCCTTCTCTTGACTGTATCATCAGGTAACATCTGTGACAGCAGCTGTGTTCGACTTGGAACAAGGTAAAATGTATAATGAAATTTTCTTATGTTATTAATCCATGGACCCCACAACAAATCTGTGTCAGAACACTGCAGATGGCCCTATACAATGGAAACGCTAACAACCTGGCATTCAAAGACACCACACACTAGGCTGCTCCAAGCGTTGATCTAATTTACTTTTCTAATGTTTACTCACTACTTCATCTCTGTCCTAACATGAGTCACACACACAAACATGAAGCACTTGTGTGTGTTACTGCTTTTTGTGTGCGTTGTGTGTCCCCAGATACACAGAACTGTGTGATCAGGAAAAGGTCACGGGCCGCGAGGCTATGAATAAAGGATCACACATGTGACACTTGTGTAGCATTCAGCATTAACAGAGCAGTTGTGACAACTCTGCCAGTCCCTGCCTGCAGCATTGCAGGCCTCGTCTGTGACACCTAACAGCCCTGCAAGCCACACTTCTGATCCTGCTCCTACTGTGTGACAGAGTGCCACAAATGTCCTTCTCCCTCATGCTCACAGCAGGAATCACAGATCGTTTTATTATGAACCGCTTACAAGTAGGAGTCCTGTCCTTCTCGCAGCACAGTCATTTGAAACTGAGACAGAAAAGAATCTTTTTCTTTTACAGTCCTGCTGTGCTGTATGATAAAGCTTGCAGCAGCTCCTCTTTGTCACTGTCTGGATAATGAATGCACTGCACAGACACATGCTTTTTTCCCCTCGGAGCAGCAGGGCTTGATGCATTTAAAAAGCATGCCGCAGATGCGCCAAAGTCAGGGAGCCAAAGTGGGTCAGTGTGTTGAGCTGAGCAGGGAGGGATGTGGCATGCCATTAGGCTGAGCCCCCGTCTTCTTCTCTTTAGTACACTCAGTGTACACACACTAAGGACATTCACACTGTCAGCGTCAAGGCTGTAACCTTCCTGGCAAATTATCTTTCCACTATTTAATTGTTGTAGCAGGCCTTACTGCCATATGAAAATATTCTGGGTTAAACCTGGAAACAAGTTGGGATGTAAACTCATTTACCATCTTGTATCTGCAAAATCTTAAAGCAGCACTAGGCTTTTAAAAGTAAAATGTGGCCATACTTCAACCACCTGGATTTCCAAGAAGAGTGTTACTTTCAACTCTGGTTACATCTTTTGTGAAGCTTGTTAATCACCACAGAGCTAGTCAGTGATGTTTCGGTAATGCAATGCCATTGAAGACTGGATCGAGGTTCTCACTTTCTCTGGGCTCTCATCGAGCCTCCCGCTGGGAATACTATTGATCAGGAGCTAAGAGAGGCCCGAGCTGATCACACCCGCTCTCTAATAACCTGCACATACACACAGTAACAGTTGCATGTCACAGCAGCTCGATATACACTACTTTCACTCAGCAGGTTGGCTGTTCAAGCAGAGGTTGGTGGCACTGCCTGCTGAGGGACAATGGGGTGTGTGTGTGTATCTGCAAAGTGTGTGTGTTGTTGTCGAGGGAACATGACTAACAGCCCCTTCACATTATCACTTAACATGCCGCTGATGTTCAGACCTCACTGAAGGTCAATAAGGGGATAGTGGCAGCTCCCTGGCAGTTTGGACCAGCAGGAGTGGAGAAGAGTAAATGTTTTCATGAGTATATTTGCAGGAATGGAAGAGGGAAAGCAAAAACTGCCACAACTCTGTATGTACAAACACTTCCATCTGTAAATAAAAGCCATGTGTTCCATTTGCTCACATTCTGAATGCCAGTAATGGCAGAAAATCTGCAACTGTCCAACAGGGCGTTTCTTAATTTTAATTCTCACACACAGAACAGGTTCATAACAGCTTATAGTGCATGCTAGTATGCCTGTTGCTCAATGAATGAGGTTCTGTTAACACAAAAAATACACACAAGAGGAAGAATATAACTTCCCAAGTACACTCATCAAGATGCTTGCAGATATCCGATTTATCATAGTGACATAACGCAAATAAAGACGATAGAACAGCTTAATGGTGCCATATCATTTCACAGTAAAAGCATTTTTTTTGTTTTGAAAATCCACAGGTAATGAACCCAGTGACACTATGCAGTGCTTTCTGCACACAGCCAGTGAGGCAACAGTGCTGTACCCCTCAACATGCTCAGCCTTCATTTCATGAATATTTACGTCTATTTGTGACTAGAAAAGAGCCTGATCCAGAGGGAAAACAGACCACCTAAGGGAACAGTGGGTGTATCATTTAGCTGCATCTAAATGACAACAAAATCCACTTATATGAAGCATTATCGCGACTGAGTCAAGTCTCTTTGTCACTATCACATCATCAGTGTCTGAATAAAACAGGTACTCAACCAGAAGTTCCACAAAATGTGTATTTTATCTTAGATAACATGGTCATGTATGACTGCTGAATGGCCCGTGTGGGATCTATATATGCATATTTATGAACATCATATGCATAAGTAATTTTTAAAAATAATGACATACAGTAAATCTTCTCCACAGCTGCTTTACATATCTATATGAAGAATGTAAAAAGAATACAGTGTAATTTATTATTTATTGTGCAAGCTGTTGCCACAAGGTCATCTAGCAGCCTAGGTAGGTGATTTACTAAGCAGCAAAAGCAAACAAAACGTGTCGAGGCTGTCAACAGCTTGGTAGTGAACACTACTGCTGCTATTTTAGATATTATAGTCCAGATGCATAATGACAGCTTTTCAAATTAACACAGACAATTAAATATTGTGACCGGGTTTGTCAGGTGGCTAAACATCTTTTGCAGTGAAAGGTAGGTCAGCTGATTCTTATTCTGCTCAGCTGACAGCAACATATGAAAAGGTGTGGTGAATGCTAAGAAGGAATATCAAACAAAGCGCACTAACACACCGAAAGCTAGCTGAGAGATAGCCAGTTTGTGAAATTCCACTAGTTCTAAATCAGTGTTGTAGCAGCAGCTTGCACCGTGGGGTGTGATTATGCTTTTTTTAGATACACTTGCCTCCCTCGCTCTTTCTCCTTCTTCTCCCTCGATCCCTGCAGCTCTACGGGTTGATAATTAGAGCTCAGGCTTTGCAGACATGCTGTTCAGTCCTGTCCCCGCTTCTGTCTTTTCTCCTGGCACATCCCCTTGTGACACAGACACACTCGGTATGTGCAACTCTCACAGACCTAGATAACGCCTACAGTCAACACTTTCCGGGAGCCCAGCTTTAACCTACAACCAGCAGTAGCCTTTGAAATTAATGACCACTACAGCTACCATGAGCAAATACAAGGTCCAGCTTGTCTTGATAGTGCTATCTGGCTATCCATCAAATGAACCGAAACGAAGTAACGGTGCCAAGCTTGTGAGTAGTGGCATGTGGCAGGGCCTCAGAGCAGCAAGCTGTCACGTGTGGGCAGAGCTCTGGCCTACAGTTTGTGTGTATGTCTAGGTCTGCATGTGTGCTGCCTTCAGCCTGATTTGTGGCCCAAATGGGAGCAGGCAGGCGGCCCAGCCCAAGTTCAACTCTGCTACTGAGGCCTGGGTGACCTGAGCATGGTGACAGATAAGTGGGGTTGAAAAAAAAAAAGTCAAAGGACGGGGGAGGGAGAGGAAGCAGAGGAAGTACGAGGCTGGCAGCAGCACTGTTGTCTGTGGTCATTCCCTGCACGGACTATTAACAAGGAAAGGGCAGGCTAACAATGCAGGGCAACAGAGCAGTCAGTCAGAGCAGTAATGTTTAGAGGAAACTGATATAATCTCTATGTCTTCCTCTATGAGTCTCTGAGGATTGACACACGGCTAAACCACAGCAGTAAAACCACATCATGAAGGCCCAAGCAAAGACTCCATCAGGGTAAGAGGGCCAGTGCATGTCAGATTACAATGTTATGGAAAAGGTAGGATGTTATTAGAACTAAGGCCGTTTATAACCAAAAAGTATAGTATTACAAAATAATTCTGTCAATATTTATAATTATAGATAATTTGTAATGACCTCTTTTTATAAAGACCAGCAGAAAAAAATAAGTTTAATTTGATTTTAACCAACTCATATTGAATTTAACCACTTTAGCCTGTTCAAGATACAAACTGTCTCATTTTAAGATTAAAAAAACACACAAATAAACATACTTACACTCATAAAAAAAAATAAGGGTAAAGAAGTAATCTCCCCGTTATACACGTTAAAGAAAAGTAATTAAAATTCGGAGGTGCTCAGATTGTCAGCTAAATGTCAAGTTCGTCAGGCCTTGAAGCAGGCCTCCAGGAGTACAGGTGGAGGTAGTGGGTGACACAGGGTCAACTTGGTGTTGTTTTTTGACTGCCAAGCTCCACCAGGGGAGGTCAGCAGGCACGATGGAGGCAACAAGAGGCCCTAGTGGCTGGAACTGAGTTACTCTGGAGGGACTGTACAGAAGCCACAGGCAAAGGGTGACCAAGCTCCATTATCAAGGGCTGTTTATCAGTCAGGGAGGGGGCATGCTGGAGTTTGTTCATGTAACGGAACTTTTTGTTTTGTGCTTTCATGGCAGTCTACATGTAACGACACTTTTTAAGTGTCAATCGCTGGTACATATTGCTACTGTTTAATTGCCCAGGTCTACTGTAAGTGTTTGCTAATGTTTACACAGATCTGTAAACAAGAGATAAATGTAAGCAGAGTCCAAACTCCCGCACAGGGGGTTAAATTAAAACCTGCATGGTATACAGGACCATCAATGTAGTTCTGGTACAACAGATGAGTGGTGCAATATTCATCAAATTACAACAGCAAAGACAGAGACAGCAGACTCCAGCCTAGTGAGACAGTTGAAGTCCGAATATACACCCATACGATGATCCACAATTATCTGTGCGACTGCTATATGTCTCTACATCTGTTTTCTGTACACACAGCTTTAAGTCAGCAATATAAATACATTAAGTTTTGGTCACAGCAGATTAGTACGAAGGCATTTCCTGTCCATCTCAAACAAAGACTCCTGTTTCTGCCTACAAACTTTCCTTACAATCGACACCGACACAAAACTACAAAATGCATCAGGGGTGAGTCGAAACCACGAACATCAAGTGATGTTAATATCCTGTTAATGGAAAACAACATTTCCTGAGGTTTATTTTTTCTGAAAAAGCTTGTAAGTGGGTAAAATTATGTGTGACTTTTATTGTTATGGCCACATAAAACCTTTTTATATTCAGTTAGAGGTTTAAAGCGAATTTGGAAGTGGATATTCAAACATTTTTGTTGGTTATTCTGTGGGGGAATCTGTTTTAAAGCAGGAAACTGCTGGCCAAGAACTGCAGCACTGTAGAAGATGTTGGAAAACAAGCATTAAACTTACAATGCAGGTGTGGCATCAAGGATTAAGAGGATTTAATAAGAACACATTTGAATCAGACTTTAAAAAAAAACTAAATGACTCACGCATTTGAGAGTATTACCATCTCTACTATTTGTCCAGCCAGTCTAGACGAGGTGAAGACGACAACAGCATCAGATTTTCCTTTAAACAGCCGTTACCCAATGTCCAGTTTCTCAGTAGTTTTTATTCTATCAGCTGATTTTTTAAGTCACCAGAGCTTCATCAGGAATACATCTTAACTTGAAAGCTGTTGCATTATCAACGGTACTTCAACAGAAATATGAAGTGTGGTGTGTGGCTCAGTCTGCCACGTAAAATGTGTTTCATCTTCATATTGATGGTACTCCAGGCTACATCCACGTTACTACGTTTTCATTTTAAAATGCATAATTTCTGCTACTTTCACATAACTCCGCAGTCTTAGGGCCCTTGAAATCAAGTTTTTTGAAAATACTGCTGACTCCATGTTAGTTTAAAAAATTCAAGATTGTGTTTTAGTCTGGACAGGCAGAAACTGAGACTTTCAGAAACTCTAACGCAGGCATCCATGTTTGCTTTCTGCGTGTTGTTCCTTAATTTGTCACACTCCTGTCGTGTGACTGTTTTCCAAAAGAAAACAAAGACAACGGCCTTGACTGACAGTAGGCGTTGCTTACCTTGTTGTCCACGCTAGCAGCCGTCACGCTCACTAGGAAATCTGTGGTGTTACTTTTTCCCATTGCTGTTCCTCCTGTGTAGCATGTCCTACAACTAAGCAACCAAACCCCCTGCTTCATGTTTACACCGGCACCCACATGCCCATTCCCACATGATATGAGCTGTAAGGCATGTTAGTACACACCAAGATTATTTCTGAAACTGTTTTAAAACACACGTCTGGATGGAGATTATTTTCTTATGTTTTCAAATTACATCTGTTAGTGTGGATGTAACCTCAAACAGAGGCACACGGCCTTTTCCAGGACTGGATGCCTGGTGGGCCCTCAGGGCTTTAGAGTGAGCGTTTGACTAAAGAGACAGTGCATGCTGCAACCTGACAAACCATACAACTATGAGAGCACAAACACACATACAAACACCAACAATCCTGGTACAACAATACTTTCTCTCAGGCACAGGAAACTGGCTAAAGCAGAGACTTACCAACAACCTGTGGATATATAAGGTTTCTCCTATCAAACAAAAGTGCATAATATGTCTCTATCAAACTTTAATTTCACTTTAATACACTTGCAGGCATGTCATCTGTCTTGCCACACCTAGCTTCCTCAATTTGTCTGGCCAAGGTCCACCTTGTGGCCAAACTTGGACTGAGAAAAACATTTTAAGAGGTAGTTTTATGAGGCAGAATGAGATCAGGGATTGGTTCTGCTGAAATCTGAGTGTTTTTCAACTGTGCTGTACTGTCCGTCTGTTTTTGTACAATCCCTCAAAAACACCAGTAAACTCCAGCATCTGTGTAACAATGACCTCATCCTCCTCGAACAAGTTATTCTGTCCTCTTTTAGATTGGCCTACTCCGCTCAGATCCTTGACCTAAAAGATCAGCGCACCAGCCAAAACTTAGAAGTCAGATTCTGCAAACAATCTGCAGGCTAGCTATTGTCAGATTTATATCCTGTGTAAGAATATGTTCAGCCAAGTTTTCAGTAAGATAAAGAGGGAGAGGGATTCAGCTTTAAAAGCAGGCCTCAAGTTGAACTTTTAGAGTATGTAGTTCTGGTGCGTAATTCAATTCACTTTGAACTTGCTTAACTGAGCAAAACTGAGGTAACAGGCTTCTCATGCAGCTTAACACATGAACACACGAACACACACACAAAGTACTGCATGCATGACTTCCCCTAACATGGCACTGCCCTGTCTCCAGGGCCAGATAAAACGGGTAATTACAACTTAAAACATAAAGGGGCAGCTACCACGAGGGAAAAGCAAGGGGAGAAGTCAAGAGGGAAGGGACAGACGGATGAACAAGAGTGTGATCAAAGTGTGTCAACTTCCGACACCTGTGTACAGCAAAGGAGCAAGAATGAAAGTCAAAGCTAGATTTACACCATCATGCAAACCTTAGGGGTGCACTACAAAGCAAGATTAGCAGATTAACGAGGCGTGCTGAGCTTAGAGTTCGTCAGTACCACCATCATGAGATCGCCATGATATCGTGTGCTGCACAGCTAACCTGGTTATTTTCACCGTTTTGGATTTAAATCAACTGGAAGAGGCAGCTCCCTTTTACCAGTTTATTTTCTGAAAATACACTAAAAGATACAGATTTTCAGTGGAGGCAATATGTTATCCCTGCAAACCTGTTGAGCTCTGAGTTACTAATCCCACAGCTGGCAAACTATGTGTCATGTTGCCATGGGAACATACATGTGTTCAGTCAGTGATGCAAAGAAAGCGTAAATATGTTTTTATGCTTGCTTTTCATCCTGATTTGCTATTAAGACCATTTTATTCTGCTGGTACTATAGCTTATTGAATAAAAATTGATTAGTTTGTTGGTATTTATCACAGAAAATATTCAATTGATGACACTGATTGATTTTGACCAAAGCAATTTCCACGTCTTTTTCATTATGGAACAACGTCAAACCTAAATGCACTTCTTTAATATCCTGTTTTTGCATCAAGTTTAAAAGCTCTCACGTGCAGCTGTCACACTAGAAATAAGCGGCTGTACTAAGAGTCATAGCATGGCAATCTTCCATGAGCATGCCCAGTTTCCTGGTTGCACTGAAAACGCCAGAACTGTTCACTTGTTGGTGGCAGTGCGGCTGAAGATGCTAGGCGAAGACAATCACTAAGAGGCTTGCCGTGCCTCTTAGCCTGTGGCAAACGCTATCTGGAGTGTCTATAACATCTTTCTAAAATAAAATCAACTTCTGCAATCTGCTCTGATGACACGTTTCTCTATTAGAGACACAACCCACAGAAACTGAACAACATACACAAATCATTGCCACAAATCAGGAAGCTGCTTTCACAGTGCCTAAGACTTCACTAATGGCTTATGGCCAAGTTAGGTGGCAGCCAAGGATTACTCCAAACAGTGTCTGAAAAACAATAACAAATACTGCTATAAAGATAAAGGCCTTAGTGAGCAATAATGCTGACAAAACAGTGAACGACTAAGATAAGAAAGAACAACAGATGTAAGTGCAGGAGACAAACTGTTCAATCTCAATCAATCAATCTGAGTAAACGGTGGAGAGCATCATAACATCACATGATGCTCTCATGTCAAGACTTCTAATCCTTTTGTACATATCCAGTTACACTAATCCTTATTAATGAGGAAGCCTTGTTATTGATGACTGTTATTACTGTTAAAATATGAAATTCAATGTATATCAGTTCCAAATATAATTTTTTTCTTGGTTACCAATAATTGGTATTGGCCCCGAAAACACACAGTATTTGAAGAAAATATGGTTAACAAAGAAAGTTGATAACCACTGTCATGACACCAAACTCTGACTGGGGTTTTAGGTTTTGTTAAACTGGCTAACACTAAGAGAGCCTGGCCATTTTGAACTTGCTTCATAGTACACCACTCTGGTCAAGGAGGGATATGAACTAGAAATGCACACACAGACAGCTGTTTGCTCTGAGAGTTCACTGGGTCAGAGATCACAAGGGAGAATAAAACATGACACCGGCACACACACAGTGAAAAACAAGAGGCACAGTGGATGAGGAAAAGCAGAAGAAGATGACAGAGATAGAAGGAGATGTGCAGGAAAAGCAACAAGAGGCAGATTTTGCCTAATCTGGCCATGGCTGTCTCCCGTACTAATATGGAGGGTACTTACTATTCCCATCTGATAGCAGCTATGAAAGATTGATTCTTTCATCTTTCTCTCACAAGACAGAACAATGTTACACTGTGTGCTTCTTCCAGTTAGGGTGTGTGTGTGTTTGAGAGAGGGAGGGAAGGCAAGCCTGCATCGAATGGAAGAAGAGCAACAGCTGAGACTTGAGAAACAGCTGTATCTTTTCAATCCCCTCCCCCCCACTCCCTCATCCTCGCTCTCCCTGAATGAGCCCCTCACACCCTTTTTCTGATCCTCCTCTCCCACAGAGCTGCATGGCCAGAGGCTTCGCTGCCTGTATGCACACACAAATTACAATATGAAGTGCCCGAGCTGCACAGACACTACAAGTTTTGAGCCTCTGTTCTCTCCGAGGACAAGTACAGGCAGGATCCATGTGCTACTAAACATTCATTTGTTGACTAAAAATAGGAAAGACATTGTTTCCAGCGGCAATGTCACCCTCCCTCTTCTCTTCCCAACCCTCCCACTTTTGTCAGTTTCTAACTGTAAGACAAAAGGAAAGCACATAAACACTTCGGTTGTCTTTTCACATAAAAAAGCACCATCAAACATGGAAGTTTTTTTGTCATTTTTGTCTCTGGTTAACTCAGTAAAACCAGCCACACATGAGGGAGAAAAATTTGATTTACACAGACAAAATTAAAAAGTAATGCCAAAAATTCAAAAATATTCCTAAATATTGTTTCTTCATTAAAGTTAAATATAAAAAATGTGTGCACAAAATGGCTTAATACTCAGGTTGACAGTTGGTGATCTAAAGTGTGTAATTGCAGGCATGTGTGTGCAAGTCTCTGTCTGCAAGTCAGGACCCAACCTGTGAGAAACCTGACAAAGGCGACAGGAAACCGATTGGCTCAGTCACACAAATTTTAAATGGAATCTTTGAGATGACACAGAGACACATCTGCCTGAGATGTGAATCATCACCGCAATTATTTAATCAGAGGAGGAGAAGAACAGGTGGGGAGGATAAGGCGTTGTATTCATAGTGCGCTTGAGGTCAAAAAGCCCAATGTGAACCTGAGACTGCAACTTCTGATGGGGAGGAAAGAGAACAAAAGAAAAGACGCTGGGAGCAGAAGAAAGCAAAATAAGGAGAGCACAAAAGAGAACAGAGAGTTGGAATCATGTTTGCCTGAATCTGATCTATTGTCTTTGGCTCGGTCCAGGACCAAGTTCACAAGTTTCCATGACATAGCCAAGGCTCCGTTCTCCGTTTGGCTCTCCGGCCAAAACACTCAGGCTTTAGACAGATAGATGAGGCTGCGCCGCGAGACCACAAAGACTTGTCTCCAGCGCTGATATAAACCGGTGGATCAAGACAATATGCAGGGGAAGTGGAAGGGTGAGGCATCTGTCTGTTTACGCTCAATTCAGCTTCAGAACATTACACTGTACGTGAGTGTATACAATCTGCTTGTGTAGGACAGAGGCCAGAGTTTGGGAGTGAAAAGTCTGCAAGTTACATATTTAGTAAACCTCAAAAAACCCACCACAGAGTAACACAGCAGCTGTGCATAAAACAGAGATATTTTTGATATTTTGTCCACAACAATTGTAACTGAGGTTACAAGCTTCTTGATCTAAAGCTCACCAAAGCATCTTCATCAACCACAACACTTAAATGCAATATTAATGTTCATATTCCTAAGATGCAGCCTCATATGCAAATCATAAAACCTCCTAAAAATAAGGCCACATTACTGGGTTTTTCCTGGCTCAGAAAGGGCCCTTTGGGGGATGATTACACACAACAGTAAGCATGATTGGTGCATGTGCATTAGGACCAATGGGTCCGTTTTCCCTTATCTGACAGAAATGTAGGAATTTTCCTGTTATTTCTGACCATTTGCTGAACAAAAACTCCATTATACTTGAGTAAATCAAGCCCAAATTAGCATATTAATAAACATAATTATAGAACTCTCTTCACGGATGCCAAAAAGTTCCTCTATGCAGGAAAAACTCCATTCCTTTGAAAAGATCATTGCTGTCTGCAGTACTCTGCTTTTGCTCATCAATGAAACTTCCTCCAGTGAGAATATTCCGGATATGCAGAGCAAAATGCCACATGACACAGGGCTACAGATCAGCCTGAAAGTGTCAGGTGGAACGGGACCCTCATAGCTGCCGCTCTGCATGCCTTAAAGGCTGGGCCCTTTTACTACAGCCGTGTCCCTGAACTCACTTTTGACCCCTGATCTCATGACCTCAAACACCTACAACTTGACACACCAACCGGCTAACACCTATAAGCTGTATGAGCTGCGGTAATGCTGGCTTTGAAATACATCGCTTTTTTTAAAGACACATATAAATGTAGATACACGAAGATGAAAAGACACGCAGAACGTTTCTCTCAAGTAGCAGAAATCTGTGTGATTGGTGAGGCCAATTTATTCAACCGCTTGCACCCTCCATTTGTAAGATTTACAAGAACAGCTAATTGCAAACTAACAAGAGAATATTTTGCTGATGAATGAAGCCACATCAGCAAAAACTTTAGACTGATATTTCAACACCAGCAGCAATCACAGTACAAGACACACCTACACACAGTCATTTGAGTTTAAGAAGCTGTGGGAGTTCCTCAAATTTTTTTAATTCAGCCTAATACTGAATTCAAACCTAACATAACCCTGCTTAAAAAGCACATTAAAAATGAAGTAAAAGTATCTTAGTTCATCAAATACCAGAATAGATCACATAAAGCTGAATAATCAATACCCCCTAGCTCCAGAAACACTGTGACATTTAAATAGCCAAGCAGTACAAGTTTCCAGTGGTTTATCTAATCCTGTTTCAAGCTGCATGTTCAAGACATAAAGAACCATCGTCAACAGGCTGATATGGCCCCAAACAAACAGCAGCTGAAGTTACTCTGCAGTGTCAATTACCGTTGTGGCTAAAGAGCATTTATGACTGATAAGGTCAGGATGGATTTGATCTGATTCTAAAGTCAGCTGTAGGGCTGAACATATAGGGGGAAAATATCTAATTGCATGGCCCCTGACAGATATTGCAATTTGACTTGCAATGAAAGTCAAGCTCCATTTCAATTTTCCTTGTGTAATGGATTTAAAACATGTGACCCGCATGAGATATCATCAAAAACATTGCTGTCGTACAAGAAGGACGGCATGAATTTTGTATAATCATTGACGCAATAGTTTAAACCCTACGTCAGAAACACTGCATAACATTCAGTGTATCCTTAACTGTGATTTAAAATTTGCATTCTTTCAATGTGAAACTATTCATTGATTACAGCACTGCATTACACAAGCATGAACTACAAGTAGGGCTTAGCATGGAGCCTATATATGGTTTGAGTAACCAACTTGTGTCCCTTGAGCCCCCCTGTGCACACTATCCTAAACTGCCATGCCAAAAGCTTTAAAAGGTAAAAGTCGGGTATGGTACCCACATCAGTGATCTCAAATGCAGGTCAGACATATTTACAAAAGAGCCAAGAAGACGAAAAGAAGCAAGGAGGAAGCAGGAAGTATGTCAGTCCGTGAATGCATTGGACATGTACTGCAAAGGATGCTGCCTGATAACTGGAAAAATGAAACACCGGAAGACAGACAAGGCAGGACTAAAATAGCATCAGATCCCACTCACAGCAAGAAAGCAACAAGAAAGAGAAACTGAGAGCAAATTTACACAAAGGATAAGTTAGCTGCTAAAGAGAAGACCAGGGTGTGCAGCAGTCCACTTGCTGTGCAGCTCTTCATGTGTGAGCCACTCCCAACAGGGGTCTAATTCAGGCTAAAATGTTCTCGATGCGCCAGGCCTCCTGCCGCTGTTTGGCCTGTTGTGCTCTGTGTTTAGCAGGGTGTGTGTGAGAGATTCAGCCATCAGTCAAGGGTGACCCTGTGTGTACAGTTTCCGCTTCAGCACCGTCTGTGTCCGACTTCTCCTAAACAAGAGCTGTGATTACAACACAGCAGGAACCACATGGCTAACACACTCATAACAATAAGAAGAGGCAGTTTTGCACCACTTCCTCAAATGTCGTTCTGGGTACAACAACAACCAAAAAACAAAGGCCCGTTGCTCAATTTTCACAGTGACAAATGGTGCCTTCTTGAGATTTCTGAAGTGAAAGCTAGAGCGTGCATTACACTTGTCTCTTATCTTCTTCTCGCACACAGTCATGCACACAGTCAGCTAGTCAGGTGCTAGCCAAGCTCACATCTACAACACCCACTTCAACCAACTGCCAGCAACATTAGAAACACCTCTTTACCTTTTTAAGTCATTATCAAACATCCAAATATACTGAATATTATTATCAGTGTTCCAAAACAACTTGTCAAGGGCAGAGACCTCTTATATTACTTCTAATAGTAACAGAAATGTTGGACGGCTCCGTGGAGTCGGCATAAAAAACCAAAGCAGACAATGAACACACAACTCGCTTTGTGTTTGTACTTGTAGTGACAGAGCCAAGGCTGGGGAGGCATCAGAGGAAGAGTGTGACGACATGTGACTTCGCAGTTCCATCTGTGCTGAATGGATGTGCCAGACGCACGCATAAAGTTACCCTGGCAACAGAGCAACAGCACTGGTTGGAGGTCACACGCAGAAAAATCTTGATGCAGTCCAAAATGCTCCTAGAATATGCATAGCAGCCAGAAGGAGCCTGCAAGAGGACTGCTTATTAGCTCAGAAAGAAGGCCAAGCTGCACCCTATGTATTGTTACAGACGCACACGTGATGCATCCAGGAACATTTTACATAAACTACGGAGTGAACATGATGTAATGTGGAGCCGAGAAACATAATCTGAGAAAGACCAGGGGTTGCACTTGATGACGCAGAAGCCCTACAGTGTTTTATCCCTTTCTCTTGTAAACACTCGGCTCTGATTCTGAGAAGGGAGTTTCATTTCACACACACAGATGTAATCTCCAACTAATCACATTTGCAGGCCTTGGACAGAGCAGTTACACCACGGTGGTGAACAGATGGGCCCACGTACACGAGGCATCTCCGGGATTAGCCTGGTCTAGAAGGTGGAAGTAGCAGATAGAGTTACCAGGGGACGGTTTCTCAAAAGTAACTAGTGCTCAAATTACAGTACAGGGAGTCCACGTGGATGTAATCAATCAAGGATCGAAACTGGAATTGCAGCTGTAATGTCCATTCATGACTAATGTCTGTGAAGGTAAATCCTTTAAATGACTTTCTCCCTCCAAATTTGACACAACTTAATGCTTCAACTGTTGGCTTACATCCTTGCAAAGACAGAGATGATTATGGGAAATATACAAACTGATGTAATTGCAAATAAAAACAGCACACTAACCAAGCGAGCTTCAGCGAAACCTCCAGGCGCTCACACTGTTTCTGTTGGCAAGCAACAGATATGCGACATGACGTTTTTGTTTTCAGTCAGGAATGGAGACGAAGAACAGGATTAACCCAAAAATACACAATGATAATTAAATACAGCATTTGTAAATACCCATGCAGATGGGAGTTGTGTCGCTTAAAACCAAAGCAAAGCTCCATGCACGATAGAATACTGAATCAACTGCATTTTATTGGATTAAAACCTAAGCCCTGATACTTAAGACTACTTGGCTGAATGTTTCAGATGCACCCTTTACACCCACTGACCACAGTCATGAGGGTTAAATGTTCACTGGTGATCTCTAAAAAATCAGTTTAGACTGAAGCAGATAAAGTGAAAAACCAAAATGGAATTCCAAACAGATTCCTTCTTTATATGGAGGACTGGGGAGCTCCAGCATTTGGAAAGCATTAGTTTTCATCTCCCCTTTTGAGCAAAACTTTAACTGTAGCATTACCCACCCACTCAGGCAAACAATGCCCCCAGAACTGGTATGATCATACAATCTGCATGTATTTAACTGTTAAAAACAACCGCTGAAGAGAAAAACAAGATTGTTTCAGTCTTTTCTGCATAACACGACACCACGGCACTGTAAAGGCATGCTAGTCATGAGCCTGAACCGGTGACCTCTGGGTCATATGTGAAGTGTTGAGAACAGCAGCGCCACACAGCCACACTAAATATCGATATGGAACATTCCTTAGAGTCCTTAAAAATGGGGTGAGAGCAACGTCACGGAGGACAGCAGGCGACAAAGAGTGTGTTGGATGGGAGGTTTGAGCAGAGGGAGTCTTTGTTTACGAGAAGAGGCGGTTTAATAATGAAAAACCAGTGGATTTGGCCATAATCCCCAGTTAAATGTGTGTGATATTTGTGAATATTCCTGATCTTCCAAATGAGGGGAACCCTGACATATCAGACCACCACTGTGACAAAATCATTTTAACTTAATAAAAAAGTCCACAATCCTTCACCTTAGCAGTGAGCAACGACTAAATTAAAGTCTAAAGAGCCATAAAAGTTATTCTTTCTTAACTGTAAGAAGGACTGACATGTAGCTACAAGAGAAACATACTTCATTGACGACTAATACTCAATTAAACTCATGCTGTTCATCCATAATTAGATGAGATTAATGGAGGGTAGACAGCTATCAGGAACATGCACAACAGCTTGTTTTTTTTTTAGATGTGATTGCCTTATTTGAGAAAAACCAAGCAGCTGAATTTGGCAGGATTCTTTCTCAATACAAATTTAAAAGTTTCCCTCATTTAATTTATTAACTGCGGGTCATCCAAGTCGACACAGCGTTTCCCCCAAAGTCAAAACACTCTCGCGAATGTGTTTCTTCTGCTGCTAAGATATGCTTGGCTGAGACAAGATAGACTGAAGCGGCACACTGTATTGTTCGTGGGTGAACCCACGCCACACCCAACGCGGTCCCCGGAGGGTAACTGTGCAGGGGGTTCACCGCCAATGAGCTCTCCGGAGCAGCCCGGCGCCTGCAGTGGCAGCTAAGTGAACCGTGCGGGGCTAGCAAGCACCAACGGGTGAACCCCATAACCCTCCTGGAACAGAAGCTAACTGTGTAGCAACCAAAGTCAACAAACTAAGCATCACAAATTGCTAAACTCTCCATATTAGCATGTTCTCGCTAACTAGCCGGACTCAGTAGCTTCGGAGAGGGAGCGCATGATTTATTATTAGCATGACATCAAACTCCTCGGTGCTGCTGCTCGGTGTGCGGTGGGGCGACCGTAGCCTGTCTTCACGTGGGCGGAGGGGCAAATAAATAACGGTTAAAATACCCCCACTGCCCTCAGCTACACACAGAGTGAGAACTACAAAACCCAGGGCCAGTCTCCGTGTCCGGCATATCGTCTCCCTCACATCTCCCCTCCTCTTGATGGATGCCGATTTACTTTGATAAGGGAGCATCCTGCATTTAAAAACAAACACACCCAACCAACCCGTTCGTGGGGCTTAACGTTTACGTTAGCTTGCTAACTCGACGGCTGAGGGGGGATTTTCTGAAATATATCGCCAACAGTGACAAAGTTTGACTCGTAATGTTCCGTAACTCACCAAAGTGCGCGGTTTTCCTCCGTGTTCTTCTGATATTCCAGCGGGGACATCAGCAGGCGGCGGGCAGCTAACAGTTTTCAGGCTAACGCTCCGGACACGACGATGCGCCTCGCAACAGCTGTGCTCTGTTTTGAATGAGGGCTGAGGAGGAGACGCACGGCTAACGGGCGGAGCTTCCAGGGTGCAAACGGGCCAGCCAGCCCATCATCCACCACACTCCGGCTTTAGTTCAGCTCACAAGTGCACAAAGAGCTTCTGTAGCTGCCAACGTTAGCTACAGGTTGCTAATACAGCGTAGGTTTGTGTATTGACAGATGGGATGCGCATAACCCCGGTTTATAGTTGGAGCCAGAGTCCGGGATGAAGCGCCCTGTTTGGTTTAAAAAAAAAGGGCGCAAAGTTCATGTGTTTGATTCTTACTCCCTCTTGTGGTCAAACTATTGTTGTACTTGCACCTGCTCCAGCATTGAAACTTCCCAGTATACAACAATGAGGCACAACATTGTGACCACTGACAGGTGAAGTGAATAACATTGATCATATTGCTACTATGTGGTGTTCTGATGGAAAACCCTGGACTGTGACATCCATGTTGAAGAGACACCCAAATAAACATTGTCCCACAACAAGCACACGCTCTCATGCAAATGGAAATCCCAAATGTCACTGGCCTACCCCCACAGGAAAATGCACCCCACCACATGGAAAAAACATGAGACAATCAGGAACATGTTGAGGAACATGACAATGGACCAACATGTTGATTTGACCTCCAAACTTCCTACACTCCATTCTGATCAAGCATCAACCGAACCTGGGGGGACAGAGCTTCCTGATACCATTGACCCTGCCACCTTCAAGACCAAATTAAAAACACACCTCTTCCAACTTGTAATCAGGTCAGTCCTATCCCAGCTGACTTAGGGTGAAGGCAGCACATACCCAGGACAGGTCACCAGTCTATCACAGGGCCATTTGCACATTCCTGCACATCGTAAATACTTTTGCTTCTTTATTTATCACTTAAAAATCCCTGGATTTGCTGCACTTGCTCTTTATATAACTTGTAGCACTGGCTCCCTGTTTGTGTTGCAGCGCTTGCTTTCTTTTAAAACCATTTGAATCCTTCTTTGAAAATTCCCTACTTGTCAGCTTTTACTTTAAAACACCAAATCACCACATCAAATTCCACACATGTGAAAACCTACATGACAATAAAACTGAACACAAACACACTGCAGTAGCAGAACATTCATCATTATTATCAGTGGTATTTGTATTTAATTTAGCCATCAAGAAACACTGACATTCCTACCATTTATTAAAACAGACATTCACTTTGTGGTGCCTGATTATCTACAATAACATAAAGGTTAGTATAATACATTTTGTTTTTATTACTAGACTGTCTGCTGCCTTTTTTTATTATTTACTAAAGTGATTAGTTCAGTTCATGCTTGCAGTAATACCACTACTGCAAATATTACTGCATTTAAGCAGTAAAACTAAAAACTCTCTATAATAATACACTTCATATGCCTGAAAAAACTGTCCCTGTGGAAATAACATTTGCTAAAAAGAAAAATATATCAAAAACTCTAACGGTGTTTGGTTCATCCAGGATACGACCATTTGGATTCCAGCGATTTCAGGGTAGAAAACGTGAATCTGTGCAGCAGCTCAGCTGTTTGCATGAAGATTTTCAGTTAAAAGGGCCTTGTAAGATCACATTAACATGTCTAAAGACTGAAATGATTAATGAAGTCACTGTCGTAAAATGCACACAGCTCCTCTCTGAAACTATATGCTATTGCTGTTTAATAAAATCAAAAAAAAGAAGCTGTTCAGTTGTATTTGAGTTAGTAATGGCTGTTAAAATGATCACAAATCATAAATGCATAGTAAATATCCAACTCCAGCACATAAGATGAGACTGAAATTAATTTATTTTTACATTTACATTTTTCTATGCATATGGCTTAAGTCTACTGATACAGATTTACACTGCCCCCTGAATTTTACCATCTACAGACTGTACATGAGAAAAAGATCATTATTTATTAAGTCTTCTTTAAAAAAAAAACTAACAACACATCAGTTCCAACATTTGAACCCTGTGAACAGGATTTTTCAAGCAAAGAATCTGACTCAGCACCACATGTGTAGATACACCAAATTAATGATAATTCGATCAAGTGTGTCACGATCACTCCCCAAATTTCAGCTGCTTTTCCTTTACCAAACCATGCAGCTCCCTCGCTCGATTCTTCAGCTCCTCTGCCTTTTTCTCGTCCTTCTCTGTACCGTCCCCGAGTTTGTACATCCGACTTGCATTGGCGCAGCCCCACACGTGTCCCAGCTCACAGGCCCTGCTAGCGTACTTCAGGGCTCGAGTCATATCTGGTGGCAGACCTTTGGCATTGCCCTCAATGAACAAAGCGCTGAGGTTAAAGCAGGAAGGAGCGAAGCCTCCGGCGCAGGCCTTCTCATAGTACTGCTGAGCCGCCGTCAGGTCGGGTTCTCCATCCATAGTTCGTCCGTCGTGTGCTAACAGACCAACGTTATGGCAGGCATCCACAGACTTCTTTCCTCCAGCGTTGCAGGATTGCATAAAGCAGGAGTAGGCTTTTTTTAGACACTCAGCGACACCACCTGGTTGAAAGATTTAGGAAACTGACTGAGATCTTTATGCATCTTCTGCAGGAAAGTAACGCAAAAAGTTGATCAAATACCTCACTTGAGCAGAAAGAGGGTATTCGATAAAGTGACTCCATTTCAGGTCATACTACTAAAAGAACAGTAAATGTGTCCTTGTAAAATTGCAATTAGTAACCCACATAATTAAATTATTAATGTGCTCACAAAAAGTAGGTCTTCACATTTCAAATGGTTACTCACCTAATAACAAGTGATTTTTGATCACTTTTAATAACCAATCGGTTCACTTAAATAAAACACCTTGAAATTACACTTAAGTACAGGACTTAGCCATTTAGTGACATTCCACACTAGAGAGGGTAAATAAGGGGAACAATGTGCTACCTTTCCCTGTGACATGATAAGCTCCCAGTTTGTAGCAGCTCTCTCCATGTGCATTTGTCTCACAGTTATGCTTGAGCACTTGTGCTGCAGATTCATAGTTTTTCTTCACCCCTTCCAAGTAGTCGGCGAGCCTTTGGCACCCTAAGAAAAACACATAAGAAAGGCAAACAATGAGGTAAACGTAACTAAAATATATAAATTAGTGCTTTTCTATCTGCAGCTGAGGTCAGTGTTGGGGTAGAACAGTTTGGGAAAATATTTAACTATGACCTTTCTTACAAATATTGTAATGTGAATATTTTATTTTTTTAAACACTAGTTCAGTATTTATTGTGTAACATATTAAAGACATGCACACAATCATTACCACATGAGATACCATCAAAATATGAACTGTTCTTGTTTGGGGACAAATGCAAAGGTTCTAAATATTACGCCCCCCAAAAAATCTACACATATTCTGAGTTCAAACCTTCAAAGCTCTTTTTTAATCTCTAATATATCACAAATCACAGACGCATAATAAATATTAAATATTAACTGTGGCACATGAATTGAGATTAATCTATTGCTTACATTTACATTTTTTGAGCACATATGGCTTAAATCTACTAATGGAAGCTGACACTGCTTTACAGACTGTCAATCAGGAAAACATATACATTTAAACACATTCTCTCCATCCTGTGACTTTTCTAACAAATACTGGGGTTAGCTTCAATTCAATATTTATTGTGTGACAGATTTTAACCCAGTTATAGAGATACCATCAGAATATTAACTGCTCCATGTTTCAATGCAGGGAAGTTCAATATATGAACAGTTTCAAATTTGTATTACCATGTGCAATATTTCACTATCACGTGCAATATTTTATCATTATGTGTAAAATTACTTTATTACTACAGAACCATTGCCAGAATTTATTCTTACTTTTCCAGCATATTTCTTTTTCATCAGAATATTAACTGCTGCATGTTCTAATGCAGGGAACTTAGAGATATTATTGTTTCAAACATGCGCTATCATGTGTAATATTTCAATTTCATGTTCAAAATTTCAATTTCACGTGCATCATTATCTTATTATTTAAAAATCATTTCCAATACCACTTCTTACAATTTTATTCTCATCTCATTTTAGCTTAGTTCTTCATATTTTTAGTTATGTGTCGTACTCACATCTTATTGCTTTCCTATTAGGCATTTATTTTCATGTTATGTCATTTTTTTGTGAGCAATATTAAGTACAACAATTTCCTTCAGGATCAATAAAGTTCTATCCAGCCTTATCTTATTTCTTACATCTTTAAATGGCATACGAGATAGAACAGTGATCACAAAAGCTGTGACTGTGTTTCGTTAATTAAATAAAGCATTGATAGTGATAAATACAGTAAGACAGCAACCATCTCTGACATTGAAACAGGTAGGTCGCCCAGGGCTCCGGAGCAGCATCTAAGTATTGCACATTCAGCAGTCAAGGCAAATAAAGTTATAACAACAACAATAATGCAAAATGTCCACCCTAAATCGCAACCTTTTTGCAAATCTGTGCACCATTTCAATTAAAACCGATTAGTTGTTCAGTCTTAGTTGTCTTAGTCTGCACTGATCCCTGATTCTCACCTTCGGGATCCTTCTCTTTGAAGCACTGGAAGCTGTACTCCACTCCCAAATTATCCAAAAACTGCTTCACTTCATTCTCATCTTCAAAGTTTATAAGTCCAGCCATATCTCAGCCTTTTCAGGTGTTACAACAACCACACGTGTTGAAGACTGAGCTGCACACATCCACTGCTGCTTGACCTTGATGACTGAGCGACGTTACAAAAGCTTCTCCTTGACACGAAACCCAATGCAGATAGTTGTATTTAGCTGTAAAGATGTTATAAAAGCTTCCTGCATTAGCCTTTTTATAACAGTTTCTCTCTAAAACTACAACATAAGATCACGCTTGTCTCCCGGACGATCTCTTCCTGTGTTGTAACCCTCCTCTGCCGGCTTCCGTAGTCCGGCCCCCTTCGCTTATGTACTTCCAGTGCTGTGACCTTTGTTTACTGTCTGCTCGCTCTGGTCAAAAATAGACCTCACTGTGATAGCTGTATCCCCCCCAGCCTGCTTCCTCAGCCCCGCGTTTCGGTCGCTACAGTGGTTTGGTCGACATGAATTCCGCCGCAGCCGACAGCTTCGGACGTCTCTGGCCGCAGAGTGATTTTCCGCCGCGGAGGAAACAACAAGTGAGCTAGCTAGCTGGTCCCCCGCTAACCGTCGCAGCTCAGGCGTCGTCCTCTCCTCCTCTCCCGGTTACTGTCACGCCGATTAGCCGCCTCAAGCTCCCCTGCAGGTGAACACTGATACGAACCGACCTTCTCCGCAGCAAGCTAGCGAGAAATACTACAGTTTTTCGCGGTGAAACGGACACCAGTCTCGGTTGGATAAGCTAACTGTTGATATTTTTTTAAACCATGGCTATGGCCTGCAGTTTCCTAAACACGGTGAGTTGCAGGTGTTGCTTCAGGTGATGATGTGTGTGGCGCATTTTTACGTTCTCGGTCATAACGTCGAAATCTATTCAGTAGACTACAATAAATCTACCTTGGTTTCCAGGATGAGGCGTCTCCGGCGGCTCTGACAGACCTGTGCCTCACCTATGTGAGCCAGAACCTGGAGTGTTTCTGTGTGAAGCGCCCTGACGGATCTCTGTGCTTCAGGGAGGCTGTGCTCTTCCCGCAGGAGTTAGCGGACCAGCTGCTGGCCAAGATGGCCACTGAAGGTAAACCTGGACCTCCAGGCTAGAGCTGCAACGTTTAATCGATTAATCGGTTAGTTGGTGCACACCATGTCACAGCAAAGGTAGCTTTTTGCCCTCTCTTCAGTGTAGGTGCTTCTGTTTAAGTGTTTCTATTTTATGTTACACTTTACTAGAGCTGCAATGATTAATTGATTAGTCAATTGATCATTAATGGTTAATTGGAACTCATTATGACACAGGCAAAGGGAGCCAATTACTCTCCTATTTACCCTCTTTTAAGTGTAGTACTCAATTCCTGTACATCATCATAATTTTCATGTAGTTTCACTTTATTTAGGTGCTTCTACTTTTCTGTTACATTTTACTAGAGCTGCAACGATTAATTGATTAGCTATTATTTGAAGTTTATTTACAGTCTCTGAAGTGTGGTTACTTGCGCTTTATTTAAGTGTTTCAGTTTTACTGGAGCTGCAACAATTTATCGATTAATCGCTTAGTGGGAGCTCACCATGTCCCAGGAAAGTTGAGCTTATTACTCTCCTTTTTACCCTCTTTCACTGTAGTGCTTGAGTCCTGTACTTAATCATAATTGTCCTTTTTTTGTTTTGTTTTACTAGAACTGCAGCGATTATTCAATTAATTAATTAATTGGTCAGTTGGGCTCATGTCACAGGCATAGTATAGCATATTAATCTCCTTCTTTACCTTCTCCAAAATATAGTATTCAAATCCTGTACCAGTTGTAATTTTCAGGTAGTTGTGATTTATTCAGTTGTTTTCATTTTCTGTTACATTTTACTAGAGCTACAACGACTTATTGATTAGTCAATGAATCAGTTAGTTGGAGCTCACCATTTCACAGGCAAACTGAGCTTATTACTTGATGACTAATAATTGATATCTGTATGTAGACACGCCTGAACAGTCCAGATTTGGTGATGCACAGCCACTGTAGTGAAGAATTCTAGTTTTGACACAGATGATTTACCTGTTGAACCATCTAACACCAACATAATCAATTCACTTTCATCAGACTGATGAAAACAAAATTCAAGTGACCTTATACAGCTCATAAAACCATGTATGGGTTAGCAGCTGGGTACGTTTCAAAACTTCTCTGCCCCTGCTCTACCTCTTAGGCCTTTTAGAACCACAGAACAGCTGCTTTTAGATGTTCCTCAGTTGAGGACAGTAGGTAAAGGTGATCGAGCCTTCAAAGCTTTGAAAAGCCCTTCTCTTTCAGTCAGATGTTCTTCCTCCATTGACACTTCAAAAGTGTGGCTTTTGGTTTGCTCTCGTTGGTCTTATTGTTTTAGTATTTTGCATTTATGTCATTTCAGAGTTTTATCTTGGAGGTGTTCATATTTGTTGGTATTTTAGAGTTATTGTCTTTTACAGTTTATTATCATTATTTCTGTCCTGACTTGTAACAGATATAGCACTTTGGTTAAATCTCATTGTTTTGAAACATGGAATGAATGAACTTTGATTTAATACCTTTTAAAAGGGGAGACGCTTAAAATCTGTGAGCTACTTAATCTGATGGTATGCTGTCACTTAAACCAAATCCCTGCCCTCGGTAAACAGTAGCAGAATTGTACAAGGCTCAGTCCTGCACGTGTCCCATAGACGAACCTTGACACAGGTTCTTTTCGTGACAGGTCTGCTGAATGACAGCACAGCGGGTGTGTTTCGGAACTGTGAATACTTGCGGCTGAGGCGAGCCTGCATCCGTACAGCACGGATCTCTGCAGAGGCCTTCCAGAAAGCACTATGCCCTCACAGACTGTTGGAGCTGGATGCTGCCAGGGTCAATGCTGACCTGACCATTCCTGATATTCTACAGGGACTGGCCACCAATAAATACTGTCAGGTAAAGTGAGAATCATGTCAAGATGTGGGTTTTTACTAGGTTCTCTGGCTTCCTTCCACACTTCAAAGACATGCAAAGGTTAATTGGTGATTCTAAATTGTGCGTAGGTGTGAATGTGAGGGTGCTTGGTTGTGTGTGGCCCTGTGATAGACCTGTCCAAGGTTTCACCTGCCTTCTCCCTGAGTCAGCTGGGATAGGCTCCAGCCCCCCCGTGACCCAACAGAGGATTAAGCGGTGTATAGATCATGGATGTCTAGATGTGTGACTTCACCACTTTTCCCTCCTTTAATATCAAAGTATTATTTTTTCCTCAAACATCCTGCAGGAGTCCCTCCAGCGACTCGTCTTAACAGGTCTCACCATGTCGTCGCTGGAAGAACCAATCTGGTATCGCTTCAGCTCCCTCCAGGGCCTGCGCTCCCTCTCGCTAGCTAACGTGGACTTCTACGACTCTGGACTGGTTGATGTGTGTTCCCTGCCTCGGCTGGAGAGCCTCGACCTCTCCAACACTTCAGTCACAAACCTTAGCCCACTGCTAGGCCTCAAGGAGCGGCTGCGCTCTCTAACACTGCATCAGCTCAAAAGGCTGGAGATGAGCACTGCTCAGTTGCTGGGTGTCATAGGCCAGTTGGATGTGTTGCAGGTTAGTGGAAGGGTGGAGTTGAGTTTACTGTTGTGTGTGCTTATATTAAACATGTCTATTTGTTGATCACATTATGTCCATGTTTGTTTGTGTCTGTGTTGTTGTGCCGTGTGTGAAACCCTTACTGTGCAGCACCTGGACATCAGTGATGATAAGCAGTTTACCTCCGATGTTGCTCGTCAACTGCTCGGACAGCCAGGGATTCTGCCCGCTCTTGTTTCCCTGGATGTGTCGGGGCGGAAACAGGTGGGTGTATGTGCTTGCGTGTCTGTATGAGTCTCTCAGTTAAACTGCAGATAAAATGCATAGAATTGAAAGTCACATTATTCCTTATATTTGTGAATGTTGCAGGTGACAGATGCAGCTGTTAAGGCTTTTGTTGAGGAGAGACCGGGGATGACCTTTATGGGACTTCTGGCCACAGATGCTGGTTTTTCTGACTTCCTCTCTGGAGAAGGAAATCTAAAGGTAGGTATAAATGGAACACACGGAACAAAGTGCAATAAAATTCAGGTTCGCTAAGCTATATCCTCCCTGCTAACAGGTCACAGGAGAAGCTAACGAGACGCAGATCTGTGAGGCTCTGCGGCGCTACAGTGAGAGGGAAGGTTTTGTGAGAGAAGCTCTGTTTCATTTGTTCAGCCTGACACATGTCATGGAGAAACCAAGGCCTGACATCCTAAAGGTAAACTCGCATTATTAACTTCTCATTCCAGATTTTTTTTTTTTTTTGCCCAGTCTTAATGAAAACAATGTTATCAGGCTTAAGCAACACACAGAAATGTCTTGTCTTAACCACATACTGTATTTATCTGATTAGCAGTGCAGCGTCAGCCACAAACATCTCCACCTGACAAGCTTTTTTCAGAGTTTTGTGTGAAACCCTTATACTGCCACTTTTCCTCTGCACACTTCACGTTCCTCATTCATCCCATATAACATAATATTAATTCCCCTTTCCTGTCTTTTTTCTAGCTGGTCGTTTTGGGTATGAAGAATCACCCGGCCACTCTAAATGTCCAGCTGGCAGCCAGTGCATGTGTGTTCAACCTGACGAAGCAGGACCTGGCAGCAGGGATGCCAGTCCGACTGTTGAGTACAGTCACGCAGCTCCTACTAGAGGCCATGAGGACTTTTCCCAACCACCAGCAGGTAGCTTCATGTCTACATTACTCTCGCTTAGTCATAAGTGGCTTGTCAAAACAATGACTCCATTTAGCAAACTGCATGGGCATGATTCACACGAATACACACGACCAACACAAGGAGCCTAAATTTTGTTCCCAGTTCCTGTCAATAGTGAGTTGTTGTTTTAAGGTGTAGATAACTATATAAATATCACTCTCTCAAGGTATAACAAAAGTCAGTGACACAATTTTTCCCTTCATCAGTCAATGCAGACAAATTTAACTGTCTACAGCACAGCATTGCCCCTGGGCAAAAAAAGTTTTTTAAGCTCCATGCCCAGTACAGGTGAACTTAAATGATGCCAACCAGTCAGAGTGTTTTAAATAGTATCAAATTTCAGTCCAGTAAGATGTGGGAGTCACTATCAAGCATGGTTTGTAGGCAGGACCACCTTTTCTGACACATGATCACAGGAGCACTTGGTGTAAGAAGAAGGTAAAAATATTTGCCCTAGTAATCATATTTAAAATTATATAAACTGCAAATAAAATATATATGTGTGTGTATGAGGTTGTAGAGAGAGTTTTTGTTAGTTTTTTTTTTTTTTTTTTTTGCATGTTTAGAAATTCAGTTTTTCTTTTCATTGCCCTGAAGCAGCGTAGTGTGATAAGGGGTGCTTCTTGAGGGAGACTTTGCTAACAATGTGTTTGAATGTACTCATATATTATTTCATGTATTTGTGCACAAAACTAGCTGTAAATGTAATTGTGCTTTTATTCATATAGAATTGTACTTCTTTTAACACATTTTGACAGAAAAATAGGCGCAAGGACAGAGCAGGATTGGTATGTTAGGGAAATCCCATCCATGATGGTGAGGAAGAGTGAAGTGGAGGGAGGTTTGAGCAGAATAGAAAAATAAGTTTTAATTTCATGTGTGTTTATGTGGATCACTCAATGAAATACTGCAATGGCTTAAAATGCACACAAAAAATCTGAGTATTGTGCACAATGATTAAAAGCTAATTAAAAAGAAACAAAGTAGTAGCTTGTGCACATAATTATACATCAAAATATGTATAACCTATCTGTATTAACTAGGAATACAAGATACTGCTTTTTTGTTGATGTCCAATATTTTCCAATTCATTTTTGCTAATTCAGCCTAACTGCAGAGAATACTGGGTCTCTTGTTGTGGAATCAACATATTGTTAGTATTAGTGTCAGTGTTAATACTAGTATTAAATGCAATACTTTTCAAATACACACTTTCATTACATGTAAAAAGATGTTCCTTTGTAACAGTTTTAAACAAAATTGTAAACTTTAGGATGCTCTATTAGCTGTTAAACATTTGAGAGAAGATAAAAATGTTTGCACCTATGTCTATTGTGACAACCTGCACAACCACAAAAAGCAGCTTCCCATTTTTGTTTTCTTTTGAGAAAAAAAAGCAATCATAAAATTGTGCAATGTAATACCGTTAAATGCTTTGTTGCTCAGCAGCAAAATTTCAAAATCAGTGTAGCCTTTACTGGAACCAAATGCAGGGATCTGGCAAAAAATGGAGAAGTGACACACATAGTGAAACGACAAGCTCATAAATACAACACTGGCTGATGTATTTTTAAATACTGTGTAAAAGCAATATATATGTAATTTAATAAAGCTGGTGCACAAATAGCATGTATAATCCCCAACTTCCAGGAGTGAGACAAAATTATTTTTGTGTCACACAGGCTCCAAGTCAACATAATGTGTCTATACACACATTTTACTGGGTCACTGTAACTGAAAGGAACTGATAACCAAGTGACCAAGACCAAGTGAGGACACTACAGTCTGATGTTTGTCAGGTTCTATACTAATGCCTGTTTTTCTCTTTGAACAGCTGCAGAAGAACTGCCTGCTGTCTCTGTGCAGTGATCGTATTTTGCAAGAGGTTCCATTCAACAGGTGAGAAACATGTATTTTGTTATGTAATTTTTTTAATCATCATTTAGTTACATATCTATTTACATGTTCATTAAAAAAAGGAGGAAACTGCCCCAGTGTGAGCAAATCAGGAAACCAAAAAGTTCAACTACTGGCAGGCTGTGATGTAACGCCTTTTCTGTTGAAGAGAAAATGTACAATACAAATGTTTTGCTTCATTGTTGACCAGGTTTGAAGCTGCCAAACTAGTGATGCAGTGGCTTTGCAACCATGAAGATCAGAACATGCAGAGGATGGCTGTAGCTATTATTTCCATACTAGCTGCTAAGGTATATTTTCTGTAGTATTAATATCACATGCGCTGTTACTCATGCATCCTTAGTACATTTGTTGGGTTATTTTAAACACTATGGTGTTTCCTGTCGCAGTTGTCCACAGAGCAGACAGCCCAGCTGGGAGCAGAGCTGTTCATAGTGAAGGTAAGTTTCTCGTCTTTTCTGAATTCTCTCTGCCTTTGTTAATATTCCAAAAAAAGGCAAGTTTTTGTTATAAATAAACTCTCTCTGCCCTGCAGCAACTGCTCCACATCGTGCGTCAGAAGGCCACTCAGGGAGTGGTGGATGCCACCCTCAAATTTACACTGAGTGCACTCTGGAACCTCACGGATGAATCACCTACAACCTGCCGCCATTTTATCGAGAACCAGGGGCTGGACTTGTTCATTAAAGTTTTAGAGGTACACAGAAATGTCAGCATGGACATGGAGACAAACAGCCAACACTACATACAGACGGCTTCGAGCAGATTTCTATAGGAGTTAATCATCACACTTAATCATGTGTTTCTCGGTATCAGTACACGTGCCTGTGGGGCGACTGACTCACTGTTGTTTTGTGTCCGTACCTCCCCCTCCTCCCCCTCCTTCCTCACCCCTCTCTGCAGTCGTTCCCCAGTGAGTCTTCTATTCAGCAGAAGGTTCTCGGTCTTCTGGTGAGTTCTTTTATTACCCTTTAGAGAAACAGAATGTTGAAAAAAATCAACAAAATTAAGACACAATTCTCTTTTTGTTGTGTAGAACAACATAGCTGAGGTTGGGGAGCTGCATGGAGAGCTGATGGTGCAGGGGTTTCTGGACCACATCAGTACTCTGCTGCACAGCCCAGAGGTGGAGGTCAGCTACTTTGCTGCAGGCATCCTCGCACATCTGACGTCACGAGGAGAGGAGGCCTGGACGCTCAGCCCCAGTCTCCGGTCTTCACTACTTGAACAACTGGTAAGAATAAGTAAAGCTACTTATAACTTGTGCGCATAAATACACGACTATCTGAAAAATTGGTTTGAGTGTGATTCATTTGTCTGTCTTCAGCACGCTGTCATTATGAAGTGGCCCCCGCCTGAGTGTGAGATGGTGGCTTACAGGTGAGACACAGCATCTCTCTAATAATAATAGAACAAGAGAACAGTCACATTGACAGCACAGACTTTCAAACTTAATGACTGCAGCCTGATTCAACTGTTAAATATGACAAATTCACCATTTAAAATGCGTGCATCAAAAATATCTCTTTAAACATTACAAAAAAAAACAGACTCCTTAGTTTTAAAGGCTTATGGTCTCTTTAAAAACTGTCACCCTGCATTCAAACGTCCGTGTTTTTGTTTGAGATTAAACTTGACTTTATAGCCTTTAGCCTGCATTTCTGTCAGAGTGGCGTTAAAGAAAACATTAACAGAAATTAATCTTTCAGTATCTGAGGTAATGCAGTAATGATTTAGGGATCCCTAACATGCATTGAAATTATGAATTCTAAGTAGGCAACCTGAAAACAACATTGTAATATTGACTATACTTTGTGTAATTTGATGTCAGAACATACATTTCTAAGAAGGCTATAGAAACAGACTCAGATCTTCAAAACTTTCGTGCAAACATGACAGTAAATATATTGTCATTGTCTCTCCTTGTTTAGGTCATTTAACCCCTTCTTTCCCTTACTGGAGTGCTTTCACACCCCTGGTGTCCAGCTGTGGGCAGCCTGGGCCATGCAACATGTCTGCAGCAAGAATGGTGAGACACACATACAGTCATTAACAAAAGTTCACGTATACTTGTAAAGACCCTGTATATTATGGCAATGACTCCAGCAGCTATTAATTTTTTGTGATGAACTCATTGAAACATGTGCATCAGCTACTTGAATTATCAGTTTTGGTGATGTAGAAAGTTGTGTTAATTCTCCAATGAGCCATTTTAAAGATGCCTCAGATCCCAAAATCAGCGGTGCAAACAGTTGTACAGAAGTATAAATACACGTTCTGTGGTCAGATAAAACAAAAAATGAGCCGTTTGACCACAATAACCAAAAAATATGCTTGGAAGAGAAGGCGAGGCCTTTAACACCAAGAACACCAAACCTAGCATGGTGGTGGTAGTATTATGCTCTGGGGCTGTTTTGCTGCCAGTGAACTGGTGCTTCACACAAACTAAATGAAATAAGGAATGTGGATGATAACCTCCACAAGCTTCAGGAAAACTTAAATTCATCAGCCAGACGTTTGGGTCTTAGAGGCAGGTGGGTGTTCCAACAAGCCAACAAGACCCCAAACACACATCAAAAGTGGTAAAGAAATGGCTAAATCAGGCTAGAATTAAGGTTTTAGACTGACCTTCCTCTGTAAGGCTACCAATAGTGCCTAACTGATGTGAAAATGGCCAAGGGACATTAGAATTTCTGCATGTATATTTTTGAACCAGTGGATTTTGTCATATTTCTAGAAGACCTGTAGGGCTGGACCTGAGTATCTGAATATTTGGTCATTGTGGTGGTATCCGATTAATAATTTTGAGATCTGAATAGTTGTGCGCACCCCCCTGGTATTCGGACCACCCCTAAAGACCTGTTAAGGAACCACAATGTACAATTGTGTTTTTTTGTGACAAACATGTATGTCTCTCAATTATTCCATCTTGGAAAATTAAGAGTTATAAGAGTCACTGGAAACTTAAGACTGTCATGATACACATGGTCTGTACAAGTGTATGTAAACTTTTGTTCACAGCTGTACAAGCACAGATAAATCCTAATGTTATTCTACTTTATCAGTTTGCCCATTTTATTGACATCTTTCTGACTCACCTACCCAAACCACTTATCCATTTGATATTGCCTTATCTTCTGCAGCTTCTCGCTACTGCAGCATGTTGTTGGAGGAGGGCGGCCTGCAGCAGCTGGAGCACGTTCATACACACCCACAGACCCACCGAGACGTCAAACTGCTGGCTGAGAGTATTCTGGACAGTCTGCAGCGGCACAGAGCCCGAACCGGCCAGCCAGCGCACACAAACACAAGTCGCCGCCCGCCGCCACAGTAACCTCACAAAGGTAAAAGTGCACACAGCAGCCATTTGTTAGCTCAGCCACACAATGGTTGGACATTTTTCATCCTTTTGCATTTTTTCCTTTTTCAGAAAACGAGGCTCACAGATCAAGAACAGGACATAAAGCTGGTTTCCATCGTGGGCAAGGTGGAGTGGGAGGAAGTTTTATGTGTGTGTGTGAATGCACAAACACACAAACGCACAAAAATCCCCAGAAAGTAAACAGAGGAAAGGACAATGCAATTCTTTGCACACACTAACCTTATTTATTTTCTTTGTGTTTGTTCCAAAACAAAAATACTTCTCCGTGTGCTAATTCTGTGATATATATAAATATATATTAAAAAAAATCAATTATGACAAGCTGTTGGTCAGTTAAGCTCAAAATCTCAACATGCAGTTTGTGTTTGTGCTCGCTCTCGCCAGTCTGACTTTAGTCTCAAGATGATTTTTGTACCAAAAACATGCCAGTGCACAATTTCAAATCTCAGTCTGGGATTGAACCTCCAACAGCTCAGCTCTAGTGAGGGTCAACACCCTGTGGCCCTCGTACGTTGAGTGCTCATTAAATGTACGCATGACGCTGCCGTGAGCTCAAGCATGCTGGAGTTTGTCTGAATGCTTGTACTGTTCATTTTAGGAATGCCTGCTTGTTTGTTTATAGCAGTGCTCTGTTCACTGAAACCCACGCCTCTGGGTCTGCAATACTACTGTTGCTCTCCTCCTCATTTAGTCTTTTTATCAGCTAATGCCTTTTGATTTGATGTGACAAGACACTTGCCAAGGGTGTGTTCAGTGGATTCCAGTGTTCCAAACATTACAGATAAAAAATTTAAATTATAAAGAGAGAGAATCTCGAGTGCATTTTACTTTCTCAACATCGGGCGGCACTAAATCTGTATCAGTGGCAAAACCTGCAGTGCAGAAAACTCGAGTGTTGAATTTACATGATAGGTTGAGTGCAAACGTACTTTTCTGGACATAAGTGGCAATAATGACGTGTTCAGCATAGTCATGATAGATGTACATTTGTAATGAGTCGCATCTGTTTTCTCTTTGAGAAACTTGTGTATATATATATATCTCAGTATGTTTGCTATGCTTCCCAATGCGTCCAAGTCTTAAAGACAGAGGCAGCACTTCGGTGTGAGCATGTGTGTATGTACGTTTGTACAAGTAGCTGCATCATCAAGAGTGTATGTAATCTGTACATAATAGACAAAGAGGGAGAAATAGTAATTGTTCTGGACTGGTTGCATTTGGTTGCATGGAAATTCTTCTACTGTATGTTCCATTGTTTTGTTTGTTTTGGGTTTTTTTGTTTATCTGATTAAGAATTGTGATTAAGATCAAAAGAGTGGTAAGCAGAGAAGAAATCAGTTTACACAGAGAGCAAGTAAAAATGTTTCTCTGAAGAATTATTGACCATCCTACATGATGCCATTTTACCACATTTTCCTTGTTGAGCTCTTATCAATGCCCCCTGTCACCATTTTCTATGCAATTAAGACCAACTTCACTTTTACAAACTGCTGTCAAACCCCCCAATTCAACCATGATAACACTTTAAAAAAATATATACATGAGGTATAATAGCAAGGATACTAGTGACAGGTCAACAGATTTGCACAGAAAATATGTATGTCAATGGAAATACATTTCAGATTTTGGGCTCCAAAATGGTACTTAAAAACATACATCCATCACCTCATCTGTTAAATTATTTATGGCCTTATTGTTTACTACAAATCAGTTGTTGTTCACATTTCCCAGACTGATCGTCAGTTTCAACGAGGACAAAGTAGTAGTGGATGACAGAATTTTAGTTTTTCTATTATTTCTGCCACTCCTTATCCATTGGATTGTTTAGTCGAGCCCCTGAACATCACCCTGGAAAAAGACCAGTTTGATTTTTTCCCCTCGAGAATTGAATTCAAATGACGGATGGGGGGGAAAAAGTCAAGATACTGTTTGTCTGCCATGACTGTGCCATGTTGCTGCTCAGAGTCACATTTTCAAGTTTGGAAATAAAGAATGTACATTGCCATAAACTGGAGTTGACACTTGTGTTGCCTTTTTATTCCAAAGATAATAATCTGATCACCTGTAATAATAAATATAAACATCTAATATCAAAATCATTGCCATTTTTCGCTGTTACATCAAAAAAAAATCATCTCATGTCATGCGGATCATCACAAAAGCAAACAGCCACCACTGAGCACAAACGCTGACCTTAACTAATCAATGGACACTGGCTGGGATGCACACAGACAATCAATAGGTGTTAATTGTTTATTTGGCGTGAGGTTACAGAGCAGCAGCGTGCCTCTGTGTGGGTACGTCAGAGTGACAGACCCAGTAGCTCAATAGAGTTTATTCCCCAGTGTACCGCGGAGCTCTCTTCTCTATGAAGGCTGCCATCCCCTCCTGTCGGTCCCGTGTGGGGATGACCTGAAAAGAGAGGGCAAGTGGGGAGATGATCTGATTACACTGGAGGGTTGACGTCAAAGCTGGGCTCCGCTAGAATTCAATGCACTGCGTCTAGTTGAGATTTTATGGGAAACAAAGTATCTTTGAATTTAGTTTATAAGAACATTTCTAACTCACAATAATCATGCAGAATTATAGTGATTGAGCACTAGTCTTACCCGAGCGTAACACATCCTCTCTATTGCCATTGCTGAGTTTATGTCCACCTAGAAGAGACGGATTACAGTCACTGCTGCTGTCACTGATGTAATAACATTTAAAAAATGAATGGAGATCGATGCATCTCAGTGTACCTCAACGCCTTTGTTCATCGCCTCCTTTGCCATCCGCACTGCAATAGGAGCCTGGACAAGACAAATAAAAGCCAGTTGGATGCTGACAGTATTGATCGGATGCCATACACTGATCAACCACAACATTAAAACCATGACAGATGAAAAGAATAACACTGATGATCTGGCATTGGCGATTTTCTGTTAGGAAACTGTAAGTTCTGGCATTCTTATGGATGAAACTTGGACACGTACCATCCACCAAAATACTGTTGCAGACTAAACACATTTCTCCATGTCCTCCACCAGCAGGACATTGCACCCTGTTGCATCACAGATACTGCAAAGGAGGAGCACGAGGAACACAACAAAGATCCCAATTTGACTGAGCATCTTCAATATGCACCAGAATACAGCGCTGTGAAAAAGTTGCAAGGCATAAACCACTCCTGACCAAAAAGAACATAAAGGCATTTGCCATAAAATATCTGAATGAGCCCTAAGATATTTGGGATAAGATCCTGTGGACTGATAAGTCAAAGCTGGACCTTTTTGGAGGACATGGGTCCAGTTACACCTGGCGTGAAGCTAATACTGCATTCCACAAGAAGAATATCATACCAACAGTGAAACATGGTGGTGGTAGTGTGATGGATTGAAGTTGCTTTGCTTCAACGGGACCTGGATGACTTGTCATAATTAATAGAGCCATGAATTTTGTCCTCTATCAGAAAATCCCCCAGGAGAATACCCACCTATCAGTTCATGACCTAAAGCTCAGCATAAATGGTTTATGCAGCAAGATAATGACCCAAAGCACACAAGCAATTCCACCTTGGAACGGCTCAAAAAGAACAAAATCAAGGATTTGGAGTGGCAAAGTCAAAGTCTAGACTTGAATCCAATTGAGATGCTGTGGCAAGACCTTAAAAGGGCAGTTCGTGCTCAAAAACCACCTAATGTAGCCGAAATAAAACTATTCTGCAGAGAGGAGTGGGCCAAAATTCCTCCATGGAGATGTAAAAGACTGATCACAAGCTATCACAAAGGTTAAACAGCACTTGTTGCTGCTGAGCGTGGCAATTACTTTTTCACACTGGGCAAGGTGGGGCTGGAGAACATTTTTGTGTTTTGTTAGGGCTATTTTCGTCATATATTAAAATCAGTTAGACAATCTGAAACAAGTGTGACAAATAAAAATAGAAGATATCTGTAGGGGGGCAAATACCTTTTCACAGCACTGTAAGTTTAATTCACAGAGGTTAGGTCCCACAACTCACAGGACCTAAAGGAGACTAGACATCACAGAAAACCCCCAGAAGTCCCACAGCCAAGTGGGACGGATCTGTTTTGGTGGCACGAAGGAGATCTATGCAATACTAGGCTAGGTGGTTTCAATGTTGTGGCTGGCATTTAATGAAAGTTTGTATCTGGCACAAGCTTGACTCATTCTTAAAAGTAAGGACGCTGCAGCCTCTGTCTCACAAAATTTGACCAATGTTCTGTTGGCAGTCCTCCAGCTTTAGTAAATGTATTATTAAATTGCTCGAGAATCCATTTAAAATGAGCACAAATTGAACTGTAGGAACTCTGCATGTATCGGTCAAACTGATACTGAACTGGACAGACTGCTTCCTTTAATCCGACAGGCTTTACCAGGAAGCCACAAACACCACTGAGAGAAAAACCTAAGAGCTCCCTCAGCCTGTTATTCTCCCACCGCGCTTTTATTTAGCACAAACTCACGTCAGTCACTCAACTCAAGCCAGCCTCTGTGAATGTGTGTATGTGTGTGTGTGTCTGTATGATGCTATTTGTGGTCCATTTCTCCACTTGACTGCCACTCTGGCCCGGGCGACCGCGGGCATCTGAACTGGACTGAAAGATATGTGGAACGACAGAGGCCTGGAGAGGGGAGGGAGGGAGAGGAGCGAGAGGTGGGAGGGAAACACCAGGATGGGAGGAAATGAAAAGCGGCCGACAAGAAGCAGAAGAGGAGGGGAAGGAAGAGGTAAAAGAGCAGATCTCCCGCCTGAAGGTGGGATGACAAAACAGAGTGTTTGTGCTCTAACCTGGGGCAGTATCTCTCTGGCCAGGCTGAGTGCTTCTCTGTAGGCAGCGTCTCCAGTCTGGTTCTGCTCTACAGCTCTGTTTACGAGCCCCATCTCCAGGGCTGTCTGCCCTCCAACACGCCGACCTGATAACACACAAAACCTCCATGAGCATCCTGTGCCGCCTATATCTACATGTCAGCGTTTTTTTTTTCTGTAATACCACCTGTGAAGATGAGCTCTTTGGCCAGAGTGATGCCGACCATCCTCGGCAGCCGCTGACTGCCCCCTGCAGGACAAAACCACGTGAAGGTCAACTTCTCACAGCTGCTTTGTCTCTCTATTCTGACACTCTAGTGCAGTCTCAGGGTCATATTCATGACCCCTGTGTGTCTTACCCGCCCCTGGGAGCAGCCCCCGTGTCGTCTCAATAAGACCCATCTGTGCCGAATGTGCTGAAACACACACACACACACACACACACACAAGCAGACAGAGGACAGTTGAAGGTCTGAGCTGCTGAGTGCCATTAAAGCCAGGGAGGGCGTAAGCCTGACTGATGCCTCTGTCAGAGCAATGGACGCAAACACCTGCTCACCTAGCTCGCCCGCGCTCGGCCAATCACAGAGCTGCCGCGCCTAGTGTAACCAATCGCGGGCAGATTAATCTAGACGAGCAGCTGGGCAGATGTGTCTGGCGTCACAGGCGATCATTAGTCCCCAAGCTCATCAACAGATCATTAATTCTATCTGTGTCAATGGCAACTTCTCTGGAAGAACAAAGGACTTTCTAGTATTTATATAGCATGTTTGGATTAAACACAATATTTAGTTTCCTCTTTACTTTCCCTATGCTGCTTTAAGATAGTTAGAATCTTAATATTCCACACTGACAGTAGTAAATAGAATATATCCTCTATCTGCTTGTTCCACATCTTCACGGGAGATAAAGTGAATGAAATGTAAATGCACAGACTCTTAATAGCTGCACCGTTCAATCAGATGAAAATAGTATAAATGTACATGTTATGCATCATTTTATACACATTTCTTTATCTTTTCGGTGATTTTAAATAACTATCACTTGCATTATTAACTCATCAGATAAGCACATCCCTATTTACATGCTGTAAATGAATAAATGATTCAACAACCTGACAAACAGGCTAAATATATGCACTTCTGTCCTGAATTTTTTAACCATTTCCAGAGAAAATTAAGTTATGTTTCCTTGTTAACATGTCGATATGGTGTTTTTTTAAACGCTAGAAGACATGTGGTGAGCGAAACAACTGGTCGACACCATGGCTGAGCATTTATACCTTAAAACTGCAGTGTATGAGTTCTTCAGAATCAGTTTCCAGGTGGGATTACGCCAATATTACAACTATTACTTGCCACTGTGTTGCATAAAGCGAGCCATAGGTAAGCTGATGTGTTCTAGCTGCAGCCATGAGGGAAAGGTAGGTTAATTATTAGATTAATGTATTCCAGCAGAAGCAACCATGTAGAGCCATTTTAAGGCCGGAGGGAGATATTTTAATGGAAAAAATTCTAAATATGTAACCTTGACACACAGAGGTGAGTTTTTAGGGGTTAAATCAACAACCAAAGAGGGACTTAGTCACTATGATGATACATTACTAGTAACAGATATCTATAAAAGCTGCAAGAAGTGCAACAACAGAAACTCAAAATGTTGCGATTTTTAAGGTCCTGAGCTCTCCAGTATTTCGCAAGATCTGATAAAACATTTTGTGACCCCCTCTGAACATTCTGCAACCCCACGGGGAAGTCCTGACGCCCAGATTGAGAAGCGGCACTCTAATCCACACTGATGCAATGAGGGAGTTGTCAGTGCAGGGAAATGGCCCCCAGTGGGAGCCACAAACCCTCCACCACTCCGTTTAGACTCAAGCACTGATCTGATATGACTGGACTGGTGACAGCTGTGAAGAGAGCATGACATCCCCTTTTCTAACCTCATTAACGTCACTTGAAGGAAGAAAGAATATGTTGTGTGAATCAGACTCGTCAAGTTCTGGGCTGACAGGAGGAGGAGGGTCGGGAGTCGCTCACCAGCGGTGCGAAGGTCGCAGGCCAATGCTAGCTCCAGGCCTCCTCCCAGGGCGACGCCGTCCATCGCTGCGATGGTCGGCGTGGGCAACGAAGCTGCCGAGGCGTCCGAAGAAAGGGAGGAAAGTTCACAACTGCAGCTACACATTCGAGGCAAGACGACTAATCACTCAATTGTCAATCCATCCATCCACCTATCGATTCTCTTTCTTACCTATTTGAGTCATGAGGGACCGCAGGCTGTGAACAAACAGATCAGACTCTGAGTTGTTCATCAGAGCTCTCTCTTTCAGATCAGCACCTACACAGACAACACAGCATTAACACACACTTTGTTCACGAGTTCAGGTTTCAGATGTAGCAGAAAGCCCCTCACCTGCACAGAAAACTCCTGGCACTGAACTCCTGAAGACAACCACACGAACCGCTGAGTCATTGGACAGAGTGGACACCAGCTCCCTCATCTGCACACACCAAAAACCTCAATCAGTGCAGTGGGTGTTTAAGTGTGTGTGTGATGTGTAGAGATCGACTCACCTGCGACACGAAAACATGGCCGAGAGCATTTCTAGCTTTGTGTCGGCACATCAATACCTCTACTATCCCTGAGACAAAGAAAATGAGAGCAACAGGTACAAAACTGACTTGATGATGATGATTTTTTTTATAAAGAACAGGCTGTTTACAGTTGATCAGACAACAGAATAGAATAGAACAGAGAGCCTTTACTGTCACTGTACGCTGCTGTGGCTTTCTATAGTCAGGTCAGTATGGAACACATGTAAGTTTTACTTCCCTTTGACAAAGTAAATAAAACCATTAGTTGATCATGTGACTAATCAACTGACAGATAATGAGCAATTTTTTTAAAAGATTATTTTCTGGCATAATCCTGTTTTTATTATACAGACAGTGGAGATAGACAGCAAATGTTGGGGAAAATGTTTTGCTGTGGGCTGCACGGTGGCTCGGTGGTTAGCAGTGTCGCCTCACAGCTAGAAGATCCCCGGTTCGCATCCCGGTTAGGACGCCTGGGATCTTTCTGTGTGGAGTTTGCGTGTTCTCCATGTACAGAGTGGGTTTTCACCGGGTACGCCGGCTTCCTCCCAAAGTCCAAAAACATGCTGAGGTTAACTGATTATTCTAAATAGGTGTGAATGTGGGTGTGCTTGATTGTCAGTCTCTATGTGGGACTTCTTTAAAATCTGGATTATGTTGTTTACTGGAGAGTCTCATTAATCTGTTACAGTCTGTCTTCATTGCAATAAAGTGTTTCCTTCATGGGCATTTTTGTTTGTAGTAATAGATGTGAAATTGGAGGACAAAGTGACTGATGCAATATTCAAAATGAAATGTGGAAACACGATGCAGAGTACCATCACCGGTGCATGTCTCTCCAGTCATGTGACGACATGCAGTTCAGGTGTGTGCCAGGCTGAAAGTAACAATGAAATGTTGCGACGTCTAACCTAGAAGAGTTTGTTGCAAAAGTGACCGAGGTGCACATTCACACATGAAGCTGGCAGATTCAGATGTCATCAGATTAACGGAGAGGCATGAATGTATTAAAGAGGCTTTAGAAAATGTTTGTGGTTCTGAAGAATAGTGACTGACTTCACTATAATTCCAGAAAATAATGGGTATAATTTGCTTTTCTGACCCTCACCCCAACCAGTCGAGGCAGACGTCTACCCTGCCTGAGCCTGGTTCTGCCAGAGGTTTCTTCTTGTTAAAGGGGACTTTTTCATCCCCTGATGTCACCAAAGAATTTTCTCAACAGGAATCATTTGGATTTGTTGAGCTTCTCTTCATCACATAATATTATAAGATCTACAGCCTAGGCCTGTAAAGTCAACAATGCTGTGAATTGGCGGCTTATAAATAAAACTGAATTTAATTATTAACCTGCATTTATAAGCCATTATTTTAAGAATACTTACTAAAATGATCTCCCATAAAGTATTTCCATAAGAGTTTCCTTTCCTTGTAGTTTGTTTTCTTAATTTGAACTAGAAAAACTGTAAAGGAACAACTGCTGGTCAAAATATAAGCTTCCAGTCCAAAAAATCTGCCTGATCTAATATTATTTCTCCACAATGTTTAACAGGTTTAGTCAACACAACAGCCTTTGTTGATAATAATCTAGAAATACCATCACCAGTGGGAATACAGCCTCGTCTTCCTCTGTTAGTCAGCTCACACACACATTTGACATTTACAGCAGTTTTATATTTTATCAGGTGGTTGGCTGAGTTGTGTCTGTGTTTATTAATCAAATAATTGTTAGTGTGAAACTGAACAATGTTGAAGTACTCTTAAATGTGTCCCTACCATCGTCTTCACCCTCTAACCGCTTTAAATCCACCTCCACTGGACCTCCAACCTCCGTGTGCTGCCAGCGGCTCTGTGCGCGACTGTATCCCGTCAGTGAGTCACTGCGGCCGGCCACCAGCCGCGCTCCGTCGCGGGGGATCAGGAGGGAAGTTCGGTTGTGCGTTTCCCGCAGAGTCAGAGCCCTGCACCGCCACTGTGAGCACATCGGCCCTGGCAGTCTGCGGAGGAGGGTCGTCATGCTTTGTTGTTGCTTTTCTGTTCAGCCTCCAGGAGCAGGAAGATCGTCCAGTAAAGTAGCAGGAAGTTTGCTGCAGGTTTCTTCCTGAGAGGAGGGACTTGGCTGCTTCCCAACCAGCAGAGGCAAAGCAAAAGTACCTATGAGAGTTTAAATCAGAGGAGAAATAAAACGAAATGCATTTACCCAAGTACTGAACATAAGAACAAATTCAAGATACTTGTACTTTACTTGAATGTTTCCGTTGTATGCAGCTTTATAATTTTACTCCACTAAATTCTAGAGTTAAGTATGGTCCTTTTTACTCCACTACATTCGTCTAACAGCTTCAGTTACTTTTCAGATTACAGCCTTTTGACCTCCCCTGTCCAGCAACAAAACATCACTTGTGAATTTGAATTAACATTTTTCAGATGTACTAAAAGATTCCATGTGTCCTTATGAGTTTATGGGTTGTAAACTACCTTAAAATGTACAATCTAGCAGTAAAATGCGTTATCAGCAAGCTGAAAACAGGTGTTTTTTCATGTAAACCTTTTACAAACAGGTTTTCCCATACTGGAAATGTATCAGTTTTATCGACAATGACATAGTTCTGTGGATTAAACTACCCCGCAGGTTATAAAGTAGTTGAAATTAGCTCACCCTTAACATCTACAGCAATAAAATGCAATATACATATTAATACAGTAGAAATATTAATCTAAAGCATCATATATGGTAGTAAAAAACTGATAATGAACACTTTTCCACAGAATATGTAGTTTTTACTTTTAAATCTTGGGGTATATCATGCAGAAAATACATACATTACACACTTTCACTTAAGTAAGGATTTAAATGAAGACTTTTACTTGTAGAGGAGTAGTTTCACAGTGCAGTGTTACTACTTTTACCTTAGCAAAGGATTTGACTTATTCTAATAGTTAAAAAGTAATAATATATTATATTTTGTCATTTCTAAAAATGATGAAGTTGCTTTGTTTCTTCATAGTATTTTGATAAAAATGGAATTTTTACTGTAACAGGAATCAAAGGGAAAGTTGGCAATAATGAAACTTTCTTTTTACTTCCTCATGGACTCATCTTGTCCCCAACACACATACACACACACACACACACACACATACAACAACAGCAACCTTAACATAAACCTGAACCTTACCCGAACTCGAAACCAATTCTTCAACTTAAAATTTAACAATTTAAGTTATGTCCACTTCTGTGGCAGGTGAATCCCAGCAATGTGACTCTCAGATTTAAGTCCAGACAACATGAGAACAACTACACACACACACACACACACACACACACGCTGCCCTCCGGCCTGCTGTCCTCTATCTATCTGGAGTGTCCAGTCTTTGGCCAGACAAAGCGGCGTGTTGAGGTAAGGTTTTCCGTCAGGCTGCTCATGTCTAGTCTGACCATACATTATTGAGCAGGTCTTTACAAGTTATGCAATTACGGAGTCAGACAGTGTCTCTGATGGCACAGCAGTCTGAGACGACAGGAGCTGTGTGTCTCTGTGCAAATCCATGTGATCTATGCAGACCACTAGGTAACTTTTACAAGGTTATTTTAGCTGTAGCTGCATCAGGTTGCATTAATCTCAGTCTGATTACTTCCAGTTTGCCACAGCAGCTCTCACTAGTTTATTTTGCTGCTGTTTGGCTTTGTTTACTGTTCGTAATTAACATGGATGCCACTGGCTCTGGGCAATGAATCATATTAATTTCTAATTGAGATGTAAATTAATAGAGTGTAGGTGGCTGAGCTGCAGGGTGTTGGGTCAGGAGGGGGAGCAAGATGAAGTGGGTAAAGTGAAACTGAAACTATACCCAAACCAGCTTTTACACACATACATTTGACCACTGAACAGATAAAGGTTGGTTAAATACAAGAAATAAAGAAAGCGCAAGACAATGACAGGTGAAATTAGAGACACTTTAAATATAAATGCTAATCCTGACGAGGCTCCATTTGAGAGGTAATGAGAGACACAGATTTGCATTCGTCTGTCGGTTCTGTTGCAGCGGAGTGAAATGCTAGCTGGTGGTTTTGAAGGAGAACAGGTTGTTCAGATTTGATGCCTGCCAGGTTACCTCTTCTGCCCCGCGACGGAAGGCTGATGGAAAATGACTCTTGGGGTTGGAGTGCGAAGGTGTGTGAGTGACAGGACTGACGTAGAGAGTCAAGATTAACAGCTTCACTGCATCTCAGAGGAAAATATCATACTTTTTTCTCCACTTTAGTTAGCTTTAGATTGCATTTTTCCCCTCCTGTCCACTGAAAAACATCTATCTCATCATTTGGGGGTTTTAAATTTGGATTTTCCTGATAAACTCACTGATTATGTGTCTTCATGAGCATTCTTCTAGCTCTTAAGATGCATAAACTTGCTATAAAATGTATTTTCACAAAGCTAAAAACAGCTATTTTTAATGAAAACTTTGTAAAAATACAGGTTTCTCATAGAACATTGACACTACACTGAAAACTGATGGAAGATGACACTTGTGGTTTGAGTGTGAAGGTGTGAGAGAGACGGGAACTGAGCCTGACTGACATAGAAAGTCAAGATCGGACACAAAACACAGCAGAACCAGAATCTGAGACCAAGTCCAAGACAAATAAAGTAGAAGAAAGGAGGTGTTTTGTGCTGCAATGAGTCTGATGGATCTCCTCTCTTATTCCATTCTCCTGCTGCTTTAACTGGACAGATGTGCCCCTTCCTCAATCAACAAATATCCTCATACTTCCCCGCTTGCTCAGCATTTCCCCTCCAGTCCTGCAGGGGTCAGCCTCGGATCAGACGCCTGATTGGAGAATGGTGAAGTCTGTCGTGTTGCTCTTAGGCTCCCTTAATGTCATTTTCCTTTGGACCTCATTCTCGCCTACACTCCTTCTTTTCCTCTTCTGCCATCCGAAGCAGGATCTGATAACATCCGGGGCCAAGTCCATGTGTAGACGTCCACAAACAGGCCCCCAGCTCCATCAAAGCCCAGGGCTGAGTTCGGGCAGGGAGGCCTGTTGACGGGGTTCGAGGCCTGGCATGAGTCACAGGCAGCGAGAGGTTGCTGGAAATCTCCGTCAAGAGGCCCAGCGATCTGCTCAGGGCATCTACAGTGTGTGTTTGACCTTTGCTGTACTGTAACACTAACACACATAATTCTCTATCTTAGCCTGCATTCATGGGGCTTTTTTCGCTCTGTAACACACCTACAAGAAAAACAACCTCAGGCCGAGCTGTTTTTAAATCAGCACTAATTTACTTATGAAACCATAGAAGAAAAACAGCAGCTGTGTCTTGTTTGTGTTTGTGTGTGTGAATGTTGTAGTGGGAGGAGTAGCGATGGAGATAAAGAAAATCAGAGAAGATGTTTTTTCGATGCGATGCTGATTCGCGCGCTTGTGAGTGAGTGTGAATGGCTTAGAACCAGAGGGCTGTTGTTATGTGAGCACATTAACGCCACTAAAGTGCAGAGAAGCAGTGCGGAGTGGATTAATACGCTCTACTGATGCTGCAGATCCGACAGCCTCAAACTTCCCAGCAGGACGTGACTCAGTGATAATAATCTATTGCAGATTAGCGGCATAAAAATGTGCACGAAAAGGGAAACATCTGGTAACAGCTGTAAGTTTTGTTATTGTAAAGAAATCTATTCAAATACCCAATGACGTCCCATCAGTAGGTAATGGGACTCAACTTCTGTTTGTGCAAAACTTTATTTCAATCAGGATCAACGTGGTCGACCATCAGAGTCAATGTGCCACGTTGTTAAACAGGCTGGCATGTTCCTTTGTTACGGTGGACATCTAGATTTAGTCTTTAATACTAAATCCTGATGCTTTACACACTCACTAGTGTAGCAATGTGCATTAGTCCACAAAAACAACCCCCGAAATTCACTATTTCCTCATTTTTATTGCTATAGGCTACACTGTAAAACATCATAAAGGAATTTATTTCGAATCAACTACTTCTTTTCTAGCTCGTTTAATGTAAATATATGAGTTTAGCCAGTTTAGGTTCATTTAACTTAAAATGTCTCGTTTTTACTTTCAGACTGCTCTACAATCAGAATCAGAAACTGTTTTACTATCAAGTAGGTTTTCACATATGAGGAATTTGAATTTGTGTTTTAGTGCATAACAGTAAACAGTAACAACTACACCAATCAGCCACAACATTATGACCACTGACAGGTGAAGTGAATAACATTGATCATATTGGTGCTATGTGGTGTTCTGATGGGAAACCTTGGATTTTAACATCTGTGTTGATGAGACTTAGACACCCAAATAAACATTGTCCCAGAACAAACACATTCCCTCATGCAAATGGAAATCCCAAATGTCACTGGCCTACCCCTGCAGGAAAATGCACCCCACCACATGGAAAAAACATGAGACAATCAGGAAATTCAGATCAAGTATGAATGGGGTGTATCAACAGGATTCAGTGGAACAAGTTGGATTGACAGAGGCCCCACTGCACAAGCCAGAGTACCCAAAGGATCCAGTGCCAACGTCCTGGTTCCAGACCCCATAGGACACCCTGAGAGGTCCTCTTGTCCATGTCCAATGGTTCAGAGCATTTTGAGCACATAAGGGGGACCAACACAATATTAGGATGGTGGTCATAGTGTTATGCCTGATCTGTCTAGATTGTGGTTGGAAGTGTGTTGCAGGTCGGTAAACCATAACAATAGAATATAGTTTCTTCATTGTCACTGCAAATTTGCAACAAAATTACTCAATAATCTCTTAGTGCCTAATAAATAAATACAAAGTGCATAAATAGGTATTAGGAATTGCTGTTAGGTACTCAGGTCCAGGTTAAGTAGTAACAGTAAGAAAAATTAGCAACAAGTGTAATCAAGGGATTATAAATCATAAACGTTATAGAACTTCAAAACACGAGTTCGTATTACTTGAGGCATTTTGACTTAAAATAATGAGTTGAATGAATGAACAGTTGAGGGTTTACTCAACTCATTTAATTAAGTTTTAAAAAAACAAAACAAACATATATAAGCAGACATCCCAGGTTGCATTGTTGGAGAATTAGACTTAACTCTGTTGTTTTTTGTTCAAAATGACAGACATGGTGAAAACAGGCTGTGTGCCTTTCATACATGTTAAATGAAGTTATGGTTGTTTCTTCTAATTAAAACAATTCTAACCACAGCAAAGGTTCTTGTTGAATTCAGTCCCAACAGTCATAGACTTATAATTTATTTAACGGTAAGTGGGAGCAGCCTCTCACACTCTCTTTGTTCTGACTCTGGCCAAAAATGGCTTCAGCTAATGAGGCTGTAAAATCTCAAAGTTAAATGAAGAAGAAACTCTTCAAACTCATTAAATGTAAAAAGAAAACTAGTCTGTCTGTAACCATTGTCTATGTGACTAGTTGATTATTGAAGTTAATAACTTTACACTTTCACAACTTGTAAGTTAACTTTGAACTACTTAATCATCAGAGCAACTAAGGAACTAAGGGGGGAAATTAGTGCTTAATTGTGACTGTTTTATAAAGCCTAGCTCTGTTTGTGTTTTAATGGCTCTAATCGGGTTGTGAAATCATCACATTTTTGACGTTTGTTCATCTGACAGTCAGCAGGGTTTTGCAAAAACTACACGGTCGAATGTCATGAAACTTGGTGGAGAGATGGAGCATGGGCAAAGGGAGAACTTGTAAGATTTTTATCCAGATCCAGATCACATTTTCAAAAGTTTTGACTTAAGGCATTGGCCTCGGTGAAAGTCTGCACTCTACACGTGGCCTTCTAGTTCTGTAAGATACAAATGTCACAGTAGAAAGATTTTTTTTTTGGCATTTTTTTTTAACATAGTCTCCTTTTATTTAAGGTGAGGGAGGGGCCTGCTAGAGTCTCTCTGTGGGACCATGCGGCCAGCTCAGGTGAGTTTGTGTTGTAAGGTGCAGGTTTGTTTCGTTTGTGCTCCTGTTTTGCTTGCCTTCTGTCATAATTACTTAGCACTTAGCAGTTGTGTGTGGCATCTAGTGCTAGGGTAGCAGTGCAGCACTTAACAATAGTGATTTGTTAGTAGTATATTTTGAGCAATTAGTGGTTAGCAGTAGCATGTAGCATTTGCACTAGCTAAATGGTAGCATCGGCACTGGTCACTACCTGGAGCATTTCCTAAACAGGCCTGGGTCAGTTGAACGTGGCAGTGCTGTTTGGATTGTGTAGAAGCAGTGTGAACTGGCACTAGGGGGGGTGACTCTGGGACGCCAGAGTTCACCGCCTAGCCTCCTGGAGGTGTCGTGGGACTAAGTAGGCGAAACACTGTTGAAGGGAGGTTTCCACCTGATGACCCCCTGAGATGTGTTAGGAATCACTGCTCACTGTGAGGTATTGAGACAGATTAGGGATCCTAGGTCCTCATTGAGTACGAATCCTCTTTTTTTTAGCACAAGTATCTTGTGTTTAAATTAACTAGGTTCACTGATGTTCAAGCTTCACTGTCCCTTTGTGGAAGAACGTCGTATCTTGAGCCTCCAGATTCTCCTCAACAGCATGCATGACCTCATCATCACTTTAAAAATGGCAACCATGCGAGTAGGACTTCAGTTTGGGAATTGATAAAAGTCAGATGGTGGAGGTTGGTTAAGTAAGGTTCACGAGACAACAGTTCAAAACCACATTTAGCTGTTTCTGTCACCATTGTCCTGGATCAACAGCAGCCATCTTCAGGCTTTCCTCTACTTTTTTCTTTGATTGCTTCAAACATTTTAGTTTTCATAGACAGTGATAAAAGGCATTATAGTGTACAGTTATATACCAAAATAGGAGTTACACCCCTTGTTTCCAGGTGAAGCCAAGAACTTTTTGAAGTACACTAATATGTTCATGTGTTATGGAATTATATCTAAAGTCTCATGCACATCACTACACAAACAAAAAACACTTAAAGAATACTCCTTAGAGCCATCCTGAGCCGTTATAGGATCATAACTAAAATGTATTATTCACATGCTCTGTCTCCTTATGTTTAACTTTCCCCAGAGCTCACTCCCACAAATCCCAGCACCCAGAACAGAAGCAGTCAAGATGAAGGATAGATGATCGTACTCTTTTTTCAATTACATTAGAATGATGGAGCTGGTTATGTGCTGGGGAAAAAAAGAGACTTTAGGCTTACAGCCTGAAGGATGGGACAAAGATCGGGGAAGACTTACGACCAAACCGAGGAGAAAAAGAGGGAGAGGAGTTATGGCTACACACTGAAGAGGAGTGCTGGGACAGAGATCAGGGCTCTCAACTGTTAGGAAACAGTCAATATTGAGTCCGGTGATCCCTCCAAAGAAAAACTAAAAGATGTGAAATGGTGGGTGTGAAGAAAACATGACTGACACCTCTGATGCCGGAGGAGGGCCTCCCTTAAGGTTGGGGATCAAACAGGCTGTCTGGCAGTTGACAGCTGACACTGAACACACCCTTATTAAAAAGTAAAGATGTTTCACTGCCCAGCTTGGCCCACACACTCCACACATGCACACATGCACAATGGCAGGGAACATCCATGCACACAAGCATGACACAGTCCACACGATCATACAAGAGCAAGACCTCAAATGTCATGTAACCTTGACTTTTTGTAAACTCGCACACACACATACGAGTCCCTCTGGAAGCTGACACCGTTTGGAGCCACCGGGGGAGGAAAGTTACATTAATGATTCTGATCGCCAGGCTTTACCGAGGCAGTTATCTGCGAACACGATCCAGTGGGGCCATTTAGATGGCAAACCCATGACAGAGGGAGCTGACAGGCCGAAAGAAACTGACACTGATCAAACGGGCTCATTTTTCTCCGGGCTGCTCTGTACTCGGTGGAGCTTTACTTCAATGATGATACATCAGACTGTGGATAGATAACCGTGGCTGACCACAACAGCTCTAAGATGAAAAGCCGCCAGGGTCAGAGCTGTAATATTTTACAGCTTGTTATCCCTGCGAACCCTTAATACGAAGTCGTGTCTGCTGGTGGACAAAGGTTGATTGTGACTGAGCAGTGAGAACTCTCATGTGAATGATTGTCGAAAGGCACAAAGAGGCAAAAGTACAACAAAAAACTCCACAAAGAATAGATAAAAGTCTAGAAAGTAAACTTGATTTTGTGTGGTAGATTTTTTTTAAATGTTCTGTCTGTGTAAGCATCAAACAATCTTGTTTTCAGTTATCTTCAAACATTTCTAGCAGTCCTGACCCTAAGTAGGAAACCACTTTTAAAGGAATAGTTGACCATAGTTGCTGTAGAGTAGTGTGGCCTAAAGGTCAATAAAGGTGGTAGGCAGTCAGACTCAGCAGACTTAAGTACTAGCTCTAAAAATAACATTATTGCAAATATAGTAGTATTGCACAGACTTTTTTGATGAATACAAATACTGATAAAGTTTTATAATTGCACAGATTGTGCATAAGCAGAAAACTAACAAAATAGCATACACGGATCAGCCACATTATGACCACTGACAGGTGAAGTGAATAACATTTATCATATTGGTACTAGGTAGTGTTCTGATGGAAAACCTTGGATTTTAACATCTGTGTTGATCAGACTTAGACACCCAAATAAACATTGTCCCACAACAAGCACACTCCCTCATGCAAATGGAAATCCCAAATGTCACTGGCCTACCCCGACAGAAAAGTGCACCCCACCATATGGAAAAAACATCAAACAGTCAGGAATGGGGTGTAGGAAGTTTGGAGGTCAAATCAACATGTTGGGCCATTGTCATGTTCCTCAACATGTTCCTGATTGGTTGATGTTTTTTTCCATGTGGTGGGGTGAATTTTCCTGCAGGGGGTAGGCCAGTGACATTTGGGATTTCCATTTGCATGAGGGAGTGTGCTTGTTGTGGGACAATTTTTGTTTGGGTGTCTAAGTCTCATCAACACGGATGTTAAAATCCAAGGTTTTCCATCAGAACACCACATAGTAGCAATATGATCAATGTTATTCACTTCCTCTGTCAGTGATCATAATGTTCTGGTTGATCGGTGCTTAATTCCCTTTAAATAAAAGCTAATATAAAAAATTGCAAGCATTTTCATGCCAAATGATGGAAGATCTGGATAGTCTAGACTGTTCTGAAAGAAAAAAAGAAGACCCAGCAGGTTTGTCTAACCCATGTAATGACCAGGATAGGAGCTGAAAAGTAAAGGTAGTGAAATTCCCCTGAAAACAGCCTCAGGGTTCAGAGGGTTAAATAAATAAACAGGATATAGCATGTTAGTGTGTGAGCTTCAAACGTGCTCGCTTTTATGCTGATCTAAGCTAACCGGCTGTAGATTCATACCCTTCAGACATATGAGTGTATCGATCTTCTGATCTAACACTCGACTAGAAAGCCAAGAAACAAATTCCCAATATGTTGAACTGTGCCTGCAGGAAAACAACGTTACGGTGATTCATTTGTAGCTGAAGTGCTCGGAGACAAATGACCTCTGTGTTACCACCACAGGGAAGAAACTTGAAATGCATCTTTTATACAAAAAGTGTCCACTGTAAAAAATTAAAAAGAAAGAGCTTTGCAAAAAAGCTTTTCATTGTTTTTTTAAATATAACATTTTACTTTTATTCTACATATTCCCCTGTGTTGGCAAATTACAAGGAATAATTAATAAAGTAACAAGAAAAAAGTACTGATTTAAATGTTTATTGAAAAAAATGAGCAAACAAACAAAAACAGGCCAAAGCTGTAAATAATATCCACATCAAAAATCTGTATTGTTATTAATTTTTATAAATGGTGATTAGTTCTTTTGCAACATTTGACCATAAAAATTACACCATTTTTACTGTGTTTAAAATCAGAAAAAATAATTATTATTTCACATATATTTACTGCTATTTGCAAGAAAAATATGTTAAATATTTTAATTATATATATGTATATATATATAGTTTTGCAGATTTTGCTTTTTGTATTAAATTAAAGATAATATCAAGTAAAACCACAGGAAAAAAGTATGAATACATGTTGAGAAAAAACAGGTCAACCTCTAAATAATGTCTACATCAAAATCTGTATTTTAATAAATCGTTGTTTATTCTTTGCAACATTTGACCATAAAATTACGCTATTTTTACTGTGTTTAAATCAGGAAAAAATACATTATTTTACAGGTATGTCCCACTATTTGAAAGAAACATTTAAGAATATGGCGTAGATCATATTTAACTTAACAATTTAACTGTAACTTTACTGACTGCACTGTAAAACATTTACATTTGTAACTGCATTTATTTATTTAGCATTTAATTTTTATTTTACCTTTTTTTTCCCGTTTTGGTAAATTACATTTTTTTTAATAAAATCACAAAAAAATGATTTACACGTTGACTCAAAAAATAATGTATAAAACCCACATTAAAAATAGTAATTTGATCTTGTACAAAAATTACACATTTTAACTGTATTTAACTCAGCTAAAAATATATATTTTACATATATTTAATGTTATTTTCACTGTATTGCAATTTTCTAATGTAATTTTTTCTGGCTCCTGTGGACGTGAACAACTGAATGTGTGGCTTTACTGCATTGTCAAATTAAAAAACAAAAACTGACTATGCCAAAGAATTAATAAGTGAGCACACACAATCCAATCTGAATGCATTCTGTTGTCAACACGCCGCTGGGGAACAGAATGAGCAGAAATTAGCCACTGGACCACAAGAGATAAGGCCTGGTGAGTGTGTGCGTGCTGCTTTCAGGCAACATTATGATTGAGCTGTTGTTTTTCATACAAACGCAAACAGACACATAAAGGGGGTGAGGAAGGGGTGAGGATGATGCGTCCAGCCTTCTCTGATTTCTGCCTTTGAGCCTCTCTGGCCGGTCAGACGGTTTGTTCTCTGGACGTCTGGTGCTCACAGAAGGGCAACACCTGGTGACGTCACCATCGCAAATCACCCACATGGCCGGCACACACACACACACACACCCACCCACCCACCCACACACACACACACACACACACCCACACCCACCCACCCACACACACACACACGGAGCTGCAGTGTGTGAGCGCGCTGATGGAGAGGGGAGGGATGCGCACGGAGCCTCAGTGCAGCGCAGCGGAGAGCTTCAGTCACAGCGAGCCGTCTGAGTGGAAGGACGCACTTTCCTCTGCGCTCCTGAAGGAAACAAAGCGGCTGGACAGTGGCGCACATCACACCCACTCAGACAAACAACAAAAACACACACAGCGAAGGACACCACCTGTGAAGATTTGTCGGATGGTCCAGGATTCCAGGATTTTTTTTTTTTTTTACGCAAGTCATGGCATTTGTTTGGAAACTACACGCTCTGTTGGAGACAACTAATTCACAAAGATGAGACTTCGGAGAGTGGATCCCCAGCATCCAGCGGTTCTCTGGTCCTCTCAGGTGGGACAAAGCCACGCGTCTCACCCCAACAGAGCCGTCTCTCCGGTCACCTTCTGAAAAATGATGTCTTGTGGCGACGTGCGCCAGCGTGCGTGTGAGTGACTGACCGATAGTGTTTCTTTTGAGAGAGACAGGAAAGGAGGCTGGATAGAAACAGCAGCCCGGATCGACACCCAGACACCCAGAGCAGCCGTCTCGCCTCTCTCCCAGCTCCTCAGACCCATGCAGGATGCCCGGAGAGCGCCGGGGAGTCCTGGTCCAGCTCAGCCCGAGTTCATGACGCTCTGGGCGGCCTCGTCATGCGTCTCTTGCCCGAGCCCAGCGCACAGTCCCTCCGACTCCTCTTCCTCTTTATCTTCGTGATGGGGGTGGCCCCTTCCCCGGCGCTCACGGCCGGCTGCCCGGACAGATGCGTGTGCGACGACCAGCTGGTGGTCCAGTGCGCCGGGCAGGATCTCACCCAGTTCCCCAACGACCTGCCGCTGGCCACCCGGCAGCTCATCATCTCCAACAACCGCATCGGGGACCTGCCGGCGCTGCAGCTCAACTACCTGTCCGACCTGGTCTATCTGGATTGTAGCAACAACTCGCTGACTGAGATCTCCGAGTCCACCTTCGGGAACTTGCGGAAACTCGCCTACCTGGACTTGTCGTTCAACACCCTGCTGCAGATCGAGGACCGGACTTTCGGGCCGCTGGCGTCTCTGGTGATGCTCCGGCTGACGGATAACCCGAGTCTGGGGGAGATCCACCCGGACGCCTTCTCGGAGAACATGGCTCTGCAGGTGCTGGATGTGAGTCGGAACAATCTGACGGCCCTGAACATCAGCAGCCTGATCGCCCTGCCGGCTCTGCGTTCTCTGGGGCTCAGCGGGAACCCGTGGAGGTGCGACTGTGACACGGAGGACCTCTGCCTCTGGGTGCAGATAGAGGGGTTCAAGTTCCAAGGTGAGGCTGGATGAGGGTCAGCACATAGTTGCCAATCATCTCTGGTACAAACAGGCACTTTTAGGGTGTTTTTAACTGGGGAAAACGTTAAAATGCATTTTTCATGTGACTTTTTAAGGCTTCTGGCAGTGGAAGCACAGAAAATGTGAAAAATCCTGCATCTTTTGCTTAAATTTGGCCCCTTCAAGTCCACACTGTGTTCCCATCAGGCCTCTTCCTGGTGGTCTTTTGCATGTTTGGCTCCACTTTCTTGGCAAATTTTCATTTCCCACGAGCCAAAGACGCTCCAAGGTCTTATCATTTGTTATAGTCACATCAGCTCATTTAGATAATTTGATTGCGGGCGCTTGGTCAATTTAGATCCCGATGCTGGACCGCTTATCGCATTATTTTCTGGATATGCATGCTTGCATATTCCCCACGTGCACTCCCCATCCATGTGTGCACAGATGCAGCCTCTCACTCTGCACGCACACAGACTTCAGAGCTAATGGTTTGACCTCAGAGTCAGAGCAATCTAAGAAGAAGAAGAGAAAAAGGCCTTTATTTGTTACGAATACATCTTTACAGCATTGTGAAATGTTGTTTTCGCATATCCCAGTTAGGGTCAGAGCACAGGGTCAGTCACGGTTAAGGGCCTTGCTCAAGGGCCCAACAATGGCGGCAATGAGGTTTGATCCTCTGACCTTCTGATTGGTAGCCCGGAGACTTAACCATTGCCCCAATCTGAAGATTTCCTTCCCCTTGCAACGCAATCCCTTCAAACTGCCCTTCACATCTCAGTAGTATCTCAGGTTTACCCCCTAACAAAGTCGGTTACTGTTACCTGGAAAGCAACAGCAAACCTCAGACCCTTGAACCGGTTGAATTAGAGCGACCCGAGAAATCGCCTGAGAATGAGACCCGTGACCTTCTCAGAGAGGACAAGCTGAGATGATCTTTGCTCGTAAGCGTTAATGGAGCTTCGCAGTGAGCAGGTGAACTGGGTGAGGTCCTGTAACAATGTGGGTGTTGCTGATAATAGCCGTCTTTCAGTCTGTGTCGGTCCCATCGACGCTGCCGCTTTTGTCTCTCTGGCTCCTGAAGGCAGAGATAATGCTGAGAGGATGATTGCGTCCTTTTGTACCTCTATTTTCTCTGCACACACACACACTCATTCACACACATTCGCACACACAGTCGTGCACCTGTGTGTGCTGGCGCTCCCGTCGCCGTATGCTTTGGCCCCTTCAGTCCAGATGGTTAATGATGGTACTCAAAAAAAACGCTGGACTCCTATGCTGCCGCTAAGGACGGCGAGTGTGTGTGTGTGTTTGTGTGTTTGAAAGTGACTCACCCCATTTAAGTGTGAGTCAGTGTGAGATCTGAAGGGGGGGGACCCTGAGGCCGAGGACCTGTGGGGAAACAAGAGTGAGATTAAGGAGACGAGGAGGTGGAGAGAGAGGAACCTTCACTTTAACAACTGAAGAACCCTCGAAAAACTGCACTCGCACGCTCTCGCTGCACATTTCTGCAACAAAATTAGAACAAATACTCCAACAGAAGAGCTTTCGAGTCCTAAGTGACACAATCCGACACCCACAGCTGAGCATCCAGAAACACCTGCACCCGTTCAAATCAGAGCTATGAAATAACAGCGATTCGTCATCACGCTGGAGTTTAAACCAGTGGAGTTTGGACGTAAACAAACCAAACTAACCAGTTAAACCGAGTGAACTGGGTCAAGTGTGTGTCTCTGTGGCCGTGGATGCCTCCCGATCTGACTGCAGGGCTGTGAGTCGGACGTACAGAGGTTCCAGCTGTCGCTACGTCTCAGTGTGAATATGAATCAGGTGCATGCAAGTGTGTGTGTGTGTGTGAGTGTGACACTGATTCTTTCATATTGCTGCAGATGGTTATAATTAGCGATTGACTGAAACATCTGGTTCGGTCTGATTGGGTTTTGTTTTGCATTTCTGCTCCAGGTTTTGTATCTTTTCTGTACGTACGTTGCTCAGTTTGTGCCACTGAAAAGGGTCGAAGTGAGTTGACTCTGACTGTCAATAAGGTCCAAATCTGGTTTCAGGAAACCCGTGAGGTTTGCAGCTGCTTTTCAGTCACATCTGATAGACAGGGTGTGATAAAGTAAAGCAAGAAAAGGAGATAACAGCAAAGGAATAGTCAAGGAACGTCTTTATTATTGAGTGTGAGCTGGTGGATCAAGTAGTCTGGTCATGTGGCCAGTGTTAAGAGGCTTTTTGTGGTGGATGTTTCTTTCTAGACTGATCCTGAACTGGTTTCTAAAAGATTTTCAAGGTTAAGAAAAAAAAAAAAACATATTGCAAAAACCTCTTTGTGACAAATATTACAAGAAATGCAAGTTCAAGTTCAGAAGCTCCTTTGCAACAGCTGCTGAAATGTAAAACAGAATGAAAATTAAAGAGGAGAGGGAAATTTACAATGTAAAAGGCTGCATGCAAAGTTAAAGGACTCTTAGTGACAAACTCACGCTGAATTATCAGCCTCCACTTACTAAAGCAAAATAATTGCGGCAGATTTGCAGCAAAGATGTTAGTTTGCCAAAAAAAAGTGCTTTTACAAGTTTGGCTGTGTTGGCTGCGAGTGAAATATTCTGGCAATAATAGGAGGTTTATTGGAAAAAAGTCGATTTCCACACACACGTATCACCTCTGCACTGGTTTATTTCAAAGTTCTTGGTCAGAAGTTCCACTTGAAACGTTGAAGAAATCAATGCAGAGGTGGTAGTGTGGGAATGGATTTTTTTTTAAATAAGTTGAATATCTGGGGATTTGATTTCCTGTATCACAAAGGAGACCACGTAAGAGGTGTGTACGCTGCCTTCTAATCAATACTGATAAAGTTTGCCATTAGAGGCCAATATGTCAGTTTATGCTATTCATATTCTTAGTTTCTGACCTTGGTACAAACTTGTAGTAACACTGCCAAAGATTAACCACAATTGTTTACCAGCAAATGACATTAATCTGGAGTTCCTCACACCTCCTTTTAGCATTTTAGCATCTTTCACATGACTGTTTTGATTTAGCCTCCTCCAATTTTTGCGTCACTCTCATCTCATCTCATCAACAGGAGGCCAGAAAAAGAGAAAACAAAACTTGAACTACGACTGCTACTACTATACCTGCTGAGCGCTAAACGGCAAAGTTAGCATGTAGCTAGCTAACAGAGCGATGTGTTTACTAATCAGCGTGATGTTTAGCAGGCAGGTGGAGACCAATATAGAGCTAAAAAAAAGATACTGAAGTGATTATTAGACTCACATTCATGGACAGAGACCTCTTTGAATGTTGCTTCATCGCTGAATGCTGATGTAAACAAGCAATACTGTGCTAGCATGTTAGCGATAGCCACCGAACAAAGCCATCAAAAGTCGGATTATGAGCTGCATCCGAGTGTCCAGAGGGCAAAAACTGAAAAATGTAGCTTAATATATATGTAGAAAATTAAATTAGCCAAATAATTATCAAAACTTAATTAGTTACTTTGTTCATTAGGGGGCATACGGCTAGTGGTGAAATGCTTAACTGACATAAACTTCTTGCCTTATATTAAAACAAACTTTATTATGGAATTTGCTTTCGTTAGTACTGTTGTGTTAAGAAATGTTATTTTTTTTTTACACTTTCTGGTTATGTTTTTGAGCGTTCTGGTAATTGTCCAATGCGGCTTAGTTAACTGCCACAGCTCCATGTGAGAAACACAGAACTAAGACTTCCATTAAGCTGTATACACATGAAGCTGTATGCATTTGAGCTGTAGCTGAAAAAATGTACTAAATCTTACTTTTCTGCATCAGTGAAGTCAGTGTAGTTTTGTGAATTCTGTCGACTTGAAAGTACACTTTGTCCCTTTAAAGTAGTGTTTAAATTTTAGCCAAAATGTAAAAATTGTCAAGTAGGATTAGAGAGTAGTGTCTAAAAACAGTAAGTCTAATGACAAAATCATCTTTTACACTGGAAACCTTGAGTTGACTTTTCTTAAAAGGAATGCTCATTTGAGAGGAATCAAATGATTTAAGTAGATCTAACTTAAATTAGTGGCATTGATATTGCTTGTTAACTTGGATGAACTTTATTTAATTGACTATAACCAATTAAAGCAACTAATTTAAGTTTGTTCAACATTTCTCTTTTGTGGGTGTCTCACCTAGGTTTGTTTAGTTGTAGTGACGTTACTTCATTGAGTTAAATATATGTTCTACGTGATGTTTTAATTATTTTATTATCTGTGTCTCCACATTGTGCTCCTAAAACGTACCTATTATCAATTTTAGGTGCTCATGGAATAAACCGTCTCTTGTCATAATTGAATTTCGTCTTGTTCAACAACCCGTTGTATCACTGTAGGTTGATTCTGACAAGTGCCTCGGCTAAATACACAGTATGTAAGTGGCTTGTCCTGCTCAGGGCTGGCAGAGTTTGTGGTGTTATGGCTCCGGTGTTGGGGAAAGTATTTCTGGCTGCTCATCAGTGCCCTGGACGGCTCACAGGCCCAAGGCAAAGAGCCAAGGCAGGGGGGCCATGCATGGGGCAAATGTTAAATATTCATAAAAAGAGAAAGAGAGTCACAAGTTCAGCAGGTTAAAAAAAAAAACAGAATGAAAGAAATTAGCTTTTCAACCTTTCGGACTTGATTTCTCTTTAATGAAAGTGAATCTTTGATTGTTGAAGAGATGAGATGAGAGGAAGCAGAGTAGCAAAAAGGAAAAGAGATAAGACAAGAAGGGCTGGACAAACAGATTAAAATGGATTTGGATACAGCGAGGGGAAAAGAAGAAACAGGCAGGCTACCTATCGAGGAGTTACCAATCGTCTGTGCCCTAGATCTGTCACTCAGATCCATTAAAACATTTATTATGACAAGGAGGCATCGATTCAATTTAATACAGGTAGATGATACATTATTTATCAGCTGGAACCATTCCTCAGACCCATCTGGTGCAGGAGAAGCATATCGAATTCAACTGGTGTACTTGAGTAGCACCGGCCTGTATGTATTTTTATGTCTCTGTGCATTTCGCGGTGTGAAACTCGGAAACCAAGATTGATGTGATTCCTGTGTGGGTGTGTTTGTGATGTGATCACCTGAGGCACAGATAGCTCAGGTGTTTGTGTGTGTGTGTGTGTATATGTACTGTACGTGCATGTGTGTGTGTGTGTGTGTGTGTGTGTGTGTGTGTCCAACCAATATGCAAGCCAAGAGAACAAAATTGGAAAAAGGGAGAAAGCGGCGAGTGTGGAGATGACAGAGCAAAAACTGAAAGAAATAGAAGGACGTCAAAGAAGAGGGGAGTGATAAAAGCTGAAGGGGAGACACCAAAGGAGAATAAATGCAAAGAGTGGGAATGAAAAGTGGTAGGTGATAAAGAGAGCGAGACTGATAAGACGAACCGATAGAGGAAAGAGGAGAAAGAGAAGGAGAGCTGTTGCTATCTGACCTTCACTCTCTCTCTCTTCACTCATCCTCCGCCAGAGGAAGAAGGGATCATATGGAGAAATGATGGAAAGGAGGATGGTGGTAATCTGACTAATGCCGTATTTGAGAGGAGAGGAGTGTGAAGGCGTGTGTTATTCAGCCCTAGTGGATGTGATGGAGAAAAGGTCAGCTATTCTTAGGCTTCGCCAACCCTGGTATGATGCGTTTAGCTAAACGGCGAGATATTGGAGCTTCGCTGGGAGAGGAGGAGTCCCAAAACGCCTTTAAATATCGAAGGCTTCTGGGAAGTTTGGAGATCAAAACATGTCTCGGTGTTTCAGTGAAAAACCTGAGGCAATTTAGTTGAAAAGGCATTTATTGTATAACCATTGTTCAGTAAGTCTGTCTGAAATGGAAAAAAATGAAATCACATTAAAGAGAAGGTTGATTTACCATTTGCAGAGTTTAGTAGAGGCAAATTAACAATAGGAAAAACAACACTTACAGGAACTCAATAGTTTCTGGGCATTTATTTGCACTGCGATATAAAGTTCTGCACCCCTATGGAAACAGCATAACCATGACTAGAAATTAAAAGAACTAAAAAATGTCTTTGGTGCTGTGTGACAGTTATAATGCCATAAATCATTGAACAGGAAAAAATGAAAGTTGAATTTCTTTTTTTCTTCTCTACAAATATTGAATCAACATCTGGCTGCACAGTGGCTTGGTGGTTAGCACCATCACCTTACAGCTGGAAGATCCCCGGTTCACATCCCGGTTAGGACACCTGGGATCTTTCTGTGTGGAGGTTGCATGTTCTCCCTGCACAAAACAGTCCAAAAACATGCTGAGGTTAATTGATGATTCTAAATTTTCTGTAGGTGTGAATGAGAGTGTGCTTGGTTGTCTGTCTCTATGTGTAGCCCTGTGATAGACTGGAGACCTGTTCAGAGTGTCCCCTGCCTTCGCCCAAGTCGGATGGGATAGGCTCCGGCCTCCCCGCGACCCTACAGAGGATTACACAGTGTATAGATGATGGATGAATGGAATCAACATGTGCAACATTTTTCCAAGTGTCCACAGGTGTTACCAGCACTAGAAAACATCTACTCTACATCCTATAGATTTTTCACTACAGGTGGTCATTGGTTTAAGAATGAGATCCGTTCCTACGATGCATCGTAACCCAATTTTCGGTGCAAGTCAGATTTTATACTTAATCAACACTGGCAAACCCTGTGATGCTTTCTTCTTTGTTGTTACGCCGCGTGACTCAGCGTTCCCCCCGTGACTGTGTTAGCTGCTGCACACCAGCAACTTGTTCTCACGCGAGTATCGTATTATTTACGAACCGAACCGCTTATATCGAAACTACGTTTTTTAAGTAATTTATGGGAGTCATTTGTAATCACAAAACGTTGTAACACGAGACCGTCGTAAACCGAGGACCTCCTGTACTTATATTTTTAGTTTCCTTCTGTACTTGTCTCCCATCTGCTCTGTGTAAACACTGCCTGCAGTTCAATCCAGTTTAATTGAAGAGACCCTGAACTTTTGTCACATGACTGTTGGTCACGGCTGAGTTTCCATGACTTCATGGGTGGACCCTGGTGCTCAGAGTTTCTTTCAGAGAATCCTGTTAAAGTAAATGATTTATTTTTGGCAATTTAATAAATGAAAAAAGTTTAAAAAAGTGATTTTCAGCTTAAAAGTTTTTCCAATGAAACTGCATGTTACATAGGAGTAGCTTTAAGACTGTTGGAAAGCTAAAAATCCAACAACACTGTCAACACTAAATGGTGTAATTTTGACATTTTAAAAAAAGATTAGAGGTTTCGAGGGTTAAAGTCACAAATTCTGTGCTATCTTGCACCAAGAGTTTGGCAGTGGATCTTTTGAATTCTGTGGATCAGGCTTGTTCTGGTGCATCCCACAGATGCTTTATTCGCTTGAGATCTGAGAAGTTTGGAGGCCGAGTGCAGGCCCGTGTTATTGCTTTTTATCATGTCATTCCTGGGCAGTTTTTTGTGCATTGTCTTGGTGGGGGAGGCTGTTGCATGCCGTCTGGAAGTGCTATTGCCTTGGAGGGATGTGCTTGATCTACAGTCAATATTTAGGTGGGTTGTACATATTAAAGCAACATCCACGTGGATGCCAGGACTCAGGGTTTCCCAGCAGAACGTTGCATTGTACTGAGAGGGTCAATGTCAACGGCTCACCTGCAAATTAAAAATAACAAACAAATCACATCGCGGCTTGTTGGGTCCTGACAGGTAGACATTTGGATAAAAATCCCATATGACTTAGCGGCCTAAAGAAAAACACAAGTTTAAACCTCTCCTTCAGTTGTTCTAACCTTAAATTTTAAGCAACACATGACAGAATCAGTGCTTACTGGGCAACTTCAGTGGACGTCAGTGCCTATTACGATCATATGCTTTAATACATAATACTTTTTATCGAGTTAACTTCTTCTACCTGGAGGTCAGAGGTCAAGGTCACATGCAGAGCAGCAGCACAGGAGCAGGTAGAGATAATTCAGCAGGGTGGTTAAAGAGGTTGTGTGTTTGAGTGTTGGTCTGCTTGCATGTTTGTCTATGGATGAAAACAACATGAAACATGAGCCGCTGCAGTCGCCTAGATTGAGGGTATTAGGGGTTGCTTGTGTCGACAGCTTACAGCCTCCCCCTCTATACGAGACCACAACCATACTGATTACCATATGTATTGGCATAATTAATCTGCTTATAAATAGCTCTGTTCACAGTTCACAGGATGGACTCTCTGCCCCGCAGGTTAATACCTCGCAGCTCCAATCATGTATGTATATAATGTGAACGTACTGCACACATACAGGCAGGAGTGTCAAATACAGAACTTGCATTTTAATCCTTTAAACCGCAGAATTCTCCTCGTGTGTTTGCATTCACCGCGTATGATGGAAAAGCCTGAAAAAACACTTCTGCTGCTCATTGCTCTTTCATGCGTCTGAGCGTCAGAAGAGGGAAACAGGGAAGTTCATAAAAGAGTCAACAATGTTTTTCAGAAGCATCTCGGCCCTACGTTAGCTCCTCCTCCAGGGAGGCAATGAGCCCTCTTCTCTGTCAGCGTGTCAGTGCTGAGCCTGGAAACCATCCAGCTGAACAATCTATGCATCCAGCTGATGATTTGACACGGAGACTATCACTGAGTCGCAGCAGCAGCAGCCGCCACTAACATGCTTCTGATTACAGATGTATGCGCACGCAGACATTACCATTCACTGGGTCGCTTGACTGTGCATTCTCTTTTGAATAAAATCCCCATTCAGGATTCCTGGAAAGCTCTGCTGTGTTTAGAGGAGCGCTTGCTTGTATCCCCCTGCATCTGTAAAAAAGTAAGGTGCTACATGTTTATTCCTCTGATTGCTGCTGTTTATTTCCTCCGGTACTATTTTTATCTTTACAGCCTCTGGCCCGGAGTCTGTCACTGAGCTGTGTCCGGTCAGCGGCATGCTTCATGACAAAGTCTGCATGGTGGCACACTGACACCAGTGACTGTATCCCTGGTAGTATTATCATAACATGGTGACATCATGCCATGCACAGACGGATGACCGCCACACTCCGTCCTGCTGCTGCTGGTTTAAAAAGCAAGAACCAGACAGCTGTGACGTCTCACCACCTCCACGATCACAGAATTTAACTGCAGGCTGAAGTAAAACGTTTGTCACAAAGATTAATGTTGTCTAATTCAGATGAGACCATCTCATTACAGGAGGGCAGAGGGTTTGCTGTCCCGTATCCATCTAATGCTGCAGGATTTCTCGGCTCACGCTTGTTTGAGGTGCAGAAATATGGAAACTGCAGTGCAGTAAACGCATGCAAAACCGGTGAATTCTTTGAGACTGCAGCAACTGTCTCAAAAAACTGCTGGAATTAGACTGCACATTAAAGCTACTCTGCAGGAACAAAGGGGACACACACATCTCTTTATCTGCTTCTCCCTCACGCTTTTTACTCTCAGAGTTTCTCTCACACACACATACACACACAGAGACGCACACTGCATAACCTGAAAATGTCCTGCAGCATATGAACGCTGCATATACAGACACTTGGAGAAACTTTATGACTGTTAAAGAGGCATAATGAACAGGGTAAGTGCTGAGGCAAGGTAGAAGTAAGATCAATTTTAGCTTAAGTTGACTTATATGTTCTCAATTTTGGACTTTTTAAAAAGCATTTTAGTGCTTTCCAACCCCAAAATGGTATGTTTTAGAATCGAACAGCATCTGTAAGTCGCAGGTGATTGTATTAAAGCTGGAATAGGCAGTATTTCTTTGGCATCAGTGGGCAAAAATTCCATCATAGTCCTTTAGCCTACTGTAATTCAAGTGGCACAAGGGCACAAACAGATCACTTTCACTCAGGAGTTGGGTTAAGAGTCCATGTGAAGTCACAAACTGACTTGGATTTTTAATTTTTCTGCCCACTGCGGCTTTAGAGCAATAAAACCTCAATTTAAAAAGCAGTCTTTGACTTAGTCAAGGTTATGAACTGCAGGATTTTTTTTATCCCTTAAATACTGGACTTGCAAATTAGAGTATTATAATTTCAACTATATTCAATAAAAATGTCAGGGCATGTATTATTACAGACAAGATTCGGTGAAAGGAACGGGGACTGTGAAAAACAGGGACAACTGAAAATGTCAAGGGCATTGTGCCAGACTGATGTCTGAGTGGTTTCCCAGGCTGAGTGATGGGTCGAGTGAGAAAACACTGAGTGACAAAGAAACAGACGGTGAAGGGAGACTGAGTGAATCATCCCGACTGCCACCTTCCCCCCCTGTGTTCTCCAATAATGTATTATTTTCTCGATTTTTGATTATGGGAAGCTGCCATGAATCGTCTGTAAAAGGTAGCAACAAATGTTCAGGAGAAATATGACTGCAGTCAGAAATTTATACTTTTTCCTCCCCTGGGTTTTAGTAGACTGAGAAATCACACTGACCCAGTCCAAATGTGAGTGCTTGTTGTCTCCCATCTGATGTGATTTTGTTGTTTGAACACATAATACAGCTGCATAGTTCACATTTAACTTCAAATTGGTGCAGCCAAACCGAAATCGAACCAGTTTAAATACAGATTTCTATGTTCTTTTCTTTTTTAAATGGAATATGACTGATGACCTGTAACTTATGGCAATATGCTAATTTTTTTCAGACTGTTGTTAAATATTGCTGTATGTTGCACATTACTAAGTCAACTTACACATTTTATTGGCTATTCTGAGCTTGTATTGTTTTGTTGTTTCTACCATTCTCAGCTTTGCCAGTTTTTTAGCTCTGAAGCTAAATTTAACAAGATCTGTGGCATTCAGTTTTTAAAGCAACCCCAAATAACTTTTAGATACCATAGGAATTTATATTAATGTGACAAATTCAAAACTCGGTTCCATGAAAGTGAAAGCAAGTGGACAAATTATTTTTATGCAATGGAAGATTCTTTGTTCAGGTAGAAAATTGTTATTCTGTGTCATTAATTTGTACAAAAAAGTACAAATTTCAACCTTATACAGAAAAAAAACAAAAGCAATTGATCAGGCTTAGAAAGAAGAGAGGGGAGAGAAATTAAACTCTGAGGGCTAAACAAGAAAAATTCATAACTAAAAAAGCTAAACTAAAATTCCGCTCCAGGCATTGATTAACCCCTAAAAACTCATCTTTGTTCATCAACATTACATATTTATACGTTTCTTTTCCATGGAAATAATGCCTCGCTACCTTCAAAGGCTTCGATATGACTCTGCACCATTGATTCCTTTAGATAATGCAGATATATGAACTCTCTGCGACATGATAACATGGTAAAAACTTGATTTTCATCAATGGGGATCTTAATAATAGTTTATACATTAGTTTTTTCCAAAAAAAAGAAAAGAAAATCCAGAACTTGGACAAGGAAGTTTAGGTGAGCTGGCATGAAATCTCTGAAAAGTTAAATAGTGTTGCATTGGGAAGAGCCAGTCAATATCACAGACTCCCTTTATCGGCTTCCAATAGTCTTCTGTAGAATGCTGCTTCTTCTGTTTTTTAAAAAACCCAGAGTAGATTTAAACTAAGAGCAGCACTTTAAATTCATTTCAGACATCAATGGTGTAAGGGCAAAATGATCATTGAGAAAAGAATGAGGCTTAAGATGTGGCTCAACTGTTCTAACTACTAATCCATCACTTAGATGTGAGTGGAAAAAAAACAAGCTTTGGGACAGACGAGATTTTTCATTTTTACCTGTGTTTAAACTACTTTAGCGGCGGCCCAAATGCAGGAGACAAGAGGCGGGTTGCAAAACAAAAAGTGACCTTTCCTTACAAAAACACTGCCTGATACAGAATCCAGAAAGCAAAGGCACAAGGCATAAACTGTAAATGTTGGTAGAACAACAATGACTGAGGCGAATGACGCAGGACAAGAATGCAGACGAACTCAAAGTGAAAGATGGTGGACTATATATACGCACACAAAGGACTAATTAACTAATGGAACACATGTGTCACAGAAAACTGGCAGCAAAAATACGAAGGCAGCAAGTCAAACAAACACTGTAGCGACACCTGCCAAATCCTGGTGGTTCTGTTGTTTTAGGGATCTGTCTTGACTTTCATTGCACTTTGCTTTCTGAGAGGAGACCAGGCAGCCAAGCACTCCAAACTGCTACAAGATGCACGAAACAGCGACCTGGAGAAGGAGGACAAACGAGACCCAGATACCCAGAGGGACCCGTTTGTTGTGTGTCTGTGCAGCCGCTGATTGCGCCTTGCTGTTCCAGTATCCGGTTACGGGTGTTGCATTGAGAGAAATAATACAAAGCGACCTGAATGCACGCACACATAGGCAAGGAGAAAAAAATCTTCACACCTGGCTGGAGGCGAGCTCGGCGGGGTAATGAGGCCTGAGTGGATCGGCTGGCCGGCCCAGACCGTCACAGATGGTGACAGAGAGTGACGGAGGGACAGGACTGATCCAGAGAGGGGAAGGAAAACAGGAAAATAACAACAGAGGAGCATAAGGAAGTTCGCTGTAACTCACAGTCTCCAAAATATAAAGGCAATGGAGCAACATAATAGGTCATTGAAAGGCACAGAAAAGACGCTAGTAGACATAAAACAAGACCAAAATCATTACAACATGAAGCAACAACACTAGGGTAGCACATTTTGACAATAAAAACAGCAGGAATGCTCACTTCCTATTAAATTTCCTTCAATAAATTACCAAAACAATGACACCATACCTCATATTTTCTTTTGCAATATCCACAAAAAGGTGCATACTCATTGCAGCATTACTGGAGATTAATCCTGAAGTGCTAATAAAGCCTGTTAACGCACATCTAACTTCTTTAAATGTGTTAAGAGAGACCTGTCTTTGGTTTCTGCAGCCCCTCTCCAGTACTTTTTGATAGCTAGTTTGCACAAAGGAGAAACAAAAAAGCGTTTCCACATTAAAGCGATGGGAAGTGCTTCATTCTCATTTTCACTGAAGCTCCTAGGATTCATATTTTACACTTCCAGCAGTCATTATCATCCATGAGTCCCATTTTGGCCTGTTACACAGTGTTATAAAGTCTGTGTATAAATTTGCAGTGTATAATTTTGCCCTTTGCGCCTCCCGCTGACCGTGTAGCATTGGCCGACACATTTTCCGCTCTGTATGTCTTCTCCTTGGTGTTAATTAAGATCTCCTGTCCAGATTTTTCTTAAACTGCAGAGTGTTTGCCACAATCTAAGAGACTGATCATATCTCAGTACAAATGGCCTCAGATAGAGTCATATTTTCCTACCCTGAGCTGAGGCGAAGAGGAGGGGGGGATGTAAAATGACAGTTTGGGGAAGCCTCTGCGGTTAAAACTAGGCTATGAGTGTCTGCTGAGTGTGTTTCATGCATCTCCTTGTTCATCCTCGGGTTGATCTGCTGCAACTGAACAACTGTTCGGTAATCTTTGCACATCACTGACCACTAATTCACATTATTACATGCATAATGTTAGCTACTAATTCTGCCCGGACAAGAAAAGCTGTCAAATTAACACACGTCACAGCTATCGTGTTGCAAAAGAGAATTCATTCACTACAACAGGCCCTGCAGTCACAAAGGCATCAGCGCTACGTTTCCTCTGCAGATTGACACGGAGATTACCATCCTGTGGACCCAAGCACCTCTACTGTTAAACTGTATTTAGACATTTTTTATTGCTTTTCTTTGCACATTAGTGTCCCATCTATCATCTATCTATCTATCTATCTATCTATCTATCTATCTATCTATCTATCTATCTATCTATCTATCTATCCATCCATCCATCCATCCATCACACCAGGCCACTTCCTTCCTTTGCTCCATTCCCCAGTTCTGACACTCCTTTACTCATTGTAGCTGCTCTTAATGTTGTGCAGAAGTCGACATGGACACTCTGACTGATCTGCAGCTCCAAACACAGCAAGCAGTGATGACACTTTTCCATCATAACTAGCTTCAAGGCGTTCAGCAGTGAGTGCTACAGTAGCTCTTTAGCAGCCCTTCACTCCACATGAACATCGCTGATCCTTAGGCGTCCGTGACCATGTCGTTGGTTTTCTGGTTGTCTTTCCTTGGATCACTTTGATACCTGTAAACCACTGCAATACCCCACAAGACCTGCCATTTTGGAGATGCATTGACCCAGTTGCTTAGCTATCACAGTTTGGTACTTGTCAAAGTTGCTCGGATCTTTATGTTTGACAATTTTTCCTGCTTCCAACACATCAACTTCAAGATCTGGCTGCCTATAACTGACAGATGCCACTATAACGAAATAACCAATGTCATTCTCTTAAGCTGGTTTTAATGTTGTGGCTGATCGATTTAAGTGTATTAATAGTTTTCCAAAGTGGATTCAAATATACTTAGAGGTAAAACAAAGTACATTTAGTACAGCAAAAAAGTCGTACTTAAGTGGATTTAAGTGAATATTACTGATGTCTAAAAATAGTCAAGTATATTTGGTTGTATGTTAGTATAGAACTAATTATCTATCATTACATGAGACCCTTAGCATAGTAAATACATTGTACAGTACATTAAAACTTACATTCTTTTTTTTCACCTGTGCAAAAGCCACATTAAAGCCACTGCAGACGCACTTCGACAAACCTTTTTCAAAACACAGAGTTTGCTGAATGGTTATTTTCAACCTTTAAGTCTGACTAATCTAATCAGCAGACTAATCTGTCCCGTGGTTATCTCGGGGTTAAATCTGATATGAGCACAAAAAAAACACTTAAGGATTTGTGAAGGATTTAGGTTCATTTGTGTGTGTGTGTGTAAGCCAATCATTTCCCTGCAGATCTCTTCTATCTCTGCTCCTGCAAAAGCCTTGGCAAGTAGTCTGAGAAGTATAGATCATATCTGACCGTTTCCTCCATCCTTCCCCCATTGCTCATTTCCATGTTCAGACCTTTAGCTTTATGGGTAGATGACTGCAGTTTAATTAACATTGTTAGCAGTAATAATCCATCAGAGGGCAGGACTGCGGCCAGATTCCTCCTCTCATCTTCACGTTATCCGGTGCTTCTCTTTAAGTGTGTAAATGTTTCCAAATTGCTCCTCTTGTCTGCGCATTTGTTTGCCTTTTTCCTTCCGTTTGTCTCTGCTTAGTGCCGTTATCTGTCTCCGTACTCTCTTCTCTCTCGTGTCACTTCTCTCGTCTCGGTTCGCCTGTCTATCTCTTTTTCAGCTCTCTCATCTCCCTCATTGTTCCCTGCTTGGAAAGGAGAAAAAAAAAACTTCTGCCCTTTCTGGAGAGTACAAACGCAATTAAGCATGCAGGGAGGGTGGGAGGGAAGGAGCATGGGAATTAGCAGCGCCGTTAAAAGTCAGATGAACTGATAGACAACAGTACTGTACCCTGCTGTCTTCTTGTTTCTGATCACACCATCAGATGCATACAGAGCGCCTCTTCCTCTTTGCATTCACACTAATTGATATACATGAGGGTGCTGTGCATGCTAATGCTGCAAAGTCACTGTGGCAGAATGCAGGAAGGTGCGACGAGCAAAAGTGCCCCCAAATCCAACCCTGACCTTTGACCTCTCCGATGTAGGCGATCAAACCCCGTAAATAAACTTGTTCCTGCCTTCCTGTGCGGTCGCCACTCGCCCGGGCTGATTATCATATTCCTCATTACGAGGAGCAGATGTTTTGTCAGGGAAAACACTCATCTCCTTATCTCCCCGGCTGCTGCGCAGTGATTTGTTAGTGGATATTGATGTGCGGCGAGGAAGGCGGGAGGGGCTGACGCGTCGTAGGATCGCAGTCGAGTCTCGTCACCTTTCTGTGCATGTGTGTGTGTGTGTGTGTGTGGCATAATAATGTTTCCATGTCCTACACACCAAAGACGCACATTACTCAGAGGAAATCTATAGTGTCTCTTGGGATCCTTTATCGCAAAAGGTTATCACTGCATTGTTAAGAGAGGTGTGTGTTTGTGTGTTTGTTGGGTGCACACCTTTACCTCGGGAGTAATTACATTTTTTCCCTTCTTTTCTCTCCTCATGCCCTTCATCCTCAACCGTATACACTGATAATTCTCTCGCTTTATATCCCTCCTCATTAATCTCCTATCTCATTACTCTCCAGATGAGGGCCAGACGGTTTGCCACAATCCCCCGGAGCTGGCGGGCCAGCGGCTGGCGGAGGTGGGCATGCAACTGCGGGCGGACTGCCACCAGGGCCTGGGCTACTGGGACTACCTCTTCTTCATCGCCATCGGCTTCGTCATCTTCTCGGCCGGCACGGTGTCGGCCTGGGTGATGGGCGTGCTCATGGTGCTGTACGAGCGCTACAGCAAGCGGAAGAGCGAGGAGCTGGACAGCGACGACGAGGACGAGAGGGGAGGGATGGGAGGTGGAGGAGGCGGAGGGAACCAGGGTAACGGGGACCTGAGCAAGCCTGGCATGCAGGTGTGACGGACTGATGTGGAAGGATGGATAACACGAGAGACAGAGAGGGAGGAAGCAGAAGTGATGAGGAGGAGACCAAAGGCTCCGCTACGAACAAAGATCTGCCTGTCTGTCTTTGTTACAGATTTAGATATTTGCAATATGCTCCTTAACATATTGGAAAGCAAGTGTGTGTGAGTGTGAGTGTGAGTGTGTGTAAGTGTGTGTGAAGAGAGACAGACAGAGACAGCAATAAGGATGCTTTCACTTCAGGAGAACAGAATGACCTCTGAGATTATTGCGAGCAATAACCCCACACTCACACACATACACACACACACACATTCTGCCACTCGAGAGTCTATGGAGCTGCTGGTTTTTCTGAGTGGGTGGACGTACCTGCATACTATGTGAAGTGCTCTTGAGTAACACCCTGTAAATGATGATCATGGCAAGAAACAAACACGCACGGCACATCCATACGAAAGACATCAGAAGGTGTTAGGGGGGTCACAAAGAGAGTGATGCCTTATCTCTGCTGCAGTTAAAAGGGGAACTAGTACGTTTCAGTGTTAAAATGCTATTTTCCTGAATGCCTTAAGGCACCTGAAGCAGTCATTAGTCACGGTTGTCTCCCATCAACAGAATCTGTCCTGAGAGAGCAAAAACACACAGGCAGAAAGCGCGCATTAATGTGAATGTACAAACTTAGAATGCAGTAGAATTCACAGGAAGTTAGCAAATATGACTAGACTGGGGACATGAGCTAGACTTTTTCAGTTAAAAAAACGCACCCTGTGGAGTTTTCTAACTACTGGTGGTTCTGAGGAGACATATTTTGGTGTGTTTACGCCTCGAGGATATGAGCAAATGATTTTAATACTATAAATTCTGAATGTAAATATAACTGTTCCTTGATGACAACAAAACTCCACAGGGTGTCTTAACACAACCAGCTGAACACAGTCCTGTTTTTAGTGACCATTGGAGTGTTTGACCTTCATACACGATGCACTTGAAATCTACACACAGCGACACCCATCAGTAGATTCGTTTCCACACAGCGGAGCAAATTTGTGGTGCATTCGGAAGGCGGACATTAGGAGTCATGCCGGGTTCAGACTGCATGCTATCAGCTCAACCAGAAAGATATCAGAAAGGGAATTGAAAATTAGCGTAGCATAATGCGTCTTTTCACTGCAGGAACTCCAGGGACACAGAAACAAAGATTTACACATTGCAACACATTTCTACTTAGAGCACACCAAAACAATGTTGAAACTCTGGTTTCATGACCACATAGAAAGTTGATCAATTGAGATTTGTTATGTTGGTCTATATGGTGAATTTCACTTTGCAAGACTGCTTCAGAGTAGCCACAGGGGAGGAGGTACTTTTTCTCTTACCTGATAGAAATTCTACAGGGGCAGTTCTTATGGGTAAAACAGGCAAAAATGCCCTAAAGTGGCCCGCAAAGTCCTGCAGTGGAAAACGGCTCAAAGTTGAAAATAACCAATGCCGAATATGGAACACCTCGAAATGTCCTTCACAAAAAGACGAGCCTGTCAGAATTTTTAATCCTTCTCTCCCATCAAGTGGTAGCGTGGCGAAGTGTCCTCTTGGTGTGACCCACAGACAGGTCCACTGTTGTTTTCTCTTTATTTTTAATCTTTTCCCAAGCACAAAACAGCAGCATCGTACACGACATCGCAGTTTCCAGTGGCATCACACAGCTTGTTAAAATCAGCAGGCCATGAGCAGTCGTGACCGAGACACTGCAATAATTTATGACTTTACGATCATCTGATCTGACACAGCTCCTGTCTTATCCGAAATATTGCCTAGTCTGAACCTGGCATTTGGCGCTTTGAGCTAAACATTCGGTGGTTGATTCTCCAAATCGCTGCAAAGGAAGAAAAGCACCAGTTAATCGTCAAACCAACAAAACCAATGTAGGAAATGCAACAGAAGTATGGATTTTATGTTTAGTTTTGTTTATTTATTTGTTTATTTATTAAGTTTCCGCATGGCTTCAAGCAGATATGATGTTTTCATTTGCTGCCATTTTTCGTCTCTTTGCTGGAGCAGAAGCCTCATTGGAGACTACATATGTTGTGTACATCATTTATTCACTCTGTTTGTTTCCATGACACTCGCATACTTGGGCTTCATTTATATCATATTTTTACACAGTCAATACTGGTATTGATTATTAATAATCAAGGAGACCTATAATGGATATTTAGAAGGGATATACCTTTTGCAGAGCCTAGTATCAAAACTTAGAATGACACTAACGCCAAAACAAAACAGTTTTTGCTTACTTAATTTTTCCTTATATTTATTTAAAAAAGCTTTCTCGACATTTATCCTTCGGTGTTGATTGGCCGTTACCTGTGATGTCTAACCAGTCAGATCCTGCAGACTATAGACAGAGAGAGAAATCTACATTAAAGTCTAAGTACCAAATTAAAAAATAATATTGGGGATCGATTTTAAAAGAATACTCTACTGATAATTGACACACCTAAGCATCCACACAGAAGTAAACCATTTACAAGAGCTGCTGATACCTACTGAGTTACTCCTAAAGGTCAATCCAGTGCAACGACGGGCAGAAGACTTATAGTGACACTAAGTGACTCCATCATGTCTCGTGATTACTGTCTCCGTGTTTTTGTGTCTACATCGTTGCAGTGGTTGCTCACTGTGACCTCCAACCTGCTGTAGCTATAGAAGTGGGGCAGGTTCATGAAGAAGCATCAGGCTGACAGAACATCTCTAATGATGACCCGACATTATGTGACTGGAAACTTCACTCGGCTCACGTTACAGGCAGCAGTCTATAACCCGACTGTCAGCGAGGCCCCTGGAGTAGTCGTAGTAGTAGCAGCGTTAATGTATGCGTGACTATGTGTGTTTAAGTGGGGCAGAGCGATCGCAGAGCATCTCTGTGAGGCTGCATGGATGAGTGATTCATGAGCGCGGACCGATCCAAAGCCATCCTCCTCCATCCTGCTCCGCTTCCGGCCCGTCCATCCGTCCGTCACAGATGATGAACGGCTGGGTGGGGGCGGGGCGAAGAATCAAGCCGGGGGTCACCATCAGAAGCAGGAATTCATCCTGATTGATAGACTCGGCAACTTTATTGAGGCCGATTGAAAGCCGGGGTTTTATTCATGTTCCGTGCTGAGTGGATCCAAATGCCCTGGATGAATGGGCACGGTTAAATGATGACTCTCCAAAGGGCTTGGCAGCGTGTGTCACTGTGTGTATGCGTTTGTGCTTACATGCATGTGTGTTTATTGTGTTTGTGGCTCCATCGTGACAGCATGTCTTAATGTGGATGCACATGAGTGACGGCAGCTTGTTTTTTTCACAATGGGAGGTTAAATTGTAATCAAAATCTGTCACTTCTTCACACACACTTCCTCCTTTACTCAGAAACAGGAATGAGCTCATGCACACACACACACACACACACATGCACAATAAATCTCAAGGGCACAACTAAAGTCAGAGCCGCAGGCCGGGGAACATTAACACTCCTGTTTTGGTCTCTCTTGCCATGCATGACTACATCCTCTTATCCTCCCCTCCATCCTCAATCTGACACTGTCATCAGCCTTCACACAATGCCAGCACACGCTCAGACACACACACCTGCACCTATAATTTATCTGATAAATCTTCAGCCTGTCATTATCGGATCATTTATTCAAAGGGAAGCTTAGGAGGCTTTAGCGGACCTGCAGATTGGCCGCGTCTCTGCTTCTTGTGTTACACCACATTCATGAAAAGACATTTGACCTACAAGGGGCGACATACCTGTACATGTCCTCAAACGCAACGCTTCCTATTTGGAAGCTGGTTTAGCTGGAGTGAATGTCAGTTTTGTGCTGCTGATAAATATAGAGCTGTTTAGCAGACAGAAAATGTGAGTCCTTTATCAGCAGCAGGTCAGAGGACAGGAGAGTCAGTCAGCGTGCCAAAAAAGATGAGAGGAGTGAGTCTGCGAGGCGACATGCTGGTGTTAACTCGTCACAGGACGGAGGAAAATACCGCCGATCCAAGAAGAAGAGGGCTTTTGTGTTTGTGCACATGTGTAGGCTCAATCAAAGGGTGTAATCAGCTGCGAGGGGGCGGAGGTTCGCTGGTGAAAAAAGGGACTTTTCGCAGAGGATCTGATGTGGATTTGTGTGAATCTTGCTGCTATTGGATTTGGAGGAAAGTGTAAGGTTTCGGTGGCTGCGGAGTTCCACAAAAATCGACACGAAAATCATTGCCGAGGGCGATGTTCTGGATGCAGCCCGATCCGAGCAAGTGATGAATGAGAGGGAGGGGCTGCTTTGTAACTTCTGCCCTCCTCTCGTCATCACGACATTCACTGTGTGTGTGTGTGTGTGTGTGTATGTGTGTGTGTGTTTCAGTGTGGATGTGTGCGAGTCTGGAACATTCACATTTTACTGCGCAGAGGAAGAAAACATCATTAGCCTACTGATCAGACCTCAAAGGTGATGCGGTGGCTCGCTGTTAAAGCTGCAGAACTAGTGTGTGTGTTTGTGTGTGTGTGTGTGTGTGTGTGTGTGTGTGTGTGTGTTTGATATATTGGATTCCTGATGCACCTACTGATATATTATGCCCTTTATTTGTCGTTTCCTTTAGATTTCTCTTTAGTTTTGTACGTCATGAATCATGAGCAATAAAGAACTTAAGGACGAAGGTTGGATGAAAAAGTAGTTTTCTAAGACTTTTCTTGTTAATACTAAAAAAAAACTGACCTGAATTCTTGTGCTGTAATTAAACAGGAATTCTTACATGAATAAAAAAAAAGTACTCAGTAAAATATTGTAAGAATTTTTATACCACAAATACGCTTTTGATTTGTCTCAAAACACTTTTCTTTTACACATACATGCATTTTTTGCTGGATGTTAGGAGCTACTTTAAGATTTTCATGGAGGTGACTCCCCTTTTTTGACCACTTTACATCAATCTCTATTAAATGTATTTATACACCAATCACCCACAGCATATAAACCACCTGCCGGATATTGTGTAGCTCTTCCTCGTGCCATTAAACATCTCTGATCCGTTAGAGCATTGGCACAAGACCTCCAGGGTGTCATGTGGGAGGTGTCAGTGGGTCCTCCATGAATCGTGCTTGTTCAATGCATCTCTTGCATGCTGGACTGATTTGGTGTCTGCGGACTTTGGAGGCCAATTTCAAGTTTTTGCAGTGTGGAAATGGACACATTCACTTTCGACTTGTGTGTCCTGCTTGGGGAGGCCACTGGTACCCCTTTTCCACCAAGAAGAACCAGGTGCTAGTTCGGTGCTGGTGCTTAGTTCGTTCAAATCTCGTTCCTCCTAAGAACCTATTTGCTTTTCCATTGACAAGGAGCCAAGTTGGAGCCATGCCATTGCGTCACCATACAATGACTATGCTTGCATCAATTACATAGCAGTTACACAAACACAATAAGTTGATGATAATATCTATGTTTATCTTTATGTATGGTCTTAAGGCTGATTGCGAGGCAGAGGTCGCCTGTTGCCTGGACACATCCGTGATCGCGCTACTGGTGGGACACAGTTGTACTTGATTTCAGCATGCAAGAGTGTGTGCAAAACTTCCGTGTGTTCCGGGAGTCATTCCAATACATTTGTGATCGGACCAGGGACGTCCTGGCGAAAACGGACACAAATTAGCGCTTGTGTGTCCCTTTCCAGTGGTGATCGGTGGTGACGATAGCCCCGCCCCCAGCCCCTGACATACTCGGTGCTTTGCTCAGGCCCAGCAAAGACTTGGTGTTTGCTAAGCACCAGTTTTTAGCACCTGGAGCCGGTGCTTACGCGGTGGAAAGACAAAAAACTGGTGCTAAGTTAGACACTAAACCAGCACTAGAAACAGTTCGGTGGAGAAGGGGTATGGGAGTGCTGTTGCCATGGGGCACACAACAATGTTTATGTGGGTGCTACATGTCAGGGTAGCATCCACATGAATGCCAGGACTCAAGGTTCCCAGCAGAATATTGCAATGTAATAAGACAATCAGTGATGTTCACTTTGCCTACCAGTGGTTTTAATGTTGTGACTGATTGCTGTCTGGTAACTGACGTGTGGAAGTTTTTCATTGAGAGTGACAGATTTCATCATTCATATAATTTTGCGCTTTCAGTATTATCTCATTGATATTAGCTTCAGTGCTGAGTGTTCTGTTAGTCTGTCACATTAGTCTGGCTTTTCACGCGACTTTCTCCTCCTTCTCCTCTATCTGTTGTACCGTTTTCAAATTCTAGCAACAGCCACTGAGCAGCAACCTGCCAATGATTTGAGTCGTGCAATAAGACAGACTTGCTTGGTCCGTTTGGAGAATTAGCCGTTTTAATGATAGTCCTCGCCTCCCTGCGTGTAAATTTTCCATCAATCAGTTTCCCCTATCGTTATTTTGCAGAAACAACATCAGTCAATCATGGGTTCAGGGCCACCCCAAGATAACTGTGATTGGTTTAAAGAAGTATTAGTGTGTCGGTATAAACCTGACATTGCCTTGTCCTCTCCTTCCGCTATCATCATGTGACTGTTTTCTTCGTTAGCAACCTATCACATCAAAATTTTAAGTTGTGCTGAGGATTTGGATTGTTTAGTAAGGCAGCCTGTAGTTTTTTTCAGTTGATCGTCCATTTTGTTCACAGTACTCGTCTCCCTGCGTGCAAATGTTCCACCAAAACAGTTCCACCGTCACTATTTCGTATGAAAACCAAACCTGCATCCTTTGCTTAGCTCCGCCCACAACAACTGTGATTGGTTCAAAGAAATACAAACAAGCCAGAGGGATTTTTAGCCTATAGCAGAATGATAGTGAGGTGTAGCCAGACCATTATGTTCTACAGAATGGTCTGACTAAATGAGATTAAAGAAGTACAAACAGGCCAGGTCTTTTTTGTTTGTCCCCCCTCTATAGCGGAATAATGATGAGGTGTAGTCAGACCATTCTGCACTGATAACACAGCGCTATGAGAGAATACAGTCAAACGCTTCCAAATGCTGCTGTGTCATGTTAAAAGCACTCACCTGGCGAGACACCTTCTAGTGAAGGCTGCAATTATTACTGAGCCACTTCTTTATTAAAAATAATTTGTTTAGCTGCATTGGACAGTCACTCTTCTGTTGTATTTCTGACAGTACAGGTGCTCAAGTAGTGTTTTATGCCACTGTGTAACCACAGACCAACCAGGATTGACATCTTAGAGGTCTTAAGTGAGGGCAGAGTAGTTTGATATTGATACTCGGCGTGTTCCTACTATGCTTGGGTGCAGTTGGACCTCATTTTTACAGACAATCTCGAAGAATTCTCTCTCTTAGACACTCTTATAAACCTCAGTAATATTACAGCCTTGCTCTATTTCCTATATATTGCACTGTCAGTCATGTACGGCTTTAGATTACTCAGAGTTTGAACCCCACACACACCACAAACACACTCACTCATACCTACAGTGGGCACTGGGGTAAGAGTCAGGGGCTTAGAGCAGGAAGCAGAGGCTCACGGATGACTTCGGCGAATGCACGTACAAATGTTTTCTCTCCCCTTCTCTCGCCCGACAACTTTTCTCTCTCCTCTTTATCTGTCCTCACACCCTGCTCCCACCTGCTCGCCTCAGAGCTCTCCACCCCTTTCCACTTTCTTTCTTTCTTTCTTTCTTTCTTTCCACTCCCTCCTCCCTTTCGACTTCAGTTGTGCTGCCAACTGCTCAGCCGCTCTGCTCACACCACTGGCAAGAGAGCGAGCTCTAATCCTTCACGCGGCCCTCGAAACACTGCCTGCTGGATCTCACAGCTCAGCTTCTTTTTTTTTTTCTTCTTCTTTTTTTTTGCCGCTTCTGAAGGCTTCCCGTCAGACAGGCAGAACAGGATTGCAGGCAGACAAACGGACACGGAGAGACGGACGGACTTGCAGACAGACAGAAATGGTAAACTAAGAACACAAAACCCCAGAAGCACAACAGCAAACGCAAGAGCCAAAACATTTTTTTTTGTGTTCACGCAACCATTACTGTGTGTTTGTGTGGGTGGGTTTGAGCTTGTGTGTTCATTCTGATCTGATGCTGTTATTTCTCTGAGGGCGATGCATGAAGCACAGAGACCATCTAATGCAATAAGTCAATAATACATCCCATCATTGCACACACACACTCACACACACACACAGCACAAAATAGCCTTCCAGGGGAGAAGACAACCATTTACTTCTTTGTCGAGGCTTCGTTTTAGAACCAGTTTTATTATTCTCCTTCACAACATGTCCTGCGCTCACCACTGATGATGGAGCTGCAGAGGACGAAGTTGTCGTACAGATCGTGCTCCTAATCTCATTTATCTTAGGAGGTTGGAAAATCATGTGTGGAATATTCAAATAGGAACCAGGAAGAGGTGAAAAGTCAAAATCAACAACTGTTGTGCATCACTTTCAGCGTGACCCCACTTTGAGAGCACACAAACATGCACAAATACACACACACACACACACACACACACACATTCAAGGCTTTCTGTAGATGACATTGTGTGGGAGCAGAGGAGAGCGTAGCTGTCAGCAGGATTCCCTCTGTTTGCTTAACCTTGAATAGCATTACGAGGATCCTGAGAAGAGAGAGGTGTAAAGGAAAAAATTCCAATGTGTTCCAACCTGGGTCTTATTCCTAGAGCTGTGGATAATAAAACTGGGCTAACTTTGCAGTCGCCGCATCTGCTGTTGGGATTCTTGAATTTTCGGACTAAGTTTCAGACTTTCATTCATTTTCCATTAATCTGACGACATCTGAAGGTTTCGACTTCGTTTCTGAATGTGCAACTTGGTTGGACCCGTAATATTTTCTGTATCACATCCAATACAGCTTGCTGAACTGCAGCAAGCGACAAACTTCTCGTTGTGTGTTTTTCCAGATTTCAGCACCAGTATTGGTCCAAAAAACAGCAAAATTTCTATTTTCAGACCATTTTGCAAACTGAAATATCCATAAAAATCCACAATTTATTGCAGTGAAGTCAAACTTTAACAGTCTGATTAATGAGACTCATCAGTAATAAAAGAAGCCCATGTTTAGTTTAGCTGTTTGTAGAAGTCTTTCCTGTGAGTTAATCAAGTACCCGCAGCGTTAAACAGCAGCAAGATCAATACGAGAAATCATCAGCAATTTCAGTAATTACTTTAATATAAATTATCCCCGACATGGAGACAGGATCAAGTAAGATCTAACTGTTGGACAGTTGATCTGTAACACAGAGCCACAGTTCATCAGCTGCAGTTAAATAATTTACCACATAGAGATATTTGGATTTTACTGTTGGTTAAATAGCAGTTAGATTATCATCATTAGTTAAGATTTTGCCTTTTATGTTTGTTCAGTTTATGTCCTGTCCAACTCACAAATGTGATACTTGTTATTCTCTGTCAAGTATGTCTGAATGAAGCTGTAAGGAACAAAGTGACCACTGCTTAAGTAAATACACAAAGCAGCCTTGCAGCTAGGAAACAAAAACCCCTAAACCAATGGTAGCTTGGTGACTGCAAAGTTAGCATGAGTCAGAATGGCCACAGTCAATAATTCTCCTTTAATATGAGCTTTTCTATAAAGAAACTGTGCTCAGACTTAATGAGAAGCTTTGAGAAACACGACCTTTCTGCCAGTAGAAGTTGGGCGGACTGTGTGCTGGACGGACTTGTCAATAGGTAAGCCGTGCTAAAACGGAGAAAATAATCATTGTCAGACTAGATGTCCATCCTAGAAGAGTCAACATAGTACGATTTAAAAAGTCAAAGTGACGACAGTATTTATATAATTCTATATTTATTAGCTAAAAACTCTGCAGATGAGCCAGAACTATAGTTCTTGTTCATGTTTTAAGCTGTGATTTAAGAGGTTTTAAGGCTGTGAACTGGAGTGATTTTAATAAACTAAAAAAAAAAAAACTGTATGAAAGGTGTGAAAGGTTACGAACAAGCGCCTTTTTCTGGGATACCCGGATCGTGACCCGCATCAACGGGACTCAGAGGTCAGCGGTCACAGGAGGGCAGGAGACAGATGTTTCATATTTACATGACACACTTTCTATACGTTAGAAACACAACATCACACTGAGCAGCAACGCACCTGAGGGCCTCTGACCTATATTATATAGGCCCTGCACGTGTACACACACACACACACACACACACACACACACACACACACAGCTGGTTAATCACTTGGTTGTCTGACTTACAGTAGCTCTCCTCTTTTTCTTGTCTTTGGGTTTACACACTTCATGCACACAAACCATCATTGTATGATCTACACAGAACTTGCCTCTGTACGACTCGCGGTTCTGGCTATTTAAAAACTGCAGTAACTTATATTAAGTAACATTTTATCTTTTATTATTAATTAAAACAATAGACTGATGTTTAACCAACGGCTGTGCTTTCGTTATTTTCTCTCTCTCCGGGTCTTTTCCTGTGTTTTCTACTGTGATGTGCAGAAGTACACCTACTATGTCAGCATATCCGCGTGGAAGGAGGGCAAAGCGGTGATTGATTTAGCCTCTGCACCAGCGCCCTGGCACCGGGGATGGGAGTGACAGAGGGATCGAGGGGTGGGAGAGGAAAACGAACATGCATTAATGCTCTACCTGCAGCCTAAGCTCCCCCCTTTTTTCTTGCTTTTAGTTTCCCTATTTATCTTTAAAACCTTTCCAAATCCCTTTGTCAATTCTTCTCCGCCTCCTCTGGTGTTTCTTCCTCCTCTTTGCTCGCTCTTAGTTTCTCCTCCACTCTGCCTCTCTCTCCTTATTTGTCTTGTGCTTTTCTGCCCTCACTTTTGCTTTACCTCCCTCCCCTTATCTCCTCCTGTCTTTTTGGCAGGAACAGTGGTTTTATTATCCAGCATCACCTCTGCCAGGATGGGTCAGATACTGCAGTGGAGCCGTCTTCACTTGGCACTTAACATAAGGGAGAGGAGGGAGGAAAAAAAAAGAAAAGAGACAGAGCTGAGGGAGGCCGAGAGAGTGACATGCAGGTGGAGGGTTTATCCGTCTAGTGTGGGAGTGAAAGCTCGGCCTGGCAGGTGTAAAATATTTGTGTGAATGCTAATAAAGTGCTGCAGCTCCACTGGGTGCATCACTGTGGCTGTGGGCTCTCTATGATATGGAGGACCAGACATGGCACGCCGATGCCAGAATGCCAGGCCCGGTCTCTGCTGCCAGCTCAGAGGAGCCTCAATCGATCCTGACAGCTCAGTGTGTCACCAGGTCACACTGACACACTGAGGCAGAAAAACAAGGGCAAGGAACCACGTCTACTGGCTGAAGTCTCTCCTCCTGCAGCGAGAATTCGATGGTAGAATACAAAAACAACGAGATAATCCCGTGTGCCCTCTTACCAGTCCATTATTACGACTTTATTGTGTATTTTCTGCTACGCCCACCAAGCTTAAGCCTCCCCACTTGCACGGAAAACTAACTGCAACAGTGGCTGTCAGTCTCGGCTTGTTCAGCATTCCCTCTGTGCAGTTCATCTATCTATTTCAGACGCTCAGCAGAGGCATTAACAGCAGCAAATAAAAAATTACTACCAAGCCCACTGGCTAAATGGGGAAACACGAGTCTGAATTCATCTTCTTTTATTATGTTTTTACAAATTGGACCCAAGTCTGACAGACAGTTTTAATCATATCTTGCCTTTGTGGATTGTGGAGAGTATTTTTTTAAATTATTATTCTAATCCAGATTTGACTTGTATCTCAATACTCAAATTACTGATGGCCTCTCATAAGAAACAGTCATTCCAATAGTTACCATTCAGGGATTGATCAAATGCTTTTGGCATAGCAAGAACATGAAAAAATGAGCTGGTATTTACTTATTAAAGTTTATATTTACTCTCTCTAAATGCAACCTGAATTGTTTATACTAGCTGCTGAAGTCCCTCTCTGGTCATTGATTAAACCCCTAAAAACTTTTCTATGTGCATCAAAACACTTTTTTTCCATTAAAATAATTCCTTTCTCCCTTAAAATTGCTTAGAGGTAAATTACATGGAGAATGAAAGCCCCACTCACTACTTACTGCAGCTCGAGCACACCAGCTCACCTACAGCTCTGTTTAAACACTCTACACTACGGCTGTAATACTGCAATAATTCAGTCATACATGTTTGAACTAGAAACTGATTCTGCAGAAGAAAAATGATACAGGAAGTCCCACCCTGCAAGCTAACAAGATTGGTTCTTTATTTTTGTTTCATATGAAAGCCGTATGAAACAACAGCCATGGTGTGGACTGCTAATTTTGCTTATGATATGTCCTCCATGATTGAAAAAAACACACTAGATGACCGTGTAAATCAGCTAAAATAAATAGTATTACACCAGAGAGGTCCTGGAAAAGGCATTCAGTCTATTTATTACTGAAACTTGAGACAAATTAAAGAAGGCATGAGCAAAATTGAAGCAGTAATGGATGAAAGATTTTGACTTTTTGCCCCAATCAGGTTTCACAAACACTACGTTTACCAGAATGCAATTCAGTAGCAAATTGCATTAGATGTGAAGGCCCATATTATACCAATTCTACATTTAGTATGATGAGTTTTCTTCTTTGCCTTCTTAAAATCAGTGAAGTGACCCTTTAAGATCTTGAACTTTAAACTTGAGGTTAAACAAATTTAAAAGCACGTTGATAAACGGTCTATTTGAAAACATCTAATATATGTCGATTATAAAATGAGAACACCAGCAGGAACACTCACTGCCTACTGAACATACAGACGAGTGAATCCCAATGAGAGAAGACCGAGACTGTTTGTCTTCCTGCAGCCTGAATATGAAAATGATGAGCAAACGTCCCCAGCAGACGTTTGACTTCCTGACCTCGACCTGCTGACCTCCTGACTGGCCGCCTGATGGCAAACCTCCCTCCAGGAATGAAATCTGAAAAGAGGTCATGATGCCTGTGAGGCTGTTTGGAAGTCATACAAAAACCAGATTCAAACAAAGAGATGAAAACAGAGGCGAGACGAAACAAACAGTTCTCAGCTGCGATCTGATTTGTTTTCCCAGATGGAATCCTCTAAGTCAAACCCAAAGATCTCCATGTTCTCTCCCTCCTTACATCTACCGTGCCGTCAGAGGGGAGAGCCTGTATCTGTGCTGAGCGGCATGAGAAGGTGAACCAGCCAGATTAAACCTTAGAATAGCAGCTCAGTGTTCCTGTAATAGAGCTTGTCTTCCTCTGAGACTAACAGCTCATTACCACAGGACTGCCCCCAAGGACCCCCACGCCTCCTCCCCTCCATCGCCGGCTCCTCACCCCCCTCCCAACATGACCTCAGCCCCTCCGATGGAGCCCCCACATCGTGACGCACACCTGCGTAAATACACCCCCTCCTGCCTTGAAGTGCTATTCTTAGTGATGTTAAAGTAACTCCCATCACTCATACTTGTGTGTTTTACCTTCCTCTCCGGCATCTTTAGCTGCCGCCCTCATGTCAGACATACGACTCCTCTGTCTTTGAACAGAAACCTCCCCCCCTCAACGCTCCCCTCCTGTTCCCCTCCGTCCCCTTGCAGGGTGGCTCTTGTCGACACCTTTCCTGATTTGGAAGTTTTTGATGAGAATTCCCCACCTCAATCTTCTTCTGTTTCCCTACTTAACCCTCCCAGGGGCTCCTTAGATCTGCGCTGACTGACACGCACACTGAAAATGACTGGATCACGTCGTGCACACTGGCACATGAGCGTGCACGCCTCCTTCGTTGTAGCCTTAATGAGGTCTCATCATGTCTTTTTACTCTCTCCCCCCTCCCTCTCTTTGCTTTCCCTCTTAGTCAAGTGTCATAATTTTTATTCTGGTGCGCTACCAAGGTGTCAAATTAAAACATAAGCCGAGACAACCGTTTGAAATCCTTTCGGAATTTTGATCAACATAATAAACTGTTTTCTGAGTACTGGTGTGTCAGACTCGGAGACTTTTCAAAGACATGCACAAACAAACTGTGAAGGCATCACTGAGTGGGCCTCTCCGTGAATACAGAGTGTGTTATTTCATGTCTAATTTGCAACAGCAAGCTTGTGGAAGGGATTGCGAAAATAAGGATGAAGAGGAGGCTTGTAGAAGTCCTGGACATTACAACAGAGGATGTTGTGATTTAGGAGAGGGCCTCGACGTCGAAGAGAATGACTCATCAAGGACAACAGGTTAGTCATTACGGCCATGAATGCACATCCAACTAGGGTCATCTGATTTGTCCCACTTAATGAAACCAACCATCTGCTGCATCTTTGTATCATCATTTCTGCAGCCATTCTGTGAGTTAGTGGGCTTGAGGTGTAGAGTCAGCAGATGAAAGGGGGCCAATAACTATTTACTTGATACTAAATCACAGGTATAAATCTTTACTTACTTGTGATGCATTTTGGTTAATTTGCCTATTAGCTTTCTTGACCTAAATGAGCAGATTTGTACCGTTGTAATAAAGCTTCAGCCAGCTGGGCTAGCTTACTTCAGCATAAAGACAGAAATGGGAAAAAACATGCGCTTTCTCTAATGACAGCATTAGCTTCAATAAGTTTACTGTTTGCCCTACAACTGCTCTGAGCCAAGTGACAATCTGGCACATGACCCCCTGGAAAAAAGATTAAAGGGCGATTTTGGCTCCATCCACAGGAAGCCAAAAGAATGCCCAAAAAGACACCCAAAACAACCACCATTTATCTGATCTGCTTCAAACCAGACACTGCACTTTCTTGGGTCATCAGCAAAACACCCACCAAATATAAAGCGGATCGGACCAACCGTTTTTGAGATATGCCAAGAACAGACAAACACACATACAGATATTCCTTAAATCATAATGTTCATTCATGAATTCTGGAGTAGCTGGTGGCTAGATTTAGATATTTCTGGACTGAGCTGGTTTAACTGTTTCCTCTTGTTTCCTGTCTTTACGATAAGCTAAGCTAACCAACTGCTGGTTCAAAACTTGTTCCACTGCATCCTGTTGATGCTTAATCAGATGATCTGATCGGTGAACATGTAATATTGTGGAGTCCTGGTTGCAAAAAGACCATACAGACATGCTGACAAAGTGAAAAATGACTCGGTTTGACCAGATGCGTCTTTGAAGTTAGTCAAAACACTCAATGAAAAAAGCTGTAAACATCACTTTAATGTTATTACTGATAAATGTGAGTTTAATGTGCAATCGAGGAGTTTTAAATAAAGCTTTTATATCAGAAATATAGGAGACCAGTGAAGTACAAGACTCTCAGAACTGTACATGCACAGTAGTAGTAGTAGTAAATGTTCTTTCCAGTGCTGTTTATGACATCAATCCTCCAACAGAGAGTTTGAACATGGAGCAAAGAACCTTGGGAGGCTCCTTTTTTTATCTTGTAATAGAGGATCTCCTGACTGAATGGGTCCCTCTGCATGAAAAAGTACACCCAGCGAGGGTAAACCTGCTCAACCTCCAGGAAACGTAAAGCATTTACGCTTACCGCGCGTTTTTGTCCAAACACAAATAAAGGATAGATTCTCACATACCCTGCTTTTTTTTTCTGTGGGAACTGCTGGCTCAGCACTTTGCGAGGCTGGTTATAGTAGCCGTGTTTGCGTGATGGATGGCCTCTTGATCCTGCTCCAGGTAGACGTGTACATTCTGAACGGTCTCCGGAGGCGCTGAATATAGCCAAGCAGAAACCCACTCGGATGGAACGGCACACCGGGATCCGCAGCTGTGAGATGGACAACGTGGCGGTGTTGATCCTGCACCGTTGTCAGGATCTGAATAACCGCTGCAACACTTTTTATGTGAGCTTTTTCCTCTTTCACCAGCAATTTTCCAGTATCAGGAGAATACAAACTTAGTAACTCACAGCTCTCTTTAACTCCAACCCATTTTCCTTTCTTGTCCAACTCATGCTGATGAATTTGGCTGCGATGTTTATTGCTTCCCGGGAGAATAAAGAGCAGACTACAACTGTGTCTCACTACTATCTACCTTGCACTCGCTCGTCTCTAACAATCTCCCCGAAGACGACACACTTTCACCTCAGAGAGATGATGTAAACTTTATTCCGCAATTTAGAAAGAAACACCCGAGTGAGCTGTGCACTGTAGGGGGGGGGAGGAAATCAGATGATGCTGATTTGACATCAAACAGTAGCAGGTCTTGATGAAGCGTTTCTTAATGAGTGGAGAGAAAAAAAAGCAGGGTCAGATATCAAACTGGAGGCTGCAGCTAAAAACAGACATTTTTGGATCAATATGAGAGAGAGAGAGTTTCCTGTTCTCCACATGGACCTCCCTCCTTCCACCAATATGATATCGATCTGACATAAGAACTGTGTGTGTGTGTGAGAGAGAGAGAGAGAGAGAGAGAGAGGCCCACTTTGAGTTTTAAACTAGCAGTGTGAGGACATTTTGGAAATTTGAGGACATCATCACTGTCTCACACTCCTTTGAATGGTTGTCTCAGTGTTAAGTTTTGGCTTTAGGATTCAGATTAGTTGAGGTTAGGCAGCTAGTTGTGATGGTGTTAGAGAATGCATTGTTTCAATTAATGTCCTCACAGATACAGCAAGACAAACATTAATCTCCTCTTGCAGCTCTGGACAAGCCGGACTCAGCCAGCTCAGGGCCACAGTGTCAGTGTGTGTGTGTGTGTGTGTGTGTGTGTGTGTGTTTGCAGCAAAGACCTCCACAAGAAACCTCACAGCTTCCGAATGAGACATTTGTCAACAGGTGCGTTCACAGAAGCTTGTTCCACTCTAAAATGCTATCATACGCTGTTATTATACTGACACCATTTCAGGAGGCAAAACAACTACATGGAACAAAAACATAAATGCTGCATGCAAATGACCTTCTTTTATAATGCAGAGAAAAAAAGCTCACCTCATTCTCAACCACTGAGCTAGTCCACTCCAAGTACAATAATCAGATAGTGCGATCAGCTGGCAGACACTTTTACTTTTTTGACTAGTGACTATAAAAGTCTCCTTAAAGTGCCGATTTATTCTTCACAGGGGACAAGAGAAAGACAAGAACAGCCACAACCAGGCACTTTAATGTCCACAACTCCACAATTTGTATGAAATAGTTCTGACAGCTCTGGAGTGACATGTCTGACAATATGATCCAGACCCCCAAAATGTCCACCAACTTCATCGAGTCTTTCGGGAAGCGTTGGACAAGAGTCCATAAGCAGCACTGACAACCTCATTAACTACATGTGTCATAAATGTATGACTCCTTACTGAGTGATAAACTGATCTGCACTTTATCATAATTTCCAATATAGAGCGTTTATGGTTGTTTCAAGACGTCTGCTCTGTTGCAGAGATGCGGTGCGATGAACAAAGCAAATGCTTATTCTCCTAAGTTTGAAAGAATAGATAAAATTCATTCAAAGCTTAAATGCTGTGTTTATATTTTTGTTTACTATATGTATTTTTCCTTGAATTAATCAAAATTGCACATTGCTTGTTGTCAATGGAAGCATCGGCAAAACTCTTTATTGATATCTTTCATCTATTCTTCAGCTGATGTGCAGTGCCTTTAAAAACATTAATTCCCGTTGGATGTTTTCTACTTATATTAGTTTTTAACACTGAATTATGGTCAACTTAATTCAGCTTTTTGACAAGAATTAAAAAAAAAAGATTCTTTCATGTGAAAGTGAAAACAGGTTTCCACAAATGAATGTCCATTAATTAAAAATGTAGAACTCAAGTCAGTATTCAGTAGATGCACCTTTGGCTGCAATTAACAGCATTGATCCAGTGTTGATAGATTTTAATGAGCACATCTGGGCAGTGCAGGTTTAACCCATTCTTCTTAGCTAAACCATATTGACCAGGATTTATTGCTGAAAAGCAATTAAAGAAGAAAACATTCAAGGAGGCTTTTTATAGGCTTTGTATTGTAAGTTGTGCGTCTGTCAGAAGAATCCGTCTCTCAGGTCTCTTTCATGGTTGGATATGAACCTATGAGGAAAAAAAAACATCAGTCATTTATCTAAAGTCACTCTTTGAACGCGGCTTTTTGGCCTTTCACAGAGAGGAGATGAGTTCTTTTGCATCGCTCCGAACGATAAGAGGAGATAACTCACGGCTGCAGGCAAAAGTGCTAATGGATTTAGCACAGTGAGTGGCTTCACAGTGGAGAGCATTTGCATGCTGGAGTGAAACGCTATATAAGTAGAACCTATTCATACAGTATAAACTCCAAACACTCACCTAATATATACACATTCCCACTGTAACATGGGTGAGGCAGCAAAGCAAACCACATCACAGCAGATGAAGCTACGTATAATTTATACAGGACTAACTGATCTATTCTGTTCGTCATACATGATCTGCTGTGATTCCTGCTGTTGGTTGTTGCTGTTTTGCGCTGCATTAACTTACATATTGATCCATTTCGGGAAATTCCTTATCTGCATTTGACCCATCCTATTCATAGCAAACCTTAACTACACGTACTAGGACTGCCGCGGTGCAGCGTTCAGGGAGCAGTCAAGGGTTAAAGGCCTTGCTCAAGGGCCTACAGTGGTGCTGGGACAAGCAGTCGCTCTCACTTTTCCACCTCAACCTCTTGCCAGCCTGGGGACTCAAACCGGCAAACCATCGGTTACAAGTTCGCTTCACAAACCACTCGGCCACCACTGCCCCTAATTAGGCATCAAAGTGCTCTTTAAAAAGTAATTCAAGAGACCTGTTCCCACCAATTACTTACATGTTTCGAGATTTTTTAAAAAAATACAATTTACTGATTTAGATAAACCTTTTAAGTTACAAACAATATTTTAAGTGGTTGGTTTAATGTAATAGCATTAGTAATTGCATCAACGTAATTTCGTGTGTAATTTTAACTTAAATTTCTGCATTAGTTGGTTTAAAACAGAATTCTAGTTGAAGTAACTTAATTAAGATTGGCTTGAAAACTTCACTTTTTCCTCACCTTGTTTTCAGAATTTCAAGTCTCCTGCTGTGTTTTAACATACCTGGACAGTTTCAGATGGTTCAGGCTGGAAATGGAAAATATTTCTGACTGTAAAAGAAAACCTAATCCATCCATCTCAGTTTAGTTTGTTGGTTGAATATAATTTCATTAGAAGTTGTCACAACTCAACAGGTAGAAAAAAACTGTTGCAATATTTGTTGTATTTATTTCAGCCTGAACATTATTTTTTAAAGTGTATGAACAACTGTAGTCTTTGATAAAGATAAAAAAGTATTGGACACTGTTGTTTTGATGGTCTGGTGGTGCTACATGGAAAGTAAAGAGAGATTACAATGATCTCAGTTCATCTTAAGAAGACCATGAACACGTAAACCAAAATTTTTAAAATTATTTTATTAACACGTAAATTGATACAAATAAACAAAAAATTTATTTATTTTATTTTTTTAACTGGCAATCTCTCTGGTAGCAGTTCAGAGATTTTACTCAAAACCACAATATGCACCTTATGGTGGTGGTAGAGCAGTGGTTCTTAACCTGGGTCCGATCGAACCCCAAGGGTTCAGTGAGTCAGTCTCAGGGGTACGGTGGAGGTCAAGTCACTAGGGCTGGACCCAAATATCCAAATATTCGGTTGTTGTGTTGGTATCTGGCTAATAATTTTAAGATCCCAATACTCGTGCACAACCATACAACCTTCGCATTCAGCGCAGTCTAACCCACAACATAGATTATCTATGTAATAAAACAGTGGGTTCAAGATTAAATGAGTCACTTTAAGGGTTTTCATTTGAACTTGAAACAGAAAACAAATTACACAAAAAGTCCCTTTTCATTTTCAGTGTTTCTCATACCCCTTTTTCACCAAGAAGAACCAGGTGCTAGTTGGTTCAAATCTCGTTCCTCCTAAGAACCTGTTTGCTTTTCCATTGACAAGGAGCCAAGTTGGAGCCATGCCATGGTGTCACCAAACAACGACTACATTTGCATCCATTACATAGCAGTTAAACAACCACAGCAAGTTGATGATAATATCTATGTTTATCTTTGTAGATGGTCTTAAGGCTGTTCGGGAGGCGGAGGTTGCCTGTTGCCTGGACACATCCACAATCGCGCTACTGGTGGGACACAACTGTACCGGATTTCAGCGCAACAGTTTGTACAAAACTTCCTTGTTTCCTGAGAATGATTCCAATACATCTGTGATTGGACCAGGGACGTCTTGGTGAAAACGGACACAAATTACTGCTTGTGTGTCCCTTTCCACCGTTGGTCCGTGGTCACGATAACCCCACCGCCAGCCCCTGACGTACTTGGTGCTTAGCTCTGGCCCAGCAAAGAGTTGGTGTTTGCTAAGCACCAGTTTTTAGCATCTGGAGCCGGCACTTACGCGATTACACAAAGAACTGGTTCTAAGTCAGGAACTGGCTCCTAACTAGCACTGGAACCAGGTCGGTGATAAAGGGGTGTGGGAGTTCTTCATTTGTACCAGCTTTCTGAAGCTCCACTTTTAGGAGACACAAAGACACAATCATACACAGAGACAAAAATCAAAATATCAAATGTCTTTTTTGGGAGATTATTTTATGGGGACAAAACCACTTTTAGTTTTTTTGTTTTTGTTTTTTACTGTTCTTTTACTATAATTATTATTTACTGCACCGAAAGGCTTACTAGGTAGTGTAATATTTATTTTATCACTAGATAAACAAGCCAAGTGACAAATACAGATACATGTAAAAAACACTACATTTTGTATTAAGGATTTGACCAATTCTTATTTGACCAAATGTTGTTATGTTTTATTCCTAAAAACAACCTTTCCGCTTTAAATCACAGCCACCCAATCCTGCAGAAAAAGCATTGAATGAGTCATACTGAAGGTTTGATCCAGATCTGACTGGATTCAATGATCAAATCCCATTTCAATGTGCTTTAATTTCTAGTAAATAATAAATAACCAATTTTCAAGATCGAGAACCAAAATCTCAGACTGTTTTTGCTGAGGATCATGGATCTGTGTACAAAATTTCATGTAATATTTAGTTAAGAAAAAAAAAACGAGAGTCCAAAAAAGTAACTCTTGCAGAAATACAATAACTTTGCAGTTACTGAATGACTAACTAAACCTCTCGTACTCACCCTAACTTTAACTAAATCTACTCTTTCACTGTTCGTCTCTGTCTCTTTAAAGCAGATGTGCCGCAACTATCATATCAAAGCCATCTGTAATTTAAACGCTCACACTGGTAACTATTTTGCGAGGTCTGCCAGCTAAATGTAGGAGTAGTGCAGAGCGATTTCTTTGTGTTGTGTCAGATTCAAGTGCTCTCAGAAGTGCTCTCCAGCTGCATTCAGCACCGGCACTCTATTTATAAAAAGTGCATTGAGGCGTAGGAGGAGGGCATTATGTTGTGTCAATATTTCAGATGGCATAAACCGCCGTGATGTGTTACTCAAGTAAGTGAGCAGAGAGGAGATGCCTGTGTGTGTGTGTGTGTGTGTGTCTGTCTGGCTACACACAAGGACAGACACACACACACTCACACAGTGGCCTGGCCTATAATCGTCCCTATTTAAAATGCTAATTTCCTCTCTCCCGCAGGTGCCTAACTGTGTTTGAAACTAAATTGCTCGTCATAGCAGGTCAATCCGAGCCTAATGAATTCATCCGTTCTCCCATTACACTTATTGTTGCTGAATGGCGGACGACAGGTGCGCTAAGTACTCGAGGGTTTGAAAGCAAAGCCCACAGCCTCTACATGCTTTTCCTCGGCGTTGCGCAGATGAAGTTCCACATCAGCCTGTGAATATTTCAGTGTTTGGCTTAGATGGGTTTTGACCTGTGACCATCTCAATTTCAGGGGATATTTTCACTTGGTGCTGCTCGCTAACGCTGAAACACATCAGCCAGTTTCTGACATTTAGATCAAACACGGGACAGGAGCAGCACTTAACTCATTTAGGAGGGATTTATAGCAAACTTTACTCTGTGCACGTGCACGAATTATCGACTTAACAAAGCTGGATAATGGCCACACAGTGCAGAGGCAACGCTGCTGCAGGATGGAGGTGATTTACATAAAAATACATCAACATGCACAGAGATACGTAGAAAGTGTGTGTTCAAGCCTGCAGCACATCAATGCAAAACACGGGATGAAGCATGATGGTGTATATAGACCTATATATATACCAGCTAATGCTTCAGGGCAATAATTTTGTGCTTTATCATGGTATACTTAATGATTTACACTCTGTTCTTTCTGCAGCAGTTTTCACTCTGATGCAGGAAATGTGCCAAGTCTACTAACTATGTTTTAAAACTAGAAAAATGTCCTCCTTGCTAATCCAAATTGTGCTTTTACTCCATCTTGGTGAAATCACCTGATAACTAAAAGTGAGCCTATACTTTTTCCCTTCATTGCCCAGCAACATGACGCAACTACATGGCCTCTCTGGGGGGGGAGGAGAGACTCGAGGAGGGAGAGATAACAGAGGTTAGTGGAGGTAAGAGGTTGCAGGAGGACATCAAGCAGAAAAGTGGCCACCTAAAAGATAAACCGTGTGTGCAGGATCATACAACAGGAGGGAAAAAAACAGAAATAACTCACAGTTGAAGGATGCAAATGTTGCACCTTGCAGGTTCTTGCAGAGAGGGGTGCAGTGAAGAGCTAATCTCATGCATGTGGCAGATTTAGAGTTCATCAGCAGCTGTGATGTAATACTTAATGCACGCCTATAAATTAGCTCATATATGAGCAGCAGCACACTAGAAGCATGTGAGGGATGGAGCTCACTGCAGTCATTTAGCAGGAAGCAGGAAGGACATAAAAAAAAGCCCTCGCCTCTTTCTAGAGTCGATTAAAGTGTGCTGTAGTGCTTCCCTCACTTTAAGCAAATAATCAGTCTGACTTCTTATTTAATTCACTTGCATGTGACGCATCATTTGCACTTTTCATACACACTGTAGCAAATGTTCCTGTCAAGCTACAATTTTTTATTGTTTATTTTACTGCATTTTTACAGTTTACAGTTGAAATTTGCTTAAACAGTTCATGTATAAAAGAATACAGTACTCTGCAGTGGAATATACTGTTAAACACTGCCGTTACTTTCAAATAAGCCCTTCATATCTTCAAAGGAAATGAGTCTTCCTCCACAGTGTTTCTACCAGGTGACAACCTCTGGAAGCCAAAGAAAAATGAAGCCCACATTGAAGTGTCAAAAACTGCAGTTCCTCAATTGTCCACTTGAGGCTGGTTTCAAAAGTGAGTCAGTCTCCATAGATCCTTATGTTAAAATGCCAAACTTTAGAGCAGAAATAAACATGTTTACAGCCTGATACAAACAACAGTTTTGGTCTCTGTAGATAGTTTCATTGTTCATGACAACTGCACAGGGGGTGAATTTATTTGTTTCTCATGCATTTAAATTGTTTTAAGGCCTACATTTATGCATAATTAAGGGTGTAGTGATGACCAAAACCACTAGGCTGAGCTTCAAAACAGCTGCTCATCTTTATATACAGCCAGTGGTTTCTACAGTAGCTCAGAATTGTCAAGCCAGACACTGACTTTTAGCTGCCATGACAGGTTCTCCAATACTTTAAGAAGGGGAGAGTGAGCTGAAGAATGTTCAACTGGTTGTAATCTGTTAGATGTCATTAAATCTGCAACACCGTGCCTTTAAAACATGAGCTGAATAGTGGCATGTTGGGAAATCTGCTTATCTGCTTTCTTGCAGAGAGTTAGATGAGAAGATCAATACCACTCTCATGTGGGACTGGTAAATAAAAGGCTTCAGCTGGCAGCCGGTAAGCTTCTGCAAACAGGGATCTACAGATTAAACGAATGACATGTTAATTAGTGAGCTTTAGGTCTTGGTGGGTGGACAGGCTGTTTTCTACTTCAGGAGCTTGCAGGTCATTTTAGAGCTGCTCAAACATTCATGCATTCATGTTCTGACTGCAAGAGCTGCCCCTGTTGAAGCTAATTTTGGACCATTTTTAGGCGACAAAAAGTACCTGATTCATGGTAGATACTTCTGTGCAGCCCTGAGAAAACAGCTCAAAGCTAATTGGTTAACATTAAATAAGTGAAATACTCTTTAGTCAAGCTTAGTTGGACAACATGTGCTCTTTTTCCACCTTCTCAATGTTCTGTTTCAGGTGCAGTCATCGCCCCTCATACACTGCCAACAAACACCGAGGAAGGGCTGAAAGGGCTGACTATGGGGTTGTAAATTTTGTGACCAAAGTTCCTCCAGTGAAAAGCTGCTATTTTATTACCTCTGAACTCATCTATTACCAAAAAAAATCTCATTTTTTGCACTGCATCACCTTTGGCACATGGGATGAATTGATTCTTTTTCCAACTTAAGAACATCTTCTTCTTCCTTTGGTAAAGCTGCAGTAGGTAAAAGTCTGAAAAAGGAAATTAAAAAAAAGTCAGAATTTCAAAATATACATACATTCCTACTCTATTCTAAGCCTAGAGCACATGTTTCCAGTGCACAAAAACAGTCCGACTAAATGTCACTGTGGGATTTGGGTGAAAAACCCTGTGACTGACTAAAATCTCCCAGCAGAGACTGGATTTCCTGAAGCCTGATGAGGTGCAAAAGCATAGTTTCCCCTAAGACCTCTTGAATTACAATATGCCAGAAGGTTAGCATAGAATTTTTGACCAACTGCGCCCAAAAAAACATATTGCTTACCCAAGCCTTAATGAGCAGGCAGTTTTTCTCTGCAATGAAAAAGCTGATTTTGGCTTCACAAAAATGTCACTATCTTCTGGACAGAGACAAATGAGATGTTTCTAGACTTTATGCTAAGCTATCTATTACATTTTGCAGGCAGATTTAAAAATGTATTGGTCTAACACTGAAAACGAACCCCAAGAATTGTATTTCCCCAAAACAATCAGCTATTTCTTAGTTGACATCCTCCCACTTGGAGCAAATGCAATGTTTAATTCATAGTCTAATTTCAATACACTCTGTGGTTTTGCTGCTACAGACTTGTTCGGTTGTTAACTGACGATCTAATCTCAGAACGCTGCATAACTGATATTACTGAGTCACTTTGCGAACTGTACTTGTGCTGCTGTTTCACTTCATTTTCTCAAACCGATCTCCCACAACTGAACCAGAAGCTGCTGTACGGATGTGAACCTGTGGCAGACACAGCCGAGTCCTTCATGCCATAAATGATAACCATCCTCTGTAGTTTCCTGCAGTTCTCCTGTGTGTTTTAAAAGGGTTAAATATAACACATACTCAGGAGAGTGAAGTTAATCTAAAACGGTGGATTATGTAAGGGGAACCTCAGCCCGGGCTAATCCTCCTCTCCTGTGTGGCTCTTTGCAGGAGATGATGGGGAGTCAGGTGGATGTTGTTATTGTTGTATCATCTTTGGCCGTGTGTTTCCTGTAACACTCTGGTTTATATTTCTATATAATTACCACAAAGGAGTTATTGCAACACATAAAACAGACCAGTAAGTTTGTGCACATATTGTGGACATCCCAGTAGCTCGGAGGTTGCTCGCAGCATTTTCCACCACATGAGCAATCTTGATCATTTACCCCGCTGTTGCCTGCTGCACATTAGCAACTCGCTTCTCACGAGAATGTGTTTTTCTATTTGCACGAGGACTCAAGCGGCCAAACTCTTTCTGACAAACTAAATGTGCCCAGTGCACATTCGTGGGGCGAAAAACGACATGCAGTAGTGAGGGCTGTGATGGAATAGATGTGATTTTGTGATTTCTGCACGTATCTGATGCTTTATTCAACACATGCGTTAAGTGTTTGTGGGTGCGCAGAGAGGAGGGGATTTCTAGTTTTAGCGCCTGGTCGAGCCTGATAACGAGATAATTGGACAGTCCTCTACTTGCCCACTCTCTTTCTCCTCTTCCTGACCACTCCTTCTCCACATCCATTGGCCTCCGCAGCCGCCGACCGGCAACCGATTGGCTGCAGGGGGGAATTCTGAGGCAGAGGGACTAGTTAATTATGCTAAGCCAAGAAACTGATAAGGAGACGGTTTTAAAAAATTTAAAAGCTCTGGAAACACACACACACATACACACTGGAGTGGTTTAAAGAGAGAGACGGGCCCCTTTGAGAAAATATGAGAGTATTTTGTCTGAGTAAGCAGAGATAGGAAGTGCAGGAAACACAGAAAGAGATAATTAAGCTCCTACATGTTTCTCATAAATCTCAACCGCTGCGTGATATTTTCAGTGTTTCCAGTCTCCCTTTTTTAAAAAAGAAATCTCAAATCCTAAATAGCATTATAAATATTAAATTAAAAATCCTAAATTCTCTGGATGTTGGCCCTTTCCTCTCCTCCCCCCCCACTCAGCTCTCCTCTGTTGCTGGTACGCTGCTGGCCTTTCCCCTCTCTTCTTGTTAGCTGATGTCTGTGGGCGGAAAACACTGCTTCACTGATCCACAACTCATGAAACACCACTCATCTTTCTTTTTCTCTCTCTCTCTCTCTCTGATCTCTTTTATCTCTGCCCAAAACTATCTGCGCTCTGGATAATTTGTGCTGCACATAAACATGCAATTACTGGCCAGTATTTGCTTTTCAGTCTTTTGATTTTACTGGTGGAGAAGCCGCATCCAGTTCAACTTGTGACATCGCTTCTCCAAATAGACTGATTCTAAACTCATTTTCTTTCATGACCGGTTGCCATGCAGCACATTTTGTTGGGCTTGCAAGCCTGTTCTGTGAGATTATACCTCTTTAACGCAGCATTTACTAAAACTGCGAAACACAACAGATATGAGAGTTGCTTTTGTTCATTGCTTTTGCGTGTATCAGTTTGGAAAGTTTAGCGTTTGTCAATTCATTTTATGACTAGCAGCCATGCACCAGTTTTTACAAGATATGCAACATTTTCACATAAGATTAGACCTGCAAAACTCTTCATGCAGCATTAACTAAAACTGCAAAACATAACAGATTTAAGAGTCGTTTTTGTTCATTGCTTTGTGTGTATCAAAGTGAAAAGCTAGCTTTTCTCAATCCCTTTTATGACTAGCAGTCATGCACCATATTTTATTGGATTTGCAAGCTTTTTCTATAAGATTAGACCTGCAAAACTCTTCAACGCAGCATTTACTGAAAGTTCAAAGCATGTCAGATATGAGAGTTGCTACTGTTTGTCTTTTGTGTGCATCAGTGTGGAAAGTTTAGCTTTTCTCATTTTCTTTCATGACCGGTAGCCATGCATCACCTTTTGCTGCATTTGCAAGCTTCTCTATAAAACTATACCTGCAAAACTCTTCAATGCAGCATTTACTAAAACTGCAGAACATGACAAGAGTCATTTTTGTTCATTGCTTTTGTGTGTGTCGGTGTGGAAAGTTGAGCTTTTCGTCAATTAATTTTATGACTAGCAGCCATGCACAACAGTTTGTTGGCTTTGCAAGCCTTTTCTACGCCTGCAAAACTCTTCATGCAGCATTTACTAAAACTGCCAAACATGAGAGATTTAGGAGATGTTTTTGTTCATTGCTTTGTGTGTATCAGTGTGAAAAGCTAGCTTTTCTCAATCCCTTTTATGACTAGCAGTCATGCAGCATATTTTATTGGATTTGCAAGCTTCTTCTATAAGATTATACCTGCAAAACTCTTCAATGCAGCATTTACTAAACCTGCAAAACATGAGAGATTTAAGAGTCATTTTTGTTCATTGCTTTTGTGTGCACAACTGTGAAAAGTTTAGCTTTTATCATTTTCTTTCCTGACATGTAACCATGCACCAAAATTTGTTGGAATTGCAAGCTTTTTCTATAAGATTGTACCTGCAAAACTCTTCAATGCAGCATTTACTAAACCTGCAAAGCATGAAAGATTAACGACTTGTTTTTGTTCATTGCTTTTGTGTGTAAGAAACTGTTTGGCTCGTCTCTTCCACTACTGCCTCTGCAGTCCTGCAACAACACATGAACCGCGAGAGCTCCACGGTGCAGCATCGCCTGCCAGAACTCGAGCTGCACTGTGGGTTTCCTGCAGGATACTGAACAGAAGCAGCAGCAAAAAAATAAATAAAAAGAGGAGCTGGATCACCAGGAGTATCCCTCTTCACCTTTCCTGGCTTATCTTTTTTTTTGCTTCATCTCCAGCATGCAGCCTCAATATTCCCCAACCAGATATTAGTGTTTTCCAAGCTGCAGTGGAGTGAAGCAAACTACGCACCTCTGAGGACAAAATCAAATCCAGCAGCAGCAGAGACCCGAGAACTGTTAAAGAGTTGGCTTCTCACACTGTCAAAAAATATTATCTCTCCAAGTCTTCAAAATGAATGTCTGGATTGAAAAGGACCGAAGAAGCGAGGAAGACAAAAACTGCAAAAAGAGCATCATTCTGCCAATGTTTTCTGTGCCTTCTTGCTTTTTTGTCTAGTTTTGTGCCAGTTTTTTGTGCTTTAAGGCTCCCAGAAAATGTAGCACGCAAAACTGTGCCTCAGTTTAATATAATCAACTTTTAGTTATGTAATTCTGCCTCGCTGAGCTTAACTGTTTCAAAAATAATAAAAAAAACATCACATGTAACTCTAACATGATGTTTTCTGGGGGGAATTTAGAAACGGTTGTTTGGATGTTGCAATTATGGGTAATGAGGTTCTCTTAGCAGCTTATGTCGGGGCTGAGAATTGAACTGCAGAGTTTACTGACACATCAAAAAAGACACGGAGGGAGAAAGTGAGAAAAAGAAAAGAGGGAGAAAAAGGGAGAGAGGGAGGTGAGATAGAGCAACAGAGGGGGATAGAGGGTGAGAGATCGAGTATCTGTGGGAGTATAATTAACTCCATGGTCTGGCTCTCTGCAGGCCTGCGGCATACTGCTCTGAAATGCTGATTCAGTACACAGATAGACAGAATAGCACGGGAGGGAGAAGGGGTGAGGAGAAAGATGCAATATGAGGGAGAGAGAGAGAGAGAGAGAGAGGGAGAGAGAGAAGGAGGGAGGGAGGGCTGTGGTGTTGCAATGAACATAAAATGTGAAATGAAGCAACGAATGGCTCAGTGGGGTAAAAAAAGTCACGATTGATGGAAGCAGGGAGTGAACGTGAAGGTAGGGTGGAGAGAACAGCTGCTTGAATGAAACTTTAGATTTAGATAGTTATGTGAGAGCAGTGACAAATGCTTTACGTATAATGCAGCTTATCTGCAGTCTGTATTGACTTTATCAAGTGCTGAACCTTTGCAAATGCTTCAGAAACAGCAGGACAAACCCCTTCAGCCCGCATTACCAAGAGGACAACAGCGGCACCTAGAGGTCATTAAACGCAACCTGCACTGAGTCTCTGCTGCAGAATGCTGGTGCATTCAACCCCTCAGTGCCTGGTGGAGTTGATAACTTCAATTCATAGAAGGATATAAATTTGAGAAACTGTGTGGTCCAACGGTCTCTGCTTTGTGTTGGGAGCTGCTGACCCACTGGCAGAGGGGTTAGTCACAGTTGAAAGTAGTCAGTATGTCAGCAGGCTGGGGGGCCAGAGGCAACTCACATCTATAATGCATCAAGCTGAGTGTCGGGTAGTGAATTGGACACAAAGACAGTACAAAAGGAGCAATAAACACTGGAGGGAGATGAATGGATGGAAGGATTTTAAGCCCAATTAGTGCAACAAAGCTCATTGTAGCAGTTCTTAACAATTTTCCGATCATAGGGCAGCTGTTTTATTGTGAAATTATACTTTTCTGCAGTGAAGGTGAGTTAAACTGGAAATGCAAAACCCTAAACGCTGAAAAAACTAATCACTAATAATCAACATTACTCTGGATAATCAAAAGAACATGCTCATGGAAAGAAATTTTGATGTTTTTATCGTAGGTGTTCAATATTTTGTATTCAATGCACTTGGAGGAAAACATCTCAAAACCTGGACAATTTAAACCAAAATTCTGTTTGTTGATGAGACTTAGACACCCAAATAAACAGTGTCTCAGAACAAGCACACTCCCTCATGCAAATGGAAATCCCAAATGTCACTGGACTACTACTACAGGAAAATTCACCCCACCACATGGAAAAAACATCAAACAATCAGGAACATGTTGATTTGACCTCCAAACTTCCTACAACACCCCATTGTGATCAAGCATCAACAGGATGCAGTGGAACAAGTTTGATTGACAGAGGCCCCACTGCACAAGCCAGAGTACCCAAAGGATCCAGTGCCAATGTCCTGGTTCCAGACCCCATAGGACACCCTGAGAGGTCCTCTTGTCCATGCCCGATGGTTCAGAGCATTTTTGAGCACATAAAGGGGACCAACACAATATTAGGCAGGTGGTCAAAATGTTGTGTCTGATCGGTGTACATGAATCATCTAAACTTTGAAATAAAAGTTCCTGTTGCTACTTTCCACTATTACATTCTGTACTTTCCGATGGGATGCAACAAACAAGCATATAAAGTGCATTCCTCTTCAAAATGTGGCAGACGGTGAATCCTGCTTTGCTGAGCTGCTTTCAGCAAACATCCACTCAACATTATTTATCATCCGTTATACAACAGCAGGAGAGGTACTGCTGCTGTCAAACACACAACAAAAAACGATGGGCATGTCGCACTTAAACAGAAGCTGCATTTAACTGTGCTTTTAGGAACGCAGCTATGAGGGAGCTGCTTATTATAACATGGTATTTTAAAGAGCCCTTATTATGCTTTCCATTCGCATTTTATTGCTTTTTCGTGCATGAAAAAGGTCTGCAAACATACAAAGGCAAAAATAAACGTCAAAAGGAGTCCCATGTAAAACTCTGCTCCCTACCAGCCTAAAATACCTCGTTTAAAGTCCAGGCTTTTCTTCTGTTACTTATTTATGTCATCATGTAACACATTTGCCTAACGCCTACCTAGCTGCTTCTGCAAGGGATATATCCTTTATAATCACAGATCTGGAGTTACAATATGTAACCAACTGTTGTGGAAAAAAATCATTTTGTACTGTTAATCAGAGAACCCAATAGACCTGACTCTGAGTGGTTTTCTCTATTTTGCTATGGTATGTGACGTTGTGACACGCTAGGCATCAAGGCCCTGAGACTCCTCGGCTGAGGAGTCTGTGTTGTCTTCATGGGAAAAGCAAAGCTACTGTTATGTGAAAGATAGATGCTGTCTAGGATGGATAATGGTATAAGTTTGCATTTTGTCTCTTTGTCTAAGTCAGACCTCTGAACACGAGCCTGGTGTCGGAGCTCTGCCTTTCAGCTGAAATACTCGATCAGCATTTCTCTTCTTTATTATTCATTGTTACTCCTTTCATTCTTTATTAAATTACAAAGACAAAATCTGTTGCATCCCGACTGTTTTTGCTCGGCTCATCCAGATTTTCCACAACACCAACATTGTAGTTTATTTTTTCCCAATTCCACCAGCTGATTGATGACAGCAGACTAAACTTAAACTTAAAGAGACAGGAGCTAAAATAGAGTGTTTCAGAGCTGCTGCAGCAATGTACAGTATCAAATAAAGCACGTAAACATATTCTTGTAGACCCAAAAATACAATTATAAACCTATAAATATGCTTAATATTGGCTTTTCAAAGTAGCGTGAACATCTAATGATAAACACCAGTCATACAGAGCTGAACACGAATATTCAAGTATCCCTTATTAAGCTTATTAGCTTTGATTAGCTTTCACCCACAACCTGACAGCACTAACTCGACATGTAAGCTTATGTCTCCATATGCAGCCGGTCAATTTGGATTCAGCTAAAAAAAATAAACGTCCCACGAGATGCCACTTCCACAGTTCAGCTGCTCTTCTCTTTCAGCCGTGTCCGTTCACCTAACTCTGTGCGTCCGAGGCTTGATCAGGTTGGTCATCTTCACTCTGCAGAAAACCCCAAGATCTAAGCAGAGCAAAACGCTGAGCGGGGGGAGTGGAGAAGTAGTCCTTCTGTTTCTGAGAGTAGGTCTGGACCGGAGGGATAATGTCTCGGTAGCTCCAGTCCTGACGATGTAAAATAGAAAGAAATCTTAAGGATACACTAATCTGGCTTACTGTAGCATGGTTACAAAGTTAGAATGGTTAACTTAAACTAAAATAAGTTCTAACCAAAAATATGAAACTATTAATTATACAGTGCCTATAAAAAGCATTCACACACCTTGAAAGAAAATTGCTCTTCAACAATGAATCATGGCCAATAAGGTTTTTTGGACAATTTATAATTTTCCTCCCAAACAAGACTCTTTCATGTCAAAGTGAGAACAGATCTCTACATAGCAATGTCAGTTAGTTAAAAATAGAAAATGTAAAAGAGGTGATTGCCGAAGTATTCATCCCCTTCAGATCGGTATTCAGTAGATGCACCTTTGGCTGTGATTACAGCATTAAGCCTACATTAATAGGTTTCAGTCAGCACTGCACATCTGAACACTGCAATTTTATCCCATTCTTCTTTGCAAAACCATTGAAGCTTTGCCAGGCTGCACTGGGATCATGAGTGAACAGCCCAGTTTCAATCCAGCCACAAATTCTCAATTGAGGATTGAGGTCTGGGGTCTGATTCGGCCACTATAGAACATTCACCTCGCTGTCTTTAAACCAATTCTGTGCGGCTTTGGTTGTATGCTTCAGTTCACTGACTTGCTCACTGTTCTCTTGCAGACTGCATCAGGTTGTCCTCCAGGATTTCCCCATACTTCATTCTGCATTCTTTTTACCCTCTACCTATACAAGCCTTTCACAGCCTGCCACTGAGAAGCATCCCCACATTATGATGCTGCCACCGTCATGCTTTATGGTAGGAATGATGATGTGCAGTGTTAGCTCAATCACTTAAAAGGGGCTGAATCCTTATGCAATAGCTTATTAGACATTTTATATTTTTAATTAGTTGACATGACTTTGTACAAATCGGTTTATACTTTGACATTAAAGACTCTTTAAAAAATGTTTCAGAAAAAGCCAAATTATATTGATCGTTATATATATTCTATTGAAAATAAATAATCGTGGAAAACTTCCATAGGAGGTGAATACTTTTTATAGGCACTGTACATATTTTCAATTTTGGGATATAAAATAGAAAGATTTATATTGTCAACAATCACAAAAAAATTGCTGACTAACTGTGTCTGACAAGTCATTTAATTACATGTTAAAAACGTGTATGTCTTAATTTCATATAGATATTTTGTCCAAATAAAAAAATGTATTTACAAGTCACGTTCTCATGAAGGAGCCTGTATGACAACACAGGTTCAAGTCTCATCTCAACACTTGCAGTGCAGACAGACTGCATAGGCCACTGAAATGTCCCCAGAAGGGGGCTCAAAAGACAACAAAACCTCCTTCATATCTTATCTAAAGGTCATCTGTCTGGGGATCTTTGGCATGAAACAATTTGGTGCTGTCTTTTTATTGTCTGCCACAGATAATATGACTAAAAGAGTCTCAGTACCTGCCAGCGAAAGTTGAAAGCCTCCAGCAGCTGTATCCTGGCCTCTCTGGAAGGCACACAGTCAGGAGGAAGAGGCTGCACCAGCTCAGACCCTACCGTCACATCTCCAAACACCAACAGAGCTCTGATGGCGAACCAGCCCCCGAACCTGGGATGAACACACACCCCGAACATTTTCTGAAGGTGAACAGATCGAAAGGTGAGGTGGCGAGAAATGTACCTAAGCAGCAACCAAGGACATTCCACAAAAAAATAAAATAATAAATCAAGAGCCACATTACTTTTCCAGCCCACGGTTGGTCTGGGACATCAGACTGTTGGTAGTAGAAAGCAGCTCCAGATACATGAGCGGCAGTCTGCGCCAAGAACTTCGGCTTCCTGCTGGGCAGCAGCTCGTAGTCGTGCCTCACATCCACCTTCTGCTCTGGAAAACACTGCAGGGCGAGAAGAAGTGAGGAGAATAAAGAGAATATTTAGGTGTCATTGCTAGATTTCTAAACTTCTCTACCTCTACTTTACATCGAAGCCTCTCCGATCCTCAGAACAGTTGCTGTTAACTGTTTCACAATCGAGGCTGGTGGGCTTCGGGAAACTGCTCTGCTGTAGCAGCTCCACAGCTCACAATTAAAAGTTCCCCCTACACTGACATTTTTGAAAACAATTTCAAGATGCACATAATTTGCTGGCTTTCCATCCTTTTTTATCCTAAATTTTAATCTTACAGCTTGTTATCCAGTTTTGCCACGTTATAATACTTTATACCACTTTATTCTCTAGATTGTACTAATTTATTGCTTTTTGCAGTTATTTTTGTTGCTGCCTGACTGTCGTTTTTAAAATTGTTGTACAAATAAACTTGATTTGATTTTCATTTAGATCAGGGAAATAGATAAACACAGTAGATGATTTCTTAAAATGTTTTCACAAGGTTATGGCCCAATGGGAGCAACCTCATGCTTTGATATAACATTAAATACAACTACATTTCTAATTCTAAAATTCCATTTCATCCATTTATCTTTCTTCTCTCCCGCTACAGCTGTCTTTTCAGAGCTGCATATTAAAGGAACTCCTTTAAATTTTATGCAGTGCACTGCAGGGTTTTCCCAAGTTACACTACAAACTGAGCCATTTTCTATGGCCACATTCAGTTTGCGGGATCTTTACACCAGAGTATGTATTCATGTCACACCTACTACTACTCTGTCACAGCGCATAGACAGTCTATCAATATTGTGGCATAAAATTAACCATGCAAAAGGATAATTATAGCTATCCCAAACCAACCATATAATCCAATCTTTCCGCCCTTCTGTCACAAACTCTCACCCTCACCTGTGAGACGGCCGAGGTGATATGGTGTCGGACACACTGGTCAATGGGGTCAGTCAGTCCCCGGCAGTCCTTCTGCTCCATGAAGGGCAGGAAGGCTTCTTCGAACAAAGGAGGAGTGCTGAGCACCACCACAGCCAAGGTGTCATCTGGGTAAGACAGGCGCAGAGTGTCAGGCAGCATAGAATTGTACCAACCAATCTGTAAACATGAAGGAAAACATAAGGAGACTTGCACTGGGTCGAGAACAACAATGATCTTAGTCCAAGTCAAGAAAATACTAAATCAGGTGTCCTAGTCTAGTTCTCAGTAAAAATGTAAAATAATGACTGTCCCGTTTTAGACAAATAAAAATTCTGAGTATTATCTTTAGGTTTTAAGAATCTCCAAGGGAGGGCTGAACAATTTGGGAAAAAATCTATCAGTCCAAAATGATTCGTCACCCTTCAGCCGAGGCACGATGAGAGTACTGGTTAAGAACAATGTGAAGCACAAATTGTACAACAATACATAATGTCATTGCTTTGGTCATTTATCCACACATCCACCAACAGGGCTGTTGTTTTTGCAAATTTGTAATGAGCATATTTATTTTTTAGTCTTTTATTAACAGACAACAAGAAAATACAGGAAATTGTTACACAGCATTAAAACAAACAAAAAAAAATCCGAACAAAATGGACCGGCATGATGAATCAAAATTTGTGAGTAATTTTCAGGCCTTATGTTTCTATCAGTTAAGACAATATTTCCAGCACCGGTGGCAGAGATGCAGTCACAAACCATGACAGCCTCTCGACTATGTTTCACTGAAGGCTGCAAGCGCTTCTTCCTCACTCTTTCTTGTATCTCTCTCCAGCTCCTCTTCTCACATATTATTGACTATTGGACCCAAATACTTCAACCTTTGCTTCATCACTCCACGGTCCTGTTCTCTATTGATTTTCACTCCAATCTTCGTGAGCTTTTGCACGTTTCAGCCTTTTAGCCCTGCTCCCCTTCCCAAAAAGAGCTTTCTTGGCTGCTCCCCTTCCACAGAAGCTATTCCTGATCAAACTTTTCTGGACTGTAGTTGGACCGACTTGGCAGCGAGATGAAGCTGCCAGACGCTGAGCAAGTTCTTTGCAACAGTTCTTCTGGTCTCTCAAAGAAGAAACTCTAAGAGACTTCTTAACAGACACAGCTTCTCTCTCCTTTCCTTGTACTTTACCTCTCCAGATTCTTCAAATTTCTTCATAACAACTTAAATAACACATGTATCCTGCTTTTGTTGAAACAAAATGATGATTTTACGCCTGTAACTTGTGTAATCTTTGTCATTTTGAATGGAATACTGTGATTAAGATTATTTTATCTAGCTTACAATGAGTTAAACTCTTGTTATATGTAATGCTCAACACCAAAAAAAACATTGATTGAGACCTGACTTGGAATTTTTCTCAAACAATCAGTGAGAAAGATTAAAGAAAACAGAAGCATAAAAGGCAAAAAAAAAATAAAAATAAATTAATCAATCAAGGTCCAAGCACTCAAGGGGGGTATGCTCAATGGTTCAGGGCATTTTTGAGCACATAAGGGGGACCAACACAATATTAGGCAGGTGGTCATAATGTTATGCCTGATCGGTGTATAAGAAAGATGTTAAGCTGCTTTCTTCAGCTTTCTTTAACCACATATTTTTCTATGCGGATGCACACAATGACCCCAATTATTGCAGAATGATTAACTCTTTCCATGTAGTTATTCAAATCATCGGGTAACATTGCTGTATTTTTTCATATTGCATAATATTTTGCAGAAAAACAAAATATAGCAGTGTACTTGCTTTTCAATATTTTGCATCCCTAATATGCATAGCCATTTTTGGTACAACGGTATACATTTAGTTTATAATTGTTCCATAAACATTTAATCCAAATTTAAAGACTGAATAAAATACTTCCACTTTCAGTTTCACTGTCATTGTGAACTCCTCACCTTACGGTCCAAGTTTGGAGGTAAACAGGTATTGAACTACATTTCTCACATTTTGTAGTCCATTTTGCTGTCAAAGCAGCACACTAGAGAGAAATTCGCGCCACCATACCTTCAGAGGATACACTTCAAACCCCAGCTTTGTTAAACAGTTGTCCAAGAGTCCTCTTATACTTTGCACATTGTCAGTGGAAGCCGCCATTGTTGTACGTCAACATGGCGCTTTGGATTGTGGGATATGATGTTCTTTGGTTAGTTAATGTCAGGAAATGAGCTATTCTTTTGATTGTTTCTGCAATGATTTATTGTAACTAAACTAGCAGTCGAAATAAAACATACACTATATGTTAATAAGCTGGACCAGCTCTGCAATTTTGTGACTGTAGACTACTAGCTTAACCGACAACCTCTTACAACTACACTACCCAGAAGCCCACTGCGCGTACGTTCTACGTAATCACGTCGTTGTTACGGGCTCCTGGATTTAAAAGTGGAGTCGCAGTGTTTTCTGTGAGTAGCTTGGTTAGCCAGCTAGCTGAAATATTTGTATTTATGTACTTAATTATTAATATGTTCATATTTCAGAGACAGCGGTTAGATTATTAGCAAAAGTGGACATTATTAAGAGTTTTAGAGGCGATAAATGTGTTTTTGCCGACAGAAACAGAAACGTCATGAAGCCTGAGAGTTAGAAACGTCGTAAAACTGCTGCTAACAGACATTAGCTCAGGTTAACGTTACGCCAACATCATCTGTTTAACACTTGCTGTGCCTGAGTGTGTGTTTGTGGCGCATTTTGCTCTGTCTTCGTTAGCATTAAGCGTCATGAAGCAGTGAAGTCCAGGGTCGCCTGCATTTCAAATCAGCGTCTCCTCCCCGCGGACAAACGGATCAATCCAATTAGACTAGCGCACATTCTGGCACCTTCGGCAGTAGCTACGTTTACCTGTGCAGCAGCTGATAACCGTCTCTAAATGCGAAGGCCTGCTGTAACTGAATCTCCCTCAAAGTGTCAGAGATCGTAACTCGGCTGTTACCTCACCGACCAGCCGCAAAACACGTCTAAAGTTACTGCATCGCCAACTTGCAGCAGGTTTTGATGCAATCAGGCTGCGCAACGTTGTCTTGCATGTCGCTTTTGCAAGAGTCAGTGAAGTAGGTATGGTGGTTGATGCATTTGTCAACTTCGCTTGACTTTCTAGTGCAACTCAGACATGAACTGGGACAGTCAGCTGAGCTCCATCCTGTCAGTAGCAGATGGCAGCGTTGCAAAGATGAGGGTAAGTAGATCCAGATATCCTCCTTCTTATTTATTATTGCAGAAATGTGTTATCTAAGTGCATGTAAAGGCATTTTTACACAGTTTTATGCAACATAAAGCGAGAGCCTTCACTTTTTGTCTTGTGGTCAGTTGTAAATTGTCATTTTTTGTCGCCATCTGTAGATGGCAGTAACGCTCTATTAAAGTTTCACAGGGATTCAAATTAAAGCAGTGCAGTGACAGTGAGACTTGGGGAATACCCTTTGAATGAGAAAGTTTTTATTATGTGTCCACAGGAGAGACTAGCATCACCTGGGAAATTCTCCAAAGGAGGAGAAGGTGGGTGAACTATTTTAGGTTTCTGAATATGACTAAAAGTGGAAATTACCTTCCTATCTTTCCAACTACAAAAAATAGTGAGCATCTCGCTTGTTTCGAATCATTTGATGTGAGTCACCCCTTTTGTAAACAAACCTCCACACATGTCTGTTCCTCTCCAGATATGTTTCCAGTGAGGGAAAGGATTCGTGATTCAGATCTGGGTCCTCCTGCTCTTCCCCCTCGAGCCCCCCTTCATCGACAGCCTTCCCCATCTCTCAGTCCTGGTGTTCAGTGGGGAGACATCGCTTCGGTCCAGTCACAGCTCCAAATACAGAGCCAGGTTTGTGTTTGTTTGACACTGACGACTAATCACACGTGTATTCATCTAAAGTAAAGATTCTGTGTGCAACGTTCAGAACTGCAAGATGGCACTAGAGTATCAGCATAGACCACAACAAATGAACACATGGGCCAAACCTCCCTTCTTCCCTCCCTTTGTTTTACAACCAGAGAGGTTTTGTACATGAGAGCGAAAAAAAATTGTCTAGCCACAACCATGTCCTCACGCTAAAATTGTAAAATACAATGAATAGCCGTTAAATTTACTTCTCCTGTCTTTCCCTCTGCTTATTTTGTTCTCCTCCATGTGTGTCTGTTTCCATGGTCCGATGGTTCAGAGCAGACTTGTGAGTGAATTAGGTCCACACTGACAGCAAATACCAGAAAAGAGTCTTAAAACAGCAGTAGGGCTTTGAATTTCAATGCACATATTGTATAAGCATGTCACAAACAAAAACTGTTATGATTATGATGAAATGAATTAATTGTACATAACATAAACAACATACCTAATTTTTTTTTATAGTACTTCATTTAATAAATTCTTTGGATTCTTGGTGCACTGAGTGGAAACTGGACTGCACTTTTGTTTTTCTAGTGCAGCGTAGGAGGTCACGATCAGTCTGTTTATAAGCACAGGAAGGACCAACAGTTTCAAAGGGAGGGACTCACATGCACTAACGTGTATTAACTTGCACTAACATGCATGCACAACAGTTTCCAAAACAGAACAGGAGCTCAGATTACAACACCCACAGAGTGACTTTCATCCTCTGCTAAGGATGCCACTGCTCTGCTATTTCTTTACGTAGCAGATAGTTGTTTGCTGGTATATTGTTTGTTTAGCATCTTGCGTATTGTATTTCCATAGTGTGTTAAATTCGCGCAGGGACAAAATTTCAAGAAAGTTCTCCCATTGTCTTTTCAAGGCGATTGAGTCCCTCACCCAGAAACTCCATGACATGGAAAGGGAGAGACAGTCTCAGCGATGCCACATTCAGACGCTGCAAGGTAACCAACTGCTTCGTCGTGAGTTATTCTCCTCAGTTTAGTCTGGGTCATGTTGTCCTCTCATAAACGCAGCGACATCTGACTCATCTTATTGTTAACCAAAAGAAAGGAACTCGTATTGGATTAAATTCAGTTTAGTGTGGTCACACCCAAACTAAGTTAACAAGTGAAAACTAAACAGTGAGTTTGTTGAAAGTGGTGCCTTTTATTGTAAATAAATCATCGGCAAACAGTTTTTGACACATACATTGCTTCTTGTGATATATTATTCAGTGCAGCAGCGAAGTCTGACAAGTGAATCTGGTTGTCAGATCCAGTTTCACTTCATAGAATCATGTAGAGTCTTTTCATTTAAACCTGGCAAAAGTCATTCATGTTCACAGAAACATCCATCTGGAATATTCTAAGTGTTGTTTCTCACCTTCAGCTTATCCTTCAGATCAGTGGTTCCACAAGAATCCTAGAATTCATCTCATCCTTCTGTTTGTTTATCTGTGGTTGATAATTTAAGGAGGCAGTTTTAGGTGTTGTACACCCAAAAAGGCAGCACACACACAAAAGCATGAGGACAAAGTTGGATAATCTCAGTTTTAACGTTTTTGTTGTCATGGCTGGAATGCATTGGTGACATTTATGTTACTTTTTCACTTTATTTAACACAGATTTTAATATTTTGGTTTAGCACCACAAACAAAATATACTGGGGAAGTAAAGATTGAAAAAGATCTCAATAAAAAAATACACTTTCAGTAACTTGCCTTCAACTGTTTTAGCTTATTTACCTTCTTTCCTTGCTGTAATTAAAAATACTTTAAATGAGCATTACTGTTTTTTCGGTGATTGAAATTCTAGTCATTGTATAAATATACACAGTGTGAATGTGTTGACTAGTTTAATCACAGAAAATGAAGTTTACTGGCAGGCTATTTCCACCTCTACTTTCCTTTACATGAATATAAAGTAGAATTTAGTCTGTTTAATTGGCACAGATGGGCTTTGCCAGGGTGAGGCTGAAAGTGGGAAGAATGCTTTAATTTTTAGTTTGCATTAAATGCAGTTCCATCCACTTCCACTGCATACCTCCAGTTTCACTTTGTTTGTCTCAGGAGAGATGTATTGAAATGGAACCAGTAGCTGAATACTTGCGGCAACAGGAAGGAAGTGGATTTACAGGAAAATATGGTCTCAATTTTGTGAACCATCAGCACTTAAAGCTCCACGTGCAGGGGACGAGAGCGACCAAGCGGCATTTATTTATTATTCCACAGTGTCATTTATTTCTATTGATTATTCCTTACTGTGATTTAGATAACTATAAATATGTTTGATGCATAAAAATTCTGCCTCACTGCTGTCTTAAGTCCAGATATAGCAAGAGTTTGATCTCCTGTACCTTCTCTACTCACTATCCACCCCTGTGCTGTCTGAAAAAGCCAAATCCACTCAAGAGGGGATTCATTCATAATTAATGACGTGAATAAATTATTACGATTTGTCCACAAGGCTGCCAAAAGAAGGGAAAATTCCCTACTTACACTAATCTCTCTTCTCATCTAGAGGAAGTTCACAGGCTGCGTGAGGAGCTGAGGGAGAGGGAGATGGAGAGGGAGGAATCGAGGAGGGGACAGAGTCCGGGAGCAGAGAGGAGGATGGAACAGTGGAAGAGAGAGGTTGGGCGTGAGCTGAGCAGTCTGCGGGGACACATCACCCGAGCCACGTCGCTAGGCAACCTGGAGGAGAGGTGAATTAGGGGTGGAGCTGGTGGAGGCGAGGTGGGGTTCGTAACTGCAGAGTAAACTGATGACATGTCCAGGCCAAGATTGATGTGAAAGTGTTTACACCTCACATAGAATTTAAAAAGAGTTTTCAACGGTTGTGTGGGTTTCACTTTCATTTTGCCGAAGATGTGAAAACGAAACATTTCAGTCGTTTTTGCATCAGTTTCAGCTCAAAGCTCCGCCGAGAGGAGCTGGAACACTTGCGGAGAGAGTTGGACCAACTGAAAACTCAGCTAAGTGAGTTATGTGCACACTCACACAAACACCATGCCCTTTCATTGATTCAGCGGGACTGCACATGTCTCAGCCCACTGCTGCCCTACAAAGGAAAAGGCAAGCACAATCTTGCTCGTAACGTCTGCTCTTTCTTTTCCTCTTGACAGGGAGGCAGGAGGAGGACGTGTTCCTCCAGCAGGCCGAGGCCAGAGAGACCAGGAGGCAGTATGAACGCAGCTGCAAGGTGCACATGCATTGTATCGAAACAGGTTGTGTTTGCTTCTGGGTTTGTGGTTTGTATTCTCTCAGGTACTTAACCTTTCCTTTTTGTGCTTTGTTCAGACACTGGAGGAGCTGACAGACAGCTACAGAACCCACAGCACTGATCTGACAAAGACGCTCTCTCAGTATTCTCAAACACAACAAGAGGTCCGACAGATCAGGTGAGCATGTGCATGTTTTGTGTGCCTGGGACTTATATCTTGTCTTTGAGTGGATTACATATTTATTCCCTTACATCAGGACAGTTGTGTCAGAGCTGAAAGATGAAGTCAGGAATCTCGTCCTCCGAGAAGCAGCACCTATGCTCTCAGCACACACATCAGGTAAGTGTCTCTTCTTTTCTGGCTCCACAATCCACAGCCTGATAAGTCTGTAAGCATATTTTTCTCTTTGATTCAGGGGCCTCACCACTCCCACTTCTTCCCAGCCACAGCAGAGTTGTCAGAGTTGAAGAGCCAGAGTCTGACTCAGAAGACTTTAGCCCGACTCCGAGCCTGGCCGAGGTCAGCTCGGATGATCTGTCGTGGTTGGATGAAAAAGATCCTGGTAAGATTCAGTGTTTTCTGAATGAAAAATGCACCCAAGCACGGTTACTCAGTTCACCCGCAGATTAAGCGTGCTGAGTCATCAATACCACATGTTGTCATTGCGTCATTTTCACAAGCCTTCTGTGTACCTACATGCACAGTGTTTGATAATTGGATTGCGCACTCCAACCAACAGAAAAACGCACCAGATGGGCACAGTCTAATGACAGTTTAAGCAAGATGGGACATGTAGTTCGTTCTCCCATTTATCCCCCCCACACATCTGGCTCAGCTTTCACTCTGATTCATCCCAGTAGATCTGAGTCAGAACTACAGTGTGTTTGCCTTTTCAGCATACAGTTAATTAAAGGAATAGACTGACATTTTGTAAAATATGCTTATTTGTTTCTTGGCTAGCAGTAGATGAGAAGATTGATACTGCTCCAATATCTGTCGCTGCGTGTTGCCTGGCAACCTCCATGAAGTCAATGCATCCATACAAGAAATAGTCCAGCACATACACAAAATCACAGCTAGTCATTTTTGCATTTCGGTTTTTGTTTTGATTAAACATAAGAGCTATAACATGGTATAAGACATATTTTGTTTGCATTGGACACAGCCAGGCTAGCAGTTTCCCACTGGTTGCAGTATTTGTGCTAAGCTAACCATCACCTGGATGTCGCCTCATCTTTTATTATTGACAAGAAAGCAAAGAAGTATAAATGAAAATGTCAGATAATTCCACTAAATACAGAAAAACCTGAACCCTGTACGACTGCAGTGACGGAATCCTGTGGCTCTGCTTTGCTTTGGAGGGCATTTTGTTTTAGGTCCACTTGTCCTTGTAGGAGGGAATGGATTCTGGAAATCAGTACAAAGTTGTTCTGAGTGATCACCTTTATCCTGTGATGAAACATTTTTATCCGGATGAGAGTGGTCTCCTCCAGGATAATAATGTCGCCATCCACGGGGCATGAGAGGTCACTGAGAGATTTGATGAAAATGATGTGAATCATATGCTTTGGCCTTCACAGTCACAGATCTCAACCCAGCTGCTCCTATGGGAGATTTTGGACCAACATTTAGACAGCACTTTCTAACACCTTCATCAAAACATCAAATAAGGGATTATTTGTTTGGAAAATGGTGATTTCCCCTCCAGCAGAGAGATCCAGAGACATTTAGCGTCACTGCCAAGGCACATTGAAGCTGTTCTGGTTACCCAACACCTTTCCAAGACAATTTATCTTACTTTTTCCTTTAATTTGTCACCCGTCTGTTTTTTGACAGTTTTATGAAGGCAGAAAGAAGTTGTAATAATGCAAAAGAGACAAGTATAAATATAATGAAAGTGAGGAATACAATCTGCAGTATGTACAGTATCACTGTGAGCCAGTTTGTAGTCCTACTGTGTTCCTCCATCTGCACCTAAACCACTAAAGCTCTCATTTCCTCTCTAACAGTCTCTGCGAAGCCAGTCGTTTCTTGGGAAATTTTGTAGTCTGTGTGTGTCTGTCAGCGTGAGCTCATACACTGCTCACCCCTGAGACTTACAGTAACAGAACGTTGATGTTCCCGGAAGAGATTACAATCTCTGCTCTAAATGTTTCCCAGAGTGATTTGGGCCCGTGAAGCTGGGATAATTTGACGATTGTATCCACACACACACACATGCACACAAACTTGTACTAGTACACAGTTTTTATGGGAAAACATTTGAATGTCTTCCAAACTAATCCCACGTGGTGGCACAGCAAAGAGGCACTCGAACACAAAAATTAACTGCTCCTTCTCTGCTCTCCTAATGTCTGCCAGCTCTTCAACAGAAGCCACGAGTGCGTCTGAGCGTTCAGTCCAGACGGAGTGACTTTGCTGATCCAGGATCAGATCTGGAGGATGATGATGAGGATGATGATGGTGCTGATCATCTTGATGACGATGTGAACCCAGACTTGGGATCTGACATAAGTCTTAACGACCTCTAAACTTTTATACTGTGAAGTTCTTGATAAAGGTGAGATTTAAAAAAAGACATTTCTTCTCACTGCTCTGTTGCACTAGCTAAAACATATGAATACTTTTGAACTGACTGGATTTTACCAGAACATTTCAAACATACAGTTTTGTTTTGAACCCCAAAATTTTAAAAATAGAAACAGTCAAGATAACACAAACAGCCATATGGCTTATTTTCTTTTCGGTCCCACGAGGAGGGGAACGAAAACAAAGGATGGCAAGCAGCAGACTTGGCATAGCAACTGAGGCACATACGTATAACAACAAGTAATTAAACCATCCTATTTAGTGTTGTTACTGTTGCGCAACAGACCTGGATATGAAATATAGCAGACATAGTTTGTATGTTTTTGGAAAAACTTTCTGTTAATGTGAGAAATTCTTAAATGCTATTTTTAAGCTGTTATTTGCGAGAGAGCCAGAAGAGGTGAACTCAGGACAGATCACACAGTATCTGACAAGTATTAAATTATTTTTAATAACGCACCTAAACCCTTCCACACCTAAACCCTTCCTTTTGGTGATTTGTTTAAGCACACGTATTGTGCTTAAACAAATCACCAAAATATTCAGCAAATGCTAACCTATTCACGTAAGGTTGCTTACAATGCTATTCTTCAAAGCATTGTTTTCCCGTCTGCCTATCTGCTACAGTTTAGGACGGTAAAGTCCCCACAGATTCTCTTTAAATAATATCCTGTAACTGTCTCCACATGTACGGACTGATAGGTTGCTGGGAACAGTGGAGTCAGGCAGCTGTTTAAAGAGTTCTTTGTAAGAGCTTTTCAATCAAAAAACAACTTGTTTAATGTTGGTGCCAGCAAAAAAAGAAGCTCTTTTGTAAAGTGCATTATTTCTAAGTGTAATCCATCCAAAGAATATAATGTTTTAATTGTTGCCACACCCTCTGCTCTTATGTTGTGCTCTACTGACAATAAATTATGGGTCCTACTGGAGTTAAGGACAGCGCTTGGTCCGCTAAACCACAAGCTTTGGCTTAAGGCGGGATGAGATTAAAAATAGTTATGTTTAGGTCTGTTATGATTGCAGATTGTTGGGGTTAGGTAAAGGTTTGATGTGGGCAGGACTTTAATCTTTGCCCGGAGCTACAGTGGGATCCATAAAGAGACACAACTCAACACTTTGCTTTGTGGAGCACAGCGCTGGTTTGCAAAAAAGGGAACCCATTGTTATGTGGTTGTACAACTTTCTCTTTTACAAGCTTTGATCACTTTATGTACAGTATTATATCAGGTGTAAAGATCCACAGTAACTTTAAGCTTTAACATCCCTCTGGTCGTTGATTTATTCCTTAAAAACTTCTATCAGTGTATCAGAGTTACATATTTAGAAGTTTTTTCCTCCATGAAAATGATCCCTTCCTGCCTTAAAATGGCTTAGATGTAACTGTACACTGTTGCTTCAGTGCAGTTCTGCCTCTTGCTGCAGCTCAAGCACACCAGCTCACCTACAACTCTGCTAAACCACTGTAAAACTGCTCTATGCTACACATTAAGTGGTAAGATTGTTATAATTCAATCATACATGCTCAAAACCATGATACAGAATGGCCCACACTGCAAGTTGACAGGATTGATTCCTTCAGTTTTTGTTTGGTTTGTGAAACTGTCTGAATTTGTATTTTTGAGGCTGTCATTGCTACACTGCAGTTTCAATGGCATTAATGTGTCTTCTAGTATATAAAAACACCTTGTTCATGAGGTTCAAAATCAAATATTCACTGGAGCAGGTCTTTGAAGTTCCTGTGATCATGACTGGCACTGTGTCAGAAGTTGCTGTTCATTCTTCACTGTGGCAGAGTAATGGATATTTAATGGGGTTTTCATCCTGCCATAATGCACTCTTCAGCCCAGAAGGAATCTGATGAGGGATGGGGTTTTGGTTCCTGGTAATGCAGCTGAAGTGACGGCAAAGAGGAATCAAAAGCTATTACCCTTATCAAGGCGCCAGTGCCTCATCACCTCCACTGCGATCTTCATGTACACAGATCTCAGTTAAGACAGTCGAGGGTCCCTTTATGCCGTCATGTCTGACATGAATCACACAGTGCCAAGTGAGTTGTCAAGCTGTTAAATATTTTAGCTTCCAGACACCCCCCACCTCCATCAAGGATCCCAGACCACAGTGCAGAGCTGACAGGCGGGGTAGCTGTTCAGTGGGGTGCATATATGGAGGCTTAGGTGGTAAAACTGACCACACACACTATTCAGCTCATGTAACAAGAGGGATTGTCTCACTGGTCCATAGTGAGCAATAAAAGACCTTCTAGAAAACAATAAATGGCACAGAGCAGAACACAACATTTTCACAAACCTCCTCTTACACACTACCCTTGTGAAACTGTTAATGTTGTGGTTGGAGAGACGTTTAATGAAGAAAAGGCTCATCTATTTGTCATGTGGCCACATAATGGCTGATGAATCAGACCTTTTTACTGCCGTTTTATGGCATTTGCCAAGTATTGTGCAGTGGTGCTGCAGTAAAGCAGTGCATTGATTCATTCACTGAAGATCTGTAAAAGAATTGTTTTGTGTTTTGTCTCCAACAATAAAAGTCTGTGTTACAAGAGAGGAGCTTGATTTTTTCTGTTGTGGCCTCCGTGGATCAGTGTTGTGTTTCTGATTGTGCTTTTGTTGGCGCTGAGGTCGAAAGTTGTTTACAACAGAGAGCTAAAATGGGAATATGAGGAAATATGCAGAAGATGGTTCCAAAATACCTTTAATCATAAATCACCAACAATCCATAATCCACATCTGGCAGCAAAGCCTCATTCAGCATTATTTAAACACATTGAGAAATAGACAGTACAGGACTTGGACACATTTTAACACAGAGTACAAAAATTATTTGTTATGGCCTTCACAGTCACCAGATCCTAACACAATTCAACAACCATGGTAGATTTTGGACAGCAACCATCACAGGACACAAAATATGAGAATGACTCTTGGAAGAGTGATATATTGTCTTTTACATGCATAAAATCTGTGCCTAAGAGCTCTGAATCTGTTCTGATGGTGCATCACAATATTCCTAGTGACTTTATGGCTACATTTTTCTTTCAGCTGTAGCTGTTTGTGGCACAAATATTAAACAGCAAACAGTTTTGGGTAACCGTAAGCATACATTTCATTTGGGATGCATTGGATAAAGACATTTTCACCATAATCTGATTCAGGAAAGGCACAAATTGATGCATACAAATTCACCCGAATGCAGGAAATCAACTGTTTGATGTTTAAAATTTCCTAAGGGAGAACGCCCACAACTCATGTTCAAACAAACCCCTTGCTCAAATTCATAAGCTTGATTCAAATCAGTTTCCACTCTGCATCAGTAGATAAGCTCTATGCTAAATGAAAAAAAGGAACTGCATGTGTTTTGCATCATTATGGGTAATTCTGTTGTCCTGTATGTGTCACACTTCCCCTCAAATTTTCCTGCACATTTGCATAGCAAGTATACAGCGAGGCCGATGAGCAGTATAATCAAAGGAACATTTGTAAGCATGCTTACTGGAGATAAGTCCATGGAACACTTCAGTATGTTTGTATCTGGTGAACATTACAGCAGCAACTATAGATTTTCTTTCTTTGCTTGATGCAATCATCAGTAGTATTTACAACGCACAGGACAATGCTAACATTGTGTGAAAAGGCCACTGACCAACTTGCAGCTGTCAGCGTGTGAAGGAGTGCCTCATGGTGAACACGCCGGAGGCTAAACTTCCAACACAGGCAAGTCAGAGCAGCTACCAGCTCTGAAAGTGTGTTTAAATGGGAAACGGCACAAAGATCTGGGAATGACTGGTAAATATGGAAGTTAGTTTGTCTGGAATTTAAAAGGCGAATGCAATAAGAGCTGTTCCTATACTGTGTAAGGCACTCTCTCCTGGACTTAAGACTGCAGGAAAGAAACAAAAACAAACAAACAAACAAACAAAAAATACACAGCACATATCAAAATCAGGCCTAAAGGCAGCAGGACCTATAACACAGAAAAACAACTTTAAATATTCTCCGCCATGCCACCAAACATCATACACAGACTCTCACACATACACACACACCTACAAATGCACACACTGCTATGTTGCTTATGTATACACACAAAACTTAATTTTTCTCATACACAAAAATATTTCGCCATTTTTTTGATCTCCACTCCTGAAAAAGTAAAGTGCAACTTTGTTAACACTATAATCAGGCTGTTCATTTTGTTGATTTCTTTTCTCTTGCCTCTCAGTCGCCTTTAATTTCTGCCAGACTTTACCTGATAACGGGAAATGAGACCAATGTCACCAGGTCAGAGTCTGGCAGGACGGGATCAATCTGTGTCTCCTGTGAACTGTCACAGGGATGGATGCAACGGGTCATGCTGCCTCCTGCTTTACACTTTTTGACTTTTGGGAAATCAAAATATATTATACACCCCAACAACCCCGAAAGATGGGCTAAACACTATGAGGTGTACAGTACTGAGCAGAGGCCTAATTTATAATTACAGACACCAAAATGGACTTTTTTCCAAAGGGACCCATCAGGGGTGTTGTCTTCATTGTCCACTGCAGTTTCAGTCGTGTCCTTCTCTAGGTGTCAATAATCTGGATAAATGAAAGCAATCCAGAAGTGTGCTCACACCTACCCAGAGTTCTTTCTGTCTGGTGCAGATTAAGGAAGAGAGACCAGGTTCGACAACCACAGGGGCCTGAGTCTGGATTGGAAGAAGGTGTCTGGGCTCCAAAAATTCTATTGTGCCTCCATCAGTAGTTGTACATGGACAAGGGTGTGTCTTCCATCATATCATCCTGCAGAGGAAAAATGGGATAACAAAACAACTAATTACACCTCTATTCACACTTTAGTGTTTCATCTTCAGATAAGACGATACCACTTTTGTGATATTCTTTCTTTAAATTTCCAAAATCAATACTTTCTTCTCAATGGTAAATATGAAGCTATAGTCAGCAGATGGTTAACTTAGCCTAGCATAAAGACTTAAAACACTTGGGCTGTCTCTGTCCATATCCACCTTACAATGTCTCAAAAGCTCCCTGAATGACATGCTGTATCATGTTTGTTTTATGCATTCAACAAATCAAAGTGTAGTATGTCCAAACTATTTATTTACAGGGAAAGCAAATTCCTGGAGCTTTGCCGTCACTGCTAATTTCCTCTCAGTTTGTATTCACTAGTGAGTATTTGTGCTGTGCTAAGCGAACCATGACATGAGAGTGGTATCAATCTTGTTATCTGAGTCTCTGCAAGAAAGCAAATAAGTATATATAAATAAATTATAGAAAATTTATTTCAGTATTTATAGTTAGAAATTGTTGTAGTATAACCATAATCAGTGACATATAGCTAATAAATAAAGGTGTCTCCGTCTGAGTGGCTATCTGTTTTTCGTGTATCTCGACAATGGCTCATCTGATCTTTTTCGAACCTGGTGGGTGGATCGTCAGAGACCCAAGAAATTGCAGTGTTGAGTTTTAAATCATTTTGTCATTATTGCTCCATTTTATGACATTTTTTCCAAGGATATTCACTTGTGTTGTTCCAGAAGTGCAATAACGTGGCCTAGTACCAGATCCTTAGAAGCTAGGATGTACAACACCAGACAGGATCCAAACAGTCCTGCAGATAGTAGCAGAATGTAGGATGCAAGCTGGGACCGTATACTGTGAGAGGCATAACCAAGTGGCTGGGATACTGTATAGAAACATCTGTGCTAAGTTTGGGTTAGAAACTCCCAAGTCCAAGTGTGGCCCGCCACCGAAATCAGCAAAACTGAGATCCTGTGGGACTCCAAGTTCTAGAACGACAAGCAGCTTCTAGCAAACCAACCAGACATAGTGGTCGTTGACAATGAGCAGAAGAGGGCAGCCGGGATAGTTGTAGGAATCCTAGCTGCTAATAACAGGAAGAAGGTGCATGAGAAGACTGAGAAGTGCCAGAGGTCGAAGGAATGCCTAGAGCATATGCACAAGGTCAAGGCCAGGGTGGTCCCACTGGTATTGGGGCATTTGGGCCTGCAACACCCTAAACTCCACGTACTAACTTGAGGAGGACATTTGGACTATAGAAGCATTGGTTCTAATAGTATATTTCACATCTGTGCTTAACAATATCAGAGAGACTGAATATTTTCATGACTCAGAGTGTTTGCCTGGATGTCATAGACTTGCTCACCATTGGTAGATCCTGCAGCCTGCGGAACTCTGGTCTGTTGTCTCTTCGGCGCAGCTTGAGGAAGAGGAGCAGGGTGATGATGACAGCAGTGATGATGAAGGCCGACACCAGGCCGGCCAGGAGGGGGTCCAATGCAGGAGAGTCCTTTTTGGCTGGAATAGAAACGCAGCAGACACGTCAGCAGGGCCTGTTGTTCTCTTAGGTCAGTTGAGGATGGATTTCACTTTGACTCAACATGGTGCAAAAAGCAGAACCACAGCTTTGTAAGTGGTTGTTTAAAGTTGTGACTGCAGCTAAATATAGATGCTACAGCAGCATGTTCATCATGCAGCTTGGGACAGAAATGTCAAACAGCATGGTGATGTTAAACTTGCCTGTGTGGTACTTAAGGTCACTGCTGGACCATTTATTTATAGGGCATCATTTAAATATGTCCTAGAACTGATTTTAAGCAGTTTAAACAGTCTATTCATGCAGCGCAGTACTGTTTAATCTCTGAAAGCATCTAGACCTTTCGATGCTACTGTTTGTATATTTCAGTGCAGCAGGAATTTGCATCTGTGTTCTTGGCTGTGTATTTCTGGATATAGATGTTGCTATGGAAGACTGTTTTTGTAAACTTAGCTGTTTTTTATAACCTCTGGTAGGAAAGTAACAACAACCACAGAGCAGTGAAAGCTCCCTGCTCCTCTGGCTAATGGAAAGAGGCCACGTGCCAAGCGCTTAATAAAACCACACAAGACTGAGACAAGCAGGGAGAATTTTATATTTCAACAGTAGTCAAGAAAGCTGATAAAGACAGACAGAAGGACAGGGAGACAGACAAAGGAAAGAAAAACAGAAATCTCGAGGCCGCAGTCCCATGACTGCCTCTGTCCCTTTTCTGAAACAAACCCATGATTGTGGAGTGCTTGGTGGTGACAGTGCTAGTAGAAGATGTAAACGGGGAGGGTGTGTGTGTGTGTGTCTGTTTGTGTAGAAGCAAGGACTGGCTTGTGCTGCAAAACAAAGAACAGCGTCGCCTTTGTTGTGACGCCAATTCGCTTCTGGCTCTGTCAATATCCAGGCAGTGAATAGTCCAGAATGAATTCATGCAGCAACTTACCGTCGCCCCCAACGTTCAGCTGGGATGGTGTGTCGGGGTGAGTTTTGGTCTGGGCGGAGGAGCTGCTCGCCGGGGAGTTGGTTGTCTTCGGGTGGGCCTCGCCGGAGGATTGTGACTTGTTTGTTTGAGAAGTGGTGACCACATGGGGGGGGCTGGTGCTGGGTGTTGAGGTGGACTTGGTGGTGGTGGTAGCAGTGGTGGTAGTAGTAGTAGTGGGGGTAGTTTGGGGCTTCAGTGGCTCAGATGTTGGGGAAGAAGTGACGGACGGTGTTGTAGTTGGAGAGGGCTGGTGTGATTGTGTAGGGGAGTCAGAAAGTGCAGGCTCAGGATGGTGCGATGTGTCATTGTGATTTGGTAAAGGTGTTGTGGTGACGTCTGCAGAGGAAATGTGATGTGTGGTGCTGGTATTAGTAGGGGAAGGGAGGGTGTGAGTGATGGGGCTCTCAGAGGGAGGAACTGAAGGCTGTAATGGTGGCTGATTTGTTTGGCTTTCATTCTTTAATCCATCCGGCGAGAGAGAAATGTTGTTGGTAGCTGCAGACATACGAAAAGAGAAAGTCGTGATTGAAACATTGCAATCTGATGTGCATAACATGAAGTGAATGACAGAAGCACGTGGAGAATTAAAGGCCCAGTTCACCCAAATTACAAATAATCTTATTTCCTTACACTGCAAAAGCTATTGTGAAAAAATATTTTCAGAATTCATGCATTATTACTGCAAATTCTGTCAAATAACTGACGTCGTGTTTGTTTGACGATCAGTAATTGGGACACTTTTACTGGAAACTAGGGCTGAACATTTAACTGATTTCACAGTGCAATTTGAAATAATGCAATTAGCAAATCGCAAAGGCAAATCACATAATTTATATAGAACATTGAAAACAACAGCTGTTGTTGCTTTCTATTGGAGATATAAGATTTGCGAATGAAGAAGTCCAAATATTAAAGTAATGACCCTACAGACCCTAGAAAATTATATAAAATATACACTTACTTGTCTGAATTTAATGATGTGGTTAAGACCCTACAATATTACATATCATACAATGCAATCTGACTAATTTAAATATTAAGGTTAAGAACTTAACAATTATATTATATACTCTTACAAAGAAATTACATGATAAATTAAAAAAAGTAAAATTAAGAACATATAAACTTACACATGAGAAAAGGTGTGGCTATTAAATAAAACGCTGTGAGCCAGTTTAGTTTAGTTCTGGCAGATTGAGGCCTTCAGGAACTGTTCATCCCCATTAATGTAAACTATGTAGCTCATTCATACATGCGGTGGTTCCACTGACATAACCTCAGTCTAGTTATTTAATAGCCATATTTCATACATTTTGCAGCTCGTCTGACCCAGAGCTTTCACTGCGGTGTCAGTGGTTTTACTAATTCATGCCGTCCTACTTGTGTGACAGTCGTGTTTTTGATGGCATCTCTGTTTTAAATCAGTTACACAATTAATATTAGACTGAAGCTTGACCAAAAAAATTTCTAGTGTTAATCAAATCCCACCATCTCTCCAAAAAACTGCAATTACATATTTTACCCAAATCAAATGTTTCAATCCAATTCAATTTTATTCATATAGCGCTAATTCACAACATATGTCATCTCATAGCACTTCACATAGTATCATGAAGACCTTGCAAATTTTAAACAAAGAACCCCAACAAATCCAGACTTTCCTCTGGATTCCTTTTGAGCAAACACTTGGTGATAGTGGGTAGGAACAAAAACTCCCCTTTACCAGGAAAGACCAAAAAAGGGGGAGCGGGCAGCCATCAGGCTCGACTGGCCAATCATTCGACTCTTCTGGAATAAGATGTTTCTTTAGATTATTTGCCACTTTGGTTCAAATTAAAATAATTCAGCAACTTTCAGATGGACAGGCATGACATTTTGTGAGAACGTTCATGTCTGAGTACTAAAACAAAGGTAAATGGAGTTTCCTGAAATTGTTGAAGACCTTTCAAGTCCAGGTGCTGTTGTTTAAGTATTTACAGTAATGGCCTGAATGAGCATCTTCACAGGCATATTTCAGACATTCACGGTTGTCTGATAGCTAATAGCTTCGATTAGAAGCTAATAGCTTCTAATCGAAGCTATTAGAGGATATATTCTAATAGCTTCGATGACTTCCCCCTAACTCCGCTGGTTGATATTTCTGGTTTTGAGTGACATATCTCAGTAACTACAGGATTAAAATTTGTGGAGACATTCATGCTCCCTAGAGGATGAACTGTAACCGCTTTGATGATCAGTTCAAAATTTGATTTTGTCCACTGACATGTGACCAAATACCTGCTAATCTAATGCCATTCCCATCAGCCTCCATTTACCTCTGTACTTTGTGCTAATTAGCAAAATGCTAACTCTCGAAACAAAGCTGTTGGATATTATAGCTAATATTATACCTACTAAACATCAGAATATTATCACTGCCAATATGAGCATGCTCATGAGACTACAGCCTCGCCTGCTGATTAAATGAACATTTTACAATCCTGTGAGCAAATGAAAATCCATTTACCTCTCTGTACCGGGGTGGAGGCAAAAAACTGAAGGTCAAATATGTCTGGACAAATATAACCACAGCTATCTGTTGGCCTAAATGCTTACAGAGACACTGACTCTTGTAAACGCAACCAGTTGTGTTTTTCCACGAAGATAAATTATCTGAAAAGGAGCCCGGCCTGTGAATGTGTGAGTGTGTGTGAGAAACAGTGAGTTTGTGTGTCTCGGTGGGGGGAGTTTTTCACTTTGACCTTCCTCACCTCTTTGTGAAAAGTCACACAGCATTTAATCACTTCTCTCTTCTCCTCAGCGACATCTTAACTTTTCTCCAAGTATATTTTTCATTGCTCTCCCAACGGATTGCACCTTATTAAATTTACTCCTTGCTTCTTCTTTTTTTTTTACTTCTACAGTGTGCTACCCTCTCTCATGTGTATCGTGTGGCATATTTTCTTAAAGTCTAGACTCAGTTCTCTGTTCCTGCCTGTGTTGTCTTTGCTGTCAACTCTTTCACCCTGTCACGAGCTCCCCGGCCCACTTCTGGATGTGGAAAACGGTGATAAGGACTTTGTTAAATATAGCTCCTAAACTCTGAGCCACCTGCTGCCGGGCTTCCTAATAAATTCCTCTGAAGTGTGACAAAACTTCCGTGCTGGCAAACCTCAAAGAGACAGAAACAATAACCATAACATCCCATCACCTTTCTTTTGTATGTTTGCACATCACAAAGACGGCTAAACAGTCAGTCCGCCTTTATTATCATTATCCTTCCTTATACACAAGAGGGGGAGAACGTGGAGTTGTATAATTACCCTTATCTTTCCATGGTTCAGGTGTCACAGAGATGGTCTCTGAAGCTGTGTTATTGCTCGTTTTGTTGTTGCCACTGGAACTTGTGTTTGTCTGAGAGTTGTTTAGCGCAGGACTGTTGGGATCAGGGCTGGAACCGGGCACAGATTCTGCAACTGGAGCCACAGAAGGTGCTCCAAGAGGACTTTTCGAAGTCGTAGAGGAAACAGCATCGTCGCCATCTGATGAGGTAAGAACACTCGTTAACAACTCATTTGCTCATTATTCCGAGCAAACATGAGGCAACCGGCGCTGTGCAACGCTCCAAAACCATCTGAATGACTCACAGTCAGCACAGGCCGGGGTGTTTATTCAAACAATCATTATTAAAACTGAAAGATGTGTGCGCAAACAGGCCTGCGCAAACATTCAGGGACTAAAAGCAAAGAAGGGATGCCTTCAAAAATAATACCACGAATGCCACTTTTATTCATTAACCTTTAGTCAGAACAGCAGCAGTTTTCCTCAGTAGACTTGCACACAGTTTTTGATACTTGGCAGGAAGGTTGTTCAGCGTCTTGGAGGACATGCCACAGTTCTTCTGTTGATTGTAATCCCAGACTGAATCCACGATGTTAAGATTAGAGCTCTGTGGGGGCCATACCATCTGCTGCAGTAACTCCTCGTTCCTCTTGTTGCTGCAAATAGTTCTACACTCATCAGCCACAACACTAAAATCAGCTGCTTAATATTGTGTAGGTCCCCTTTTGTTCTGACTAACCAGCTCAGACTCATTGGAGCATGGACATGGGAAGTCTGGGGATGTTCTGTAGTGTCCTTTGGGTCCTTGCAGGGTATGGCCTCCATGCATTGGGGTTGTTTCGGTGCATCACTCAAGACTGAGATCTTGGGAGTTTGAAGGCCCAAAACCCCCTGAGCTCTTAATTGTATTCATTGAGCTGTTCCTAAGTAATATTTGAGGTGTGGCGGTGCGCACTGTCCTGCTTGGGAAGCACCCTTGCCTTGATGTGGGTGGAAGGAGTTCCATTGACCCCCGAAGTTTCCCAGCAGAACATTGCATTGTAACGATATGATCAATGTTATTTACGTCACCTGCCAGTGGTTTTAAAGTTGTGCCTGATCAATATATATATATAGCCCCTTTCAGATCCGCACTCATTTCTATTAATCTGACTGCAAGTAAACATATTGGCTTGAATGAGTAATCTTACTAGGTTGGACCTGGTAACATTTATGCATCACTTTGAACTGAACTGCATTCAGTAGCACCAACAGACAACTTACTGACTGTCCAATCGAATGCTTATACTGTGGCTGTCTTCATCACTGAGGTGTATTAAGCAGTAACAAACATACACGTTAAAGTGTCTCAATGACAGAATGACGTCATTTCAACAAGAGTGATGAATCCACCAATGCTATGACCCTGTATCCCATTTCTGAGAAGCTCTTACTCTGGCTCTGGCTGTATGTTTGGGTTCGGACCAATCAAGTGCCTCCCTGATGGTATTGTTTAATGGATAAAAAGAGCCTAAAAGTTTTGCACAGCCCTGTATATATTATTTATCCGGGAAGAACTATCTGTCCACGAAGACTTTTTCCAGCAAAGCACTGCAGCACTTTAACGGAGCTGCCTGCCCAGTATCGATCAGTGAGCAGCTTCACCGGAGCAAACAGGGTATCAGTGTCTTACTAAAGTGTTAGGAAAGAAGATAGCATGCCATAAAAGTACTTTGCAAATTCAGGTTTTCTTTTTGCAACAGGAGGTACATTTCCAACCATTTAGGCAGATGACCCTAAAATTTGAAGCAAAGAGAGGCTACTCATGACCCTTGGAGTTGTATTAAATCAACCACAGTGTTAGGGTCCTTTCTACACTGTAAAAACAATCTGTTAAAATGGTGAAAATGTGGCAGCAAGTACAGTTTTACAGTCACACACTGGAAGAGAATGAATGACTATTTGGATTATACACAGTTTTGGCCTGTTTTTTTCAGTTAACATGTGAATGAATGTATTTTTTACTGTGATTTTACTGTATATCACCACTAATTTATATAGAACAGAAATAATTGTAAATAAATAAAAAACAGTAAAAAAAAAATCAACTTTTTTTTACTGTGTATGATTGCTGAAATGACATTAATGGCCGGAAATGTCACTTGTCATTTTTAAAAAGTGAATAAAATGAACATAGCAGAAATATTCTCTTGTTTCTTATTGTGTGTTTTGTTAATCTTGACATCCCCAGTCAAATTAATCTAATTCATTTTATTTATGTGTCCTCTGTGATGGCTGGGAACCACTGGACAGATTACACAGTCACATTAATGCAAAGTACAAGACAAAATGGATAAGAACTGACTCCTACTTTACGCGACTGGAGCCCACATGAGACGCAAGTAATTTTTAGTCTTTGAAGTAATGTCATTTTAATGAAGACCTTCAATCTCTCTCCTTCCTCCTCCCTCCTGCCTCGGTGTCTTTTGCACTACTGTAGAAATCTCCATGTCTGCTCCTACCTTCTTCCCTTTGATGAAAACCAGAGCACTAATGTAATGTAAAGCCATTACCGTTCAGTAACACACTGCCCTGATGCCTTTCATTACCTCCATAATCACTCACACAGCTCATCAGCACACAGCGTGAGGGCGAGAGACACAGAATAAAAGAAAGAGCGAGAGAGAGAGACCTGTTTGAACTCCAAATGATACCAAAACAGACTCACTCATAAATAGACAGAGGTGCTCGGCTGTATAATACCGGCCTTGTTCCCTCACTTTAGCTCCATTAGAGCTGCTCGGGTCAAACGCTGGAGTAGTTGGCTCTGTCTGTTTTTGTATACATGTGTGTTTCTGTGTGTGTGTGTGTGTGTGTGTGTGTGTGTGTGTGTGTGTGTGTGTAGAGCAGATTCATAAAGAGAGTCACTGTTTCCACCATTGCACACTGCTCTCTCCAGATATTACAGGCTTCTACTCACAATCTTTCAGGCCAATGCAGCACGTACCTGGGGAAATAGCTTTTGCTCACTTCTTGACCCTGCCAGCCAGAAGGAACAGCCAACCGTTTCTCTGCGAGCAGATGTCTGCTGCTTCAGCACTCAAAGCTGGAGGAGCCTAACAGTGATACAGACCCAGCTAACCGCTCCAGCAGAATCACCGCATGTTTTTCTGCTGATAGTCAGTACAACGGATCATTTTTAAAAGTGATTTCCCCGTTAAGTGGAACTGAAAAAGCTGAAAACTGAAACTGTACATGCTGTCTTATCTTCCTTTCTCAAAAAAGTCTAATGCTGTGTTTACTTGGTGGTTAGTTAGTCATGTTATTTATAATGACATTACTTTTGCAGGGATGAAACAATACCAGGAAAAAGCATGACTTATTACATGTGACATGACACTGCAAACAAAAACCTTTGTCTTCTGTCCCACGCAAAAAAAAGCCCCCTCCCGGAAACATAATTTTGTAAGAATTTCTCACAAACAAAGGCCCTTTTGCTCAAACATATCGATCTTAAAGTATTTTGTAATCAACAAAAAGGCACAAAACGGATCTTATTGTTTCATTTTTGCTATAATGAGCAACAAAAGCCTTTCTCTGCAGGGAAACAATTAAATCTACCTCTTTCTACACCAGTATTCTACCTAAATGTAACCAAGGCACATGGAGAGCTTTCATTTTTGGTTCATTTTTGCTTCATATGACGTTCCACCACGGTATAACGCTATAAGTAAATGAGTTAAGTTTCAACTCAGTGTCTTAAACTCTACAGGGAAACAATTAAATCTACATTTTCTACAGCAGCACTGTACCTGAATGTAGTCACGGCACATCGAGAGCTTTATTTTTTAGTTCATTTCTGCTTAGTGTGACGCTCCACTACAACCTGACACTATAATTAGTTAAGTTTTAACTCAGTGTCAGTCTCTCAAACTGTGTGTATGTTATGGAATGGGTAAGTCTTGGTTTAATTAGTTTTCTTACTCTGAATTTAGAAAACTTAAGTTTCTACTAGAGCAGAAAAACGTTATTCATTGAATACACTGGAGGCCAGATGAGTCAAGAGTGGAACAAAAAAAGCCCTTGGCCATGTAACATGTTCTCTACTATGAAAATTTAAGGGGATTTTTTATTTAACTGCATTTTCTCCCCTTCCCTGTCGCCGTCAACACACTATATATGACGTCTGGCCACCATAAAAAAACAGAACCTGCTGCCACTGCACTGCTTTAAATCTCTTCATAAAGTCTACATACTGTACTGCAGGGGAAAGCCAATTAGCAGGAGCCCAGTAAAATGACGGTGTGCTGCTGCACATAATTAGAGGTGTCATTTATCACAATGTACCTTCCTGCTCATTTACAGCCAACAAATATTCTCCAGTGGAGCCGTGCTGTTTTCTACTCATTTGAAATTTCAGCCGAAGGAGCTGATGGGACGTTCAGCCCAATAAAATCTTTTCAAATGTCAATAGTCTCATTTTCCTTTTATGTGAGAGGTGCTGATGGAGGGAGAAAGAAAGAAGGAGGAGGAGGAGCAGGAGGAGAGGAAGTGTCAAAGCCAGGTGGAGGAGAAAGCAGAAGGTGGTTTAGGAGTGAAATACAGGATGTGTGAGAGGTGTGCAAATGTAATGCAAGCACAAAGCGGAAGTAGACAGGAGGCAGGAAATTGTGTTAGAGATAAACTGTGGGGTTAGTTTGAACAAAAAGGAGAAAAAAAATTATTAAAGCTGCTCAGAATTAAAGTGAAGTGGGGAATTGAGGTGGAGTTTATCCACCTCTGATCTCAAGTAGAGTTGAAAGGAAACACACAAGAGGAACTCAAATGTCCTCCTGTCAAATAATAATAATAATAAACAACCACACACACGAACTGACTTCTTACTTTTAACTCAAGTTTTGTCAGTTTACAACTTGACACAGTGAGAGAAGCTGCTCTCAAGCACCACATGTGTCCACACATGAGTCTTACAAACACTAAAATTAATTATGTATTACTGTAATCAAAGTGGCAAAAAGTTCAAAATCAGGACCAAAAATAAACTGATACCTACCATGTGCAGCAAATCCAAAGTTAATGAGCAGGAGCGCACAAAGGGCAGTCCAGAGTTTGGTCTCCATCCTCTCCGTCCTACAAGAAAATGACTAAACAAATGTCGTTTCCTCTTGCCTTGTTCTCGCAGGAGTTTCCTCTTTCTTTCTCTCTTTCTTTCTTCCACAGTCCGATTTCAGACTTTCAGTGGAGTAGCTCTACGCAGAATCCCAGGCCCTCTCTTCAGTGTTTCACCCACAGCAGAGAGACGCACAGCAGCTCCGCCAGTGTTTGCGTGGCTGCAGGACTGAAGGAGGAGTGAGAGTGTCCTGACTGCTGCTCTCTCTCTCTCTCTCTCTCTCTCTCTCTCTCTCTCCAGAAACAGTGCCACGTGTTCCCTGTTCAAAATAGTCGGTGTGGATGTGATTCGGTGCCATGACGCCTATTCAGTAGGAAGGCTGACACCTACCCACGCGGCGCAGAAGAGCACGCAGGCCACATAACGTGTTACAGAGCATCAACACTGACTGTACAGACACGGAAAGCATCTATGAGATCTACACAGTTCTGAAACATTTTTAGTCATACGCAACATTTTACGCACCACAAAGAGCACAAGATGTGATTTGGCAACGTATTTCCACCCTTTTTACGCACAGCCAGATATTCGTCTGTTTTATACATTTATTATCAGTTCCTACTGCAATATAACAAAAAGCGTAGGAGGAGTTTATTACAGTCTTGTATATCTATAATATGTTGCTGCTATGTAAGTTTAAACGATGATTTCTTAAATTAATAAATTATTGTGTGGGATGCAACTTGTGCCATGACCGTGGTCTATGGCTATGACACTGACTGTGAAGAAACTAATCAGAAATAGAACCAAGTGTAGTTCCTGGATAATGTAAAGTCACGCTGAGGGTTTTATTGGTCAGCATTTATAATTATAATATAATAATGAAAACGTCCTTTCAGGTGTTTGACTTTTCCTGAAGCTGGATAATAATATCATCCTCGCTTTTTATTTATTTTTTTCTTTTTAATCCATGACTGGCGCTTTTCTCAGGGCGTTTTACTGTGTTGTGATGTCTTTACTGGCCCACATGGAGGCGCTGTTGCTCCACAACTGATTCTCCAATTAGCCACACATGAGGCTTGAAAACAATTCCTCAACGACACTGCCCAGTATGCAGTTATTTCATTCATTTCTGCATGGTTTCCATGAAACTGATGCGCAAATTAAACATTGCTGGTTTACAGAAAGAACTGAAATATATTTGAAAAATGAAGAGACATTTCTTAAGTAAGCTGGTGGTTGCTACATAAATAAAAAGATAAACATAAAAACATAACATAAAAAGATGTTACAAAACTTTTCTGTTGGCAGTATGATCATTTGTTGGTATTTTTGTGATGGTGATTACTTCCAGAAGGAGTTCATAGTCTCTGGTGCCATAAAACTCCTCTGGTTGTAATTTTTGACATTTAACTCTATGTTAATACTTGTTTCATACATTAATATATTCACATTTTCCAAGTTACCTGGTGACTGCTTCATAAAGTAAAGATGTTGAAAAGAGAGTATTTTGTGAGGCTGTAAGCCTGTGTTGGAAGCGGAAAGAAGAATATTAAACAACAACAGGAGTAGGGATTTTCACAGTTCTTCTGCTTATTTATTTATGTAGGTGTTAAATTGGATTCATAGAGCAGAATTCCACAATGCTGTTGTCGTCCTGATTCAGTTTTAATTGCACCTTTATTTACACAAACTGAATCATATGTTTCCCCCTGTGCAGTTTTCAGTTCCAAGTAAGTGAAACTGAAAGCCTTTCTCCTTACTGGGCTGCTGGCTTAACAGTTTTTTGTTAATATTGCCAACATCTAGTGATGGATTTGCAATGGTAATTATTTACAGAAGGAGTTAATACTCTTTGCAGGAACTTACCTGTTTGTGTGTTGTTGTTGTTTTGTTGTTGTTAAGTTGTTATTTTGGACATTTAATTGTATGTTAGTACCTGTTAGTACCTTTGCTCTATGTGTGAAAAATATAAATGCATATCTTTTTTAGAGGGTAGTTTTTAGTCATGTTTATTGACCATTTCATCCATATATTCATGATTACTAGAAAATGTATGATATTAATCCATATATTAATGCATGAGAAGGGTTTAATATGTTTGGGAATCTGGAGGGTTTAAGGGATAGCTGACCAACAGACAATATTTCTTTACTGCTAATTTTTTAAAAGGTTTATACTGATGATTATTTTCTCGACTGATGTCGAAAAATGGTGAAAAATGTCAGTAAGTGTTTTCCAGAGCCCGAGATGATGCCTTCAAAGGTCTTGTTTTGTCCACAAACCAAGTACATTAATTTTACTATCATAGAGGAGTAAAGAAAGTAGAAAATATACAAATTTAGGAAGTTATTTCTCAAAAAAAACTAATTGACTAATTGCTGCTGCTCACGTTTATTTTTTCCAGTGACAAGCAGTGAGATACTACATAGTAAATATTCTTCAGTTCATTGTCCCTGACACCATCTGTATCTCCATAATGTGAAGATTTTACTTCATTGAATTTATGGGAAACATGCCAAATGTAAACACTCATATACGACACTTGATAAACAAACAAATAAAACGAACCAACCAATGGCACCTGTTTACTCTGAATAACTTGACGACACCGACAGTTTACTAAAGCTATAATAAACAGCTAATGGTTCGTAATAGTTAAATACATACGCTTCTATGCTATTTTTTCAACTTTTGTATCATGTCCACCTTTAATATTTTGAAACCTTTGAAAATCGCTGTCTCATTTACCGTGTTACTGGGTGGTGCTTGACCGGTTACGCTGCGATTCCGGTTTTTCCCACAGTGCCTGAATGTAGCAAAGAGCTCCTGGTGACGGAGAGGAGGCAGAAAAGCGGCAGGGAGCTGCCAGCATCGTCTCATACCGTCGCAGGACAGAAAGGTGTGGAAATATCGGACCTCTGGACAGCTTAGAGATAATACACGGAGACGGCATTGTTTTGATAACACTGTCACACTCTAAATATACTAGTAAAGCCGTGTCCCTTGGTTTTATTTGGCGGTAGGGTTGCGTGAAGTTACACAGCTACGTTAGCTAGTTTGGCGTTAGCATAGTTGCGCTAGCTGTTGCTATACTATTATGCTATAGTGGAGGTTAGCGACCGCTAGCTTGCTCTTAAGTTAGGCGAGCTAACGTTAGCTTGCCGGTTAGCCTCTCGTGTCATCCGTAAATTAGTAAATTAGTGAAACCGCGTAGCTAACTTAACCGTTCCGATTGTTACAGTGGAAACATTAGCGGGAATGACACTGTTTTTAAAGGCAAGTTTAACGGTGGCTGCTTCTCAATGTGTTGCTCCTCTTTGATCGTTTGACAGCTCCGTGTCCGCGGAGATATGGAGACGCCGGGGAGAATAGCAGCCACACCGGACGCCCTGGACTTCACGGTGGAAAACGTAGAGAAGGTGAGTTTTTAGGTCAGCCAGTCCCCGTCGGCTCATACAGCATCGGAGAGGGTTTATGGACCAAAATATTGAAAAAAGCGGCTATGTTTCAACTGATTACTTGAGAGGGAAAGCAGAAGGGCTGTATTTGCCTTGTAGTCATATAATATTACATTAGTTAGCACTTTGGACAGCACTGATTTAATCTAGAGAAGTGATGTTGCTGTGTTGAAGGCTTGAACCTTGACTGGATGTTTATAATACACAATCAAGTGAGAGCAAAATAACAGGTTACAGCTAATTCTTTACAATCTCTTGTCACTTTCTCTAACATGCATATTTGGGTATTGTTGTTGGGTATATTTTACTGTTTTTTTTGTGAGTGCATGCTTGTTGACTGCCAGGTTGCTGTGATGCATCTCCCTGCTGGGTGGCCGCTGACTCCGGCAGGAAGGGGAAGGGTGGGGGAGACAATGGAGAGGATGGAGAGGGAGTGAGAAAAGGTGGTGCTCCTGTGGAAGAGCAGAGTCAATGTGATGAGATGGAGAGAGGGGGTGAGGTGAAGGAGGAGGAGGGGAGGGAGGGAGGGGTCGATGTCTGTGACAGCGCCAGAAAGAAAGAAGGAAAGAGGAGGGGGTGAGAGGAGGTTGGCGATGCGACAGAAATTATTAGAGGCAGGTTTAAGGGAGAGAGGCACATTCCTGTAGGGGGAAATGGTTTGGCTTGATTCTGTGGTTTTATGGTGTAATAAAAGAGGAGGAAGAATGACAACCAGTACGCACGGTCCCGTCAGCCTCGGGATAATCTGTTTTCATTCCTACATGTTTCATTTCCACAGGTGGAGAGAGGGCTGTCTGTAACAATGTATTGTTTTTGTTTGGCGTTGGTAAAGAAAAAATAGCATGCTTCCTTATTATTTTGACAAAAGTTGGAAAAAAACACTAGTGCTTACTTTCTGGATACCTAAAATGTGTAATTAATGTAACCGAGAGCATCATAAATATGGGAATATATTGAAATATATGAACATACACAAAAAGCAGCAAATACCCAAGCTTGTAGATATGGTCTGTTTTTCAGTATTTTGGCATCTCAGCTACATTGAAAGTGATACCTTGCATGCCAAAGTACCCCAAGCGAGCAAAAACAGTGCAAGATATTCAACAAAAAATGGCCTGGATCACATGTGAGTCATAGTCTGAAGCAGTATATGATGGTAAATGTCAGTGTAGTGATTATTCCATGAATAATATATTTTAAAAAATGTTTAGAAGCATCATCTGTGATATTGTACTCCTAATTTTTTTTTTTTGAAAACGTGGGCGGTTTGTAGAGTTTAAGAATGCTTTTCAAGACCCTCTGACAGCTTGCATCAGCATTCAGTCTGCTCCAAGTGGTATAGCGCTATCAGTAATCTCATTAACTGATACTACATGGCAAACAGCATCTGAAGTATCATTTCCCATGAAGGCTATGTGCGCTTTTGTATTCATACCATGCTTGCATTTCAAACCTGATAAGATATTGTTTTTCTATGACTCGGCTATATTTAGAAAGTACATTTACTTTCTACTAGGATGAGTTTTTTTCCTTTCCATTTTCTCATTCTTTGTAGAGAACTTGACTTGGATGATACTTCATCAGTAAAAGGCTAAGAGGAAGACAAATGGTTTCTTTAGAAAAGGTGTGTTCACCCGAAGCATCATATCAGCATTTGCGTCAGCTTAATGGCTGAGATGCTGCTTTCCCTGGTAATTGTATTATTCTTTTTGCCAAACAGTCCCTGCAGCAGGTAATTGTAAATATACACGTAGGGATATTCCTGCATAGAGGAATTTTCAGCAGCTCCCAAAGAGGTTTTAGCCAAATCACAAGTGCCGAAGTGATCGAAATTCAGAATTTAAAAACAATAATTTCTTTAACCAGTTTTGTTTATTGAGGTTTCATTTACTCAGACATAATTGGCTTTTTTAATGAAATGGTAAGATAGATTTGTCAAATAAATTAACACAATTTCATTGCATTTACTGTATGTGCACTGTTATGCTTACCATCTTGCACAGTAACCCCCAAATTCCTAATCTGACCCAAGAACAGCCTTGAATACCACCAGCAGACTCATAATTTTGCTTGTTAATAAAAAGGCAAATTGTGCTTACTCATAAGATTATTGGAGCGTATGCAGTTACTGAAAGAGTGAAATAAAAAAGATGAAGAGTGCCAAATTGTCGCTTTGGTACAGTGGGGTGCTGGTGAGTGTGTATTTGTTGTACACATGGTGCTGGAGATGATGGTTCCTGGCCCAGTAGTTGTATGCGTCCAATAGAAAGCTCTTTGTTCGGTCTCGGGTCTGTGAAACAACGTGTCACATTGTCAGTATCTTTGTGTGTATAACGAAGGAGGGGATCGTATACTGCCTTACATTTCCGCCCAACTGTAATTAGCTGTAGAGCGACTATCTGCCAAGCGAGTGGAATTCAGAGGAAATTCATAGCTCTGCACTGTGGTGTTGCATTTATCCCCCGAGACAAACTACTGTACCACCAAAAAGGAACGCAAGACAGTATTGGGTTTGTCCAGGTCTGCATCTTGCTCAAGGGCACTTGGACTCTGTGACTCCTGTTATCACAACCATCTGTAATCGCCTCACTTCCTACACAGGACGCTATTGAAGCCCATTCAGTAAGTCTTAGCTCCCAGGTTCCCTCTTTCTCTGTAAGTAACATTAGGATAAGATGTATGTGACAGGAAGGGCTGTCTCATTATTATGTAGTTTTATGGAATTTCAAAGCGTAGGAGATGATTCAGCCTCTAGCTAACGAATTATGGAACGTAGCAGGGTAGCAGAATCTGTCACTGAGAGAAATGATGCACGGTGTATTGAGTAGCATTTTGGTAGTCAGAGCAGGAGGGTATTTTCATCCACTTATTGACGAAAATACATATAGCTCAAGGTGGAACACATGTCTTGTAGGTTAAATGATACACACATTTTATAGTGAGAGGTTTTTTTAGTTTTTGTGTCAGTAGTCTTGGAAATGGTATCATCTGCCCATTGATTCAGTTACTGGAGGTGATCAGACTTCTGAATTATGCAGTGAAAAGGGAAGTTGTTGAGACACTTGGTGTAAAGGATTATTTTCTGTTCATGTGCTAAGATTTCACCACTATTGGCAAGATGGTATTCTTAATTTCTCTCTTGGCCGTGTGCTGTCAACAACCACCCGCGCACGCTCTCACACAAACTATTGTTCTTTGTTCCCTCATTAATCATCATTCCTCTGCATGTCTTTGATTCTCACAGTTATAGCACAGTGTCATGATGGGTCAGCGGTGTGATGATGCCTTCTGCATCACAGCACGAGCACTGCCCTCCCACCGCTACGATAGCTTCGACAGTGACGCCCTCGTGGACAGATGGCTTGAAAACAGTGAACCTATGGCCATCGCCTGCTGTGTGTGAACACAGTGTGCAAAGATGTGTCCAAAGTATGTCCAGGCTTGTGCACTTATGCCTCTTGAAGATGTGGGAACAGAGAGATTTCTCTGATACATACTAAAACATCATGAAAAAGGCTGGCCCTTCTCTTTATCTAAACTTTCTGCCTTGTACTTGGTATTTATTTTAATGAGAGAAAGATTACTTAGGGATTCATATTTGTCCTTGATATTTTGTATAGTAAAGGTACGGTGCTGTTCTTTGTTGTCACATCTCAGGAATTACTCTGTATTTATTCTCAAGGGTTTGAGTATACAAGTGTGTGCAGCTAAATCCTTAATAGTTGTATGTGAGAGCCGACAGTGAATCTGTCTAACTGAGCTGTGGTTTTTCGCTTGCATCCCCATTTTCTTCCTTCTCCTGTTGGAAAAGGTCCATAGAGAAGGCTAATCATCTTTGACAGTGTCTGCCAAGAGCACGCCATCCTCAGGTGAAGCACGGTGGTTCAGGCAGTTAGACACCATCTGTAGATACAATTAGTTGCTTCAGCTGGAAGTAAAATTAAAAGCTGCTATTTCTAGGGATGCACATGCTTTTTCTCTTCTTGTAAAACCCACTTAACAACAGACAATTAAACAAAGTCAAGATCACTGCTAAGATGTCTTGTGTGATTTATAGGAAAAGACAGGCAATGCTTCTTTGTGAAAAGATTAAAGCAGCCAAATGAACAGACTGTTTTGCGTCTTGTGCTTTGATAATAAACCTCGGAAGAGCAGACGCGCTCAGACACAGCCCTGTTTGGGATTGAATGAGGAGAGGTCTGCGATCACACAGTGGACTGCGGTAATGATCCGCTGCTGCTTTGAACTGTAATATCACAGCCTCGTTTATAGACAGGGTAGAGTCGAGCAGATTAACAAAACCATTCTGATGCTTTTTACAATGAGAGCATAATAATGACCCATAGACAGATGATGCCAAATCACAACCCAACAACACATAGTGTTTCATAAGTTTTGTCCTGCAGGTTTGTCTGCATTAATCTGCATGGCTAAATAAACATGCTGCTTGTTTTCACGTGTGTAATGGTTTCTCTTCAACAGCTAAACTGTACTTAGATGTGAGGTGACAACAGAGAAAGAATACTACACATACAGTACTTTGCTCCACATACTATACTTGAACCTATAGCTCACTTTCACACATAGATGTACAAATGCTACCTCACTCTCTGCCAAGAAACATCTCGTTAACACCCACCCAGTCGTACTCAGAGTTCCATACAGTAAGTGGAGATGGATAATTGCATTGGAGAGAATGGCAGACATAGAGAAAACGCCACCTGAGACTCTGCTTCCAGTCGGCATTGACGTTGTATTGATGTTCTTCTTTACAGCTGCAGTCGCGTCATTGTACCCTGTGACCAATCGTGGTTTCGTTACAGTATTGTTCACCCTCCGTTGTTAAACAGTATAACGTTTTCTCATTAGTGAATGGGTAGAATGTAGATCTTAGAAAACTGAGATAAAGATTGAGAGCTGAGGGGTGGGATGAGACTGGGTGGACAGTTTAGGCATTAAGAGGGTAGATGGGGAGATGAAGTGAGAGGGAAGAAAGATGAAAGAATGGTGATGGAGGAATTGATGTGAGCAGGCTTCAGGGGTAAAAGACAAGGATCAGAAGCTCGCTGAATAGATTTTTTTTCAGTGTTGCTTGTGAGACACTTTGTGCTGGCAGCCAGCAGTTTTAGTTCACTGAGCATGTACATGTTTGTGTTTGTGTGTAAGACAGCGAGGGAGAAATAAATAGACATCTTGCAGAGTTGTGCCTAAACCTTTCTTCTGGCATTGCTAGGATTAGAGGTGTCTGTTTAATTAATGATACTTTTTCCTTTCTTTTATTTGCCCCTCTCTCACTCATCCTTTATCTCCTGTCTCTTTAGCTTGCTCCTTGTTGTTCTCCCTGCACTCAAGTACTCAAATTACTCAGAGCTGTGCTTCAGAGAGTGCTGTTTTCAGGTCATTGCTTTCTCGACTGTGTGAGGCTTTGGAGGTAACCTGTCTTACTATGTGCCTGTGTCTTTCCAAGTGAGAAAAGATGCTCTTTTCTCCAGGTAACCAGCTCTTTCCAGCAAACAAGTACTCAAAAGACTGCGTTTGTCTACTCTCAGCTGGTCTGTTTTCTCAGACACCCACTGGACTGTGGAGTGTAGCCGCAAACATTTCTCACAAGAACATGTTCAATTCCTGCATGGTTTGACCATCCACAGATTTTATGGATTTGTGCGACTGTTCTCACTGTTTTCTGCTTTTTCTTTGTTCCTAGGCCCTCCACCAGTTGTACTATGATCCCAATATAGAAAACAAGAATCTGGCCCAGAAATGGCTAATGCAGGCTCAGGTCTCGCCTCAGGCTTGGCAGTTTTGCTGGGCCCTACTGAGCCCAGATAAGGTACAGGGTACACACACACTCACAAAGACACACACATACACAAACACAGAAATAAGAGTGTCATTCGCATCCTTCTTATTTTTTCTCACAGGTGCCAGAGATCCAATACTTTGGTGCCAGCGCACTTCACACCAAGATTTCTCGGTACTGGTCCGACATCCCCACAGACCAGTATGAGTCTCTGAAGAGCCAGCTGTTCTCCCAGATTGCCTGCTTCTCCTCTGGCTCAAAGATGGTGCTCACCCGGCTGTGTGTGGCGCTGGCCTCTCTGGCACTCAACACAATGCCCGAGGCTTGGCCTGGCGCAGTGGCAGAGATGGTGCGGGTGTTTCAGGAGGAGGGGGGAGGGGTGGATGGACGGGCACGCTGCCTGGCATTGCTGGAGTTGCTCACTGTCCTGCCTGAGGAGTTCCAGACCAGCCGCCTGCCTCAGTACCGAAAAGGACAGGTATGTCACCAGGCGCCATCTGTCTACTGTCCACAGGTTGTCTTTGCATTGAGCTTTGTATCAAAAGGTGTCAAACCTATGGTAAAACTATCTTCAATTGGAATGTGAATGCTTTTTAAGATTGATAGCTTTGTTTACATTTTTTTAATTAATATATTTCATGTTATAACTTTTAAATCTTGAATAATTTTAGTCTTTTTAATGTTTTGTTTTTTTGTTCATGTACAGTTGCTTGTGTTAAATAGTCTTTTTGGCTTGATGTGTTCAATAAACAAAAAAATGCTGTTTGTGGGAAACAAACATTCATATATACTGTATAGTCCAAAAATCCAGATTTCACAAACAAAATCAGTGTTTGTCTAAAATAAAATCAAGCATCTTATTGGTACCAGCATGAAAACATTCATGAAATGATACTCAGCCCTCATCATCAAGCTGAGCAACATACCACACACGAGCAACGTTCCAGCGGTCTCACCCTTGTTATCATCGTCCCTCAAGGTCCGGGGAGCCCTGGGCCGGGAGTGGGGGTCAGTGTGTCCCTTATTGCAACAACTGCTGCGGAGGACGGACAGCCCCGGGGCAGTGAAAGCTCGCGTGCTGCGCTGTCTGTCATCGTGGGTGCTGCTGGATGTGCCCCTCAGTGAGAGCGAAGGCCTGGTGCACGACTGCTTCAGTGCCCTCCCTGACCCAGAGCTCTTCGACACAGCGGTGGAGGCGATAGTTAATGCCATCTCGCAACCCGACTCCCAAAGGTATGTACACAGTATGCTTGCCAAAGTCTACTCCTGCCAACCAAACAAAAAAAAGGGCAGTGGAAATGAAATAGCAATACTATGGCATGAAAACTCATCTTGTTAATAAGTGGAGAATTTACACTGGGGCAAAAATCGAAGTAGAGAGAGGAAAAAAGAGAGGAAAAAAGAAAGATGTATTAGCCAAAGGCAGGAAACAGACAGGGTGGGCACTGGAAGGGCATCAGGGAGGGATGGAGGGAAGGAGGGAAGGAGGGAGGGATTGATACAGGGCAAGTTGACAGCCAGGGGGAGGAGAGCGGCATTTCTCGGTTGGCTGGCGTTGCTATGGTTACAGAGCTGGGGAGAGATGTCATCATGCCCTGGTTGATTCAGACATGGCAGGCACCCATTACCCCTCCCCTGGAGACAGAGAGAGAGGGCGGGGGTGACGGGACGATGCAGAGAGAAGAAAGGATGCTAAGAGAAGGAGGAGGAGGAGGGCAGGGGAAGGTGTGAAAGTGTGCAAGAATAAAAGACTTCATCCTCCATACCTCTGCGCTGCTGCACAGACGGGGGGGTTGGACCTGTGAAGTTGCTGCTGACAAGTCAGTTTAAGCACACTGAGCAGATGGTGGGAAGACGATTAATGGCAGCGGAGTTACAGGTAGAACATCTTCAGTCTCAACACAACACTCAGAAAAGCACAAGTGTTGCTGGGCTCTGCAGAGAGATTGTTGGAAATTGGCTCCTTCTGGTTTCTTTTCTAAATTTCAGTTCTTTGGACATTCGCTTACTTTCAGTATAGATTGTTCTATTTTCTTTTTTTCTGGTCTGTTACTCATGACTGATCACAGCCTTGTACAATGTATGCTTGCGGTGTTCGTTTGTCAGGTCCTCCCAGAGGTGTTGACTGTCTCATTAGTAGCGCCCTTTGAGACATGTGGCCACTGTTATGTCGGGGCATTGTATGATTTATGGGGTTACATTGGAGTCACTAGAGAATATTATGTCTGGTGTGCATCTATGAGTGACAAGGTAACAAATGAATCTATTAGAAAACCAGGCGTAAGGGTTTTTCTTCCATCATCCCTAGAAAGTCAATCAAAGTCTACATTTTTTTACCCTCCTGTCTATTCTATATATTTTATCTTTCCTCCTACTCTACCTCTGTTTCTTTGTGCTCTTCCTTGCCATTTTTTCATCTCTCACCATCAGTACTAGGCCCTCCTCCCTGTCTCTTGTTCTCTCTCTCTGTTTAAACACATTACAGTCAACTCATTTGGGGGGATGCTATTGGTCCAGCTGCATCCTGTTGCCAGGCAACCCATTTCCCCTGTCTCAGAGTGTTGCAGTAATTGCAGAGGGGATCAGAGGTGGGGAGAGGAACGTGGGGGAGGGAGGAGGTGGAGTGAGAGAATAAAGGAGGAGTCAGGAAGGAGACAGGAAAGTGTATAACAGCAGGACGGGAGCAAAGGAGGAGACGATGGACCACTATGAGTTAGAGGAGAGGAGACTGCAGCAGACGGTCTCCGAGGAATCTCCAGAATGTCATGTCTTATGAGGGAAATTGAGAAAGGCATACAAATCCATTTTGCTCTCTTAATCGCATCACATGCACACCAAGTCTTCTTTTCCCGAACTAAGAGTGCATGACCTGCATCTGCAAAGCACCTTATTAAAAATGAATGATCCTCTGAGTGCATGAGTGCAGTCTGCCGTTCACATGTGTATAAACACACACAGAGTCACTCAGTCAGTTGAGTGCAGTTTCTGGTGCTGCTCTGAGAGAGTTACTCAGACAGCCAAACACAGAGGATGTAGGCCAATAGGCACACAGGTATGGGTTTATTAGATGGAGGCCAGATTCATACACATCACATTTCAGCAGGGTGTAGCTCTCTCCAAAGACGGCTGAATCAGCGTGGGCTGCTGAATAGGGGACTTGGCTTGATAATGCAGGACCATAGAACTGGCGCTTCGGCTCATAAGAGGGCCTGGGGGAAATTAGAATGAAAAATGCATCCCAGGATCGCGGTAAGAGATGCATTTAACCTGCAGAACAGAAGGTGCATATCATTGTCATTTTTTTCTGGCCAGTGTTTTCCTTTGGCTGCTGCTGTTCTATCAGGGATGACATTAACAATGAAACAATTAGTTGATTAATCAATGGGCTAGAAAACCAATCAGCAGTTTTAATTATCTGAGCAATTGTTTAAGTTGTTTTCCAAGCCCAAATTCTGAGATTAAAACAATTGACTTAGAAAAAAAACACCTGCCGTCTGTTGGCAGCTTAAATCATCATTACTTGCAGTCCTACATTCAATCCTGCAAGAAACATAGTGGGTAGTACTATAGTTTCAAATACTGGTAAAGTCACTCAACCTTTCTGCGTCATTGATGAATATTCATTGACCTGGGCCGGCATCCTTATTGACATTCTTATGAAAGATGAAGCACAGCCTGCATACCACAAAAACCTCCTGAGACGTACATAATATGGTTTACATGTACAGCATTCACACATGCGCATAATGTTCTCGGTGACATTCAGGGACACGCACACACGCCCTTCATCTCCAAATGTCACCCATTCTCTTGCTGTCATTAAGGATGACAGGAGGAGTGATGCTGTCTGGTGTTGTCACATGAGCAGATCTGAAAAGTGTATGTATGCGCGTCTGTGTGAGTTTGTGTGCATGTCAGCAGCACACGTGTGTTTTAGTCAGAGAGGGAATTATAAATGGCTGAGACAGCAGGAAGAAGACGGAATAATAACTGACAGCGGTGGAGCTCTGAGAAAGAAGCTTTGAATAGATTTTCCGGTTCTCTGGTAGATGTGTGGGATTTTTAGGGTGGGTGTGCTGGATCAGAGGTTGGACTGACTTGGACTGAGATTTGATTTGAAATAAACACTTGTCTTGGGAAAGAGCAATAAATACATCAACCTAGCCGTGTGAGTCAGTTTTACATTCACCAGCTGATGTACAGTCTCTGGCTGAGGATCCCTGGCCTTACATCCTGTGTCTCCACTGTATTTTTTTAAACCGATTTTCAGAAACAGAAAGACTCTCAGGGGAATTGTTTCGTAACAGTCGCTCACGATTGTGAAAATTATAAATTATACAGGAATACAGGAAACACAATAGTGTATGAAAAATACAACTAAGTACTAGGATGCATATTCTGGCATTATTAAATACCCTTTCAGTAAAAAAATAAATGTAATCAGTGACCGGAGAGGTTCTTTAAATGAACTAATACCCTGAATGTTGATTGTGGTATTTCTTTGTCTGTGTCTGTGCTGATGGGTTCTAGATATGTGAACACTTTGCTGAAACTGGTTCCTCAAGTGCTGGCCCTCCAGGAGCAGCTCAGAGAGGCTGTCCAGAATGGAGACATGGAGACGTGCCACGGAATCTGCCGGATCGCCGTCACACTGGGAGAAAACCACTCCAGGTGTGTTTGTGTGTGTTTGTAAATGGTATAATATATAAAATGATAAATATTACCATCATCTTGGCCAGTATTAGCACCATGAACGATGCATCTATTAATTGCAAGGGAAATTATTTATGCTTGAAGTCACAATATTGAAAGTACATTAACACACAATACAAAAAAGTTACATTATTCTCAATTTAATCACCTGTGTACAAAAAAAGGGTTCTTAAAGGTGGAGTTTGCTATTCTGGAGGAATATTGTTGATATTATGCCACTTGCCATATTTATTCTTACCTTTGCCCTTTTCCTTTCCAAGCATGAACATTCACAGGACACATTAGAATAGTGTTGTGTGAATAAATTGAGCCAGTTTGAGTTTGCAAATTAGGGCTAGCAATTTATTTTTAATCAAAACAGCAGTTTGAAACAATGCATTCAGTAAATCGTAAAAGCTGCAGTTTAGGATATATGCAATGCAGTGCATCTAATCCAGAGTTTAAGCTGTTGTGTCAGTGGTCTTATACAGTCGTGCCGTCCTGCTTGTGTCACGGTCACACATTTGATGGTATCTCATGTGGTGATGCTCCATCACATGTTTTTAATCTGTTTACACAGTTATTACTGAAATGAAGCTTGACTTTAAAACGTTATATTGTGAATCAAATTGCAATCTCCCCCAGAAAATTTGCAATTAGATATTTCCCCTGAATCACTGAGCCGTAGTATGAACAACAGATTTGTTTCTCAGCTCACATAGACGGGACAGCTAGCAGACTGTGAACAAATATTCACTGAATTTGACAAAAATTGTATTGCATTAGAATTGCATACTGCAACTTTAACATTCAAAACAAGTCATGCGATACATTTTTCAGTTTCTCTCTCTCTGCAGTCTCCACATATACCATGTCTGCTTTTTTTGCTGTGTTGCTGTGTCTACTGAAATGTTTTATTGCTAGTTTAAATATGTACCAACAGCACTGTGCAGCTGCCAAATCACAACTTTCCTCTTTCTTTCCTTTACACCCTGTTCTCTCACTCTCCCTAGGACTCTGTTGGAGCAGGTGGATCACTGGCAGAGCTTTCTGGCATTAGTCAACATGATCATGTTTTGTACAGGCATCCCCGGCCACTACCCGGTCAATGAAACCACCAGCTCCCTCACACTCACCTTTTGGTACACACTACAAGTAAGACATGCTAAAATGTTATTATCTGTAAGATAATGTCTTAGTAATATTGTAGTAAGGGTCACTGTTTATTGTATTTTCCAGGTGGAATGGTTTACCCAGGTTCCCTTTTTGTTTCATGTTTTCTTGGCATGTGAAACAAGCTTTGAAAACAAGTTTTATTCACTGTGATATGGCAAGGCACTTAGTTGCCTTTAGATAGACTGCATAAAACTGTAAACATGTGATACATGAATATGCTGCTTGTTCCTCATTGACACTATGGCAACGTATCTGAAAAACATTTGCTTTTATGCAATCAGTTTTATGACTTATGTGAACTGGCAACGTAAACATGCGTACTGTAGATGCCTGTGTGTTTTCTAACAAAATCTGAAAAGTACATGAATATCTGTTAACTGCCTTTGTGTGATAAACACAGTGCATGCTAGAAGTCAGGATATGAATGATTAATTGCTAATGGCTGTTAATATTTTAACCAATTAACCCATAAGGCAGTACATGAGGGACATACATGGTAGAACATGTGATCTGGGTTTACTGTAGTAACTGGTTGCACCAACAGTTGGACCCTCTAATTGTTAGATGAGATCGAGTTGCGTTTGCTGACAGCATGTAAGGGTTGCACAAAATGAGCACACATCCCTGCTGCACAACTGCTAGTTGTGGCAGTGGCGTTGATGAACTGTGCAGCGTAAAGTTGCCGATAAAGGTGTCTGGCGCCTCTTGGTATTAGGGCTAACTGAGCATCATGCTAACTCTATTGGAAAAGGGTTAAAAACGTTTTTATCAGCCTATTTGAAAATGTTTGTTGTATTTCACTCATTTCAGTGATGAGTCTATTATTGGTGGTTGACTGTCAGTCAAGGAAATTGTTTTAAAAATTGCCTTCCAAGCAAGAGCACTACTTCTTCTTTTTTTTATCTGTAAAGTCCAAGAATAATTCTTCTTCTTCATGGTTATTCCCCCATGTTCAGGATGAAATCATGTCCTTTGAGTCGGATAAGCAGGCAGTGTATCTGCAGGTCTACAGGCCAGTGTATTTCCAACTGGTGGATGTTCTGCTGCACAAAGCCCAGTTCCCCTCTGATCAGGAGTATGCATCATGGTCCTCAGATGAGAAGGAGCAATTCAGGATCTACAGGTGTGTATGTTTGCATGAGTGCATTTGTGTGCAGGACCCGTCTCCATGTGTTGCACGTCCCTGTCTCTGCTGCATGCTGCTGTGTGTTTCAGTGATGATCTAAGTGTTTCAGAAATTACCTGCTGACAGGATGATTGGTCAGCAAATGAGTGTGTTTTTCTCTAATAGACTCTCACTGCACTGGCAACTGGGTGGGCAAAACCGGTCTGGCAAGTAGATTGACAGATCTTTTGCACACACCTAAAATGTCTGTTTGTGCACATCTGTCCTTCAGGGTGGACATCTCAGACACACTTATGTACGTCTATGAGATGCTGGGAGCAGAGCTGCTGAGTAACCTGTATGATAAACTAGGGAGACTGTTGACTAATGCAGAGCAGCCTACATCATGGCAGGTGGGTGAGACATACTCACAAAGACAAGCAAAGAAATAATATGAGCTATTTTCTGAGGGTTGCACAGAAGCCTGTACTGAAAATGTGTCATACTTGTATTTGTATACTTGTGATAGCTTGCATAAAGGCTCAACACTCAAATCAAAATCAAGACAAACCTATACACTGTATTTTTTTTATTCAAACCTCAAGTTTTTTGCAAACAATTGCAACATTTTTTAATTGCCAGTTTACGCTCACACATACACTAACTGCATCCTTCTCCTCTAGCACACAGAAGCTTTGCTGTATGGCTTCCAGTCCATAGCAGAGACGATAGATGTGAACTACTCTGACGTCATCCCAGGCCTGATAGGACTCATCCCGAGAATCAACATCAACAACGTCCAGTTAGCAGACACAGTGATGTTCACGATAGGTGAGACAATACACATGATATAATAAAAGTAAAGACCAATTATGTGTAATTTATAGACAATGAGGTACAAGAAAAACATGTTTCAGTGTTGTTGCACCTAAACTGTTTTTCATTCTGTATCTGAATTGTTAATCTCTCATTAGGTGCTCTGGCTGAATGGTTAGCAGACCACCCAGTGATGCTCAGCAGTGTCCTACCCTTGGTGCTACAAGCTTTAGGAAACCCAGACCTTTCCGTTTCTTCTGTCTCGACACTCAAGAAAATCTGTAGGGAATGTAAATATGACCTGCCGCCATACGCAACCAACATAGTAGCCGTCTCTCAGGTATGTGCACATTTATATGCTGTCAGATTTCTCTCCCAGTTGATCCAGCTTTTTCTTTCTTACTTACAAAGACTCCCTCTGGTGAATATAAAGTGCTTTAAGCATCCATAGGGTGTTTTTTATGCTGGAAGATACATCACAAGTAAATAAGACTTTGAAATTGCACTGTACCATGTACTGCAGTGTAACAGTCTCAAAAACATAAATTCAGGTAGCCAGGGTTTCATACATAACAAACCTGAGAAGCTAATCCTGTCAACTTGCAGCTTGTTTTTGTTCTTCATTGTCAGTTTCTGGTTTAAACTTGTATGCCTGAATTACTCCAGCGTTACAATTTGCTACATTATAGAGTAGAGTAGTTCTACTTTGTTTGAGCAGAGTCAAAGGTGAGCTGGTGTGCTCAAGTTGAAGCAAATTTTGATGGAGGAATGTAAATAGAGGTTGAGAATTCTTAGATATCTGAAGGAAGCAATAGTGTAATAGTACATCTGAGTCATTTTAAGGTAGACAGGGATCATTCCCATGGAAAAAAACTTCTAAAAATGTAACTTTGAGACACACAGATGATATTTTTAGTGGTTTAAGCAATGACTGGAGAGGGACTGGGTAAAACTGAGGTGTTGCAGGCTTTTGTAATGTTCTCGCTCTCCAGAAATAACATTTACTCTTTGAAATCACTTCAGTTGTATTATTTTGGAGATACTTTTTATCTCTATTTTGAGAGGATTTGTTGTACTTTCAGACTAACCAAGCCTTCTTTCTAACTCTCTTTTTTTCTCTCTCTCAAGGAGGTGCTTATAAAGCAGATCCACAAGGTCAGTGTGTGTATCATTTCATATTCACTATCTGTTTCTGTCCTGGCACTCATTTCAGAAGTGACATTTCAATGAGGAATGCTGTGAAAGAATTACTTAACATATTTGCAGCCTGATGTGTTGTGAAAAATGTGTTTGTCGTATCTGTATAAAACTGTTTCATCACTTAAAGTTTAATCTTTGCTTAAGCTGAAGCTAAACCTGTGATGGTCTCTTCTTGCAGACGAGTCAGTGTATGTGGCTGATGCAGGCTCTTGGCTTCCTGCTCTCGGCTCTCCCAGTGGAGGACATCTTAAGGAACCTTCACTCCCTCATCACTCCGTATATTCAGCAACTGGAGAAGCTCGCAGATGAGACGGTGCGTACACAAGCCAGTGTGAAACATTACACACAAACACAGCACAGACATAGTTGGAGTCTGGCCAATAGGAACAGGCCTTGTGTCTGTGTGGTGTCACTGCAGTGGAACATTTCTCTGCAGGACCAGATTGGATCTGACCCTACACCATGGGCTAGTGACTCACATGGAAGCAGCAAAGACACACTTTCGCTCACTCATGCAAACGTTCAGAAAAGTGCCTACAAAAACGCACTTACAGTAGGTCAACGCTGATACACATGAGTGCACAGTCATGAAAAAGAAAATTCTTGTCTGTGGTTAAATGCCACATCTAATAGAGCCTGGTTTTTCACACTGTCACGCTGAATAGTCCAAATATGGAGCCGGCCTTATCTAAAAATAGTTTGATATTTACTGTTTGTAGAACGAGGTAGAAACTCTCCAGATCTCTCGCTCTGCCATCAGTATAGAATGGATGGAGTGAAGAGAGATGTCAGTTTAGATGAGGCTTTTCATTTCTCCCTGTGTCTGACTTTGCGCCTGAGTCACCTCTCCTACCCTTCGCATAACACACCACTGTCACACAAAGTCTTATCTATCCTCACTTCCTCCCGCTTTTATTATCTGTCTGGCTTTTTGATGTATCAGCATTACATCAGACTATTAAATCAGGTGCTGTGTCTGGAGCCGGACAAATAGTGGCACCTAGTGGGGAGACCTTCGGGTTACGTTACATCAGGGGTGAATGACAGTGATGTCTTTGGGGGAGGAAAAACACGATGTCACTGTGATGAGACAGGATGTGCACATGTTATAGTACAGGCAGATGTGAAGAAGGCGTAGGAGATCTGGCTGGTGGAGGGTGTGGCAGCCACATCATTTACCTCTTTGTAGTCTTTTGCCTGTTGCGTCACCATGGAGACAGTGCAATGATTAATCACTGGCAGCGAAATCCTAATTAATATTTTTACCTGGGGGAGGTCTGTGTGTGTGTGTGGAGACGTAAGTGAGAAAACTGGTATGAAACAAACCATAACCTTCTTTTATCACCTTGCTGAAATACCTGACCACGGACTTGTGTTTTAATTCCAGCTATGACTGAAATTGTTATATATCTGCTTTGTTAGTGAATAATAAGTATTAACTCTAATTTATTCCATTTATTCTTAAAATAATGATGAGAAATCCCCCACATTATACCCTGCAAATCCTCACTTAGTTTCTAACTAGCTATAAAACCCATATTATTTAATGTTGCAGTTTATTTTAATTGCATATATTATTTATCTATTGGGCTCTTAAACAGGAGCCTATAATCATGGACTGCCTCATGGCTGTTTGCTGTCTATTGCACAAACAGCTGATGTTGTACTACTCCTTTTTTGTACAGGCCATTGCCTTTATTTGTCTATTTTATTTTATTTTATCTTTTTTTTTTTTAATCTATCTTGTACTATATTTATATTGTTTGGCATTCGTTGTGGATAACAAAGAAAGATTTTCGTAGTACAGGGAAACATGTTTCCTTACTGTGCATATGACAGTAAACACTTAGAATCTTAAATCTTATCAGGATTGTGAAAGATTTGATTCACTGAGTGTCAGCACCCTAATTAACACTCTTAAGTTGTTTCCAGCTGTTTTCTTAACTGTCAAACTGCTAAATTGTTGTATGTCTGCTATTTAGGGTTTGTATTCTTTAATATTTCAGCAGCTGTTTTTCAAGGCAGACTCTAATGCACTTACTGAGTCAAAAGAATAGAGGTGTTAGAATGTAAACAAGCAAATACCCTATTAGAAGTAATTTGTTTCTTCTTTCCTTTTTTTATTTCTTTCTTCAGCCTAATCCCTCCAATAAGTTAGCAATCATCCACATCTTGGGGCTGCTGTCCAACCTGTTCACGACGCTCGACATCAGCAAGCAGGATGACGAGTCAGCGGACGGCTCAGCACCACCTGTCAAAACGGCTCCACCTCCACCTGGACCAAACCCGGTCAGTCACCACACACCGCCATCAGTCTCATTAGTAGGGCTCGGCAATTTAAGACCAAGAGGATGCTCTATTTAGGGCTTTGTAATACAGTACACTCCAGCCTAGTAGACATGAAAGCAGACCTGGGCGATAATACAATAGTAATATGTAGCGGCGATAGACACTTAATCGATTGCAGTAAGAAGATTGTTTGATTCCATGGTTTCTGTTAAATAGATCAGATGCAAACTGCAATGAAGCATATAATGAAAATGCAAAGTTTTGTTATGTTAGCAAAAACCAAGCGTGCTACCTCCCTGGCTCATAAACAGCCAACAATATTTGTTCCCTTTCGCTTTTCATTGCTCTCCCAGTGGCTGCTTCTTGCGAGACGGGCTTTGTGGTCAAAAAACACTTGTGACCTTTTGTCCTCCAACACCTCCAAATATAGCGATGCACTCCAGGCGGCCTCCTCCGATTTGTCAGGGTGCACTTGGAGGCCGATGCAGGGTTACCTATCCAGCGATAACCAATTCCAGCCAGCCCTTACCTTACCAACCTTAGCCTCAGCACAGTGAAGCAACTTCGCCCTAGTCGCCCTCTGAGCACCTCTGAGTTTACTTGCTTTCTTTATTTAATATGTATGCAGGAGAGATTTTTTCTTTTTCAAAGTACGGTGGTTAAATTTAAATTAAACCTTTTTTCCTAATCTTTTTTTTAATATTAGCTATTAAATATTGTAAAAAATTCTCTATTTCAACTGATAGAAAAATACATTTGGATAAACTTTCTAGCTGTATCGTCCAGCCCTTCATTAAAATCAGGGGGCACTTGGTCCTTGCAGTCATAATAGCTCCATATCTCACAACCCCACCCCCTGCTGTTTCCATCACTGAATACATCGGCTATTGCTGACTACAGGCATGAGGGTGGCCAGCAGGAAAATTGTGCCCTCTCACTCAACCGTAGTTATTAGTAATTCTGCTGAGAGGCGTGCACCCATGTATAAATGTTAATGCAGTCTTCCCTCTTGTTTTTATTCATTTTTATTTAAGTTTAATAAAGTTCCTGTGTTTCAGGTGGTGGTGGTTTTGCAGCAAGTTTTTGCTCTCATACAGACAGTACTCAGCAAGTGGCTCAACGACTCGCAGGTTGTAGAGGTGAGTTGTTTAACATGTGCGTCCACATGCTGTCAAACTTGTGCTTTGCTGCAGCTGGTCCACATGATCAGATATGATGGCATTTTCAGTAGAGCTGATCTTGTGATGTCCCTCAGGCGGTGTGTGCCATCTTCGAGAAGTCTGTGAAAACTCTTCTCCACGAGTTTGCTCCGATGGTTTCTCAGCTAAGCGAGATGCTCGGGCAGATGTACAGTACGATTCCCCAGGCCTCGGCCCTCGACCTCACACGACAGGTACACACTCGGCTTGCGCACATAGACACTAACTCATATTAGTAGTTGGTTTTTTTTATAGCTTGTGGTTATATGCAGAGAGATTTTAGCGCTTTGTCAAAAAGGGCTGTGTATAAGCTAATGAGCTATGCACCAGTGAGTCTGAGGTTAATGAGGATATAGTAGAAGTCTGTAAAACTTCTTCCACAGTTAGAGTTTGTATGCATGACTAAACTCTCAAGCATGTTTTTTGTAGCCATATAAACTGAACTCAATTCTTATTCTTTATTATCTATAAATAATAAGACTTACTAATTGCAATTTCCTGAACAAAATCAAGTAATAACACACAAGTAAGTTGCCACCTTGCATCATGTGATTGCTGTATGAATTCAATATGAGCTCCTCTTGTTTATATGCACTCACCAATAGTTTAGTGATACTCATTTACAGTATTAAATGAATTGGGTTTTATGTCTTTGCAGTGACAGGGCTTTTTAAAATGCCATGCCAACTGTTTCTTCTGTCAAGTTAAAGGTGTTAATGCAGATAGATTTTTTACTGAAGAATTGGAAAAACCTGAATCCTTGGCTCAAACAGTAAGAGGATCTGGTGGCTCTGTTATGCTCTGGGGGCATTTTGCCGGCATGGTTTGGGTTCACATGCTCCTTTAGAAGGAAGCGCCACTGCAAATCAATACAAAGTTGTACTGAATGATGGCCTTCTATCATGTAGCATTTCTATCCTGGTGGGAGTGATTTCTTTAAGCATGACAGTGCCCACGGTGTGATAGCGTATGATGTGACTCATATTCTATGACCTTTACAGTCACCAGATCTCAACCCAATTTAGCACCTATTTTCAATTTTGGACTGACGTGGTAGACAGTGCTCTCCACCACCATCATCTTCAGAACATCAAATAAGGGAATATCTTTTGGGAGAAAGGCATTTTATCACTCCAGCAGAGTTTAGGAGATTTGTTGAATCACTGCCAATGCGCATTGAAGCTGTTCTGGCAGCACATAGCAGCCCAACACCGTAGTGAAACACTTTTCTTCTAATTTGTCTCCTGTCTGCATATGAATGCTCTTACATCTGTGTATGTGTATGACAGAAATTACAGGCAGGAAAAGTGATGCTGTGGCAGCAGTGTGAAGAGATGACAGATTATTACTCTTAGTGGTGTAGCTAAATTAATTCAGTCCACATCCAACTGAAACTGAAAATGACACTCAAGTAATTAAGTCTAAGTAAGCCAGAATCCACAGTTGAGCTGCAGGCTATTTGTAAAATTCAGACACATTTGTACAATAAAAAATACTTAATCTCTCCTTACTGAGTTTTCTTTTTCATTGCACCATGCTATAGTGACAAATATCAGAAAACATGTCAGCCTTCTTTCAGACATATAATACTAACCAGCAGAACACTGGTTAGTATGATGCATGTGAAGGTGTTGTGCGCTGCAGACTGTTTTTCCTCTCATAACTTGTTTTGTTGTGCACAAGCAAAAATAGCGTGTGTCTGATTTGAAGACCTGCTGTTTCAGATGGTGCATATCTTTGCCAGTGAGACAGACCACTTCCCACCCATCAAGGCTCTGTTTGAGCTGGTTACCTCGGTAACACTGTCCATCTTCCAGCAAGGTAGGGGTTCCAGCAGGGGCGGGAGTGTCAATACTGTGAACTGTGTCTGTTCAAATGAGAAATGGATGTTTCTGATCATGTTTGTATTCGCAGGGGTCCAGCATCATATCTCAGTATAATAAAATGAAACAGTGAAGTTGTAAACAAATTTGTAACAATACAAGAAAACAAATTTGTTTCATATTTTAAATGGTGGCTTGTGCTCCCATTTCCTACTACAATTCTATATGACTGATTTACTGCCACATCACTAGATTTTGCTCAAACAGCTCAGCCTGGGAGCCTTAAGGTTAGAGCTCATTGGACTCACAGTTGACCTTTAGACGTTTGCTCCTATTACTCATTAATGTAAGTGGAACCACAGAGTTGTCTGTCTGCTTGTTGTGTTGAAGCGACAAAGTCTCAAATGATGATTTTATCAATGCAGACGTTTTCTCCCACTTAACATTGAATAAATCATTTTTAGACTATTATGATTTGCTTTAAACTTATGAAATCAATATGTTGCCATGCTTTCTGTTTGTCAGCCTAGTCTTTGCTTATTCCATTTTTCATTTATTTTTTTTTTTACATTTACAAACTTGGGGATGAATTTGTGGTTACAGTGTTTTGGGCTGCATGAAAATAACTTTCATTTTGTAAAGTGCTCAAAGTTGATCAGAAGTTTCCCTATGTGTGAGACCTCAGGGCCAAACCAATGTTTTGCCTTTAATCTAATATAAAATACACATAATGAGGTGATGTAATATCATTCAGTAAAGTTGGCTTTGAGTATTTGTACCAGGTCTGTCTGATGCCCCCCTTCCCTTTGTGTTGTCCCTTTTTTCCTCTTTTCCTGCTTTGACTGGTTAAGTAATGGCTGCCTCTCCTCCTGCCTCTAAACTCTTTTTTTCTGAGCAGGTGCCCTTCAGTAGACAGTATCAGTACAGGATACAGTCACAGCACAGAGACCACTAGCTTATTCAGTTGGCTGACATATAACATATAGCAGGGAGGGCCAGCTCGATACGACTGCAGCCACTGCTGTGCTAGGATTAGAGTCGGGCTCTCCATCACAGCCCTCTGAATAAGCCCTGTATTCTCTTGAGGGGTTGTGTGTGGATGAGGGCTGGAGGGGGGTATTGAGCAGGAAACTTGTTTGGAGTCTGGGAACAGCCAAAGCTGGGCGCTCACTACAGACGTTTGTTCTGTGTCATTATAAGTTTGCTGTTGGACGCCCTCCAACATCAATCTTAAGCCATCAGAACAAACCAGAAAGTGGGAAATCTCAATGTGGATTCTTCATTTCAGAAGCTTTTGCGGGAGATGTGGGTTTAACTGTACATCATTTGCAATCTGTTATACATTTTAAAGTCTTGTAGTTTGTGTCCAGCATAAGGGAGGTAGTGATATCAGAACCGATCCGGATCTTTGAGTGTGATTCCTACTGATGCTCTGGGTTCACCTTTGAAATAAAGGGGATCTTGTTGACCATTTCTGAATGGACCCTTTACAGTAACCTCCTCCTCTGAGGCGCTTGCTTCAATCTGAGAGGAAATGCTTGACTTGTTATTTGATCACGACGGTGCTGGCGGTGCCTCAGGGGAAGGAGGTAGAGGAGGGTTCATTCAGGTTTGGTGCCTCTTTTCCTCCAAACTGTAACAGTAACAGAGGTGCCTCCTGGGTTCCCACTCCAAACCCACTTTTGTTTTTTTAGGTTTGTTCTTTTTCTCTCGTTACTTCTTTCTTTTTTTCTCTCCAAACAGACCCATGTCTTTGTCTTCTGCCTGTTTTTTGTTTTTGGTTGGTCTCTTCTTCCAAGACTCTGCCAAAGCTTCATATGCCCCCCCTTTCTCCCCTTCGTTCCTTACTCACGTGTGAATTATTTCAATGAGATATTTTTGAGTTCTCTTTTATTTCCACATGACTGTTGAATCTATTAAGTTGCTGTTTGTATATTATTCTTATTCTCTTATGATTTCTTAAGTTTCATCTTTATTATATTTTAGGACCCAGGGATCATCCTGATATTGTTGATTCATTTATGCAACTCCAAGCTCAGGTGTGTTTTTGGTTTCTTATTTCATTCACTTTGGGTTTCTCTCTCTCTTTCTCTTTCTCTCTTTTTCTACTTTCTCGCTGTTTCTCTGTCCTCTTCTCTCTCTCTGTGCCTCTTTCTGTTCTTTGTTACCGGGCCCTAAGGTGTCCCATCACATAGGTGAGGCAGTGGAATGAAACACATGAGGGGAACGTTTGAAAAAGAGACAAACTGTCTCTCCTCAAATGCTTTTGATTCTAACAGTCACCTCGCCACGCAAACATAGTCCTGAGCTCATTTAGAAACCTCTTTAAACTTCACACACAAATCCTTATCCTGTGTTTTAAGCATTCTTTCTTGTAAAACTATATTCAGACAAATCACGGATTAGAATAAACACTGGTAGAGTTTTTTTTAACGGCTGTGTTCTCACTGTCATGATACCTTTGCTTGTTAAAGATAATTAACTGAGGTTTGGAAAATTTTCATAATCTAAGATGTCAGTTAAATCCTAATGACTCGCATAAAGCCATGTAATCCTTCAAATAGCTATCATTTTAATGTATTACACTGCTGCACATACCGCTTAGAAAAAAATGAGATGAGCACTTGTGTGAAGTGGACATGGTTTAAGTGAAAATCCTCTTTTTGAAGCGCTTAAGTTTGACTGGATCGTTTTCCTTTTTTTCTGTAAAATCAACATCAGGGCACGTTTGCTTTTTGGAAAAAATATCAACACACTCGGAGACTGCGATGAAATATTTTAGCTGATGCAGCGCTCTCAGGGAGACGATGCAACAGCATGACTATCAGTGTTGTGGTCCCAGGTGACTGGTTAGTCTCTGAGCCCAGTCCTCCTCTGAAGTCATTCCAGCCCAGAGCCAATCAAAGCCCAAATGAATTAATATTCAACTAATATTAATCGGTTCAGACAAATTGGCTGATGGCTCTTCTGTTTTATATTTTTGTCTTTCGTCTTCATTCTTCTTCCTTTGTTTTCTATCTTTGGATAGATCTGACCTTCATCTCTCTCCCTTTCCCTCTCTCCCTCTCTCCTCTCCTCCATCCTGAATGAGTTCATTATTATGAGATGAGTTGTCTTTCTCTTTACCTGCACATGTTAATTACTTACACACTTCTGTTGCATATTCAATCCAGTCAACCAAAAACAAGGAAAAGTAATGTTCCAAATGTAATTGATTTCAAGAAACAAAGCCAAAACCACCATTGCCTTTAGTTTGACTTAAGTTTCAAATGATTTCAAAGTTTGATTTTTTGCAATTTGTTTGTTATACCTGCTGAGTTCTGCATTGGAGGATCTCTGTATGAGTTTGTATATAGTTTTTCTAAACAGATGGAGAGAGTACTAGAGCCTGGTAGGCAGATCTGGACCCAGTCCTGTGTTGCTGTCAGATCCGGCTACCAGGCTTAGCGGGTATTGTTGATAGCAATATTTTGAAGGAGCTTATGCAGTGGAATGTGGTGAAGCAGTACCGATTGGGTCGGGCCGACAGAAACATACTCTGTTTAATGCCTTTATCTGCCTCTTAGGCCCTCAAACGGAAGCCCGATTTGTTCTTGTCTGAGAGTCTTGACGTGAAAGCAGTGTTCCACTGTGGTAAGTTTTCACATAATTTACACAAACACACACACCCTTACACATTCTTGTGCTGGCTGCTTTTGCTTCAGTTTCTGTGAAATACGTGCTTGTCAGTACAAAGTACAAACTGTAAATGTTTGACACCAGCCTTCAGTAGTTCCTGTCTCCCTCTTTCAGGAGTTTTGTCACTCAAATTTCCTGAGGCTCCGACAGTCAAGTCGACATGCTTGTTCTTTGTAAGCACACACATTCACTCAACCGAAACTTTGCAGGCGTTTTTGCAGATGAGTTATTTGTCTTTATATTTGATGATTGCCTCTGTGTTTCTGCCTTAGACTGAACTGTTACCCCACTGCTCAGATGTGCCTCCATTAGCCAGAGTGGTGCAGGAGGACGGCAAACTATTGGTGCAGGCCGTGCTGGAGGTGAGAAGCTCTGCATTATACGTCACATCACTGAAATGTTTCATCATTTCACTGATCCGACAGCCAAGCTTTTCTTCCCCTCTTATTGTAATAAAGTCCCTGATGTAAAACGCCGCCTCCGCTGTCTGCAGGGCATCGGGGGTGGGGCATCTCGGAGTCTGATGGACCAGTTTGCAGAGGTGCTGTTCTGTCTGAACAAGCACTGCTTCTCTCTGCTGGCTGTGTGGTTAAAAGAGGCTCTGCAGCCTCCAGGATTCCCGTCATCACGGGTCACAGCTGAGCAGAAAGACAACTTCTCACAGCAGATACTCAGGTAACACCGCTGGATGCTTGTTTACAGGCTTCTACAATGTGATTGTCTTTACATACACTTCATAATTGTACGTTTCCTGTCTTCTCTGCTTCCCTTTCTGCTACATTTTTTGTTGTGCAGAGAACGAGTGAACAAGAGGAGGGTGAAGGACATAGTGAAGGAGTTCACATTATTGTGCAGAGGTCTTCATGGTACAGAGTACGCCGCTGAATACTGAAACTCTACCCTTGAACTCTCACCTAACCATGACCTGTGTCCTCAGTGCAAAACAGCCGGATGCCACAACAACACAGTTCTCTCCAACCCCGTCAGCGAAGATATCATGATTGTAATGATAAACCCGCCCCATCGCAGGACAAGACATGGAAGCATTCCAGCACAGACCTGCCATCGGATTAATGGACAAAAATTAAATCCCTGGTGGCTTTAGAGGGCCATCCTCTCTGCTCCAATGATTTTTCTTTCTGTTAAGAGATTGATTGTTTCTCCCTCCCTCCTCTCGACTCTTATTTAAAGGTCTTTTTGTTGGAAGAGCTTTGAGCAGCACACCCAGCATGCTGCCTCACGCCTCCTCCTATCTCTGTCTTGTTCTGCCTTTCTAGATCTTCCTGTGGTTTCCTAGGTTGTTTCCTGGTGATTAGCATCCATATGAAATGATAGTGGTATCGTACGTAGCTACTTGACATTATTTTTCAAAATAAATCAAATTAATTATATAAATGTATATGTATACACATATAGAACGATAGTGGTTTTCAGTCCTGCTGCTGCTAATGGAAAGAGAGAAGGACCAATGTCAGGAGGGGATTCTGCAGGAAGAACGACATTAATATAATAATATTTACTCTTCCTCATGCCCCTATGATATCTACATTTGCCAAATTATCATGAATAGTTTTGCGAATTTGTCTTTTTTTTTATCAATGCCTTTTAGGGGGCATGAGTGGAGACAGAAAGGCCACGTAACCAGGACTAAAGACAGTCTGCTTTTGTGCCCAGCCCTCTATGTATGGGGTTGTACCTCATGTACATACAATCCCTCCCAGTCCTACTGCAGTCTCTTCGGGTTGTAGATCGTGGTTTTTATTCAGTGGCCCCTTAGGTAAAGCAGGACTGCCTGGAGCGATGGCTGGACGGAAAATGGACTAAAGTAGCTGGAGGCGAAGGAAAAGGCACAAGATGGAAACTGAGAAGGGAACTGAGCGTTTGGAGGGATTCATTATCCTGACGGTGGACTGCTTAGTCACTGTAATCGTGCAAAAATATTAATCAAGTTGTGCATATTAACAGTTATTGCTGAACACTTCTGTGTATTTGAGTGTATGCGTGTGTTCATACCTGTATGTATGAGAGGTTGTGTGTGCACAGATGTATCTTTTTCCACTTGTTCAGTGCACTTATATCGGACCTACAGTACACATGCATCATTTCCCCCGCCCCCCAGTCTTTTAAACAAAGAGCCCGTTCATTTCTTCATCACTCATTCAGACTACTCTCTCTTCATGAAGACTGACCAGGCACGTCCAGTATTTCCCCTCTGCTGCTCACCAGCAACTCATCTATTAAACCTCCTCATCTTCCGGATAATCATTGACCAGACTCAACCATCCATCTGTTATTGACACCGACGACTGCTCTTAACAAAAAACAAAGCTTGAGAACGAGCTACCCAGAATCTTTTCACCCTTCTGGGTCACTGCCTTGGAGACGACGGAGAAGGATTAGAACAAAATGTAAGACCTCTGAGAAAGTTACTCTACACCGACATTCTGTGCTCATCCATTATGCCTGAGACGTTACTGGTGAAGCGGTGGCTGTAAAATACGACGTCTTGTGAATCAGCAGGACCAGCTGACATCTAACAACACTCGGCAGTGAAATGTACTTTGTGGTCTCTGATAAAACTTTTATCTCAGTCTAATCTCTAATCCTTCTGTCTTATCCGAGGTGCCTGCAGACATGTAGCATGTATGTGTATTGTGGGGGGGTTTTGGGGCTCAGGGGACAAACATAACACAGTGTGTCAGAGGCTGCAGAAAGATGTGATTTAGACTCAGACCTGAGGCGGGAATCGGCTCCAACGTGAGCTGTTCTGCTTCAGAGGCTGAACTGTGAATGACTCGGTGTTCGTTCATTGCTGATCCCTGGTCTGTATTGTCTTAGTCTGAGGTGAGAAAATGAACAATGCTTGTCACAGTTTAAAGAAAGAGTTTGTCGGTGGAGGAGGGGAGGGAGGTTTGAAAATGTACATTGTTTTTTTTGTACCTTGGCTTTAATTTATTAAATATATCTAAGACTGCAGCTCTTGACTTCTTTTTCTGTGTGTGGGTGTAGTTTTGTTCTGTTTTTTCAGTGCTTCCATCAAACTATCTGCAGCCTTCTGCAGATATTTTCCCAGAACTCTAAAACTATTAACACAGTTACCAGAAGTAGAAAATGGAAACCAATCTTTTATTTGCTTTAATTGTTTACTTTTTTTAGGTTTAGCCACATCCATTTTATTGAGAGATTTATTAAGCTAATTAAGTTATTTATAGCACACTTAAATTGAAGTAGAGAATTAAAATTGACACTACAAATTGACACTACAAATTTAAATATTAAGCTTTAGCACGTCATACAGTCGTGAAAAAATTAGGACACTATGAAAGCCTATGTGTTTTTAAACATATTTAGACATGGATATTTAATATCAATTTTAACAGTACTGACAGAGAGAAGTAACATAACTAAACAATTAAAACTAAAGAAAATACTTTCAAAAACTTTCTTTAAAATTTCATTTTAAAAAATGCAATTTCTGGTGAGGAATAAATTAGAACACCCCCACACATTTATTCCCACTTAAAATGGCTAAAATCGCACACAGTTGTATCACATCAACATTGTTACTCAGCATTTTGAAGGAGGTTTGCCTTATTGAAACCTCAGACATTTAGTTTGATGGGCTCCTGACTGTTGAAGTGAGAGTGAACACCACGGTGAGATCGAAAGAGCTGTCTGAGGCCATCAGAAAGAAGACTGCAGCAGCTAAGGGAATTAAAAAGATCTCAAAACAATTTAAAATCAGACATTCCACTGTCTGGAAAACAGTCTACAAGTGGAGGACATTCACAACAACTGCCAACATGCCAAAGTCTGGCTGTCAAAGCAAGTTCACCCCGAGAGCAGACCACAAGATGCTAAAACAAGTCTCCAAAAACCCTAAAATGTCATCACGGGACCTACAGCCGGCTCTTGCTTCTGGTCACATGAATGTGAATGTCTCTACTATCAAACAATCAGGAAGAGACTGCACAACTTTAACTTTCATGGGAGGTGTGCAAGGAGGAAACCTTTGCTCTCGAAGAGAAACATGAAGGCCAGACTGCAGTTTGCCAGAGAGAACGTAGACAATGACCAGGACTTCTGGAATAATGTTCTTTGGACAGATGAGTTTAAAAATGAATTAGGTGGACACCAGAACGGAGGACATGTTTGGCATAAACCAAATATACTATTCCAGGGATGTCCTGATTTTTTCACATAACTGTACATAATAGAAATGAGCCTGAGTAACTTAAATATTAAGGTTAAAACCCAACAGCATTATTTATCACATTAATTTTACTTAACCAATTAAAATATTATAGTTAAGACCTTACAATTTTATGTACAACAAAAATATTGCAATATCATGCTGTATAACTACTGCATCAGTAGTAGTTACACAGTATTAGGCCAGGTCAGCCCCAATACTTCCCAACATGAATCTGAACGCTGTTTGGAAGCTCTTCTGGTGGGAACTTCCAATTTTCATCATCTTTACATGACTTATGCCCAGTTTTAAATACACTGACGTAAAAAAAACAACTATCAAATGTTTAGAAGTCTATAAAAATATAGTGTGTAATTGTGAAGTAAAATAACCCCAAATTATCAGAGAAATTCTGACCTGAAATATGCAGTAGAGCCCAGAGGTTCACAGTAGAGTACGGAAAACCATGGCAAATGTTATTTAATGATAACTGAAACTTGATTTTCAAATTGTTAGCAGAGTGCATTTTCATTTAGATATTGACACTAAAAATGTTTCCTTTGAAATATAGATGAAAAAAGACTTGAGGCTTATTAACAGGCAGAAATATTTGTCTCTACAAACAAAATTTAAATCACATAATCTGAATTTGTTTAATTGTATTAAAAATCCATATTCAGAATTTTTAAAAAATCCAATTGAATTCTTTAAATTCAAATTCAGTGACTGTAAATCAGACATGCTTGTTGTAATTCAAATTCAGTTCTTGAAATTCAGTTTCAATTTACCGAGCCTCTCATCTAAGGACAAAAACATGTGCTACTAGAAACTGTATTTGAATCACACAATCCTAATTTGAATTTCTTAAAACTTAAATTATTGTATTGAAAATAATTTTGAATGACTTCATTTAACATTGCATTTATTAGACTGAATTCAGTTCCATATTCAGGTTTTTAAAAATTAAAATTCAGTCTTTTTTAATTCAGCTGAGATCCTCAATGGCAGATATATGTGCCACTAGAATCTGAAATTGGATCATATAATTTAAATGTTTACTGCTCAGCTTCAATAATTATAACACCAAATTCAATTTGATTTACATTATTTGAAAACTGACTGTGTTTTTTTCATACTAATTTTTCAAAATAAAAATTCAGTTCCTGTAATTCGGGTTTAGTCGAGAGAAATGCTCATGTACGTGCAGAAATTTGTGCCACTAGACAAAGAGTTTAAATCACATAATTTAATTTGAAGTGCTCAATCTCAAAAACAGAATTTGAATTGCATAATTCCAAACTGAATCAGGGATTTAAATTTACTTTCTAGTGGCACATGTTTCTGCCCTTACATATTGCATTTAAATATAGTCAACTGTAAAGCAAGTCTAGTTTTCATTCTCATTTATACGATATTATCATAGGACACTCATTCTGATATGAGACTATGAAAATACAGATTGGATGACTGCATTTTTACTCAAATGACACATTTAGTTGTGAATGCTATTGTGAAATTGGATTTTCAAGTTTCAGTTATCGTTTAAATAAAGTCTTCCATGATCTTCCACAGCAGAGATTAGCTGTGAAACATGTTGCAGCTTCTTTCATTCATTCAAAGCATTCCCCAAACTGAGTTACTGTCCCCCTTTGCGCATGCGCGGTGCAAGTTTTAGCGGCTCACATGTGAGCAGAGGTCCATCATCCATCCCGTCCTGTCAGTCCGCTCACCTCCTCCAACCAGACCTCCTCCGGTCCTTCTCAGAGGGGGCAGAACTTTCTCCGGGACTCCAGAGACGAGCGGAACCTCGACTTTTCACCCCAAACTTAGAGCGAACCGCGAAAAGTGCTGCACGTAAGTGAGCTAACGAGCTTTCTGCTAACTTTTAGCCGTTTAGCTTCCACACAGCAAACAGAGGAAACAACATGGGAAACAAAGTTAATGCTAACACAGTGTGAATGTAGCTTAGTGTTGCACTGCTGTGTGACTTTCTAGACTAATTAATAAGTTGTGTTGTTCTGTTGTTGTTCCCTGAAACATGCTAGTTGACAAAAACAGTGTTTTTATCACAGTGGGGGTTAATGAAGAGGTGTGTGTTTGTGTTGCTCCATGTGGTTAACAGAAAGCTCCTGACCCACAATGTGGACACAATCAATGAGGCTGTGTGTGTTTGATTAGAGTGTGAGCGAGTTCATCTTAAAACTTAAAAATGCCACACAAGTTTTTAATTTTGTAAGACTGTGTTTTCTCAAATTATGGATAGTTTAAATGATGAAAGCTGTGATAATTTTCATACTTTTAATCAAAATGCAGTAAGAAACTTTTAGGCATTGAAAATAAATGAAGGCTGCTTTTGATATATAATGTCAAGAATCAATTTAAGGATCTGTATTCGCAAAAAAAGTATGGGAAGCTATTGTTTTCACTCCCAGGGCTTGCTTGAAATTGGCAATTGAAAAGGTTTTTTTTAAGTCACTTGCATAAATCTTGATCTTTCTAATTGAATTTAAAGCAAATTTACATGACACTGAGACAGATGGAGGTTGGTTCTGCTTGGTCATCATCAATGGTGACTTGCAGCATATATATTTGCTATTTATGATGCTGTACTACACTCATAATTAGGGATCGACCAATGTGTTGTCGTTTTTTTTTTCAGGGCATGTACCAATGCAGATTATTAGTAATCAGGCCGACATGTGGATCAGATGTACATTAAACGTTATGTATAAACAGCATGTGATAGCAGGAATTCATAACTACGTTTTGTCATTAGTCACTGATAACTGAATAAGTACAGTAGAAATAGGTTTGGTGACGTCAGCGTGTCATGTGACGTTGACTGAATTCGAACTGTTTGTCTCCTCTTTTCCTGAAGTTACACATCTTCTCTGTTTTCTTAATCTTTCACTGTTCAATTGCATTTATCACCCACTAAGGTCCAAATCTAAAGCATTATTAATTATTGTTTTCCAGACTCCTTTTGGGCTAATCTGTGGCCGCCTCCTAACTTAGCTGCCAGGGAGAGAGAGCTGGTTGCATAAATGCAAAAGTAGCATATTTAAATGTATTTCATGGTTGATTGCTTAATAAAAAATAAGCATACAGATGGCCAAAATGGTGAATATCAGCCCGATGTTCAGCCAGACTGATAATCAGTGGCTCCCTACACTTAAGTTTAATGTAAATGTTCTGTGGCTGTAACCTGTTCATTCGTGCCACTGAGTGTCTTGGCCAGAACACTCTTCTGAAGGAAGATTCTTAATTTCAATGTGCCTTTTCCTACTTAAATAAATAAAATGAACATTTGGTGTGAGCACCAATTCAAAACACATGACCTCTCAAGGCACTTCCCATAGTGAGGTTTAGATCTTACAAAATTCCTACAGAGAAACGCCAAAAATCCAACGTTTCCTCTGGATTCCCCTTTCAGCAGCACTTGGCGGCAGTGTCTTTAAAACGGCACCAGTTCTCCTCAGTTTATCTGCACACAGTTTTTCCTGTTGTTTGGCAGGTAGGCCGTTCTGAGCATCTTTAAAAACTTGCAGCAGTTCTTCTCTGGGTTTAAACTATCTCGGTGTTTTTTTTAACTTCACATGATCCCCACTGACTCGTTGAGATCAGGACTCTGGAAGCGACGCCATCTGCTGAAAACCTCCTTCCTTTAGTCCCTGAAGGCAGCTCTTTATCACTGTGTGGCTGTGTGTTTGATTTTATTGTCCAGCTGCAGAATTCACCGATGATGTTGCACAACAGATAAGAACCAGAACATATCAACCTTCTGCACAGTAAACTGAGATTATTTTGATGCATCATGAGACGACTGCAGCATCCCGTGTTTGCAGCTTTAACACATCTCCTGGAACACACTGAGATGTTGCCATTTGCAGTCTTCGCACGGCGTCCTGAGCGACCTGCTATCTCATTATCAGGTTGTCTTGACCTGAACTGATCTGAAAACAAAGGTCAGCCTCAGTGAGAAGATGTGACAGTGGGCTGCTTATCTTCGATTACCAATAGTGACCTTTGGCCTTGGATTCAGAGGTCAATTACTTCACAAAATGCAGCCTGTAACAACGTGAATCAATTTTATCGACAAATGATGCCAAAAATTCATCATCTCAGATGTTCTGCGATTGATTTTATGAAAGGAGGCTCTCAGTCTTTAACCTGGATTTATTTGTCTGTCTCTCCATCAGTCATGGCTGTGGTGCGGTTCTACAGTAATGAAGCTGTGGATGGGCGGGCCTTACAGAGGGCAGCCAAGCTCTACCCACATCTGTCAATCACTACTGAGCTGTGCTACAACGTGGAACTGACAGGTGAGTGTGGAACAGCTTGTCAGTGGATGATAAAGATATTTATTCAGCGGACAGCAAGAGAATTGTGATAGATTTAGGTTTTCTGTCTCCCACATACAGCATCACTTTTTCTTCTCATCCATTTTACCATGCTGTTGTTGTTTCTTCCTGATCTTCACTTCAGGCTGTGAGAGTCTTGGTGCCGAGCAGAAGGAGGTTCTTCTCTGGTTGTTTCGTCCTCCCCTGCAGGCAGAGCCGCTGTCTGAGAAACCAAACCTCACTGAGGGCAGTGGAGAGAAGCTGGTGGAGATCGGACCCAGGTATCACTACTGGTTTCGATTACAGCTCAACGATATGCACAAAACATCATATTGCAATTATTTTGAAAGATACTGCGACTTGAGTCACAGTTTTAGTCGAAATGATCTTTTCTTTATTTCTTTTCCACTGAAAAAAACGCAAACAATGATGCTCCCACATGTCTGGAGAGTAGGAGCAGTGCAGTGGTTCATTTATAATGGTAGATGAAAAGCCTGAAAGATGTGCAACACCGAAGACTTACACCGAACAGGCATAACATTATGACCACCTGCCTAATATTGTATTGGTCCTCCTTATGTGCTCAAAATGCTCTGAACCATTGGGCATGGAGAAGAGGACCTCTCAGGGTGTCCTATGGGGTCTGAAACCAGGACGTTGGATGTGGATCCTTTGGGTACTCTGGCTTGTGCAGTGGGGCCTCTGTCAATCAAATTTGTTCCACTGCATCCTGTTGATGCTTGATCAGAATGGGGTGTAGGAAGTTTGGAGGTCAAATCAACATGTTGGGCTATTGTCATGTTCCTCAACATGTTCCTGATTGTTTGATGTTTTTTCCATGTGGTGGGGTGCATTTTCCTGCAGGGGTAGGCCAGTGACATTTGGGATTTCCATTTGCATGAGGGAGTGTGCTTGTTGTGGGACAGTGTTTATTTGGGTGTCAAAGTCTCATCAACATGGATGTTAAAATCCAAGCTTTTCCATCAGAACTCCACATAGTACCAATATGATCGATGTTATTCACTTCACCTGTCAGTGGTCATGATGTTGTAGCTGATCACTGTACAATACTCTAACTAATCAATTCATTGAGACATTCCCTGGTGTACAGGCTGAGCGTCACAAAAATATCCTAAAAATGGCCTCTGCTCATCCAAACATCCAACAACTAATTTTACTTAGATCTGATGAACACTTAATTTGAGACTTGCATATAGCATAAAGACACACAAACTCCTTCATTGACTGGTGAGATGTATTATCTTTCCATCTAACAAGTACATGAAGGTAGAAAGTACTACATAAAAAAAACTGCTTCAGAATCTCTCTACCAACTCTGGTGTGCTCTTTTTTAATGTTGTGAATATTGTATTCAGTGTTGTTGATCTAATTACTAAATTACAGAAAAGATGCAAAGAACATTCTTTAAATTTCTGATAGATTTTTTTACATTTTTTTTTTTTACATTTTTTGCACCTATTAAACATACATTTATTATATCGTAATGAGCGAAAAAGCAAGAATTTTACATAGGAAGTTTTTTATTTAATTTATATGAGGTATATGTAAAAGTGTCAAAGGATAGTGGAATACTGTAGTGTTTACTGCTGTAACACGAGTGAAAGTAACAGCATATATCAGTAAAATGATATTTTAGCTGATTTAAATACAGTAAAACTGTGTGGTATTGTGGTCTCACATTGTAAAATAAGATGTGGACATTGTTGACAGTTTTAGCCTGTTTCTTTCTAGGTTTTTTTTTAACAGTCAACGTGTACATTTTCTCCAGTTCTTTCAAAAAGGAGAAAGGAGTTGTCTTCCTCCCGCAGTCATTCTGGTTTTCTAGCTGCTGTTGCACGTTGGCCAGTGCAGCTTTCATTTTCGAGGTTTTCTCCTCCTGTTGTGTGAGACAGATATCGACCTCCTCCATTCTGTCGTTTTTAATGTGCAGAGATGCTTCCAGTTGTTCAATTTTAAGGAAAGCAATTCACCACATCTTCTCATTTTTATAGAGATCTACATAAATATCTGCCATCTGTTGTTTGGCTTCAGCTCAGTAAGTTTTGAGTAGTTTTTTCAAGTACTCTCTCTCTCTCACTTAGCAAGGCAACCTTTTCTTGCTCTAGTGTGGTAACCTTCTTTTTCGTTCAAGATCTTGTGAAATCTCAGCGATCTGAGGCATTCCAGGTGCTGCAGCAGCCTGCATTTTCCCCGTTGGCTTGGTACGCAGCAGTTTGAATGTCATACCGAATCCTTTTTTTCTGGCATCCTATACAGCTTGCTAGTATCGTTATTGGAACGTACCCAAGGAAACCAAGACAGTAAGTCTGAAGGTCAAACTCTAGAGGCTGCAGTGTTCTTTGCCACCCAAAACACCAAAGGCCTGTTTCCACTGCACGCAAGCCCGTATATGATCGTAAGCAAATTAAGAACTGCTGCAACCAATGAAACTGCTCCCACTGGATGTGCATATTTCGTAATGTCAGACCACCAACATCAGCTTTTGTCCTCTTTGGAAGTGATGTTGAATTTCAGCAGCTCTTAGGGATAATAAAACCGCAACTTGAGTCATGTGGTGCATCGTCAGTGAATCTAAACACGCAATATGCCTGACCAACTCTTGGATCTTGTTCTTCATAGAGGAATATAGTAAACACCTGAAAGTTGGACATCCTTACAGCGGGGAAAATAAGTATTGAACACGTCAACATTTCTCTCAAAAAACATATTTCTAATCGAGCTATTGACATGAAATTTTCACCAGATGTCGGCATCAACCCAAGTAATGCACACATACAAAGAAATCCAAACATTTATGTCCATAAATTAAGTTATGTGTAATAAAGTGAAATGGCACAGGGAATAAGTATTGAACACGCGTACTGAAATTTATTTAATACTTAGTGCAAAAACCTTTGTTGGTGATTACAGCCTCAAGACGCCTCCTGTATGGAGAAACCAGTCGAATACATTGCTCAGGTGTGATTTTGGCCCATTCATCCACACAAACTGCCTTCAAATCTTCAAGGTTCCGGGGGTCTCTTCTGTGAACCCGGATCTTCAGTTCTTTCCAAAGATTTTCAATTGGATTCAAGTCTGGTGATTGACTGGGCCATTCTAGCAGCTTTATTTTCTTTTTCTTCAACCAGTTGAGTGTTACCTTGGCTGTGTGCTTGGGATCGTTGTCTTGCTGAAAGATCCACCCTCTTTTCATCTTCAGCAGCCTGGCAGATGACAGCAGATTCTGATCAAGAATGTCTCGATACTTTTCTCCAGTCATTATTCCTTCAATGATATGAAGTCTACCAGTACCACATGCTGAAAAACAGCCCCACGCCATGATGCTCCCACCTCCAAACTTGACTGTTGGTATGGTGTTTTGGGGTGATGTGCAGTGCCATTTTTCCTCCAAACATGTTGTGTCTTATGACATCCGAAGAGTTCAATTTTGGTCTCATCTGACCAGAGTATGTTCTCCCAGAATGTCATGGGTTTATCCAAATGTTGTGTCGCAAACTCCAAACGAGCTTCAACATGCTTCCTCTTCAAAAATGGAGTCTTGCGTGGTGTGCGTGCATGGAGGCCATGGCGGTTGAGTGCATTACTTATTGTTTTCTTTGAAACAACGGTACCTGCTGATTCCAGGTCTTTCTGAAGCTCTCCACGAGTGGTCCTGGGCTGTTGGAGAACCCTTCTGATGATTGTTTTGACTCCTCTGTCTGAAATCTTGCGAGGAGCACCTGGCCGTGGCTGGTTTATGGTAATGCCGTGTTCTTTCCACTTCCGGATGATGGCCCCAATGGTACTCACTGGAACTTTCAGAAGTTTAGAAATGCGCCTGTAACCAATGCCTTCAGTGTGTTTTGCAACAATAAGGCTGCGTAGGTCTTTGGACAGCTCTTTGCTTTTACCCATCATGCAATGCTTCTTGTCTAACACCTTGCTGGTGAGAAACCTTTTTAAAAGGCATTAATCAGGACTAAACCAGCTGATATTACTTTGCACTAATAGGGGACAGGTTAACCTTCTAAATACTGACAAACTCCAGCTGCTTTCTTGGCTTTCCAGACCTTTTTACCCCTCCTTTTCTTCATGTGTTCAATACTTATTCCCTGTGCCATTTCACTTTATTACACATAACTTAATTTATGAACATAAATGTTTGGATTCTTTGTATGTGTGCATTACTTGGGTTGATGCCGACATCTGGTGAAAATTTCATGTCAATAGCTCGATTAGAAATATGTTTTTTGAGAGAAATGTTGACGTGTTCAATACTTATTTTCCCCGCTGTATAGCTGAACTGTCTGCTTTGAATCCAAATGCTTTTCTCAAAAAACCTTCAGTGTGAAGCAGCTTTGGAGCATTTGTCCGAAATGTTAAGGGTTTATCATCCGGGAGTCCATTTTTTGCTCAATAAATCAAATCAGCTACATTATGAATATTCATTGTATGCTGATGATGAATATTTTTAAGCAAAGCTATGGAGCTCTCATCTTCTGCAAGACTCAGAAAAAGCCAAAACATATCAGAAAGAAATTAGATTCCAGTTGGTTCCAGCAGAGTGAAGGGACAATTTGTAGCTACAATATCCAGGTACATAAAAATTCAATCTAGGAAAGGGCACACAAGGATGAATACAAGGATGCTTGCCAAGATGTACAGTTGTTTATGGCTCCCTGTAGAACATAATAACTAAAACAGATATTTCTGCACGAAAGGTCTTTTGAGGTAAGCAGATGTTCGCTGTGTCCAGGAGTAGATAATATAGAAATCTTTAATGATGAGTTTAAACAGACTACAGGCGAACATCATTTGCATCCTTATTAATTCTCTTAGGTAAAAAAACATGTTTGATTTATTATAGCTAAATAATAACACAACCCCAGAAATGTAAACACTCAGTTTCCTGTCTGTTGTTGAATTTTTAGGCTGAACTTCTCCACCGCCTGGTCCACTAACGCCGTGTCCATCTGCCAGAGCGCCGGCCTCGCTAACGTGACGCGAGTCGAGCTGTCTCGCAGGTTTCTCATCAAGGTTCGAACAAACGCACAAACGCACCGATTGTTTGTCACTTTATTTCCCTGTCTCTGGTGTGATCCGTCTCCTTCCACCTCAGCCCAAGAATGGAGAGAACCTGACCGAGCTCAACGGAGACGTGAAGAGGCTGATTGAGTGTCTGTACGACAGCATGACCGAGTGCATCTACCAACAACCCATCACCTCCTTCGCCGTGAAAACCAAACCGCAGTCCGTATTCGAGGTGGACATCCTGGGAAAAGGTCGCGCCGCCTTGGAGACGGCGAATGACGAACTCGGTGAGACTCTTCAGCTTCTCTCCGTCTCTGCTTTTACTCTTCTGACTCAGACTCTTATTGAATTTAACGGACTGTGACCTTTTCTTTCCTTCATGCTTCTTTCCAGTCTTGCAGGAAACTGTGAGTACACTGAGTGGTCACATGATGCATGACATTATTCCTGAGCCGCTTGAAGTCACAGGACGGCGGTGATGCCGCTCATTATCTCACACATGCATGTTTGTGTTTAGTGGCTAATGTGATGAAACCCAAAGTAGGATCAGTAGGTCAGATACCGAATAAGTTGATATTTGCAGCCAAGATTTGACGTTTCGAGGTGACTGATGAATTAAAAAAGCTGAGGTCGCTGGTATGGCATCTTCTTTTGTACTGACCAAATTACGGCTACAACTTCTGGTGAAACTGATCAATATTTTCTCAATGTTCATCTAAAAACATGTAAGAAAATAGTGAGAAGTCGGTGGAAAATTGGACTAAGATCTAAGTTAGTCGTCTATGCAGAGAAAAGTAAATCAATTTCTTACTGTGCACATAAGTTTTTATAATATTGCCCCTCCCCCCACCTCAGACGCAAATTGATATTATTACAGTCATCTATGATTAAACTTATGGTGGAAATATGAAAACCATGCACATGTAGAAGGTCGAGTTTTCCACTGCACTAGTCTCTAAAATGTCCCAAACCCAAGGAATTTATTTTAAATCCCCGAGGCTCCATGGGTCATGCCATCTTTGCACTCTTCACCTTCGTTGTCGAGATTCAGAAACAGCTTGTGAAAGGCGTTTACTGGGGCAGTTTAGTGTGAGCTCCCTGCAGGTTTCCAAACAAAGCAGATTTTTACACAAATTTTAAACGCTTCTTTTCAGTCCGACTGCAGCTAAGCACAGAAATGAGCTGAAATTGCATTAGGAATCTTCGTCCAGGGATACTTGCAGGCTGATTTAATCACCAACATATTCATCTTAGTTTGTTTGCATGTGTTAGGTTGACTTTTACTGCAGGGATGGATGCATAGTCAGAGGCAGAAAGACAACCGGCTATTCTGCAGGATGGTGTAGCTCAGGAAACTAGTGGTGTTCCTGCGCTCTCTGCTTTGAGTGTAACCTGTTGTTGTCACCTTTAAGAAATCTTCATGTGTCCATAGATAAGAGTATTCCCACTTGTGGAGCTACTACTAATAAATCTGCAGCTTTCATAGACATTGCTGTTGTGGAAATGGTTCTTCACAAATCAACTGCAAGAAAAGACTAAGAAAAGCCGAACCAAACGCTCGGCTATTATATGACAATAATTAAAAAGCTTAGTGAAAGTTACAAAAATGTCTGTTCCAGGCCGTCAGACTTTTCGACTCAAAAACATTTTAATGATTCATGTAAAAATCTGCGTTCTTTGGAGAGCTGCGGGCAGCTCAGGTTTCCCCAATTTCTCCATTAAGAGCCACAGTAAGTGCATTGATAGAAAGCACACCACATTGAAACTCTATGAAGTCAGAAATCCACCGACGGGTTTGAAAGGTGTATCATCGTCAAAAAATGACACCATTTATCACAGCCAGCAGAAATCGTAAAAATAGAGATGACTGTCAGGTTTCCAACAGTCTTTGAACTACTCATAGGTGCTTGATAGCTGAGTATTTCATCAGAATCCATCACATTTAAAAAATGGCTTAAACCAAAAATAATTAAAGCATTCAGCTGTAGTGTTTGCTCGTCATGATTTATACTGCTATACCTGCATCTCACAGCGTAAAAGAGAATTTTGAGTTCTCGCTCCTCCTAGTTATGGCTTTGCTGTTTCCATAGAGGTGCAGGACTTTTTATTGCAGTGGAAAACAATCAAACCACTCATTAGTGGCCTGGGACTAGACTTTTTTGGAGTATAATATGATATAATAAAAATGCATTGAATTTTTTGGTACTGACAGTGTTTGTTCATTGACTTTGGTTATTTCTTCTTTTTATATGAAGCAGGTTTCAGTAGGCACAGTGACAGAACGTGGTGTGCGTACTTATATTCATGCTCTGCTTATTCACCCAGCTTCATTAATATTCACAAGCGGCTCAGACAGATGAGAATAATTTCAGCACATACTTTGCAGGCTCTGCCAGGCTCATCTGGCGAATTGAGGCGATAATTAAGAAGTGGTATATGTGGAATTTATTGAGACTATAGCTGCTTAGAGCATTTATTGTGCACTCACTGTTTTGCTTCCCCCAGTTGAGTTTAACACGTCGTTTAATAGTACACAAATTATTCTAGGCGGTGTGTAGTTTTCATAATAATTATTTCATCATAATAGTCTTTGTGAAGTTTGAGTGCTCTAGAAATGATCTAACTAACTGTTTACAATTGATTCTGTGTCAAATAGTTTGTATTTTGAAGCATGCAGGTGTTTTCTTGTTGCATCAGTGTTAAATTAGTGAAATCTGCAGTGTGCAATGCTGTTTACAAGATCACATGCTGAATGTTTTGTACCTGCTTTGTAGTTGATTTTTTTGATATTCAGGATATCGTCTTTTGTGCTTGACGCAGGTTTGGCCTTTGACTCCTGGGATCTGGACTACTACACATCGATGTTCCAGAGGATAAAAAGGAACCCCACTAGTGTGGAGTGTTTTGACCTGGCCCAGTCCAACAGGTAGGGTTTGTCTGCAATGAGCAGATTAGCAGGACTGCTTTGTGTTGTGTGCCTCCATGGTTTTTGCTTCTGTAGTTTTTTTTATTCTCTAATGCTTTCTTTTGCACCTTGGTGTCCCAGTGAGCACAGCCGTCACTGGTTCTTCCGGGGGCGGATGGTAATCGACGGGCAGGAGCAGAAGGAGACTCTTTTCAGCCTCATAATGGACACTCAGCGGCACAGCAACCAGAACAACGTCATCAAGTTCTGCGACAACAGCAGGTAGTTCTGGAAACAGCGCAGCACCCACAGATGCTGTGAGTTTGTTTCTGCCCAAACTGACTCACTCTGAAATGTGTGTGTGTGTGTCCAGTGGCATCAAAGGCTTGGAGCTCGAGTGTGTTTATCCAAAAGATCCGTCCCAACCGAGCGCCTATGAGACACGGCGTTCACTGCGACACGTCATCTTCACTGCAGAGACGCACAACTTCCCGACTGGTCAGGACACAAACAACACTGTGTATACTCAAACATAAGCGTTCATTTTTTCCTCATGTGCTGTTTTCTAAACAGTAATTTTTATTTTTCGTCTGTTTGGGCCTTTTAGGTGTAGCGCCATTCAGTGGTGCCACCACAGGAACCGGAGGCCGAATCAGAGACGTGCAGAGTGCTGGACGAGGAGGCCACGTCATCGCTGGTACTGCAGGATACTGTTTCGGAAACCTGCACATACCAGGTCAGACACTATAGACCTGCACTGTAGTAAAAATCTCAGCAAATTATACCTGTCTGTCTTTATATGTTGTGATAAAGCAGTTCAAACTACATCTAGGATGAGATGAGATTAAAAAAGTTCCATGACTGTGGCAGAAACCAAACCTGTTTAAATTTGACTGCCATCCCTGTCAAAGTGGTCTTCTTGTGCAGCGATATGCCGCAGATGCTTGGAACAGTCTCATTTAGTACACGTGTCAGACAACATCATTAGATTTGAGCTGAGCGATTCTTGAGCTTGAACTTCAGTATGGGAAAGAGAAGGAAGTTGCCAAAAGCCAAACTAGCAAGTAGACGAGTAGCAGCGATTTTTTTTTTCTTCTTTTTTTTTATTGTTGTTGTGGTCAAAAAGTTGCGCTGAATTCTCAAGAACCCTCACAGTGTTACAGTGGAACCCTGCAATGATGGTCATGGTGCACAACCCAATGAATATCTATGAAACGACAAGCATGCCCTTTGTGTGCTCCAGGCATTCTCTGATCATGTAGACTTCAGGCACTTCCACTGCGAAGACCCTTGTTTGGTTTCTAGCTGGCCATGCACCCTCCTCTTGTCTTCAGTATGAAAGTTGGCTCCAGATTTATATCCATGGTCAAATCACCAATGTGCACCTACCAATGGTCACAACAACACATGCAACACAGGTGACGTTACAGTCCTGACTCATGACAGTTACTGCTTGCCCCCATGCAGGTGACTGTACCGCGCACAGGAACAGGTACAGTCGGAGAACTTTTTGATCGCACGTTGTAACTCAATGTAAAAGTAATAAAAATGTAAAAACAGAAAAGGTACAAAGAAGTTGGAGACATATATATATTTGGGACAAAGGCCAAGAAGAGCTCTAAAACTAACCAGTGCATGTAATTAATTTGTAAAACATACTGGGAAACAGGAAGCTAAAACAGTAATGCCGGGTAAAAACCTGGCAGCTTTTAGAGTTTTATACAGTTTGTTACTAATGAGTAGATTTTTGGTTAAGCGAGTAAAAAGGTGGTTGAAATCTAGCAGGTGGCAAGCAGCATATAAAAGGGTCGAGGTAAAATTGATGGTAACTCTGAAAACATTTCTAAGACAGTAAAACATGCTCAAAACTTTGACTACTATTAAATGGATATTTATCCCAACATGGAACCAGCAGATGGTACAATTTGTTATGTGCACAATGTGCTGAGACCAACTAGTCTGACTCTCCTGATGTAGACTTCAATTACCATTTCCTCCATGCATTTTTTCCAACTTTCTCACCCCGTTTCACTATCTACATGTTACTGTTTTCAAAATCCCCTTCACTGTGGGAAATGACAACAGTCACCTTCGGACCAGCAACCTATCACAAGGAAACTTTCAAGTTTTGCATGCAAATTTAACCCAAAACAGTTCCCCTGTCGACTGTCCACTGTTACTGCATTCTGGGCTTAGCACCACCCAAGACGATGGCGATTGATTTAAAGAAATATAAACGAGCCTGAGAAGTTTATTTTGGCCCTATAGCAGAATGATAGTGAGTAGCTGGCTGAAGACCCAGTGACAAAGATCTGTATTTTGCTGGAACTGAATTGAAACATCCAGTTGTAAGGGTCCAAGATACATCTAGGTGTCATCAGCATAACGGTGAAAAGAGATGTCTACAAATTATGTGCCCCATGAGGAGTTTGTGAAAGAAAAAGAAGAAATGATCCCAAAAATAAACACTGAGTGATGAGTCACAGTTGGTAAAAAAAATAAAAAAACTAACATGGACTGTGCTGCAGAGACATTAAGTCATCATATCTTTTTTATGTGTCTTCTCCAGGTTACGTTCTGCCCTGGGAGTCTGAAGGTGAGGGTTGGGAGTATCCATCCAGCTTCGCTCCTCCACTGCAGGTTGCCATCGAGGCCAGTGATGGAGCGTCAGACTACGGCAACAAGTTTGGAGAACCTGTCCTGTCAGGTAGAAAAACACGTACCACGTGTACTGAAGCATTACTAAATTATGTTTAGCAGTTAATTCTCTAACATCCACACGGGCATGAAAATGAAATATTTCATTAATTATTGAAGGAAATTAGTTTGCAGAAGTAAACAAAACCAGAGTGTGTTATTAAAATGTCTTCCTGAGGCTGTTTAGTTGGAACAAATGAAGTGTGAAACAAAGGGAAGCAAAAACAAGTTGGTGCATCTGTAAAACTGTAGCCTGTTAAACACAACAGTCAGTCAGTTATGAATTCTTAAAATCTATTTTCTGTAAGTCAACATATTAACATAATAAGATAAAACTATTAATCCCAAAGGAGATTTTCATGTCAGATATTGCTCAGAAAACAAAATTGCATACTATAAAAATAAATGCTGTGCCTGATAGAAAGGCAATAAGTATGACACATCACTGAAATTAAAAGCAAGTAGGCTAAAATAAGACTAGAATGGAAAAATAAGAGGTAATACTGGCCATGATTCTGAAGATGTAAAGTAATTTTACACATGAAATGGAAATATTGCACATTTAAATGAATTATTGCACATGAAATTGGAATATTACACATGATAATTAAATTTTGCACTTAAAAATGAAGTGACGCACTAGTATTGAATCAGTTCAATGCTTCTGTAGAAGTAGACATGTAAAAGCACTTCTGCCCTCCTCTAGGTTTTGCTCGTTCCTTCGGTATGCGCCTCGCCAATGGAGAGCGACGGGAGTGGATCAAGCCGATCATGTTCAGCGGTGGTCTTGGTTCTATTGAAGATACATATGTGAAGAAACAAGAAGCAGAGCCTGGTAATGCTTTAACGCAGTGTGAGAAATGAGCTTAATCAATTCAAAAGCTATATTTACACACATATCGATCTGTGACTCACTGCGTCTTGCTGCTCCTCTGCTGTGCTCTTCGATCAGGAATGGAGGTGGTGAAGATCGGGGGACCGGTGTACAGGATCGGTGTAGGAGGAGGAGCAGCCTCTTCGGTTCAAGTATGGGCTCTACAGTAAATCAAACTGAGACTAGCAGCGGCCTCAGCAGGTGCAGATGAGTATTTAAATGTATTTTGTCTTTCAGGTGCAGGGGGACAACTGCAGCGACCGGGATCTGGGTGCTGTCCAGAGAGGAGATGCTGAGATGGAGCAGAAGATGAATCGAGCTCTGAGGGCCTGTTTGGAAAGAAGCAATGGGAACCCAATCTGCAGTATACATGACCAGGGGGCAGGAGGAAATGGTACAAAAACTGGGGCCTTTTTTGGGATCTATATAAAGCTCAGAAATGAGAGCAAAGTTAAGGTATTGAGCCACATTCTCTTCTCTAGGTAATGTGCTTAAGGAGCTCAGTGAGCCAGCTGGAGCTGTGATCTACTGCAGTAAATTCAAGGTAATCATGAGCACAGATGAGCTTTTTATTCTTGCTTCCTTTTACCACCTATAAGATCAGTGTCTATTGTTTGCTTTTCCTCTGTGTCTACGCTGTGCAGAAAGGTGACCCCACATTAAGTGTGTTGGAGCTGTGGGGAGCCGAGTATCAGGAGAGCAACGCTCTGCTGCTGCGTCCATCAGACAGGTCCTTCCTGGAGAGAGTCTGTCAGAGGGAGAAGTGTCCTGTTGACTTTGTGGGAAACATTACAGGAGACGGAAAGGCACGTTTCTGTCTATAAAAGCACATCCACTCTGCTAATCAAACCGCTTAAGCAATAAGTAGCTTGTTGACTGCGTCATACTGTGAGACAACCTCAAGTGTTGCAGTGAGTAAGAGTCCAGTGTGTTCATTTCAGTCTGATTTCTCACACAGATTGTTCTGGTGGATGATGAGGGAGGCAGTGGTGACCAGATAAGTGGGGGGCGTTACCCTGTCGACCTGCAGCTGGAGTGGGTTCTGGGGAAAATGCCGCAGAAGGAGTTTAAGATGGAGCGACTTCCCTTGACACATCAGCCGTTGAGTCTTCCTGTCGGACTGACAGTCAAAGATGCTCTGCACAGAGTTTTACGTTTGCCTTCTGTGGCGTCCAAACGCTACCTGACCAACAAGGTGTGTTACATCCCCGTCTTACGCCGTCTCTGTCTTTAGAAACAAATCTGTGCAGACACTTTGTGACTCTCCGTGGTTTCACTGCCTCCCCTCCCGTCAGGTGGACCGGTCTGTGACTGGGCTGGTTGCCCAGCAACAGTGCGTTGGCCCTCTTCACACCCCATTGGCTGACGTGGCTGTTGTTGCTCTGTCGCCATTTAGCCTGGAGGGAGCAGCGACGGCCATCGGGGAGCAGCCAATTAAAGGTCTGGTCTGCCCTGCAGCGGGGGCTCGCATGGCAGTCGCAGAGGCTCTGACCAATCTGGTGTTTGCCAGAGTCACATCGCTGAAGGTGAGTGGATCATGAGCCTGTGAAAAAAAACTAAATATAACACACACACATCACAAATGACCTCTCAACAAAAAAAAGATGCCGGTCCTCTCAATTGAATAGCATATACATGACAAAATGACTCCTCTGTAGCCCAGGTCGTCTTTAGGTTAGAACTGACACAGATTGCAGCAGATATGTGTTGCTGTTTTCAGGATGTGAAGTGCAGTGGTAACTGGATGTGGGCTGCCAAGCTGCCTGGTGAGGGGGCGTCTCTGTGGGAGGCCTGCAAAGCCATGTGTGAGGTCATGGGCCAGCTGGGGGTGGCCATCGATGGGGGCAAGGACTCTCTTAGTATGGCTGCCAGAGTGGGGAAAGAGACAGTCAAAGCTCCAGGTACAATGTGTGCACTCTGAAAACAAATGTTGAGGTTCAACAAAACATTAAGGCAACAGTTTGCATTGGTCTTTTTGAGTTATGACAACTTCTAATGAAACTATGTTCAACCAACGAACTATGTTAAGTTTTGGTGATTAGTCTTTTCTCTACAATCAGTAGCATTTTAAATTTCCAATTACTTAATAATTGATTGCATAAACACAAGTTATTAAAGAAAAACAAGGTGAAGAAAAATGTAATTATCAAGCAAATTTAATTAATTTACCACAACTTGAATTTTGTTTCAAATTGGTTAAAGCAGAGATTTCTGTTTTGATTAACACTCAATACTAAGTTAGAGTAGTTACCATTATTTGTTAACACAGCTCATCAAAACACTTTTGCAAATTTGTAGCCTAAAAGGTTCATCTATATCAGTAAATTGGTTGAAGTGTTGTTTTTAAAGATTTTCGCAGCTTCAGTTAAAAGTTGGTTTTGTTCTACTTCTGTTCCAGGTGCTTTGGTTATTTCTGCATATGCAGTTTGTCCTGACATCACTGCAACTGTGACGCCTGATCTTGAGGATCCAGACGGCAAAGGTATGACACTCAGACAGCTCATATATATATACACATATCCTCAAATCTTGTTGCTCATGATTAATAAAACATTGTATGTCTGACTGTCATAGTTTCCAGTCAGTGATGGCAGAAACTGGATTCACAGAGTTTGAATATTCTCATTGTTCAGCTTCTCTCGCCCACATTACGCACATCTCACTCTCGGACTCACACTGCACAATCTGTAACAGACGGCCTGAATCTGACCTTCTGTCCTCTGTCTGCAGGCGTGTTGTTGTGGGTTCCTCTCAGTCCAGGCCATCACCGTCTGGGAGGTTCTGCCCTGGCTCAGTGCTACAGCCAGCTGGGAGACTGCTCTCCTGACCTGGACCAGCCAGGACTATTGACTGCCTGCTTCAGCACAACTCAGGAGCTCATACACAGTCAGTTTGCACTCGCAGGGAAGACATCTACCTGCCGCAGAGGGGGGAAAAAGTTCAGCATTGTTTACTGTGACTCAGGCTGAAAGCAAACTTTTTTCAGTGTGTCTACTGTGATGAGACCACCACCTAGTGGTTTCACTGTTGAGAGGTACGTCTAAAAACTTGTTGAGAAAGAAAATGTTGATATTTTTGCTTTTTTCTCAGATCGTCTGCTGAGTGCAGGACATGATATCAGTGATGGAGGCCTCATTTCTTGCTTGCTAGAAATGGCATTTGCAGGAAACCGAGGGATTGACATTGAGTTGTCATCACAAGGAAGTGGAGGTCAGTGAGTCGATGTGTCATTAGGTTTAGTTTTCTTGTAATTTACCCTTATACGACATAAATTGGTTGTAATCATCTTTTGTCATCTGTGCAGTCATGGAGCTGTTGTTCAGCGAGGAGCTTGGTTTGGTTCTGGAGGTTTCACAATCTGATTTAGAAACTGTATGTCAGAGATACAGCGATGCAGGCGTTCAGTGTCGTCATATCGGCAGAACCTGCGGCTTCGGACCAGAGGCGATGGTGAGGTGCCGACCGCGGTTTGGACTTTGCCTCAAAGCCTTTTCTCTTCATTTATGATGACCGTTGTGTAATATTTCCATCATCTGTCTTCCAGGTCACCCTCCATGTGGATGGACAGGAGGTGCTGAGAGAGCGGCTGCCTGACCTCAGAGCTCTGTGGGAGGAAACCAGTTTCCAGCTGGAGCGCCTCCAGGCCAATGAGCTCTGTGTTAAACAGGAAGAGGCGGGTCTATCTCAGAGGACGCAGCCATACTTCAAACTAAACTTTGACCCCTTGGAAACGCCCAGCATCAGCCAGATTAGTAAGACTGAACAGGATTTGTGCCATTATTATTGATTTAATGTATTCTAGAGCTGCAACGAATAATTATTGTCATTATGAAATCATATGTCAATTAGTCCTTGATTACTTAAATTATCACTCTGAACCCTGAGCAGTTTCTGAGTGTTTTTAGCTCATTTTTACTGACTGTGGGGTCATGTTTTGCTGCAATGAATGTCCCTGCACCTCTATGGGAACAGCACAACACTGGCCAGTAGTACAGAGAACTTAAAACTTGTGCCCACAGTGGGGGGGGAAATGGTGGCACCACATAAGATAGATATTATTATGAATTTGTCTCCATACCTGTCTCTCTTCTGTGTTAGTCCAGCTGAAATATCCCTGAATTTTATTCATGTTATTGTTAGTTGCAGCAGAGTCACTCATGGTTTCCTGGTTGCGCTGTGAACACAGAAATTTTTAGTTTTTACCGAGTCTGGTGAGAACGGTTTACTTTTGGTAAATTTCTAACTAACATATTTAGAAAAAAAAACATTTCGATGAAATGTCATAATTTTAAGCCTACATTTGGCAAATTTTTGAGACAAAACTGAAAGTGACACATGCTAAGTTCAAGGACAGTCGGAAAGTAGATTATGCAACAATTTTTCCTGTGTTTACAGCTTCTGGATCTAATAAATGGTGTCATTTTGACAATTTTAAAAAAACAACATGCTTTTAAAACCTGCTGGCAGGTTTTGGGGTTCAGGGGATTAAATCACATGTCTGTAAACTACACTTTTATTTGATTAACAATTAAGAAAACAAGTATAAATTACAGTGATATTCTTACCTTTAGTAAGCAGTAATATGTAATAGTATCGTGATATTTGTCCGTTTTTTTCTTGTCACTTGCTGATCTCTGTGGCGTGTTTTGCTCTTTCAGCTGCAGGGAAGCCGCATGTCGCTGTGGTCAGAGAGGAGGGCAGCAACGGAGATCGAGAGATGTCTGTCTCTCTGCATATGGCCGGCTTTGAGGTCATTAGTGAGAGGATCATGAACTGGATATTTGTTGTTCAAAGCAACATTTCTCATGTCCATTATTTAACATTTTTATTGTGTGTGCAGGTTTGGGATATCACCATGCAGGACTTGTGCTCGGGCTTTGTGACCCTTGACCCTTTTCAGGCAGTCGTGTTTGTCGGTGGGTTCAGCTACGCAGACGTCCTGGGATCAGCTAAAGGCCAGTCAACACACATGCATTCACTCATGGACACTTTAAGATACAAGTGTTGGCTTTCTTGTGTAACATTATATTTGTCATAAAGGCTGGGCTGCTACTGTTGCATACAACCCCAAGGCCAAGGCTGAATTTGAACGCTTCCGGCGTCGGACCGACACATTGAGTCTTGGCGTCTGTAACGGCTGCCAGCTGCTCGCCCTGCTGGGCTGGGTGGGCGAAGGGGAGGATGGAGCAGGTGAGACGAGGAGGCAAAAAAATAATGACAGAATGATTTATTAGTAGTAGGTTGAGATAGTGAATTGGAAGAGGAAGTTTAAAAATGGTTTCTAATCATGTTGCTTGTTTTGCTATTATTATTTTCGATTTTTTTCCCCAGAATCTGAAGTGGTGCTGACTCATAATAAGTCTGGCAGGTTTGAGTCCCGGTTTGTCAGTGTTGGGATCCAGGAGTCTTCGTCCGTTTGGCTCAGAGGCATGCAGGGTTCTGCTCTGGGAGTCTGGGTCGCTCATGGAGAAGGTAAAGTCTGGACCCAAGTCTGATCTGTTACAGAGTTGGTCAAGTAGCAGCTCTTAAATGATCAGAAATGTTAGAAAACGCGGTGTGTTCAGTCCACTGGCACCAGTTTTCCAAATAACCATTAACAAATATTGCACCTCCTGTGGAATACAGCACTGAGCTGGAAGTGAGCATTGTAAGGTTGATCAGTGTAAAAGTTTTGAAGTTACACAACAGCGATTTATTCTGCTGACTCATAAGTCACAGATCAGTGTGTTGTGTCATCGGCAGCTGTGTTTAATATTGATTTTCCCCTAACTTTGCTCTCTACCCGGCAGGTCTGATGCAATTTCGTAGCTCCCAAGCCCAGGACCTGACTATTTCTGGAGGGTTCGCTCCGCTCCGTTACCTTGACGACCAGGGTCACCCCACTGAAGAGTATCCTCTGAACCCCAACGGCTCCCCGATGGGCGTCGCAGGGCTCTGCTCCAGAGATGGGAGACACCTGGCCATGATGCCCCATCCGGAGCGCTGCACCATGGGCTGGCAGTGGCCCTGGGCCCCGCGAGACCTCAGACCTTTTCTCTCACCTTCACCGTGGCTTCGCATGTTCAGGAACGCAGCTGCTTGGTGCAGCAGCATAGAGTGATAAAACTCTATTTACAGGTTGCTGTCCAGATAGTGGTGTTGTGTCATCTGATGCTACAAGGCTTGTTTACATTGTGTAATACTTTTTTTTCGAATTACTGTGGTACTTCTTTTAGGTCTTTATGCAATATTACTTCATGCTGTACTTTATGCCTTTGAGGTTGTTATGGATTGATGACTTTATATACATTCCAAAGCTTTAATTCTAGTAATCACTGTATGTTTTACAAAACTGCACTAATCAGATCTGTTGACTTCATCAGTGTTCATTAAAAACTGAACTTTGATAAATAAATCAAACAGGACCACGTGTACTGTGACATATGATAAAGAAAAGCCCCAGAAGACAATAAATATTCTTTATTTTATACATAAAAACATAAATTCATACAATAATAATAATAAGTATTTACAGGGATGTCAACATTACAGTACCAAGGTGACAACTTTCCTTTAGCTCACTGAAACAAAGTGACCGAGTTGCTGTCCACTTAGAGGGGTAAAAATGACAACTTGGTCATTGAGATTCCAACAGATGTGCATTGTTAAAAGTTAAAGGGTCTATTTATGTTTTTAATTGATATAATTCCCCTCAAGTCAACAGACACTGAAGATTTTTCCCATGAAACAAGGATTAAAAAAGGCCCCAAACACTTGAGGACTCGAGAATTTGTCCAGCACGCATTTGTAACCAACCAGCACGCTGCATAACTTTAGTACTTCAGATTTCGCTCTCACACAGGCTCTGTAAACACTTATCAAACAGACACGGAGTCTGAGTCCACATTCTGAGCAGTTCAGACACCATCTGACGTCCTGACTGTTACATGCTGTGTGGCTGTCAATATTCTTGCATGCGCTAATCCAACCAGCTACAGCCAGAAGGAAGAAATCCAATAAAAGTCTGTGTCGAACAGCTTGTACTGACGCTCCCCAGCTGCATTTGTCTCACAGTGAATTCCCCATCACTCCCTGTGAGGTCGGGGCAGAGTCTCCTCTCTCTGGCGCCATTTGCTGGTTGATGTTAATAACACAGGTGAGGAGCAGGAAGACCACCACCAGGTCGTCCAGCACCCCCAGCAGTCCACACAGGGATGGGTCTGTTTCTAGTGGACTGGATGATGAAGATACCTGGTCCAGAGGAGGGGAAGAGATGGACACCACAGTCCCAACACAGCAGAGAGCCACCCTGAAGAGAAACAGCCACACCAAGCCTCCCATGGTGCCCAGGCCTCGAGCCAGTAACTGCAGGAGAAGAGGGGCGTCGCAGAGGTAATCAGTTACCTGCAGGGTTCAGGAGGCAGGAGTCAAAAGTGGTTCCAGATGTGGTCATTTACACATTCAAACATGCTGTATAAAAATCTGTTTTTTGTAGATACAGCTCCTGTAAATCATTCAGACTATATTTAAATGGCACTTTTCATACAAATTAAATGCAACACAATGTGTTTTACAGACACAAGAAATAAAAATGCAATTAAAAAAATACAAACAACCTCCAACACCTGCTATAAATGAATTCTAAAACACAGGGATTGAGGACCTGAGGAGATGCTATCCTAAATAACAGCTACAATGAGGAAACCCCAGATGAGATAAAAATGAAATAGAAATGTCTATTATTAAATTATAGATAGGTAAAGGGCAAAGTAAAATTTCATACAAAAAATAAGAAAAATAATAATGGCACATTGAATAGACAAACATGTAAATAAGTGAATAAATAGAGAAATCTATGAGTAAAATTAGTTTTAAGATGAGTAATAAGGAAATAAAATCCATCAAAAGCCTGATTAAAAAGAAAAATTTACCTTTAAAGAGTGTCAATCAAGATTTGCTGATATAATTAGCTGCACATAGGGATTTATTATTTGTATTTGGCTTAAAAGTGTGTGGGGGAAAAAAAGATTAATTCTGCACATATTTGCTTTTTTTTTTTTAAATGTCCTTCAAACAGCAATGAAGCCCCATTATGTTTTCAGTTTACTTATGTAAGAGTGTGTGAATGAGATCTTTTTGGGAAATCAGATCCACAGAAAGGAAATACACGTCCAAAGTAGGCCACATTGTGAGGCGTTAACAAGATACCTCCTTTGTCTGGTATTGGTGGTTTGTTCCAGACAATAAATCCATGAAGTTGCATAAGAAGTATTCCTGTTACCAAACCTTTTATTGGACAGAATACTGGAATTCACCTCCTCCCTTTTCAATCTCACCTGATGTAACTTTCAAGGACTTGCGCCACCTGACACCTTTACACAACCAGAAACGTCAGCTTGGTGTTGTGTCTGAAGGGTTTAAAGGAGCTCTCACCTTTCGTGGGGCTCCGGAATAACGTTTGTTGTAGTCGGTGATTTCCCCAAGAACCTCCTTCGACTGCTGGTCCGACCGGCTCTCGTTGAACAGGTGGTCGAGAACGCTGACCTGGACAATCAGAGGCGTTTTTAATCTCATGTTTGAGCTCAATATGTGTTTATGTTGTACAGAATCACCACTATCTACCTTCTGTCTGCAGAGAGGGCAGCTGATCGCGTCCAGCCAAGACCCATGTCTCCAGTAGGTGATCAGACAAGGAGCTGCAGGGATAGATACGCAACTTTTAACATCTCAACTGAAATCATCTGGTTTTTAAATTAAAAACATTAGAAACATGCAGAAGTTTCAGTGTTGTGTAACTGCAAATGATAAGAAAAAGAAGTGTTTGGGTGGTCAGGGGTAAAAGAGGCTAAGATCCAGGTAAGTGGGGCAGCTGTGTAAGTGTTACAGTATGTTGAGTAAGGTGACAGAAAAGAAATAGCTCTGTAATCTCTAACAGATGATATGAAGGTTAAACAGGGTTTCGTCTGCGCCATAAACATTGACTGTAAGTGGTTTTCTATTTGTAGCAGCAAGAAGAAGAAAAGAAAACCTAAAAAGACTACACTACTTGTAGTTGCACATGGATTTCCTCTGGTTGCAGATCATTTAGAAGGCAAACTCGTCTTCTGATCACTGCACTGGTTTATTTAATACACTGGAATTAACATTAAGGTTGTCTGTAAGTTCCACAATATATTAAAGTTATACTGAACAGCAACAAGCCACCAAGACTTCAAGTGATGGTTCTGCCTATCTTACTACACCAAATTATTCATTTTTGTGCTCAACTCTGACTTCGAGCAGATGAAGTGAGCAGAGTTGGGAGAAACCACAGCAACAGTTAATTATTGAAAGGCGAACCGACGGGCCCCTGTGGCTTTAAAACACACTGATGCTGCAGCGGTCAGTGGATGAGTGACATGAACTCAGATATAAACAGATGATGTAAGAGGTGAGCAAGTGTGAGGACGTGTGGAAAAAATGAACAGACGTATGAATAAAAGAACAACTCAAGTCTGATGTGATACCAAGCAGGAAAAAAATGTGTGTTTGAGTGTGATCTCGTACCACAGAACAAATGGCCACAGTTGGTCTTGACTGGGAATCTGGCCGTCTGCAGACAGACTGGGCAGTGCAAGTCTCGTCTGCTGCTTGTGGACGGACATGACTGCGTAGATTCCTAAACAGATGAGAGGGAAAAAAAGAGACAAATGTTACTAAGCTGTCAATTTGCCAGCATTTTTCATATTCATGTGCTTATATTCATGCTTCATTGCTGGTTAAAGGACACTAATTTAAGAAAAAAATAGCAAATATGTGCAGAATTAGTCTTTTTTTCACACACTTCTAACCCTGTAGAGCCTGACACAAGAAATAATTGACAGAAAATTCTAATCTTTGGAATCTTAAGTCTTTATTTGGCCCTTTAACAAAATCTAAAATAATCATTACTATTTGCATATATGTTTTTTGTATCATATTTGATTGGCATTATATGCAATTGGGGCAATAACAAAAACTCTGTAACATCTGTAGCTTTACACGTCATTATACAAAGTTTTTAACATAGGGTGACACAGCAAGTCTCAGAAATGTATGTATCAAATATGATACCCACGGCATTTTAAGCCAGACACAAATAATTAATCCCTATGTGCAACTAATTATAATAGGAAATCTTGAGTGATACTCTTTAATGGTAAATTCAGGATCTACCTTTTAAATCAGGCTCTTGATGGATTTCATTTCCTTCTTACTCTTCTTAGAATTAATTTTATGCAAAGATTTCTCTATTTATTCACTTATTTGCATGTTTTAGTCCATTCAGTGTGCCATTATTATTTTCTTATTCTGTTTTTATGAAATTTCACTTCTATTTTTCTATCCTTGATGCTGTGTGCTGTACAACCTCCAGCAGGCTTAATAATTGATTCATAATACGTGCCAGACGTGTAAGCAGTAAGATTATTATCATTTGTTTTGGCGACACCAGACAGTGACCCTGATAAAATCAATAATTACCACCTCGCAGGAGCCTCTTACAGTTGTGATATTGTTTACTGCCTGATTCTTACATTAAAAAAACAACACAAGTTTTAGGATCACCAAAGTTTCTGATTTTCACACCAACAGAAAAAGTGACAAACACAAGTGTGAAGCCTGTTAAAAGCAGAAATATGATAATGGCTCAACCAGCAGTGCATCAGCTGTGAAACTCTCACCTTGTGGCAGCTCATGTCGGCTGCTCGGGTTTTCACACCGGAGATCTGGGCGACCCTGGATGACCCTTAACCCGCTGCACCTTCAGAGCGGAGAGGATCCGATGTGCAACGTGATGATGGTGAACACACCTTCAGATCTGCTGGAGGAGAAACAACCGGCACATGCAGGAAACTGAGCATTTGGGAGATAAGGTTGATTTAACTCTGCTCTTTTTGTGGATCCCACAAGCAGCAGTTTGACAGTTTATCCTGCATTATTAGATTGAATTAAACCTTTGGAGTGATGGAAATGTAAATGTAACCATAGTACAAGAGCTCAAATGAAGGTAGGATGCAGTTCTATCAAAGCTGTCATTTAGCTGGTGCATTCTAGGTATTATCACCAAAAGACTTTTACAATGGGTATAATAATCAGAATCAGAAGTGCTTTATTGATCCCAGAGGGGAAGTTGTCTACAGTTGCTCCAATTCAAGGTCAGAATATAAAAAAGGCAAAATATATAGATAAGTACAAGTCATAGTACAAGTAAATGTACATATGCATAAATATGAATAAAAATATAAACATAAGTAGAAAAAAATACGATCTAAAATATAAACATGTGTTAAAAAAAAAAAAAAAAAAAAGACCAAAAAGCTCTACATGTTGGAGAGGGAGCAGCTTTAAAAATGATGCTTACAAAAAATAAGCAACAATAAATTTAAATAAGAAGCTAAAATCAGGAAAGACAAGCAGAATCACATAAGCAGATCATTGATATTGAAGATAAAACACTTTTACTGTTTTTGGTTCAAAATGATTTAGGTGAAGGGAACCTGGCATCCAAACATGCTCTCAAATCAAATCTCCTCAAACCTTTATTATTAAAAAAATGCACAACCTTATTTTTGTTCAAGAAAACAAAAGAAAACGAGACTCACCAGGACTGAAATCGGTGGCAGAGGTGTGTCGTGTTCCCAGTATTCACTGTCTCCCAGAAGGAAGTAAAGTCTGCACGACAGCATCACTGTACACAATAAATTAGAGCTGCCTGTTAATGATCAACTACTCTCCAATATCAGCTGGTCTCGGAGTCTTTCTGCTTAAAGGGAGCAGCAGTGATAAATATGGCAATGTTTTGGACATTGCATCGACAACTTCAAGACACACTTAACTTCACAACAGACTGTGCCTGACTTCCAATGTAAAACCATTCAAATCAGTTAAATCTCAAAATCTGCACGTTTGTCCTTCAGAGGGCTCAGAGCCAAACTATTTCTATCACCTGACTGCAGATCAAAGCCAGGAAAGATTCCTCCCACGCTGTGTTTAAGTAGGTTAGATCTGAAATCGCCAATCATTTACCCACAGTTTACTCTGCCAAAACCCTGTGCACCATAGCCCAAGTCAAACAGATTAACAGTGTATTACACAAGGACTCTTCAAGCGTAGATAATCAACCCGGGAGGCCTTAAATTTTAAAAGCAAGTATTTTAATGAGCAACGTCTCAAATGTTGTTATATTGTTCTTTTAAGACAAACGGAAAATCTAAATGTTTCAAACAGACTCCTGCACACTGTTGAACCTGCAAAAATACAGTTATTTTCATGGTTTCATTGCTAGACCTCCATCAGGCAAAGAGAAGCCATGTACAATAATATGAAAGCATGAATTACAAAACATTATTTCCCCAAATAACAACTTTAAACTAAACGTGTGAAACAGTAAGACTTGAATGCTTAATATCTACAAGGACCAAACTGCATTCTCAAAAAACAAAGACTTACAAGACACGTGTGTGCATGAGCCTGCAACTGCAATGAGGAAACAACACAAAATACATTAATTAGGCAAATCACATTGAACATTGCAAAGCGGAAAAGTTAACATCAATGATAAATCACTCAAGTACAACATATTGCATCTAAACCACCAGAATCCTTGCAGCATTAATGTATAGGAATTAACACAATCAACAGGTCACATTGGTAGATGAGAAGTGTGTATGTGTGCATATTTATCTGCATCCCCGACTGTCTGGAACTGGTCAAAGGACAGTAGCTACATCTCAGAGTTTTACTGCACTTAGACCCTCAGATCAGAGAATCAATGCCTGTTAAAGGTCCTACAAACTTTGCTTTTTTTAGCCTAAAGATCAGGAACAAACTGTCCTTTGCAGTCACAACAGCTCAGTCAGTGCTTCAGTCCATGAAGAACTTTGAAGACGGACATCTGTATAATGTTTGATCTTTTATTCTAAAGTTTTGTTACTGCTCTTTTCAATATTTCACTGTGTTTAAAGTGAATGTTTTATTGTCTTTTAATATTTTAGTGTCACTTTCAAATGCTGTTTTAAAAGATGCTGTAGAAATAAAGTTAATTATTATAGATTTATTAAGGGATTGACAAAGGAATGACTCAAAATCCAGTAAGAGATAAGGATATGAAAATAACTTTTCCTTATTGTGCTAAATGCCAGCAATTTAAATAAAAGGTCTTCTGACAGTGAGCAGCGATGTGACGGCCCTCACGTTGTTCATCAGGGCTCTTCACCGCACCTCAGATAACAGCGAGAGAGTCAGTGTAGCTCAGGTCATCTAAAAATAGCTGACATCTCTCAGAGAGGGTCAGGGTCTCTGAGTGGCACAAATCAGCAGATAAAACAGAGGAGCTCATCCATTGACAGGTAAACACAGGACAGAGGCTGCTCCTGCAGGCCATGTGGGTAAAGTCCAGCTTCAGCTCTTCCACACACTAATTTTAGAGTTTCATGACACATCAATCAGTAGGTTGTTTGCACTCAGACTGTATACATTGTATGTTTGCACTATACATGATGTAAGAATCCCTTGTAGTACGGTAAGTTTAGTTGTGTTTGTAATTTTCTATATTAGGGCCCTAAAGAGCAGTGACACACATACAGTTTCTTATCTTAAAGGGACTAAGAGCAGACAGGACTCACCTCTGCTGTCAATTACACACGTCCTCACGTGAGATATGTAAATGGTTAACGTGAAGTTTTTTTAATTATATTCATGAGAAATGATTTACCTTTCAGGGAAGGGCTGGCATGCTGCCAGGGTTTTAGTGGCTGTCTGGGAACAGTCTCCATTACAGAAACAGTTTATTGTTAGTATAGACTGGAAAATGAGGCTAAAGGGATTAACATTCCAATATTTTTTCAGCTCTAAACAATTCCTGGAAAACCTGATTGTGCAGGATTTTTAGTCTGTTGGATTATTGGGTGAGGTTATGTTGTATTTTACAACAGGTCACGTAGTCAAACAGGAAACAAACTGCAATAAAAACTTCATGTTGTCTTGGACGGCACTGTGAGCCAAACAGAATGTAAAGTGATATTTTTTGGGGAGTATTTTCAGTGTTTTATTTGAAACCCTTTTCCTCAGATTTTATTTTCTTCTTTTTTTTTGGCTGTAACTTAAAATTTGATCTTTTTTTGTTGGTCTGCAATTCCAATGGTCTTCACTGAAGACTCCACATTGTCTGTTTTTTCTGTGGATATCGCTGTGTTATCATAAGAAGACGTGTGTAAAGATTTTTGTCCACATGTTGCACAAAAGGCCTTTTATAACGTTAACTGAATGGGGGGAAAGGAGATCTCACACAGTAAAATTGATAAAATGCAGTAAATAACACACATTTAATTTCTATCCATTCTCTTGTATAACATAGTTCCTCTAGTAATCATCAGTTATAGAACATACTGTCTAATAACTGCTCTAAATGTTTGTTTTTGTTCAGAAAATTGAGGCGGAAACAAATGCACATATAACTCTCTGATTGGTCAAAGCGCGGTTTAATGGCCGTCAATCTTCGCAGATCTCGATACTGATAGGATCCGACTTGTATCACCCCGCCCCTCTCCGTCGCTTCACCTCAACTCAGCCTGTGCACAAACTAAGAAGTTGCGCCATTCTCGTACATTTTGCGTTATTTTTTTAGCGTAATTGTTTTTCATGAGTCCCTGTGCTACGTATCTGTCGTTAGAGATCTACCTTTGGCAGCAGGTGAGGTCAAATGCAGAGGAAAGGAGCGGAAGAGCTTTGCGGACAGGTGGAGGAAAACACATTTTAGCTTTTAGTTTTTTTAAAAAAAGGCGACAAATGGACGACAACAAAACGGCGCTGGTCGAGAGCCTCATCATATGGGTGAGTTTGTTTGCGCCTGTGAATGAGTCCTGAAGCCACAGGAGCGGTTTAATTTACCTGTTCGGAGCTGGTGGAGGTGTCAGCGATACACTCGTCTCAAGCAGAGAGGAAATGAAGCAAATATAAAGCGGAGTACACGGTGGACAGGTTAGCTAGCAGCAGCTATTAGAGAGATTAGCCTCATCTGCTGCTCATTCCACTGACAGTCCACCGGTAGGAAATGCAGCGAGGTGAGGAGCGCAAATCCTCCTTCATCCTACGAGGCGGTTGAATATCAAGTTATCACCCTGCTCACACACAAACACAACAATATTACCCAGTTTACCCTCACTGGACTTACACTGCTAATCCAATTAAACGGAAGATATTTGTGGAATGTCGCTCTTTGCATGTTTTGTTATGCAACTGATTAAATGGAGCTAACACCTGCTGTCCATTTATCCCAGGCACAGCTAGCTAGCTAGCTTAGCATGGTTTGCAGATGTTTTTTTTAATGGGTGTGAATCCACGTTTTATTGGCTATCTCGTAAGGATGAGCGGTTTGTTTGTTTTGTAGATCTCATGTCAGGTGCATCTGACATCCTGCTGTTGGATCCGTATGCCAAATAAATCACTTTTTTGAGGAACAGTGTCACCTGGTAACAGAAGCCCTTTTAGATATTTAAAAGTTCCCATTCAAAGTAGGGCTGGGCAAAATGCAAATAAAAAAAAAACACATTAGTTTGACAGATATGTGGGACATGGTTTTAGGAGAATCTTATTTTTGCATTTCTTTGCCATCGAAACTTATATGAAAATGATGACTGCCTCATATCTGAACAATGTGATTTGTAGGGTAGAGCATCTCTGTAACACCACAAAGCTTTATTTATAATGTGTGTGTAGAGTCTAGTTTTACCCTCATCAAAACATTGCTAGTCTTTCAACTGGGATCTTGCTGATATGGCATTAATATTTCAATTAATTGTTCAGCCCTATTTCAAAGTTTAAAGTTGTCCCCTAAAAGCGGACTGTTTATAAATGCTAGCAAATTGTGGTTATCTTCCATTTTGGATGAAAACATTTAACTGGTCGGTGGAAGTGAGCCTCTCTTAGTTTGGAGAGTTCTATAAAAGGCAGGATGCGCTCACTTTACAGCTCTTGCTTGAGAAAAAGGATCTTGGATCAGGAGTATTCATCTTACACCCTGGCTACTACTTTAATTATTTACATGTTCACTTAAGCAGGGTAGATTTTGTTTTTGCTGTTGTGGTTTGTCACTGTTACATGCAGCCTAACCTGTCCCTATCCCTCTATTCATTGATCAGTTAATTAGCATCTGTCCTCTATTCTCACCATTACCTATTGTTTATAGAAATTTTGAAATGCTTACTCTGCCTCTCGGCGTTTGCAGAACTGTGCATAATCTCTTGACTGATAAACACATCCACAACATTCCCTGTGTGACTTTTAGATTGTTTACCTGTTGTCATAACAATCCTGTGTTTTTTGCCTCCCAGCTGCAGACCTTCAACACTCCTGCACCCTGCACAACAGTCGGGGAGCTGACCACTGGAGCGGCAATGTCACAGGCGCTGAATCAAATGTGAGGGAGCAACATACATTATTTAGTTACAACCTGTTTTGTTAAGCATGAGTAATTCACACTACACACTACAGCTCAAAGCCATGTGGTGGGATTTTATGCTTTTGCATAGATGTGTTCAAGCAAAAATGAGCCCCAATTACACGTTCTAGTATAGCGTGCAGTAGTCCTGATTCCACTTTGAAACACAAACATAAGAAACTCCTGCTGTTCTTGCATTTCTGGTTCCATTTGTTGTTTTGACAAGCTGTTTTTCAATGACGTAAGTCTTCAGCAAACATAGGATAATGTCCAACAGTCTCACGATCAGTGTTGGTTCAGTATATACTGAATTTGCTCCACTGTTAATTGACGGCCATTGTAGACAGAAGGTTTTGCCAGTTTTGCCTCACACAGCAGCCTTGAGAGTCCAAAACGCATCAGAATTAGAAAGGTCTTGTTCTCTTTTCACTGTTCCGATATCTAGAAACTAGCTCTTTGCCATGTAAAACCCACAGCTAAATGAAAGAACAAGGGATTGTTGAAAATAATTCAGTCTAATATAGATATTAATTAGTACAAGTAAAAATGTTGCAACACAGTAAACTACAGCATTAAATTCAACAATACCATCTAGAATACATTCAGTATGGTTAATTGATGTTACATGAAAATTTTAATGATAGCTAGTAAAGATTTTGTCAAGATGTCACATCACTAAATGAGAAGTGGTGTGTAGATTAACTATTGTCGCCCTCTGTGTGCTACAGAGACCCAGTATGGTTCACTGAAGCGTGGCTCGGTCGTATCAAAACAGATGTTGAGGACAACTGGAGATTGAAGGTACGTAGCTCTGCCATGTCCCCTGTCCACCATCTGTCCTCCCTGACTTTTCTTTTTTATGTTGTGCTTAATTCTCTGTTTGCTCCAAAACTGCTAAACTGTCCTTGACACTAACCTCCAACCTCCTCCAGAGGCTCTGCTTCTGGTTCAGCCCACCCTCTGACCCTGCGCTCTGACTCCTCTGGTGAAATGTGTCCGTGTATGTTTGCTCAAATATGCCAGCTGTGTGTAATATAAGGACGACTGAAAGAGAAAGGGGCATTCTCTTTTCTTTGTAATGGTCTCTGCTACTGCTTTTTTTTCTTCACAGTAGGTCTTTTTCACAACAAAACAACAAGAAAGTCACATATGGTAATAATTAAAGTAAAAACGGCCTGATTCCATTTAGCTGCTTCAGTTTAACTATTATGTTTTTGTGCATTCTAGTCTTGCAGGACACTAAATTAGCATTGTTAATGTTATTATTTACTTTGACCACTCAAAATGCCTGCAATGACAAAGACCTACTTTTACATCTCTGTGTGTGAAAAGGTATTTGTGATTGGTCGCCTTCTACATTCTAAACAAACTTCATAATATTTCTCAATCTTGTGTATGTTTTCTCCAGATGAACAACCTGAAGAAGATCCTTCAGATGGTGGTTGACTATTATAATGAGGTATGAAGTAAACAACACGCCCCTCCTTGTTGTGGAGTGATAGGTGGAAACACTTGCTGCACCTGAGACATGGACTCCGTGTACTCATTCAGTTCTTTTGGGAGTTGTATTATGCACTGTTCACAAAGCCCCAGGAGACTTGACCAAAAGACAATACGGTGTGCGATCAAAATACACATCGAGCAGCTGAAGTTTGTACACGAGGCATTTGCAATATCGTATCTGTTTTGCTGTACTGTACTACCTCAGCTGTTTTCAAGTGTTTCTTTAGATATCAGTGCAGTTTCTTACTGTATTTGTGTTCAGTCTTCTGCCCTGTAAAGTGTCAACACTTGGTTACGTGATTATGTTTGTGTATCGTCAGGTCTTAGGCCAGGAAATCTCCAACTTCCCCCTGCCAGAACTGCCCCTGGTGGCAGAGCATTCAGACCCGGTGGAGCTGGGGAGGCTGCTGCAGCTCATACTGGGCTGTGCTGTCAGATGTGAGCGCAAACAAGGTATGTCTTTGCTTGTAATACGATACACAAATCACACCCTAACCGAATACATGTGTAGAAGTATGCGCAGAATACAGGGGTTGTAAACAGGGAGGGGGAATTGTTGTCGTCAAAATGCAGTTGGGTTAAAGCCGTTAGCTAAACAATGTTCAATTATTGCCCTGCCAAGCCACAGACAAAGGCAGAGCTCATCGGGCAGCCTGGCTGGGAAACCAAAGAGGACAGGGTTGCATTGGAAAGCTGCAATGCAAGATTATAAAAAAAGAAGTGTGTGTGTGTGTGTCATGAATCTCTCTCTTTATATTGCCAGAATACATTCAGATCATCATGACCCTGGAGGAGTCTGTGCAGCATGTTGTCATGACAGCCATCCAGGAGGTCAGTTCATCTTAATACCAAATTTCCACCTTACTCATGTTAGATGCATTAATAATATCCAGAAAAGCTTCCTTGAGCAGTCATACCCTTCAGGAATGACGTGTCTTAAAAAGGGCTTCAGCAGCTGTAGCAGAAGGTCTTGAAGGAGGGCAGAGTGCATGCTTTCATGTGGTTAGAATAGGTTGAGGCTTTGCAGCTCTTTTAATGAGTGTGTGTAATAAACCCAGTGACATTTTCCCCCTCAGCTCATGAGTAAAGAGACCATGGCCCCATTTGGAGCGGAGCTGTCAGGGGACTTGGAACAGCAGGTCAGTGTTATTACTACAGAGGATCCTCTGAATGGATTCATGTAATGTTGGGACTTTGTGCTGTGAAACTCTAGTTAAGTGAAAATGGAAGTGCAGCTCTGACATCCAGTTAGTGGGTGGTTCTAACTTTAACCACCACAAAAGAAAGTAAATAATAATAGCAATCTAACATCGATTTTCATTGACGGCTAATGTGTAAGACATTTTTTTTACAGATTAGTTTCAAATGAAGTATACTTGATCTATAAATCATCTTATACAGGCATCATAAGAGTCAAAAACCTTGAAGTAGTTCAATCTGCAGTAATCCAGTCCAAATGACTTGAACTTTTTTATCCATCAGCCACAACATTAAAACCACTGACAGGTAAAGGGAATAACATTGATTATCCTGCTATAATGTCACCTATCAAAAGGGCAATGTGATGATCTGAGCAACTCTGACAATGAAAGGTTAGACAACTAGATCAATGTATATCCAAAATGGCTGCCCTTGTGTGGTTTTGCTGATATGAAGTAGTTAGAAAATAACAAAAGTGGTCCAAGAAAGGTTTACCGGTAAGACGAAGACAGGGTCATGGACACCCAGGGCTCTGTGATGCTCACTGGCCCCGGCCTAGACTGATGAATCACATTTCCTTCTATGATTTTCTTTTATGGGCATGCACCATGGGAAGAAGGCAAACCTGTGAAGGCAGTGTGATCCTGTGGATGATGTTTTGCTGGGAAACCTTGGAACCTGGATGTTATTTTAACATCCACCATCCACCTAAACATTGTTGCAGACCACATACACTCCATCATGGCAGCTTTGCTCCCTGATGGCGGTGGTCTCTTAAAGCAGGATAGAGTTTCTTGCCACAGTGCAAAAGTTATTCAGAAGTGGTTTTAAGAACAGTTCAAGGTGTTGGCTTGGCCTCCAGATTCACCAGGTCCCATTTTAGTCAAGCATCTGTGGGGTGTGGTGTGAAAAGCATTGTAATCCATGCATGCCCCACCTCACAACAACAAAGATCTGCTGCTAATACTTGGTTCCTGACATCACAGGACACCTTCAGAGGTCTGTGGAGTTCAGACCTCAGCAGATCAGAACTGTTTTGGTGGCACAAAGGGGACTTAGACAATATTAGGCAGATGGTTTTAATGCTGTGGCATATCTGTGTGATTGAATACTTTGCTGGTCAGCTCCTCATTGTATATTGCTCTGTGCTGTAACACTGTGCAGAGAATCACAGAGCTCAAATATTGACATGCGCTGCACACTGTAGTGCTCTGGGCATCAGCAACCTTGACAGGAAAATGAAATGAGGGATCAGTCCTGTGTAACAGGCTTAACATTGGGTAAAAAATGAAAATTGCTATCCCTTGATGATTTCACACTGGTTTAACTTCAGTCAATAACGAATATATGTAGTGCATGAACATTAGTTGACAGTTGAAGAAGGGATTAAGAACCCTTTGAGCCTTCTGACCCGAAAAAGGCAGTAAAAAGGAGTCTTTCTTTCCTTTTCTGATGCATGTGGCCAACAGATGATGTTAGGTAATACAGATTTTCATTCATTTGTCAGCTTAAAAAAGCCCTCGAGGACCTTGGTGAGCTTGTGGCAGAAAAAGAAGCACTTGCCCAGCGCTGTCAAGAGCTGGACATACAGGTGAATACAAAGCCCACACAAACACATACACATGCACTCCTTGCAAAAAATGTACATTCATATCAGAAAAATGTGCGTTAATATCACCAATATCAAGCTGTCTACATTCAGTACCATCTCGTAAGTTTTCAGATAAGCAGCTCTTCATATATACACTCACCACGCATGCCTTGGTACAGTATAAACAGGAGTTGTGTAATTTGCTGTAATGCTGGGGTCCATTGTCTGGAGCTGCTGTGGCAGAATAACTGTGGGCTTACAGTCTGGGCTCTGCTAGTCCCACCGTGGCATCCAGCCCACACTCTCCCACTGCTAGAAGGCCTCATCAGCACTGTAGACTGACAGACTAAATTTAGCAAAAGGCACTGATCAACTGTTCAACTGGACTCTCGACAGATTGATTTGTTCTGTCCCCAGTCCTACTTGTCTGTCGTCGCCGGAAGGTAAGTCCAACATGGCTGACCGTCAGGCAAAACTAAACCCATCTAAACCAGCTGCTCAAACGTTTACTCTAACTCCGCTAACAGACGGCTCAATCTGGGTTCTGTTCGAGACAAGTCAGGCAGAGCTGTGTTAATAATTTCACTACAGCATCTCTCTGTTATATTAACCATTTGTCATCTTGTTCTGTGGAACGCAGCATCACATTATTTTACAATTAATCTTCGTCTATGTCAGACAGTGTCTTTCATAGGACGCATATTACAGATAATTTAATATTATTGGTATAAACATGCCGTTGAACTGTATTATGATGATCATATGTAATGATTTCAAGCAAACTGAAATCTGAAGGCAACAATGTGAGTCATTTTATATTTTACATGCAATAACTTTTTTGTATTGCATGAATGGCACATGCAAGTTTATTCTGTTATTTTGCATACATTTTTATATATATTCTAGCAATATTGATTTCCACCATATAGCCCAGCCCTAGTTAAAGATGTAAATTCTTTTGTTAGACAGTGATTTTATTCCTAGTGGTTGTTTTCATCTACTTTTGTAAGCATGTTGTTAGCAGGACTTTAACAATAACATGCTAATCCAGTGTCTGGTAAATGGTTAAAGCAGACTTGAGGAAACGTCCGTGGAGAAGGAAAACTAACTAACCGTGTATTAACATGTTTGCTTAAAGTGCACTTTGTGTGTGCTCTGCTTCCAGCATGGATTAACTGCACTGTTTGCTTAACAGCCGGGAGAGAGTTATTTGAAAAGGAAAGATCTTATGATGCTCAGATGTGACTTTTCTGCTTTGCATGCAATAATTGACCAAGAAGAGAATTAACATTACATTTTTTTGTCCTTTTGGCTGTAATTCACCTGAATTATCTTATAATAGTGGCTCCCTCACCTCGTTGTCCCTGGACAGGTGGCTGTTCTTCAGGAGGAACGCAACAGTTTATTGGCTGAGAATGACGTCCTAACAGACCGAGCCAATCAGCTGGACACGTTCGACGACCCGAGCACTCCCTCAGGAAGAAAACACAACCAGTTACAGCAGCAGCTCGAATCACTGCAGGAGGAGAACTTCAGGTTTGGTGTTTTCTTCTTAAATAAACCTCAGCTGTCTCGTTATGATAAAGACCAAACAATTATGTGCATTTGCTTCACCTAGGCTGGAGGCTGCCAAGGATGACTACCGGATCCACTGTGAAGAGTTGGAGAAGCAGCTGATTGAGGTTCAGCACCGTAATGACGAGCTCACCAGCCTGGCAGAGGAATCAAGAGCTCTGAAAGATGAACTGGATGTCCTGAGGTTTGTGTCTGTCAGGGGGGGTGGAAGTCTGCTGCAACAGGTTGAGCAGATTTTTAAAAATATTATCTTTTAATGCAGAGTGCAGGCCATAAAAGTACCACACAAGGTTAAAAAGCAGTGCTGGAGGAGCAGTACACCTGCAGACGTCTTAACGAGAAACTAGCAGACAGCTGGGTCAGTGAGGTGAAGAGGAAATGCCAGATTCTTCTCTTCCACGAGAAAAGTTCTAGTCCTGGATTTGGCTCCATTCTGGTAACTGGAACCAGGGCGCCACCTTGCGAATCAGCCGTGTTTTCACCGAATCATATCAGACTTTTTTGCTTCACAGCAGATTTAGGTAATGGAAATTCAAACAACATGGCCGGCCTTGTGTTGTTTACCTGCAAGCTTTTAGCCCCCTTTTCGCAAAAATGTACTTCACTTCAGTCCGATGGATTTAAATGAACCAATAATGAACAATGGGTTTGTCCAAGAGGAATGATATATTGTTTTACCCTTTTAAATAAGAAATGTCCACTGAGGATGTTGTTTGTGTTTGCACACTGTTCGTGCTTCAGCTTTTCAGATTCAGAACCTTTTCAGTGTTTTGTTGGAAACACATGGAATTAATTCAGATGACACTTGAGCATCACCCTTAATCAGTGTAGAGGAGCTAATCAGTGCAATTTGCTGATGTTGTGTTTCCTGACCTTGACGGTGAGAGCTGACTTTTTGCTTGAGCAGAAGCAGAAAAACATGTAGTGTAGTGTGCAGGCACAAAGCAAAATAAAACATTTTAACAAGGCTGCAGTATGTTTGAAACCCAACATTCTTTATTTGTATTATTGGAGACCAGGGATTAGAGGTTAAGAAAAAAAGGGTTATATCTGAAGCAGTATTTTATCACAGTTAAAATAGAGCACAAACTGTCAAACATAGATGCTGAACAAACCTATGCATTTCTTCTCAGCATGAAATTATGTTTCTTTTGCACTATTGAAGATGAAAGTTGCCTTTGGAATATGCTCTTCCTCTTATGTATTACATACTGCTAGCTGTATGCAGATTAAGCCATATACCTGAATGCTTTTCTCTTTTATTCCCATCTCATATTTACGCTCGAAATAAAGCAAAACACTTGACTTATGATCTTGTTCACAGACGTGTGTTTCTTTTTTGAAATCCTGCAGGAGCTGCTCCGATCGGGTTGTAATGCTGGAGGCCTCGGTGGATACATACAAGCGTAAACTGGAGAATCTGGGTGATCTAAAGAGGCAGATGAAGCTGCTGGAGGAGAATAATATGACCTATATGCAGAACACTGTCAGTCTGGAGGAAGAGCTGCGCAAGGCCAACGCTGCCCGTGCTCAGCTTGAGTCATACAAGAGACAGGTAAAATATGTACAAAGCATGGTTGAAAGTTAAAGGAAATATTCTCGCAGTTTTTACCAAAGACTGTTTTTTTTTGCCATATGCTGTTTTGCTTGTTTAGATCCAGGAGCTACACAGGAAGCTGTCTGAGGAGAGCAGGCGAGCAGACAATCTGGCGTTTGAGATGAAAAAGTTGGAGGAGAAGCATGAAACCGTGATTAAGGAGAAAGAGGTGCAGCAGATTTTTAAGCAATAATTAAGATTTTTTTTTGCTGCTTTTACTTTTCCCTGGTACCTCCCCTTATTAACAGTTGGCTTGTTGGTTTCAAATCTCTCCTCTTCCACTAGAGGATCATCATTGAACGAGATTCTCTGAAGGAAATCAACGAGGAGCTGCGATGCACTCAGGCTCAACAGCACCAGCTCTCACAAGCAGGTATCTCATTTAAAAGCCGTATCTACAAGTAACCAAACTGTTTATACTTGCTGGTTTGATACTCTAAAGTTTACATACTATTGTCACACAGGGATCCTTTCCTCTGGCAGTCCCAGCCACGACAACCTGGCAGCTGAGTTAATACCTACAGAGTACAGGTAATATCTTACTGCTGTTACTGCACATCTTAGGATTTGTATCCAGTCTGCCCCAGCTTGGTGTGTGAGCGCTCACTTTGTTCGTGTAATTGTTTAGAGAAAAATTCATCAGGTTGCAGCATGAGAATAAGATGCTGAGAGTGCAGCAGGAGGAATATGAGCGGGAGAAGATCGCTGCCCTGCAGGCTCAGCTGGAGGAAGCTCATAAGACACGAAGTCAACTGGACACCGAGAACAGGTGAGAACAGTTAATGTCTGATGTAAGTTAGCTATTGACACGTGTGATAGAGGTTGTTTGCTCCATATTTTGCTGTTAATACTTTATAACTCATGTTGTTTGTGCTTATGCATGGTCAAGGTGGGGCATGTGTTTTTAAACCAATATACTTTTTCGAATTCTGTGAATATCTCCTCACAGCTTTCAGTTCAAAATCTAAATCCAGTGTTTGCATGCAGTCCTGGCTCTGTGAGGGGTTGTTCCATCTCAGATCGTCAGGGGTCTTCTGCTCAACCATCAAACGAAGAAAAACATTTTTTAGAACGGGCATATAATGTTGTTCTCAGTCAGACATCACATATTCAGCACCTTGCATTGTCCTCCTACTAGAGATGCTTGAAAGTAAACTCTTAAGCAGTTACTATAAATATACATGTATTCACACTTTAACGTCTTGCACAGAGTTTAGCTTCTGACCTTGGTCTTAAAGGTCAAGTTTATTCCCAATGAAACACAAAGCAATAGAATCCATCCAGCGATTTCCACCATAATTTCTCAATCAGTTAAGAGACTAAAATGAAAATACCTTTTTCTCCTTGTTGTCATTTCCTTTTAAATCGTATTCTCTTTGTTTTGTTTTTATTATTGTGACATGACACTATATATTATTTAAAAAATATCACTAGTTGACTTTTGTATTCTCTATATTTTTTGTTAATTTTTGCTTAAAGGTGGGACTTCTCATGACAGATGAAATTTTTTTTCCATATTTCAACTTGGCTCTTCCATGATCAGAGACTATTTAATCTGCTTGTTCAATGATGTGGAATCAATGGCATGATGATAGCCAACAGAACAGTTAAAATTTCAGGCTTTTATCTGTAATAGTTTCGGAGATTCTGCAAAGAAACATGCAGCATGTGGGTCAACAGGCAATTTCATTTAAAAAATCTCAGAAAATATTTGATATATCAATGCAGAATTTCATAAATATCAATATTCCAAGGTTTTGAGGCAAATCATAGATGGCCAATCAGGAATTGTTAAAAAATATTTATGATTTGAGATAAAATGACCTTAAATGAGAGACAAACTAAGTGGTTCAGAGTGATTTACACAACACAATTTTAGCATGTCCTGTGCTTATTCTAGCTTGTGAACTTTAGTCGTCTTGCACAGGACATGATGACCGAGACAGGGAGGGAAGATGGGGCAAAAAGGGGAGCAAAAGAGAAGTTAAATCTGGCATATGTTAACTACCTAAATCTGCCAGCGACCTAAGTACCAACTGTCTTTGTCCAGAATCACAGACTCCTCCTTTTCAAACATGTTCTTCCTACATGTTAATATTTCCTTCCTCTGCATGGTGCCTAATCTCCAGATTGAGCCGAGAGCGGATCAGTGAGCTGCAGCAGCAGGTCGAGGACCTTCAGAAGGCTCTGCAGAGTCAGGCGGCCAAACCAGATGATGTAAGTGTGCCAACATGCCCTGGCACCAGCACAGAGGAAATACCCCACAGAGTTAATCTTAGACTGTTGAACTGTGCTGCCGTATTATTACACAAGAAAATCACAGTGCTAATTTTCATTCAAAATGTTAAGAGTACGTAAAAAAATAGCATTCGTAGTGTTGTATTTGTTTATTTTGCAGTCCAAAATTATTTGCTTTAACAAATTGTACTTTCCTCTTTATTTTCAGTCAAACCTGAAGCGGAAACTTGATGCGCACATGTAAGTGTGTCTCTGGTTTGTGCCGGTAAAAGTTGGGGGATGAAGAATGAATTTGTGTGTATTCTCCAGGAGATGGAGTTAAACAATCTGTTTTTTTCTCTCCTTCAGGGTCCAACTGAACGAGGCTCAGGATGAAATCATGAAGAAGAAAGAGCTGCTGGAGGACCTTCAGCCTGACAACACTCAAACCTGTAAGATTTGTGTTGTGCAGTCATCACACAACCACTGCTACCCTTTGAACACACAACACAAAATAGCTGAAGTGACGTCTCTCAATTTCTCATTTCTAAGCCTTGAAGGTCGATGAGCTGATGGCAGCTCTGAAGAAGAAGGATGATGACATGCGGGCAATGGAAGAGAGATACAAGATGTACCTGGAGAAAGCTCGCAATGTAAGTGACTTATTAAAAAATGTAATTTATTCTCGTGGGAATCCATAAAACTTGATGCTGAGTCCAGTAGTTTGGGCATTTTACAGTATTTTAATGTTGTTCCTTCTTTCCTGCTTGCAGGTTATCAGAGCATTGGACCCAAAGTTGAATCCTGCCACTGCTGAGATCCAGGCTCTGAGGAACCAGCTAGCAGACCGGGACAAGCAGATTCTCAACCTGGAAGTAAATCTGCATCCTAACTTTAATAAACGTTTGCAATATAAATATTTTCGTTTTCAAATCTAAGTGATGTTTGACTGATTTGTTTCTTTAGCGTCAGTGTGAGCAGGCCAGGCTGAGAGAGTATGAGGAGAAGCTGATCGTCACAGCCTGGTACAACAAGGTAAAATAAAATCACAGCAAATTATATGCTACGCATTTACAGATGGGTGACAAAGTAAATAACAAAAAGTGTCTCAGTAAGGTGTTGGACCACTAGAACAGCTTCAGTGCACCTTGGCATTGAATCTCTAAGGATCTGTAATTCTAATGGAGGGATGAAACACCATTCTTCTAAAATATTCCCTCGTTTGCTGTTTTGATGGTGCCCGTACAGAGCGCTGTCTAATATGTAGGTCCAAATCAGCCATAGGTGTTCAGATCTGGCTGTTGTGAAAGCCATAGCATGTGATTCACATCGTTTTCATCAAACATTTCAGCGACTCATTTCAACGACTCCTCGTGCCCTGTGGATAAGGGCCTCATCACCCTGGAAGACACCACGCATGTCAGGGTAGAAATATTTCATCATAGCATGAAGACGATCACACAGAACAACTTTGTGTCAATTTGCAGTGGTTGTGGAATTATCATAGCATAACAGATCCCGTCACTGTAGGGATCAAGGGTTCAGATTGTTTGTCACTCATCTGTACATCCTGCTTTTTATTATGTAACTGAAATAAAGTTCTCCTTGTTCTCTTCCTCCTTCCTCTTCTTCTTCTTTTCCTTCTCCTTCTTTTTCTTCTCCTCCTCCTTGTCCTTTTTGTTCTCCTTTTCCTCCTACTCGTTCTTCTTTTTCTCATCCTTCTCCTTCTACTCCTCCTCATCCCTCTTCTTCTTCTTTTAGCATGACCATTCTTATAGCATTACAGAGCCACCACTAGTTTGTCACCCATCTGTACATCCTGCCTTTTATTATGTAATTTACAGTCAGCATACTCTTTCTGTCCTCAGAGTCTGAACTATCAGAAGTTGGCCATTGAATCCCGCCTCGGGGGTCGCACTCCCTCTGTGTTGTCCCCGGGCCAGTCCTTCCTGTCGCAGCAGCGGCAAGTCTCAAACGCCCCACGCCGAGCGCTTTCCATCAGCGTTCCTGCCACTACCTCCAAGTAGACCACGGAGCCATAACGTCATTCAACGAAGGCAAGCGTCCTCTCTCCCTCCCACAAGTGAGCACTCAAGTGACCTTAAACACATCTGCTCTCTGCACTTGGGGACGAGTCAAGGATAAGCTGATTGGGATCAGTGAGCACTTACTTATCAAACAACAACCCTAAAGGTCGCCCACCTGAGGTCATAATAAACTGTCCTGCTATTTCCACCAGCCTGAAAGCTGACCTTACATGGCACATTAACCCACAGCCTGCTTTCACCTCACTGGCTATAGTAACGCACAACTTACCACATGTTCCCTTTCTGCCCTCGTGTTTGTGCTTTATCGTCTGCAGACTCAGCTAAATACTTGCTATAATCAGTTTAGCCTTTTCTCTCTCATATCCTGTCATACTTGGTCAGGAATGGGGGAAATGTAAATGACTGCTTAGCATTTTTATTCCAAATTAGAGCCTATTATAGTAATGAATGTGATTTTTAAAGGGTTACTTGAATGCTAATCAATTAAATGTAACTTCAGATTATTGTAAGTACAAACTGTACCATCATACTATGCAGTGAAAGGGGGGAGGGGGGTACTGATATCCAGCAGACCGATGAACAAGCTTTGAGAAAATCCTAAATGCTATATTTGGTGCTGGCCGCCAACCGCTTTTACGGATTTAACATCAGTCTCTCACAAAGTTTTTACAAAAATGGAACAAGCCCATCATTTGAAGCTGTGAAAATCCTACAAGTCATATTAACCATAAAAAAACCTTTGAGGTGCTGCAGCGACAAATCTTACCGAATGAATTCAGGAATTGTGTATTTATCAACTATTTTCTATTTTCCCAGAGAGTGATTTGACCTCTGCACTGGCAGCAAGTTCTCTCTATTCACTGAATCTTAAAGAGTAATCAAGACTATAATCTATGAAGTTGTACAGTTGTAATGTAAACATGATTTTAACACCAGCTTTTGATCCAAATGTCAGAACCAGGTTAATCATTCATAAAGTACCTGCAAATTGTAACTTGAGAGCTTTAGTCAGTATTTAATCACTGATATGTTTTCAGGCTGTTTTGTGTTGGTTCAGAGTAAAGCGCGCTGTAGAGAAGCAGGTAATGTCTTTGATATTGTTGGTTATTAGCCATCTGATGCTACGGAGTTTAAGTTAAACTGCACTAGTTTCACAACATAAAATGGCTGTTGGATTGCCTTCTGTCTTTGTACAACAACACTAAAGAGGCATTCTGTCGTCATGGTTTCGCCGTACGTGATGAATAGATGTACTTTAAGGCGCTTTGATTTTTCCTTTTGCCGTGGATGATTCACATAGATGGCTGATTTAAAAGCACTCGTATAAAAATAAGAAGTACGATCAAACGTAGCACAGAAGCACAGAAACTGCATGAGAGGAGTCGTATATCTTGTGTGTAAATGAAGAAACATGAGAAAGGCATTATGAATTTTCAGGAATTTAAGAAGGTACCATTTTAAAGCCTTTGGTTTTCTTGTGAATAAATAAACTCTTTTTCTAAAAGTGTGTTTTATATTCAATCATGTTGATCTCAGTTTGGGTCCAAAGATGAAAAACACTCATCAGCACCTTTGTATGACAATAAAGCAGCAATTTACAAATCAGTCCCATCTAGTTAGGTCCAACCATCCAAAAAGAAACAAAAATGAGAAAATATCTGGCCTTTCTAATGTGACTTTTATTTTTATAGTTTGCAGTAGTCCATTGAAATTGAATTCACTCATAATGTGGCAAATGCAAAATAAAAGACTTCATTGTGAGAGCTGTTCAGTTTTGCTGCTGCTTGTTGCCACTGGTGAGATTTGAGATTTTCTGATTCCATCTTCTTAAATGAGTATTTTCTGGTTTCTTTCCCTCTCAGTGACCGTGTTGTGGAAACCAGACATTTAAAGACTTTATCTTAGGCTTTGGAAAACACTGAACAACATCTTTCATTGTTTTCCGACATTTCATAGACCAACTAATCGAGAACATAATTGTTAGACAGTATAAATACCCCAAAAAACAATGTTGGAAAGCAACTGAGTACATTTACTTAAGCAGTGTACTTCAGTACAGTTCTGAGGTACTTGAGTATTTCCATTTTATGCTACTTTACACCTCCATCCCACTACATTACAGATAGAAATATTGCAATTTCTACTCCATTACAAGTCTGACAACTTTAGTTCTTTTTTAGATTAACATTTTACATAATGGATAATTTAATGAGCTTTTAAAGTACATCACAATATTTAAGATCACACTGATGGTTTCCAACTTCTTTCTTAAAAAAAGCTGTAGATCACATTTCAGATGTCTTTGAGTTAACAGCTTTGCCAAATAGTGGTTTATGGTTTAATTTCAGTAAATGTTCTACTAATCAAATATCTCACCAAAAATCAAATATTAGACAAAGAGTCCAACAACTAAAAACCCGTTCCATTAATCGTGATAATCTGCTGTCCATTATTATTAAACTGTATTAAGTACTTCAAGCCTACAGCAGCTACAACAGTAACATGCTGCTGCCACACTAATGATTCACTACTAATAATCTAATGGTGTCATAGTTAATAGTATATCAGTCAGAGGGACTAAATTAAAGCTTATACCTTGATAGCTTAACTACATTTTGCTGTTAATATGTACTTTTACATACAATTTACTCTGGAGCTTTTTCATTCTCGTTTTAAATCATTTTCACATTGCTGCATTGGTACTTTAACTCAATTAAAGGATCCAAATGCTTCATCCATTACAGGTTGTAGCTGAGCAAACAGCCCACTATAGCTCCTCTGTATTTGCCTGTTGTAAGAAACATTTCCGTGTACCACCACTATCGTCGTCTTGTTAGGAAAATAAATGATGCCAAGATTTTAGAATTTACAGGAAAACTATCCATAACTACAACAGATGCAATGTATAAATATATGTATGAAAATAAGCTTTACTGCCGCATTCAGTCTTTAAAGGGATAGTTTGCAGGGTTTAGCGGGACTTTGCGTAGATCTTAAAGGGAAACGGTGTTCGTGTGGCTCCAGTGATTCCTTCTGTACTCAGCTCAACGCCATCCAGAGTGGAAAAATGAAACCTCTGCAACAAACTGACAAAAAACAGGAACAGCTCCGTCCTCGCCAGACCCTCACCGAGACACGCACGCCTTCCTGGTAAGAGTAAGCACAAGTCTTGTTATCATTTATTTTCTGCAGGCTCCGGAATCACTTCCAAAAAATCATCCTTTCAGTGTCTAATTAAAGCCAGACTAAATGTGGGAAAGTTACCTGCAGAGAAAGGTAAAAATGCCTCCCTTCTCACAAACCTCCCCTCAGCGTCTAGGAAGTGTTCAGGGTTGAAGGTGTTTGGAGTTTCCCATTCGTTCTTGTCAAACAGCACAGAGGTCAGGTTCGGCATCACAGAGGTCCCCTGCACACAGCAAAAGACTAACAGTTAAATTACTGTGGCAGTATTCAAATGACTGGTTTATACTGTGGGACAAGTAAGTAGAAATACAACATGAAGTTATATTGAGAGAAAAATTTATACTGTTAAGGGATGAAGGATTAGGAAACCTGCTTTACACCTTAAGTGCAGCCATGTCCTGTTGACAGTCAACACTTTGTCACGTGTCAAAGTGACAAAGTGAGGGGGCTTTGTTCTCACGTGTCCCTAAAATTTATACTGTTTAGGGATGAACGCTTAGGAAACCTGCTTTACACCTTACGTGCAGCCATGTCCTGTTGACAGTCAACACTTTGTCACATGTCATGTCAACGAGTTGGTAATAAAATGGAATGACAGTGATGAGGAAGCCACACAAGATATTTTCTGCATACACCAGTCAGGCATAACATTATGACCACCATCCTAATATTGTGTTGGTCCCCCTAATGCTCTGAACCATTGGACATGGACAAGAGGTCCTCTCAGGGTGTCCTGTGGGGTCTGGAACCGGGACATTGGCAATGGATCCTTTGGGTACTCTGGCTTGTGCAGTGGGGCCTCTGTCAATCAAACTTGTTCCACTACATCCTGTTGATGCTTGATCACAATGGGATGTAGGAAGTTTGGATGTCAAATCAACATGTTGGACCATTGTCATGTTCCTCAACATGTTGGACCATTGTCATGTTCCTGATTGTTTGATCTTTTTTCCATGTGGTGGGGTGCATTTTCCTGTGGAGGTAGGCCAGTGACATTTGGGATTTCCATTTGCATGAGGGAGTGTACTTGTTCTGGGACAAAATCACTGTGAAATCAGGTGAAATGAATAACACTGATCATCTCATTACAGTGCAATGTTCTGCTGGGAAACCATTGGATCCTGGCCGTAATGTAGATGTTGCACCCACCGAAACGTTTTTGCGGACTGTGTTGGCACAAGGGGGACATCATTAGGTAGGTGGTTTTAATGTTGTGGCTAAGCAGTATATATATGGTTTATATAGTGGATTGCTGCCCCAAAACTGTAATTGCCTCTTGGGGATGAATCAGATGCACCTTTGGTATGATGTAACCACCCAGCATTGTGTCCTTAGCAGCCACCCTGAGCCCATTCAGTGGAACGATGTTTCCCATCCTCTGGATCTCGTGAATGACGGCATCAGTATAAGGCAGGTTTGGTTTGTCTGCCATGGTGGGCTGCCGGTTCTGACCGACCACTCCGTCTATCTCTGCCTGGACTTTCTCTAAGGAGCAAAATACATTTATTCATTCATTGATCTTCAACATATTATTATGTCTTATAGGTGTTTTTTGGTGTATTTGCTATGTGAACTTACCCTGGATGTGAGGGTTTTGGATGAGGTAGATGAGCCCCCACTGCAGAGTTTTTGAAGTGGTCTCACTGCCGGCCAGGAACAGATCCAGACAGCACAGAGCCAGGTTTCCTTCATCAAAGCCCTCTTCACTGTTTCTGTTGTGCTGTCGAGCAGAGTGGAGAGACAAACATACCGTCTGTTTATAGAAAAGATATGTTGTTTCTGTAACACTTTATAGTAGGGCATAATCATATACTTAAGCAATGCTTAACTACTGCAGGCTAATTTATTGCATGCATTAATGTAAGACACAACAACTGATCAAGTCAGTTTATGTAATTAGTCCACACTTTATAGATGAATACTTACAATTGCTTCATGCATGAATTAATGTGTGACTAAATTAGCTGGATTTCAGTTGCATCAAATTTTATTTCAGACCCATGTGTTTGCTGAGCCTCTTGGAAAGCAGAACAATACCTCTTCTCAAAGAAACATGATGCTATTTTTAAAATCAAACTGATCATCAGATGCAAACATTTATGTAAGCATAAATATACTTACTTAAATAAACCTTTATTTAACTGAAATGCAGCTCATGTCATTGCATGTAATTTAACATATAGAGTAAATGTGATTCCATGTTCTTTCACTAATGATCTCTTAAATATGAACTAATCACATAAAATGAGTGACTGGATCATTTTCCAGTGGTGAGCAACGAGAATTCATGATACATGCTCCTTTAATTAATGCATTAAATTATCATGACTCATGCATTAGTTAAGCATTATTTAAGTATATAATTCGTACCCTTATTATAGAGTTTTGCAGTGCGTATAAAGAGTATTCACCACCATTGGAGGTTTTTTCCCTTTTAGTACTTCTCACCAGTTAAAGCTTTCTGAGAGACAGACAAAGAGACGGTCACTGCTGAAATAAGCTCATAATAAGTCTCAACTAGAGTTCACCAGAAGGCATGTGTGAGACTCTGAAGTCAAGTAGAAAAAGGTTCTTTGGTTTGATGAGACCAAAACTGTGCTTTTGACCATCAGACTCTGATGATGTGCAGTGTCACAGTGTCTACACTATGTTTGGCAGTCACTAAACACTGCACATCATCACAAACACACCAGCCCAACTGTGAAGCATGGTGGTGGCAGCATCATGATGTGGGGATGCTTCTTGGCAGCAGGCCTTGGGAGGCGTGTAAAGGTAGAGAGTAGAATGAATGCAGCAAAGCATAGAGAAATTCTGGAGGATAGCCTAGAGCAGTCTGCAAGACAACTGTCCCTTGAGAGAAGATTTATTTTCTAGCAAGACAATGACTGAAGCATGCAGCCAAAGCTACACAGAAATGGTTCAAAGAAAATAAGGTGAATGTTCTAGAGTGGTTGAGTCAGAGTCCAGACCTGAATATAACTGAGAATGTGTGACTGAGCATGAAAATGGCAGTTTTCTTATTATCCCTGTGCAACCGATCATAGCTTGACATTACTTTGTAGAAATCTGCTTTCACTTTGAGGGGAAGAGTCTTTTTTTAATTCTTGCCAAAAAAGCCAAATTATATTGACTGAATTAATGTGAAGGGTAAACTTCCTAGAGGGGGCTGAATACTTTTTAAGAGCACTGTAGCTTTGTTCTCATTTCAACAATTCAGTTGATCCAAGCATTAAAAAAACATACTTTCTCCTCTATGAGGAAGTTGTCGATGTAATCTCGTGGGTTGCTGGGATCCAGATCCAGTTTGTGTCTTTCAATCTCTTTCCTGATAGATGCCTCCAAAGATCTGGAGCTGCTGAAGATGCCATTGTGAGGCCCTGGCAGGTGTTTCATCAGTGCTGGGAACGCATCATACAGCTGTTAGGAGAGGAAATAAAGAACTTAGAGGTGGTCTACTTTTATCTCACATTATTGTCAGCATTCTCAACATTTTTAAATCTGCATTAAATACATTTTTTGCCTTTTTATATCCCTCTGACTGAGTTAACTCTAGTTCTTGGCTTTGTGGTTGGATGTAGTCATGCAGAGTTGTTGAGGTGCCTGAGCTGTCTTACTAGAGCCCATATGGAGCCTTCCAGATAGGCCATATCAGTCAGATTCTTCAGCATGCTCTGGAAGTTGTGGTCACTGTAGTCAAACCGCCTCCCAAACACTATCTGGCAGATGATGTTGGCCACAGCATTGTTCAAGAGCGGCACAGGGTCAAACGGCTCACCTGAACAGAGGAAATCTCTTCAGCCACAGTACGCTATGTGAGTATTCTGCTTCCACGTTCTTACATTTTGGTCTCTTTTCTGTTGTCAACCTTCCTCCTTCTCCATCGCCTCCTGCAGGTGCCTACTCTCCTCACAGATGCTCTGCTCCACGGAGCTCTTGGCCAGACCGAAGGTGCGTAACGTGGTCATGGCAAAACGCCGCTGTCTCCTCCACACCTTCCCATTGCTGAAGAAAAGACCCGCTGGCACACAAAGAAAGCAGATGTTACTCATGTGGAGCTCCAGACGCAGGTTTCTTTAGCACTGATATAGCTCTGTTTAATTCACCTGAGTTCCCTGAATAGATCCTGGTCACCATCGGGCTGTAAGGTCGGTCCACAAAGCTGTCGGCCTGCGTCACCAAAGCTTCCTTCACCATCTTCCACCCGGACACAAACACTGTTTTGTGTCTTCCCAGACGAATGCAGAACACATTCCCATAAACATCAGCAAGCTGTAGAAGCAGAGAATAAGTGGCTTGTTGTCGAGCATGTGACTCTGATAGGAGACATAATTCAGCACAATGTCTTTTTAACACTGTCACTTAGCATTGACAAGTTTTTGGCCTTAGGTGGAAGAAATTCTGCAGTCTTGTGTTTAGATTAAAGTACCACTACCACACTGTAGAAATATTCAAGTCATAAATTTAAATATAAGCTTAAGTAAAATAATAAAGTATTAGCATTAAAATATACTTAAAATATCAAAAGTAAATTGCTTATTTAATAATAATTTATATAAATAGAAATAGCATATTAGAGTAATTGATGCATTAATATGTTCATCGCTCAAATGTTAGAGCTGATAAAGACGATTTAACTCTTTTATAAAGTTTGTTTGCTGGCAGCTTTTAAATTGTCTCTCCTGGGCTGAAAAAAATCTTAATGTATAATATTACACCATAGTTATTCATTGGTTATGTTTTATATTATTTAAAAAAATCCGCTAGTGCGTAAAGTTGACAAAGTCAGTGGAGTAAAAAGGACAATATTTTCCTCTAAATTGTAATAGAGTATTAGTACAAAATGGCAGAAAGTAGAAGTGTAGCTCAAGTAAAGTACAAGTAACTTAAAATTGTACTTAAGTAGAGTACTCGAATAATTGTATTTAGTTGCTTTCCACCACTGTTTTTACCATTTTTACATATTAGGCCTGTAAGTGAACAATTATTTCTTATTTCCAGTTAAGAGTTCAACTGGTTTAGTTTATAAAATGTCAGAAAATGACAAAAGATGTTTCCTAAAGCTCAATATGACGTCCTCAAATATCTTGTTTTGTTCACAACCCAAAGATATGCAATTTAGTGTCATAAGGTAGTAAATAAACCTGGAAATATTCACATTTAAGAAGCCGGAATAAGAGAATTTAGACTTTCCTTCTTTAAAAATGCATTAATTAATTATCAATACAGTTGGCGATTCATTTCAAAGTTGATAACTAATCAACTGCAGCTGTATTTTATACTATAAACTTTATAATATTCTGTTTGACTCAAATGAATGCCGACATTTTGGTAACTTCATCATTTTTAAGGACTTCTTGAACTTTTATGACGCAGTGACTGTTTAGCCTACTAAACTAAAATGTAGAACTGGACAGCTATTTCTTTTCTCATTAAAGATGCTTAGGTTGCTCCACAGAACTTTTTAGAATCAGTATAGAAACGCCTCGATGCCGCCAGCTTACCTTAGTGAGGTAAATATGAGGCTGTTTGGATTCAATGCTGAAGACGTTTCCTAAAACAGGCAGAGCTGGTGGTCCCGGAGGAAAGTTCAGTGGATCCTTTTTGTGAAGAAAATATACGAGGAGGAGAATGGCAAAAATAAGAAGCAACATACCCCTCAGATCAGGCCACAGAAACAAATCACACAGCCACATCGTGAAGCAGAGCAGGATAACAGAAAAGCAGGGAAGTGATTAGGAGCTCTGGCCTCATCATTCATTCCCAGTTAGAGACGTCCTGGTATTCTGCTGACTCACCACTGAGGTAAATATGATGATCTGTGCGTGTGACAATGAGTCAGTCACTCTGTTTACCAATTCAGAATATGGGCTTTGCTGAAAAGTGATTCAAACATACACAGTATGACAAAACAGAGCAGAGAAAAAGCTTTTCCTCCTGCATGTAAAACACAAAAAGCTGTCACGTAAGATTAAATTATAGATATCGGTTTTATTTTCCTCAGAATGTCCGAATATATGAGTGAGGTTCAGTGTTGAAAAGTAAACTAAGTACAGTTACTCCACTGCTATACTTGTGTACAATTTCGAGGTACTTGTCTTACTAGAGTTTCTATATGTCATGCTACTCTGTACTCCGCTAAATTAAAAAGAGAAATATTGGACTTTCTACTCCATTATGTTAACTTGTAAGATGAAGATTTCACACAATGGATGATATAATAAGCTTTTAGATTCCAACACAATTTTAAAAAGTAAACATTTAACCAGTGGTCTCTAACATTTTGGACAAAAGTGATGGGTGTGTAGTCTGGTTATGATGTGAATGAGTTATTGGCTTCTCCAGAAAACAATGATTTTCTCCCGTAAACTCCATTTAATTCGTTATATGTTCAAATGAACCAATATATCACCAAAAATTAAATATTAGGAAAAAAAAGTCCACAATCTTAAAGCAGATTTGTCTATCAGGACTTCACCATTAATTATTTAATGCTGTTGTACACACCGATCAGACATAACATTATAACCACCTGCCTAGTGTTCTGTTGGTCTCGCTTATGAGGTCAAAAATGCTCTGAACCATTGGCCATAGACAAGAGGACCTCTCAGGGTGTCCTATGGGGTCTGGAACCAGGATGTTGGCACTGGATCCTTTAGGTACTCTGGCTTGTGCAGTGGGGCCTCTGTCAATCAAACTTGTTCCACTACATCCTGTAGATGCTTGATCAGAATGGGGTGTAGGAAGTTTGGAGGTCAAATCTGCATCATGGGCCATTGTCATGTTCCTCAACATGTTCCTGATTGTTTGATGTTTTTTCCATGTGGTGGGGTGCATTTTCCTGCAGGGGTAGGCCAGTGACATTTGGAATTTTCATTTGCATGAGGGAGTGTGTTTGTTGTGGGACAATGTTTATTTGGGTGTCTAAGTCTCATCATCATGGATGTCAAAATCCAAGGTTTTCCATCAGAACACCACATAGTACCAATATGATCAGTGTTATTCACTTCACCTGTCAGTGGTCAGAATGTTGTGGCTGATCGGTGTATAAATAATATGCCACTCAGATCGACCAAGCCTGTACTTTTACTTAATACTTGAACTACCCTCTGCTGCTAATACTCTTGTATTATGTATTTTTACATAAAAAGGAATTTTGCATGCAGGATTTTTACTTTTCCTGTATTAGTTCTTTTCTGAATACTCTGAATCCTCCCTCCCCCTCTCCTACAGTTATTCCTCCCTTTGTGCAACAAGGAGATCACAAAACATTTTGCAGATTTGTCAAAGATCGTTCTGCTACATGAGCGCTTATTTATCACTTTACCAAGAATGCTGACCTAGTTAATACAGGGTTGTTTAACTGCATTTTATCTGTTTTTACAGTATGGACAGATGCACACATTGTGCAATGCTCCCTGTCAGTGAAACCGCCACTAGATGGCGACAGAGTCAACCATTTTTCATAATTCTTTTTTATTTACTTTTATTTTGAAGGGACAGTGCACAGCTCAAACATAATGACTATACCAGATTACAGCTGCTTCAAGATAACTTGCATCTGTAGTCCCCTGGCAGGCCAGAACAAAAGAAGAACAACACAATACCAGGCAGAACAGAATAATATAATAAGACAGACAATTATACAGACAAGAACATATCAGGGCCCTCACAGCTTTGGAACAACCTGTCTGAGGAGATAAGGTCTGCAGAATCAGAGGCCTCTCATAGAAAACTTTAAGATCCATTTTTAAAGATTTTTTTTATATGATGTCATCCTTTTATTGCCATCAAGCTTTTTGTTTTTTCTCAAGGTTGTATTATTTTATTTGTATTTATTAGTACTGACACATTGCATTTGTCATTTTTGTGTTTGTGGTCTTGTTGTTTTACCTTTTTCCTTATTGTTGTTTTGCCTTCTGGGTATTCTGCATTTGCTTTGTCTGTCGAAGCACTTTGTATACCCTTAGTTCTCAAAGTGCTTTATAAATTAAGTTATTATTATATGATATTATTAGAAAACTATATCTAACTGCACATCGCAAACAAAGCCTCTCAATTTTACTGCTTAAACAACTTTTCCTATTGTCATTTTGATTAATAATCATTCAAGCTCATGTATTTATTTAAAATCGGATCATTCATGTAGCATTAAATGGTTCAAACATTTACCATAACGTAAATATTAGGGTCCTAATATTAGAGTTGGGCTTCTTAACTTACTTTTTTGTCAGATAAATTTCTCTAATGAATAATATTGTAGGACCCTGATTTTAGATTAGTCAGGGTAATTTGTAACATTATACGTATTTGTCTGTTGAAAAACACTTTGGGTCAGCGTCTGCTGTTTTAAAAGTGTTGCATTAATGACAGTCATTTGACTTGACAAATTTATGCTTGTCAGATAAATACAATCAATGAAGATCACAGGTCAGAAAATCAAAGTACGTAAGTGCAGAGTTCATCAGCCCCTCACGTTTTCAAGTCATATAAATATGCATTGTAACTGATGCCACGAGCCTCAGTGTATCCCTGAGTGTAAATAAAGGTTCAGTGAGGCTCGTGGCATCAGTTACATTGCATATTTATATGACTTGAAAACGTGAGGGGCTGCTGAACTCTGCACTTACGTACTTTGATTCTCTGACCTGTGATCTTCATTGATTGTATTTATCTGACAAGCATAAATTTGTCAAGTCAAATGACTGTCATTTATGCAACACTTTTAAAACAGCAGACGCTGACCCAAAGTGTTTTTCAACAGACAGATATGTATAATGTTACAAATTATATGTATACAATTTTAAAACTGCAGCACCGGCCCACTGACTCTTATTGTGTAGTAACAGTGAATGTGCAGGAGCTTTATTATGTCCTGTTTTTACAAATCACTTGAACACAGGTTTATGACATAAATCAACAAATCATTTATTAGTCCTCAACAAATGTTTTCAGCTGAGTGTTCGTTGTAAACCAATGGCCTATTCAGTCACATAACTGATAGATACAAAAAACTTACAGCTTTATTATAATTTAAAAATGTTTACAAATTCTGTATATACATTTTGTTGTTGATAGGGCAAATAATACAAGAATGTTGCTATGTAAAAATAACTGTGACTCAGAATTCATTGTAGAGAGAGAGAATGAACAGATTAAATCATACAGGAATAAAAGTCTTTGATTATAGTTAGATTTTCATCTCCTAAAGCATTTGCTCAGTCTTCTCTGCTACACATCAGTTAATTGGAGAATGGTTCTGTGAGATGCTGCATAATTCAGCGGGTCTTTGCACAAACCTTAAAGGGAACAGGTACACGAGTAGATCCAGTAATGCCTTCAGTAGTCAGCTCATCTCCATCAGGAACAGAGAAAGTGAACTTCTGCAGTAAACCGACCATAAAGAGGAACAGCTCTATTTTGGCGAGGCCTTCTCCAAGACACACACGTTTCCCTGAAGAATCAACAAGGATACGCAGGTTTAGAATGTACAGACGACAGTTTATGTTATCTGTCAAGTTGTACAAGGTGAATGTGTTGGTCTGTACCTGCAGAGAAAGGCAGGAATGCTTCTCTCTTCACAAACTTCCCTTCAGCATCTAGGAAGTGTCCTGGATTGAAGGTGTCTGGAGTCTCCCATTCATTCTTGTCAAACAGCACAGAGGTCAGGAAGGGCATCAAGGAGGTACCCTGAAAATGAACAAAATCCACACAGGACAACACTAAGGTGAGCTGCAACACCTGGTTAATTACCAGCACTTGACTGTAAAGTAAATGCACCTTTGGTATGAAGTAACCACCCAGCGTTATATCCTTGCAGGACATCCTGAGTCCATTGAGCGGAACAATATTTCCCATCCTCTGAACTTCATGGAGGACGGCATCAGTGTAGGGCATGTTTGGTCTGTCAGCCATGGAGGGCTGGCGGTTCTGTCCGATCACTCTATCAATCTCTGCCTGGACTTTCTCTGTAGAATTAAATAAAGGATTTTAGCTTTAAATTGGTGTAAGGATAATTGTCTTATTATATGCAGCATTATCACTCGATATTTCATTAATCTATAATGTAAACTGAACACAATAAAGAGATGTGTAATTCACATTGCAAAAGGCAGTTATACGTGCCACTGGAATATAGCAATGATGTTCTAACTGATGCCTACTTTCACATAAATTCAATGGCCAGGTGTTATGATGCGTCACAAAAAACTTTGTCATGGTGCCCCTTTTCTAGATAAACCCCAACAAGGTTCTCTGCTTGCTAACACAGAGCTGTCCTCCTCCTCTGATCCTGGAAATCCGCATGGACTTCCAGGAAACTTGGTGGACATAATCTCCTGATTCTTTTTTCTAGCACCTCAAACAGATTCACATGTTTGCCTTTTAATAGAATTACTCAATTTGTATTAGCAATGAACTTTAGTACATGCCTTACACCCAGGATGAATTGTATTAATATAATGTTTCTTTCACAATCATCAGATTCAAATTTTATTTGTCCTTCAGTTTCATTCATGACCAACCACTTGCCAATCTAATGTCCACCTCATCAGCCTGAGTTGTGCTTTGTATTTAGTACAATTTCTGGTGTTAGTTTTCTCTTTTACCCTTTTATTTTTATAGTTCTACCTCTTTTTTAACTAGCCATTGGCTCGTCATGGCCATCCTGTTTAAATAGTTGTCTTCACATGTTTTTATACTCAAGTTTTCTATAATTGTTGTCACTTCATCCATGTACTTGTATGCACTATTGCATGTTATTACCTTTGCATCTTCTCTCTCTTGTAGTTTATGCTTTGTCTTAGCTGCAGCCACTGGTGTCACTGATCTGTCTGACTGTTCTTGTTGTCTGTTGTCTTGTCTGTTTTGTCTCTGCTTCGTTTTACCCTCACCCCAACCAGTCAAGGCAGATGGCCTAATCCCTGAGCCTGGTTCTGCTGGAGGTTTTCTTCTCCACTCACACCAATAAGCTTTGTCATTATTAGATTTATTAGGATTTCAATGTATGATTTTGCCTGGCCTTAACCTTAATATTTAATTTATGCATTCAAATTTATTTTTAGGTAATATTGCCAGGTCTTAATCATTATATTTAAACTTGATAGGAGAGTCTCATTTCACTATTGGAAAGTACTTTGGCTCAACAGCTCATATTTTACATGTCCCACACATGGTGACTTGACTTGCCTTACCAGTAAACATGCTAACGTTTACCTTTAAGATGGTGAACATAGGAAATATAAATTCAGTTAAACATCAGCATGTTAGCTTGCTGCTATGAACATTTATTATAGTCTCACAGAGCTGCTACCGTTGTTTTCATGCTACTTCTCATCACTGTGTAGAGCCCAACACATCACCTACCCTGTATCTCAGGATATTTCATGAGGTAAACCAAAGCCCATAGCATCGTGGTGGCGGTAGTTTCGGTTCCAGCCAAGAACAGATCCATTGAGCACAGAGCCAGATTGGTGTCAGTGAAGCCCAGCTCACCTTCTTTGTACTTCCCAGAAATGCAGAAAATGACACATTAGTCAATGACTGGTAGCTTGACAGAAATGGACGTGTCATATGATAAAATATGTGCAAAGCAGTTGTCCACTTACGTTCTCCATCTCAATCAGGAAAGTGTCGATGTAGTCACGAGGATTGTTGCGGTCCAGGTTCTTCTTGTGCCTGTTCACCTCCTTTTTGAAGAAGTCTTGGACTGTGACATGATGGCTGAAGAGTTGGTTGTGAGGTCCTGGCAGGTGCTTCATCAGTCTGGGGAAGGAGTCATAGAGCTACTCGAAACAAAACAGGTGATAAAAGAAACTTTTGTTAATCACTTTTCAACTTTTGTAAAAAATAAAAATACATTTTAAACTGACCACCAATGTCATCCAGTCGGTTACAGAGGACTGACTCTGGCAGTCATGTCAGAGTATTGTCTCTCTCGTAATGACTGAAATGGATGTGACTGACTCACTAGAGCCCATACGGAGCCCTCCAGGCGAAGAATCTCAGCCAGATACTTCAGCATGATCTGGAAGTTGTGGTCATTGTAATCAAACCTTCTCCCCATCACCATCTGGCAAATAATGTTGGATACAGCATTGTTGAAGAGGGTTGCTGTGTTGAAAGGTCGACCTGAAGAAGAGAAAGTGATTGCCTAAAAATGAGGTTTTTGCTGCCTCAGCTCTTTTTCCTAAGTCAGTTCAACTAAAATGCTGGATGTACTTGAGCCTTATGTGCATCAGCAAACAAGACCTATTATATGCACTTACGCTGTTTTCTTGTAGAATTTCTGGACTTATATTAGGGATGTTAATGATTAATCATTTATCAATACATTGCCAATAATAATTTAACTGTTGTACATTAGCTGCAGTAGCTGGTTGCGTCACCAGGTGGAGCTTCCTACGGTTAAATGGGATGGAAGACTGCAGCTTGTTTACTGTGTTTAATATTGTAGGAACATGAGGAGGTAGCTTTGTTTTTCAAAGAATCATGGGAATGTCCCAATTAGTATTTTTGTGATTGCTAATTTAGTTGTGTTTGGATTTTGATTGTTGTTGATAGATGAGGTGGTTTTCAGTCTTTGTGTGGCCGAGAGCATTGTAAGGGGTTAGCTAGCAACGGGCCACCATGACAGAGACTTATGCAGCGGCTAATGTCCTCCGGTTGGTATTTGCGTACAGAGAGAAAACTCAACTATATTTGAAATTAAAAAGAAAGCATTCTGAATATTGCTTGATGTTATTAACTTGATTTTATGTAATATTATGTTTCTGCAGGTTTCTGCAGGTTTCTTGCTGGTTTCAAGGCTGCATTTCTAGAACTGCATGTCTAACTGCATGTGTTGCTATTGCGGCTGCTTGTGCAAAGTTTATGTTGTTGTCAATGTAAATCACCTTTTTCCTTCTCCATCTCCTCCCGCAGGTGATGGAGCTCCTCACAGATAGACTGTTCTACAATGTTTTTGCCCATTCCAAAGGTGCGTAAGGTCGACAACGCAAAGCGTCGCTGTCTCCTCCATGTTTCACCGTTGCTTACAAACAAACCACCTACGGACACAAGAATGTAGAGGAGAAGATTAACTTGTGTGCAACTCATTTCTGTACTGAATGTGACAAGGAACAGTGAGATTCTTTTCACCTGACGCTCCTAAGTAAAACCTCTCAAACATGGCACTGTATGGTCGATCCACAAAGCTTTCAGCTTGTGTTACTATGACTTCCTTCAGCATCTTGTACCCACACACGAACACTATCCTATCTCCACGCATGCGGACACTGTACACATCCCCATAGGTTTCAGCCAGCTGTGGACAAGGAAACAAGTACCAATGAACCACAACATACTACTACATCAGTTATTTAAATAAGACAAAAAAACAAACAAAAAAAAAACCCAAAAAACTACCAAACCTCATAACCAGGTGTGTTTAGATGGGGGAATTCACATTTATGTTTACAATTAGACCACCAGATACCTGTAGTATGTGCAACAGATTTCTGCATAACAATCATTATTTAGAACACAAATGCACACTTTCCAATGTAAATGTTTTCAGGTTGCATTTTTGTGGTGAAATCATTAAAAATAACTGCAATAACTTCATTTTTTCAAAGGATTGTTGTCATTTTCCATGTGTGCTGCTATCCTGAGTTATTGTGCAATAATTTTTGGGAAACAATTTAAGCATTTGAACTAAATTCTATTAATTTCATTTAATTATTTACTTAGATGTACCAGAATTTCTCAGTATTCGATGAAAACATGCAGAACAGTAAATAATTAAAAAACACAGCCTGATTAAAAACAATTGTTTTGAAGTCAAATTTATTTAAAGATACATGAACAAATTTCAATCTTTGATTCTTAATACTTACAGGCCCTTTAAGATTAAATCTGTATATCAATCAGTACCTTGGTGAAATATTTGTGTGGGTGTTTGCCATCCACACTCAAGACATTCCCCACGATGGGTAGACCCCATGGTCCTGGAGGGAAATTTGGTGGACTCCTGTTTTTGAGGTAGTCTGCTATTAGGATAAACAGTATGATAAATAGAAATAGTCCCTTTAGGTCAAAACTCAGCAAAAAATGAAAAAGCCACATGGTTAGATGGCACAAAACCAGCAGCAGGAGGACGCTCTATGCTCTAGTGTAACTCATTGTTTTGAGTATATAGCCCGCCCTGTCCTGACTTGACCTCACTCTGGTCCACCCACTCAGGTCATAATGGGGAAAAAAACTCAGAGCCTACACAGAGAGGCTTGTGGTAGTGTCCTTACATAACAAGCTACAAACTCCTCCTTTCTCCTTCAACCGAGACCCCAGCTGTTGGAACTGTGACTTCAGTTGTGCATGTTATACAGTATTATGGCAATCAGTCATTTCCAACAATTAAAAAAATATTGAAAGGGCAGTCATGTTAATGAGGAGTTGTTCCTCTCCACTGCTGCCAAGTATATTTGTATTTTGTTGTAGTTTCTCAACTTTAATATCAATATGAAAGTTAGTCAAGTTACTTTGCATTGTGTATAATATTGTTAATATACAAAATTTAGTGGGTAAATTTGTAACAACAGTGTAATTTCTCTGTTGGGAAGCAGTTTCACCGTTAAATATGTTGTATGAATAAGGGTGACTCGCTTTGACAACATCTCCACTGTTTATTCAGTGACCTTCTAATAGAACTGAAGGTTCACAGTGTAAATAGACTCAAGCCAATAAAACAAAGTGCAGCTGTGACACAGTGGGTTTAACTGTTTCATTGCACTGTTGCATGTAAATCAGTGGCAATGTGCTCAGCTGATCTGGTATCTAAAAGCAGAAAATTAAATGGACAAATCAGCAGAATGTAAGGTAATGTTATAGGGTGTATTAACTAGAGCAGCACACAGGGAGCAAATCCTCTGCTAAGGCCAATGCAATGCTGTCTTGATTTTTTTTTTTTTTTTAATCTTTTCTAAGAAATTGGTCTGGATCTGCAGCAAAAAGCTTCCTGTGTGTGGATTCAGCCAGATGTTTTCTCAACGGCATAGATAAGCAATTCTGAAAAACATTATATAACTCAATCAACTTGGCAAACTCAGTGTGTTTGTGTGAAGTTTTTGAGTCTTGCCGCTTTGTGTTTTTAACCCATAGCCTGACAGACCATCTAAACTATCCTTAGTGACCTCATGTAAATGAACAACTCCAAGCCTGGAGCAGTTTAAAGGTTTGTTTTGCATGAAAGCACAACTTAAATCAAGTTTTAGAATAGAACATCAAAACATAACGTCCCTTAAACAGAGAATTTACATCCTTAAAACTTTTTATGCTGTCTTGTAAAATTGTTGTACTTCTTCTGTTGTACTTCTCCCTGTTGAATGTATGTGCACATGACTCAGGCATACCAAATGTATATGCAATAGGGCTCATTTTTCATTTGACAAAATAAAAGAGACTCATTTTTAAATTTATTCTTTTTCTCCAGTAAGGATGCACAACATCTCCAAAGGCAAATCATTCTTCAAATGGTCATAGATAGAAAATCAACCTTTGCAAAGCTATTCATGCTTACACCGCATTAGTTTTAGATACAGAGGTTAATATTAAACCATGTCTGTGTTGATATATTTATCTTCTAGGCCCCATGATCTTAGATAACATAGAATACAGCATATAAATGATGATTAATTACTTTACAGACTATATATTTTGTTGCCATGGAAGAGAAATGCATCACCAATTATTTAAAGATGCAAAGTTCACAAAATTGCTTGTGTGTCAGAGTACTATGGTATCAAATATTTTTAATAAAGGTGTTATCCACATAAGCACAAAACTTGTAGTGAACGAATGTAGAGCTCACGTATGACATGTGAGCTAAACACAAATTAAATTGATAAAACTGTTTGAACTCCTGTGGCTCAACACTGACAAAGAATCAAAGCATTTCATTTAGAGATTTCTTCTCAAACTTGTTCAAAGAAAATCTCCAAAATACACATTTAGGTGTTTACCTAACATAACATGCATAACATTTTAGAATACATGTAATACAAAAACATAATCATTGCCTGATTATAAGTATCATCTTGGAATGGTGATATCTATTAGTTAAAAACGTCCCCTGTTGACCTGTAGTGTCTCCCGTCAACAAAGTATCATCTCACCATATCATGCGACACAGTAAATATCAAAATAAAGGATTTTGTAATTAAACAAGCTTATAGAACCACTGATAGGTGTCATATTGCTTCACTGAGGATGACATTTCCCACAGTTGTTAAGCTGGAGATTATTTGATCTCAAAACTAACATGGAGATTGTGCTGACTGGTTCCTGTGTTTGGTTCAGCGAGGCACAGCCAGCATCCTGAACTTTTGGGGGGAATGAGTGAAGCCCATCACACCCTCCAAACTGGGCATTTCTCCAGGAACAGCAGAGAAGGTGAAGCGCTGGAGGAGAGACGTAAAGAAAAGGAACAGCTCCATTCTGGCCAGGTGTTCCCCGACACACACACGTTTACCTGAAGGAAAACATGAAAAACATTTGTTATCCTGATATTAATGCTGGTTCAGTTTTATTGTATGCTACAGAACAACCTGTTGTAAATGCTTCTTTCTGTATGTGAACTCTGATCACTGTGAAACAGACCTGCAGAAAATGGTAAGAAGGCATCTCTTCTGAGGAACTGGCCCTTTGAGTCCAAGAAATGTTCAGGGTTGAATACATCTGGAGTCACCCACTCATTCTTATCAAACAGCACAGACGCCAGTATTGTAGTAATAGATGTGCCCTGAAAAAGGAGTCAAGATATTATCAGTATCAGTTCTATATAAATTATCTACCGAGTTTACAGCTTGATATTTGTCCCTGGGTGAGTCTGGTCAATAAACTCTTACCTTGGGAATGAAGTATCCTGCCAGCGTGGTGTCTTTGCTGGCCATTTTTGGGAATCCCATGGGAACAATATTTCCTAACCTCTGGGTCTCATGGATGACAGCATCAGTGTAGGGCAGGTTGGGTCTGTCGGCCAATGTGGGCTGACGAGACTGTCCGATGACTCTGTCTATCTCCTCCTGGACTTTCTCTGTAAGAGAGACCAGAATAACAAAACCAACTGGCAGCTCAATGGGCATCAAGATTCAAATCACCTAAAACCTCTTTGTTGAAATACTTCACTGCTTAATGTGATTAATAAAATACTAACCCTGTATCTCTGGGTAGTTCATCATGTATACGAGGGCCCAGCGTAAAGTGGTGGCAGCTGTTTCTGTCCCAGCCTCGATCAGGTCGAGGGTGCAAACCACCAGCGTTTCCATGTTGAAGCCAGCATGGGGATCCTCTTTTTTCTAACGTGCCGACAGAAAATTATCTGATGAAACTATAGTACTGTGGCTATTTTATACATCATTAAATAAAGCTGGAAAAAGAGCATTTACCCTAATCATTTACAGTGTAGTGCTCATTCCTTTAGTCAAATTTAAACTCTTACTTTCCCTGTAAAACATCACAAATGTGTTCACCACCATTGTCTCAGCATAACTCATTGAAACTCTTGGTTTGTCGCCACACGGACTAAAAACTATGCAAAGGTCCTGCCCATTTTAAAGGTGACATTTTATTGTAGCAAAAATGAGAGAGAAATCTGAATAACTCTTGTATTTTCTATCTGAGCAGGAAAAGAAGGAAGGGAGGAAACAAATCAGACATTCTTGTGAGCTGAAAACAAACTAACAAAAGCTGCACAGGAAGAAAAGAGTGAGAGGTGAAAAGGGGGATCCTTGGAAGATTAATGCAGTGTCTGGTAAAAAAGTAAACAGAGTCGCTTTTGAACCAAGAACCAGCTGGATTTGTGAAAGGTTAATATTAAATAATGTACTGCTGACTGAGCTGTTGACAGAAACAGGACTGGACAAGCTCGTATAACTCCCTCTACAGCCTGTTTGGACAGTGACAGATGTCTTTGTACAAACAAGCTGTAAAAGGAGTTATACAAGCCTATTTGGACAGTGACGGATGTCTATGTCTTTGTTGGACCATGGTTAAGATAAATCTCTTTTTCTTTTTCAAATTTCCAGGCCTCACCTTTTCTCTTGCTTCAGTTTACTGTGCTTTATCCCTTCTATTCGCTTCTTTGACTCCACTTGCTCCCTTACAAGCACACCCTCTCAGCCTTGAACTGAGCTGAACTGAAATGCAGTTACTCTAAAGAACTTTATTTTACTCTCTGCTTGTTATGTGTTATTATCAGCTGATCATTCATCTGTGAAGCACTTTGAACTGCACAAAGCTGTGTGAGAGGTGCTATGCAATTAAAGTTTGATTATTGATTGAGTGCATTTATATTCATACCTAAGTGTGTTTGGTACACACAGGCCCACCTCCTCTCTGTTTAGACTGTTTGCTGCCATCGACTGTATATGTATAAAAAAGATCTTTTAAGTTTTGGTTAGAGCAGTTAAGGTCAAGAAGCCAAAGTCATGAGTCAAGTCTGAACTGCGTAACGTCCCAGCAGCTGCAAAAAGCTATTTATCTTTCAATCTTTTTTTCTTTGTGAGGGAAAAATGTGTAATTCAAACAAGTAAATAGTGTTTTTCTTTCTTCTTTTTTGTGGTGGGCACCAAAAAAAAACCCCCACAACTCCTAAGAAAAAAAAACTACGAGCGCTGCAATGGAGGTACTCATGTCCTAAATTGGTTCTGTCTGTATCTATAAAACTCACCAACGCTCTTTTCTTAAGTCTTTTCTCATCTTTCTGATTGTAGTCTGTGATGTCTAAAACAGTATTTTTTCCTCTCTGTCCAGCTCTTATCACAGGCATGTCTAAACAAATTGCAGCCTGTGACCTCATTCATGGACTTGCCTCTTCTGTTAAGTTTGGACATTTTGCCTGTGAACCTCTCGGACTTATCAGGAATGGCATTTGTTAAAAACATAAGTAATAAGATTTGTTCAAAGATTAATTTTTATGTCTCAGAGTTCTGATGAAGCAGAGTTGTTCTAAAGAGCAGAGCGCTCAACAGATCACCACCTGGTGGTGAATTGGATCCAATGGTGGGGAAAGCTGCCCAACAGACCTGGTAAACCTGAACATGTAGTGAGGGTATGTCTGGTAGATTACCCTGTGCATGTGGTCTTCAACACCTGCCTCCAGAATAGTTTCTCATGCCCTCTTGGGGAGACTGGGAACATGGAATCCAAGTGACAATCCTTTGCAAAGGCGACAAGGTTGTCAGTGCCTGCCATGGCAGCAACGTCAGAATTTGGTGAACACCTCGGTACAGGAAGTGGTCAGGCTGAAGAAGAAAGCCTTTTGGGCCTGGATGGCCCAGGGGTCTACGGAATATGGAGAAGGACTTTTGGCTGGTCTAAGGTAAGTTCTGAAAAGCTGTTTGCCAGGAATCAAGGAAAGGCAGGGCTTGCCACAGGCTGTTTTCAGCCATGAGGGAACCCTCTGACCTGCAATTGGGATGGTGTTGGATGGTGGAAGGAGCACTTTGAGGACCTCCTAAACCCATGCAACATATCCACTGCTGAAAACGCAGAGTCTGACGACTCAGGGAAAGCCTCACCCATATCAATGCCAGAGTTGCTAAGGTAGTCGAGAAGCTCTTCAGTGGCAAGATGCCAGATGTGGATAAGGTTTGCCTGAAAATGCTGAAAGCTCTGGCCATTACTGGGCTGTCTTGACTGAAATGCCTCTTCAGTGTGGCTTGGAGGTCTGGGATGGAATGGCAGACCGGGTAGTGGTTCCCACTTTCAAAAAGAGGGCCCGGAAAGTGTGCTCCAGTTACTGGGGTAGCAGGTGGGAAGGTTTACTCCAGGGTGCTGGAAGGGAGGTTTCAAAAGACTATCAAACCTTGGGTTCAATAGGAGAAATACAGATTCCATCTTGGCCATGGAACAGTGGACCAACTCTTTACCCTTGCAGGGCTGTCATGGGAGTTTGACACAGTCAGTGCTTTTTGAACTTAGAGAAGGTCTGTCACCCTCACAGGGCCCTGTGGGGGGTACTGTGGTAGTATGGGGTACTGGGACAGCTGTTGCAAGCCATCTAGTTGTAGTACAACTAAAGTGAGAGCTATGTTCATATCCTCGGCACAAAGTCAAACTTGATTCCAATGGGTGTTGGACTCTGCCATGATTGCACCTTGTGCCTGATCCTGTTTGTTACTATCATTGACAGGATCTCAAGGTGCAGTATCTGGTTAGGGAAACTCAGAATCATGTCTCTGCTGTTGTTCTGATGCTCATCAGACTGTGACCATCAGTGGACTGGAGCAGTTTGCAGTTGAGTGTGAGGCAGCTTGGCACCTCCAAGTCTGAGGACATGGTTCTCTACCGGAAATAGGTGCATTGCACTCTCTGGATTGGGAGTGAGCTGCTGTCTTAAGCAACGAATTTTTAGTATCTTGCCACCTTGTTTATGAGTGATGGGAAAGTGGAGCGTAAGATGGACAGACAGATTTTCCAGGCACATCCAATTGGGAGGAGACTCCTGGGATCGACCCAGAACCTATGGAGGGATTATATATCTCATCCCCCAGGAGGAACTGAAAAATGCTGCTGGGTAGAAGGGGTCTAGAATGTCCTGCTTAGCCTGCTTCCTCCATGGCCGGACTTCAAATAAGTGTAAGAAAACGAATGGGTGAAGTTCTGATGTTGTTTACAGATAATGTTTGTGTAAGTGTGCAGATCTTCAACTGATAAACGAAGTATGTATTTATTACATATATACAATATTGTATACATTTTCTGGGCAGTGATGATTCAGCGGTAAAGACTTTGGGCTACTGTTTAGAAGGTTGGGTATTGAAGCCTTAGCACTACCAAGTAAGGCAATACCCTTAATCCAGGGGCGCTGTAGTGTGGCTGACCCTGAGCTCTGACCCTAGATTCCTGTCAGGCTGAGAATTGCAAAGAATACTTTGTGCTCTGTGTAGTAACAATGAAGCTTAGTCGAACTCTTTATGTTCTTTTCCTATACAAAAGAGATTGTCACTGTCTTATCAGCTGACATGGTTTGATAGTATTTAACTGTTTACAGCTCGTTAAAAAGTTTGTTTTTTTATGCATTTTGTACTTAAAAAGTCTTTCAAAGTCTGGTACCTTTGAAGCCTCTAAAGCCTCATCACTAATACTTAAAGTGCAAACTTACTCTTTATCAGGATTTGTGAGCCTTACTGAGAATGTGTAAATTTTAATGCTGTCAAAATTATTGTGTCATTAACACATTAACGCAAGTCAATTTTAACGGCATCAATTTTTGACTGTGGAAGAGGGGGAGAGGTGCACGACACTTGGATCTCAAAACTACTATTCAGATACCACCACAACAACCGAATATTTGAATATTCTGATATTCAGATATTTGGGTCCAGCCCTATGATTGACAAGATCAAAGTTATCTGTGTGTATTGTCAGAGTGAACTGAGTTATCATCTTAGCACATCCAGTCTGAAATACCACTTGATGGCCAAACACAAAGCTGGTGTGAATTCTCCTCCTCGTCAACACCAGACGACAATGTTGATAAGAGTATTTAAATGATAATTCAAGAGATATTTGGAATAGATAAAAAAATGTGTGATTAATTTGCGATTAATTGCGAGTTAACTATGACATTCATGCGAATTTAATCGATTGACAACACTAGTAAATATGTTACCTTTTCCATCTCTGCCAGGTACACATCGATATAATCGCGAGGCTCTTCTGGGTTCCAATCCTCCTGGTGTTTTTCTATTTCCTTCCTCAAAAAAGCTGTGATGTCCCTGTAGTTGGCAAGGACAGTCTGGTGAGGTCCTGGCAAGTAATTAAACAAGCCAGGGAAGGCGTCATACATCTGTTGATGGGACAAACACTCAGATCAGACCAACAACACGCTTTATTGGGAAGTCACAGCAGAGTAGTTTTGCCAGGAGTTACCTGAGTCTGAGCAGAACCGGCCAGAATAACAGCTTCATTGTCCAACTCTAGAATCTTACGAAAGGTCGTATCGCTGTATTCAAAGCGATGTCCAAAGACCACAGAGGAGATGATGTTACTCACTGCATTTGTTAAGGTGTAGTGGGGGTTGAATGGTCTTCCTGAAATATTTTGAATTCAGTTCAAGTCATTGTAAATCATACAACAAAAATCACTTCAATGCTGTGCAAACACCTGAGTCCAGTGAAATCCTACTTGCCTTGCTCGTCTTTGAAGGCCTCACAGAGGAAGTTACACTCCACTTCAGTATATTTTTCTAGTGACTTCTGGCCCTCTCCAAAGTAACGCAGGTGAGTGTTGGCAAACTTCCTCTGCTTCTTCCACAGGTAACCATTGCTTAGAGCTATACCTGTGAGGACGTTACATCAAATTGGTTACAAAGCAGTCTCCGCACTGATAATGATATATGCAGTTTCCACATGATAATGTGATGTGTTGCATTTATTTACCCTCTGCTTTGACATGAAAGTATTTACTGTTATTTTACAGATTTTCCCTTTTGTTATCATTACAGATAATAACTAGTAAATTAACAGAAGAAGTATTCATTTAAATGTTAAACCTAAAAAAACTGACCAAATTTGTAAATAATGGCCACATCAAAAATCTACATTTTTACAATAACTAATTTGATCATTTTTTCCAATTATGCCACTTTTTACCTGTAATTATTTTACAAATATCTGCCATTATTTTTTTTTTAAGTATATTAATTTCTGAAAAATGGTAAATGATTTTTTTAACTGCTGTTTTGCAGATTTTTATTGTTTTGTTAAGTTACAGATAATATCTCATAAAACCATAAAAAATGGATGGAATGTACTTCAGAAGAAAACATTAATGGTCCCTCTCTTCCCTCTGCTGTGCTGAGTTTGGTTAATCTCCATAAGGAGGGACGAAGTCAAAGTGTGTTTTTAAAGCAAAGACCTTCCACACAGAATAAATATTTTTAATTTCAATGTCAAAAATAATAGTCTTAGCTTACATTCTTGTTTTCTTGCACTCATTTAACTACTCACCAATGCCCTTGAAGGTAACGTGGAAGAGAGGGACAATTGGTCGATCAACAAAGCTGTCCAGCTGGTTGACAAGAGCCTCTTTGACCATCTTGTATCCTGAAATAAACACCATCTTCTCACTGCCTTTCCTCAAGCTGAACACAGGGCCATACTCCTGAGCCAGCTGCATTTAAAAAGAAATACTTTTCAACAGAGGAAATATTTCTCAAAGACTGATGACAAATGAAAATTTTTGTCTGATGAAATGCGTTAAAGAAGAACGCATTCACACGTTGTTAAATAGAACTAATCTTAAAGTAGTTAAAGCTGATGCGATCTGTGGTGATTTGTGAAAGTGTTAAGAAAAAACTTTTTGAGTTGCTGTTAGTAGCCATTAATTGTTATCTCTTGTGTGCTGTTGTCATAAGGGTGCAGTCTGTCAGACAAATTGCCTTGTGGATATTAGAAGATCTGCTCTATTTTTCCACATTGTGCCAGTGTTTTCTGCTCTTGGAAAACACTGGCACATAAATGCATATAACACTGTAACTGTTTGCTTTACCTTCTCCATTGTTTTGAAGTCAAGTCCAGTGAAGATATTTCCTAGAAAAGGCACAGCCAAGGGTCCAGGAGGAAAGCTGCGAGGTCTCCAGTTTCTTACTACATCAGTCAAAAGCAGCAGTGCAAAACCAAACAGCAGCCAACTGGTAAAATCCATAGAAGCAAAAAGAGCCTGAAAAATCATGTTGAATATATAAGAAAAAGCCCTCTGAGGAACCACAGTTTGATTGTTCTGACAATATGGTGGTTGTCTGATAGTATCTGGGTGAGACGGAGGTCGAGGAAACCAGGCCCCAGCTGTGTTATGTAATACTGGTGGCCTCTTTTGAACTCTACTGAAAGTGGAAAAACAAGACTGAAGCTTGAACTCTTCCTGTTGCTGCTGAATGGAGGAATGTGAACTGCATTTTATGGACCCAGTGAGGTGTTAAAAATAACTGTATTTATATAATATAGAATGCTACACAATAAATGATTTGTTAGTGAATTAACAATGCAGTTGGCAAAGTGAGGTAAATTATGTAAAGGTATATTTAAATATAGGATTTGTATAGAAGATGGATGTTTCTAAAGATATATGTAACAGATTTATTTTTCTGCCAGAATCAAAGGGTGCAGGGTTAAAATAATTAAGTAATTAGCAGTAATAATGTCATGGTACCTTCAGTGCTTCACTATTCAGTTTTCAGACCTGTATTCTATGCAAGCTGCAACTTCCAAGGGTAAAAAATGAAGTCAGCGTAGAAGTGCAGAAAAACTGCAGTTCCTTGAATGGCCACTTGAGACTGGCCCCAGAAGTGAGTCAATCCCCATTTGTCTGACTCACGTGGTGAAGGCTGCACGTAAAGGCCATTGCCTTGTTTCGGGTGGCTTTGTCCTCCCCCTTTATCTGCAATCTGAGTTTTACAATTTTCAAAATTCCCTTTGCTATGGAAAACAACAACAACCTCAAAGTGGCAACCTACACACTGAAAATGACAAATTTCGATAAGGATTTGGGTTGTGCACTAAGGCATTAGTGCTTGATTAATTTGTAAAGATCTACAAAGGACATGTTTACAACATTGGCGGCCAAACAGTTTTTTTTTTATGTTTGTCTTCTCATTATGAAAAAAAGTTAGATTTTCCAAGCATGGCCAATCGTCTGCAGTGAACTAGTGAAGGTAGACACAGATGGTGTAAAATGTCAAGGTTGTGCTTGTGTCTTTATTGGTAGCATAATGATAAATCAAGTAAGAACAGGAGAGGGGAGCAGCTGCAGATCCAGACATGGACAAGAAAATAGGTGCTAGCCTGTATTCTATTGTACACAGATCTTCTGAAATAACATAAAATTTATTTTAATTGAATCACCTAATTCTTAAATAAACTGGCAAACTAAAGCAAGGATAAAATGAGACCTCTCAAAATAGCCAATATTTACAAAACTAAAAAGGATTGACATACTAATTAAAAAACCAATTCACCATGTCTTTTTCTACAATTCTCAAACTAATCTGTAGAACACCACAGATTTAGAACAGAACATTTAACTTTTTTCTTCTTTCGTTGTCTTGTTTTAAGCTTGTTTGTTTTGCAAGCAACTGAGAAAAACAATGGCCAATTCCCCAGTTTGTACAAATATAGATGTATTTTTTAGTTGTTAATTATCTCCCGAGTCGCTATGATTTGGACGACACAGACTTGCTGCTTCTTGCTCATTTTGCTCTGCCCTACAGAAACCTGACACCGTCCATTTGCATACTGAGGGTGACTGGATGTTTAGCTGGGGGGCAGGAGAGTGCTGTGTGAGCCTGCACACAAACAGCAAAGAAGAGATGAAACCTATCATCTCATTTGTGCCGTTTCCAGCGGATTTTTCAGTTACTGTCGTAAATCTAGTAGAGACGGCCACCGTGTGAATTTCACTTAATAAATGAGAGGCTATTTATATTTACTGCTGAAGATGTTTTATTAAATTGTCAGAGCTGGTGGTCCTACATGGTGGAAAGAACAGTGGATATGTTTTGTGAAGATAATATAAAAGTAGACAAATGAAGAAAAACAACAACATTCCTCTCAGATGACATGACTGATTGTTACAAAAAGAGTACAGCTTCAATGTTATTTTACAGAGTGCATCTTTACACTATCATTGGAAACATTTTGTTGTCAATAGTGCTAATATAACAGGAAAACTGTTATATAAAAATTACTTAAAATTCTGTGTAGAATTAAATAGACTGAACAGGTCCTCCTCACAGACAGCAATCACATGAGAATGAAAAGCTCAGATTACAACTTTATCTCCTAAAGCATTTCGCTCAGTCTTCCCTGCTACACGTGATTCATGCGTTAAAAGATGCTACATAATTCAGCGGATCTTGGCATGAACCTTGAAGGGAACAGGTGCACGAGTAATTCCATTAATGCTTTCAGTAGTCAGCTCATCTCCATCAGGAACAGAAAAAGAGAACTTCTGCAGTAAACCCACCAAAAACAGGAACAGCTCCATCTTGGCAAGGCTTTCTCCAAGACACACACGTTTCCCTGATGAGTCCACAAAGATACACAGATTTAAGATCTATTGATGAGAGTTTATATTATCTGTCAAGTTGTACATGGTGAATGTGTTGGTCTGTACCTGCAGAGAAAGGCAGGAATGCTTCTCTCTTCACAAACTTCCCTTCAGCATCCAGGAAGTGTCCTGGATTGAAGGTGTCTGGAGTCTCCCATTCATTCTTGTCAAACAGCACAGAGGTCAGGAGGGGCATCAAATATGTACCCTGAAAAAAATAACCAAAATCCACACAGGACAACACAAAGGTAAGCTGCAACACTTGTTACTTACTAACACTTTCAATGACTGTAAAGTAAATGCACCTTTGGTATGAAGTAACCACCCAGTGTTGTATCCTTGGCAGCCATCCTGAATCCACTGAGTGGAACAATATTTCCCATCCTCTGAATCTCGTGGAAGACGGCATCAGTGTAGGGCATGTTTGGTCTGTCAGCCATGGAGGGCTGGCGGTTCTGTCCGATCACTCTGTCTATCTCTGCCTGGACTTTCTCTGTTGAAATAAATTAACAAACCAAACCAAAGTATCATTTATTTACCAGATTTCAAACCTTGATATGCAGGTCTTCTCATTTATGTATTACCTTTTAAAGATTACTCCAAAAACTCATTTTAAAATGCTTTTATCTACACTAACAACCATATGTTCTTAAGTTGAGCATCTGTACAAAGAAAACCATAGACCTGAGCAGGTTAGCTGCTCTACTACTTCAAAAGTGTCCCTGGTAAACACAATAAGTTACTTAAAAATTGAGGATGCAGCTTTAAAGTCTCATTAAAGTCGTTAGGTAAATGGATAATTAGCCATGCAAACAATCTCTATCATTTTAAGCCAAAATATTGGTCTGTTAATTAGTCTAGCGCTTTGATCCAGACTGAACAATTAGTTAGACTGCCATGAAACTGTGTACTGGTGGAAGTAATCTTCAGACTATTTTCTGGCACCACCACAAAATAATTAGGCAATTATTCCATGAACTGTGTGATCTTTGGGAATGTTTCACCATCATAACGTCCAAATTTCAATAGTCCAATGGTTAGATTTATAACCAAACATTTGTAAAACAAACAATCATCCCCTTAACCTAATGTGCTTTGCATTTGGTACTAATTTGCGAATGCTAGCACTCTACTTTAAGATGGGGAACATAGGAAACAAAATTTGTTAGCATTTAGTAGTGGAACCATAGTTTTCTTGCTACCTCACATCTCCTTGTAGAGCCCAACACATCACCTACCCTGGATCTCAGGATATTTCATGAAGTAAACCAAAGCCCACAGCAAAGTGGTGGAAGTAGTCTCTGTTCCAGCCAGCAACAGATCCATTGAGCACAGAGCCAGATTGGCATCAGTGAAGCCCAGCTCACCCTCTTTGTACTGTTTAGAAATACAGAAAAAGACACCTGGTAAGTGAGTGGTAGCTTGGCAGAAATGGACGTGGCATACGGTGCAATATGTGAGAAGCAGTTGTCCACTTACATTCTTCATCTCAATCAGGAAAGTGTCAATGTAGTCTCGAGGATTGTTGCTGTCCAGATCCTTCTTGTGTCTGTTTACTTCCTGACCAATGAAGTCTTGGATGATGTTTAAACTGGAGAATATTCTATTGTGAGGACCTGGCAGGTACTTCATCACTCCAGGGAAGGAGTCATAGAGCTACTCAGGATAAAACAGGTGATGAGAGAAACATTTATTAAAAATCCTAATTTTACGCCTTTTGTAAACCAACACATCTCAGTCAGTTACAGAGAACTGACTCCCACAGTCATACCAGAGTATTATCTCTCTGTGAATGACTGAACTAAGTCGATGATATTGACTTACGAGAGCCCATATGGTTCCCTGCAAACGAACACTCTCAGAGATATACTGCAGCATCATCTGGAAGTTGTGGTCACTGTAGTCAAACCTTTTCCCCATCACCAGCTGGCAAATAATGTTGGATACAGCATTGTTGAAAAGGGTTCCTGGGTTGAAAGGTCCACCTTAAGAAGAAGACACCACTGCTTAAAATAATAAAATAATTAAGTCAAAGGAACTTTTGCCTCCCTGCTGTCTCTGCTGCTTTTGGAGGATTATAACTGTATTGGAATCAGTTTATTGTTTCAGTACCACCTGGTGGCAGCGGCAGTTTAGCAGCATTAGGAAGGCTAAGATGGCGGCTACAGGTAGCAGCAGCTTGGCAGGCGCTGATGCTTTACCTTTCCTACAGAAATCTGGAAAGCCGCCTGACATAACAACTGCTCCTACAACCTGGATTTTGTGGCCATTGACAAAAAACATCAAAGCCAGGGCCTTTAGTGTGTTAACTGTGTTGCTTTACCTGATGGCTCTCACTACTACGCAAATGCTTGGGAGTTGGGCTGCGGCTCGTGAACGCTCAACCTCACTTGGCAGCGTGTCAAAGACGCTCGCTGTCCCCCTGGACTCATGGAGCCAGTACATCATCTACTCCAATGTGCTGGACAGTGGAAGAGCTGTTTATCACGGTGATCACCGCAAACAACACCGCGGACGGAGAGCGTTTCGTTACACAACAGTTCAGCGGGGCAGCGCAACAATCCTCTGCATTCTTTTACTACTATGCGGAGATGTTCACGTAAATCCTGGCCCTATGGTTTCACAACTTTCACCGCTGAATACATCCACGTCAACGCCAGTGACCTGCTCTCGAGGCGCTACAATGCTACAAGGTAACATCCGAGCATACAGTGCGTCCAAAACTGCAGATCGTAACAAACTCGACTCGCTACGGACTATTGTTGCCTCTAAACAACGCAGTACGAAACTTTTTCAAACTGTAAATCATGCGTCAGTACTGTGGAATCCAAAAACAAAGCCTAAAGGAATATTTGGCGGACATATAAACATACGCAGTGTGATTTCAAAAACGGAGCAATTGGAACATTTACTGATGGACTCAAATCTGGATTACTTGTGTCTCACAGAAACTTGGCTGACAGCCACGACTCCTTTATCCGTGTTTACAATTCCTGGATACAAAGTTTACAGACGGGACCGAGGGAAGGGAAAAGGGGGCGGGGTCTTGATCTATGTGAAAGACTGCATCCACAGTCAGCCAATAGACATCCCAGTGCAAACTTTGGAGTGTGTCGGTGTCACCATAAATCTGTCGCCACAAATGTCATTCATTGTACTTGCAGTTTATCGTCCACCAAATGCAACAAATGAATTTTATTCTGGCTTAGCTGAAGTACTTAAAACATTTGAAAGAAAAGAAGTTCTGTTAATGGGTGATCTAAATATAAACTGGCTTGATAAATCACGAAGGAAAAAGCTTAAAGATACCACAAATTCAGTACAAATGACCCAAATGATAAATAAAGCAACCAGATTAACAAAAAATTCCCAAACTTTGATTGACCTAATTTTTACAAATAAACCAGATAGAGTAACCAAAACATACAACTTAATAACAGGTTTGTCAGATCACAATCTCACTTTAGCTGCTAGAAAATTAAATAAATCAAGGTACAGGAACAAACCACAAACAGATAATCAATATAAATTTCCCCATGTTCCCAAGAGGAACCAAACTGCTTTGAAAAATGATTTGAATGAAATTGACTGGGAGTGCAAAATAGACAGTAAAGGTTGTGACTATACATGCAATAATATCACTTTTGCTTTGAAGGAGACTGTTGCCAAATATACACAATTCAAGCAAAGAAAATCTAATAAAAAGAGACTGCCATGGTTTAATGACTCTCTTTGGAATATAATGAAGCAGAGAGACTTGGCACTCAAAACATTTCTTAAATCAAAATTAATCACCGATCATTACATTTATAAAAGTCTGAGGAACAAAGTAACTACGCAGCTCAGAAAAGCCAAGGCAAATTTTTACTTAAACATGATTAAAGAAACAAAAGGAAACAGCAAACGTCTGTGGAGAAGTATGGACAAACTATTGGGAAGGGAAAAAACAAATTGCAATCTTCTACAACTTAAAATAAATGGAGTCACCCAAAATGATAATGCAGAGATGGCTATCCATTTCAATAATTATTTCTTAGATTCTGTTCTCAACTTGGCAAATGCTTTCCCTAAACTAAACTGTGTGCCTAATTCTGAGTCAGACAAGTCTTCTTTTAAATTGCATAATGTAGATGAAGGTACAGTTCTGAAGTTAATATCACACTTAAATAACAGTAAATCTAGAGATATTTTTGACATTGATACTGTGCTTTTAAAAGAGCATAAAGACATTTTAACTCCAGTGTTAACAAAAGTCATAAATCAGTCCATAAATGAGAGTATCTTTCCGACAGCTTTAAAAACAGCTATAGTGAAGCCCATACACAAGTCAGGAGATAAGCTCCAGGTCTCAAACTATCGACCTATTAGCATCCTCCCAACCATCTCTAAAGTATTTGAAAAAGTAGTAGCAGAGCAACTTGTGGAACATCTTGATTCCACTGCGGCATTACATCCCCTCCAGTTTGGTTTCAGAAAAGGATACTCAACTGAGACCGCATGCTGCTACTTACTAGAAGAGATAAAATCCTGTCTGGATGGTGGTGGAGTAGTAGGGGCAGTTTTCCTTGACTTGCGTAAGGCCTTCGATACAGTTAACCATGAGTTGCTAATAGATAAATTAACAAATTTCTCTATCAGCATGAGTACAATCAGTTGGATAAAATCGTATCTCAGTGACAGGCAGCAGTGTGTTTTAGTGAATAATGTAACATCTCCTCTACGAGCATGCAGCATGGGTGTGCCGCAGGGCTCTATATTAGGACCACTGCTGTTTACCCTTTATATGAATGATTTTCCATCTGTTTGTAACGCTAAAATGATTATGTATGCTGATGACACTGTGGTGTACTTACATGGGAAAACTGTTGAGGATGTTGCCCAAAAATTAACAGAAGAAATGAAGAAGGTTTCTATTTGGTTGAGAAACTCTCATTTAACCTTAAATATTGAGAAAACGGTCTCTATGTATTTCACAAATTGCCGCAAACCTTTGCAGCCTAAAACAGAACCTGGTATTACAATTGAAGGTCAGGAAATCTTAAATGTGGACCATATCAAATATTTAGGAGTCATACTTGACCCACATTTAAGTTTTAAAAAACACATAAAAAGGTTAACAAATACACTAAAATTTAACATAGCAAATTTTAGATACATCAGAAACTCACTGACTGCTGAAGCATCAAACACTTATCTTAATGCTATGATAAATCCTCATTTTCGTTATTGCATGACAAGTTGGTCACAGGCATGTAAATCTGCCTTAAGGCCTGTGGAATCACTGTACAAAAATTCTCTCAAGATTCATGACAGAAAATCTCGTCGATTTCACCACTGTCATATTCTTACAAAACATAATATTTTAAGTTTTGAAAACGTGATAAAGTATTCTAACCTCTGCCTGTTGTTCAAGATAATCCATGGTGCTACTGCTCCTTTGAAAAAGTTTATTTGTTTGAGGTCTGAAACAACATCCCGAGCCACCCGGTCAACTGTTCGGGGCGAGTGTAGAATCCCTAAATGCAGAACAGCTTTTAGCAGCTCAGCGTTCTCATGTGTGGCCATCAAACAGTGGAACATGTTACCAACAGAGTTGATCACATGTACAAACTATCATACTTTTTCACATAAGGCCAAACAATGGCTTCTTTTACATCAAAGCTGCTCCCACAATGTGATATAATTGTGTGCATGGGAGAATGTATTTGCTGAGGAGTGTTTATAGATGAATGGATTTTATGCTGTTTGGGGGATATTTATTAATTAATGTAACGTTCTCTTTTTTTTTTTTTTTTTTTTTTTGTCAACATCAGCTTGCCCAGGGACTTCAGGTGGAAATTAGCACTAGAGCTATAACCTGGTACAATGCATCTTTTCTTTCTGGAGTTAATGTATATTGTACACTGTCCCTGTTTAAATAAATAAATAAATAAATAAATAATAAATAAAGACAGGAAGTGAGCTAAGAAAAACAGGAAGTACTGTTCAGGAAGTGCTTTTTCATGTGATGTGATCAGAGTGCAAATCACAGAGCACCAATTTTCTTAATCCTTGGCCTTAAAGTCCACAAACCGACTTCAGCCGCAAGTCATCAGCCATTTATAATTATATTAACATATGTCCATGAGTATTTCTTGGGTTGAGTACAGTATGTTTGATGATGGCTTGTTTTTATAAATGGATGCCTTAGTACTTGGTAGTTAAACATCTATTCACATGAGTTTATGTCAGTAATCGTTTCTCTGCTGATGTACTAGAGATATTGTGTAATATTCTCTGAGGTTACTCTGTGTTTTGTGCTTGCAGTTTTACAAAGAAAAAGTTTTCCTGATTAAATCCTACCAAACACAAAAAACCATCTGTTCCTTGTAGTATTTGTTAAGCTGGCTGTATAGGGACAAAAATATGTAACAACTTTTAGTGAGGACAGCATAACGATCCTATGTTGTACTTCTTGTAAATCACCTTTTTCCTTCTCCATCTCTTCCTGCAGGTGTCGGAGCTCCTCACAGATACTCTGTTCTATGATGTTTTTGCCCATTCCAAAGGTGCGTAAGGTCGACAAAGCAAAGCGCCGCTGTTTCCTCCATATTTCACCATTGCTCTGGAATATGCCACCTATAGGCACAAACATGCAGAGGTGAAGAATAACTTGTGGCAACTAATTTCTGTACAGAATGTGACAAGGAACAGAGAGATTTTTTCACTTGTGGTTCCTGAATATATCCTGTCAGCCAGTGCACTGTATGGTCGATCCACAAAGTTCTCGGCCTGCGTCACGACGGCTTCCTTCATCATCTTGTATCCACACACAAATATCATCTTATCGCCACCAAGGCGGACACTGAATACATTCCCATAGGTCTTAGCCAGCTGTGGACAAGAAACAAGCACCAGTGAACCACAACAGATGACTGTATAAGTCATACAAAAAGGAAAAGAAGACAAAACAAACTACCAAAGCCCAGAGAGAAAGTAATAGGCTACCATTTTAAATGGATCACCAGTTGTGTTTAGTTGTCAAAATTTACATACACAGTGAACAAAAGTGGACTTACACTTAACAACAATGTATATCATGGCAGTCTTCAGTTTCCAGTGACTGCTATAACGCGCATCTTTGTCACAAAACCAGTCATGCATTTTGTTTCTTTCATAATTTTATTATAAGTCTTCTGAAAATAGGACATCTGCTGAGTCAAAAATATACATACAGCAGTGCTAATATTTCAGTGATTGTCTCATAGCCATTTTCACCTCAACTAGGCACTTTTGGGAGATCTTCACAAGTTTTCTGGTTGTATCTTTGACCACTTCTCTTGACAGAATTGGTGCTGTTCAAATAAATCTATTGATTTTCTAGAACAGATTTGTTTTTCAGCACAGTCCACAGGTTCGTGATAGGGTTTAAGTCAGGACTTTGGGGAGACCAGTCTAAAACTGTAATTGTAGCCTTATTCAGCCATTTTTTTAACCATTTCTAATGTGTGTTTTTGGGTCACTGTCTTGTTAGAACGTGTTTAAAATCTATCCTTCTAACTGATGATTTCAGGTTTTCCTGAAAAATGTAATTCTCTTTCTTCATATTCCATTTACTATGTGGAAAGCACCAGGTCCACTGGCAGCAATACAGCCCCAGAGCATAATACTACCACCACCATGCCCAGCGAGAGGTTTGATGTCCTTCACCTTCTCTCCTCCAATCACATTAAAATGGATCCAAGTGACATTCATGTTCAAGTCAATGATTTGCTTTTTCAGATCTGTGCGGAGCTCCACAGACTTTCCCTCTGTAGTGTCTGTGGTTGAGTCTAATGAGTGCATCAAATGGGTCCTATTTAAGTTTAAATTCAAGGAGTCAGGAGCTATACTCAATCATAATCACTCACAAGGAGTTAAGAGGCCATGTCATTTGATTAAAACAACTTTCTACATGGTCAAAACTGATAATTGAGGTTGCTGTATGTATATTTTTGACCAAGCTGATTGTCATTTTTCCAGAAGACCTATAATAAATATATGATAGAACCAATGTATGATTGTTGGGGTTTTTTTGTGACAAAGATGCATAAATTTCAGTGATTCCATCATAGAAAATGAGGCGTAATAGGAGTTATTGGAAACTCAAGACTGCCGTGATAAACATGGTCTTTACAAATGTCTGTATTGTTTCATTTACAACCGTAAATTTACTCGTAGAGAACCAGATGTGTGTAGCTTTCTGCATTAAAATTCTTATGTAGAATCCAAATGCACTCTTCCCAAAGTGAATGATACAAGGTTGCTTTTACTGGTGAACTGATTAAACATAACTGCATAACTGTGGCTTCAATTTTTAAAGGACTGTTGTTATTTTCCACATATGCTGTCATCTTGAACAGTAGTGCTAAATTTGTTTGAGAATCGTCCTGAAGTCTTTACCTTAATTCTATTCGATCGATCTAATCAATCACCTAGATTTATCAGAATATCATAAGAATTACCACTTGATGAAAACATGCACAGCAACAATCAATTTTAAAAACACTATCTGACAAAACAATGTAACATTTACAGTTAAATTAAAATAAAATTTAATAACATGCATTTACAAATAGTATTACTTTACATTTTTTCTGTAATATTTACAATCCACTTCAGTTGAAATCTGTATATCAATCAATACCTTGGTAAAGTATTTGTTTAGGTCTTTGCCATCCACACTTAAGAAATTCCCCACGATGGGTAGACTCCGTGGTCCTGGAGGATAATTTGGTGGATTCCGGTTTTTGATGTAGTCTGCTATTAGAATAAACAGAAGAAGAAACAGGAATAGTCCCTTTAGGTCAAAACTCAGCAAAAAATTAAAAAGCCACATGGTTAGATAGAGCAAAACCGTCCGTGTTTTTGAGATTTTTTAAGTCCACACTTGAAAATCTGGTGTTGTGGCCCGTCCACACCCGATTCACGCTAACCTAATCAGGACAGAGAGTGGTAAAAAAGCCTCAGTGTGCATAAAGGTGCCCGTGATAGGTGGCTTATGTAACCACACCTTATTCCCCCTTGACACAAATTGTGTGACGTAGTATTGAGTTCACACAAGATAAAAGTGTGCTCATAGAAGAGGGTTGAAGTGGCTGGTAGGTGAATATCAAAAGATTCTAGTTATGGCTAGGGGAGGGCAGGTGCAGTAAATAAAGACAATGAAACAGTATTTGAGTATTAAGTGTGAATATATTAAATGAATATAAAGTGTACAAAAAAAAATCAAAATAAATCCCAAATATTTGCAATACTGCAGTTGCTCATAGTCCAGTTCGATATCATTCACAGTGCACAGTTTAGATTCAGTAGTAATTCAAATGCAGGAAACAGTTCAACACATCAAACAGGCAAACCGCCACCAACAAAAGTTGCAGTGGTCCAGCTCTCCAGTCCTCGGTCAAATAAATGAGTGACTAAATGAACCGAGCGTTAATGAGTTATGGATTTAAGGGAAAATTACTGGGTAGCGCATATAGTCCAGCAAGGTTTGGAGGTAGTGGAAATGCTCAATTCGAGGAGGTGGGAGAGTTAACAGGCTGTAGAGCCTCCTACCAGACCATCTGCAGATAAGCTGACTGTGTCCAGGCCGTCCTCAGGCTCCTGGCCTTGATTTGTAGCTCACCATCATGGAAGTGATCTCAGGCAGGGCACATGACAGTGCCATGTGACATGGTGCATTCAAGTGCAGGAAGTTTGGGGAGGGCACCCTAACAGATGTGGTCGGATGATCGGATGTGGACCAGGTGGTAGGCGTTCCAGAGGTCCAGCTTCTTGAACACCGTGGCTCCATGGAAAGTGGAAAGGGGTGAAGGCAGAACTTATCAGTGGCAGTGAGTATTTGTTTTTGACTATGATGTTAAGCCACAGTAGTCAATGCAGGGACGGAGGGACTTGTCTCTCTTACCAACAAAGAAGAAGCCAGCATTGACGGGTGATAAGGAGGGGCGGATCAGGCCGGCTGCCAGTGAGTCTTGTAGGTCTCCATGACAGTGTGCTCAGGCTTCGACAAGTTGTAAAGACGACTGCAGGGCAAAGAGGTTTTCCAGACAGCAGCTTGATAGAGCAGTTGTACGGACGGTGTGGAGGCAGGAACAGGGCCTGGACCTTGTTGAACACCTGGGCGAGGTCATGGTAATCTTCAGGGACCCCAGGGAGATCAACAGGTACCGGAGGTGTAACAGAAACAGGGGTGGCAGGGTCTGGGGCTAAGCGGAGGCATGTAGCATGGCAGTCTTTGCTGCAGGTACTGATCTTCCCCTTGGCCCAGCCTATCTGCAGGTCATGCTGGTGTAGCCAGGGAAAGCCAAGAGCTAGGGGGTGCTGAAGGACTGAAGGACACAGAAGGACAGGCACTCCTGATGGTTTCCAGAGAGGAGGATGATAATAGGGGCGGTTCTTCTCCGGACCTGGGCCAGGCGTTGCCCATTAACTCATTGGCTGCCAGCCATTTTCAGAATTCATACCCCCCTCACTGCCAGCCATTTTCAAGCATTTTGACTGATTTTTCAAGACCCACAGAATATTTTGTACTATGACCATGTAAAATCTGAAACCAGATTCTGAAAGAGTAGATTTTCTACTTTCATCAGTAAAAAAAAGTTTGTTTCCAGCTTGTTTCGTTCTTCTGTAATCAGCAGTTGAATAGAGGCAAGTTTCACACAAAACGCCAGTTTCTGACCAAAAAGCTGAGAAAACAGGCTTTTAGTGAAAAGAAACGTGTCGAGCAGAACAGAGACTTTGAGGCTCATGTTTTTAGCTTTAGTGACACCTCAAACATCTGAACATTGGTTCCTTCTATCAAACAATAAAAACAACACTGAGAAAGGGCTTTTGATGGCAAAATTATTATTATTTCACAAATGTATAACAATGTACAATGACAATTTTTACATCTGACAAACATGTATGAACTTATTTCCAGGTATATGTATTTATGGATGTGAATCTGGTGGGGTTGGGGTCTTCCTCATGACCTCTGCTGGATGGACGATCTGTAAATTATAGAAATACATACAATTACCATAAAATACACGTGTTTGCTGCAGTGTGATGTGGAGAAAGATGCTTTTTTTTACCTTGCTTCTTAGCACTGCCAACAGAAGTGGGATCTCTGCTGGATGCACGATCTGTAAATTGAACATTGCTTCACGTCAGTCCTGACAACAGATTTTACAGTAGTCAATATGATGTAGTGGGACTAAATGGTGTTTATGTGGCATGGACTGATGGAGGGGGACGGGGGGATCGCTTTGAGGTCAGGATCGCGTTCATGTCGGGACCGATTATCTGTCAAACCACGCTCAAAACGATCACAGTCAAAAGTTAGCTAGCTAGCAAGTTAGCAAATCAAATCAATCTTTATTTATAAAGCAGGTTAGTTCTCACCTCCTTCATGTCTTCTGGAGAATCTGGAATGAGGCTCTGCTGCTCCCGGTTGACCCAGACGGCAGCCGATCATCTGGAGAATCTGGATCAAGTTCTGAATTCATCCAATCCAGATTATTCTGAGCTGGGCTGTGGAGAAATGCGGCGTTGTGAAACACGCCAAGTATCACCACTTGGCCCGGGTTTATGATCGTCTTCTCTCACGATCGTGACCTCTTCTCGGCTATATGCCATTATCGCGGCTCATCTCTCATCATGATCGTTGCACTGCTGCCACCTACAGGGCTCCAGATGGTCACTACACAACAGTACAAGTCTGAAATTTATAGGAGAGCTGCGCCAGAATGTCCCCTACCGCGTCCCGTTGAAAAACAGCTTTGACGTAAAAAGACGTCAATGGCAGCGAGCGGTTGGATTTGAAATGACGCAAAAACACATCAATGGCAGTCAATGAGTTAAGAGCACAGGCGTACAATGGAGTGGAAAGGGGCTTGGTCAGGAGTCCAAGCTGGATAACCAGGTCCTCATTAATGAAGTTTCCCTCCGCTCTGGAGTCTATCAAGGTGGACACGATGAGGCTCTGTCCTTTTTCGCACAGGGTTGCAGGGACACGTAGTTGGGGGTCGAGATGGAGGTATGGCTCACCAAGAGGCCCCCGGTCACTGGCGAGCCCGTTGTTTCCCTACTTAGCTGGGCAGGCTGCGGAGAGGCAGAGAGGTGGCTGCATCTCCCCAGACCAGGATCTAAGAACTAAGTGAAACTAATGTCAAATGAAGAACCAAATTACCCAAAGCCAGGATTAATTTGGAGAATGGGGAAAACAAAACTAACTAAACTCACTACGGGGGAATGAAGAGGGCCGGCAGGCTCTCGGAGACCGGCAGTCCAAAAGATGCCAGCAGCGGTGGGCTGGCGGCAGCGGCGGCAGTGGTAAAGGCTGCGGGAGGGAGGAACCAGAGGGACCCAATCCTCTTCGGGAGTGGATGGGGGACGAAGATCTATAACTCATTCATTTGAATTATATTAAGGCTTAATGTTGTGCATAACTAAGGGTGTGTCTACTTGTGTGACAGGTTGGTGACGTCCATTGCCCAAAGATTTTGCATGGACAGTCTCAGCTCCACCTCTTTGCTCATTTTTGGATTAGTTCAGAGTTAGGAGGAGTCAGGAATTTCCAAAATGACCAAAATCAGAGGCACCATACTGAGCTTCAAAACTGCTCTTCAGGAAAACCTACGGAGAGTTTGTTGGTCTGTGTATGCAGTCAGTGGTTCTTTGTGTCTTTGCTTTCCTGCCTCCTGAGTTTATGTTTTGCTATTTTATTAGCTCCACCTAAGCCTTTGTTGGCCTGCAGAGACCAAAGGAGGAGTTCTCAGCCATGATGACCCACTTTGGATGAAGCAGCCAATGAGGAAGTCTGAGCATCTTTAGTGATATCTCCTCCTTTTAAGGTAGAACATTATCATCCTTACGTTTCCTTAACTGTCTTTGCTCTGCAGGAATTAAACTAAGATGAGCAGCTCCTTCAGCAGCAGACTGTTACACCCACGGTGTAGGAAGGAACGCTACCGCAGGTCCTTCATTCCAACAGCCATCAGACTTTACAACACACAACACCAGAACAACCTGAATGTGTTGTAGCTTCTTTTTTTGCACTATTCATCTGCTTGCACTATTCATCTGCTTGCACTATTCATCTGCTTGCACTATTTTCACTGTACTGCTACCATGTGCAATATTATTTATTCAAATTTTTCCTTGGTAAATATTCTTTCATATTCATACATCACTTATTGTTGTATCTATTGTATATTTTAAATGTTTCTTTATAGTAGATTGTTTTATTTTCTTTTTTTCTGTATAGGGTATGTTGTGTGGTTTTCTGCTTTTGTCTATGCTGCTGTAACGAGGAAATTTCCCCGTTGTGGGATTAATAAAGTATAATCTAATCTAATCTAATCTAATCTAATCTAATCTAATCTAATCTAATCTAATAACAGCAGGAAGAATTATTTTACAGGCTGCAGGACAAAAATGTGCTTTTTGGCCCCTACTGATCTCGACGACCACCACTTACCTTTCAGCGTGTATAGTCTGATTATTTGCCATTTCCATTGCAACAGTTGCTCAGCTTCAAGTACAGGTTGGTGATCTTGCTGCTGGGCATTGCTTCCTGTGGCACCTCCACCAGTGTCTTTATGCAGGTGAGTTCTGGTGGACCTCTACCATGAGATGCCTCACTGTAATAGTGAACAAAGTGTCTGAGGCCTAATAAACCTCATTAGGACCGCATCGCTGAATTTTTTTTTTCTTTTCCACTGCATTTCGTAGATTGAAAATTATATTGTAAATGATGTTCTGCATTGTACAATAACGATGTATTTAAGTAAAATTCTGACTAAATATAAAAGTCTGTATCACCATAGTTTCCTTCCCCATTTTTTACACAAACACTGTTTTGTGTCTTCCCAGATGAGTGCAGAACACATTCCCAAAAACATCAGCAAGCTGTGGATGCAGAGAATAAGTGGCTTGTTGTTGAGCATGAAATTGTGATAAGAGGAATAATTCAGCACGATGTGTTTATGACTTTATGGTTGGAGCAGGATGTTGGGATATAACCACTTTATTAAGCTTGTCTGCTTGTGAATCTGCCCTTGTGAGGCCACTATGTTTTTTTTTAATCTATAGTGTTACAATAAAAAATATTTGTTGATTATATTTTGTATTAATAATCTAAATCTGTGAGTTAACTAGTAACTTAAGTTACTGAATTAATATAGTGGAATAAAAAATACTCTATTTGCCTCTGAATTGTAGTAGAGTTGAAGTATAAAGTAGCAAAAAGTGAAATACTCAAGTAAAGTCAATTACAGTACTTGAGTAAATATACTGAGGTGCTTTTAAACCACTGTTAGCGGCATCTTTTATACTATAAATACAAAAAGAAAATCTTTTTGTAGTTGTTTTAAGTGACATATTTTTACATTTTGATCATTTCATCCTTGTTAACTCATTGGCTGCCAGCCATTATCAGAATTGATACCCCCCTCACTGTCAGCCATTTTCAAGCATTTTGGCTGATTTTTCAAGACCCACAGAATATTTTGTACTATGACCATGTAAAATCTGAAACCAGATTCTGAAAGAATAGACTCTCTACTTTTATAAGCAGCTATTTATTTTCTGTTAAACATGCTGAGGTTGTTCAACAGGACGTTTTAGAATCAGATAAAACACAACACAGAAATGCCCCAATGCTGTCAGCTTCACTTAATTAATGTGAGGCTGTTTATATTTAGTGCTGAAGATGTTTTCTAAGAAGGTAGAGCTGGTGGTCATACATGGTGGAAAGTGCAGTGGATATTTTTTGTGAAGATGATATAAAAGGAGACAAATAAAAAAACAACAACAACGCAACATTCCTCTGTGATGACAGAGCTGATTGTTACAAAAACAGTACAGCTTCATTGTTATTTTACAGAAAGCATGTTTACAATATCACTGTATACATTTTGTTGTCAATAATGCTCAAATACAAGAATATCGTTCTGGTGAAATTACTGTCACTCAAAATTCTGTGTAGAAATAAAAAAACTGAACAGGTCCTCCTCACAGACAGCAATCACATGAGAATGAAAAGCTCAGATCACAACTTTATCTCCTAAAGCATTTCGCTCAGTCTTCCCTGCTAGATGTCATTCATGCGTTAAGAGATGCTACATAATTCAGCGGACCTTGGCATGAACCTTGAAGGGAACAGGTACACGAGTAGCTCCACTAATGCCTTCAGTAGTCAGCTCATCTCCTTCAGGAACAGAAAAAGAGAACTTCTGCAGTAAACCAACCAAAAACAGGAACAGCTCCATCTTGGCGAGGCCTTCTCCAAGACACACACGTTTCCCTGACGAGTCCACAAAGATACACAGGTTTAAGATCTATTGATGAGAGTTTATATTATCTGTCAAGTTGTACATGGTGAATGTGTTGGTTTGTACCTGCAGAGAAAGGCAGGAATGCTTCTCTCTTCACAAACTTCCCTTCAGCATCTAGGAAGTGTCCTGGATTAAAAGTGTCTGGAGTCTCCCATTCATTCTTGTCAAACAGCACAGAGGTTAGGAAAGGCATCAAATATGTACCCTGAAAAAAATAACCAAAATCCACACAGGACAACACAAAGGTAAGCTGTTACACTTGTTACTTACTAACACTTTCAATGACTGTAAAGTAAATTCACCTTTGGTATGAAGTAACCACCCAGTGTTGTATCCTTGGCAGCCATCCTGGGTCCATTGAGCGGAACAATATTTCCCATCCTCTGAATCTCGTGGAAGACAGCATCAGTGTAGGGCATGTTTGGTCTGTCAGCCATGGAGGGCTGGCGGCTCTGTCCGATCACTCTGTCTATCTCTGCCTGGACTTTCTCTGTTGAAATAAATTAACAAACCAAACCAAAGTATCATTTATTTACCAGATTTCAAACCTTGATATGCAGGTCTTCTCATTCATGCATTACCTTTTAAAGATTACTCCCAAAAACTCATTTTAAAATGCTTTTCCCTTCACAAACAACCATATGTTCTTAAGTTGAGCATCTGTACGAAGAAAACTGTAGACCTGAGTAGTTTAGCTGCTCTGCTACTTCAAAAGTGTCCCTACTAAACACAATAAGTTACTTAACAATTGAGGATGCAGCTTTAAAGTCTCATTTATCTCCTGAGACCCAACGTCCACATGCGTGGACATGGTATTTTGGCTTCCTTGCACCATAACCCCAACTCTGGAAGTCTGAAAAACTTTGAAAACTCCGCCTATTGTGCTAGCTAGTCCACGACTCTCCATGAGCTGTGGGCTGTACCCAGCGACTAGCACAGTGCATGGCCTGCGATTGGCTATTATGTATTACTATTCATGTTACTACTACTAATGACTATTTGTTATTCAAAGACAAAACATATTCTTTATATTTATTAGGTCCTACTAATCCCAAATAACTAGGGTCAAACAAAAATGCAAGGCCCAGAAAAGGTCGGGTCCCAAGAGGCTATAGTCTGGAAGTAAATGGATAATTAGCCATGCAAACAATCTTCAGATTTTTTTCTGGCACCGCCACAAAACAATTAGGCAACTATTATATGAATTCTTTGGGAATGTTTCACCATCATAAGGTCCAAATTTCAAAGGTCCAGGATAGATTTATATTGACAAACATGTAAAACAAACAATTGTCCCACTAACCTGATGTGCTTTGCATTTGGTACTAATTCACAAATGCTAACATTCTACTTTAAGATGGTGAACATCGGAAACAGAATTCTGTTAAACATCCGCATATTAGCCTTTACTATAGCCTCACAGAGCTGCTACTATTGTTTCCATTGTTTGCTACTCCACATCTCCTTGTAGAGGCCAACACATCACCTACCCTGGATCTCAGGATATTTCATGAAGTAAACCAAAGCCCACAGCATCGTGGTGGAAGTAGTCTCTGTTCCAGCCAGGAAAAGATCCAGAGAGCACAGAGCCAGATTGGCGTCAGTGAAGCCCAGCTCACCCTCTTTGTACTGTTTAGAAATACAGAAAAAGACACCTGGTAAGTGAGTGGTAGCTTGACAGAAATGGACGTGGCATACGATGCAATATGTGAGAAGCAGTTGTCCACTTACGTTCTTCATCTCAATCAGGAAAGTGTCAATGTAGTCTCGAGGATTGTTGCTGTCCAGATCCTTCTTGTGCCTGTTTACTTCCTGACCAATGAAGTCTTGGATGATGTTGTAATTGGAGAATATTCTATTGTGAGGACCTGGCAGGTACTTCATCACTCCGGGGAAGGACTCATAGAGCTACTCAGGATAAAGCAGGTGATGAGAAAAACATTTATTAAAAATCCTAATTTTACACCTTTTATAAACCACCACATCTCAGTCAGTTACAGAGAACTGACTTCCACAGTCATACCAGAGTATTATCTCTCTGTGAATGACTAAACTAAGTCAATGTTGTTGACTTACTAGACCCCATATGGTTCCTTCCAGATAAACACTCTCAGAGATATACTGCAGCATCATCTGGAAGTTGTGGTCACTGTAGTCAAACCTTTTCCCCATCACCAGCTGGCAAATAATGTTGGATACAGCATTGTTGAAAAGGGTTCCTGGGTTGAAAGGTCCACCTTAAGAAGAAGACACCACTGCTTAAAATAATAAAATAATTGAGTCAAAGGAACTTAGACAGGATTAGACAGGAAGTGATCTAAGAATAACAGGAAGTACTGTTCAGGAAGTGCTTTTCCATATGCATTGATCAGAGTGCAAATCACAGAGCATTGTTTTTCTGAGTATTGATCCTTAAAGTCCACAAACCGACTTCAATCGTACAGTATGTTTGATGATGGCTTGTTTTTATAAATGGATGCCTTAGTACTTAGTAGTTGAAACACAGGTGCATATGTAAATGATATTAACTGCTGTTTTTCATATTTTATGTTTCTTGACATAGCTTTAAGCATCTGTTCACATGAGTTTATGTCAGTAATCGTTTCTCTGCTGATGTACTAGAGATATTGTGTAATATTATCTGAGGTTACTTTTTTTGTATTTTGTGCTTGCAGTTTTACAAAGAAAAAGTTTTCCTGATTAAATCCTACCAAACACAAAAAACCATCTGTTCTTTGGAGTATTTGTTAAGCTGACTGTATAGCGACAAACATATGTAACAACTTTTAGTGAGGACAGCATAACGATCCTATGTTGTACTTCTTGTAAATCACCTTTTTCCTTCTCCATCTCTTCCTGCAAGTGTCGGAGCTCCTCACAGATACTCTGTTCTATGATGTTTTTGCCCATTCCAAAGGTGCGTAAGGTCGACAAAGCAAAGCGCCGCTGTTTCCTCCATATTTCACCATTGCTCTGGAATATGCCACCTACAGGCACAAGCATGCAGAGGTGAAGAATAACTCGTGGCAACTAATTTCTGTACAAAATGTGACAAGAAACAGAGAGATTTTTTCACTTGAGGTTCCTGAATATGTCCTGTCAATCAGTGCACTGTATGGTCGATCCACAAAGTTCTCAGCCTGCGTCACTACGGCTTCCTTCACCATCTTGTATCCACACACAAATATCATCTTATCGCCACCAAGGCGGACACTGAATACATTCCCATAGGTCTTAGCCAGCTGTGGACAAAAAACAAGCACCAGTGAACCACAACAGATGACTGCATAAGTCATACAAAAAAGGAAAAGAAGACAAAACAAACTACCAAAGCCCAGAGAGAAAGTAATAGGCTACCATTTTAAATGGATCACCAGTTGTGTTTAGTTGTCAAAATTTACATATGCAGTGAACAAAAGTGGACTTACACTTAACAACAATGTATATCATGGCAGTCTTCAGTTTCCAGTGACTGCTATAACGCGCATCTTTGTCACAAAACCAGTCATGCATTTTGTTTCTTTCATAATTTTATTATAGGTCTTCTGAAAATAGGACATCCGTTGAGTCAAAAATATACATACAGCTCCTCTTGAAAGAATTGCTGCTGTTCAAATAAATCTGTTGGTTTCTGAAACAGATTTGTTTTTCAGCACAGTCCACAGGTTCGTGATAGGGTTTAAGTCAGGACTTTGGGGAGACCAGTCTAAAACTGTAATTGTAGCCTTATTCAGCCATTTTTTAACCATTTCTGATGTGTGTCTGGGGTCACTGTCTTGTTAGAACGTGTTTAAGATCTATCCTTCTGGCTGATGACTTCAGGTTTTCCCGAAAAATGTGTCGATATTTCTCTTTCTTCATATTCCATTTACTTTGTGGAAAGCACCAGGTCCACTGGCAGCAATACAGCCCCAGAGCATAATACTACCACCACCATGCCCAGCGAGAGGTTTGATGTCCTTCACCTTCTCTCCTCCAATCACATTAAAATGGATCCAAGTGACATTCATGTTCAAGTCAATGATTTGCTTTTTCAGATCTGTGCGGAGCTCCACAGACTTTCCCTCTGTAGTGTCTGTGGTTGAGTCTAATGAGTGAATCAAATGGGTCTTATTTAAATTTAAATTTAAGGAGTCAGCAGCTATACTCAATCATAATCACTCACAAGGAGTTAAGAGGCCATGTCATTTGAGTAAAACAACTTTCTACATGGTCAAAACTGATAATTCAAGTTGCTGTATGTATATTTTTGACCAAGCAGATTGTCATTTTTCCAGAAGACCTATAATAAATATATGATAGAACCAATGTATGATTGTTGTTTTTTTGTGTGACAAAGATGCATAAATTTCAATGATTCCATCATAGAAAATGAGGCGTAATAGGAGTTATTGGAAACTCAAGACTGCCGTGATAAACATGGTCTTTACAAATGTCTGTATTGTTTCATTTACAACCGTAAATTTACTCGTAGAGAACCAGATGTGTATAGCTTTCTGCATTAAAATTGTTATGTAGAATCCAAATGCACTCTTCCCAAAGTGAATGATACAAGGTTGCTTTTACTGGTGAACTGATTAAACATAACTGCATAACTGTGGCTTCAATTTTTAAAGGACTGTTGTTATTTTCCACATATGCTGTCATCTTAAACAGTATCGCTAAATTTGTTTGAGAATCATCCTGAAGTCTTTAACTTAATTCTATTCGATCGATCTAATCAATCACCTAGATTTATCAGAATATCATGAGAATTAACATTTGATGAAAACATACACAGCAACAATCAATTTTAAAAACACTATCTGACAAAACAATGTAACATTTCCATTTAAATTAAAATAAAATTTAATAACATGCATTTACAAATAATATGACTTCACATTTTTTGTTTGTAATATTTACAAACCACTTCAGTTGAAATCTGTGTATCAATCAGTACCTTGGTAAAATAATTGTGTGGGTGTTTGCCATCCACACTTAAGAAATTCCCCACGATGGGTAGACTCCGTGGTCCTGGAGGATAATTTGGTGGATTCCGGTTTTTGATGTAGTCTGCTATTAGAATAAACAGAAGAAGAAATAGGAATAGTCCCTTTAGGTCAAAGCTCAGCAAAAAATTAAAAAGCCACATGGTTAGATAGAGCAAAACCGTCCGTGTTTTTGAGATTTTTTAAGTCCACACTTGAAAATCTTGTGTTGTGGCCCGTCCACACCCGATTCATGTTAATCTATTCAGGACAGACAGTGGTAAAAAAAAAAAGGCTCAGAGTGCATAAGGGTGCCTGTGATAGGTGGCTTATGTAACCACACCTTATTCCCCTTTGACACAAATTACGTAACGTAGTATTGTATTGAGTTCACACAAGATAAAAGTGTGCTCATAGAAGAGGGTTGAAGTGGCTGGTAGGTGAATATCAAAAGATTCTAGTTATGGCTACGGGAGGGCAGGTGCAGTAAATAAAGACAATGAAACAGTATTTGAGTATTAAGTGTGAATATATTAAATGAATATAAAGTGTACAAAAAAAAATCAAAATAAATCCCAAATATTTGCAATACTGCAGTTGCTCATAGTCCAGTTCGATATCATTCACAGTGCACAGTTTAGATTCAGTAGTAATTCAAATGCAGGAAACAGTTCAACACATCAAACAGGCAAACCGCCACCAACAAAAGTTGCAGTGGTCCAGCTCTCCAGTCCTCGGTCAAATAAATGAGTGACTAAATGAACTGAGCGTTAATGAGTTATGGATTTAAGGGATAATGACTGGGTAGCGCACATTGTCCAGCGAGGTTTGGATTTAGTGGAAATGCTCAGTTCGAGGAGGTGGGAGAGTTAACAGGCTGCAGAGCCTCCTACCAGACCATCTGCAGATAAGCTGACTGTGTCCAGGGCATCCTCAGGCTCCTGGCCTTGATTTGTAGCTCGCCATCTGGGAAGTGATCTCAGGCAGGGCACCTGGCCTGCATGGACCAAACAATCCACTTAAAAGAAACACTCCATCAAGCTAACGCTAAGCTAACATTAACCGGTCAAACAAATACATTAAAAAGATTTCAAACACCATCAAAAATGCATTTTAGAATCAATTTAACGTATGTTAGCATGTTAGCAGTAGCATGCTAATCATTAGCATATTAATATACTGAATTAACATCAATTATCAACCCTATAGGCATCAACAAGTTTGTAGGGCCTCATGTTGGCATTAGCCTCCATGTTAGCAGCATGGCTAATGCTAACGGGCCAGCATCAGTTGTTCACCATTCAAACTCACCAGTTCAGTAGATTCACAAGGCACACGCAAGATAACAGGTCCCCAGCACAAACAATTGTCTGGTTCTAATGTTACAGAACAGCATTTTTAGAATCGGATCACTGTGAAATGTTTCAATCAAAGTAACTGTTTGGGGACACTGGTCCTTGTTGAACACCTGGGCGAGGTCATGGTTATCTTCAGGGACCCCAGAGAGCTCAACAGGTGCAACAGAGACAGGGGTGGCAAGGTCTGGGGCTGAGCGGAGGCATGTAGCATGGCAGTCTTTGCTGCAGGTACTGATCTTCCCCTTGGCCCCGTCTATCTGCAGGTCATGCTGGTGTAGCCATGGAAAACCAAGAGCTAGGGGGGTGCTGAGGGACTGAAGGACACAGAAGGACAGGCACTCCTGATGGTTTCCAGAGAGGAGGATGATAATAGGGGCGGTTCTTCTCCGGACCTGGGCCAGGCGTTGCCCATTGAGAGCACGGGCGTACAATGGAGTGGAAAGGGGCTTGGTCAGTAGTCCAAGCTGGATAACCAGGTCCTCATCAATGAAGTTTCCCTCCGCTCTGGAATCTATCAAGTTGGACACGGTGAGGCTCTGTCCTTTTTCGCACAGGGTTACAGGGACACGTAGTTGGGGGTCGAGATGGAGGTATGGCTCACCAAGAGGCCCCCAGTCACTGGCGAACCCGTTCTTTTCCCCACTTAGCTGGGCAGGCTGCGGTGTAGTGCCCCGCTTCGCCGCAGTACAGGCAGGCATTAGTCCGGTGGCAGTGAAGCTTCTCCTTCTCGGTGAACCGCGCCCTCCCGAGTTGCATTGGCTCTGCTTCTGGGGGGGCAGCGGCAGCAGGGGCACCTGACGGTGGCAAGGTGCAGGAACCAGGATGGCAGGGACGTTTGGAAGAGGGTTGGGGGATCTGAGCTCTTCTCTACCGGCAGCGCTCTCGGAGGCAGTTGTCCACTTGGATGGCGAGGGAGGTGAGATCATCAAAGGGAGAGGACTCGTCCCGCGTTGCCAGCTTACTTGCCATTTCCATTGCAACATTTGTTTAGCTTCAAGTACAGGTTGGTGATCTTGCTGCTGGGCATTGCTTCCTGTGGCACCTCCACCAGTGTCTTTATGCAGGTGTGTTCTGGTGGGCCTCTACCCTGAGACGCCTCGCTGTAATAGTGAACAAAGTGTCTGAGGCCTAATAAACCTCATTAGGACCGCATCATCTGATTTTTTTTTTCCTTTTCCACTGCATTTACTAAATTGACAATTATATTGTAAATGATGTTCTGCATTTTACAAAAACATTGTTTTTAAGTAAAATTCTGACTAAATATAAAAGTCTGTATCACCATAGTTTCCTTCACCATCTTCCACACACACAAACACTGTTTTGTGTCTTCCCAGATGAATGCAGAACACATTCGCCGCTGGTCCTTGTATCCTGTGGCTTCAATTTTTAAAGAACTGTTGTTATTTTCCACATATGCTGTCATCTTGAACAGTAGTGCTAAATTTGTTTGAGAATCATCCTGAAGTCTTTAACTTAATTCTATTCGATCGATCTAATCAATCACCTAGATTTATCAGAATATCTCATGAGAATTAACACTTGATGAAAACATACACAGCAACAATCAATTTTAAAAACACTATCTGACAAAACGATGTAACATTTACAGTTAAATTAAAATAAAATTTAATAACATGCGTTTACAAATAGTATTACTTTACATTTTTTGTTTGTAATATTTACAAACCACTTCAGTTAAAATCTGTGTATCAATCCGTACCTTGGTAAAATAATTGTGTGGGTGTTTGCCATCCACACTTAAGAAATTCCCCACAATGGGTAGACTCTGTGGTCCTGGAGGATAATTTGGTGGATTCCGGTTTTTGATGTAGTCTGCTATTAGAATAAACAGAAGAAGAAACAGGAATAGTCCCTTTAGGTCAAAACTCAGCAAAAAATTAAAAAGCCACATGGTTAGATAGAGCAAAACCGTCTGTGTTTTCGAGATTTTGTAAGTCCACACTTGAAAATCTTGTGTTGTGGGTCGTTTAACAAGCCCGTCCACACCCGATTCCCGTTACTGTAGTCAGAACAGGGAGTGGTAAAAAACAGAGACATACATACGTAGACTCCGCATTGATCGCTGAACCACACGTCAACGCAGCCGCCATATTGGATGTGGCAAAAGAGAACAGAGATGCCTTATTCATGTGCTGCGTGGAGTTGTACCAACCGGTTTTCAGTACAAAACAGATCGCATGGGATTATCTTTCACAGGTAAGACTGAAAAAATACTTTTAATTGTATTTGGCCATTATGACATAATTTTACGACCAGGATTTGCCGACTTTGTGGCTAAAACTATGAAGTCCTGCCAATAATACTGTGGGTTCACCCGGTGAAACCAGCCTCCAAACAACAAAGAAGTCTTTCCTATTTAACTAAATTGGCCAAAAGTAACCACTCTAAATGTTGTTAGTAGCTTTAGCTAACTTTTCAAATACTATGTAGGTTTCCTAAAAATAAAGAGATCAGAAAGCAGTGGAAACAGCTGTCAGACGGGAGGTTTCTCGGCTGGTCCGTCCTCCATGCTCTGCAGTGAGCACTTCAGGCCACAGGATTATACAGGACAGGTCAGACGGTCCGGAGAAGAGATGGAGCTCTTCCTTCAGTTTTCTGTTTCCCAGCACATCTCCACAGGGCAGGTCTATAGGCTGTAAGGATTGGATAATTCAATGCCACACTATGCTGAGAATGTTTTTTCCCTTTCTGAATGTGAAGGAATCAGTGATGTATTTTTGTCTTCACTTTAGCCTGCGGCTACCAGGACGTCTCAGACCTCAAAGAAGACCCAGGAGATCCTGTCACTGGACTGTTCCCAGCTTGTCCAAGAGTCCATCAATCACCGAATATCAAAGTGATTAATTAAAAACAGTTAAATGTAAACATTTGTGCTCTCTCTCTTTGTGCACATATTTTTAAATATTTTATTTTTATTTCTTAAAAGTTTATTTCTAAATTATAATTTCTATCTGAATTTTCTCTATATTTCTATATGTTATAATATAGTCTTTTTTGAATGGGTTCAACTATAACACTAACAATTCCCCCCCAAGGATCAATAAAGTATTTCTGATTTTGATTCTGGTTATTATAAAAACGGATGTTTATTATTAATATTTCAATATTTATCATCATAATAACAGTGTTACATGCATTGGTAGCTGTAAAAACTTATAAAAACATGAGAGAAATACATATGTTGGTTTGGTACCTTTGTCCTAAACATATAAGGAGTAAACATTTATAATCATCACAATAAAAGTTACAAATGTTGTTTTTGATGCCTTTTTATTTCCCAAATATAGTGGTGTATATGTGTGGATGGGTGAATAAAGGCATTAACTTAAATCACTTTGTAGAAAGGCGCTTTATAAAGTTCACTTCATTTGCTTGCATTAGTTTACGGGGCAGATCTGCCACATCCAATATGGCGGACACGCTGACGTATCGCAGCAACGGGGCAACCCGCTCACTGAGGCGTCTACGTATGTATGTCTATGGTAAAAAAAACCTCAGAGTGTGCATAAAGGTGCCCGTGATAGGTGGCTTATGCAACCACACCGTATTCCCCTTTGACACAAATTACGTAACGTAGTACTGTATTGAGTTCCCACAAGGTAAAAGTGTGCTCATAGAAGAGGGTTGAAGTGGCTAGCATGGGCGTAGCGGACGCGGGGTACACGGGGGACATGTCCCCCGCAGTTTCCGTATCCGTGCCCTCCGTCCCCCGCTCTTAAACCACTTAATTCATTTTTAACATGTTGAAACGCGTTTTTCCGAGCCGCCCTTAAACGTATCGTGAGTAGACGGCACTAAAAGGCGGGGAGCAAACACCGCTGTGCTGTGTGTCATCAGAGACAGAGGTTGTGCTTCATTCAGACAGTGTTGTGCCTGAACTCGTTCAGTGAACGTTCATTCATGAACTCGTTCAGATTTTGGGCGAACGTGAACTGAACGTACCGATGAACGTTATTGTGAGCGCGCTCATTCTGGCGTTTGTGAACGGCGCTCTCTTACAGTTCAACTTTGTTTAAGAGAGTGCCAGATTTCCACAGAGGCTTCCAGGCAAAACCCCGGCTAAAGCACACCGTAAACACACTTTACACACCTACATACACACACACCTTAATATGTAGACGGAAAACACCCATGCAGCCACCGCAGAGTCGCACCGCCACATCCTCATCAAAATGCAAAGCATCTCGGCAAAAACAAATGGAAGGCTGCAGCACTACCTCAGACTCTACCTCCACGATTAATACTTCATCTTCGTATGATTACTTAAAATAATTTTATGAAAAGGTCAGTGATGATCCAGGTGGGAAAAATCTTACCTTTTTGTGTAAACTTTGCCCGCCGGGTTTCAAGAAGCAACTCCGTACATCATCAACGTCAACAGCAAACCTGAGACGGCACATTGAACTAAAGCACTAGCCTTTCAAGGTATGTGCGAGTGAATAAAAAGAACTATGAAATAGTTCATTTTTGGAACAGTGAATTTAGTTCAAAATTTTGAATTATGAACTATGAACTGAACTAGTTCATTTTAAAATTTGTGAACTGAACTTTGAACTAGTTCATGTACAAATTGAACTTTCCCAACACTGCATTCAGACATGTTCAACAAACCGTCCAAGAGGCAAAAAACTTTACAGTTTTTTCCAAACAAACCATGTAAGTTGAGTCGTGCTGTTATATAGTCGTGCTGGCAGCGGCAGAAGGGGCACCTGAAGGTGGCGAGGTGCAGGAACCAGGATGGCAGGGACGTTTGGAAGAGGGTTGGGGGATCTGAGCTCCTCTCTCCCGGCAGCGCTCTCGGAGGCAGTTGTCCACTCGGATGGCGAGGGAGGTGAGATCATCAAGTGGAGAGGACTCGTCCCGCGTCGCCAGCTTACTTGCCATTTCCATTGCAACAGTTGCTCAGCTTCAAGTACAGGTTGGTGATCTTGCTGCTGGGCATTGCTTCCTGTGGCACCTCCACCAGTGTCTTTATGCAGGTGTGTTCTGGTGGGCCTCTACCCTGAGACGCCTCGCTGTAATAGTGAACTATGTGTCTGAGGCCTAATAAACCTCATTTGGACCGCATCATCTGATTTTTTTTTCCTTTTCCACTGCATTTCCTAAATTGAAAATTATATTGTAAATGATGTTCTGCATGTTCCAATAACGATGTATTTAAGTACAATTCTGACTAAATATAAAAGTCTGTATCACCATAGTTTCCTTCACCATCTTCCACACACACAAACACTGTTTTGTGTCTTCCCAGATGAATGCAGAACACATTCCCAAAAACATCAGCAAGCTGTGGATGCAGAGAATAAGTGGCTCGTTGTCGAGCATGAAATTGTGATAAGAGGAATAATTCAGCACGATGTGTTTATGACTTTATTGTTGGAGCAGGATGTTGGGATGTAAACACTTCACTACGTTTTATTGATAGACATGGTGAAACTGGGAAGAGAGGAGAGAGACATGCAGCAAAGGGTCATATAGCAGAATAAAACTCATGACTGCTGCTGGCGACGTGCGCCAGTGTGGTAACGCTTTAACTCAGCAAGCTGTACAGTGGCCCAAATTATGTATTGATTAAATTTTGTATTATGAATATAAATCTGTGAGTTAACTAGTAACTTAAGTTACTGACTTAATGGAGTGGAATAAAAAAAAACACTATTTGCCTCTGAATTGTAGTAAAGGTATAAAATAGCAAAAAGTGGAAATACTCAAGTGAAGTCAATTACAGTACCTGAGTAAACGTACTGAGGTACTTTTAAACCACTGTTAGGGGCATCTTTTATACTATAAATACTAAAAGAAAATTTGTGTTTAGTTGTTTTAAGTGACATATTACATTTTGATAATGTCATCCTTGTTAATGACCTGTCTTCCTTACATGAAGCAGTCATTGCTGGAGTTTCAGAATGAAACAGCTATTTAGGTTCTGTTAAACATTCTGAGGTTGTTCAACAGGACGTTTTCGAATCAGATAAAACACAACACAGAAATGTCCCAATGCTGTCAGTTTCACTTAATTAACGTGACGCTGTTTATATTTAGTGCTGAAGATGTTTTCTAAATTGGCAGAGCTGGTGGTCCTACATGGTGGAAAGTGCAGTGGATAATTTTTGTGAAGATAATATAAAAGGAGACAAATAAAAAAAAACACACACAACATCCTTCTCTGGTGACAGAGCTGATTGTTAGAAAAACAGTACAGCTTCAGAGTGCATGTTTACAATATCATTGTATACATTTTGTTGTCAATAATGCTAATAACACAAGAATATTATTCTGGTAAAATTACTGTCACTCAAAATCCTGTGTAGAAATAAATAGACTGAACAGGTCTTCCTCACAGACAGCAATCACATGAGAATGAAAAGCTCAGATTACAACTTTATCTCCTAAAGCATTTCGCTCAGTCTTCCCTGCTAGACACGATTCATACGTTAAGAGATGCTGCATAATTCAGCGGATGTTGGCATGAACCTTGAAGGAAACAGGTGCACGAGTAAGTCCAGTAATGCCTTCAGTAGTCAGCTCATCTCCTTCAGGAACAGAGAAAGAGAACTTCTGCAGTAAACCCACCAAAAACAGGAACAGCTCCATCTTGGCGAGGCCTTCTCCAAGACACACACGTTTCCCTGACGAGTCCACAAAGATACACAGGTTTAAGATCTATTGATGAGAGTTTATATTATCTGTCAAGTTGTACAAGGTGAATGTGTTGGTCTGTACCTGCAGAGAAAGGCAGGAATGCTTCTCTCTTCACAAACTTCCCTTCAGCATCCAGGAAGTGTCCTGGATTAAAAGTGTCTGGAGTCTCCCATTCATTCTCGTCAAACAGCACAGAGGTCAGGAAGGGCAACAAGGTCGTACCCTGAAAAAAATAACCGAAATCCACAAAGGTAAGCAGCAACACTTGTTACTTACAAACACTTTCAATGAATATATAGTAAATGCACCTTTGGTATAAAGTAACCACCCAGTGTTGTATCCTTGGCAGCCATCCTGAGTCCGTTGAGTGGAACAATATTTCCCATCCTTTGAACCTCGTGGAAGACGGCATCAGTGTAGGGCATGTTTGGTCTGTCAGCCATGGAGGGCTGGCGGTTCTGTCCGATCACTCTGTCTATCTCTGCCTGGACTTTCTCTGTTGAAATAAATTAACAAACCAAACCAAAGTATTATTTATTTACCAGATTTCAAACCTTGATATGCAGGTCTTCTCATTTATGCATTACCTTTTAAAGATTACTCTGAAAACTCATTTTAAAATGCTGTTCCCTACACTAACAACCACATGGTCTTAAGTTGAGTATCTGTACAAAGAAAACTGTAGACCTAAGCAGGTTAGCTGCTCTGCTACTTTAAAAATGTCCCTACTAAACACAATAAGTTACTTAACAATTGATGATGCAGCTTTAAAGTCTCATTAAAGTCTTTAGGTAAATGGATAATTAGCAATGCAAACAATCTTCAGATTGTTTTCTGGTGCCACCACCAAATAAATAGGCAACTATTATATGAATTTTTTTAGAATGTTTTACCATCATAAGGTCCAAATTCAATGGTCCAATGGACCGATTCATGATGAAACACTTGTAAAACAAACAATTGTCCCACTAACCTGATGTGCTTTGCATTTGGTACTAATTCACAAATGCTAACATTCTACTTTAAGATGGTGAACATCGGAAACAGAATTCTGTTAAACATCCGAATATTAGCCGTTAGTATAGCCTCACAGAGCAGCTACTATTGTTTCCATTGTTTTCTACACCACATCTCCTTGTAGAGCCCAACACATCACCTACCCTGGATCTCAGGATATTTCATGAAGTAAACCAAAGCCCACAGCAAAGTGGTGGAAGTAGTCTCTGTTCCAGCCAGGAAAAGATCCAGAGAGCACAGAGCCAGATTAGCGTCAGTGAAGCCCAGCTCACCCTCTTTGTACTGTTAAGAAATGCAGAAAAAGACACCTGGTAAGGGAGTGGTAGCTTGACAGAAATGGACGTGGCATACGGTGCAATATGTGAGAAGCAGTTGTCCACTTACGTTCTTCATCTCAATCAGGAAAGTGTCAATGTAGTCTCGAGGATTGTTGCTGTCCAGATCCTTCTTGTGCCTGTTTACTTCCTGACCAATGAAATCTCGGATGATGTTGTAATTGGAGAACATTTTATTGTGAGGACCTGGCAGGTACTTCATCACTCCGGGGAAGGAGTCATAGAGCTACTCAGGATAAAGCAGGTGATGAGAAAAACATTTATTAAAATTCATAATTTTACACCTTTTGTAAACCACCACATCTCAGTCAGTTACAGAGAACTGACTTCCACAGTCATACCAGAGTATTATCTCTCTGTGAATGACTAAACTAAGTCGATGATATTGACTTACGAGACCCCATATGGTTCCCTCCAGACGAATACTCTCAGAGATATACTGCAGCATCATCTGGAAGTTGTGGTCACTGTAGTCAAACCTTTTCCCCATCACCAGCTGGCAAATAATGTTGGATACAGCATTGTTGAAAAGGGTTCCTGGGTTGAAAGGTCCACCTTAAGAAGAAGACACCACTGCTTAAAATAATTAAGTCAAAGGAACTTTTTCCTCCCTGCTGTCTCTGCTGCTTTTGGAGGATTAAAATTATATGGGAATCTGTCTATTGTTTCAGTACCACCTGGTGGCAGCAGCAGTTTAGCAGCATTAGACAGGAAGTGAGCTAATTTTAACAGGAAGTACTGTTCAGGAAGTGCTTTTCCATATGTTGTGATCAGAGTGCAAATCACAGAGCACCAATTTTCCTAATCCTTGGCCTTAAAGTCCACAAACTGACTTCAATCGTAAGTCTTCAGCCATTTATAATTATATTAACATATGTCTGTGAGTCTTTCTTGGGTTGAGTACAGTATGTTTGCTGATGGCTTGTTTTTATAAATGGATGACTTAGTACTTGGTAGTTAAACATCTGTTCACATGAGTTTATGTCAGTAATCGTTTCTCGGCTGATGTACTAGAGATATTGTGTAATATTATCTGAGGTTACTTTTTTTGTATTTTGTGCTTGCAGTTTTACAAAAAAAATGTTTCCCTGATTAAATCCTACCAAACAAAAAAACATCTGTTCCTTGTAGTATTTGTTAAGCTGGCTGTATAGGGACAAAAATATGTAACAACTTTTAGTGAGGACAGCATAACGATCCTATGTTGTACTTATTGTAAATCACCTTTTTCCTTCTCCATCTCTTCCTGCAGTTGTCGGAGCTCCTCACAGATACTCTGTTCTATGATGTTTTTGCCCATTCCAAAGGTGCGTAAGGTCGACAAAGCAAAGCGCCGCTGTTTCCTCCATATTTCACCATTGCTTTGGAATAAACCACCTACAGGCACAAGCATGCAGAGGTGAACAATTATTTGTGGCAGCTAATTTCTGTACAGAATGTGACAAGGAACAGAGAGATTTTTTCACTTGTGGTTCCTGAATACATCCTGTCATCCAGTGCACTGTATGGTCGATCCACAAAGTTTTCGGCCTGCGTCACTACGGCTTCCTTCACCATCTTGTATCCACACACAAATACCATCTTATCGCCACCAAGGCGGATACTGAATACATTCCCATAGGTCTTAGCCAGCTGTGGACAAGAAACAAGCACCAGTGAACCACAACAGACGACTGCATAAGTCATACAAAAAAGGAAAAGAAGACAAAACAAACTACCAAAGCCCAGAGAGACAGGATTAAATTTGCCTGCATCTTTGTCAGAAAAGCCAGTTATGCATTTTGTTTCTGTCATAATTTTATTATAAATCTTCTGAAAGTAATTCATACATTATTAGAAACACTGCATCAACATTGTTTATACATGACTTATTCATCATCAACTAATGTTATGTAATGGGTAGGAACACATTCTTGAATGATTTAGGAAAATATCCACTACCACCATTTGTTTATTCATGTTTAACAAATGATTTGTTAGACATTTATAAAAAAATCTATTAGTCATTTGTAGATGTTATTATGGCCCCTAATCTAAAGTGAAAACTATTCATCATTCACAAATATCTACTAATCTTTGCTAAACATTTGTACACTTTTTCATCACACGTAAGAAGTGTTGTAGACAACTTTGGGATCCATCCTTCTCTGTGACATCAAACAGTGACAGAATTAGGAGTACAGACTAGACATCCTGGGCTGGAACATGTAGGTCAGAACAAGAGCTAAGCGCTCCAAGCGACCTTGGACCATCGAAGACGGGAAAGGAGCTGCAACAGCAGCAGCTCAGGTAACGTATGCTAAGCTAACGGCTACAGTAATGTTACAATACCACATTTCTAAAGTCACGTTTGCTGACTAACTTATTGATAGACTTATTTTAAATGGCCAAATCTGCTAAATTACCAAGCAAGCGCAAACACCAATTTTTTTTTTTTTTTTTGCTAGTTAGCTATATTAGCCGTATGGGCTAGTCTAACTAGCTTTATCAACACAACATGACAGTGTGGTTTGGATGGTTTTGCTAATCCCACATAGTCAGCGCAGATTGATGCAACGGAGTAAGTTAGCATTACATGAAACATTGAAGAACTTGTTCTATTAAGAGTAGTAGTAATTGTTTTAGTTGGCGTTATAACGTCATATAAATGTATGACCCCATTTTTCTTATTGTATGATCCAGGAGGTGTCGGCAGGAAAACCACAGGGGGAAAGCTGTGAGGAAGTGGACTGGACACAAATGGATTTTTGCAAGATCAAAAATCTTGGTTGCTGTGATTGTTTTAATAAAATGTTTTCTACTCTGAAACTCTGTCCTCCTAATTCTGTCAGTGTTTGATGTCACAGAGAAGGATGGATCCCAAAGTTGTCTACAACATTTGTTACACGTGATGAAAAAGTGTACAAATGTTTAGCCAAAATTAATAGATATTTGTAAATAATAAATAGTTTTCACTTTAGATTAGGGGCCATAATAACATCTACAAATGTTTTATAGTTTTATTATAAATGTCTAACAAATTGTTTGTTAAACATGAAAAGAGAAGTTTCTTTGTATCTGTAGTCATAAAAGCCAGATGGTTCATAAGAGGTGAGTAAAAGGTCCACAAATCATGAATAAACATGAACAAACATTAGTAAACAATGAATAGTTTTCACTTTAGATTAGGGGCCACAATAATATCCACAAATGATTAATATAATTTTTATGAATGTCTAACAAATCATTTGTTAAACATGAATAAACAAATGGTGGTAGTGGATATTTTCCTAAATCATTCAAAAATGTTTTCCTGCCCATTAAATAACATTAGTTGATGATGAATAAGTCATGTATAAACAATGCTGATGCAGTGTTTCTAATAATGTATAAATCATATAGAAATGTTGTACAACTTTAGCTATAACTGGTTTAATAATAATTTACAAATTATATGAATGGTTTATTCATGATTAGTTCGAGATCTACTAATAGCTTATAAATGTGTTGTAATGTAAGTTGCAAATGATTTAATAATCATTTACAAATGTTTGAGTGGTTTTTTCATGATTAGTTAACTATCTATTAATATCTACTAATAGCTTATAAATGCCTTATAAATGGTCGTTATTATAAAGTGTTACCCCTAGATTTATCAGAATATCTCATGAGAATTAACACTTGATGAAAACATGCACAGAAACAATCAATTTTAAAAACACTATCTGACAAAATGATGTAACATTTACATTTAAATTAAACTAAAACTTAATAACATGCATTTACAAATAATATGACTTCACATTTTTTGTTTTTTATATTTACAAACCACTTCAGTTAAAATCTGTGTATCAATCAGTACCTTGGTAAAATAATTGTGTGGGTGTTTGCCATCCACACTTAAGAAATTCCCCACGATGGGTAGACTCCGTGGTCCTGGAGGATAATTTGGGGGATTCCGGTTTTTGATGTAGTCTGCTATTAGAATAAACAGAAGAAGAAATAGGAACAGTCCCTTTAGGTCAAAACTCAGCAAAAAATTAAAAAGCCACATGGTTAGACAGAGCAAAACCGTCTGTGCTTCTGAGATTTTCTAAGTCCACGTTTGAAAATCTTGTGTTGGGGGTCGTTTAACAAGCCCGTCCACACCCGATTCACGCTAATCTATTCAGGAAAGACAGTCGTAAAAAAAGTCTCAGAGTGAGCACAGAGCTGCCTGTGATGTAGCCACACCCTGTTCCCCTTTGACACAAGTTATGTAACCTAGGAATATCCATACCTAGCACTGGAGCTAATTAATGGCCCTGTTGACAATAAGCAGGACTCCAATGACCTCTGAAACTGAGGAGCAAAGTTCTTGGAGTTTGAAAAATAAATGTTCTTGTTCAAAGTGATCTCTTTTTTCTACAGTAATATAATAGTCCTATTAAATGTAAATAATTTGATGGGAAAATAAACATTTAAAAGGGCAAAATCCTGAAAATGAATAAATATGTGGTAGTTATGATGTGGACTGAACATTTAAACATTTGCAAATCAAAAGTGGAAACTATATATAATATATAACATTTATACTGCATTGTTTTGATACGGACATTCTTGTCTTTAAGGACCTCTGTCTAACTTTTTTCGATGCCTTAATTGGTATTTAACTGACTCAGGTTTGTATTGTGCATAATATTGGGGGGCTGCACACTGGCTTGGTGGTTAGCAGCGTCGCCTAACAGCTAGAAGATCCCCGGTTTGCGTCCCGGTTAGGACACCTGGGATCTTTCTGTGTGGAGTTTGCATGTCCCCCTTGTGCAGTGTGGGTTCTCACCGGGTACTCCAGCTTCCTCCCACAGTACAAAAAACATGCTGAGGTTAATTGATTATTCTGAATTGTCTGTAGGTGTGAATGAGAGTGTGTTTGTTTGTCTCTATGTGTAGCCCTGTGATAGACTGGCGACCTGTCCAGGGTGTCCCCTGCCTTCGCCTGAGTCCGGTGGGATAGACTCCAGTCCCCCTGCGACCCGACAGAGGATTAAGTGGTGTATAGATGATAGATGAATAGATGGATAATATTGTAGGGACTTAATATCAATATTTGAATGAGTAAAGTTACTTTGTAATATATATATAAACTACACACAACTGTATTTTTTCATTCTCCGCCAATTCATATATGTAGGGAAATATTAGGTTAATATTAGGTCAGCAAAATATTTAGATCAGATTGCTGTAACAATGCAGCATATGAAGCACCTCTTGCTGCGCAGTCAAATAGAGCCTCAGGAATTGTCGAGGAAATTATTAAGTTGGAGACTGAAATGTGAACAACACAAAACAAACAATCCAGTGAATGTGAGTGAAGGGAAAAGGAATAGAGAGAACACAAAACTACAACGTAATATTGAGGTCTATATTATGGAATTAACGTCTTTCTTTGTCTTAATGGGAGTCTGGTGTTGCTTGTGGCATTGTCGGTGGGAGTAAAATCTTTTTAATGTTGTTTTTAAGATTCTGACCCCCACTTCCTGCAGGTTCAAAAGTCGGTCAGAGTGCCTCTAACAGGATAGGGAGGATATGAGCCAGTCACTTGGTTAAACCGGGACCTTGTCACCAGTCTGTGACTGTAAATGTAAACTGCTCTTTCTCTGTGTTAAAGTTTACTACGGCTGGTTGAGCCTACACTGTTGACTTAACCTTTTTCATTGTTTTGAAGTCAAGTCCAGTGAAGATATTTCCAATAAAAGACACAGCCCAGGGTCCAGGAGGAAAGCTGTGAAGTCTCCAGTTTCTTATCACATCAGTGAAAAGCAGCAGTGCAGAAGCAAATAGCAGCCAACCAGTAAAATCCATAGATGCAAAAAGAGCCTGAAAAATCATACTGAATATATTTCAGAAGCCCTCTGAGGAACCACAGTTTGATTGTGCTGATGATATGGTGGCTGTCTGATAGTATCTGGGTGAAACAGGGGTCAAGGAAACCAGGCCCCAACTATGTTACGTAACAATGGGGGCCTCTTTTGAGCTCTGTAGGAAGCGGGACAACATGAAGCTTGAAATCTTCCTGCTGTTGCTGAATGGAGGAATGTGAACTGTATTTTACGGACACAGTGAGGTGTTGAAAATGACTTTATAAAATATAAAATGCTACATAATATATAAATTGTTGGTGAATTGGTGATGCATTTGAAACTTGACACTGGCTCCCATTTGTCTGACTCACCTGGCGTAGGCTGCAGGTAAAAACCTGTCATTTCCTCATTTCAGACGGGTTTGTCTTCCTCTTTTTTCTGCCATCTGAGTTTTACCATTTTAACAGAAACCTACACACTGAAAATGACTTTGTAGTTTGGTAAATTGTAAAGATCTACAAAGGTCATGTTTACATCATTGCCTGTCAAACAGATTTTTTTAATGTGTTTGCCTTCCCTTTAGCAGAATGATGGTGAGGTGCAGCCAGATCACTGTGTTCTACAGATTGGCCTGACTAAGTCTAAATCCCCATAGACCCACATGTTTACAACCTGGTACAAAGAAATGGTTTTGGTCTCCACAGCTAATTCTCTATTCATGACAACTATATGGACAGTATTTTTTAGTATAATTTTTATATAACTCATTCATTTGAATTATATTGAGGCTTAAAGTTGGGCATAACCAAGGGTGTGTCTACTTGAGCAACAGGTTGGTGACGTCCATCGCCCAAAGATTTTGCATGGACAGTCTCAGCTCCACCTCTTTGCTCATTGTTACGGCCCTGGCCGTATTGTTTGTGTTCTGTTCTGTTGTCTTGTGTTGTCTTTTGGTTTCGTCCTGTGTTTTCTCGTCAGACTGTGTTTTCGTGTTTTCCAGACCAGCTATGCTGATCCTGCCTCCTCCAACCAGCGCAGGGTGTCCTGGTCTGATTGGTCCGTGCTGCCGCCTCCAGATTTTCAAATGCCCCGTTTTCCCTCCAACGATGGGAGACTCGACTTGGCAGTGGCATGATTTTTGTGTGATTTAGCTTGTGAAGAACTTTGTCCCCAGATCGGTTGTGTCTTTAGATAGTGTTGGTGTTGTGGTTTTGGGTGGAGGTTTTGTATACTTTGCAGATATTTGGATCTTTAGTTTGCTATTTGTAGATAGTATCACTGTACATATTTAGTACTGTTTTGTTTTATTTTTGGCTTTGGCCGTTTTGTTACCTGTACATCAGGCCTCTTTTTGTTATAATAAATTTGTGATTCTTGATTTGGAGACAAAGTTTGCTCTTTTTGTACTCTCTTATGTTGTGTCCCTGATCCCCTAGACTGGGGTGTAACATCATTTTTGGATTTGTTCGGAGTTAGGAGGAGTCAGGAATTTCCAAAATGACAAAAGCCGGAGGCACCATACTGAGCTTCAAAACTGCTCTTCAGGAAAACCTACGGAGAGTTTGTTGGTCTGTGTATGCAGTCAGTGGTTCTTTGTGTCTTTGCTTTCCTGCCTCCTGAGTTTATGTTTTGCTATTTTATTACCTCCACCTAAGCCTTTGTTGGCCTGCAGAGACCAAAGCAGGAGTTCTCAGCCATGATGACCCACTTTGGATGAAGCAGCCAGTGAGGAAGTCTGAGCATCTTTAGTGATATCTCCTCCTTTTAAGGTGGAACATTATCATCCTTACTTTCCTTAACTGTCTTTGCTCTGCAGGAATTAAACTGAGATAACAGCAGGAAGAATTATTTTACAGGCTGCAGGACAAAAATGTGCTTTTTGGCCCCTACTGATCTCGACGACCACCACTTACCTTTCAGCGTGTATAGTCTGATTACTTGCAATTTCCATTGCAACAGTTTCTCAGCTTCAAGTACAGGTTGGTGATCTTGCTGCTGGGCATTGCTTCCTGTGGCACCTCCACCAGTGTCTTTATGCAGGTGTGTTCTGGTGGACCTCTACCATGAGACGCCTCGCTGTAATAGTGAACAAAGTGTCTGAGGCCTAATAAACCTCATTAGGACCGCATCATCTGATTTTTTTTTTAACCTTTTCCAATGCATTTCCTAAATTGAAAATTATATTGTAAATTATGTTCTGCATTTTACAATAACGATGTATTTAAGTAAAATTCTGACTAAATATAAAAGTCTGTATCACCATATTTTCCTTCACCATCTTCCACACACAAACACTGTTTTGTGTCTTCCCAGATGAGTGCAGAACACATTCCCAAAAACATCAGCAAGCTGTGGATGCAGAGAATAAGTGGCTTGTTGTCAAGCATGAAATTGTGATAAGAGCCATAACTCAGCATGATGTGTTTATGACTTTATTGTTGGAGCAGGATGTTGGGATGTAAATACTTTATTAAGCTTGTCTGCTTGTGAATCTGCCCTTGTGGGGTCAATATGTTGTTTTTTCTTTAAGTTCTAGATGTTACAATAAAGTTTATTTGTTTTTGTTTTTTTGGAGGGGGGGGGATTTTTTTTTTAAGTTTTATTGATAGACATGGTTAAACTGGGAAGAGAGGAGAGAGACATGCAGTAAACGGTCGTAAAGCAGACTTAAACTCATGACCGCTGTTGGCGACATGCGCCAATGTGGTAACGCTTTAACTCAGCAAGCTATACAGTGGCCCAATTTATGTGTTGATTAAATTTTTTTTATCATGAATATAAATCTGTGAGTTAACTAGTAACTTAAGTTACTGAATTAATGTAGTGCTTGTACTGAGGTGCTTTTAAACCACTGTTAGGGGCATCTTTTATACTATAAATACAAAAAGAAAATCTGTGTTTAGTTGTTTTAAGTGACATATTACATTTTGATAATGTCATCCTTGTTAATGACCTGTCTTCCTTACATGAAGCAGTCATTGCTGGAGTTTCAGAATTAAACAGCTATTTATTTTCTGTTAAACATGCTGAGGTTGTTCAACAGGACGTTTTCGAATCAGATAAAACACAACACAGAAATGTCCCAATGCTGTCAGCTGCACTTAATTAATGTGACGCTGTTTATATTTAATGCTGAAGATGTTTTCTAAAAAGGTAGAGCTGGTGGTCCTACATGGTGGAAAGTGCAGTGGATATTTTTTGTGAAGATAATATAAAAGGAGACAAATAAAAAAAACACACAACATCCTTCTCTGGTGACAGAGCTGATTGTTGCAACAATAGCACAGTTTCAGTGTTATATTACAGAATGCATGTATACAATATCATTGTATACATTTTGTTGTCAGTAGTGCTAATAATACAAAAATATTGTTCTAGTAAAATTACTGTCACTGAGAATGTGTAGTGTAGAAATAAAAAAACTGAACAGGTCCTCCTCACAGACAGCAATCACATGAGAATGAAAAGCTCAGATTACAACTTTATCTCCTAAAGCATTTCGCTCAGTCTTCCCTGCTAGACATCATTCATGCGTTAAGAGATACTACATAATTCAGCGGACCTTGGCATGAACCTTGAAGGGGACAGGTACACGAGTAGCTCCACTAATGCCTTCAGTAGTCAGCTCATCTCCATCAGGAACAGAAAAAGAGAACTTCTGCAGTAAACCCACCAAAAACAGGAACAGCTCCATCTTGGCGAGGCCTTCTCCAAGACACACACGTTTCCCTGACGAGTCCACAAAGATACACAGGTTTAATATCTATTGATGAGAGTTTATATTATCTGTCAAGTTGTACATGGTGAATGTGTTGGTTTGTACCTGCAGAGAAAGGCAGGAATGCTTCTCTCTTCACAAACTTCCCTTCAGCATCCAGGAAGTGTCCTGGATTGAAGGTGTCTGGAGTCTCCCATTCATTCTTGTCAAACATCACAGAGGTCAGGAAGGGCATCAAGGTTGTACCCTGAAAAAAATAACCAAAATCCACACAGGACAACACAAAGGTAAGCTGCAACACTTGTTACTTACAAACACTTTAAATGACTGTATAGTAAATGCACCTTTGGTATGAAGTAACCACCCAGTGTTGTATCCTTGGCAGCCATCCTGAGTCCGTTGAGCGGAACAATATTTCCCATCCTCTGAACCTCGTGGAAGACGGCATCAGTGTAGGGCATGTTTGGTCTGTCAGCCATGGAGGGCTGGCGGCTCTGTCCGATCACTCTGTCTATCTCTGCCTGGACTTTCTCTGTTGAAATAAATTAACAAACCGAACCAAAGTATCATTTATTTACCAGATTTCAAACCTTGATATGCAGTTCTTCTCATTCATGCATTACCTTTTAAAGATTACTCCGAAAAGCTTATTTTTAAAATGCTTTTATCTACACTAACAACCATATGTTCTTAAGCTGAGCATCTGTACAAAGAAAACTGTAGACCTGAGCAGGTTAGTTGCTCTGCTACTTTAAAAATGTCCCTACGAAACACAATAAGTTACTTAACAATTTAGGATGCAGCTTTAAAGTCTCATTAAAGTCTTTAGGTAAATGGATAATTAGCCATGCAAACAGTCCTCAGATTTTTTTCTGGCACCACCACAAAACAATTAGGCAACTATTATATGAACTTTTTTAGAATGTTTCACCATCATAAGGTCCAAATTCAATGGTCCAATGGACAGATTCATGATGAAACACTTGTAAAACAAACAATTGTCCCACTAACCTGATGTGCTTTGCATTTGGTACTAATTCACAAATGCTAACATTCTACTTTAAGATGGTGAACATCGGAAACAGAATTCTGTTAAACATCCAAATATTAGCCGTTAGTATAGCCTCACAGAGCAGCTACTATTGTTTCCATTGTTTGCTACACCACATCTCCTTGTAGAGCCCAACACATCACCTACCCTGGATCTCAGGATATTTCATGAGGTAAACCAAAGCCCACAGCAAAGTGGTGGAAGTAGTCTCTGTTCCAGCCAGGAAAAGATCCAGAGAGCACAGAGCCAGATTGGCGTCAGTGAAGCCCAGCTCACCCTCTTTGTACTGTTTAGAAATGCAGAAAAAGACACTTGGTAAGTGAGTGGTAGCTTGACAGAAATGGACGTGGCATACGGTGCAATATGTGAGAAGCAGTTGTCCACTTACGTTCTTCATCTCAATCAGGAAAGTGTCAATGTAGTCTCGAGGATTGTTGCTGTCCAGATCCTTCTTGTGCCTGTTTACTTCCTGACCAATGAAGTCTTGGATGATGTTGTAATTGGAGAACATTTTATTGTGAGGACCTGGCAGGTACTTCATCACTCCGGGGAAGGAGTCATAGAGCTACTCAGGATAAAGCAGGTGATGAGAAAAACATTTATTAAAATTCATAATTTTACACCTTTTGTAAACCAACACATCTCAGTCAGTTACAGAGAACTGACTTCCACAGTCATACCAGAGTATTATCTCTCTGTGAATGACTAAACTAAGTCGATGATATTGACTTACGAGACCCCATATGGTTCCCTCCAGACGAACACTCTCAGAGATATACTGCAGCATCATCTGGAAGTTGTGGTCACTGTAGTCGAACCTTTTCCCCATCACCAGCTGGCAAATAATGTTGGATACAGCATTGTTGAAAAGGGTTCCTGGGTTGAAAGGTCCACCTTAAGAAGAAGACACCACTGCTTAAAATAATAAAATAATTAAGTCAAAGGAACTTTTGCCTCCCTGCTGTCTCTGCTGCTTTTGGAGGATTATAACTGTATTGGAATCAGTTTATTGTTTTTAGTACCACCTGGTGGCAGCAGCAGTTTAGCAGCATTAGACAGGAATTGAGCTAAGAAAAACAGGAAGTACTGTTCAGGAAGTGCTTTTTCATATGATGTGATCAGAGTGCAAATCACAGAGCACCAATTTTCTTAATCCTTGGCCTTAAAGTCAACAAACCGACTTCAGCCGCAAGTCATCAGCCATTTATAATTATATTAACATATGTCTGTGAGTATTTCTTGGGTTGAGTACAGTATGTTTGATGATGGCTTGTTTTTATAAATGGGTGCCATAGTACTTGGTAGTTAAACATCTGTTCACATGAGTTTATGTCAGTAATCGTTTCTCTGCTGATGTACTAGAGATATTGTGTAATATTCTCTGAGGTTAATCTGTGTTTTGTGCTTGCAGTTTTACAAAGAAAAAGTTTTCATGATTAAATCCTACCAAACACAAAAAAACATCTGTTCCTTGTAGTATTTGTTAAGCTGGCTGTATAGGGACAAAAATATGTAACAACTTTTAGTGAGGACAGCATAACGATCCTATGTTGTACTTATTGTAAATCACCTTTTTCCTTCTCCATCTCTTCCTGCAGGTGTCGGAGCTCCTCACAGATACTCTGTTCTGTGATGTTTTTGCCCATTCCAAAGGTGCGTAAGGTCGACAAAGCAAAGCGCCGCTGTTTCCTCCATATTTCACCATTGCTCTGGAATATGCCACCTATAGGCACAAACATGCAGAGGTGAAGAATAACTCGTGGCAACTAATTTCTGTACAGAATGTGACAAGGAACAGAGAGGTTTTTTCACTTGAGGTTCCTGAATATATCCTGTCAGCCAGTGCACTGTATGGTCGATCCACAAAGTTCTCGGCCTGCGTCACTACGGCTTCCTTCACCATCTTGTATCCACACACAAATATCATCTTATCGCCACCAAGGCGGACACTGAATACATTCCCATAGGTCTTAGCCAGCTGTGGACAAGAAACAAGCACCAGTGAACCACAACAGACGACTGCATAAGTCATACAAAAAAGGGAAAACAAACTACCAAAGCCCAGAGATAAAAGATTAAATTTACCTGCATCTTTGTCACAAAAGCCAGTTGTGCATTTTTATTCTTTCATAGTTTTATTATAGGTCTTCTGAAAATATGCCAGCATCTGCTGGAAAAATATATGCTAATACTTGAATAAATGTCTCATGGCCATTGTCGCCTCAACTAGGCACTTTTGGGAGATCTTCACAAGTTTCTGGTTGGATCTTTGACCACTCCTCCTTCCTGAAAAATGTAGTTCTCTTTCTTCATATTCCATTTACTTTGTGGAAAGCACCAGGTCCACTGGCAGGAATACAGCCCCAGAGCATAATACTACCACCACCATGCCCAGCGGGAGGTTTGATGTCCTTCACCTTCTCTCCTCCAAACACATTAAAATGGATCCAAGTGACATTCATGTTCAAGTCAATGATTTGCTTTTTCAGATCTGTGCGGAGCTCCACAGACTTTCCCACTGTAGTGTCTGTGGTTGAGTCTAATGAGTGCATCAAATGGGTCCTATTTAAATATAAATTCAAGGAGTCAGCAGCTATACTCAATCATAATCACTCACAAGGAGTTAAGAGGTCATGTCATTTGATTAAAACAACTTTCTACATGACCAAAACTGATAATTCAAGTTGCTGTATGTATATTTTTGACCAAGCTGATTGTCTATTTTCCAGAAGACCTATAATAAATATATGATAGAACCAAAATGTACGATTGTTGTTTTTTTATGACAAAGATGCATAAATTTCAGTGATCTCATTATAGAAAATGAGGTGTAATAGGAGTTATTGGAAACTCAAGACTGCCACGATAAGCACACTGTTTCATGTCACAGAGAAGGATGGATCCCAAAGTTGTCTACAACATTTCTTATATGTGATGAAAAGGTCTACAAATGTTTCGCAAACATTAATAGATATTTGTAAATAATAAATAGTTTTCACTTTAGATTAGGGGCCATAATAACATCTGCAAATGATTTATAGATTCATTATAAATGTCCAACAAATCATTTGTTAAACACGAGAAGAGAAGTTTCTTTGTATCTGTATTCATAAAAGCCAGATGGTTCATAAGAGGTGAGTAAAAGGTTCACAAATCGTGAATAAACATTAACAAATATTAATAAACAATGAATAGTTTTCACTTTAAATTAGGGGCCACAATAACCTCCACAAATGATTAATATAATTTTTATGAATGTCTAACAAATCATTTTTTAAACATGAATAAACAAATGGTGGTAGTGGATATTTTCCTAAATCATTCAAAAATGTGTTCCTACTCATTAAATAACATTCGTTGATGATGAATAAGTCATGTATAAACAATGCTGATGCAGTGTTTCTAATAATGTATGAATCATATAGAAATGTTGTACAACTTTAGCTATAACTGGTTTAATAATCATTTACAAATTATATGAATGGTTTATTCATGATTAGTTCGAGATCTACTAATAGCTTATAAATGTGTTGTAATGTAAGTTGCAAATGATTTAATAATCATTTACAAATGTTTGAGTGGCTTTTTCATGATTAGTTAACTATCTATTAATATCTATTAAGATCTTATAAATGCCTTATAAATGATCATTATTATAAAGTGTTACCCCTGGATTTATCAGAATATCTCATGAGAATTAACACTTGATGAAAACATGCACCGCAACAATTAATTTTAAAATCACTATCTGACAAAATTATGTAACATTTACATTTAAATTAAACAAAAATTTAATAACATGCATTTACAAATAATATGACTTCACATTTTTTGTCTGTAATATTTACAAACCACTTCAGTTAAAATCTGTGTATCAATCAGTACCTTGGTAAAATAATTGTGTAGGTGTTTGCCATCCACACTTAAGAAATTCCCCACGATGGGTAGACTCCGTGGTCCTGGAGGATAATTTGGGGGATTCCGGTTTTTGATGTAGTCTGCTATTAGAATAAACAGAAGAAGAAATAGGAACAGTCCCTTTAGGTCAAAACTCAGCAAAAAATTAAAAAGCCACATGGTTAGACAGAGCAAAACCGTCTGTGCTTCTGAGATTTTCTAAGTCCACGTTTGAAAATCTTGTGTTGGGGGTCGTTTAACAAGCCCGTCCACACCCGATTCACGCTAATCTATTCAGGAAAGACAGTCGTAAAAAAGTCTCAGAGTGTGCACAGAGCTGCCTGTGATAGGTGGCTTATGTAACAACACCATAGACATATATACGTAGACGCCGCATTGACTGCTGCTGCCGATAGGAGCCGACGTGCCTACGCGGCGGCCATCTTGGTACAGTGCCACTCGCCCCTACAGTGCATTACGTCTATAGAGGAATGACATGTCTGCACTATAAAAGTGATCATAAATCGATGAGTTGTCAACATATATTCTTTGTTACAAACGTTAGACATGGTGGACGGACAGGCAGACATAGATAGAACAAAATCAAGCCAGAAAACGTTCAGGTCTTTATTCAGAGAATTGCTTGTAGGTATATATTGCATGTTATTATTATTATTATTGTTGTTGTTGCTATTATAAGTATATTATTACATCACTATTATTATAATTAATATTGTTATTTCATGATCATTTTGTTATTATCACCATTATAATTATTATTGCTACTATCATAATCATATTATTATTATTATCAATATTATTATAATTATTATTGCTATTATCATTGTCATTTTATTATTATATCACTATTAATAGAATTAATATTGCTATTATCTTTGTCATTTTATCATTATACTATAATAATAATATTAGCATTTTATTCTTATCATTTAATTATAATTAATATTTCTATTATTATCATCATTTAATTATCCTTATTGTTATAATTAGTATGGCTATTATCATTATCATTTTATTATTATCGCTATTATTGTGATTAATATTGCTATTATCATTTTATTATTTGAGTTGGGGGATTGTATTGCACTTGTTTTTTTATGGCCATGGCATCCAGCATCAGTGTCCCCCATCCATATTTAGTCTGGTCTTCCTTGCATCTTCTTCCCATCAACTGAAGTCAGCCACCTTTGTAAAAATTTAAAAAAATAGTAATTTAACCACTTTAACCCTAATAGAAGAAACTAAAGAGAGAAAATAGCATATCTGAAAGCACAACATGTTTCAGAATGCGTTATATGATGTGATGATTGATGTGAGCTTTTAGATTGGTAATTTTCACTGTCACAAACATTCTCTGCAGGACTAACGTGGTTAATGTATTTAACAATTAGGCAACATGAAGAATACCGTTGGAGTGTATGGGGATGAGAGGAAGATGTTGAGACTCTCTCCTTCACATTAAGGTTAAATACACAATACATGTACATATTAAATACATCCAATATCTATCATTAATCTTCTAACTGGTCAATCACTGCAGTCTAAGGTCTGTTTTTTCCAGACCAGGGACAGTTTATAGATGGAATAACATTGCATTTTAACCAAAATAAAGTCTCAAATTAGTTCTTTCACTAGTGAGCAGCTGTACTATACGTGGGATTACGTAAAGTGAGCTGGTTATATTATGGGAGTGGAGAGATTCAGTCCGTCCTGTCGGGATTTATTTCACTATTTAACAACCTGCTCACTTAGTATTACTTCTTACGTACACCTTACCTGTGAAAAGTGATTCCACGGGATCTGGTTTGTGTGTTCTGCTCATTTGAACACCCATAAGGGACACAAAAGTCCGGCATATTTTCCAGTTATGCCGGAAAATATGCCGGCAGTTATGCCGGCATATTTTCATAGTTCTTCTGACATATCTTGTTGATATTTTTGACGCCTGGCGTCGGCATCACACTGATCGCCAGGTCTCTGTCACTGCGGTGACAGTTGTTAGTCAGGTTGTTTATTGTCTCTCCTTCAACTACAGTTTCTACTGACATAGGTCTATGTCACAAGATTGTCTGCTGACAACGTTAAGTAGAATTTTTATTTGGGTAGTAAAACCGGCATTTCTAAAACATCCAAGCATCCTGTGTCAAAGCTACATGTGTGCCGTTTGTAACAAATCAAACCGTTTGGAAATCGGTCAAAAATTCAGTGAATAATTCTACTTTAATATTGTGGAGTACCTCTTACCTCCATAGACTTACATTCACTCCCCCCTCTGCTAGCCCTGTACCAAGATGGCGGAGCTTTAGCCACGTCCCTCCACAGTCAATGCGGCGTCTACGTATATATGTCCATGAACAACACCCTGTTCCCCTTTGACAGAAGTTATGTAATATCCATACCTAACACTGGAGCTAATTAATGGCCCTGTTGACAATAAGCAGGACTCAATGACCTCTGAAACTGAGCAGCAAAGTTCTTGGAGTTTGAAAAATAAATGTTGTTCTTGTTCAAAGTGATCTCTTTTTTCTACAGTAATATAATAGTCCTATTAAATGTAAATACTTTAATGGGAAAATAAACATTTAAAAGGGCAAAATCCTGAAAATGAATAAATATGTGGTAGTTATGATGTGGACTGATTGGTTTAAAACATTTGCAATCAAAAGTGGAAACTATATATAATATATAACATTTATACTGCATTGTTTTGATACGGACATTCTTGTCTTTAAGGACCTCTGTCTAACTTTTTCGATGTCTTAATTGGTATTTAACTGACTCAGGTTTGTGTTGTGCTTAATATTGTAGGGGGCTGTACAGTGGCTTGGTGGTTAGCAGCGTCACCTCACATCTAGAAGATCCCTGGTTTGCGCCCCGGTTAGGACACCTGTGTCATGATTGCCGCCTGATCCTGGGAACAGCCTGGGATCTTTCTGTGTGGAGTTTGCATGTTCTCCCTGTGCAGCGTGGGTCTTCACCGGGTACTCCAGCTTCCTCCCACAGTCCAAAAACATGCTGAGGTTAACTGATTATTCTGAATTGTCTGTAGATGTGAATGAGAGTGTGTTTGTTTGTCTCTATATGTAGCCCTGTGATAGGCTGGCGACCTGTTCAGGGTGTCCCCTGCCTTCGCCTGAGTCCGGTGGGATAGACTCCAGTCCCCCTGCGACCCTACAGAGGATTAAGTGGTGTATACATGTTAAATGAATAGATGGATAATATTGTAGGGACTTAATATCAATATTTGAATGAGTAAAGTTACTTTGTAATATATATATATGTAGGGAAATGTATGAAGTTTGAATGCTTATGCAGAATTATAACACTATCTGATATTAGGTCAGCAAAATATTTAGATCAGATTGCTGTAACAATGCAGCATATGAAGCACCTCTTGCTGCGCAGTCAAATAGAGCCTCAGGAATTGTCGAGGAAATTATTAAGTTGGAGACCGAAATGTGAACAACACAAAACAAACAATACAGTGAATGTGAGTGAAGGGAAAAGGAATAGAGAGAACACAAAACTACAACGTAATATTGAGGTCTATATTATGGAATTAACGTCTTTCTTTGTCTTAATGGGAGTCTGGTGTTGCTTGTGGCATTGTCGGTGGGAGTAAAATCTTTTTAATGTTGTTTTTAAGATTTTGACCCCCACTTCCTGCAGGTTCAAAAGTCGGTCAGAGTGCCTCTAACAGGATAGGGAGGATATGAGCCAGTCACTTGGTTAAACCGGGACCTTGTCACCAGTCTGAAGTCAAGTCCAGTGAAGATATTTCCAATAAAAGACACAGCCCAGGGTCCAGAACGAAAGCTGTGAAGTCTCCAGTTTCTTATCACATCAGTGAAAAGCAGCAGTGCAGAAGCAAATAGCAGCCAACCAGTAAAATCCATAGATTCAAAAAGAGCCTGAAAAATCATACTGAATATATTTCAGAAGCCCTCTGTGGAACCACAGTTTGATTGTGCTGACGATATGGTGGCTGTCTGATAGTATCTGGGTGAAACAGGGGTCAAGGAAACCAGGCCCCAACTATGTTACGTAACAATGGGGGCCTCTTTTGAGCTCTGTAGGGAGTGGGTCAACATGAAGCTTGAAATCTTCCTGCTGTTGCTGAATGGAGGAATGTGAACTGTATTTTACAGACACAGTGAGGTGCTGAAAATAACTTTATAAAATATAAAATGCTACATAATATATAAATTGTTGGTGAATTAATGATGCATTTGAAACTTGACACTGGCTCCCATTTGTCTGACTCACCTGGCGTAGGCTGCAGGTAAAAACCTGTCATTTCTTCATTTCAGGCGGGTTTGTCTTCCTCTTTTTTCTGCCATCTGAGTTTTACCATTTTAACAGAAACCTACACACTGAAAATGACTTGGTAGTTTGGTAAATTGTAAAGATCTACAAAGGTCATGTTTACATCATTGCCTGTCAAACAGATTTTTTTTAATGTGTTTGCCTTCCCTTTAGCAGAATGATGGTGAGGTGCAGCCAGATCATTGTGTTCTACAGATTGGCCTGACTAAGTCTAAATCCCCATAGACCCACATGTTTACAACCTGGTACAAAGAAATGGTTTCGGTCTCCACAGCTAATTCTCTATTCATGACAACTATATGGACAGTATTTTTTAGTATAATTTTTATATAACTCATTCATTTGAATTATATTGAAGCTTAAACTTGTGCATAACTAAGGGTGTGTCTACTTGACTGACAGGTTGGTGACGTCCCAAGATTTTGCATGGACAGTCTCAGCTCCACCTCTTTGCACATTTTTGGATTAGTTCAGAGTTAGGAGGAGTCAGGAATTTCCAAAATGACAAAAGCCGGAGGCACCATACTGAGCTTCAAAACTGCTCTTCAGGAAAACCTACGGAGAGTTTGTTGGTCTGTGTATGCAGTCAGTGGTTCTTTGTGTCTTTGCTTTCCTGCCTCCTGAGTTTATGTTTTGCTATTTTATTACCTCCACCTAAGCCTTTGTTGGCCTGCAGAGACCAAAGCAGGAGTTCTCAGCCATGATGACCCACTTTGGATGAAGCAGCCAGTGAGGAAGTCTGAGCATCTTTAGTGATATCTCCTCCTTTTAAGGTGGAACATTATCATCCTTACTTTCCTTAACTGTCTTTGCTCTGCAGGAATTAAACTGAGATAACAGCAGGAAGAATTATTTTACAGGCTGCAGGACAAAAATGTGCTTTTTGGCCCCTACTGATCTCGACGACCACCACTTACCTTTCAGCGTGTATAGTCTGATTACTTGCAATTTCCATTGCAACAGTTTCTCAGCTTCAAGTACAGGTTGGTGATCTTGCTGCTGGGCATTGCTTCCTGTGGCACCTCCACCAGTGTCTTTATGCAGGTGTGTTCTGGTGGACCTCTACCATGAGACGCCTTGCTGTAATAGTGAACTATGTGTCTGAGGCCTAATAAACCTCATTAGGACCGCATCATCTGATTTTTTTTTTAACCTTTTCCAATGCATTTCCTAAATTGAAAATTATATTGTAAATTATGTTCTGCATTTTACAATAACGATGTATTTAAGTAAAATTCTGACTAAATATAAAAGTCTGTATCACCATATTTTCCTTCACCATCTTCCACACACAAACACTGTTTTGTGTCTTCCCAGATGAGTGCAGAACACATTCCCAAAAACATCAGCAAGCTGTGGATGCAGAGAATAAGTGGCTTGTTGTCAAGCATGAAATTGTGATAAGAGCCATAACTCAGCATGATGTGTTTATGACTTTATTGTTGGAGCAGGATGTTGGGATGTAAATACTTTATTAAGCTTGTCTGCTTGTGAATCTGCCCTTGTGGGGCCAATATGTTGTTTTTTCTTTAAGTTCTAGATGTTACAATAAAGTTTATTTGTTTTTGTTTTTTTGGAGGGGGGGGGATTTTTTTTTTAAGTTTTATTGATAGACATGGTTAAACTGGGAAGAGAGGAGAGAGACATGCAGTAAACGGTCGTAAAGCAGACTTAAACTCATGACCGCTGTTGGCGACATGCGCCAATGTGGTAACGCTTTAACTCAGCAAGCTATACAGTGGCCCAATTTATGTGTTGATTAAATTTTTTTTATCATGAATATAAATCTGTGAGTTAACTAGTAACTTAAGTTACTGAATTAATGTAGTGCTTGTACTGAGGTACTTTTAAACCACTGTTAGGGGCATCTTTTATACTATAAATACAAAAAGAAAATCTGTGTTTAGTTGTTTTAAGTGACATATTACATTTTGATAATGTCATCCTTGTTAATTACCTGTCTTCTTTACATGAAGCAGTCATTGCTGGAGTTTCAGAATTAAGCAGCTATTTATTTTCTGTTAAACATGCTGAGGTTGTTCAACAGGACGTTTTAGAATCAGATAAAACACAACACAGAAATGCCCCAATGCTGTCAGCTTCACTTAATTAATGTGACGCTGTTTATATTTAGTGCTGAAGATGTTTTCTAAATAGGCAGAGCTGGTGGTCCTACATGGTGGAAAGTGCAGTGGATAATTTTTGTGAAGATAATATAAAAGGAGACAAAAAAACACAACATCCTTCTCTGTGATGACAGAGCAGATTGTTACAAAAATAGCACAGTTTCACTTTTATTTTACAGAATGCATGTTTACAATATCATTGTATACATTTTGTTGTCAATAGTGCTAATAATACAGGAACATTGTTCTGGTAAAATTACTGTCACTCAAAATTCTGTGTAGACCTAAAAAAACTGAACAGGTCCTCCTCACAGACAGCAATCACATGAGAATGAAAAGCTCAGATTACAATTTTATCTCCTAAAGCATTTCGCTCAGTCTTCCCTGCTAGATGTGATTCATGAGTTATGAGATGCTGCCTAATTCAGCGGACCTTGGCATGAACCTTGAAGGGGACAGGTACACGAGTAGCTCCACTAATGCTTTCAGTAGTCAGCTCATCTCCTTCAGGAACAGAAAAAGAGAACTTCTGCAGTAAACCCACCAAAAACAGGAACAACTCCATCTTGGCGAGGCCTTCTCCAAGACACACACGTTTCCCTGACGAGTCCACAAAGATACACAGGTTTAAGATCTATTGATGAGAGTTTATATTATCTGTCAAGTTGTACATGGTGAATGTGTTGGTTTGTACCTGCAGAGAAAGGCAGGAATGCTTCTCTCTTCACAAACTTCCCTTCAGCATCCAGGAAGTGTCCTGGATTGAAGGTGTCTGGAGTCTCCCATTCATTCTTGTCAAACAGCACAGAGGTCAGGAAGGGCATCAAAAATGTACCCTGAAAAAAATAACCAAAATCCATACAGGACAACACAAAGGTAAGCTGCAACACTTGTTACTTACTAACACTTTAAATGACTGTATAGTAAATGAACCTTTGGTATGAAGTAACCACCCAGTGAAGTATCCTTGGCAGCCATCCTGAGTCCGTTGAGCGGAACAATATTTCCCATCCTCTGAATCTCGTGGAAGACGGCATCAGTGTAGGGCATGTTTGGTCTGTCAGCCATGGAGGGCTGGCGGTTCTGTCCGATCACTCTGTCTATCTCTGCCTGGACTTTCTCTGTTGAAGCGAATTAAAGGACTTTTTAAAGCCGTGCAAACAATCTCTATCATTTTAAGCCACAAATTGTTCTGTTAATCAGTCTAGCTCTTTGATCCAGACTGAACAATTAGTTACACTGCCATGAATCTTTGTACAGGTGGAAGTATTTTTTTTCTGGCACCACCACAAAATATTTAGGCAAATATCATACAGTCATGGAAAAAAGTATTAGACCACCCTTGTTTTCTTCATTTACTTGTTCATTTTAATGTCTAGTACAACTAAAGGTACATTTGTTTGGACAAATATAATAACAACAAAAATAGCTCATAAGAACTTAGTTTAAGAGCTGATATCTAGCCATTTTCCATCTTTTTTTTGATAATAGCCAAAATCACTTAAGTTTGATGATTTTCCACAGGTTTTCAATTGGATTTAGATCTGGTGATTGAGCAGGCCAGGGCATGGTTTGAATGTTCTGGTTCTCCATCCAGGCTTTAGCTGACCTTGCTGTGTGGCAAGGGGTATAGTGTTGTTTGAAAATTCAGTTACTCAAGGCAGGAAAGAGTTTTCCAGCTGATGGAAGAAGACTGTTTTCAAGAGTAGCCCTGTACAAGACCTGATTCATTCGCCCTTCGCACAATTGAATTTGCCCTGTTCCACCCATACTGAAACAAGCCCAGATCGTCACTGATCCACCCCCATGTTTTACTTTAGGGGAAAGACAGTCTGGTTTGTAGGCTTCTCCTGGCTTCCTCCTAACCAGTAAGTTGACTGGAGTGGGCATCAACTGAAAATTGGATTAATCACTGAAGAGAACCTTAGCCCAATCATGAACAGTCCAGTCCTTGTGATCCCCAGCAAAGAGTAACCAGGATTTCCTCTGTCTTTCGTTGATGAAGAGCTTCTTCCATGCCCTGTGTGTCTTCAGACCAGCTTCAAGAAGTTGTTGCCCACTCATTTTTAAGGTCCCTGCAGGTCTGACAACGATTCCTGCTAAATGTCACCTACATCTCGTGGGGTAGAAAGACGTTTCCTGCGGCAACCAGCTAGATATTTGGTAGTACCATGTTCGGCTTGTTTTTTCTTGGTGTAATGAACAGTTGTCTTGGAGATCTTCAGTTTTTTCGCTACCTGTCTCTCACTCATGCCAATTTCCAGCAGTGCCAAGATGGCTGCCTTTGTGGCTTCACATAATTCTTTTGTTTTAGGCATTATGTGAGAGCTGACAGCTTCTGAGTTGTGCTACAGCTTGAATGTAAGCAGGTAACCACTCTAGGCCTTTGCATGTGCAGTGCTGCTTGTAACATGAAATGGCCTCTTATATACCCTGGGAATACAATTAAGCTTAAGCATGTAAATAGGACATAAAGTATTAAGTAATCAGCTGCATTTTTTGTCATGTTCACTGTATTATTCAGGTAATATACCTTTAGTGGTACCACACATTAAAATTAACAAGAAATTGAAGAAAACAAGAATGGTCTAATAATTTTTTCCATGACTGTATATCTTGATTCAAGGATTAACTGTGTTATCTTTGGGAATGTTTCACCATCATAAGGTCCAAATTTCAATGGTCCAACGGTTAGATTTATAACCAAACATTTGTAAAACAAACAATCATCCCCTTAACCTAATGTGCTTTGCATTTGGTACAAATTTGCAAATGCTAACACTGTACTTTAAGATGGTGAACATAGGAAACAAAATTTGTCAGCATTTAGTAGTGGAACCATAGTTTTCTTGCTACTCCACATCTCTGTGTAGAGCCCAACACATCACCTACCCTGGATCTCAGGATATTTCATGAGGTAAACCAAAGCCCACAGCAAAGTGGTGGAAGTAGTCTCTGTTCCAGCCAGCAACAGATCCAGAGAGCACAGAGCGAGATTGGCGTCAGTGAAGCCCAGCTCACCCTCTTTGTACTGTTTAGAAATACAGAAAAAGACACCTGGTAAGTGAGTGGTAGCTTGACAGAAATGGACATGGCATACGGTGCAATATGTGAGAAGCAGTTGTCCACTTACGTTCTTCATCTCAATCAGGAAAGTGTCAATGTAGTCTCGAGGATTGTTGCTGTCCAGATCCTTCTTGTGTCTGTTTACTTCCTGACCAATGAAATCTTGGACGATGTTTAAACAGGAGAATATTCTATTGTGAGGACCTGGCAGGTACTTCATTACTCCGGGGAAGGAGTCATAGAGCTACTCGGGATAAAACAGGTGATGAGAAAAACGTTTATTAAAAATCCCAATTTTACACCTTTTGTAAACCAACACACCTCAGTCAGTTACAGAGAACTGACTTCCACAGTCATACCAGAGTATTATCTCTCTGTGAATGACTGATCTAAGTTGATGATATTGACTTACTAGACCCCATATGGTTCCCTGGAGGCGAATACTCTCAGAGATATACTGCAGCATCATCTGGAAGTTGTGGTCACTGTAGTCAAACCTTTTCCCCATCACCAGCTGGCAAATAATGTTGGATACAGCATTGTTGAAAAGGATTCCTGGGTTGAAAGGTCCACCTTAAGAAGAAGACACCACTGCTTAAAATAATAAAATAATTAAGTCAAAGGAACTTTTGCCTCCCTGCTGTCTCTGCTGCTTTTGGAGGATTATAACTGTATTGGAATCAGTTTATTGTTTTAGTACCACCTGGTGGTAGCAGCAGTTTAGCAGCATTAGACAGGAAGTGAGCTAATTTTAACAGGAAGTACTGTTCAGGAAGTGCTTTTCCATATGATGTGATCAGAGTGCAAATCACAGAGCACCAATTTTCTTAATCCTGGGCCTTAAAGTCCACAAACTGACTTCAATTTTAAGTCTTCAGCTATTTACAATTATATTACCATGTTTCTGTAAATATTTCTTGGGTTGAGTACAGTATGTTTGATGATGATATTCTCTGAGGTTACTTTTTTGTGTTTTCTGATTGCTTGCAGTTTTACAAGACAAAACAATGTTTTCCTGATTAAATCCTGCCCAACACAAAAAACCATCTGTTAATTGGAGCATTTGTTAAGCTGGCTCTACAGCGACAAAAATATGTAACAACTTTTAGTGAGGACAGCATAACGATCCTATGTTGTACTTATTGTAAATCACCTTTTTCCTTCTCCATCTCTTCCTGCAAGTGTCGAAGCTCCTCACAGATACTCTGTTCTGTAATGTTTTTGCCCATTCCAAAGGTGCGTAAGGTCGACAAAGCAAAGCGCCGCTGTTTCCTCCATATTTCACCATTGCTTTGGAATAAACCACCTAAAGGCACAAGCATGCAGAGGTGAAGAATAACTCGTGGCAACCAATTTCTGTACAGAATATGACAAGGAACAGAGAGATTTTTTTTTACTTGAGGTTCCTGAATATATCCTGTCAGTCATTGAACTGTATGGTCGATCCACAAAGTTCTCGGCCTGCGTCACTACGGCTTCCTTCACCATCTTGTATCCACACACAAATACCATCTTATCACCACCAAGGCGGACACCGTATACATTCCCATAGGTCTTAGCCAGCTGTGGACAAGAAACAAGCACCAGTGAACCACAACAGACGACTGCATAAGTCATACAAAAAAGGAAAAAGAAAAAAATACCAAAGCCTAGAGAGAAAGGAATAGGACACCATTTCAAATGGATTGCTAGTTGTGTTTAGTTGTCAGAATTTACATTTACAATCGTGAACAAAAGTGAACTTGCACTTGTAACAACCATGTATATCATGGCAGTCTTGAGTTTCCAGTGACTCAGCTCTTATTTTGTGTGATGGAATAATTGAAACATATGCATGTTTGTCACAACAACTAATCATGCATTTTGGTTATTTCATTGTTTTATCATAGGTCTTCTGGAAATATGGCAAAAATCTGCATGGCCAAAAACATACATACAGCATTGCTAATATTTGGGTAGATATCCCATGGCCATTTTCATCTCAACTAGATACTTTTGGTAGCCTCCTCAAGCTCCCGGTGAGCCTATCATTGTCTTTGACAGAATTGGTGAAGTTCAACTAAATTTGTTGGCTTTCTGACACAGACTAGTTTTGTCATTACAATCCATAGGTTCTTGATAGGGTTTAAGTCAGGACTTTGGGGAGATCAGTCTAAAACCTGAATTGTAGCCTTATTTAGCCATTTTTTTCTCCATTTTTATGTCTGTTTGGGGTCATTGTCATGTTGGAACCCAACTGAATCCAAGATCCAACCTTCTGGCTGATGATTTTTGGTTTTCCTGAAGAATGTGAAAGTAATACTCTTTCTTCACTATTCCATTTATTTTGTGTAAAGCATCAGTTCCACTGCCAGCAAAATAACCCAACACATACTACTACCATCACCGTGCTTAAGGGGAGGTTTGATATTCTTGGTGGATAGGGTCTCATCTTCACTCTTCCAATCACATTTCTGGTCATTGTGGCCATATAGCTCATTTTTTGTTTCATCTGACCATTGAACTTTCCTCCAGAATTCCTTTTCTTTGACCATGTGATCAGCAACAAACTTCAGTCAAGTCTTAAGGTGCTGCATTTTTAGGAAGGGCTTCCTTTTTGCATGGCATCCTATTAACTAATGGCAACAGTAAATATGCTTGACTGTGGAGACTGACACCTTGGTTCCAGTAGGTTCTACGTCATTGTAGACTTGCTTTTTGGTGATTCTTGGTTAAGTCTTGACAGTCCTGACCAACTGTCTCTTGGCAGCAGGTCATAGTTTATGTTTTCTTTCTGATCATGGCAGTGACACAACTGTGCCATGCAGTTCAAAATTACAAGCAGTTGTTTGCAAAGATAATTTTGGGATCTGTAGCTGTTTTGCAATGACTCCAGGTGACTTTCCTGACTTGTTCAAGTCAAATATTTGCTTTGTCACGTCTGTGCTGAGCTCCTTAGATTCTGATGACTGTATCAAATAGGCCCTATTTAAATTGCCTCAGAGACGTCAGCAGCTTTAGTCAATTGTAGTCACTCACAACAAGTTAAGAGGCCATGTCACTAAGAAAATGTGATTTACACAACTTTCTACATTACCAGAACTGATAATTCAAGTTGCTGCATGTATATTTTGACCCAGCAGTATGTAAAGTTTTGTTTACAACTGCATATTTACACTTAGAAAGCCAGACGTGTATAGGTGTCTGCATTAAAATTATAAAATCCAAATACACACTTCCCAAAGTGAATGATACAAGGTTGCATCTTTTGTGAATTAATTAAAAACAACTACAGTGGCCTAATTTTTTAGAGGATCATTGTTACTTACCATATATGCCATCATTTTTTTAAAAATGTGCTAAAATGTTCAAGAATGCTGTCGAACTCTTTCACTAAATTCTATTGAATCAGTATAACTGAACGACCTCACTTCAGATTTGCTTGTGAGCCTGGATAGTTTTCAGTTTGTGTGAGCAGACAGAGCAAAGGAGAGTGGTAAGGGCAAGGGAGGGGTAGCAGCGATGTTTAGTGGTGCCACCCTGGGCACATTAGTGCTAAAGAGCAGCCCTGCTCAAAAGATATCAAACTTTTAGCCGATAGCATTCGGAGAACACTGTGCCTAGGTACGGTGTTTCTCCAATAACAAACCATAGGTGACCCCTGAGCTGAAGGATCTGCTGAACAACAAGAAGAGGGCCTTTGGAGCCAGAGACAGAGAGGTGCTGAGAATGGTCCAGAGGGAGCTCAAGTAGAAGATCAGGGAAGGCAAGGACAGCTACAGGAGGATACTGGAACATCACCTAACACAAAACAATGTCAGACGTGTGGAAAGATGTGAAAACCATCTCAGGCCACAACAATGCTGTGGGAAGGAGACTGCAATCGAGTGACCGGAAATGGCCAAATGATATGAATCTCTTTTTCAACAGATTTGATTCAGGCCTCATTCCCTCCCCCACCAACCCTGCACCCTCCTTACATCTCAGGAAGGAGTTAAGGAAGATCAAGGTGAGAAGGGCCACTGGACCCGATGGTATCAGCTCCAGACTGCTAAAGGACTGTGCAGACCAACTCTGTGAGATGGTTCTACACATCTTCAACCAGAGCCTCCTGAGCCTCAGCCTGGAGAGAGTCCTGTCGAAAACTTCTTGTGTGTTTCCAGTTCCAAAGACTGCACACCCCATGGAGCACAATGACTTCAGACTTGTTGCCTTGACCTCGCACCTCTTGAAGACCTTGGAGATGTTTATATTGAACCACCTTTGACCCCTGCTGAGCTCACATGGACCCACTTCAGTTTGCATATCGGCCTGGTATTGGGGTGGATGATGCAATCATCTAACTGCTGCATGGATCACTCTCACAAGGGGCACTGTGAGGGTCATATTGACTTTTCCAGTGCATTTAACACAATTCAACCATCACTGCTCAGGGTGAAGCTGGAGGGAGCAGGAGTTGACATACACCTGGCTGCGTGGACCATCGACTGCCTCACCAACAGACCACAGAATGTGAGGCTCCACAGTTGTGTGTCTAATGAGGTGGTCTGCAGCACAGGGGCTCCACAGGGGATGGTGCTCACTCCCTTTCTCTTCACCCTGTACACATTGGACTTTACACACAACCCTGCGAACTGTCACCTATAGAAGTTCTCCAATGATGCGGCCATCACTGGGTGTGTATCAGAGAGGAACGAAAAGGAGTACAGGGAGGTCAGCCAGAACTTTGTCGGCTAGTGTGAGCTGAACCACCTTCACCTAAGCACCAGTAAAACAAAGGAGCTGATGATAGACTTCTGTCGGAAATCACCCCAGATTACACTAGTGAATATTCGGGGACTGGACATCGGGATAGTGGAGGAGTACAGGTACCTTGGTGTTCACCTCAACCATAAACTGGAGTGGTCAAGCAATACCAGCATAAGAAGGGCCAAAGCTGTCTCCACCTGCTGAGAAGACTGAGGTCCTTTGAGTTTGCAGGACACTGTTAAAGACCTTCCATGACACTGTGGTTGCTTCTGCCATCTTCTATGTAGTGGTCTGCTGGGGATGTAGAAGCACAGACAGGGATAGAAGGAAACTACACAAACTGGTCATGAGGGCCAGCTCTGTCTTGGACTGTCCTCCGGATTCCATCGAGGAGGTGTGTGAGGGAAGGATGTTAGCCAAGCTGACATCTATCATGGACAACACCTCTCACCCCCTTCATCAGACTGTGGGAACCTTAAGCAGCTCCTTCAGCAAGAGGCTGCTACATCCACAATGCAAGAAGGAATGTCACTGCAGGTCCTTTGTTCCTTCTGCAGTCGGACTGTTCAACATGTCCATGTCATTGCAATAACATATTTTAGAGCTTTATTTTTCTCTTCAGGGCAACAGTCTACATCATGTAATAGTGTCTTATCCTATAGCTCTCCCAGTGCAACTTCACTGTTAACGCTTTTTGTTTATTCTTTAGCTCTTCTGAGTCAGTAACATCACTTAATCACAGTTTTTTCTGCAACAGCTCTTCCAGTTTGCAACAGCATCATCCAACAATGTTTTCCTACAACTTTAGCTCTTCAGTGCCACGTCATCCCTTAACACTGCTTTTCTTTTCCTTGTAGCTCTTCCTGTGCCACACCATTCCTTAATACTGTTTTTCTTTTCTTTATCGCTCTTCTGATGGCACATCATCTCGTCACACTGTTTTTCTCTCTACAGCACTTTGCAAACAATCAAAGTTTGCTCCCATACAACCCAAGGAAAAATACCAAAATGTGTTCTGTCCTTACAGCTCTTCCAGATAATCAACAAAATTATCTGTATCCAGCTGCTGTAATGTGAATTTCCCCGGTGAGGGATCAGTAAAGTTTATTTTATCGTATCTTATCTTAATTAATGGCCTAGATTTATCAGAATATCTTGGTGGAATATACACTTGATGAAAACTTGCACAGTAACAATCAATTTAAAGACACACTTTGGCAAAATAAAGTAACATTTAAATTTAAAGTAAAGTCAAATTTAATAATAGATGCATTCACAAATAATATGACTTTACATTTTTGATCCGTAATATTTACAAGCCCTTTGGGTTGAAACTTGTATATTATTCAGTACCTTGGTGAAATAATTGTGTAGGTGTTTGGCATCCACACTCAAGATATTCCCCACGATGGGTAGACTCCGTGGTCCTGGAGGATAATTTGGGGGATTCCTGTGTTTGATGTAGTCTGCTATTACAATAAACAAAAGAATAAACAGGAATATTCCCTTTAGGTCGAAACTCAGCAAAAAATTAAAAAGCCACATGGTCAGGTAAAGCAAAACTGGCAGCAGGACGACTGTCTGTGCTTCTTAAGATTTTCTAAGTCCAAACTGGTGTTGCAGGTTGTTTTGAAAGCCTGTTCACACCTGGTGGAAAGCTAATCCTTTAAGGTTAGGCAGTGGAAAAAATCCTCTGAGTCTGCACAGAGGTGCTTGTGGTGGCGTGCTTATGTAACCACACCCTATTCCCCTTTGACAACCAAGACTTCTGTTGTGCAAGTATGATGTAACCTAGTAATATAATGACATTCTCTCATGGTCACTAATACTTTCAGCTCAGCAGCATTTGTTCTGTTACCTGTGTAATTTTGCAGGGTATTAACCATCTTTTTTTAATTAGGTTAGGTAAATTTAATTATTTAGGTGAATTTGTACAGTATGTAATGTTGTAGATTTGTAACCTTAGCCCTAAGGAAATTTTTGTCCTTTTTATGTTTTACTTTTAAACAAAATAACTGGCTGTGTTAATACAAATGGCATACATTTTGTAAAAGGTGTGAATTTGGGGGCAGGACACCGGTAAAGTTACACTCAGGATCTTAAAGACAAAAATAGCTCAGTTGAAACCCACTGTAATTGCCATATTTGATCCTACTTCCATTACATCATAAAATCATGTACTTTATGTTATTAGGCTTACATTCTGGAGTCCTGACTTCAAAATTTCAAAAACTTAAAAAGTTTTCCGCCAAACTGTCTTTTTTCAGATTTGGCCTATGGAGTGTATAAGTGTTTATCCTATTGTTGATTAATGGAAGATGGCGTTTCCCACAGTTAAGTAATGGTAGATAGTAGAAGTAAATGTTAAACCATGTGTATATCGAGATATATATGTCCTAAACCTCATGACCTTATATAACATAGAATAGAGGATATAAAGTATGATTCATTACTTTACAAACACTTTATTTTGTTATCATGGAAGGAAGATGCTTCGCCAACTTATTGAAAGATGCAAAGTTCACAGAACTGTTTGTGTGTCAGAGCACTATGGTGTCATAAAAAAAGGTTTTAGCCACGTAAGCCCAAACTCTTGGTGAATAAATGTGAAGAAGAATAGAATAGAATAGAATAGAATAGAATAGAATAGAATAGAATAGAATAGAATAGAATAGAATAGGATAGGATAGAATAGAATAGAATAGAATAGAATAGAATAGAATAGAATAGAATAGAATATAAATTCTTTATTAATCCCTGTGGGGAAATTTGGTAATATCATGAGCTAATCAACAATTAAATGGATAATACATCTTTAGCTGTTCTGGCTCAATACTTACAGAAAAAACAGTACCACTTTTTTCATGCACTAGTCAGTTTTGTGATTTTGTTTCCAAAACGTTTTTTCAGCCTAGTTGGAAGAAACTCTCTAAAATACACTTTGTATAATGGACATTTAAGCAAATTAGCACATATTTATTGAGATAATACCTCACTGGCATGTAAACATATAATATCAAATACTGAAAAAAACTGTCACTCAACTGAAGAAGTTTTATAGTGATAGCTTTTACTATTATTTTTTGCCTGTAAATAAACATTGTATGGAATTTATATATATATATATATATATATATGTATATATATATATATATATATATATATATATATAAACTTATATATATATATATATAAACTAATAATTATATTAGTTATATATAATTATATATTATATTATTAACTTATATTTGTAACTAACCAAGGATGCCAGTCAGGTCTCTGCTTTCCTGAACCAACTACAATAAGCAGGTCTCCACTGGGACACACCTCTGCTGCAGCTCCCTTTCTCTCCCATGTAGTGTATTTTTATGATGACTTTGCATATCTCTGTCTTTTGTAGATTTATTGTCCTTTTTTTTTTTTAATATCTTGTCATATGTACTTCATTGACAGTGGGCTTTGATTTTGCAATTGTGCAGATGGGCATGTTTTCGCCAGATGTGAGGCCTGTTGTCGCCAAAAACACAAATGCACCCAGATAAGCTATCTTATATCTGAACGGTGCCCTCATTAAAGGAGGGCAATTTTAAACTTTGAGTTCAATTATACGACAGCCTACGTTTTTTTGAACTCTTACCTATAACCGACTCCTTCATAAAGAAACAGTGAACATCACTCCCTTATCCTTCTGTTCTTACTGACTGATATGGAGTCTCAGATGTGTATTTTGACATTGCCACATAACTAATGACTCATTAATAATCCAAGACTCACATGCCTCATAGTTGTAAAACTGCCAGGTCAGATGTGAGTCTTGATGATGGGGGAATTTTCTAGGGAGAGTTCTCAGCACTAAGGATTTTTTTCTTCATTGATTATTCACTGACAAGGTGTTTATCATATAGCATTTTATATTACATCAATTATTTATCTTAAAGACCTCAGTGTGTCGTTAAAGTGCAGTTCATATGCTTACAGTGAGAAGCAGGAAGAGTTCATGTTTCAGTGTTGTTTTTCCACTTCAGAGGCCCCAAGAGGCCTCCAGTGTTACGTGACATTGTTGGGACCCCATTACCTTGTCCCCTAAACTCCTCGGCCAGATGCTATTGGAGGATATTTTATAGAAAATATCTTAACTGGAGTTGGCTTCAAAACAATGGAGAAGGTGAACGAGCAGTGAGATCTTTACAGTACGTGCATGTATGTGTTTTTTAAAAGCAGTATGTGGAGGTATATTTAATATTTATGCAGCACCAAGGAGATAGCAATAAACACACAATACAAGAAGACTGCCATTCAACAGGTAAACATACAAACCACATCAGCATCAGAGAACAGCATTCAGAAGATGAAACCAACTGTATTATGTGCAAAAACCAGCTAAGAGCGACTGTCTATAGGAGCAGCTTCAATGGGGATTTAACTATTTCAGAAATTCTAACAATGTGTTTATGTCTTACTCTTCAAAGAATTTTCATCAGACATAAAAACATTTCATTCATCACAAGTCAGTGTTTATTTCAGGATACAAAATGGTCAAAGAGGCTCTTGTCAACCAGCTCGACAGTTTTGCTGATCGACCAATTATCCCTCTCTTCCAACTTATATTCAAAGGCATTGGTGAATTAAGTGATTGCAAAAAAGCAAGAATTTAAGCTGTAATTAATATTTTCGACAGTATCCAGCTCCTTCTTCAAACTACATTTATTTATAACGTGCTGAAGGATTTAACTTAAAAGGGCTATATTTTGGAAGCTGCACTCAGACTTTGTTCGCCCTCACAGGAAAAACTCCAGACTCAGCACAACAAAGATAAGGGAGAGACGTTCACTGTGTCTTTATGAAGGAGTCGGTTATAGGTGAGAGTTCTAAAATAACGTAGGCTGTCGTATAATTGAACTCAAAGTTTAAAATTGCCCTCCTTTAATGAGGGCACCGTTCAGATATAAGATAGCTTATCTGGGTGCATTTGTGTTTTTGGCGACAACAGGCCTCACATCTGGCGAAAACATGCCCATCTGCACAATTGCACAATCAAAGCCCACTGTCAATGAAGTACATATGACAAGATATTAAAAAAAAAAAAGGACAATAAATCTACAAAAGACAGAGATATGCAAAGTCATCATAAAAATACACTACATGGGAGAGAAAGGGAGCTGCAGCAGAGGTGTGTCCCAGTGGAGACCTGCTTATTGTAGTTGGTTCAGGAAAGCAGAGACCTGACTGGCATCCTTGGTTAGTTACAAATATAAGTTAATAATATAATATATAATTATATATAACTAATATAATTATTAGTTTATATATATATCTCAATAAATATGTGCTAATTTGCTTAAATGTCCATTATACAAAGTGTATTTTAGAGAGTTTCTTCCAACTAGGCTGAAAAAACGTTTTGGAAACAAAATCACAAAACTGACTAGTGCATGAAAAAAGTGGTACTGTTTTTTCTGTCAGTATTGAGCCAGAACAGCTAAAGATGTATTATCCATTTAATTGTTGATTAGCTCATGATATTACCAAATTTCCCCACAGGGATTAATAAAGAATTTATATTCTATTCTATTCTATTCTATTCTATTCTATTCTATTCTATTCTATTCTATTCTATTCTATTCTATTCTATTCTATTCTATTCTTCTTCACATTTATTCACCAAGAGTTTGGGCTTACGTGGCTAAAACCTTTTTTTATGACACCATAGTGCTCTGACACACAAACAGTTCTGTGAACTTTGCATCTTTCAATAAGTTGGCGAAGCATCTTCCTTCCATGATAACAAAATAAAGTGTTTGTAAAGTAATGAATCATACTTTATATCCTCTATTCTATGTTATATAAGGTCATGAGGTTTAGGACATATATATCTCGATATACACATGGTTTAACATTTACTTCTACTATCTACCATTACTTAACTGTGGGAAACGCCATCTTCCATTAATCAACAATAGGATAAACACTTATACACTCCATAGGCCAAATCTGAAAAAAGACAGTTTGGCGGAAAACTTTTTAAGTTTTTGAAATTTTGAAGTCAGGACTCCAGAATGTAAGCCTAATAACATAAAGTACATGATTTTATGATGTAATGGAAGTAGGATCAAATATAGCAATTACAGTGGGTTTCAACTGAGCTATTTTTGTCTTTAAGATCCTGAGTGTAACTTTACCGGTGTCCTGCCCCCAAATTCACACCTTTTACAAAATGTATGCCATTTGTATTAACACAGCCAGTTATTTTGTTTAAAAGTAAAACATAAAAAGGACAAAAATTTCCTTAGGGCTAAGGTTACAAATCTACAACATTACATACTGTACAAATTCACCTAAATAATTAAATTTACCTAACCTAATTAAAAAAAGATGGTTAATACCCTGCAAAATTACACAGGTAACAGAACAAATGCTGCTGAGCTGAAAGTATTAGTGACCATGAGAGAATGTCATTATATTACTAGGTTACATCATACTTGCACAACAGAAGTCTTGGTTGTCAAAGGGGAATAGGGTGTGGTTACATAAGCACGCCACCACAAGCACCTCTGTGCAGACTCAGAGGATTTTTTCCACTGCCTAACCTTAAAGGATTAGCTTTCCACCAGGTGTGAATATAAAAAACAAATAAATGGACAATAAATCTACAAAATACAAAGATATACAAAGTCATCATAAAAATACACTACATGAGAGAGAATCAAACCTTAAAACCTGCATAGTAGATTGTGCTTTTTATTGTACAGAGTATTTTATGCTTCATCTTAAACTGGTCTTGTTTGTCCCAGTTTTGCTTCATCTACCCACCAGAAGTCCTCAGTTCCTGTTCCTAATCTCAGTCCCCAGCCTGCTACACCCACCTCACCTGCTCTCAAATCACAAAAAAGCTTACATTCATTAAACCTTTGACTTTAAGTCTGGGTCAGACAGAATGTTAGATAGACAGTCCTGTCATCAAGATGCTGGTCCACCACAGTGTGCTCCTGCTTGTCCCTAAGAAATGTGGGCTGTTTGTTGAAAGGACTTCAGAAGGCAAAAAACAAGATTGTCACAGTGCTCCCAGCTTTTTCCAGGTGAGAAACAGATCTGTTATGGAGGTAGGTAACAGCGAGATCCACTCCGAAGCTAAGTTGAAAGGCAGTCTGAAGCGGGTTCATTGACATGTTTACCAGAGGACGAAGATGGCCAAGGACCAGCCTCTCCAAGATCTTCATTAGTTGTTCTTTCAAAGCATGATGCCATGTAGCATGCTGTGATGTTTTTCTTTTACACTGCCCTCCTCAGATGATATGTCATTTCAGTGTTGCACCACAACACCAATCTGCTGTCTTTATTCACCTTGCAGAGAAATATGGAAACATTTAAGCCCCCGTGTCTCCTTGGTCCAAGGCTTGTGGTCATCAATGGCTAAAAGCATGTGAAAGAAGCCCTGGTCCTATGATAACGGAGAAGTCAGTCCTGCCATCCTATGGGATGAAGCCAAGGCATATCCTAGAGGGGAAATTATAGCCAAATCTGCAAGTTTGAAAAAGATAAAAGCTAAAAAGCGTCTAGATTTGCAAGATCAACTAGAGAAACTGGAGCAAGCTCTTAATATTAATAGCGATCCTACAATACTTGAACAAATGAGGCCAGTTAAACAGGAGCTTGACAAAACCTATAGTGAAGAAATTGAAAAACAGCTTAGACATATGAAGCAGAGGTATTATGAAGCAGGGTCCAAAGCATCCAAATTAATTGCATGGAGACTTAGGAAAGAACAAGCAGAATCTTCTATTCATAAAATCAGAGACACGTTAACAAATAAGATAACTGCCAGACTGGAAGGAATCCAGGAAGCCTTCGTATCGTATTATAAATCATTATATACGCAACCAGATAAGGCAGACGAACTAACAATCCAAGACTTCCTTGACTCATTAGACCTCCCCTGTATCAGTAAAAATCAAAATGAAAAACTTATATCTGAAATTTCAACAAAGGGAATAGATCATGTAATTTCAGGTCTCAGAGTGAACAAATCCACAGGATGTGATGGATTCCCTTCAGAATGGTATAAGAGCATGAGAGAACCATTACTCCCTTTACTAAAATCTTCATTCAATTATACCCTGAAAGACGGAGCAACCCCACCATCATGGAAAGAGGTGATTATTTCAGTGATACCCAAGGAGGGCAAAGATAGAATGGACTGTAAAAGCTACAGACCAATTAGTGTCTTAAACACTGATTACAAAATATACGCAACCATATTAGCTAAACGACTGGAAACAGTAATGCCCTCTCTGATAGATGAAGACCAGACAGGCTTTATAAGGAACAGGCAGTCACATGATAATATAAGAAGAGCCCTCCATATAATTTATTATATTTCTAAAGAGAAAACTGACGCAGTCCTTCTCAGCCTTGATGCTGAGAGGGTCTTTGATTCAGTCGGCTGGGATTTCTTATTTCAAGCAATGACCAGATTTGGATTTTGTAAATCATTCATACAGAGTATAAGATCACTTTATTCCTCCCCAACAGTAAGGATTAAAATTAATGGAAGCCTCTCGATTCCAATAAGATTACAACGAGGATGTAGACAGGGCTGTCCACTCAGTCCATCCCTTTCCAATCTTTTCATCGAACCATTGGCCCAAGCTATTAGAGAGGATAATGCTCTAGAGGGCATACATATAGGAAGCATACTAAACAAAATTTGCCTATATGCGGACGATGTATTGATTACACTCCAAAAACCTGAATTTGGCGTTCCACTACTAATGAATACCCTGGATATGTATGGAAGATATTCTGGTTATGTACTTAATGTCCAGAAAACTCAAGTTTTAACTTCTTAACAAAGGACCCGTTACAGCTGCATGACGCCAACTATAAGCACATTAATAGGAAGATATACAAGGACCTTGATAGATGGGACTTGCTCCCCTTTGACCTTGGCAGCAGAATAAGGACAATTAAGATGAATATTCTCCCTAGACTATTATACTTATTTGCTGCACTCCCAGTAGAGGTGCCTCTTAAACAGTTTAGTAAGTGGGATAAACACATGTCTAGATTCATTTGGAATAATAAAAGACCCAGAGTGAGATACTCAATATTACAGCTGCCTGGGGAGAAGGGGGGCATGTCCCTGCCTTGTTTAAGAGACTACTACCTATCGGCCCAGTTGAGACCTCTGGTATGTTGGTGCAATCCAGCCTATGTGGCAAAATGGAAAGACATTGAATTATCTTTAATGGCCACACCCATACAGTCAATACTGGATGCCCTAACAGAACTAATGAGATATTTCAATTGGATAATCAATATGTTGTTTTCTCTGTAAAGATATGGTTACAGGTGGTCAAGAAATATGGGCTGCAGAGGGAGATAAGGCTGTTGAGCTGGCCGGCATATGATCCACACTTCCTCCCGGCATCACAGGACCATAGATTCAAACAATGGGTTTAGCGCAGCATCACGTCTCTATGCCGAATGATTACAAAGGGGAAATTTAATACTTTTGAGGGTTTATGCCAATCATTTGAGTTAGGCAAAGAGGACTTTTACCGATACTTACAGATTTGCCACTTCTTTTTACAGAAAATAAGGAACACTGTCTCAGCAGAACCCTCAAGAATAACACAGATACTTATTGATGCATACAATTCAGAAAATTCCAAAGCCATTGTAGGCAAACTATATAAGGGCCTCACTTCAATGAACAAAAATTCAACTTTCTATATAAAGCAACATTGGGAAAAAGATACTAACATAGCATTAGCAGAAGAAGAGTGGCATCAAGCATGGTTAACTCAGTGTTCCACCACTAACTCCTTCTTTTGGAGAGATTTCTGTTGGAAAAATCTGATCCGATTTTTTTATAACACCCTGCCAAAAATCCAAATCAAGTGGGTCCCTGTGTTATTGCTGGAGGGAGTGTGGATTGGCTTCAGCAGACCATGCTCACATCTTTTGATCATGTCCACATATTCAGCCATTCTGGAGGGGAGTGGGACTTTTAATATCAGAGACTCTGGACTTAAAACAAGATTTTTCTTTTACTTTTCTGTACCTGGGAAAAATCCCCAGTGATCTCTGTAAAAGTGACAAATACCTTCTGAAGATATTTATGGCTGCAAGCAAGAAAGCGACAAAGTGCTGGCTCCAGAGGACACCCCCCACTACTGCCCTTCTTATTAATACAATCAACTCCATCCGCTCAATGGAAAAGACGACATTCTCACTTCGCCTCCAGAAAGAGAAGGGGGATAAATATTGGGGAAAATGGGACTGCTCTAACTACTAGGACTCTTAACAATCACGTCTTTAGTTCTCTATGTGAAACTTCATTGAAAAATGTGCCTTGTGCCTGTATCCTTTTATCATGGCTCATTGTAACCTTTTTTTCCCCAGTCCCCAGCTGTTTGATTTTTGTTGTTGTTGTTTATTATAAAAACTGAATAAATAAAAAGTGTTAAAAAAAAAAAAAAAGAATGACAGTGAGGTGAAGCCACACCATTATGTACTACAGAATGGGCTGGTTAAGCAAGACTAGGAGGAGTCACACAAACACAACTTGAAGGGAATAAAGTTTCATCAGTACGTAGCGCAGTTCAAGCGAAAAAATGGAGGCGATCTTCAGTGTTCTCGGTCTGGAGTGGATAGACGTTAGAAGTGTTTTGATATTTTTCTGTGTTTTTGTGCTGTTGGCTGATGTTTGGAAGAACAAAGTGCCGAAAAACTTCCCTCCTGGACCGCGGGCTCTACCTTTCATTGGTGATCTTCATCACATCCAACCTGCAAGACTTCATCTGCAGTTCACAGAGGTACGAGTCTATAAAGTAATAGTAACAATAGTAATAGTAACATTAATGTATATATATATATATATATGTATGTATGTATATCGAAGAAACGTTGTGACTGTGAAAGCAACATTTTGAGCTTCCATACAACAGGTTCGGTCAAAGTTCGATTGGAAAGAGAGGAAATCATTAACTCAAGTCTAGGAAACATCAATATTTCAACAGTAATGAATACAGTTGTTATTTGCAACACATAGTTGTATATTTGGTCATTATATTGATGCAAGCAGTTATTATTGGGTCCAATGAAGGGTTCAAAGCCTGACAGGAAGGATCTTATCTTGACTATTTTACTTTGGCCATGTAATAAGCCTGCATAATATATATACGTTTATTCAATAGGGACAGAACAAGAAGCATTGTTATAATAACCGATGCCATGTTCATAAGTCAATAGCCAACAGCTAATTCGCAGACCAGGTCCCTAGCACATAGAAACAACAATAAAATACACATTTACATATAATAAAATGTCTAACAGTGTTCACAGTTTTGGTTTGATTTGAGCCATCGTTTGATTTTACAGTTAAACTCATTCAGATCTGTCAGATGTTTCAGTTCAGCAGGTAAGGTGTTCCAGATCTGTGGCCCTTTCACTGAGAATGCACTCCGTCCAAAAGCAGTTTTACACCGAGCTGTTCTGCAGTCTCCATTTGCTACTCCTCTTGTAGTCATACCACGAGTTTGACTTCTTTGGATCATACTGTGTACAGAGTCTGGAGCAAGACCAGTAACACATTTAAAAACTAATTTTAAAAAAGAATGCTTTAAGAAATTTTCAAAACTTAATAGATTGTGTTTTTCTAAAATTTTGCAATGGTGCCACCTCATGGGCTTTCGGTCAAGCACTTTTAAAGCTTGTTTGTAAAGGGACTTTACACCTGAAAGAGCTGACTGGTTTGCCTGGCCCCAGACAGTGACACAATATGAAAAATGAGACATGATCATTGAATGAAAATACAATTTGGCTGCATTGATTGTCAGATTAGGTCTTATTAAGCGAAAACACTTTAAATTAGTTCTAATTGTTTTAGATATTTTCTTTATATGAGCTTCAAATTTCAAATGAGAGTCTAAGACTACTCCCATATATTTGACCTGATCTACTCTTTGAATTATATTGTCATTTATCTGAATCTGGAAGTTGTCTAAGGACTTTGGCATTAAGGAAAAACACACAGAGACCGTTTTGGAGCATCTGTTAGATAACAAGTAGCAAGTTCTGTTGAATATTTTGGCCGGAAACCAAACTGTTTAGGATGTAAGATATGATGATATTCAAGGTAGTCTATTAGTTGGTTTCATACTACTTTTTCAGTAACTTTTGAAAAGACTGGAAGGATTGAGATTGGCCTATAGTTACAGGCTTGGTCACGGTCTCCTGCTTTAAAAATTGGGCTGATGAGGCCTTGTTTTAGTAGTTGTGGAAATTTCTCACTGATGATAGATAAATTAACCAAGTGTGTTAAAGGGCCAGACAGATAGTCTTTGAGATTTCTTATAAAATCAGTGCTTACTCCAAATACATCCCTAGCTTTTGATGGTTTAATTTGAGATATTATTTGTTTTACATTAGACTCATTCATTTGTGAAATAGAAAAAGCACTTTCAGCTTGATTTTCTGGTATGAACAAGAGTTCAATTGGATTAAAGGACGCTGCTATTTGTTCCACTGATGTCACAAAATACGTATTAAGTGAGTTAGCAATATGCATATGGTCGGTTATCAATTTGCCATCAACATTAAATTTGTTAGTGCTCTGGTGTCTTGTTGGAATCTTGTTTCGTCAGTCTATTTATGTGTTTCCAGAGATGTAGTATGTAAGAAGTATTCGTCGAGAGACGAACTCATCTAAGTGCATGGTAATTGCTTGCTTCAATTCCTGGGTACAGAAATGTCTCAGATTCCAGACACATCTTCGATCTTACTTACACAGTCTTCCAGCAGGGGACAGTTTGCAAGGTTATCATTCTCTGTTCATCTCATCGTTTCCATAACTGTAGTTTTTCTTTTTGAAAAGCCTTCAGGTTTTCTTTCGCTTTGATAATGTGGACTCCACCACTCTGCATCTGTTGATTGAGATGATTGAGAGCAGTGAAGATATCAGCCATGTATGCCAAAATGAGAGTGAAGTCAGAATTTTTTGAAGCAATCTGCATGACAATGTTGGTGCTCTTGCAAAAACAGGGCTAATACCACACACAAGGCAAGAACACGATTCAACACCTTTCTGCGGGATAACCACCGAACGTTAAAATGGTACAGAAGTACCTCCAATTCTGAGCCCATTTCTTTACACAGCTCATTGAAGATGCGGTGCTTCAGAGCACTATTTTGCACATAGTTTTGGAGGCAAGGTTTTTGTTGTCAACGCGTGCCTGTGCAGAACACAAGGTGTAACAATGATGTGTGGTGCATTGGCTTTCACTAGCGCACTAAAACCAGACATTCATCCCAGCATGGCTGGAGCTCTGTTAGAACAAACTGCAGAAACCATATCCCACAAAAGATTGTTGTCTTTGAGGAAGTCATCCACAAGTTTCTTCACGTTGGCTGCCTTTGTTGTTGTTGTAAGAGGCTTACAAAGTAAAAAATCTTCCTTTATTACGTTGTCTTTCACATAGTGTATGAATACAACAAGCTGGCTTAGACTGGAAATGTTGATGGTCTCGTCGAGTTGGAGGCTGAATTTTGCTGGACTTGAAATCAGGTCTGCAAATACTCGAGCCAAGATGTCATTGCTCATGTCAGCTATTCTGTCGCTGATGGTGTCATTTAAAAGAGATTTTTGGGATAACTTATTTTCAGCATCTTTTCCCAGCATGATATTTGCCATCTTCAACTCAGCTGGTTTAATGACTGTTTCACCAGTGGTGTATGGTTTGCCCTGCTTTGCGATCAGGTAAGTAACTTCTTACGATGCTGTGAGGATCGGTTTGTTGATGGGTACAAAGTCGATAACAGGCTGGGACGGAGCGCTTAAGACCTCCTCATCCTCCGTCACGGCAAGCCTCTCTCCCTGGCCTAGGAGAGAGTCTGCGGCGGGACTTCTGAATGGCTAACTATGTTACCAACAGTAACTTACGTTAGCTGCCATGCTACAACCACATTCAACAGGCTATCACACTCGGTAGGCCTATACAATAAAGCAACATAAAATGGTAAAACTCACAGCTTCCACGTTTGTAGTTGGGTCACAGACAGTTGATACCGATCCATGTTTTATCTTTAGATTCTTAGCAAATCCTGCTTTGTACTGGCCCTTGTTGAGAAAGCAGTCCGCAGTGAAATGGTGAGCACACACATACAACATTTTTAGGAGTTGTTGTGGGTACATTTCAATTAGTGCTGTCAAAAATATCGCGTAATAAACGCGTTAACGCAAATGAATTTTAACAGCATAATTTTTTTTATCGTGAGACTAAAGTAAGACCAAAGTTTTCTGTGTGTATTGTCAGTGTGAACTGAGTTTTCATCGTAACACATCCAGTTAGAAACACCACTTGATGGCCAAACACACAGCTGATGCGAATTCTCCGCCTCCTCCTCATCAAAACCAGGCGACAATGGTGATAAGACTATTAAAATGATAATTTAAGGGATATTTAGAATAAATAAAATATGCGCAATTAATTTGTGATTAATCGCGAGTTTACTATGAAATTCATGCGATTAATCGCAATTAAATATTTTAATCAATTGAAAGCTCTAATTTCAATCAAAAATAAAATGAATCCACTGGGCCCTCAAAACCTCAGATGAAGAAGGAGGTAAAAACAGACTTCTGTGCTCGTTTGTGCAGCCAACAACTGCCGTGCTTTGCAGGCGCTCTCACGGGAAGCCCAAGAGTGCTGAGGACTGTTTTTAATGTGTATAGCCTATGTGTACGAATGTTGATTTGTTCACTCACAAAAAAGTCTATAAATGGGATTTATATCTTGTTACTTGCGGTGATTACCGTATACATGATAGTCTCTCAAATGTTCTCACAGAAACTAGTGAAACGGACTCCAAGCCTGTCTATTAGCTCCAGTCACAATGCTGAAGACTCCCGCTCTTGCAGACTTTACGTGATGACAGTGAAGACGTCACAGACATTACGTATACCTGAAGTATACCTGGAGATTGGGATTCAGCCTATCATTTCTCTGGGACGGTGTCACTAACCTGGAGTTGGTGTTATTGCCCTACATAACATCATGTAGTCTGTTTAAGCACACTTTTTCTGAAAGGTGAAGAAAGCAAGAGAGGGAGATGACAGACTTTTCTCATTCCAGGGGGGTTTGTAGACACACTGGGGGTGCATATTACTGTTAGAAAATCATTCTAAAGTGAATTTTGCATTATATGGGACCTTTAATATCAGTTACATTTTTTGTCATTCCTGCATTCAGTCATGAGTTTTAGGTTGTTGTTTTATTCACGCCGTCTTCCTCAGAAGATTTTACACCTCTGTGTTGCACCACAACAGTGATCTGTCTGTGCTCAGTTTGCAGAGAAATATGGAAACATATTCAGCCTTCGTCTCTTTGGTGGAAGGGTTGTGATCCTCAATGGTTACAAGACTTTGAAAGAAGCCCTGGTCCAACAAGGAGAAGACTTTGCAGATCGTCCCTCTGTGCCATTGTTTGAAGAATTATTTGGGAATAGAGGTAAAGTGTTTGTTGCACTTTATTTTATAAGTTCTTAGTTGTTGTTTTTTTATGAGACCAGCTGTGTCAATTTTTTTTCAGGTGTAATGCTGTTTTGTGTTTTCAACAGGTATTGTGATGTCAAATGGTTATCTATGGAAGCAGCAGAGGAGATTTGCTCTTCATACTCTCAGAAACTTTGGTTTGGGCAAGAAGACTATGGAGCTATTCATCCAGCAGGAGTGTCAATATGTCACGGAGGCTTTCAGAGATCACCAAGGCACAAAAACTCTATTTTACAATACCTACCTAATACTACCTAATACATAGACATGTCATTTTACTTTTAACTCCAAATTTGCAACACAAAAGCATGCAACAAGACATTTCACATCACAAACAAAAATAGGGCAACAGTCATAATTTAAAGGAACACCTGCATTCTCTGTATTAGAAGTGAAACAATTTGTCAACTTAAATAAAATGAATTATTAAAAAAATAAAGTTATCTTGAAGGCTGGTTTGCACAGCTCTAAGAACTTTCTAAATATGTCTAGCTTGTATCAGCTATACAGGCTGGTACTGTTCTGTAACATATTGATGTTTTAAAACTATGAAAAGGACATAGCTGAAAGGACATATATTCCATTTTCTCTTTACATTACAGGCAAGCCTTTTAGTGCCCAGAAACTGATAAGCAATTCTGTGTCCAACATCATCTGCTGTTTGGTGTTTGGGCATCGATTTGAGTACACTGATAAGGAGCACCGGGCTATTCTCGACCAACTAAATGAAATAGTGCGCTTACAGGAAGGTATGCTGATCCAGGTGAGTCTCCAGTATCCAACAGTCTTATTTAAATCAGCATTAATGCTGAAGTCAAATGTGGATTTTAATAACAATATTGTAAAAAGATTCCACTGCAAATTAATCAAATACAACACAGTTAGTATCAAAGGTGATAAGTGAATCTTTAGCCACTGATGATTTAACCATATAGAACTGTCATAGCTTTTTTGTGCCTGTCAGAGATCTGATAACTGCCTTCCTGCTCTGTAGCTTTACAACGCAGTACCCTGGCTGATGAAGCGGCTGCCTGGACCTCATCAGAGGATGCTTGCTTTGACGAAGAACATAATTGACTACGCAAAAATCAAGATCAAAGAGCACAGAGAAACCCTCGACCCCTCATCACCAAGAGACTACATCGACTCCTTCCTCATAGAAATGGGAGAGGTGAGGGTTTCAGTGTCTTTGTTTTGTGTTTGTTCCTCACCGATGAGATACGTCGACTAATTCCTGCCTCTGTCTCTCGTGTCACTGATAGAAGGAGGACAAAGATGCTGGATTTGATCTTGAAAATTTGTGTTTTTCCACTCTGGATCTGTTTTTTGCTGGAACTGAGACTACTGCCACTACTTTACGCTGGGGGCTGCTATACATGATCTACTACCCTGACATACAGAGTGAGTGTATGAGTAACATCTGCCATCCCTGTGTCTTTTATAAGCTTCTTTTTATGACTTCATATAGTCAGGGGGAGAAGGTGTGTGATGTGTAATTCCCCCCCTCAGTCATCTTCTCAGCACAAAGACTGACATTGTTTTTTACTTTCACTTTGTGCAGAGAGAGTCCAGGCTGAGATAGATGCTGTGATTGGTTCATCCAGACAGCCCTCCATGACTGACAGAGAAAACATGCCCTATACTGATGCAGTCATCCATGAAATACAAAGAATGGGCAACATCCTCCCGCTCAATGTGGTCCGCATGGCAAACAGGGACACCACGCTGGATAAGTACACAATCCCAAAGGTACACAATCCGCAGGTGACACTTAAACATGGAAATATGCTAAATTACCAAAGAATGCGTGAGAACTAAATCAAGAAAGACGTAATAGTTGTGGACTCTTCATAAGCACTTCTGTAATAACCTCTTATCCGGGACTCTGTATCAGGTAATTATAAGCTACTAAAGAACCAACTGGGAGATACCATATTACTGAATCATTAGGTAGAGATGAGTTTATAACAATGGATAAACTGAGTGAGTCTTTCAAACATTGAGTAGCACAAAACAGTAACTACTTTTTCTTTACTGATCCAACATTAATTACTCTTTTTATGTCCTACTTAAGTAAAGTGAAACTTCATACTGAGTAGTTACTCTGCAGACCCTCATATCGTTCTGATTATTGCATTATTATCTATTGTTAATGTGTCCTTTTTAGTAAAGTGAAGCATCTTTACAATTATTTCTCAGAATTTTCACTCAGCCTTATTCACATTAATATTTACATCCTTGTCATTTATAACATCAGAAATACAAGCGCCTCAAAAGTAAATGTAACCACAAAGGTTGAACTAATTCAGTTAAGCTCACTATTTGAAGTTGGACTCGTGTGGAAAGGCAGTAGGGTTAGTATGTTAGTGTATTGAGTGTTTTCATAGTTACAGTGTCTAGCAAGATTTACAGTGAGATTTCAAATTAATGTGACTTATCAAGAACTACATTAGCGACATACTGATGCTTATCACCTTAGAATTTACCCGGTTAACAAAATTTCTGCTAAATGTCTATATTTACATAATTAAAATATTGTCAGCTCACATGATTCTTTTCTCAACTCTTTCAAAGGTCAAGAACGAACTTTAAAGCTCTAATTTCAATCCAACATGGATCAGAACTTACTTTATTTTTGTTTGTATGATGATCTAAGATATTTAGAATATTTTTCTAAAGGCAGGTCAATTTAACTATTTTAACAGAGTTATTTTTCAGGGCACTATGATATTGGCTACACTGAACTCAGTCCTGAACGATGAGACAATGTGGGAAACTCCACACTCCTTCAACCCTAAGCACTTTCTGGACAAGGATGGTAAATTCAGGAAGAGAGAGGCCTTCCTTCCTTTTTCTGCAGGTGAGTCAGTGGTTATAATCCTGTAATGTGCAGTTTTAGCTAAGGATTATTAAAAGGCCAAACGACAGAAAGATAAAACATGTCCTTGTGTGGCATCAACTGTTTTTATTAGTAGCCACTCACTTGGGGTATTTGTTGTATATCTGTATTTATTTCAACTGGATGTGCAAGTGTTGAATATAGCCTTTCCCTTTAACTTTGTTAAATTTAACTTACATTGGAATTTAAACTCTGTTCTCATACATTTGTGAGTATTTGACTGAGTGGACTGTTCTGAAAACGTACAAAATAAGAAAATGTATTTGCACTTTTTTAAATGCACAAAGTCATTTCGTTCACTGTATTATGTTTTATATTAAAGATATAGTCAACAAATAAATTACTAAATTTAAAGTTTCAGTCGTTAGTTAGTTAGTAGCTTCATTTGTCAATTTCTTTTAGCTGTTTATGAACAGAACAAGAATAATCCCTGAACTAAATACAGCTAAACTTTTAAAGTTGACTAACAAAAGACCTATATATAGATAGAAGTCTTTTCATGTTGTTCATTTTCAGACTATGGTTTTTCCACTTGTATTTGGTTGGTGATTGAAGGATGTTTAACAGCTTGCTGTTAGTCATAGGTCCTAATTAGTGCTTGATAAGGGTCACACCCACAAATGTTTTTTTAGCAGCAAATCCAACACAGAAAATATATTAATTTGGGGTTTCTACTATTTATTATGGCATGATCTATATTATTTGATTAGTAATTTGGGAGGGTATCAGTGTCGCTACATTATTCTGACTTTGTTCCAGAGCTGCAATAATAAAATTTTATCAAAGTTTGCAAATGAAACACATCTGTTGTATTGTGTATTCTCAGGAAAACGTGTGTGTCTTGGAGAACAGCTGGCCAGGATGGAGTTATTCCTGTTTTTCACCTCCCTCCTTCAGAGGTTTTCATTCTCAGCGCCTGCTGGAGAGCCGCCCAGTCTGGAGTTCAACCTGGGAGGTGCTCGTGCTCCCAAACCTTATCGCCTCTGTGCCACACCACGATAAAACACTACACACAACGAGTCACTGTGTGCCACAATGTTTGTCTTGTATTGCATTAAGAGTATCTGCTATATATCAGATATATGCGTATACTATATTGCCACAAGTATTGGGACATCTGCCTTTACACACACATGAACTTAAATGACATCCCATTCTTAATCTGTAGAGTTTAATATGGAGTTGCCCCATCTTTGCAGCTATAACAGCCTCAACTCTTCTGGGAAGGCTTTCCACAAGGTTAGGAGTGTATGGGAATACAGGCCAGTCAAGTTCCAACCCAAACTCATTCATCCATGTCTTTATTGATCTTGCTTTGCACACTGGTGAGCAGTCATGTTGGAACAGAAAGGGCCATCCCCAAACTGTTCCCACAAAGTTGGGAGCATGAAATTGTCCAAAATGTCTTGGTATGCTGAAGCATTAAGAGTTCATTTCACTGGGACTAAGGGGCCAAGCCCAACTCCCTGAAAAACAAGCCTACATCATAATCCGCCTCAACCAAACTTTACACTTGGCACAATACAGTCAGGCAAGTACTTTGGTACTTTGTTATAAAACCACTAACAGTTGACTGTGGAATATTTAGTATCGAGGAAATTTCATGAATGTACTTCTAGCACAGGTGGCAACCTATCATGGTACCACACTTGAATTCACTGAGCTCCCGAGAGCAGCCCATTCTTTCACAGATGTTTGCAGAAGCAGTCTGCATGCCTAGGTGCTTGATTTTATACTCCTGTGGCCATGGAAGTGACTGGAACACCTGAATTCAGTTATTTGGAGGATGTCCTAATACTGTTGGCAATATAATGCATCTTTCTTTCTCTACAGTGTAACTAAAACAAAATTTGGAAGGATTTTCAGCCAGTGGTCTTCTTCAATAAACCATCGTGCATTATTAAAGTAATCTCCTGTATTCAAAGATCCAATAAAATCCTATGAACATCTCAGTTTTTACCAGAATTGAAAGCCCTGTGCTCACATTAAGGGGAGTAAGTGAGAAGATGATGTTTATTTCAGGACACTCTGAATCTATGAAATGAAAATCTTAATCTGAATATATGGAATGAAACTCTGAATATATGGAATGAAAGCTGAAATAAATCTTCACAATCCACCATGTTTAATTGTGTTGTCAGCACAGAAGAGACATCCTGCTAAATTTGCTAGTTACACAAATGGCATCAACTTAACCCTCGTAACGTACTCCTGATTGCCATACACCTTTTGTCCTGTGGGGTCAAAAATTACCCTGCCTGGTTTGACTGTTATTTCAGTATATAGTATAAATTGTCAGTCAATTCTGTGTTAAGTCTTTAGTCTTACTTCAGTCCAACCCATCACCACAAATTTTTCCCTTCGTTTTGGAAATTTAGAGCCAATAAATTTTGTTTACATAAAAGTATACCTTGTTTTTGAGTGAAAATAAAATGAAACAGTAAATCATTTTGACTTTATATTATTTTGAATATCTGACTTTTCACAGAGTGGTATGTGTCAAAGTTGAGGTTGAGGATCCTGTTTTGAAACCACTTCAATTTTTCAGTGACAGCAAATAATCACACATATCATTCTTCCTGGTCAAAAAAAGACCCCATCTGGTTTGACTGTTTACAAAGCATAAAGTATAAATTATCACCCACCTCTGTGTTTCAACTTTTTTTCCCAACTCATTGATCCAGGTATGACATAGTTGAACAGCTTTTGCTACCTTTACATCAGAAGACTTTGAAAAAATTTGGAAAACGCTCTTGGAAAACTCTCACCTCACACCTGCTCACATCTAAAGACAAGTAGTTTTTAGTCACATCCTAGACTCAGACTAAGATTTTACAAAGACTGTGAATCTTGCAGGGTCACTATTTACAAGACCAAGTTTTATATTGTTGTATTTAGGGCTGGACCCGAATATCCAAATCGGTGTGGTGGTATCCAAATAATAATTTTGACATCGACTCATCATTCGCATCAAACACTGGTGCATAGGTGACTGATGACTTTCATGTACTGATCTTGTGTCAGTTCAAGTTGCATGACCATAACGCTGGGCTTACACCTAACGGTTTCACAGTCAGACTAAAAACTGAAAGTCAGAAGGAAATTTCACTGGAGTCACAATAATTCATAATACAATAAAAATACAACTACATTTGTGTATACATACACACACACACACACACACACACACACACACACACACACACACACACACACACACACATATATATATATATTTAAGAGTAATATATTCTCAGGAAAACGTGTGTGTCTTGGAGAACAGCCAGCCAGGATGGAGTTTCTCCTGTTTCTCACCTCCCTCCTTCAGAGGTTTTCTTTCTCAGTGGCTGCTGGAGAGCAGATAAGATTGGAGTTCAACCTGGGAGCTTCTCACTCTCCCAAACCTTACCACCTCTGTGCCACATTGCAATAAACTACACACAATAAATCACTGTGTGCCACTACTACCTTGTAATTCATCAAGAAAATGCTGTATTTTTTTTTTCTGTAGAGTAAATAAAACATAATTTGGAAGTATTTTAAGCCAGAACACATTTTCAATAAACCTTTATACAATATTAAAGTAATCTTGTGTTTTCAAATATCCTCATTCTAGCTGTTGACAGAAATCGCTGGGAATCATGTTCCTCCAGTCATTTCCACCTCACATTAATTCTGTCAGACTTGCAAAAACTTATTTTGTGTGTAAATCAATAAACTGAGATTAACTTATGCTTCTCATGCAGACTGCTATGTGTTAAAGTTCATGCTGTTGTTTCAGTCTAAGGTGTGACAGGTGAGACAATGCAGTGACTCTGGCCCTACTTTAAGAATGTATCATATCTGCTTCTCTATTTAGGGTGTGAGGAGGCTAAAGGTTGTACAACTGGGTACTTGAATACATTTTGAAAGCTTTCCAAGTTTTGTGGTTTTACATTTGATCACTTCACATATAATATAGCACTGTTCGTTAAAAAGATGATTTTTTTTCTCTAAAAAGAAAAGTCATCTTTTTCAATTAAGGAATGTTTATTCTGAAAATTACCAATCCTCAAACTTGAGGTCTATTTTATCTTGGCATAAACACGCACTCTGTCAAGCTTGTGATGTGTGATGAAAAGCCTCATGTCCATTATTTTATTTTATTGTTAGTGTTGGGGTTTGTGTGTGTGTGTGTGTGTGTGTGTGTGTGTGTGTGTGTAGGTGTGTGTGTGTGTGTGTGTGTGTGTAGGGAGCGGCGGTATGAGTGTGATCTTGTGTTTGTATGTGCAGGGGGTGGGGGAAGGGTGGGAATGATTTTAATATGTAAAGCACTTTGCGTTCCATTTTATATGAACAAGCGGTCCGGCGTCGTGTAGTCATCAGAGCCAGGGTTATATGTGGAGGCTGATGAATGTCAGAAGGTGACCATCCCCCAGGTGTGCACACTCAGATGATTATCAAACTACTGGTGAGCCAGTCCGTGTTCTGGGCGAGTGGGGAAGGTGGTGATGAAATACCCCAGCTTTCCACAGTAGAGACATGTGTTAGTGGCACAAAGATGGTCCTTTTCACGGGCAGATAACTGGGCTCGGCCAATTTGCATGGGTTCCGGATCAGGTATAACTGGCTAGGTCACCACCCACACTGGCCGCATCGGGGCCTCAATACAGGTGGAGGCTGGTGTGGCCTAGGAGGAACGTTCCAGGTGCTTCTCCTGAAGACAGTTGTCCAACCGGACAGCTCGAGCGATCAGCTGATCCAAATCAATAGTGTTATCGCAGGTTGCCTTCTGGACGTCCTTGAGGCCCTTGTAGAAGATCCCATGGAGGGCCTTGTTGCTCTAGCCACTCTCCACCGCAAGTGTCCGGAACTCTATAGTATATTCAGCCTTGCTGCGGGATCCCTGGTGGTGATGAGCTGATGACCAGTATCCTTTCAACTCACTGGGTGATCTTTTTCATGACCTCGGTGACGGCCACATAGGAGTTGCACACTGCCAACCGACTCTCCTACACTGCAGCTTCCCACTCCCCCGCAGTCCCCTTCAGCAAATTAATTAGATATGCTTTATGTGACCATTCAGAGGAGTAAGATATGGGCTGCATTTCAAACACTAGGGAGACCTGAGTGAGAAAGGCCTGACATATTGTTGATCCCCAATTCATGCTGGACGACTCCTCAGAAGAACCAGCTGCATCATTAAGGACACCACAAACCCTTGACATCACTTGTTCTTCACCCTCCCCTCTGGAAATAGATACCGGACAATAAAAACTCACATAAACAGACTGAAACACAGCTTTTTCCCACAGGCTGTCAAAGCTGTGTCATCCCCTCCCCTCCCACCTACCAGTCTACCAGTCTAAGCTGGAGAGTTACACCCACGCATCCTGTCACACCAACTCCAGCATGTTTGCACTAAATGACATTTGCATGATTTTTATGTAAATAACTGTATATAACTGTCATAATATCCCTAAATATCATTGCCATCTGCAGTGTGTACATATCCATCACAACACTTAGTTAATTTTTTAATTCCATTTTTATACTATTTCTATTCTATTTTTTTGATATGTCATATATTGTCTATGTTGTGTGTCTTATGCTGCTAATTTCAACAAAGAGCTGCTAAGCTACCCTTCATTGTTTAAGACAGAAATATAGATATAGTGGTGACTGGGGAGGCTATGTCCATGCTGGCGTCGCTGAGCTCATCTTGGCCGGACTGTACTGTCACAAAGTGGATCTTAGGTGAAGAGCGGGAGAAAGGATGGAGGGAGACAAAACAGGGAACGAAGGCAGACATAACATTATGCGCTTCACAAAGGAGCACATATGTACTCACATGCTCTTATTTTGATGGTCTTGATAATGCTGACTCACGTACTGAGTAGTACCTTTATATATCTTGTCCTCTGTTGAGGTAGTGCAGTCCAAACAAAGAAATGGAGGCAATCTTAAGACTTCTCGGCTTGGAGTGGATAGACGGCAGAAGTTTATTCATATTTTTTTGTGTTTTTCTGCTGTTGGCTGATGTTTGGAAGAACAGAGTGCCAAAAAACTTCCCTCCTGGACCGTGGGCTCTACCTTTCATTGGTCATCTGCATCGCATTCAACCTTCAAGATTTCACCTGCAGTTCGCAGAGGTAAAAGTCTATATATAATATTAGTATTATTATTACATTGTAATAGAAAATAAAGAGTGTGAGCCTTTAGAAAACATCATTAGAATGACCCCTCATGCATCACACCTTAACAACTGTTACATTTTGTTAGTTGATAATTAAATTGTAAATGACTTCTTGCATCAATAAATATTGAAGAAAAGCTCTGATAGTGAAAGCAACATTTTAGAACTTCAGTACAACAGGTTCAGGCAAGGTCCTATGAGAAGCAGAGGAAATCATTAACTCCAGGAGGCTGGAAATGGACTTGTAAACTGTAAACAGCAGAGGTGGAGGAAATATTCAGATCATAAAGTAAAAGCATAAATAAAGCAACGTAAAAATACTCCATTGCAAGCAAAAAATCTGCTGAAGAAAAAGTTAATAGTTATTATTAGCAGCAAACCGTGGTTACAGTACTAAAGTAAAAGTGCTGCTTGAGTCGTTCCTTATAAATGGCATCATCAGAATCTTAGCGGTGAATTATTAGTGTAAAAGCAGCATATTACTGGTGTACCTGCTGCAGATTTGAACTCGTTAGTTTTTTGGGACACAAGATAAATCTGATGGGGATGTGAGATGATTAATGGAATAGGAAAGAAGAATAAGCAATATTCTGATACACAAATATGTTTTTGTTGTCTAGAGTTTTTCTCTAATCTCTGGTTTTTGGTGAGAAATTGGATCATTTGAAAATTTATTTAAATTCATTCGATCTGAAATGTAACCTCGACACCCACTACATTTTATAACAGGCCAAAAAGGCTGAAAACCACTGGTTTAAATCAAATATGCATTCTATTATTATAGCTTGTAATATTATAAATCGGGTCCACATGGGACCTCCAAGATTACCAGTCAGTCATGGAGATAAATTTGTCTGGCAATACGGGAGTCTGCAAATCCCCATAAGGTGATACTGAAATGAACATTTGAAAGAGAAGTTGGGGTTTCTTATCTTGCAGTCTGACTCACTGGGTGGATGCGGGTATAAGCCACCGTTCATTTCAATTAGCTTTGCCCTTTGTTCTGCTATGTGTGTGTTACTGTTTTCTTATGAGGGAAATAACCTTTGAGCAGCAACCTACCACACAACCTACCACACTGAAAACTAAAAAAGTTTTGTTGAGGATTTGGATCACTGAGTAATGCGATCCTTTTTTTGAAGTGGATTATTCATTTTTTTTGGCAGTGCTCAACTCCCTTCATGCAAATGTTCCACCACAGCAATTCCAAATATCATATTTTGAAGGTACACTGAATCTGCATCATTCTTTTAACTCCGCCTATGATTACTGTGGTTGGTTTTCAGAAATACAAACAATCAATGTTTTTTAGCCTATAGCAGAATGATACTGAGGTGCAGTCAGACCATTATGTACGGCAGAATAGGTTGGTTAAATGAGACTATTTATCTCACAAACCCTCTTCTCTGATAACACTGGTGAAGTGTCTCACCAGATCACCTTCCTTACGTATAGCGAAGAAGATGTGGGCTTCTCTTGAATGATGGGTAACTCCGCGTCTATCCCCTTTAAAGGGAGGAAGCATGTCTCCACAGTAATGATATAGAGGGTTCTGAGGATAACACTGAGGGAATGCTTCCTCATAGTGAGACAACTAATTTAAGTTATCAGATCTGTAATCTTGTGTTAATCCACCTGCTGTAAACGTTGTTTTAAACATATCAAAAGTCGCCTTCCTGAGAAAGTATGTCACCTTAATGTTACACCACAACACCAATCTGCTGTCTATGCTCAGTTTGCAGAGAAATATGGAAAAGTTTTCAGTCTCCGTCTCTTTGGTGGAAAGGTTGTGGTCATCAGTGGCTACAAGCATTTGAAAGAAGCCCTGGTCCGACGAGGAGAAGACTATGTAGATCGGCCCTCAATTCCAATTTTTGAGGAAGCGTTTGGGAATAAAGGTGGGGTTTGTTGCAGTTTGTTTCAAAAGTTTCTAAATGGTGCTGTTAACCCTAGAACACTAGCACCGGGAGATTTTCACTCATGTGATTGTGATATGCGGTTACGTAATTTTCATTGTGTTACCATTGTATGAGTTGTGTGCGTTCTTGGGTAGCTTCATGCTGCTCACTGACGTCACAGAAGGTAGGTATGTTTCCCTGTTCCCATCACTGTTTTTTTTCAACAGACACCTATATATGTGTGTATATATATATATATTTATATACACATACATATATGGAATTTGATATTTAAATATGTATATACTGTATATACACTGTTGCCCATAAAGTTGGAATAAAATATCTTTTACTTCTGTGTCTTCTCCACAAACAACGAAGGTGGCTCGCTGGCATTTTCTGATTTCTACGGCACAGATTAAACAGTTGCCAATCATCTTGTCTGGTAGTTAGTCGTGGTCCTCATGGAGATTTTTGTGGCCTTGAATCACCCTCCTCTTAATAATGTTTGAGCATTTTACAGACTGCACTCTGCTATATTTCAAGTAAAACAGCAATGTTGGCTTGTTCGTGTCCATCCTGTCAAAGTGCAAACACTTTCTGGTGTATTGCCAGTCGTGTCGGACGAGGCATATAGCCTAGGGAACTTCTGTGTCAAATTTGGTTGAAAATTATGCAGCCAATTCTGAAAACATGGACTTACTGCATTCAAATATTAGACAGGAAAAGGACAACACAGCCATGGACTCAGTATGTAATCATTAAACCTGGTCAAAACTGATACTGATGTGTGTGAATAGGAATAAAAGAGGAATGTGTGTGAAAACTAAATTATTCCAATTTTATGGGCAACAGTACACACACACACATACACACACACACGTATGTATATGTGATGCAGGGACAATGTACCTTCACCGGAAAAGTTCCCAGCTCCATTTTTAAAATGATTGTTCCATGAACGATTCCCTACTTTTAATTTTAGGGGCTTTTCTATAGGGTCTCCCCATGATACTTGAGACGTTGTATAGGGGAAAATAAAAGAACTTCAATTTGCCATGTATTGTTGTACTTTAATATATTTTGATGAGAAGTATTTTTTATCAGGGATATTATATCAGGCAAAATATACCCACCGTTCGTGATGGTGTTACTGATTGTTAGGTGTGTGTGTTCTAGGGTTAATAAAACCAGCACCATCAGATTATTCCGGGTCTAATGCTGTTTTGTGTTCCCAAAAGGTATTGTGATATCAAATGGTAATCCATGGAAGCAGCAGAGGAGATTTGCTCTTCATACACTCAGAAACTTTGGTCTGGGCAAGAAGACTATGGAGCTATTCATCCAGGAGGAGTGTCGATATCTCACGGAGGCTTTCGCTGATCAACAAGGCACAATAAATCACATTATTTTTGCAATGATGCATGACTTACTTTTATCATTTCTGTTTTTAAATTTTACCACATGGACATTTCGTTTTCCTTAACTCTTTGACTTTGCTACACAGGAGCATGCAACAAGACATTTGTGCATCAGCTCATGAATGAAAATATGGCAACAGCCAGAATTTAAGGAAAAATAAGTCTGTTACCTTAAGATGATTTTTTTTAAACAGATGTCATGAGGCTGATGTGCACAGGTCTAAGAAAGTTTTTTTTTTAAACAATTTTTTTTTTAACCATTTTGTGTCCTCCCAACATTTTCTCTTTTTATACAGGCAAGGCTTTCAGTCCCCAGAAACTGATAAACAATGCTGTGTCCAACATCATCTGCTGCTTGGTGTTTGGGCATCGATTCGAGTACACTGATAAGGAGCACCGGGCTATTCTAGATAACTTCAATGAGGCCCTGCGCTTGCAGGGAGGTATACTGATGCAGGTGAGCATCTACATATCTTTTTAAAGTCTGGATTCATGCAGAACACAGAGGTCGTATGTGCATTTTAAGACCAACATTGTAAACGCATTCTTCCACAAATTCAACAAATACAACAATGTGAAACGCTCTATTACATGAAAAAATACTGCATATAGAATCCTCTTTATAAAAAAGTACAATATTATCAGCAACAACTGCTTAGTGTAAGTTAGACGGCGAGTAAATCTTAACTTACTGAAAGATGATTTAACAAGAAAGAACTCTCTTGTCTGATGGATGATTTGATAACTGACTTCTTGCTCTGCAGATTTACAATACAGTACCCTGGCTGATGAAGTGGCTACCTGGACCTCATCAGAGGATACTCTCTTTGATAAATGAGAATGTTGACTTCGTAAAAATCAAGATCAAAGAACACAGAGAAACACTCGACCCCTCCTCACCAAGAGACTACATCGACTCCTTTCTTATTGAAATGGGAGACGTGAGTGTTTCACTGTGTTTATGTGTTTGTTCTGCCTTCCAATTAAATATGTCAACTGATTCCTGCTTCTGTCTCTTGTGTCACTGACAGAAGGAAGACAAAGATGCTGGATTTGATCTTGAAAATTTGTGTTACTGCGCTCTGGACCTGTTTGGAGCTGGAACTGAAACTACTGCCACTACTTTACAATGGGGGCTGCTGTACATGATCCACTACCCTGACATACAGAGTGAGTGTATAAGTAATATCAGCCATGGCTGCATCTTTTGTAAGCATATTGCTATGACTACATTGTCCTTACTTGATGGACACATGGCTGTTTTGATAGATCTTCAGAGTGGACTGCCACACAGTGCTTTCTGGTAAGAGTAAGGGTGATTTTTTCCACCACAGGCCAATGTGCAGTAGGCATGAGGACAAACTTTCCCAGCTACCTGTTCATGTACTTTACTTGCAGGTGGATCACTACCTTTTTTTAAAAGGAGGCAGCATGTGAAGCTGGGAAAACATGTATCTCACTCCTGTCCCATCAGCACCATATCACCACTACAGGCTGCATGCCTTCATCTCTGCTCTTCTTCCTGTACGAGGGTGCAACAAACAGTTCTCGGCCTTACTTGGAAACAAGGGACGTACAGTGTCGTGCAAATAATTAAATAAAGCATCAAATGTTTTAGATTATCAAATAAATTTTAATGAGAGACAAAGATAACCCAAGAAAACACAAAACACAGTTTATAAATGATGATTCTATTTTTTTTTTTTAAGGAAAAACGCTGTTCAGCCTATCTTGCCATTTGTGAAACAGTAAAAGCCACCAATCTACCAAAAGACCAAATTCATTTGGCAATTGGGTTCAGTCTCACTAGCCAGACTCACATATGGTTACTGCCAGGCTTGTAGAACCTAACCATCACTAAATAGAACCTGTCTGACATTGCGGCATAGCTAAAGGGTCTCAAAAAGCAGTACATGATGCCATGTTGTAAAGAGATTCAACAACAGATGATAAACAAAGTCACTGACATTTATTGTCTGGAAAGGGTTACAAAGCCATTGCTAAGGCTGTGGGACTCCAGAGAACCATAGTGAGATCCTTTATCCACAAATGGAGAAAACATGGAACAGTGGTGAACCTTCCCAGGAATGGCTGGCCTACCAACATTCCTCCAAGAGTGCGCTGACATCCAATCCAGGAGGTCACAAAAGAAGAACAGACGAACATCAAAAGAACTACAGACCTCGCTTGCCTCAGTTAAGGTCCGTCTACATGATTCCACAATAAGAAAGACACTGGGCAAAAATGGCATTCATGGGAGAGTTGCAAGGCGCAAACCACTAGTGGCCACAAAGAACATTAAAGTTTGTCCAGCATTTGCAAAAAGATATCTACAAGGGCCCCAAAAGTCTTGGGGATAACATCCTGTGGACTGATGGGTCCAAGGTGGAACTTTTTGGAAGACACAGGTCCCATTACATCTGACGTAAAGCTAATACTGCCTTCCACAAGAAAAACATCATACCAACAGTGAAACATGGTGGTGGTAGTGTGATGTTTTGGGCTGCTTTGCTTCCACTAATAACTGATGGAGCCATGAATTCTGCTCTCTATCAGAAAATGCCCCTGGAGAACATCCACCCATCATCTCATGACCTAAAGCTCAACACAAATAGGTTAAACAGTGTGACAAAGACCCAAAGCACACAAGCAAGTCCAGCTCTCAGTGGCTCAAAAAGTACAAAAATATGTTTTTTGGTATGGCCAAGTCAAAGACTGGATTTGATTTTAACTGAGAAGCTGTGGCGAGATCTCAAAAGGGTTAGGGTTAGGGTTGATCTAATGTGGCCGAATTACAATTATTCTGCAGACAAGAGTGGGTCAGAATTCTTCTATGGCAATGCAAAAGTCGGATCCCAAGCTGTGAGAAACATTTGACTGCAGTTGTTCCTGTCAAGGGTGGAACAACCAGTTATTAGGTTCAGGGGGCAATTATTTTTTCACAGAGGTGATATAGGTAGCTTTGGCCTGGTGTGCTGTTGCTCCAGGACAATGCGTCCGTCCGCACAGAACAGACGGCAAAAGAAGCCAGATGTGACCTTGAACTGTTGTCCCATGAACTTTACTCACCTGCATCATCTGTTTCCCAAACTGAAATCTTACTTGTATGGTTGCCATTTTCAGAGTAATGATGAGGTCAGGCGTGCTGTTTAGGAGAATCTGGAGGCTCCAATTGTGACTGTTTTTCTCAAAGGGATAGCAAATGTTGAACATTGGTGGACCAAGTGTATTGAAGTTGACGGAGACTGTGTAAAAATTATGCAAGAACAATTTTTCTACTCTTTTCTCACATGTTTAATGAGGCTAAGAACTTCTTGCATCACCCTCGTAAACCAACAGCTGACCTTCAGTCACCTGTCTGTCAAAGTCCTGAAGTTTGCGGATGACACTACCCTTTTTGGACCCATATCTGGTGAGGATGAATCTGCATATAGATGGAAGATTGACCCTGTGGTGATCTGGTGCAGTAACAACAACTTAGAGTTCAATGCTCTAAAAGACAGTGGAGATGATTGTAGATTTCACAAAGGACCCACCTCCATTCATCCCCATCACCCTGTGTGACCCTCCAGTCAATACTATGGAGCACTGCCGCTTTCTGAAAACCATTATCCCTCAGAACTTTTCAGGACACACACTAATATTGTTTCCTGCTTTCACTTTGTGCAGAGAGAGTCCAGGCTGAGATAGATGCTGTGGTTGGTTCATCCAGACAGCCCTCCATGGCTGACAGAGAGAACTTGCCCTATACTGATGCAGTCATCCATGAAATACAGAGAAATGCCAACATCATCCCGCTCAATGTGACCCGCATGGCAAACAGGGACACCACACTGGATAAGTACACAATCCCAAAGGTACACAATTACTTCTAATCCTGGACCATGTATAAGAAAATTACAGGATACTACAGAACTGGCTGGGAGATACTATATTAGTGAATCTTTAGGTAGAGATAGTTCATAACAACCATAAATTGATTAATTTAAGTCTATAATGTCAAACACAAACTACTTTGTTCATGTATATTGTGTGTTGTAAGGACAATTTCTTTCAAAATACCAGTTTAAAAATGTATGTGACTTATCGAGGAATTTACTGGTGACATACTGAAATTTATCAATTTTAAATTTTCCCAATTAACAAAACTGTCAACCAAAATCTCTGTTCTCATTTAATTTTCTATGTATTTTCAGGTAGCAGGATGATTTTTGTAGCCTGTTCAGAAGTCAAGAATGAACTTTAAATCTTTACTTTTAATCCCACACAGATCAGATTTTTTTTTTGTTTCTATGATGATCTATGATATTTAAAATATTTTTCAAACAGCAGGTTAATTAACCATTTTTTCTTCAGGGCACAATGGTATTGGCTACACTGCACTCGGTCCTGAACGATGAGTCAGTGTGGGAAACTCCAAACTCCTTCAACCCTCAGCACTTTCTGGACCAGGATGGTAAATTTAGGAAGAGAGATGCCTTCCTTCCTTTTTCTGCAGGTGAGTCAATAGTTGTAATCCTGTAATGTGTTGATTTAGCCAAAGGCTTCAAAGAGGAAAAATGACAGAAGATAATACATGTCATTGTTAGGCATCAGTTGTATCCCTGAGTGACCACTCGCTTGGGGCATTTGTTGTATTTTTGTTTTATTCTAAACTGGATGTGCATGGTTAAATCTCATATTTCCCATTTGCTGTTCTAACTTAACTTACATTGCCAGTTAAACTCTCTTTAAATGTGTTAACAAGTATGCAGTTTGATGACTGTACGGTTCACAAAATGTACAAAATAGAAATATTTCAGCGACACAAAACTTTAATTTATTTTTTGAACATGCAATGTCACTTCAAGTACTGCATTATGTTTAATGTACATAAAAGAGTAGAATATACAACGATATATATGCAGTAAATAAATGAATTGTGTGAATGAAACTCAACTGTTGTATTGTGTATTCTCAGGCAAGCGGGTGTGTCTTGGTGAACCTCTGGCCAAGATGGAGTTATTCCTGTTTTTCAGCTCCCTCCTTCAGAGGTTTTCTTTCTCAGCATCTGCTGGACAGAAGCCCAGTCTGGAGTTCATCCTGGGAGCCACTCGTTGTCCTAAACCTTTCCGCCTCTGTGCCACACCACGATAGACCAAAGAAAACAAATCACTGTGTTCAACTGCATTTATTTTTAGTTAGATTTTGTCACATCTCCAGAAGACCCATAATAAATCTTTGAAAGAACCAAAATGTATGATTGTTGCTGTGACAAAGATGCATGTCTCAATAATTTATCACAGAAAACTAAGAGATCTAGGAGTGACTGAAACTCAAGACTGCTATGATATGTATGATTTTACAAGTGTGTGTAAACTTTTGTTCATGCCTGTAACAAACATCCCATTACCCCTCCAGTTGTTGACAGAAACCACTGGGAATCATGTTCCTACAGTCCTGTCTACAACACAATGATTTTGTTAGACTACAAAAAAAGTTGATTCGTGTGTAAATCAATTTCAACTGAGACAATTTCATGTTTCTCATTCAGACTGCTATGTGCTAAAGTTCACACTGTGATTTCAGTCAAATGATTTATTCAGATCATCAGTAAACTGGCTTCTTCAGTCTGATTTTGTGAAATCAGAAGTTTGTACGACAGAAATTTTAAATAAAACTTAGTCTTTCTGAATATTTTGTGGTCTGAAGCTTAATGTACTGAATTGTATCACCTTGAACATATACTAAATAGCAAGAACAACAACATTCAGACTCAGGTTTATTTTGTCATACAAGCAACACAGTGTTTTATACCAACATTCCTTGATGATTGATAACTGTTGCTTTCTGTTCTGTGTCCTTGGCATCCTGCTGGCAATACACTGACTAAACTGATCCCAGAATTCAGTTCAATTCAGTTTTATTTCTAAAGCACATATTTACAACATATGTCATTATATAGTGCTTTACATAGTAAGGAAGAACAGAAAACAGAAAACCCAACAATCAAAAGTTGCTTTTGGATTCCCTCTGAGGAAGCAGTCAGCGATGGTGGGCAGGAACAAAAAAAAAACCCCTAGGATAAGGAGGGCCACAAAAAACCTCCGACAGAACCAGGCTCAGGGAAGGCGGCCATCTGCCTTAACCGGTTGGGTTGGGAGTGGGAATGAGGAGGGAGAGGGGAGGGATTAGCAGGAGAGGTTGAGGTGGTGATGGCAGGAAAGCAGGTGGAGAGGCCAACAGCTGCAGATCAGGGACGTGTAGCTCCAGATCCAGAGACATCCGTGGAGAGGACAAACAGAGGACACAGTTATGGTGATATGTAACAGTGCAATGACAGGAGAGGAGCCCAGTGTATCATATGAATCCCCCAGCAGTCTAAACCTATAACAAAATGACTAAGGGACAGCTCAGGAGATCCTGGACTTTATCAAAGAGGAAAGTTTTAATCCTAGTCTTAAAAGTAGAGAGGGTGTCTGCCTCCCAAACCCAGACTGGGAGCTGATTCTACAGCAGAGGAGCCTGATAACTGAAAGCTCTTCTTCCCATTCTACTTCTGGAAACTCTGGGAAGCACAAGTAAACCTGCAGTCTCAGAGCGAAGGGCTCTGTTGGGATGATAAGGTATAATAAGGTCTTTAAGCTTGGTCATTAAAAGTTTTGTATGTTAGAAGCAGGATTTTAAATTCTATCCTTTATTTTACAGTGAGAGAATGAAGAGAAGATAATATGGGAGAAATATGATGTCTTTTACTGGTTCCTGTCAGAAGTCTGGCTGCAGCATTTTGTATCAGCTGGAGGTTTTCAAGAGAGTTATTGAGACATCCTGATAAGGAATTACAATAGTCCAGCCTAGAAGTTACACATGCATGGACTAGTTTCTCAGCATCACTCAGACAAGATATTCCTGATTTTTACAATATTACGTATGTGGCATGAGCGAAGGAAGTGCAGGTGAATTTGTAGCTACGGTTATCGACAATGCCACCTAGGGTAGGCCTAGGACCCTGCACAAGGCAGACACAGGTTCGATTTTACCATCTTAAATATGGGGTAGAGACAGTACCTTGAAAGATCAAATATAGATTTTATTTAGTACATTTCTTTTGTTTAAAAAAATGTTTTCCATTTATTAAAGTTTTAAAATATGGATCTGGTAAATAACACAGGGTGTAAAGAAAACACTCAAACCAAAACAACATGCAAATGCAGTAAACCCAAAATACAAAATAACAAGGCACCAGCTATTTACAGGTAAAATTTACAAAATATACAAGATATGCAGATTTTTAATGACCTATTGAGAACACCAATATTCTATTTTTGTTATGCATTTATTTATTCCGGACCAGTCATGAAAGGGAAACTGAATTTTTACCGGAAATCCAAAATGGGCCAATCCCGAACAGGGACGATCCAGAACAGCGGATGTGGGAGGAGCTACGCCAGCTGTAGCCAGCGCTTTGATTGATGCGGGCCCGATGTAGTCCCCAGGAAACGCGGGAAGTACAGCTCGTCCCGCGATTAAGAGAAGCACCGGTCTCCAGACCCCCACGGAGAGTGCTCCGAGCCTCCGAATACACACGTGCGCTACCGCGCATACAAAAGCACCACACTCTGAACATTAAATGCCACCGGCTCACTCAAACAACGGCCTTCACAAGCCGCGGAGACACCACAAAGAGCAGCGTGAGGCTTCCGCAGCTGTAAATTACCCCAGCATCCACACACGCCACGGAGAGTAGGATCCACGCATGGGAGTGTTACAGACGGTGCAGAGACTCAAGCGCAGGCAATGAAACACGACACACAGATTAAAAATAAAAGTATTTATTTTAACAAACGAAGTACAACAGAAAATCACTGCAGGGCAGGAAACAGAACAAATAAACAAATACGAAACTGAAAGCGAGCTACGGCTGAGAAAACTAAGACTACAAACATAAAGCGAGCTACAAAACCTACGAGCTGAAAAACCAGGAAAGCACTGGGACTACTGAACCTACAGACGAAAACAGATGCTAAGCTACGAAACAGACAGAACTGAACCTGAACGGAGAGGGGGGGCACAACGGAGCAGGTGAGCGGAGCAGGTGGGGGCAAGAGCAGGCAGGCAGGCAGGCAGGCAGGGTGGAGGTGAGCAGAGATCCGGGAGTGGGGGTGGAAGTCCACGACTGGAGTAATGGCGGGTGGCAGAGATTGCAGACGGAGTGGAGGTAGTGGTTGAGCTGATCCGGAGGAGGCACACATGGAAGGCAGACGGGGAACCGAACTGGAAATGGAGAGGGAAGAGCATTAGCATCAGCAAACGGTGCAGAGCAAGAGCAAGCAGGGCAGACGAAACAAAGGCAGAGGTTGGCAACTGACTGAGGCTATGCGACGGTCTGGCACCGAGAAGCATGTGGAGCGTGGTTTTAACAGGGAGAGTGGGAGCTGATAATCCAATCACATGCGTGCCTCCTCCGCTGATTGGAAGTGACTGCACCTGCCGTGCTCCTCGCTGCCCACACCTTGCTCACGCCCACCTGGAAGAGAGAGAGGAAGAGGGAGAGGGGAAGAGGGAAAGGGAGAACTGCCACACTCAGGCAGCAGAGGTGGAGGGCGTGACAGGGAGAGGATTGGAGCCTAAATCCCCTCGGTCACGCCCCGCAATCAGCGCAAAAAAGAGACAGGTGTACGTGTAGGTGTGCGCCAAGAAACAGGTAGGGGAGGGCATACACTCTCCACACTGCCACAGGTAGATGAAATAATGCCGTCCTACAGACTTGTTTTATATGTAAGTTGAACAACATTTCCTGATCAAAAATATCTCCAAGGTTTTTCACAGTAGAATCCAGATCTGGAGGCTAAGGCAATACCATCTAGAGCAGGGGTGCTCAATCCTGGTCCTCGAGAGCCCCTATCCAGCATGTTTTAGATGTTTCCCTCTTCCAACACACCTGATTAAATGATCAGGATCGTTATCAGGCTTCTGCAGAGCTTCAGGATGAGCTGATCATTTGAATCAGTTGTGTTAGAAGAGGGAAACATCTAAAACATGCTGGATAGGGGCTCTCGAGGACCAGGATTGAGCACCCCTGATCTAGAGTAACTATCTGGTTAGATGGTGTGTTTCTGAGGTGTTTAGGGCCAAATACAATAATCTCAGTTTTGTCCGAGTTTAAATGAAAAAAACTGCAGGTCATCCAGGCCTTTATGTTCTTAAGACATGCCTGGAGTTTGACCAACTGATTGGTTTCATTTGGATTCATAGATAAATATAACTGGGTATCATCTGCATAACAATGGACATTTATGCAGTTTTTCCTAATAGATATTATGTTACGGGTCCCAGGATTGGTTCCCCAGCAACAAAAATAAAACCTGCAAAATACAAGTAAAGCGCACGTGAGCGTGGGGATACTCACAAGCAAGGGTCACTTCTCTGCAGCTGCTGTTGTGCAAAGGAAAACTGAGCTTGGCCCAGACTGTGCACAGCCAGGGAGGAGAACTGCTGACCCGAACTGGGGCGAGGAACTCCTTAACCCAGTTACAACGTTCGCTGCTGAGGAGACAGAGTCTGAAGACTTCAGGGAATCTTCGCCTGCATCAGTGGTAAAGATCCCCAAGGTAGTTGTGAAACTTCCCAGTGGTAAGGCACCATTTGTGGACGAGATTCTCCCCGAGATGCTAAAGGCTGTCAACATTGTTGGACTGTCTTGGCTGGTCTCTTCGGTGTCGTATGGTCATCGGGGATGTTGACTGTGGAGTGGCAGACCACAGTGGTGGTTCCCATTTTTAAAAAAGGGGACTGGATGGTGTGCTCCAATTATCGGGGTATTACAATTCTCAGCCTTCCTGGGAAAGTTTATTCCAGGGTGCTGGAAGGGAGGCTCCAACCAATTGTTGAACTCGGTTGGAAGAGCATTGTGGATTCTGTTCTGGCAGTGACAAAGTGGACCAGCTCTTTACCCTTCCAGAGCTGCTGAGAGGGTCATAGGAATTTAAAGTTCCTTTTGTTATTTTTGTCTGTCTGCCATGTCTGACTTTGGCTATTGGGAGAAAAGGTATGTAACTTCGTTCTCTTCCCAGTCCACAAACTAATATTGCTTCCTGCTTTTTTTACTTTGTGCAGAGAAAGTCCAGGCTGAGATAGATGCAGTGGTTGGTTCATCCAGACAGACCTCCATGACTGACAGAGAAAACTTGCCCTATACCAGTGCTTCTCAATTATTTTCTGTTACGCCTTCCCAGGAAGAAAAAATATTTCGCGCCCCCACCCACTCTCCGCCGCGACTATAAATAGTATCTACACATTACAATAAACCACTACACACAATAAATCACTGTGTGCCACTACTACCTTGTAATACATCAAGAATATCTGCTATATTTTTTTTTCTGTAGAGTAAATAAAACTTAATTTGGAAGTATTTTAAGCCAGTACACATTTTCAATAAACCTTTATACAATATTAAAGTAATCTTGTGTTTTCAAATATCCTCATTCTAGCTGTTGACAGAAATCGCTGGGAATCATGTTCCTCCAGTCATTTCCACCTCACATTAATTCTGTCAGACTTGCAAAAACTTATTTTGTGTGTAAATCAATAAACTGAGATTAACTTATGCTTCTCATGCAGACTGCTATGTGTTAAAGTTCATACTGTTGTTTCAGTCTAAGGTGTGACAGGTGAGACAATGCAGTGACTCTAGCCCTACTTTAAGAATGTATCATATCTGCTTCTCTATTTAGGGTGTGAGGAGGCTAAAGGTTGTACAACAGGATACTTGAATACATTTTGAAAGCTTTCCAAATTTTGTGGTTTTAAATTTGATCACTTTACATATAATATAGCACTTTTGGTTATTTTGGATTTTTTTTTTTCTAAAAAGAAAAGTCATCTTTTTAAATTAAGGAATGTTTATTCTGAAAATTACCAATCCTCAAACTTGAGGTCTATTTTATCCTGGCATAAACACGCACTCTGTCAAGCTTGTGACGTGTGATGAAAAGCCTCATGTCCATTATTTTATTTTATTGTTAGTGTTGGTGTGTGTGTGTGTGTGTGTGTGTGTGTGTGTGTGTAGGGAGCGGCGGTATGAGTGTCATCTTGTGTTTGTATGTGCAGGGGGTGGGGGAAGGGTGGGAATGATTTTAAGATGTAAAGCACTTTGCGTTTCATTTTATATGAACAAGCGCTTTATAAATAAAGATTGATTTGATTTGAAAACAACGCATGATATAACTAGTAAAAGTAAATCACAAAAACTAGCGTAGCTTGAGCAGTGGTAGAGAACACATTTGGACCCTTCACTGATCATGTTTCTGTTGTGGAAAATCAAAAGAAGCTGTTGAACTTTGAAAGGAGCCTCCATTGTACTCATCTAGCAGCTTTAGTTAGCAGTTACCCAACAAATTCCACGTAATAATACAAAACATAGGTAGACTTTAAATAGATATTTTGTACATTTGAAATACTTTTTTGTACTTACTCGCTTGTAACAGAGTATTTTTTTAATGAGTAAAGGTTACATGTCACGGAGAGGGTCAGAGGCTCAAGTGCAGACAGATGAAACAGCAGACAAAACTCAACAATAGAGTGATATTTATTTCAATAAAGAGTAATACAATATATGAGCAGAGTGAACTGTAAAAGAAATGGGCAGGCAATGATTAAACCTCCCGCCAAGTACTAGCAGGACAGTGAATAAAAACAGAGCTAGGTACTAGCAGACAGAACAGATCTTACGAGCAAGGTTATCATTTAGAGGCTGGCGAGCATCCCAGGACTTGGTACCACCAAGCTAGGAGAGTAGAAGGGAGACAGGAAAAAACACAAGCGCTTATGGCACTGCATGAATAACACTGAGCTGGTGAACTACACAGAACAAATAAACACAATGAGAGTACACTAAGCACCACTAATACTGAGCCTATGAGAGAGTGAAGTAACTTAGCTGGCAGCCGGAGGAACAGAGGGTGAGGGCTAGGCAGGTGGAGGAGGTGTGTGGTGTGGGAGGAATGGTGGCCGAAAAGGTTCACGGCGGTGAGGGCTCCTGGAGGAAATCCAGACAGAACCAGATGGGTTTGGTGGTTACGAGCAGAAACTCCAAGGTTGTAGACAAGGCACACAGACAGGATCAAGACAGAGGTGGTCACAGACTGCAAACAAATAGAACTTAGTTCAGTACAAACATAGCAAACAGCGAGATTGAGAAACAACAAGACCTGAGTTGACTGACTGGTTGTGAATCAACGGTCCGGCGTCGTGTAGTCATCAGAGCCAGGGTTATATGGGGAGGCTGATGAATGTCAGAAGGTGACCATCCCCCAGGTGTGCACACTCAGATGATTATCAAACTACTGGTGAGCCAGTCCTTGTTCTGGGCGAGTGGGGCAGGTGGTGATGAAATACCCCAGCTTTCCACAGTAGAGACATGTGTTAGTGGCACAAAGATGGTCCTTCTCACGGGCAGATAACTGGGCTCGGCCAATTTGCATGGGTTCCGGATCGGGTTTAGTTGGCTAGGTCACCACCCACACTGGCCACATTGGGGCCTCAATGTAGGTGGAGGCTTGTGTGGCCTAGGAGGAACGTTCCAGGTGCCTCTCCTGAAGACAGTTGTCCAACCGGACAGCTCGAGCGATCAGCTGATCCAAATCAATAGTGTTATCGCAGGTTGCCTTCTGGACGTCCTTGAGGCCCTTGTAGAAGATCCCATGGAGGGCCTTGTTGCTCCAGCCACTCTCCACCGCAAGTGTCCAGAACTCTATAGTATATTCAGCCTTGCTGCGGGATCCCTGGTGGTGATGAGCTGATGACCAGCATCCTTTCAACTCACTGGGTGATCTTTTTCATGTCCTCGGTGACGGCCACATAGGAGTTGCACACTGCCAACCGACTCTCCTACACTGCAGCTTCCCACTCCCCCGTAGTCCCCTTCAGCAAATTAAATATGCTTTACGTGACTGTTTAGAGGAGTACGATATCGGCTGCATTTCAAACACTAGGGAGACCTGAGTGAAAAAGGCCTGAGCATATCTTTGATCACCAATTTATGCTGGACGACTCCTCAGAAGAACCAGCTGCATCATTAAGGACACCACACACCCTTGACATCACTTGTTCTTCCCCCTCCCCTCTGGAAATAGATACCGGATAATAAAAACTCACATAAACAGACTGAAACACAGCTTTTTCCCACAGGCTGTCAAAGCTGTGTCATCCCCTCCCCTCCCACCTACCAGTCTACCAGTCTAAGCTGGAGAGTTACACCCACGCATCCTGCCACACTCACTCCAGCATGTTTGCACTAAATGCCGTTTACATGATTTTTATGTAAATAAGTGTATATAACTGTCATAATATCCCTAAATATCATTGCCATCTGCAGTGTGTACATATCCATCACAACACTTAGTTAATTTTTTAATTCAATTTTTATACTATTTCTATTCTATTTTTTAGATATGTCATATATTGTCTATGTTGTGTGTCTCATGCTGCTAATTTCAACAAAGAGCTGCTAAGCTACCCTTCACTGTTTAAGACAGAAATATAGATATAGTGGTGACTGGGGAGGCTATGTCCATGCTGGCGTCGCTGAGCTCATCTTGGCCGGACTGTACTGTCACAAAGTGGATCTTAGGTGAAGAGCAGGAGAAAGGATGGAGGGAGAGAAAACAGGGAACGAAGGCAGATGTAACATTATGCGCTTCACAAAGGAGCACATATGTACTCACATGCTCTTATTTTGATGGTCTTGATAATGCTGACTCACGTACTGAGTAGTACCTTTATATATCTTGTCCTCTGTTGAGGTAGTGCAGTCCAAGCAAAGAAATGGAGGCAATCTTAAGACTTCTCGGGTTGGAGTGGATAGACGGCAAAGGTTTATTCATATTCTTTTGTGTTTTTCTGCTGTTGGCTGATGTTTGGAAGAACAGAGCGCCAAAAAACTTCCCTCCTGGACCGTGGGCTCTACCTTTCATTGGTCATCTGCATCGCATTCAACCTTCAAGATTTCACCTGCAGTTCGCAGAGGTAAAAGTCTATATATAATATTAGTATTATTATTACATTGTAATAGAAAATAAAGAGTCTGTGAGCCTTTAGAAAATATCATTAGAATGACCCCTCATGCATCACACCTTAACAACTGTTACATTTTGTTAGTTGATGATTAAATTGTAAATGACTTCATGCATAAATAAATACTGAAGAAAAGCTCTGATAGTGAAAGCAACATTTTAGAACTTCAGCACAACAGGTTCAGGCAAGGTCCTATGAGAAGCAGAGGAAATCATTAACTCCAGGAGGCTGGAAATGGACTTGTAAACTGTAAACAGCAGAGGTGGAAGAAATATTCAGATCCTAAAGTAAAAGCATGAATAAAACAACGTAAAAATACTCCATTGCAAGCAAAAAATCTGCTGTAGAAAAAGTTAATAGTTATTATTAACAGCAAACCGTGGTTAAAGTATTAAGGTAAAAGTGCTCTTTTGGTCGTTCCATATAAATGGCATCATCAGAATCTTAGCAGTGAATTATTAGTGTAAAAGCAGCATATTACTGGTGTACCTGCTGCAGATTTGAACTAGTTAGTTTTTTTGGGACACAAGATAAATCTGAGGGGGATGTGAGATGATTAATGGAATAGGACCTCCAAGATTACCAGTCAGTCATGGAGATAAATTTGTCTGGCAATACGGGAGTCTGCAAATCCCCATAAGGTGATACTGAAATGAACATTTGAAAGAGAAGTTGGGGTTTCTTATCTTGCAGTCTGACTCACTGGGTGGATGCGGGTATAAGCCACCGTTCATTTCAATTAGCTTTGCCCTTTGTTCTGCTATGTGTGTGTTACTGTTTTTTATGATGGAAACAACCTTCGAGCAGCAACCTACCACACAACCTACCACACTGAAAACTAAAAAAGTTTTGTTGAGGATTTGGATCACTGAGTAATGCAATCCTTTTTGTAGTGGATTTTTCATTTTTTGGCAGTGCTCAACTCCCTTCATGCAAATGTTCCACCACAGCAATTCCAAACATCATTTATCTCACAAATCCTCTTCTCTGATAACACTGGTGAAGTGTCTCACCAGATCACCTTCCTTACGTATAGCGAAGAAGATGTGGGCTTCTCTTGAATGATGGGTAACTCTGCGTCTATCCCCTTTAAAGGTTGGGAGCATGTCTCCACAGTAATGATATAGAAGTTTCTGAGGATAACACCTAATTTAAGTTATCAGAGGAAAGGGTTATCAGATATGTAATCTTGTGTTAATCCACCTGCTGTAAACGCTGTTTTAAACATATCAAAAGTTGCCTTCCTGAGAAAATATGTCACCTTAATGTTACATCACAACACCAACCTACTGTCTATGCTCAGTTTGCAGAGAAATATGGAAACATTTTCAGTCTCCGTCTCTTTGGTGGAAAGGTTGTGGTCATCAGTGGCTACAAGCATTTGAAAGAAGCCCTGGTCCAGCGAGGAGAAGACTATCTAGATCGGCCCTCAATTCCAATTTTTGAGGAAACTATTGGGAATAGAGGTGGGGTTTGTTGCAATTTTTCTCAAAAGTTTCTATATGGTTTTTCTAACAATAGAGCCGTAGCGCCAGGTGATTTTTACCCATGTGATTGTGATACACTGTCACGTAATTTTCATTGTGTTACCATTGTATGAGTTGTGTGGGTTCTTGGGTAGCTTCATGCTGCTCACTGACGTCACAGAAGGTAGGTATGTTGCCCTGCTCCTACCCCTTCTTTTTTCAACAGGCACCTGTTCAGGTGATTTTCACCCGACGTTAGTGATAAAGAGTAAAATATTGTTTTGTTTGGAATATGCTGTGTACACACCCAAATTTATATATATGTATATACATACATTTATGTATGTATGAATATAGTGATGCAGGGAGACTGTACTTTCACTGGAAAAAGTCCCAGTTCCATTATTGTTTTTTTCAAAGGGCCTCCTCATGATACCTTTTCTCGTTTTATGAGACGTTGCATAGGGGAAAATAAAAGAACTTCAATTTGCCATGTATTGTTGTACTTTAATACACTATATTACCAAAAGTATTTGCTCACCTGCCTTGACTCACATATGAACTTAAGTGCCATCCCATTCCTAACCCATAGGGTTCAATATGATGTCGGTCCACCTTTTGCAGCTATTACAGCTTCAACTCTTCTGGGAAGGCTGTCCACAAGGTTGAGGAGTGTGTTCATGGGAATATTTGACCATTCTTCCAGAAGCACATTGGTGAGGTCACACACTGATGTTGGTCGAGAAGGCCTGGCTCTCAGTCTCCGCTCTAATTCATCCCAAAGGTGTTCTATCGGGTTCAGGTCAGGACTCTGTGCAGGCCAGTCAAGTTCATCCACACCAGACTCTGTCATCCATGTCTGTATGGACCTTGCTTTGTGCACTGGTGCACAGTCATGTTGGAAGAGGAAGGGGCCCGCTCCAAACTGTTCCCACAAGGTCGGGAGCATAGAATTGTCCAAAATGTTTTGGTATCCTGAAGCATTCAAAGTTCCTTTCACTGGAACTAAGGGGCCAAGCCCGACTCCTGAAAAACAACCCCACACCATAATTCCTCCTCCACCAAATTTCACACTCGGCACAATGCAGTCCGAAATGTACCGTTCCCCTGGCAACCTCCAAACCCAGACTCGTCCATCAGATTGCCAGATGGAAAAGCGTGATTCATCACTCCAGAGAACGCGTCTCCACTGCTCTATAGTCCAGTGGCGGTGTGCTTTACACCACTGCATCTGGCACTTCGCATTGCACTTGGTGATGTACGGCTTGGATGCAGCTGCTCTGCCATGGAAACCCATTCCATGAAGCTCTCTGCGTACTGTACTTGGGCTAATCTGAAGGCCACATGAAGTTTGGAGCTCTGCAGCAATTGACTGCGCAGGAAGTCGGCGACCTCTTTGCACTATGCGCCTCAACATCCTCTGACCCCTCTCCGTCAGTTTACGTGGCCTACCACTTGGTGGCCGAGTTGCTGTTGTTCCCAAATTCTTCCATTTTCTTATAATAAAGCCGACAGTTGACTGTGGACTATTTAGGAGCGAGGAAATTTCACCACTGGATTTGTTGCACAGGTGGCAACCTATGACAGTTCCACGCTGGAATTCACTGAGCTCCTGAGAGCGACCCATTCTTTTCCAAATGTTTGTCAAAACAGTCTGCATGCCGAGGTGCTTGATTTTATAGACTTGTGGCCAGGCCAAGTGATTAGGACACCTGATGCTGATCATTTGGATGGGTGAGCAAATACTTTTGGTAATATAGTGTATATTTTGATGAGAAATATTTTTTATCAGGGATATTATATCAGGCAAAATATACCCACCGTTCGTGATAGTGTTACTGATTGTTAGGTGTGTGTTCTAGGGTTAATAAAACCAGCACCATCAGATTATTCCGGGTCTAATGCTGTTTTGTGTTCCCAAAAGGTATTGTCATATCAAATGGTAATCCATGGAAGCAGCAGAGGAGATTTGCTCTTCATACACTCAGAAACTTTGGTCTGGGCAAGAAGACTATGGAGCTATTCATCCAGGAGGAGTGTCGATATCTCACGGAGGCTTTCGCTGATCAGCAAGGCACAAAAAATCACATTATTTTTACAATGATGCATGACTTTTACTTTTATCATTTTGTTTTTAAATTTTACCACATGGACATGTCGTTTTCCTTAACTCTTTGACTTTGCTACACAGGAGCATGCAACAAGACATTTGTGCATCAGCTCCTGAATGAAAATATGGCAACAGCCAAAGTTTAAGGAAAAATGAGTCTGTTACCATAAGATGATTTTTTTAAAAAAAAAAAAAACAGTTGTCATGAGCCTCATGTGCACAGGTCTAAGAAAGTTTTTTTTACCAAAATTTTTGTGTCTTCCCAACATTTTCTCTTTTTCTATAGGCAAGGCTTTCAGTCCCCAAAAACTGATAAACAATGCTGTGTCCAACATCATCTGCTGCTTGGTGTTTGGGCATCGATTTGAGTACACTGATAAGGAGCACCGGGCTATTCTAGATAACTTCAATGAGGTACTGCGCTTGCAGGGAAGTATGTCGATCCAGGTGAGCATCTGATTATCTTATTTAAATCTGGATTCATGTGGAACACAGCAGTCAAGTGTGCATTTTAAAAGCAACACTGTAAATTACACTGTACATCTTTCCACAAATTGAACAAATACAACAATGTAAAAACGCTCTATTACATGAAAAAATACTGCATACAGAATCCTCTTTATAAAAAAAGTACAACAATATTATCAACAACAAGTTTTTAGAGTATCCAAGGTGATAAGTAAATCTTAAATTACTGAAAGATGATTTAACAAGACAGAACTCTCTTGTCTGATGGATGATTTGATAACTGACTTCCTGCTCTGCAGATTTACAATACAGTACCCTGGCTGATGAGGTGGCTGCCTGGACCTCATCAGAGGACACTCACTTTGATAAATGAGAATGTTGACTTCATAAAAATCAAGATCAAAGAACACAGAGAAACACTCGAACCCTCCTCACCAAGAGACTACATCGACTCCTTTCTTATTGAAATGGGAGACGTGAGTGTTTCACTGTGTTTATGTGTTTGTTCTGCCTTCCAATTAAATATGTCAACTGATTCCTGCTTCTGTCTCTTGTGTCACTGACAGAAGGAGGACAAAGATGCTGGATTTGATCTTGAAAATTTGTGTTTCTGTACGCTGGACCTGTTTTCTGCTGGAACTGAAACAACTGCCACTACTTTACAATGGGGGCTGCTGTACATGATCCACTACCCTGACATACAGAGTGAGTGTATGAGTAATATCAGCCATGGCTACATCTTTCATAAGCATATTGCTATGACTACATTGTCCTTACTTGACGGACACATGGCTGTTTTGATAGATCTTCAGAGTGGACTGCCACACAGTGCTTTCTGGTAAGAGTAAGGGTGATTTTTTCCACCACAGGCCAATGTGCAGTAGGCATGAGGACAAACTTTCCCAGCTACCTGTTCATGTACTTTACTTGCAGGTGGATCACTACCTTTTTTTAAAAGGAGGCAGCATGTGAAGCTGGGAAAACATGTATCTCACTCCTGTCCCATTAGCACCATATTGTCACTATAGGCTGCATGCTTTCATCTCTGCTCTTCTTCCTGTACGAGGGTACTACAAACAGTTCTCGGCCTTACTTGGAAACAAGGGACATACAGTGTCGTGCAAATAATTAAATAAAGCATCAAATGTTTCAGATCATCAAATAAGTTTCAATGAGAGACAAAGATAACCCAAGAAAACACAAAACACAGTTTTTAAATGATGATTTTTTTTTTTAAGGAAAAACGCTGTTCAGCCTATCTTGCCCTTTGTGAAACAGTAAAAGCCACCAATCTACCAAAAGACCAAATTCATTTGGCAATTGGGTTCAGTCTCACTAGCCAGACTCACATATGGTTGCTGCCAGGCTTGTAGAACCTAACCATCACTAAATAGAACCTGTCTGACATTGTGATGCAGCTAAAGGGTGTCAAAAAGCAGTACATGATGCCATGCAGTAAAGAGATTCAACAACAGATGATAAACAAAGTCACTGACATTTATTGGCTGGAAAGGGTTATAAAGCCATTGCTAAGGCTGTGGGACTCCAGAGAACCATAGTGAGATCCTTTATCCACAAATGGAGAAAACATGGAACAGTGGTGAACCTTCCCAGGAATGGCTGGCCTACCAACATTCCTCCAAGAGTGCGCTGACATCCAATCCAGGAGGTCACAAAAGAAGAACAGACGAACATCAAAAGAACTACAGACCTCGCTTGCCTTAGTTAAGGTCTGTCTACATGATTCCACAATAAGAAAGACACTGGGCAAAAATGGCATTCATAGGAGAGTTGCAAGGCGCAAACCACTACTGGCCACAAAGAACATTAAAGTTTGTCCAGCATTTGCAAAAAGATATCTAGAAGGGCCCCAAAAGTCTTGGGGATAACATCCTGTGGACTGATGGGTCCAAGGTGGAACTTTTTGGAAGACACAGGTCCAGTTACATCTGGCATAAAGCTAATACTCCCTTCCACAAGAAGAACATCATACCAGCAGTGGATCATGGTGGTGGTAGTGTGATGTTTTGGGGATGCTTTGCTTCCACTAATAACTGATGGAGCCATGAATTCTGCTCTCTATCAGAAAATGCCCCTGGAGAACATCCACCCATCAGCTCATGACCTAAAGCTCAACACAAATAGGTTATACAGTGTGACAAAGACCCAAAGCACACAAGCAAGTCCAGCTCTCAGTGGCTCAAAAAGTACAAAAATACAGTTTTTGGAGTGGCCAAGTCAAAGACTGGATTTGAATTTTATTGAGAAGCTGTCGCAAGACCTTAAAAGGGTTAGGGTTAGGTTTAATAATCCAATGTGGCCGAATTACAACTATTCTGCAGACAAGAGTGGGTCAGAATTCCTCTATGGCAATGCAAAAGTCTGATCACAAGCTGTAACAAACATTTGACTGCAGCTGTTCCTGTCAAGGGTGCCCCAACCAGTTATTAGGTTTAGGGGGGGAATTGCTTTTTCACAGGAGTGATGTAGGTTTTCAACAATTCTGCAATAAACCATAATTTTAAAATGGCATTTTGTGTTTTGTGGGTTATCTCTGTATAATATTCATAAATATAAATATTAATTTGATGATCTGGAACATTTAAGTGTGAGAAATGTACAAAAATAGAAGATTTCAAATGTTTTTCTGCACCACCATAACTCCCATTTTAGGTCATAACCAGCTACAAACACTGAAATGTTTGAAACAATCAAAGAAAATAGGAGAGGACAGCTTAGATCTGGTGTGCTGTTGCTCCAGGACAATGCGTCCGTCCGCACACAACAGACGACAAAAGAAGTCAAATGTGACCTTGAACTGTTGGCCCATGAACTTTTCTTACCTGTATCATTTGTTTCCCAAGCTAAAATCTTACTTGTATGGTTGCCATTTTCAGAGTGTCGATGAGGTCATGCATGCTGTTTAGGAGAATCTGGAAGCTCAAGTTGTGACCCTTTTTCTCAAAGGGATAGCAAATGTTGAACATTGGTGGACCATGTGCATTGAAGTTGACGGAGACTTTGTTGAAAAATTATACAAGAACAATTTTTCTACTCTCCTCCCACATGTTTAATGAGGCTAAGAACTTATTGCAGCATTCTCGTAAACCAACAGCTGACCTTCAGTCACCTGTCTGTCAAAGTCCTGAAGTTTGCGGATGACACCATCCTCTTTGGACCCATATCTGGTGAGGATGAATCTGTGTATAGATGGAAGATTGACCCTGTGGTGATCTGGTGCAGTCACAACAACTTGGAGTTCAATGCTCTAAAGACAGTGGAGATGATTGCAGATTTCACAAGGGATCCGGCCTCACCCGTCCCTATCACCCTGTGTGACTCCCCAGTCAATACTGTGGAGCACTGCCACTTCCTGGGAACCATTATCACTCAGAACCTCGAGTTGAACATCAACTCCATCATCAATAAAGCTCAGCAGAGGATGTAAATCCTGCGGCAGTTGAAGCCAAAAGGCTGTAATCTCCAGTCTTTCCTGTATCCTGAGGCTTGCAAAGAAGATTGTGGCTGACCCCTCCCACCCTGGGCACAAACTGTTGGATCCATCAGGACCAGAAAAATTTCTTCTGAACAGCACTGAACCTCTTCAATAATTAATAAATAGTACCCCCGGTGATACTGCCTCTCTTTACCCATCCCACACCATAGATGTTACCTCTATGTATTACATAGTTCACGGTTTTTTAAAATTGAGTTATTTTTAACCTTTTACATATCTCAGGTTGTTCACACAGGTACTGTGTAAGCTTACGCATTCTTACAATTTGCACATTCCTGCACACTGTGAATATTTCTACTACTCATTGCCATTATTATAATTCCTTGTATGTGCTACACTTGCTCCCGATTTGTCTTGTAAAATTTCCTCCTTATTGGTTTGTAACACCCACTGCCAATTTTTTTTTTAACATCTTGTTGTCCCATTAAAAAAGGTCTGTTTACTGTTATACACCAAACACCACATTACATTCCTGTGTTCCTATGGGTAAACATGGCAATAAAACTGATTCTGATTCTGTTTCTAACAGGTCAAGTCCTGTGTTGATGGAGAAGATGTGGGATATGTAATTTTCCCTCTCAGTCATCTTTTCAGGACACACACTGATATTGTTTCCTGCTTTCACTTTGTGCAGAGAGAGTCCAGGCTGAGATAGACGCTGTGGTTGGTTCATCCAGACAGCCCTCCATGGCTGACAGAGAGAACTTGCCCTATACTGATGCAGTCATCCATGAAATACAGAGAAATGCCAACATCCTCCCGCTCAATGTGGGCCACATGACAAACAGGGACACCACACTGGATAAGTACACAATCCCAAAGGTACACAATTACTTCTAATCCTGGACCATGTATAAGAAAATTACAGGTTACTACAGAACTGGCTGGGAGATACTATATTAGTGAATCTTTAGGTAGAGATAGTTCATAACAACCATAAATTGATTAATTTAAGTCTATAATGTCAAACACGAACTACTTTGTTCATGTATATTGAATGTTGTAAGGACAATTTCTTTCAAAATACCAGTTTAAAAATGTATGTGACTTATCGAGGAATTTACTGGTGACATACTCACATTTAACAATTTTAAATTTTCCCAATTAACAAAATTGTCAGCCAAAATCTCAATTTTTATTTAATTAGGGCCCTAGCACGAAAGTGCAAGGGGAAAGTGATCGGTGTGTATACACTGAACGCTGTCCTGCACTACAGTACGAGGACCCTATTGTTCCCGCTTCGTTTCTTTCTTTCTTGCTGTGGCGGTTTCTTTTTCTTACGCCTCTTTGAACCCCAATTTGACCCCTTAAACATGCTCAAAAACTCCTCAAATTTGGCACACACATCAGGACTGGTGAAAAATTTAATATTTTGGGTGAATTACACATATGAATGGGAAAACGATTCAATAGCACCACCTTGAAAATTGGGTTTTAATGGAGTTAATACGGCTAGTTTCAGGTACAGCTACGAAATTCAGTACACATGTACAGTAGACTGACATTTCAAAAAGCTCCACGGCGCCCCCTAGAAAATGTGGTGCGAATGAACTCCTCCCAGGATTTGTGTCCCATCTTCACCAAATTCACTGTGTGGCATCTAGACCCCTCCAGGATGAAAAGTTATTAAAATCTCTTGGCTGCGTCACACGGTGTGGGCGTGGCAGGGCGGCCACTTTGAGCAAATTTGCCATGTGGAACGAAATGGGTTTTGGAGGTGAAGGAATCCACGTAATGTCACCAAATCCACACAAATCATCACAAATCTCAAAAACTAATGTTTGATATAATTCAGGAATGGGCATGGTGAAACGGCTCCACAGCGCCCCCTACAAATATTCAATTACTCATATAAAATCACTGCTCTATCCTACAAACATGACATTTGGTACACATGTACAGTATCCCACAACCTACAGAGTTGCACATTCAAAATTCCAAACGGTTCCACAGCGCCCCCTAGACAAGGTCGTGTGCAGGCATTGGAATTTATGAACTCCTCCCAGGATTTTTATCCCATCTTGATGAAACTGGCTGTGTGGCATCTTGACCCTTTCAGGATCAAAAGCTATTAAAATCTCGCAGCTGCGTCACACGGTGTTGGCGTGACAAGGCGACCATTTTGAGCCTGTGGCCATGAAAATTGAAATGCTCATAACTTGACTGTATGTGACAAGATGTGAATGAAGCTTGATATGCTTGATGACAGGCTATCCCTCAACACTTGGGCGTAGCCAAACAGCACCACCTAGAAATTTCCAAAATTTGTATAAAATCACTGTTTTCTCCTACAGACATGAAATTTGGTACATATGCAGAGCAGGATGACACAAACACAACTGTGTGCTTAGACATTCTGATTGTCTCCACAGTGGTGGTGCGGGGGGGAGCGAAGGCCCGTCTGACGCTGCTTGCAGCTTTAATTTTCTTTGTATTTTCAGGTAGCAGGATGATTTTTGTAGCCTGTTCAGAAGTCAAGAATGAACTTTAAATCTTTACTTTTAATCAAACAAAGATCAGAAATTTCTTTTTGTTTCTATGATGATTTATGATATTTAAAATATTTTTCAAACAGCAGGTTAATTAACCATTTTTTCTTCAGGGCACCATAATTGTGGCTACACTGCACTCGGTCCTGAATGATGAGTCAGTGTGGGAAACTCCAAACTCCTTCAACCCTCAGCACTTTCTGGACCAGGATGGTAAATTTAGGAAGAGAGATGCCTTCCTTCCTTTTTCTGCAGGTGGGTGACTCAATAGTTATAATCCTATAATGTGTTGATTTAGCCAAAGGCTTCAAAGAGGAAAAATGACAGAAGATAATACATGTCATTGTGAGGCATCAGTTGTGTCCCTGAGTGACCACTCACTTGGAGCATTTGCCGTATTTTTGTTTTATTGTAAACTGGATGTGCATGGTTAAATCTCACATTTCCCATTTGCTGTTCTAACTTACTTACATTGGCAGTTAAACTCTCTTTAAATGTGTTAACAAGTATGTAGTTTGATGACTGTACGGTTCACAAAATGTACAAAATAGAAATATTTCAGCGGCAAAAAACTTTATTTTATTTTTTGAACATGCAATGTCACTTCAAGTACTGCATTATGTTTAATGTACAAAATAGAGCAGAATATACAACAATATATATGCAGTACGTAAATTAATGAAACTCAACTGTTGTATTGTGTATTCTCAGGCAAGCGGGTGTGTCTTGGTGAACCTCTGGCCAAGATGGAGTTATTCCTGTTTTTCACCTCCCTCCTTCAGAGGTTTTCATTCTCAGCATCTGCAGGACAGAAGCCCAGTCTGGAATTCATCCTGGGAATCACTCGTTGTCCTAAACCTTTCCGCCTCTGTGCCACACCACGATAGACCAAAAAAAAAAAAAAATCACTGTGTTCAACTGCATTTATTTTGTTCATCATCAAGAATATCTCCTATATATCTTTCATTTTTGAGAATGTGAGTAAAACATCATTTTCAGCCAGTACACATTTTCAGTAAATCATTATACATTGTTAAAGTAATCTGCTACAGTCATTAAAAACGTTTACGTAGACTTGCCATGCATATCATGGCAATCTTAAGTGTCCAGTCACTCCTAGAACTCTTCATTTTTTATGATGGAATTTTGAAACACGCGTGCCTCTGTGGTGACAAAGGCTGAGTCTAATGAGTGTATCAAATGGGTCCTATTTAAAGTGACTCTGGGGAGTCAGCAGCTCTAGTCAATCATAATCACTCACGAGAAGGTAAGAGGCCATACCACTATGAACATTTGATTAACACAACTTCCTACATCACCAAAACTGACAATTCCAGGTGCTGGAAATATGTTTTTTATCCATTACATTTTGTCACATCTCCAGAAGACCTGTAATAAATCAATGAAAGACCCAAAATGTAGGATTGTTGCTGTGACAAAGATGCATGTCTCATTAATTTATCACAGAAAACTAAGAGATCTCGGAGTGATTGGAAACTGAAGACTGCTATGATATGTATGATTTTACAAGTGTGTGTAAACTTTTGTTCATGCCTCTATATTTAAACATCCAGCAAACATCCCATTACCCCTCCAGTTGTTGACAGAAACCACTGGGAATCATGTTCCTACAGTCCTGTCTACAACACAATGATTTTGTTACACTGGAAAAAAAACTTGATTTGTGTGTAAATCAATTAAACTGAGATAATTTCATGTTTCTCACTCAGACTGCTATGTGCTAAAGTTCACACTGTGATTTCAGTCAAACGATTTATGATACCTGCTGTTACCAACAATTCAGGTCGTCAGTAAACTGGCTTCTTCAGTCGGATTTTGTGAAATTGGAAGTTTGTGCAAGAGAAATTTTGAATAAAACTTCAAGTCTTTCTGAATATTTTGTGGTCTGAAGCTTAATGCACTGAATTGTATCACTTTTCACATATACTAAATAACAAGCACAACATTCAGACTCAGGTTTATTTTGTCATAAAAGGAACACAGTGTTATACACCAAAATTCCTTGATGACTGATAACTGTTGCTTTCTGTTCTGTGTCCTTGGCATCCTGCTGGCAATACACTGACTAAACTGATCCCACAATTCAATTCAATTCAGTTTTATTTCTATAGCACATGTTTACAACATATGTCATTATATAGTGCTTTACATAGTAAGGAAGAACAGAAAACAGAAAACCCAACAATCAAAAGTTGCTTTTGGATTCCCTCTGAGGAAGCAGTCAGTGACGGTGGGCAGGAACAAAAAAAAAAACCCTAGGATAAGGAGGGTCACAAAAAACCTCCGACAGAACCAGGCTCAGGGAAGGCGGCCATCTGCCTCGACCGGTTGAGTTGGGAGTGGGGATGAGGAGGGAGAGGGGAGGGATTAGCAGGAGAGGTTGAGGTGGTGATGGCAGGAAAGCAGGTGGAGAGGCCAACAGTTGCAGTCTGCCCTTGTCTGCCCTACCTGAAATCCATTATCATCTCCTTGGTCTTTTTCACATTGATGCTGATGGAGCTCTCGGGGATGGGGATAATAGTGGCGGCCTTGAGGCAGGTTGGAACAGCTGCCTGTGAGAGTGAGGTGTTGTAGATGTCCATCAACACCTCACACAGTCCACAGTCCCTCAGTACCTGCCCTGGATGTTGTCAGGGCCTGTAGCTTTGCATGGGTTGATCCTCTGTAGGGTCCTCCTCACTTCTTTTGAAGTCACGCTGAGGGGTGCTTCATCCAGTGATGAAGTTTGTCTGGTGCTGGGAGGGGTGTTGGGATCCTAAAAGCATGCATAGAATTTGTTGAGAATATAAGGCAGAGAGGGGTCCCTTGGGCACTGTGCATCCCCAGTGTTATAGTTTGTGATGCACTTAATTCACCCCTTCCACATGCTCCAGGAGTTGTTGGTGGAGAAATGACCCTGGATTTTTTGAGCATATGTGGCTTTGACCCTGTTAATGCCTGCAGTCAGCTCTCACCTAGAAGCTCTAAGTGCTGGTGCATCACCAGCCCTGAATGCAGCCCTTTCTGGTCATTGTGGCCAAATAGCTCAACTTTTGTTTCATCTCTTAACAACTTTCCTCTTGAAGGCCTTTTCTTTATCCATGTGACACAACTGTCTGCATCACCAAAACTAATAACTGAAGTTGCTTTATGTGTGTTTTTGACCAAGCAGACTTTGTCCTTTGTGATAGCCAAGGAGGTGGCCTTTAATTTGTGGGCTGAACTTCTCCTTGTTTCTGGGTCCTGTTTGCAGGAAGCTGGGCGGTTCCCAAAACCAGGTCTTATCATTTAGGCAACCAGGTCTGCCTGTGGCTCTTTAAAAGGGCCTGATTGCTACCTCCTCAGTCTCTACTCCACTCCTGCCCTGGCCACCCTGCTGACTCCTCTTTAGTTTGGTTTGATTACTCTACGCATACACTCACTACCTGCACTTTCAACACAATTGCACACATACTGACTTACACTTACACGTAACCTTTATTTAATAAATATTGTTAAACCGTTGCTTTTGGTATGATCTCCCTCTTTGTTGCTACTTGTTGAGCCACAGTAGTAAGATCTATTTCCAGAGGATCTATAATAAATCTATGAAGGGACCAAAATGCATGATCGTTTTTGTGACAAAGATACATGTGTCTCAATGATTCATCACAGAGAATTAAGAGTTCTAGGAATCACTGGACAGTGAAGACTGCTATGATATGCATGGTTTTCATAAGTGTCTGTAAACTTTTGGTTATGCCTGTATATTCAAATATGTAATAAAATTATTTTAGCATTCCAGTTGTTGACAGAAATCACTGGGAAAACATTCCTACAGTCCTTTCTGCAATACACAGATTTTTTTTTACGCTAGAAAAAAACTTGATTTGTGTGTAAATCAGTTAAACTTGGATAGTTTCATGCTTATTCAGACTGCTGTGTGCTAAAATTCACACTGGGGTTGCAGTCAGACAATTTATGATACCTGCTGTCACCAGGAATTCAGACTGGAGGTAAAGTAGTTTTGGAGTCTTAAGTTTGTACAACAGAAAACTTCATTGAAACTTGAAGGTTTTCTGTATTTTTCATTGTCTGTAGCTTCATGAACAAAAGTTTAGCATGTTGCATAAACACTGAGTAGCAAACACAACATTCACATATAGCTTTATTTTGTTATACATTTATGTTCACCAACATTCCTTGATGAGTCATGACAGATGTGAAGAAAAATAGGGCTGTGATTTAAACGGCCACTGATGTTGGTTCGGCACCAGATCCAATGTAATCAAAACTAAGAAATGCAACAAGTTCAGTATGAAATATGTCCTCCGTTAAAGTTGAGACAAGCAGTGATTTCTCAGCGCATGGACCCTACAAAGGCACCTGATGTTGTCCTGTGGGATGTTCCACTTCTTCCTGCAGCACAACCACCAGTTGCTGCCTGTTCTGTGGCCGGAGCAATGCACTGAGCAAGGTGATCCCATAGTTGCCGTACTGGCAACACATCTAGAGAATGAGCAGGCCACAGTATCACCTCAAGTGTTGGTTACTTCCAGTAGTTACTGGTGATGTATGCAGCTCAGGGTGGTTCTCAAAAAAGGGTACAATGACAGGCTGAAGTGCATCATCAGTGTAGTGATGGGCAGCCATATTCCTGTTGATGGCAACCAAAAGAGTTGCCTTTTTGATGCAGGGAGGGAACATTTTCATAGAAAAACACTTCTACATATGCAACTTTGATAAACAGAGATAAATTTTTGGGGTTAAATCAATGGCAGTAGAGCTACTTTCATTTTTTAAAGCTTTTAAAACTATTCTTTGTTACATTTTCTGTTAGGAGGACTTGGAGGCTTATGTAATGTGTTTCAGGGTTTTGATTATGACATAGATTTTGTTTTGTTTGTAGACGCTGTCAGCTAGACAGTTGAACAACTGATATCTAAAACACACACACAGTGCTTTTACTGCAGTGAAAGTTGAAGCTAATGACCTCCATGACTATGAATCATTAACAAATGCAAACGTTAACCAAACAGTACGTGTGTCACACTATTGCAGTGTCATATAAATGTAGAAGTTGTAGTTTTATCTCCTTAAAAATTAAATTTTATTGAATTAATGTGGAAACTAAGCTTGTGTTTAGTTAGCCTATCTAGTTTTTAGTCATATTTTGACAGGTTATTGTCAGTAAAGTTCAGTTTTTGTTTGTCTGTTATCTGCCCAGTGTGCCATGCATTTGAGTCCTCTGAACTGAACTGCGACATATATTTTCACTATTTACTGAATCTTATTGAATTCTGATTTATAACAAGTTTAGACTTTCAAAATAAGAGCACCATGTGTGTGCGTGTATGCTCTGTAGTACCTATAGTAGTAGCAGTATCTATTGTATGACTTATAATTTTTCCTTGTAAATGAGTATTTCTACAAAACAATATTACTTCTTTTTTCTTTGTTTTGTTTTTTTTAAAAGTACAAGTTATTATTCATCACTGAAGAGCACATGCACACATGCATGCTCTTATGTTGAAGGTCTTGACAGTATTGTCTTTGTTATAAAACACCAATGAGTACTTTTACCCGACTGACCTGTGTTCAGTTGTGATAGCTGCAGCTGATGCGACGAAATGGAGTCAATCTTCAGTGTTCTCGGCTTGGAGTGGATAGATGGGAGAAGTTTATTCATATTTTTCTGTGTTTTTCTGCTGATGGCTGATGTTTTAAAGAACAGAGCGCCAAAAAACTTCCCTCCTGGACCGTGGGCTCTACCTTTCATTGGTCATCTTCATCGCATCCAACCTGCGAGAATTCATCTGCAGTTGACAGAGGTACGGTCCTTACAATAATAATGACAAGAAGAAGAAGAAAAGGAGAACATAGAAATGAAAGAGTCTGAGACTTCAGAAATATCATTAAGAGGACCTCTCATGCATTTTGAAAAAAATAAATATTGTAGAAAAGTCCTGACTGTGAAAGCAACATTTCAGAGTTTTCACACAACAGGTTCAGGCAAAGTTTGATGGGAAGCAGAGGAAGTCATGAACTCAAGTCTAGGAAGATGGAAATGGATTTGTAAACTGTAGACTGCAAAGATGGAAGAAGTATTTCTATCCTTCACATAAATAGTACATATAAGTACCAGTACAGGAAGGTAAAAATACAGTGCATTTCATTGAATTGTATTTTACAAGCTTGTTATATTATCCATTGTGTAAAATCTAAACGAAAATACAAATGTCAAATAAGATCAAAGAGCAGAAAGTATGAACAAACAATATTGAAAAAGTTCTAATGTCCTACCCCAACTTGTATATTTAGTCATTATATAGATACAAGCAGCCATTACTGGGTTCACTGATGGGTTCAAGACCTGACAGGTCTTGATTGTTATCGTGGAGACATTTGACATCAAAACGCATTTTGGTAACAATCCTGCATAAAATAGTTAGGTGGAATGAAATCAGTTTCTTAAACAGCTCTTTTAAGACAATATAAATGGCATGAAAGTGTTTTCCAGTAGAAAAGATTCTGATTCTGCTGGGTCGAAAATATCTGTACAACAAAGCTAATATTTGGTTAAACATTCTTTGACTATTTTCACCTCATCTAGGCACTTTTGGTAGGTATCCACAAGTTTCTGGTTGTATCTTTGACCACTCTTTGACCATCAACTTGTTCAAGTCAGTGATTTTGGTTTTCTGACCTTTGCAGACTTTTCTACTGTACTGTTTGGTGCTGAGTCTAATAAGTGTTTGAAATGGGTCCTAATTGAATTGGCTCAGAGGAGTCAGCAGCTGTAGTCAATCGTAATCACTCACGAGAAGTTACGAGGCCATGATACTAAGAAAATTTGATTAACACAACTTTCTACATCACCAAAACTGATCATTCAAATGGCTGTTTCTATATTACTGACCCAACAGATTTTGTCATATTTCCACAAGAACTACAAAAAATTTATGAAACAGCCAAAATGCTTTTTTGGGGACAAAGACACATGAGTTTTAATAATTCCCTCATAGAAAACTAGGAGTCACTGGAAACTCAAGACTGCCATAATATACATGGTCTGTACAAGTGCATGTAAACTTTTGTTCATTACTGTACATACTAAAGCTGAGACCTGATGGTATAAATAACTGTGGCAAAAACCTAACTATTATGATAATATTCATTATGGCCAGACCTGAGGGCATAATAAAACATGGAGATTAACATGACTAATTTAGTGATGAAGTTTTGACCCTACAAGTGTTTCACCACAACAGTGATCTGTCTGTGCTCAGTTTGCAGAGAAATATGGAAACATTTTCAGCATTCGTCTCTTTGGTGGAAAGGTTGTGGTCCTTAATGGCTACAAGCAGGTGAAAGAAGCCCTGGTCCAACAAGGAGAAGACTATGTAGATCGTCCGTCCGTACCATTGTTCACTGAAATGTTTAAGAATAAAGGTGGTGTTTGTTGCATTTTGTTTCAAGTTGGTGTTTTAAAAAGATCAGCAGCATCCGATTACTTCTTGGCTAATGCTGTTTTGTGTTCCCAAAAGGTATTGTGATGTCAAATGGTAATCCATGGAGGCAGCAGAGGAGATTTGCTCTTCATACACTCAGAAACTTTGGTCTGGGCAAGAAGACTATGGAGCTATTCATCCAGGAGGAGTGTCGACATCTCACGGAGGCTTTCGCAGATCATCAAGGCACAATAAATCTCTTTTATTTGCAATGATGCATTAATTTTCATTATTTTTTTATTCATAGACATGTCATTTTTCTTTCTCTCCAATTTTGCATTGTAGAATGTGAATCAGCTAATGAAAGAAAGTATAGCAACAGTCATAATTTAAAGGAACATCTGCTCTCTTTGTATTAGAACTGAGTTAATGAGTCAGTTCACATAAAATTTATTTTTAAAAATGTAAAGTTATGATAAGTCTGATTTGTACAGCCCCTAAAAACTTTTCTAAATATGTTCTGACTTGTTTTCTGTGTTTTTCCTCTTTTATTTATTTATTCATTTTGTAGGGAAACCCTTTAATGTCCAGTCACTGATAAACAATGCTGTGTCCAACATCATCTGTTGTTTGGTGTTTGGGCATCGATTCGAGTACACTGATAAGCAGTTCAAGCTTATTCTCCACAACATTAATGAGGCTGTGCGCTTACAGGAAGGTATATTGATCCAGGTGAGTCTCCAAGATTTATGCAGAACACAGAAGAAAAATGTGCATTTTAATAGCAATGCTGTAAAAAGATTTCTCCACAAATGTTGAAACAACCAACTACATGTAAAAATCTGCCATCAAAAGTCTCGGTAAGATAAAATAAACCAATAACTATGAGCAACAAGTACTTACAGTACCTGACTAACAGATCTTTATCCAATGAAGGATGATTTAATATGTATATATATATATATGTGTGTGTGTGTGTGTGTATATATATATATATACATATATATGTATATATATATATATATATATATGTATGTATATGACACAATTGTCTTGTCTGATAGATGATTTGATAACTGACCTCCTGCTCTGTAGATTTTCAATGCAGCACCCTGGCTGATGAAGTGGCTGCCTGGACCTCATCAGAAGATATTTAGTCGGATAAAAGAAATAAATGACTTTGTAGAAATCAAGATCAAAGAACACAGAGAAACCCTGGACCCCTCATCACCAAGAGACTACATCGACTCCTTCCTCATAGAAATGGGAGATGTGAGTGTTACAATGTGTTTGTTCTTTGTGACTTTCCAATTAAATATGTGCCATGACTCCTGCTTCTGTTTCTTGTGTCTCTTGTGCAGAAGGAGGACAAAGAAGTTGGTTTTGATCTTAACAATTTGTGTTACTGCACTCTGGATCTGTTTGGTGCTGGAACTGAAAGTACTACCACTACTTTACGCTGGGGGCTGCTGTACATGATCCACCACCCAGACATACAGAGTGAGTATATGAGTAATATCTGCCATGTCTGCATCATTTGTAAGCATCTTGCTGTGACTTCATCTTGTCACAGGGTTGGTCCTGTATTGGGGAAGGAGGTGTGTGATGTGTAATTTCACCTTCAGTCATCTTCTCAGCACAAAGACTGATATTAGGTTTTGCTTTCACTTTGTGCAGAGAGAGTCCAGGCTGAGATAGATGCTGTGATTGGTTCATCCAGACAGCCCTCCATGACTGACAGAGAAAACATGCCCTATACTAATGCAGTCATCCATGAAATACAGAGATATGGCAACATCGTCCCACTCAATGTGGTCCGCATGGCAAACAGGGACACCACACTGGATAAGTACACAATCCCAAAGGTACAGAATCCACAGGTACCACTTCAATATGAAAATGTGCTAAATATACAGAATTACTGAACCAATGAGAGACGAATCAGGAATGACCTGTTAGTTAATGTGTCAATGTGTCAAGTACTTCTGTAATAACTTCTAATCCTAAACTTTTTAATAGATTATTTTATGTTACTGAAGATGATTTAAACACTGAGCAGAACAAAACAGTAACTACTCATCCATTACTGATTACTTCAACTTAATCTTTTTATGTTCTCTTTATGTAAATTGAAACATCATACTTAGTAGTTACTATGTAAAGTCTCATTTCTTTATGATTATGACACCTTTACTACTGTTTCCTCACTATCTTCAGTTATTTTGCAGGATTCTCACAAAACCACATTCACATTAGCAGTCACATTGTTGTAATTTTCAGTAACATTAGAAATGCAGACACCTCCAAAATAATTAAGCCTTTTAACAGAGTTATTTCTTCAGGGCACCATGATAATGCCGTCACTGCACTCGGTCCTGAACGATGAGTCCATGTGGGAAACTCCACACTCCTTCAACCCTCAGCACTTTCTGGACAAGGATGGTAAATTTAGGAAGAGAGAGGCCTTCCTTCCTTTTTCTGCAGGTGAGTCAGTGGTTATAATCCTGTAATGTGGGGTTCTACCCAAAGGCCTTAAGAGGTATTGTTCTGCATCAGTTGTTTCCATGAGGAACCAATCACTTGAGGTATTTATTGTATATTTTTATTTATCTACTGTGTGCCAACATCTGCTGATGATCTCTGGACATAGTATCAGGGATGTTCCTGGAAACCTTTGGTGTTTCAGGTCTTTCAACATCATACACCCTCCTCCAGCTGACAAACCTAGGCTACAGCTACCTACAGCTACTTTTGATAAAACTGGGCTTGTAGCACATTGTCTACCTTAAAACGATGGGAAAGAGGCATTGATTATGTTTTGACAACGTGTCACTAATGAGTTATTGACGCTTGAAGTCCGAATCTGTGAATATCTTTCCAACTTTAACAAACTCTCAGTCGGTGGTGTGCAGCGGTGGCAGAGCTCCTTCTGGTCTGGCGGGTTGGTTTCGCTTGTACCTCGCCGGAAAATTAAGTTGTTATAACGAGATATAGGATTTTGGTTTCTCGTTGTAACGACAAAATTATGTCGATTTAACGAGAATACAGAGCGAAGAAATTTAGTTGGACCATGGCCATTTAGGGCTTCCATAGGATCAGCTTAATGGGAATGGAGTCAGTTTTTTTCCAGGTTGAACCACAACACTGACAGGTTCCCCTTGTTTTCTCTTGCTTGCCTAATGAGCTGTGTCAATACACCTGTATGCAGACAGCATGGCATCCCTGAAATGCCACCCTGCTGTACAAATATGTCAATGCAAGTGTTCTAGGCCAGGTAGGTGCAAAATGTGTCAGACACAGCACTGAAGATTTTTTTTTTTTGCCACAACACACTGCAGGGAGATCATGCAGAATTGTTCCATCAGGTTTTCCACAGACACAGCAAGAATTCCCAAGTCCTGTTGTCTTTAAGGGTCTCTGTATGTGTGCATTAGATGTTAGTCTATGTCGTCCTGGGAGCAGTGAAGTAGAAAAGGTTGGCAATAAAGGCAGCAAATTTTCTGGACCTTAAGCAACGCCACCTGCAATGCCACTCTGTCTAGTGGAGTGCCTGGATCTTCTTTCTTAGGATGCCCATTGATGCCAATGCGTTCCTCTTCTCCTGCCTCTTTGTAGTGGGACTTCAACTCTCTAATCTCCAGTCTGATGTTGTGGATCCTCACCACTCAATGGTTCTTTGAATAAGTTACCCTGAAGACTTCTGTCAGCTTCTCCTTTTGCCATTGCCTCCAGAATTTGGTGGGCATGTTTGTCAAACTGCTTCCACAATGACTTGATGTTAGCTGCTGGCCATTTGATGTTCCTCCCCTCATGCTTGATGCTTGAGGGATCAGCTTGCACCACTTGGATGTTCTGGACATTTTGGGGTGGCTTTGGACTTGGACCCTCCCACATCTAATCAGGTTGGATACCTGTGGGTTATGCTGCATCTGTTCACACCAGACACTTCATCCTCACTTGGTGGTTCTTCAAGCCACGCTTCCAGATTCTGCCATCTACGCTGGATGTGCATGGTTTAAAATACCCTTTCTCTTTTACTGTGTTACATTAGGTTATGCCATTGGTAATGTCTTCACATGTGTTAGTAAGTTAATGAGTTAACTGTAACTTACATAAAACTTTTTTTTAAAGAAATACACAAAGCCATTTTAAGCACTGCATTAAGTTTAATATGTAAAATATGTCAACATGTAACTTATGTGAATAAAACTCATCTCCTGTGTTGTGTATTCTCAGGTAAGCGGGTGTGTATCGGGGAGCAGCTGGCCAGGATGGAGTTATTTCTCTTTTTCACCTCCCTCCTTCAGAGATTTTCATTCTCGGCTCCTGCTGGAGAGCCGCCCGGTCTGGAGTTCAACATGGGATCCATTCGCGCTCCCAAACCTTACCGCCTCTGTGCCACACCACGATAAACCACCACACACAATAAATCACTGTGTTATACTGCTTTTATCTTGTAATGCATCAAGAATATCTGCTATATATCTTTCTTTATCTATAGTGTGAGAAAAGAATCATTTGGAAGTGGATTCAGCCACTATATGTTTTAAATAAACCTTTACACATTATTGAAGTAATCTACTGTATTCAGACACTCAATAAAATCATGTGAACATTTATTTCATACTTCTCATTTTGTCTATAGTGTGAGTAAAATATGATTTGAAAGTATTTTCTACCAGCAGACTTTTCATTAAACCATCACAATCAGTCCTAGAACTCTTATTTTTTTTATAATGGAATTATTGAAACATGTGTTTGTCATGACAAAATAATCATACATTCGTAAAATATCATTTGAAAATATTTTCAGCCACTTTACCTTTTCAATAAACGTTTTCATGTTATTGATATAATCAACTGTATTCAAACATGCAATAAAGTCCTTAACAAAAATCACTGGGAACATTCATTTCTACAACACATTCATTCTGTCAGACGAGCAAAATTTTGATTTGTGTGTAAATCAATAAACTGAGAGTAACTCCTGCTTCTCATGGAGACTCTGTGTTAAAGTTCATCCTGTGGTTTAAGTCTAAGTTGTGACAGTTCAGACAGTGCAAAGACTCTCAGTGCAGTTTCATATGTGATCTTTAAATTTTTATATCTTCAAATTTGATGGTTTTATGGTATTTTTTTCAGCATTTTAATACACAAGATACAGCAGTTTTTGTAGGATTAAATGCTTTGAAATGGAAAACAAGGACAAACACATTGCAAACGGGATTAATTTTTAAGTAGCTAAATCCTCTTTGAAACCACTGCAACAGACGGTTGATCTTAACTGTGTTTGCTCACATTACATCAATGCTGCTGTTCTCTGATACTGAAGTAATTTGTGAAAATGTAAAGAAAAAACCTTTGAGTTGCAGTCTTTTGTTGTTGTTCTTTTATTGTTATTTCTTGTGAGTTGTGTTCACAAGGCTGCTGTCTACAAGCCAAATTGCTTCATTGATATTAAAGATTTGCTCCTTTCCTCACTCTGCTCTGGAGAAACACTTCGACTGCATGCACATATTGTCAAACTGTAACTGTTCAATTCACCTTCTCTGTTGTTTTTAATGTCAGCTCCAGTGAAGATATTTCTAGAAAAGGCACAGCCCATGGTCCTGGTGGAAAGTTGTGAGGCCTCCACTTTCTGATCACATCCATCAAAAGCAGCAATGCAAAACGAAACAGCACCCAACCAGTGAAATCTATAGAATCAAAATCAGCCTGAAAAATTATGACGAACATTTTTTTTCAAAAAGCCCCCTGGAAAACTTCAGTTTAGTTTGATTTTGCTAACAGGGCTGTAGCATGTCTGTTAATATCTGGGTGAAGAGATCAGAGGACAAGAAAAAAACAGTCCAAACAATGTTATATAACACTGTTGGCAACTTCTGACTAGTGAAGTGGAAAACAAAGGTGGAACTTGAACTCTTCCTGCTGCCTCCTGAATGTAGGATATTGCAGACTGAGCTAATCAGCAGCATATAAAGTAATGACAAAACATCTCACCTTTACCAGCAGCAGTGTTTAAGTAATGCTTACACTTACAATCCAGTGATATACTGTATTTGAGTGTAAGATGTGCATAATCAGTGTTAACGACTTTTACTTGTAATTTAATATTTCTACACTGTGGTATAGCTTCTTTTTTTTAAACAGTGGGTAAAAGATCTCAGTAACATGCTTTTATTTTGAAGGACCGCCACGCAGAGCAGTGAGACTTGGATACAAAACAATGATTCTTATCCTGTTTTCTCAGAAGCTGTGTACCAAGCTGAACCCTCCTTTGGGGTTAAAACTCTCAAATAAGTAATTCAGCTTAAAGAAACAAAGAAATGGAGACAGTATATGATTCTCTTGGCTTGGAGTGGCTGGACTGGAGGAGTATTTTGGTATTTCTGTGTGTTTTTCTGTTATTGGCTGATGTTTGGAAGAACAGAGTGCCGAGAAACTTCCCTCCTGGACCGTGGGCTCTACCTTTTATTGGTGATCTTCATCGCATTCAACCTTCAAGACTTCATCTGCAGTTCACAGAGGTACAAGTCCTTATAATTAGAATAGATTAGTAATAACAATAGTATTAATAATAATAACAACAACAATAATAATAATACCAATAATGATAACAACAGCAATTATTATTACCTCAGCCAAGGAGGTTATGTTTTTGCCGGCGTTTGTTTGTTTGTTTGTTTGTCTTCAAAATAACTCAAAAAGTTATGGATGGATTTGGATGAAATTTTCAGGAAATGTGTAAAATGGGACCAGGAACAAATGATGAAATTCACGGCGCGTTCTAGTACCTCGGTGGTGCTCGGCAGCGCTTTTCCAGTTATTATTATGGTTGTAACAATCAGAGCCAGCTCGCCCATTAGGCAATATAGGCATATGCTGAGGGCACTGTGGCCTCCAGGGGGCGCCACAAAATCGGAAAAAAATTCACCTTCAATATAATTATATTAAAATTAGTTATTACTATTATCTCTTAAAATGGAAAAGCTCACACTAATTCAAATGTAAAGCAATGCCCAATTAATATTACTACAAAATAATGCTATTTGATTTCTTTTGTAAGCCTTTGTAAATTGCCAATGGAGGGGGGCGCCATATAAAGTCTTGCCTAGGGCACCACTTTGGGTAAGGCCAGCTCTGGTAACACTGATATTAAGGAGAAAGTAGAAAATAAAGGGTCTGAGGGTTCAGAAACATCATTAAGAGGCCCTTCACACATTTTAAAATAAATAAATAAATATTGTAGAAAAGTCTTGACTGAGAAAGCAACATTTCAGAGTTTCCATACAACAGATTTAGAAAAAGTTCTATGGGAAGCCCAGGAAATCACAAACTCAAATGTAAGAAAATGAAAATAGACTTCCCAATTTTACACAACAGAGATGAAAAAAGTATTCATATCCTTCACGTAAACAGTGCATAAAAGTAGTAATACAGGAAGGTAAAAATACTCAATTGCATTGCATTGTATTTTAAAATCTTGTTATATAATCAGTTGTGTAAAATATAAAAGAAAATAAAGATGTCAAATAAAGGTCAAAAAGCAGAAAGTGTAAATGATGTTAGGAAGACATTTACAAATGTTTCTCATCAATTTGTAAAATAATTTAATGTATTCACAGATATTTTTCTTTTGTCAAACTTATTTGTGTGTTTGCAGATCCATTGTATTTGCAATATGTTTTTGAGAGTTTACTTTTTCCTGTGTAAAGTGTTTTATATTCGCAGATAACACAACTGCACGTGGATTGTCACGCTGTTTATTAGTATCAGTGCAGTCCCACATTAAACATTGGAAAAATAAAGTGCGCCTAGTGGACCCACCATCTGCAGGGCTAGAAACTGTGGTTGGGTGCCATGTCCACCATGCAGCAGACGTAAGCGGGTACCTAGGCATGCTTCCTGCTGGTGGCGTAGACTAGTTGTGGGGACGTAGAACATGTCACTGCTGGGGAAGGAGCCAGAGTTGGTGCGGGAGGTGGAGCGATACTGTGGGGATGCTCACAAGCTTCGGGCTGAGCACCGCTTTATTGAAGTTCTTGCCGAGAGTATTGTCTCCGTGCGACTACATGTTGCGAAGTGGAAAACTCTTACTGTTGTTTGTGCTCATGCACTGAATGGCAGCTCAGAGTACCTAGTTTTCTTGGAGTCTTTAGGTAGTGTCCTGGAAAGGGTGTCGCCTGAGAACTCCATAGTCTTCCTGGGGGACTTCAACGCTCACATGGACAGTGATAGAGAAACCTTGATGGGGGTGATTGGAATTAACAGCCTGCCTGTTCTGAGCCCAAGCAGTGTTCTGTTATTGTACTTATGTGCTAGTCATGGATTGGCCATAACTAACACCGTGTTTATAAGTGTACCTGGTACCAGGGCACCTTAGGTCAAAGGTCGATGAGTAGCGTCAATGCTCCTTCATGCTGACAGGAGCCAGTTGAGGTGGTTTAGACGTCTGATTCAGATGCCTCCTAGCAGACTTCCCACGTCTGCCTGGGAGGAGACCTCGAGGCAAACCCAGAACTCGTTGGAGGAATTATATATCTCACCTGGCCTGGGAATGCCTTGGGATTCCCCAGGAAGAACAAGAAAGTGTTGCAGAGGAGAGGGATATCTGGATTGACTTGCTTCATCTGCTGCCACAACCCAACCCTGGATAAGCAGAAGAAAATAGATGGATGGATGGATGGATGGATGGATGGATGGATGGATGCATGGATGGATGGATGGATGGATGGATGGATGGATGGATGGATGGATGGAAAATGAAGTGTATAAGTGTATTTTGAGAGAGAATTTGGAGGGTTGCAGTAGTTTTCTGGTAACAACCTCGAGTGAATTTCGTATCAGTTCCATTTAGTGTCACTCTCACATTGGTTTCAACATTCAGTCATGTGTTTGCACTGTGGTTTTTTACAAGAAATTTAATATTTGTGAGGGAACATTTCTAAATTCAAAGATAAAACATGAAACAGACACCCATATAAGGCTGGGTGATTTTTTTTTAGTTCTAGTTGTCCTCCTCAGATGATATGTCACTTCAGTGTTGCACCACAACACCAATCTGCTGTCTGTGCTCAGTTTGCAGAGAAATATGGAAACATTTTCACCCTCCATCTCTTTGGTGGAAGGGTTGTGGTCCTTAATGGCTACAAGATTTTGAAAGAAGCCCTGGTCCAACAAGGAGAAGACTTTGCAGATCGTCCCACCATACCGTTGTTGGATGAACTGTTGGGGAATAAAGGTAGGGTTTGTTGCATTGTCTCAAAAATTGTTTTTATTGATATTATTTCTGGACTAATGCTGTGTTGTGTTTCCAAAAGGCATTGTGCTATCAAATGGTTATCTATGGAAGCAGCAGAGAAGATTTGCTCTTCATACACTCAGAAACTTTGGTCTGGGCAGGAAATCTCTGGAGCTATTTGTCCAGGACGAGTGTCGATATCTCACGGAGGCTTTCAAAGATCAGCAAGGCACAAAATATCACACTATTTTGCAATGAAACATTCCTTCTCACTGTTTTATTTTATCATTATTATGTGTTTATTACATGAACTTGTCATTTTCTGTTTGACTCCTACTGTGCAACACAGAAGGATCATGAACCAAAATATGGCAGCAGACGCAAGTTAAAGGAAGAGAAATCATAAAGCTGATGACCCCGATTCTAAAGACTGTTCTAAATATGTTTTGATTTGTATTTCTTTTTTTAAACAGTTTCTGTATTTCATCAACACTTTGTCTTTATTTTACAGACAAGCCTTTTGATGCCCGCACACTGATAAACAATGCTGTGTCCAACATCATCTGCTGTTTGGTGTTCGGGCATCGATTCGAGTACACTGATAGGCAGTATCAGTCTATTCTCAAAAACATGAATGAGATACTGCGCTTGCAGGAAGGTCTATTGATCCAGGTGAGCATTCACTATCCAATGTTATTTAAAACAGGATTTCTGCCGAACACAAAAGTTAACTGTGCATTTTTATCACTATATGATGAAAGGATTCCACCACAAGCACTTTAAAGCAGACCAACATTATCAGCTTTTACGCTAAGTAAAAGCACACTAGTATTATGATATAAGAAAGAGGAGTTAACCAGGTAGAACTATCACTAACATTAAACTTGTCAAATGATTTGCTAACTGTCTTTTTCCTCTGTAGATTTACAACATAATACCCTGGCTGATGAAGTGGCTGCCTGGACCTCATCAGAGATTTTTCACTCTGATAAATAGAAATATTGACTTTGTAAAAATGGAGATCAAAGAACACAGAGAAACCCTCAACCCCTCATCACCAAGAGACTATATCGACGCCTTCCTCATAGAAATGGGAGAGGTGAGGGTTTCAGTATGTTTATTTTGTGTTTGTTCTCTTTTTTGTCTTTCCAAAGTGATATGTCAACTGATTCTGGTATCTATCTCCTGTGTCACTGATAGAAGGAGGATGAAGATGCTGGCTTTGATCTCAATAATTTGTGTTACTGCACTCTGGACCTGTTTGGCGCTGGTACTGAAAGTACTAGCACTACCTTGCGTTGGGGGTTGTTGTACATGATCAAGTACCCTGACATACAAGGTATGTGTATGAGTAGCCTAATGTACCATGTGCCATGTATTTTTCCTGTTTACTTTATCAAATCCCCCTTCCGCATGTGTGTTTTTATTCCATTTGTCTGTTTCCCTCCTCTTTTGATTGCCCTCATTAGTTTCACCTGTATCTTCTGAGTCACCTGTGTCCTGTCTCTTCAGTTAGTTAGTTATCTAAATAATCTTGTCTTTCCCTTGTCATTTACCGTTTCATTCATGTTCTCTTAATGTTTCCATGCTTATGCTCCATATACTCTCAAATTTTTTTTTGTTTTTTTTTTTTAAATTTCTAGTTTGTTGAACAATGCTTTTGGATGTCTTTAGTTATCGCCATCCATCCATTTTCTTCCGCTTATCTGGGATCGGAACGTGGAGGCAGCAGACGAAGCAGGTTGTTTCAGACGTCCCTCAGTCTAGCAACACTTTCCAGCTCATCCTGGGGGTTCGCAGGCTAGACGAAATACATAATCCTTGCAGCGGATTCTGGGTCTGCCCCGGGGTATCCTCCCAGGCAGACGTGCTCGGAATACCTCCAAAGGAAGTCTCCCCAGAGGCATCCAAATCAGATGTCCGAACCACGTCAACTGGTTCCTTTCGACGTGAAGGAGCAGCAGCTCTACTCTGAGCTCCCTCCAGATGTCCGAGCTTCTCACCCTATCTCAAAGGCTCAGCCCAGCCACCCTGTGGAGCAAGCTCATTTCAACTGCTTGTGCCCGTGATCTTGTTCTTTCGGTCACTATGCAGAGCTTATGACTATAGGTGAGGGTTGGAACGTAGATGGACCAGTAAATGGATAGCTTTGCCTTGCGGCTCAGCTCCCTTTTGACCACAACTGTCCGGTACAGTGACCACAAAACTACCGAGAAAACACACCAAGCCGCCTGTCCATCTCACGCGACATTTTCCCGTCACTCGTGAACAAGATCCCAAGATACTTAAACTCCTTTGTTTGGGGAAGCAACTCCCCGCCAACTCAGAGAGAGCAGTCCACCAGGTTTCAGCAGAGAACCATGGCCTCGGACTTGGAGGTGCTGATCTGCATCCCCGTGGCATTACACTCGGCTGAAAACTGCTCCAGTGCGTGCTGAAGGTCATGGTCTGATGAAGCCAACAGTACCTGATCATCTGCAAAAAGCAGAGATGCGATACTGAGGTCCCCAAACTGGACACCTTCTTCACCACGGCTGGGCCTAGAAATCCTGTCCTTGAAAACCACAAACAGGATCGGAGACAAAGGGCACCCCTGGCAGAGTCCAACACCCACTGGAAACATGTCTGAGTTTATGCCGAGAATGGGGACACAGCTCTCACTTTGGTTGTACAGGGACTGAATGGCTTGGAGCAACAAGCCTGGTACCCCATACTCCCGCAGTATCCCCCGCAGAGCCCCTTGGGTGCCACGGTCGTAGGCCTTCTCCAGAACCACAAAACACATGTGGACTGGCTGGTCGAACTTTCATGCTCCCCTCAGCGGCTCAGCAAGGGTAAAGAGCTGGTCCACTGTTCCACGACCAGGATGAAATCTGCATTGTTCCTTCTGAATCTGAGGTTCGACAATAGATTGGAGCCTCCCTTTCAGCACCTTAGCGTAAACTTTTCCAGGGAGACTGAGAAGTGTGATATTACCGGTAGTTGGCACACACTCTCCGGTCCCCTTTTCTGAAAATGGGAACCACCACCCCGGTCTGCCACTCCACAGGCACCATGCCTGATGCCCACGCAACATTGAAGCGACATGTCAGCCAAGACAGTCCAACAACGTCAGGAGCCTATGGCATTGATTTTTGGATTTCTAGTTGTTTGAATTCTGTTTTTGGATGTCTTTAGTTATATCTTTTAAGTTGATGTTTTTATCTGGATCACATGCCAACCTTTGTTTGCTCCTCTGGCAACCTATTCATCACTTTTCGTTGAAGCTGTATTAAAGTTTGTATTATTATTTTCATCTGTCTGCCATGTCTGCATTTGGCTCCTTTCCCTCACCAATTTGTGACACCATGCCTGCATTCTCTGTAAGAATCGTGCAATGACGTTACATTGTCAGGGGTCTCTAACAGGTCAGTCCTGTATTGGGAGAAAATGTATGTAACTTTCGTTCTCTTCCCAGCACACACACTAATATTGTTTCCTGCTTTCACTTTGTGCAGAGAGAGTCCAGGCTGAGATAGATGCTGTGGTTGGTTCATCCAGACAGCCCTCCATGGCTGACAGAGAGAACTTGCCCTATACTAATGCAGTCATCCATGAAATACAGAGATATGGCAACATCATCCCACTGAATGTGGGCCGCATTGCAAGCAGGGACACCACATTGGATAAGTACACAATCCCAAAGGTACAGAATCCACAGGTAACACTTAAACATGGAAATGTGCTAAATTGCCAAATAACGAGTGAGGAATAATCAGGAATGACCTGACTGTCAATGCATTGTTTATAAATACACTATATTACCAAAAGCATTTGCTCACCCATCCAAATGATCAGAATCAGGTGTCCTAATCACTTGTCCTGGCCACAGGTGTATAAAATCAAGCACCTCGGCATGCAGACTGTTTTGACAAACATCTGCAAAAGAATGGGTCGCTCTCAGGAGCTCAGTGAATTCCAGCGTCGAACTGTCATAGGATGCCACCTGTGTAACAAATCCAGTGGTGAAATTTCCTCGCTCCTAAATATTCCACAGTCAACTGTCAGCTTTATTATAAGAAAATGGAAGAGTTTGGGAAGAACAGCAACTCGGCCACCAAGGGGTAGGCCACGTAAACTGACGGAGAGGGGTCAGCGGATGCTGAGGCGCATAGTGCAAAGAGGTCGCCGACTTCCTGCACAGTCAATTGCTGCAGAGCTCCAAATTTCATGTGGCCTTCAGATTAGCCCAAGTACAGTACGCAGAGAGCTTCATGGAATGGGTTTCCATGGCAGAGCAGCTGCATCCAAACCACACATCACCAAGTGCAATGCGAAGCGCCGGATGCAGTGGTTTAAAGCACGCCGCCACTGGACTATAGAGCAGTGGAGACGCGTTCTCTGGAGTGATGAATCACGCTTTTCCATCTGGCAATCTGATGGACGAGTCTGGGTTTGGAGGTTGCCAGGGGAACGGTACATTTCGGACTGCATTGTGCCGAGTGTGAAATTTGGTGGATGAGGAATTATGGTGTGGGGTTGTTTTTCAGGAGTCGGGCTTGGCCCCTTAGTTCCAGTGAAAGGAACTTTGAATGCTTCAGGATACCAAAACATTTTGGACAATTCTATGCTCCCGACCTTGTGGGAACAGTTTGGAGCGGGCCCCTTCCTCTTCCAACATGACTGTGCACCAGTGCACAAAGCAAGGTCCATACAGACATGGATGACAGAGTCTGGTGTGGACGAACTTGACTGGCCTGCACAGAGTCCTGACCTGAACCCGATAGAACACCTTTGGGATGAATTAGAGCGGAGACTGAGAGCCAGGCCTTCTCGACAACATCAGTGTGTGACCTCACCAATGCGCTTCTGGAAGAATGGTCAAATATTCCCATGAACACACTCCTCAACCTTGTGGACAGCCTTCCCAGAAGAGTTGAAGCTGTAATAGCTGCAAAAGGTGGACCGACATCATATTGAACCCTATGGGTTAGGAATGGGATGGCACTTAAGTTCATATGTGAGTCAAGGCAGGTGAGCAAATGCTTTTGTTAATATAGTGTACTTCTGTAATAACTTCCGATCTCTGACTATATATTAGACAATTATAAGTTGCTAAAATACCAACTACCAATCACTAACGTGATTATTTTGCCAACTGTTTCAACAGTCAAGAATAAATGACTTGCTTATATGACTTATATGATATTTGAAGTATTTTTGCAAGCCAGGTTAATTCACCTACCTTTGTTATTTCTTCAGGGCACTGTGATAATGCCGTCGCTACACTCGGTCCTTAACGATGAGACAATGTGGGAAACTCCAAACTCCTTTAACCCTCAGCACTTTTTGGACGAGGACGGTAAATTTAGGAAGAGAGAGGCCTTTCTTCCTTTTTCCGCAGGTGTGTCAGTGGTTATTATCCTGTAATGTGGTGATCTTGCCAAGGGGTTCAAACCAAAGGCTTCACTGTGTTAACTTAACTTTCATTGCCATCTAAACTCTCTTCACATATTAGTAAGTTGATGAGTGAACTGTACTGAAAATGTACAAAATAGCAATATTTCACTTACGCTAAAGCTTATTTTTATTTTTTAAATGTGCAATGTAATTTCAAGTACTTCATTGTGTTTCATCAAACAACATATAAATATATGAATTTTATGAATGAAACACAACTGTTATGTATTCTCAGGTAAGCGGGTGTGTATCGGGGAACAATTGGCCAGGATGGAGTTATTTCTCTTTTTCACTTCCCTACTTCAGAGATTTTCATTCTCGGCCCCTGCTGGAGAGCCGCCCAGTCTGGAGTTCAACCTAGGAGGTGTTCGCACACCCAAACCTTACCGCCACTGTGTCACACCACGATAAACCACCACACACAATAAATCACTCTGTTCCACGACATTTATCTTGTAATGCATCAAGAGTATCTGTTATATATCTTTCTTTATCTATAGTGTGAGAAAGGCATCATTTAGAAGTACATTCAACCACTATATCTTTTCAGTAAACCTTTATGCATTATTGAAGTAATCTTCTGTATTCAGACACACAATAAAATCATGTGGACATTTATTTCATGATTCTCATTTTGTCTGTAGTGTGAGTAAAATATGATTTGAAAGTATTTTCAACCAGCAGACCTTTTCAATAAACCATCACAATCAGTTCTAGAACTCTTAATTTTTTATAATGGAATTATTGAAACATGTGTTTGTCATGACAAAATAATCATACATTTATAAAATATCGTTTGAAAGTATTTTCAGCCACTATACCTTTTCAATAAACGTTTTCATGTTATTGATATAATCAATTATATTCAAACATGCAATAAAATCATGTGAACATTTATTTCATGCTTCTCATGCTGACTATGTGTTAAAGTTCATACTGTGATTTAGACTAAGATGTGGGAAGTGAATCAGTGCAGTCAACCTAAGTGCTCTTGATTAATTTGAGAATGTGTGATACCTGCTGTTATAAGCAATTTAGTTTGGACATAACTGTATACTTCAGTCAGGTTCTGTGGAGTCTGAAGTTTGTACAGTAGAAAATATGAATAACATTGGAAGGATTTCCAAATATTTTGTGGTAAAACGTATTCATAAAACAACTTTTAACACTTTACATGTAATACAGCATTTTTTTAAATAAATTGAACAGTCATATTTTTAGATTTAGGAATGTCATTATGAAAATAAGCAGTCCTCAAACTTGAGGTCTCTTCATCATCTGATGTACACTATCCAACTTCTGGGTATTCCCTGTAAAACTTTTAAAGTTACAGATGGAAAATAACAAGTGAAAGAAAATCACAAAAACTAGGGTACCATCAGCAGTGTCAGGGGAAGTATTCAGATGCTTTACTCAAGAAAAAAGAAAGATGAAAATTAAAAGCAGTTGTTTGACTCTATTCTAAATTGTTTGTGGGTGTGAATGTAAGTGTGCTTGTATGTCTGGTTATCTGTGTAGCTCTGTGATAGACTGGCGACCTGTCCAGGGTATCCCCTGCCTTCACCCAAAGTCAGCTTACATTGACTCCATCGTCTCCTGTGACCCAAAAGAGGATAAAGTGGTGTATAGAAAATGAATGGATGGTGCAGGTGTTATATAAAGGAAAGCAAACTTCATACATGATTGTAATAATACTTCCACACACTCCCAGTGGCATCCATTTGGAGTTTAGTGAAAACAGAAACCACATTTTGCTTGTAGTCAAACTGGCTTGGTTTTGTAGTGCCAAAAAAAAAACAAAAAACAAAAGCTAGATTGATAATCATCAATGAGTCGCTAAATATATACTTACACTGATCAGCCAACATTATGAGCACTGACTAGGTCAGTGCATGCTTGCACAAATTCAAAGATTATGAGGCCTGCTTGATGCCACTCATAGTCCCATGTCTCACATAGTATATGTCCTTTGTATCAGGTCACTACATAGTGCTTTGCTAGATGTTCATCTGTGTGAATTCTGCATACAGCTGATCCCCTGCATCCCCATGTGAAGGTTGTGCATGCTTGCATGTATTCAAAGGGAATGTGTCATTCTTAATCCCACGCATAGTCTCATATCTCATGTAGTATATTTCCCTTGTATCAAGTCACTATAATAGTGTCTTGTCAGACGTTCATCTATTTGTGTTCAGTATGCTGTTCTTTCCATGCATTCAGATGAAAAGGTCATGCTGCTTGCATGAATTCAGAGGAAATGCTACATGCTTGGTAAATGGTAAATGGTCTGCACTTATATAGCGCTTTACTCTACCTTAGTGGTATCCAAAGCGCTTTACAATGTGTTTCGCATTCACCCATTCACACTCCAATGGTGACAGAGCTGCCGTGCAAGGCGCTAATCTACCATTGGGAGCAACTTGGGGTTCAGTATCTTGCCCAAGGACACTTCGGCATGAGGTGGGGCCGGGGATCGAACCGCCAACCTTGCGATCAGTGGACAACCCGCTCTACCATCTGAGCCACAGCCACCCCATAAGCCATCCCATAAGCCGCTTGTCACTACACATAGACTAATTTCATTAAATTGCATTTAATTTCAAGGTGACTCTGCTCATCTGCTCCCTTTGGGATCACAGGTTTGGGGGTTTGTGATCTCATCTCAAATAAATGGTTAAATATGACAAAGTGTCCTGTTTGAAATACAGATAACACTTTCTGGCTTTGGGCTTTGTGCAATTCAGTCTTTATCTGGCAATGTGTAGATAACCTTTATGTTTGATTTTTTATGAAGTAAGAGATTACAGAGCTCAGTGAGACTCTGATACTAGTGGGCGATAGTCTGACTGATAATGAGCTCCAGATGAGGACATGAACTCAGCATGCGTGCAAAGAATTGGTGGATTTTGACACATCAATTAGGTTATGACACAGAAAGCCTACACTGCTCATTAAGTACAAGGAAAAGCTTTGGGTAATATGTATCTTTGCTCTCTTGGAGAGATTTAGATGATAAGATTGGTACCACTTTCATGGTTGTATGATAAAAATAACTTTTTTGATAATGACTCCAAGGACAAAAGCTTGAAACTGAAAGAAAGCAATGGTATGGCGATGCATCTATGGGATTTTGAAGCAGGGATAGAACATTTTCATAGAAAAACTTCAAAAAATCCGTATTTTTTAATGAGAGATTAAACAGCTTTGATAATTAGACAGTTGATATCTAAAACACACACACACACACACACAGTGCTTTTACTGCAGTTAAAGTTGAAGCTAATGACCTTCGTGACTACAAATCATGAACAAATGCAAAAGTTCACTAAACAGTTGGTGTGTCAAACTACTATAGTGTCATAAATCTAAAAACATGCAGTTATATTCATCTAAGAATAACACTTTTACTGAAGTAATATGGAGCAAATGCATAATCTAATACAAATGATAATGGATTATTCATTAACACTTCATTGTACATGTTCTTGATTCTGCCATTAAATTTTCTGATAACCAGCAAATACCAGGTTGCGGAACCAGTGATAGATGCTGTCAGTGTGCACATATTGTCATGGAGCAGAGTTGACGAGTTCTCGTCATTATAAATCATATGAGAAAAATCACTTCACTGCACTTGAGTCTAGTCAGTTTCTATAATCTACTTGCGTTGCTCGTCTTTGAAGGCCTCACAGAGGAAGTTACACTCCAATGTATTTTTCCAGTGACTTCTGGCCCTCTCCAAAGTAACGCAGGTCAGTGTTGGCAAACTTCCTCTGCTTCTTCCACAGGTAACCATTGCTCAGACCTATCATGCTTTAATTCACTGAGCTTCTGAGAGTGACTCATTCTTTCCCAAATGTTTGTAGAAGCAGTCTGCATGACTAGGGGCTAGATTTTATACACCTGTGGCCATGGAAGTGATTGGAACTCCTGAATTCAATTATTTGGAGGGGTGTCCCAGTACTTTTGGCAATATAGTGTATATACACAGACATTATAAAATAAAATATGTAAACATTATTTTAAAAAGCATTTTGTATTTTTAAAAAAAAGAGTTAAAAAGATACCCTGAGAGAGTAAATTGCACATATTTTGTTGTGTGCAGATGTTATTTGTAATATTGCACATGTTGGTTTGAAAACAGAAGTGAAATGATTATAGTAATACTGCACATGAACATCCTCAGCAAGTTTAGTCATTCTTCAGTTGTCAGTTTCTGAGAAGTTTTTGTCGATTTGAGAATGAAACGGTTCAGTTCAACTGGATCACAAACTACAGCTGTAAAAAAAAAACCAGCGCCTCTAAAATATTAAATAAACCTCAAAAACCTCCAAATATATAAGTCTCAATTGTTTCTACATTAAAACGTAAAGAAGCAGGGCTGTGTTAGTTTATCTAATTGCATTTCGTTGTTTTTCACGGTAAAAAAAATGATCCGAGTCGATGAGCTGAGGTGGTGACGTCATCAAGTACGCTGCTGTTCCAAGCCAAGATGCGTCCTCCCGTCCTCACACACAGGGGACCGTCATATATTTTGTTATAATTTTAGGATATTACAGATTAAGCTACTCAGCAGCATATCAAGTAGTGACAGAATGTCCCACCTTTACCAGCTGCGACATTCATCTGTAGTTACAATCCGCTGATATACTGTATATGATCCTGAGATGTGCATAATCAGTATTAGGACTTTGAAACTGAGTGTTTCTACACTGTGGTATTTGTATTTTTGCAATGGGTAAAAGAAATCCGTAACATACTTTTATTTTGAAGGTCAGCCGTGCAGCGCAGTGAGACCTTACTGCAAAACAATGATTCTGATCCTGTTTTCTCAGAAGCTGTTTACCAGGCAGGACCCTCCTTCGTGGTGGAAACTCGTTTAAAAGTCCGAAATAAGTTATTCAGCTGAAAGAAACAAAGAAATGGAGACAGTATATGATGTTCTCGGTCTGGAGTGGATCGATTACAGGGGTATTTTTATGTTTTTTTGTGTTTTTCTGCTGTTGACTGACGTTTGGAAGAATAAAGTGCCAAGAAACTTCCCTCCTGGACCGTGGGCTCTACCTTTGATTGGTGATCTTCATCGCATTCAACCTTCAAGACTTCATCTGCAGTTCACAGAGGTACAAAAATAGAGGCATAGGTGTATGCATTTTGAACTTTATTATTTTTATACAATGGTAAATTTAAAAAATGCAAAGCTTAACAAAATGCACTTAGTATCTCCTTTCCCTTTTTCAATTCCCATTAGGTTTCATTCATTCATCCGTTAGTTACAATACAGCAAATTCAGACAAGACCTTATGAGAAACAGGAAATCATTGAGTCAAGTCAAATAAAGTGCCCAAAAAACTTCAAAAAGATTCATGAGTTTTCATTTGTCACGTGCTCATACAGTATGAAATGCAAAGTGACTTGTTCTGCAAGGCTGTAAAAAACAGTCATAGATAATGAGGAGTAAAGAGATTATGGGGACTAAAGAGCAGCGTGCATTGTGCAAGACTTGAGTTTGTGTGTGTGTGTGTGTGTGTGTGTGTGTTATGTTTATGCATTAGAACATGTTGATATGTCTTGATATGTCTGCTACTACATGGTACAGTATGTGCATATTTGCATTAATCCAGTGTGCTGTTGCTGCTTCAGATGAAGTGCTATGATTTGGAATTAGACCTGAGGTTAGATTTACAGTCCTGCCAGCATAAAGAAAGAAGCTCTTCCTGAGTCTCTCTGTGTTTGCCTTGATGTTGCACCAGCTAGAGCATAGGCATTCAAATAGTCTGTTGCTTGGGTGGTAGGGGTCTCCCATGATCCTGTTGGCCCTGACCATGGTACTTCTTGTGTAGATGTCTTGGGTGGAGAGCACAGTGTCTATGTTACCCACTACTGCCCTTAAGAAGTCTCTGCAAGGCTCTCCGGTCACAGGTTGGTGCTGTTCCCATACCACTGGATGATGTTTCCAATTAGTTCACTCTCCATCACTCTAGTGTAGAATGTCCTTGGGACCTTTAGAGGGGCTCAGCTATCTGAGGTGATAATAGACGCTGCTTCACCTTTTTCACCTAGTCGTCAGTATGTTTGGTCCATGACACATCCTCAGAGATGTGCACTCTCTGGTATTTAAAGCTGCACACCATCTCCACAAGTGATCCGTATATCCTCAGTGAAGTAAAATACCTCTGCTGACTTTTGCCATAGTCCACAAGCAGTGTTTTGCTGATGCTCAGCACCAACACCACTTTGACAGGATGTCCGCCTCCTCTGTGTTTGCCACTCATCATTGTTACTGATAAGTCCAGCCACAACTGTGCCATCTACAAATTTCACAGTGGTGTTGGATCTGTTTGGGACCACAGTCATGTGTGTACAGTGAGAAGTGCAGAAAACCGAGGACACACCCTAGAGGTACTCTGGTGTTTAGGGTGCAAGGACTGGAGGTATGTCTGCCCACCTAGACAACCTGGGCTCTAGTGGACAGGAAATCCAGGCTCCAAGCTCACAGAAAGGTGTTCAGACAAAGACTGGACAGCTTGGAGTAAAGTTTGGTGGGGATGATGGTATTGAAGGCTGGATTAAAATCAACATACAACAATCTTACATAGCCCTCTTTCCCCTGTTCAGATTAGTGAGGGTGGTGTGCAGCACCTGGGAGATGGCATCAACTGTGGATCTGTTCAGTCGGTAAGCAGGGAGCAAGGTACAGTTGTGCTCCCTGATTTGTCCCTCAAAGCACTTCATTACTTCTGAGATGAGTGCACCTGAGTGGTGGGCATGTTTGGACCACATACAGACTCAGAGAGAGGTTGAGCAATCTTGTGAACACTGGAGAAAATAAAATCAGCATATGACCTGTTTAGAAAGATTTGTGTGAACCAGTATTGGCTGTGGCTTTAAATTAACAGCATTTTGTGCCAGTCCAGCATTGGTTTGCTGCACTGTCTAGGACCTGCAGTCACCTTTTTTTAGGGCGTATTAGTTGAATGAGACACGTGAGGATAACTGCAAGGGAATTTAGAATAGAGGAATAAACCAATTTACATCAGTAGCAAAATGTCATATTTGAAGACGTTATCATAGTCTTTAGGAGCAGCCAGAATCCAGAGATTCATGCTCACCACCCTTATCAAGCTGGTTTGTGTTTTTTAAGTAGAAGATATGTCACCTCAGTGTTGCACCAAAACACCTTTCTTTCTGTGCTCAGTTTGCAGAGAAATATGGGAAAATTTTCAGCCTACGTCTCTTTGGTGGAAGGCTTGTGGTCATCAATGGCTACAAGCTTGTCAAAGAAGCCCTGGTGAACCGAGGAGAAGACTACGTAGATCGTCCCTCCATACCGTTATTTGAGGAAATGTTGGGGAATAAAGGTGGTGTTTTTTTGCATTTTATTTTAAACATTTCTAGCTGATGTTTGACACCAACAGAATCAGATTATTTCTGGTCTAATACTGTTTTGTGTTCCCAAAAGGTATTGTCATATCAAATGGTAGTCCATGGAAGCAGCAGAGGAGATTTGCTCTTCATACACTCAGAAACTTTGGTCTGGGCAAGAAGACCTTGGAGCTATTCATCCAGGAGGAGAGCCGATATCTCACGGAGGTTTTTGCAGATCACCAAGGCACAAAAATTAGTCTGGTTTATAATGAATTGCATTACTTTCCATTATTTTTAATATTTATTACTTGAAGATTACCTTTTCCTTTCAACTTTGCACATAGAAGCATACACCAACACATTAGTGCATCGGCACATGAATCCAAATACGGCAGCAGTCATAAGTTAAGGGAACATCCCTATTCTCCTTATCAGAACTGAAGCAACTAGTCAGTTTACATTAAATTAGTTTGAGAAACTGCAAAGTTATCACGAGGTCAGTTTGCACAGATCCATGCACTTTCCTCAGTCTGTTTTCACATTGGGTTTCTTTTTTTGACAAATCTTCTGTGTCTGATCTATTCTCTCTTTATTTTACAGGCAAGCCTTTTGATACACAGTCACTGATAAACAATGCTGTGTCCAACATCATCTGCTGTTTGGTGTTTGGGCATCGATTTGAGTACACTGATAAGGAGCACCAGACTATTCTTCAGACCTTCAATGAGATCCTATACTTGGAGACAAGTGTGTGGGCACAGGTGAACATCCTTTGTAAACAGACTGCATGATCGTATAATCATACTTAAAACAGGAGTTTCTAACTAAAACAGTTTCTAATAATAATATTGTTAAAGGACCTTCTTCAATCACCACAGTGGGGAGATTAGTGCATCCCAGCTATGTTGTCTGGAGCAAACTGTAAGGTCCTGGCTGGGTCTCTCATAGTACCAGGTGAGGGGCCCAGACAAAGAGCCATTTACTAACCCATGTCTGAGTGCTTCTTTGTTGGAGGTTAACGCACAGATGGTTGCCTACCTGCAACTGTGGGTTGACTGACTGTTATCTGTGCTCCCCAATCAAACAGCAGTTCAGAGTGTCCGGCCTTCTTGGAGTACCTGGGTGGTATCCTCAAGAGGGTTCCACCTGGAGACTATAAAGTTCTGCTGAGGTACATAATAATAATAATAATAATAATAATAATAATAATAATAAATTGTATTTGTAATGCACTTTACATTACGGAAAACAAAATCTCAAAGTGTTACAGATTCAAAAACATACCCCAAAAAAACCAAACACAATAGATATAAAGAGCAGAAAGACACAACTAGGATCAAGCATATGCCTTGGAAAGGCCCAGTCTTCCATCATTCAGAGCTTGGTTTTGGGTTGTTTTGGTGGTTATGGAGTTGAACTGCAACAGTTTTTTCTCGTACCTTTGAGAGGAATGGAAGTTTTGATATGGGTCTGTAGTTGGCAAGATACTTCAGTGTGGTTGGGGAGGAGGGTCCCTTCAGACCTGAATCTGAGGAGTGTTTCATTACTGGGAATTCTGTGCTAGTTATAAATTGTCCATAATGAACATAATTATTAAGCATAAGGCTGTTCATAAGTGTATGTGGTACCAGAGTACTCTAGGCCAAAGTACAACGATTTACTTGGTGTTTGTATGTTAGATCAGGCTGTATGTCTTGGATACTGAGGTGAAGAAAGGAGCTGTCAAATGATTACTATGTGGTGGTGAGTTATATCCAGTGGCAGGTGAGACTGCCTGATAGACCTACGAAAGCTAAACGGGTAGTGAGGGTGAGATGGCGGAGGTCCTTCCACTGTGGATCTTCAACTCACACATCAAGAACAATTTCTCTTACATCTTAGGGGAGGCTGGGGACATGACATCTGAGTGGTTCAGGTTTAAAGTCTCCATTGCTGAATAGCTAGTTTGAGCTGTGGCCAGGAGGCTTTTGGTGTCTGTCGGGGTTGCACCCTTAAAGGAGGAGGCTGTCGAGCCAAGGAAGGGTTTCTTTTGGATTTTAGTAGCTCATGGGACTCCTGAGTCAGCGAACAGGTTTTGTATAGCAAGGAGGACGCCAACCTTTGTGGTTGCAGAAGCAAAAACTCATTTATGGGACAAATATGGTCAAAACCACAGATGTTGGTTCTGGCAAACTGTCAGATGACTCAGGTTTGTATGAAATCCATCAGGTCATAGGTGATGAATAAGTGGACCACAGGGACATACAGTAATACGGATCTCTCTTTGAAGGCTAATGGTAATATAGCAATTTTTACCCATTAAAAGGTGATTTAAACAGGTTAAAAAAAGTTTTTATTCGCCACCTCTCAGAGGATTTAATGACTGTCTTCCTGTTCTGTAGATTTACAACATAGTGCCCTGGCTGATGAAGCGGCTGCCTGGACCTCATCAGAGAATATTCACTTTGACGCAGAAGATAATTGACTTCACAGAAATCAAGATCAAAGAGCACAGAGAAACCCTGGACCCCTCATCACCAAGAGACTACATCGACTCCTTCCTTATAGAAATGGGGGATGTGAGTGTTTTGGTGTGTGTGTTTTGTGTTTTTGTTTGTTTGTTTGTTTTTATAATTATACATTTTAACTGATTCCTGCTTCTGTGTCTTGTGTCACTGACAGAAGGAGGACAAAGATGCTGGTTTTGATCTCAAAAACTTGTGTTTTTGCACCATGGACCTCTTTGGTGCTGGAACTGAAACTACTGCCACTACTTTACGCTGGGGGTTGCTGTACATGATCCACTACCCTGACATACAGAGTGAGTGTATGAGTAATATCTGCCATGTCTGCATCATTTGTAAACATCTTTCTAAGACTTTATATTGTCAGAGATCTCTCACAGGTCAGTTGTGTATTGGGGCAGAAGGTGTGGGATGAGCACTCAGACTAATATTGTTTCCTGCTTTCACTTTGTGCAGAAAGAGTCCAGGTTGAGATAGACGCTGTGATTGGTTCATCCAGACAACCCTCCATGACTGACAGAGAAAACATGCCCTATACTGATGCAGTCATCCATGAAATACAGAGATATGGCAACATCATTCCTTTCAATGTGGTTCGCAGTACAAACAGGGACACTACACTGGATAAGTACACAATTCCAAAGGTACACAAGTCACATGTTAAGCATTGGTTGTTGCAGGTGTTTCATGGAGTTGTTCAGCATTTGGATGAGATTCTTTACAATCAGTTGTTCAGCTCTGATGCCACTGATTTGTAACAACACTCAGGAATCTTTGAGAATGTTGCATAGTAACAGGGACAACTTAAGCGCCACCAAATTCCTTTGCGGCAAGTCTCACCACTTGGCAGCCATCTTAGTAATTGCTCGAGGGAGTTTTTTTGGACTAACAAGCTTCTAGACAAGACTCCAGAATATTTTTATAAATCAAATGTGAGCTTCTAGACAAAATTCTAGAATGTAGTCAAAGACCAAAAGCAAGAATTTACTCTGTTGATCAAGAGCAGAATTCAAGTAAAGATTCTACAACGTGGTCACTGTTCAAAAACAGAGTTTAACCTCTGACATCAGGCACTGCACTAATATAGTTTAATGGCTTAAACTTAAAGTTCTTAAAGTTTCCTGTATGACGCATTCACTAGAATGAATACTAAAGAGACAACTGTTTTATATGTCATTTTAATTTCTTTAGGGCACAATGATAATGGCTACACTGCACTCAGTCCTGCATGATGAGTCCATGTGGGAAAATACACACTCCTTCAACCCTCAGCACTTTCTGGACCAGGACGGTAAATTTAGGAAAAGAGAGGCCTTCCTTCCTTTTTCTGCAGGTAACTCAGTAGTTATAATCCTGTCAATTTTGCCTTTTAGCAGGGTTTTAAAGAGGCCAGATAACAAAAGCATAGTACATGTCATTTCTTGTCATCAACTGTTTGCGTGAGTGACTATTTACATTATGTGGGCTGTAAGTTGGGAGGAGATCAGTGTGTCTATGGTATCCTGAGTTTGTTTCGGAGCTGCAGTAATGATCTGTGACCAAGGTGAATATCTCTTAAATGTCGTGAATAAAAATCACCAATTATATCGTGTATTCTCAGGTAAGCGGGTGTGTCTTGGAGAATCGCTGGCAAAGATGGAGTTATTCCTCTTTTTCACTTCCCTTCTTCAGAGGTTTTCATTCTCCCCACCTGCTGGAGAGCAGCCCAGCCTGGAGTTCAAGCTGGGAGCCACTCATTGTCCTAAACCTTATCGCCTCTGTGCCACACAAAGATAAACCACTACCTATTGCAAACAGAATCACATCTGTTTCTCAGCACATTGAATCACTGTGTTTAATTACATCTATCTTGTAATGTATCTGCAACATTATTCTTTTTCTGTAGTGTGGGTAAAACTATAAGTTACTTGTGTAACCTCGATTCTCAGAGTAGCATGAGTGAGATGTCTCAGCATGGGATACACCTCCTGCATATGCCTCAGAAGCATTTATCTCATTAAGCCAATCCAGATTGGCCGGTGATTGCGACTCCTGCATCAGGTGGAGCCACCTACCCTAAATGTGCCCTCAGGGACCTACAGGCCCTGAAATGTGTATGCCAGAGCAACTGCTCCCACAATCCAGTGGAAGAGCTGTTGCTTTGTGATGGGCCTGCCTCTGTGGTGGCTAGCCAAGGACGCCGGACACTGTGCATTTTCTCTTGACGCAAACAGCACGGTTGTGCATGGACTGCATAGAGCAACTTGATGGAGTGGATGAGGACATTGTCCTTACTCTCATCCTCCTTGGATACGAGGAGCTCCAAGGTATCTTTGTCCTCATCCCATCCCCACCCCATCCTCATAATCCAACTCCAGTACGTCTTCCATAAGTAGAGGGTTAGGGTTAGCTGGGGCTAGCACACGGTCTGGTGTCCGTGTCAGTCCCATCTTTGACCTTGTTAGTGACAAATAGTCGGAGAATCTTCATGGTGAAACAGGAGTGGTGCCCAAATGAACTGGGGGCTTCGAGGGTTAGTCGGGCTGTTGCAGCCCGAAGCAAAACAAGCAGACCTGGTGCTCGATTTTTTGGTTGCACAGAGCCGAGTCTGTACCTATGGCCTCTGGTGTAAGAAGCATGGATGTTCATCTTGATTAGCTGGGCTACTGAACAAGAGGCGCTGTGAATTAGCTGACGTGCTAATTATCCAAAACGGTGTTAGCTGGTGTTCCAAGCTGTACAAAAAGCCTCACCATGGTGTGGTCAGGTGGTCGATGCTCCAGGCTATGGTGAAGGCTGGAGGGTCACAGATGTGGCAGCTAGCGTTTGGCGACAGAGCAGTAGCCAAGGTAGCTCCAATCTGTGAACAGTTAAACTGGCTACTACGTACAAAGTAGCGAAGGCTACTTAAGGGTAGGTGGCTTCACCAGTCGCAGGCATCGTGATCACTAGCCAATCAGGATTGGTGTAATGAAATAAATGCTTCTGAGGCATACGGAGGGGGCGTGTCCCATAGTGAGACATCAAAATGAATGGCTAGGAATGAGGACATCATTCGGAAGCATTTTTTCTTTCTCTCAACCTTTTCAATTACCACATTCCTTAACCACATTATTAAGGTAATCCACTGCTTTCAAATATGAAATAAATCCTTTAAACATTCCCGTTTTTTATCAGAATTCACTGCTCACTACATTACTTCAGTCCTTTTCACTTCTGTAAAAACAAACTCAGTTGTAAGCTCATAGGTTATCTGTATTTTTTATATCTTACCTGGACTTAAAGATTTACTTAGACAGACTTAGAATTTCTGTTTTGGTCAATAAGAATCCAATAGTTTGAACTTGTCAACCATACAAAATGAGCCAGTGGGCAAAGACTGTTCACTGTTGTACTATAAATAAGCTGTTACTCCTGCTCTCCTCTTAAAGAGAGATTCTGGACATTCTGCTTTTCTTCATATTCCAATAGATAAAACTACTAAGCAACTTGTCAGCATTTTTTGTTTTATTTTCAGGTAATAAGACTCATGACAGTTTAACCATGACGTTGCACACTGATTCTGTCAGGCTTGTTAAAACCGGATGCATGTGTAATAAATCAAAACTGAGATGTAGTTCATGCTTCTCATTCAGACTGCTGTGTGTTAAAGTTCATACTGCTAATCTTTGGCAAGTGGGACAAAAAAGTCCCTCTTAGTGCCGTTTATCAGGTGCAGAAAGTACGATAAGTTATCAGCAGACTTCTGGAATTTCCCTGTGAAGCTTTTGAAGATAGAGATGGAAAATAGATAGTAAAAGAAAATCTGAAAAACAAGGGTGTCTTGGCCAGTGGTAGAAAAAGTATTCAAAGCCTTTATTTGAGTGTAACCGCCATTACCATACTAAAATAATCTTGAAACCAATCAACCATCTCAAAATTTTTAAAAAAAGAAAAAAGCAAGCACATGGATTTTTTTTTGGCATTCTTGCTAGAAAAATAATGTCATTTCTCAAAGTTCTCAGACGCTCAAACTGTACACATTTTTGTTACATCTCAGACTAATCTTAAAAGGGATTTAGTTCAATCATTTAATCATCAATCTACAGACATTACTTCAAAAGGACAAAGCCAAAATCTACAAAATCAACACCCATACTGAATATTACAACAAAATATAAGTATACATTTGGAATACAGAACAGGATGTTTACCTGTGGTACAGTATGTTTACAGTCTGAAAGTGCTGTTTGTTTTACTGAAGAAAAGGGTCTTAGTCATCCTTCCATCTCTGAAAGGCACACTTTATGTACACATGCACACAAAGGTCGATATATCCCGTTTATATAAAGTACAGTCACACCTTTACCTGACATGCCCTCTGTTCAGTCGTGGCAGCGCACTTAAAGCGACAGAGAAATGGAGACGGTATTCAGTGTTGTCGGATTGGACTGGCTTGACAGCAGCAGCATTTTAATATTTTTCTGTGTTTTTCTGCTGTTGGCTGATATTTGGAAGAACAGAACTCCAAGAAATTTTCCTCCTGGACCGTGGGCTCTACCTTTCATTGGTGACCTTCATCGCCTCCAGCCTTTAAGAATTCAGCAGCAGTTCACTGAGGTATGAGTCCCCACCTAATAATGATAAAAAAAAACAATGGATATTATTGCTACACGATGGTAAATAAAAGGTCTGATGTCTAAAAGAAACGTCCTTAGTGCAGTATGTATTTTTATCCTTTTCCAATTACCATTAGTTTTCCTCAAATGAAAGCAACACTGTACATTGCATGCTGACATTGAAAAATGTGGCTATTAAAGAAAAAGCAATGATTCTGAGATACTATACAGCAGGTTGAGGTAAGATCTCATGTGGAATGAAAAAAAATATGTTGTTTCAACTGCAGTGAAGTGGCCAAAATGGAATTTTCCTGGTTCCTTATTATTTTATTTTCACTATCATACATTTGATCATAAATTGGTTGTGAGAATGGCAAATACCATATTAAGAGAAACATTGGGGACTGCAGTAGTTTTCTGCAAGCCATTTCCTGTGGCTTTAATATCAGCTGTGTTTTGTGCTGCATTAGTTTGAACATTCAGTCATGAGTTTTATTGCCATTTGCACAGGTATATTACAGTACAGGTACTGGAATTCTTTGTGTGTTTTCTTGGGTCAACTTTATATATAGGAAAACATGAAATAAAATAATGAAAAAGGTAAGTGCAGCAGCAATAAAAAAATAAAACATACATTATAAAAATAAAATAAGTACATTATAAAAAACACTTTGTTTAAAAAAGAGTTAAAATAGAGTACATTGCACATATTCTGTGGTGTACAGATGTTATATTGCATGTTATATTGTTAAGAGATATTTCTAATACTATAGATATAGATATTTCTAACACCTATACATACATCATTCTTAATACCATCATCATGCAGTGACTTTTTAGAATGTAATACTGGAATAAGACAGTGCACCTAAAGAGAATTGCAAGGGAGTGCAGCCATATTCAGACATGAAAACATGAAACAGTCATGTACAACAGGCGGATTAGTATATTTTAAAGTTGTCCTCCTCAGAAGGTGTCACCTCAGTGTTTCATCACAACACCAGTCTGCTGTCTGTGCTCAGTTTGCAGAGAAATATGGGAACATTTTCAGCCTTCGTCTCTTCGGTGGAAGGGTTGTGGTCGTAAATGGCTATAAGTCTGTTAAAGAAGCCCTGGTCCAACAAGGAGAAGACTTCACAGACCGTCCCTCTGTACCATTGTTCAGGGAATTAGTTCAAAGTAAAGGTGGGTTTGTTACAGTTGGTTTCAAAAGTTGCTCATTGGTTCTGTAAGACCACCAGACTGCAATTACTTCAGGTCTAATGCTGTGTTGTGTTCCCAAAAGGTATTGTGGTATCAAATGGATATCTATGGAAACAGCAGAGGAGATTTGCTCTTCATACACTCAGAAACTTTGGTCTGGGCAAGAAGACCTTGGAGCTATTCATCCAGGAGGAGAGTCGATATCTCACGGAGGCTTTTGCAGATCAACAAGGCATGAAATATCACACTGTTTTACAATGATGTATTATTTCTCATTATTTTTCTATGTGTGTTAAATGGACTTGTTATTTCGTAAAATTGAGACTGATTTGCACCATCTAAGTTGATGTGTTTTGTCTACAATCTCTTTTTATTTTGTAGGGAAACCCTTTAATGGCCAGTCACTGATAAACAATGCTGTGTCCAACATCATCTGCTGTTTGGTGTTTGGGCATCGATTCGAGTACACTGATAAGCAGTTCCAGTTTATTCTTCAGACCTTCAATGAAGTAGTGTGCTTAGAGGGAGGTATGTGGGGACAGGTGAGTCTTCTTAGTAAACAGGCTCTACCATCCTTTCAATGCAACTGTAACTGTGTAACTTAACGAGAAAGAAATGTCATTACTGCCTGTTAGATATTGTCATAACTGTCCTCCTGTTCTGTAGATTTACAACACAGCACCCTGGCTGATGAAGCGGCTGCCTGGACCTCATCAGAGGATCTTCACTTTGACGCAGAAGATTATCGACTTCACAGAAATCAAGATCAAAGAGCACAGAGAAACCCTGGACCCCTCATCACCAAGAGACTACATCGACTCCTTCCTTATAGAAATGGGAGAGGTGGGTTTTCCAATGTGTTTGTTTTGTGGTTGTTTGTTTTTTGTTTTTTCTGATGAAATATGTCAACTGATTCCTGCTTCTGTGTCTTGTGCCACTGACAGAAGGAGGACAAAGATGCTGGTTTTGATCTCAAAAACTTGTGTTTTTGCACCATGGACCTCTTTGGTGCTGGAACTGAAACTACTACCACTACTTTACACTGGGGGTTGCTGTATATGATCTACTACCCAGACATACAGAGTGAGTGAATGAGTAATATCTGCCATGTCGGCATCATTTGTAAGCATCTTGCTTTTACTTTATTGTCAGAGGTCTCACACAGGTCAGTCCCAAAGAAGGTGTATGATGTGTAATTTTACCACAGGCTGACATTGTTTCTTCCCTTCACTTTGTGCAGAGAGAGTCCAGGCTGAGATAGATGCTGTGATTGGTTCATCCAGACAGCCCTTAATGACTGACAGAGAAAACATGCCCTATACTGACGCAGTCATCCATGAGACTCAGAGAATGGGCAACATCCTTCCATTCAATTTGCTACACATGGCGAATAAGGACACCACACTGAATAACTACACAATCCCAAAGGTACACAATCTACAGGTTAATTGAGAATGTTTTGATTATTGTTTCTTTTTGAAAGCTATGCTTTCTGGCTGCACAGCTGTTTCAGTGCTTGTTAGTGGTTAAACTGTAATGTCTTTGATATGTGGCAACATTCAGGTTTCTTGACTTTGAACTATGACAACATTCAAGAATATTGTCTATATGCCCACCTTAGTTCTATGACAACATATATAAATAGATAGATAGATAGATAGATAGATAGATAGATAGATAGATAGACAGACAGACAGACAGACAGACAGACAGACAGACAGACAGACAGACAGACAGACAGACAGAGAGATAGATAGATAGATAGATAGATAGATAGATAGATAGATAGATAGATAGATAGATAGATAGATAGATAGATAGATAGATAGATAGATAGATAGATAGATAGATAGATAGATAGATAGATAGATAGAAACCTTATTAATCCCATGGGAGGGTTCCCTCAGGAAATTGTGGTTCTAGCAGTGGTACAGCACGGACAGTGTAACAGAACAGTAGATCAAATACAGAGATTAAAAATAATACATTAATCTATGTATTTGATATATAACATTTAATATATAACATTGTAACAGCCTGCCGAGAATATTGCATTTGATCTGTCACAACCTTGTAGAATCTTGCCTTTTCCGAAAACATACTGATTCTCAACTAGAATCTATAGATTTTTCTGTAGAATCTAGCCTTTTATCTGCATAAAAATTCTAGATTCTTGTCACAAAGCCTGCCTTTGATTTAGGAAACCTCATGAATCTTCTGTGAAACCAACTTGACTGCAATCTAGAACCCTGTCTATAAATTCACCTTTGATCTATGACAGTACTCCAGAATCCCCTCTAGAAGTTTACCATTGATTTATGACAACATTCCAGAATCCCGTCTAGAGCTTCTCCTTTGATCTGTTATAGCATTCCAGAATCCCATTTAGAAGTTCACCATTGATCTTTGACAACATTCCAGAATCTCGTCTAGAAGTTCACCATTGATCTATAACAGCACTCCAGTATCCTGTCATTTCTATCAACTCTGTACAATCTAGCTTTATATCTCTGACAACAGTCTGGAATCTCGTGTAGGATTTTGCCTTTGATCTATGGCAGCATTCTGGAACTTCCTCCATATCATTTCGCTGATCGCTGAGAATCAGGATTCTTGCCATTGATGTATGACAACATGTTTCATTCTTAGCTAAAATCTTGCCTCTGATCTTTGACAGCATTCGGGAATCTTTCCTAGAATTTTGACCTTGATCTGTGACAACATTGTCGAATCTTACATTTTATGACAACTTTCTAGTATCTTGTCTTTGATCATTTTGCTTGCAACAAGGGCAGCTTGAACTCCACATGAACAGAAAAATAGGTAAAAGATAAACAAGTTTTGGCCAAACAATGAGAAGTGTTCATTCAAACAACTTCAAGTCAACTTCCTTAGGTCCTTGGCAATATAGTTATCAAGTGTGATCAGATAAGGTTGTTGACATAAGAGAGGTACAGTCAGAAACGCAGAGTTTCCCCCATTTATTAGTGAGGTTGGAAAAAACAGACAACGGTTTTCTGACCAATCCCTTTTAGCTTTGTGCTGATAATTGTAACTAAACCCAGTAACTGTAAGAAATGAATTTGAGATGCTGTTGCAGTTTGGAAAATAATAACAATCTATGTAGCAAATAAGTTCATTATCACCTACTCTATGGGTTACTGGCTAAAACATATAAAACAACCATTGCGCTTTAAAGCACCTGGTGCAAGACACAAGATACATCAGAAGTCAAAAAAGTTAGTCTCTTTTGTATAGAACACCATAAGAAGGAATGTCGAGGCATCTGTTAAATTAAGTCTTTTATTTCTTCAGGGGACCACGATCCTGCCTTCATTGGACTCAGTTCTGCATGATGAGTCCATGTGGGAAACTCCACACTCCTTCAACCCCCAGCACTTTCTGGACCAGGACGGTAAATTCAGGAAGAGAGAGGCCTTCCTTCCTTTTTCTGCAGGTTAGTGAATCCTTTCATCACTGATACATGCTGCTTTCGTCGAGAGATAAAGAGATAAAATGATAAAATGATCAAAAATATATTATATATCATCGCTTCCTATCAATTGTCTCCTCGAGTAACCATTTACGTGGCTTACATGATGTGCTTAGTAAGCTGGGAGGGGATCAGTGCATCTGTTGTATCCTTAGTATGTTCCAGAGCTGCTGTAATAATCTGTGACCAAAGTGAATACCTGCAAATTGTGCGAATGACACTCACCTGTTGTATTCTGTATTCTCAGGTAAGCGTATGTGTCTTGGGGAACCTCTGGCCAGGATGGAGTTATTCCTCTTTTTCACCGCCCTTCTACAGAGGTTTTCATTCTCACCACCTGATGGTGAGCAGCCCAGTCTGGAGATGAAGCTGGGAGGCACTCGCGCTCCCAAACCTTATCGCCTCTGTGCTACACTACGCTAAACAACTATCACACTGACTCACTGTGTGCCACTATATTTATCTTCTAATGCATCAAGAATATCTGCTATATTATTTATATTCTATAGTGTGAGTAAAACATAATTTGGAAGAATTTTTCTCAGCCAGTAGGCCTTTTCATGAAGTGTTTTGATTACTTGTTAGTACATTATATAAGTGATTTACTGCATTCAAATATGAAATAAAATCTTCCAGATATTCCAGTTTTGAACAGAAATCAAAAGGAACCAGAGTCCTACACTTCATTCCACTGATGTGAAAACAATCTCAGTTGTAAGCGCATAGGTTGATTGATATCTTAATCATCTATTCAGAATCAAATACCTGCATGTTTACTCATTTTCAGAGAAACTAAACACTAACGTATTTTTAGAGAACAGCTGACCATTAATTCCAGCATGGTACATGTATATGTGTTATATAAGTGATGTCTACTGTTATCAACAGTTTAGTTTGACTGAAGTTTGTCTGACAAAAAATGCCATTAAATAATTTTATCTGTATTTCAAAGGTTTCGGAAAATTTAATGATCTTATCTCATGAAGCATCAAATTCTGTCATGTAGCACTTGTAAGGTTTTTCTAAACTGAACCCTAAACTTTGAAAAATGACAGTAATTAGTCATTCTGAAAACAAACAAACAAACCTCCAGCTTTTTGTCTTCACATCAGAGCTGGTTCGCCCATTAGGCAATATAGGCAAATGCTAAGGGAGACCCTCCAGGGGGCGCCACAAAATTGGAAAAAATTCACCTTCAATATTCAAGATTCAAAGTTTTATTGTCAAGTGCACAGTAAGAAACACGTTTCCCTGCACAATGAAATTCTTACTTTGCTGTCCACTCAGATAACCAGCAACAAGTATAAAAATAGTATATACAAATAAAATAGAATAAAATAGAAATAAGAAAAAACAATGTAAATATGAACAGTAAAGTGTATTTAGAAAAAACAATGTAAATATGAACAGTAAAGTGTATTTTAGTCCAAAGTAGTGCAAGAAAATGTAAACAGAAGATAATTGCAGTTCAAGTGTATGGATTTTTAAAGTGTCTTCAGTAGAATCCGGTCAGCTGTTGAGGATTCTGATGGCAGTGGGATAAAAAGAGTTTCTTAAGCGGGTCGTCCTGCATTTCACACTCCTGTATAATAATATATATATATATATCCATCCATCCATCCATTATCTATACACCGCTTATTCCTCACTAGGGTCGCGGGGGGACTGGAGCCTATCCCAGCCGACTCGGGCGAAGGCAGGGGACACCCTGAACAGGTCGCCAGCCTATCACAGGGCTACATATAGAGACAAACAATCACACTCTCATTCACACCTACGGACAATTTAGAATAATCAATTAACCTCAGCATGTTTTTGGACTGTGGGAGGAAGCCGGAGTACCCGGTGAGATACTCCGGCCATCGCGCCACCGTGCACCGTGTGTATATATATATATATATATATATATATATATATATATATATATATATATATATATATATAAAATCTTAAAATGGAAAAACTTAAGGTTACTCACGTAACCCTGGTTCTTTGATAACAGAGTGAGGTGATTCAAATGTAAAGCAATATGTAATATTACTACAAAACAACGCTATTCGATTTCTTTTGTAAGTGGATGTAAATTGCCGATGGAGGGAGACCCCATATCAGATCTTGCGTAGGGTGCCACATTGGGCAGGGCCGACTTTGCTTCACATGAACATGCCTCCAACTTTACATACAGTCGTACACGTGTGTGTTTAAAGAGGCTACTTCCCAAAAGAAAAGACACAAAAGAGGACAGAATAGTAAAAGCAACCTGTATGTGTGTTGAGAAATAATATTAAATGAGAAAAAGCAGATCAACAGAATTTTAATATTTGAAAGCAACACAGAATATTTGACAGCTTTATTGCATTATATTTCATTTTATTTTCAACTGTTACCTGGTTGCTGAATTTCCTATTTTCTTTAACATAAATAAAGATATTTCCACCATAAACTGCCACAGAGGAACAAATTAGTTCATGAATCCCAAAAGGGAGATTAATATTTTGAAGCAACACAGAAAGTCTGACAACGTCCCTGCATTATACTGGATTTAATTTTCTAATTTATGCCTGGTTTTTGTTGTTGCTGTTGTTTTGATTTAAATAAAGATTTCCACCATAAATTGGTACAGAAAAGGAACAGATTAATAAATAAACCCCAAAAGGGAGTTAAATATTTCAAAGCAACACACAAAGTCTATGAGCCTAACTGCATTATAGTCCATTTCATTTTCGAATTTTTACCTGGTTCTTGAACTTTGTATTTTCCTTTGCATAAATAAAGACATTTCCGCCGCCATACAGTGATGCAGAAAGAGAACATATTGGTGCATACTAATTCACTAAAACTTAACAGGTTATTTAATTGTTGCAGGGTATTTTTTTATACTATGATATTGCTGTTTTAAGAAAAAATAAAAGTTCTTCCTACTCAGGACCGCACATGGGCGCTGATGTAACAACCAGCAGCTCCAGAATCCATGTTTATTCGTTTTGCCTGAGCTGAATATCTGCTCAGTGTTGGAAGCTGCAGTCAAAGCAGAGACATGGAGCAGATATTCAGTGTTCTCGGTTTGGAGTGGATGGACAGCAGGAGCATTTTAATATTTATCTGTGTTTTTCTGCTGTTGGCTGATATTTGGAAGTACAGAGTGCAGAAAAACTTCCCCCCTGGACCCTGGGCTCTTCCTTTCATTAGTGATATGCATCGCATAAAAGCTTCAAAGATTCACCTCCAGCTCACAGAGGTACGATCGCGCACACTGAAATAAATGTATATTTATGTTTAGATATCTGGAGAAAAACATTTCAAAGCTACTGTTCAACAAGTTCCAATAAGGTCTCCTGAGTAAACAATGCGGCCGTGCCAAAACATTAAACATTCTAATCAGCTCTCAGAGTGGTATACAGTGCGTGTCTATACGAGGCATTACGGTAAGGGCATACAGGGACTGATTTCAAAATAAGAGCAACCTTTTGGCGAACCCGGTAACACAATACGCCTGACGGTAATGTATGTGTGAATAAGTAATTAAAAAATATTATTAAAAAGGAGTAAGACGCTTCATTTAAGAACAATGCGAGAAAAAAACATTTTTTAAAAAAAAATGTCAATATAAGTGTTCATATACCACCAATCTGCTGTCTGTTTTCAGTTTGCAGAGAAATATGGGATCATTTTCAGCCTTCGTCTCTTTGGTGGAAGGGTTGTGGTCCTTAATGGCTACAAGACAATGAGAGACACCCTGGTCCAACAAGGAGAAGACTTCATAGATCGCCCATCCATACCAGTGTTTAAAGACATACTTGGCAATAAAGGTGGGGTTTTTTGCATTTAGAGACAAACAAGTCAGACTTAAATAACTTCTGGTCTAATGCTGTTTTGTATTGTAGAATCCTGTGTTTTATCCGTGACAGCTTCTAGAGTCATGTCTGGAATGTTGTTCTCGACTGATGGCAACATTGCAGAATCTTGCTTTTTAATATGTGATAAGATTTTAGAATCATGATGTCTAGAGTCTTGCTTTTGACTTGTGACACTGACCTAGAATCTTTGATCTGCAGCAATATTCTAGAATCGTATTTTTCATCTGTGACAGCATTCAAGAATTTTGTCTTGAATCTTGCTTTTGACTTGTGACAACTTTCTAGAATGTTATTACAAATCTTGTTTAAGATCTGTCTCAACTTTCTCGAGTCTTGCTTTCGATTGATGACAACATTCTAGAACCTTGACTAGATCCATGCCTTGATCCATGACAACATTCTAGACACTTGCCTTTTATTGTTGACACAGTTGTAGAACCTTGTCTAGAATGTGTGACATGATGACTGTGTGACATCAATGGCTCCACCTCCACCTCTCCGTCCAGCGGTGCCAATTGCACTCGCCTGGTCGACAAGTTAGCTGAGTTGGAGGGAAGGTTTTCAACGCTGTACCAGATCCATGAAGCCGAGAAGCTGATTGACACAATCATCTTTGGTCCAGCACACACTACATCTTGTGCCTGAGTGCCTGATGCTTCTGTTCACTCCCATCCTGCCGCTGATGACGATGAAGCTGCTGAAGCTGTCCCTTCTCTGGAGCCGGTCACTGTTCACTGTTCTGCCACCGATGCTCCTCCTCTAGTCGCTGATCAATAGGTCCTCAAAGCAGATGTTGTCGATACCTAGGCCGTGAGAAAAGACAAGGTCCAAGCTCCTCCTCTTATTTCATCTTCAAAACAAAATCCCAAGGTTCTTTTTGAGAATATTAATTATATTGTTTCGCCACCGCCCTCTACATCACCACGTTTCTCAAGTGATGATTGTAACAAGTTCCTCACATTTGGTAAATGGTAAATGGTCTGCACTTATATAGCGCTTTTCTCTACCTTAGTGGTATCCAAAGCGCTTTACATTGTGTTTCGCATTCACCCATTCACACACACATTCACACTCCAATGGCGACAGAGCTGCCATGCAAGGCAGCTAATCTACCATTGTTCAGTGTCTTGCCCAAGGACACTTCGGCATGTGGAGGGGCCGGGGATCGAACCACCAACCTTGCAATCAGTGGACAACATGGTCTACCACCTGAGCCACAGCCGCCCGCGATTTACCTTATCAATTTGTTGTTGATAAGGTAACGGCTATTAGGTCGAGCATGCTTTCTGGGTCTTGTCCACCCACCTGTAACCCAACTTTATCTCCCAGTGTCCTGGAGTCCTTCCAATCCATCAGTTTGCATGACCTGATGGATTTGATGAGGAAAATGAAGATATCCTCTAGCTCTGTGGATGTTATTCCATCATCCCTGCTTTCAGAAGTTTTGCCAACTATTGCACCTGCTGTGTTAGCTATTGTTAATTCTTCCTTGTCTACAGATTGTGTCCCTTCCTATTTTAAGCATGCTTCCATTCTGCTTGTATTATAGAAACCTAACTTTGATCCTGCTCTGCTAAATAACTACAGGCCTTTCTCTAAACTACCACTATTATAATAAATTTTAGAGAAGGTTGTGGCCATCAAACTCACTACTGTATTGGAGAGACATTTATGATAAGTTCCAGTCAGGGTTTAGGAAACAACACTTTGCTGAGACTGCACTTCTGAAAGTTTCAAATGATATTTTGATGTCCTCTGATTCAGACGACTGCTCTGTGTTCGTACTTCTTGACACAATGGACCATCACATCCTCATTAAGAGGTTACGTGATTGCGATGGCAAATCAGGCAAAGCATTAGACCGGTGCTCATTCTATCTGGCTGACAGGAGTTTCTCCATCTCTGCTGGAGACTTTGTGTCTGATTCCTAATCTTTGTCATGTGGTGTCCCACAGGGGTCGGTCGAAAAGGTTGTTGCTGTGATCATGCAAAGTATTTCAACTGCTGTTCACTCAAACCTGCGAAATTTAGGGGCAATATTTGATAAATCCTTATCATTTTACACCCATGTGAAGCATCTGACAAAATTTTTATTTTTTCCATTTAAGAAATATTAGTAAACAGATCTGTACTTTTAACTGTTGAGCTGGAGAAGATTTCACATGCCTTCATCTCGTCTTGCACTTTTCTCCTCACTCAGCATTTCTGCTCTAAATCTATTACAGATGGTGTGCAGAGACTCGGGTGCAAGGCAATAAGAAACCACAGCGAGGCTGAATTAAAGGATCTTTAATACAACAAGGTGTATCTACACAAACTCAAACACTAACCCACACTAGGTACAACCGAGCTAGGAAAGGGAGCAATCACAAACTGAAACTGAACTGAACAGGTATCTAGTGATACTAACAACTAAACAAATATCAGATGGCAAAGGCACTGACTGACAGACTGAATACAACAAGCGGAGTTCAGACACGACTACGTGTAATCAATTCAGAACTCACAGACTGACTGGTTGTAAACCAACAAACTAACATACCGTCAATTTTTACAACCAACTAAACTATTTACAGGACTTATGTGGGCAGCAGCAGTGAGGGGGATTTAGGCAGGGGTTGGGTAGGCGGAGCATTTGTGGCAACAGTGGACAGGCTTGCTGGCAATTGGACGTGGAAGGGGGTGGCAGATGGAGATGTTCTGGAGAAGTGGTCGGGTTTTGGTTTAAGCTGGCTAGCAGTGGCGGATTCCAGAGGTCTTTGTCCAGTTGAAGCTGCAGCTGATTAGAAGTGTTCACAGAGACTTGCTGGTGATCCAAACTGGTGAAACAGAGAGACAGTTTAATGCTGGCATTCAAAGTGAAGAGCTAGACAGAACAATGAGCATAAAACTGACTGTAGATTGTTACAGTCCAGCAACAAGACAAAGACTGGCTGCAGCTTTTAAGCATGGCAGAGTGACTCCAGTTGCCAGCTCACTCACAGGTGTGCCTCCTCTGCTGATTACAATCTGGTCCACCTGAGCACATTCCTTGCTGCCACAAGTGCTCACGCCCACCTATAGAGAAGGGAGGGGGAAGAGAGAGAGGGAGAGCACTGCCACTACTTGGCACTATCAGCTGCGGCCGTGACATGATCGTTTGCAAGTAATCCAGAATGCTACTGCAAGATTATTAACAAGATCAAATAGACACTCTCATATTACCTCTCTACTAAAACTCTTTCACTGGCTCTCTGTCACATATAGAATCCAGTTCAAAATTCTGCTTATCACTTGCAGAGCATCACAGAGTCAGGCTCCTACTTACGTTGCTGAGCTATTTCATCCTTACCAGTCAGCTTGCTCTCTCAGGTCAAATATGTTAAATTTATTGTCTGTCCCTGGGAGTCACCTCAAGATACGAGTTGATCGAGCTTTTCAGGTCATAGCTCCTAAATTTTGGAATGCTGTGCTTGCACCGTTACGGTCTGCTGAGTCTTTGGTTTCTTTCAAAAGCCATCTAAAGACACACCTGTTTAGACAGGCATTTGTGTAACCGATATGCACTAGGTCTGTATTGCTTTATTTTTATTTTTTTATTGTTGTGTACTGTGCTTTTAACTGTACTGTGCAGCCCTCCACTTTTAACTTCGTGGCTCAGGCAGTCTCTTTATCGTTTTGTGTTTTCCTGTATTTTATATTTCCGTTGTAATGCACTTTGTGATCTTTGTCTGTGAAAAGCGCTTTATGAATAGATTTGACTTACTTTTGATCTGTGACAACAGCCTAGAATTGTGAAGCTGATCAAACATAGAAAACAACCACTCCACCCCAGCCTCTCCTGCTATCCCTCCCCCTCATCCCCACTCCCAACCCAACTGGTTGAGGCAGATGGCTGCCTTCCCTGAGCCTGGTTCTGTCAGAGTTTTTTTCCCCCCTCCCTATCATAGGGGTTATTGTGGTTCCTTCCCACCGTTGCTGACTGCTTGCTCAGAGGGAATCCAAAAGCAACTTTGGATTGTCGGGTTTTCTCTTTTCTCTTCTTCCTGCTATGTAAAGTGCTATAAGATGACATGTTATAAATATGCGCTACATAAATAAAATTGAATTGAATTGAACCATTGCACTTCGATGCACCTGGTTCTAAACTACCAGGCAACAGATTTTAACGTTGATTTTAATGAGCTTCCTCCATTTGCTGATCGAGATGACAAACCAAGTGTAATGCTTCAGAAACCAAAAAAACACCCCTCTTCCATTCCACTTTCAACTTGTAATCTCCTTGAATTTATATATACACAATACATTATTTACATAGACTCCAACCATGAATTTTTGCTTTCAACTGCACTTTCGGCTGTATCTCTTTTGTTTTCTTTTTGATTGTTTGATTTGTATATCTGTATTTGTGTTTGTTTTTAACCTCTAAAGCGTCTTTGAGTTTTTGATAAGTGTTCTATAAATGCAATGTATTATTTATAATTATTATTATTATACAGTGATGCAGAAAGGGAACACATTGGTGCATACTAATTCACTAAAACTTAACAGGTTATTTAATTGTTGCAGGGTATTTTTTTATACTATGATATTGCTGTTTTAGGAAAAAATAAAAGTTCTTCCTACTCAGGACCGCACATGGGCGTTGATAACGTTATGTAACAACCAGCAGCTCCAGAATCCATGTTTATTCGTTTTGCCTGAGCTGACCTCTGCTCAGAGTAGGAAGCTGCAGTCAAAGGAGAGACATGGAGCAGATATTCAGTGTTCTCGGTTTGGAGTGGATGGACAGCATGAGCATTTTAATATTCATCTGTGTTTTTCTGCTGTTGGCTGACATTTGGAAGTACAGAGTGCCGAGGAACTTCCCCCCTGGACCCTGGGCTCTTCCTTTCATTGGTGATACGCATCGCATCAGACCTTCAAAGATTCACCTCCAGTTCACAGAGGTACGATCGCGCACACTGAAATAAATGTATATTTATGTTTAGATATCTGGAGAAATACTGCAAGTGACGGCAACATTTCAAAGCTACTGTTCAACAAGTTCAAACGAGGTCTCCTGAGAAAACAATGTGGGCGTGTCAAAACATTAAACATTCTGACCAGCGCCCTTGTTGTTTTACGGTACTTGCCTATACAAGGTATTACGGTGAGGGCATGCAGGGACTGATTTCAAAATAAGAGCAACCTTTTGGCGAACCTGATAACACAATAAACCTGACGGTAATGTATGTGTGAATGAGTGATTAAAATATTATTTAGTATAGAAGAAACTGGGGCAAGACGCCCCAGTTAAAAACAATGTAAGAAAAACCTTTTAAAAAAAAAAAAAAAAAAAATCAATATAAGTGCTCATATACCCCCAATCTGCTGTCTGTTTTCAGTTTGCAGAGAAATATGGGAACATTTTCAGCCTTCGTCTCTTTGGTGGAAGGATTGTGGTCCTTAATGGCTACAAGATTGTGAGAGAAGCCCTGGTCCAACGAGGAGAAGACTTCACAGATCGCCCATCCATACCAATGTTTAAAGAACTAACTAGGAATAATGGTGGCGTCTTTTGCATTTAGTTTCACAACTTGCTAGTTGGTGTTTTTAATGAGACCAATAAGTCAGACTCCCAGTACTTCTGCTCTAATGCTGTTTTGTGCTTCCCAAAAGGTATTGTCATATCAAATGGCAATATATGGAGGCAGCAGAGGAGATTTGCTCTTCATACACTCAGAAACTTTGGTCTGGGCAAGAAGACTATGGAGCTATTCATCCAGGAGGAGTGTCGATATCTCACGGAGGCTTTCGCAGATCAGCAAGGTACAATAATTCACATTTTTTGCAATGATGCATAACTTTCTTATATTTTTAAAAAATATTTGTAAACAGGCTTGTGATTTTGCAACCTTGAGACTGTTTTGAACAGGTCTAAGCTTCTGTTTCTTGTCTGCATTTTGTCTTTATTTCACAGGAAAGCCTTTTAATGGCCAGTCACTGATAAACAATGCTGTATCCAACATCATCTGCTGTTTGGTGTTTGGACATCGATTTGAGTACTCTGATAAGCAGTATGAGTCTATTCTTCAGAAATTCAATGAGATAGTGTATTTAGAGGGAGGTGTGTGGGCACAGGTGAGTCTCCTTAGTAAACACTCTACAGCTGTGATTCATATATTGTTATTTATTAAACCAGGCCAAAACCCATCAACACTGAAATGATAAAAAAGTGGACCACAATGACATACAGTAATATGAATCTCTCTTTGAAAGCTAATGTCAATATGGAAATTTTTATCCACTAAAAATGATTTAACTAGATCGAATTGTCATAACTGTAAATTGCCTGTCAGAGATCTGATAACTGTTTTTTTCTGCTCTGTAGATTTACAACATAGCACCCTGGCTGATGAAGCGGCTGCCTGGACCTCATCAGAGGATCTTCACTTTGGCTCAGGATGTAGTTGACTTCATTCAAATCAAGATCAAAGAACACAGAGAAACCCTCGACCCCTCGTCACCAAGAGACTACATCGACTCCTTCCTCATAGAAATGGGAGAGGTGAGGGTTTGGTTTTTGTTCTTTTAGTTTTTTAATGATATATTTTAACTGATTCCTGTTTCTGTCTCTTGTGTCACTGATAGAAGGAGGACAAAGACACTGGTTTTGATCTCGAAAACTTGTGTTACTGCGCTCTGGACCTGTTTATTGCTGGAACTGAAACTACTACCACTACTTTACACTGGGGGTTGCTGTACATGATCTACTACCCTGACATACAGAGTGAGTGTACGAGTAATATCTGCCATGTCAGCATCATTTGTAAGCATCTTGTTGTGACTTTATCTTGTCACAGGGTCGGTCCAATATTGGGGGAGAAGGTGTGTGATGTGTAATTTCACCCTCAGTCATCTTCTCAGCTCAAAGACTGATATTAGGTTTTGCTTTCACTTTGTGCAGAGAGAGTCCAGGCTGAGATAGATGCTGTGATTGGTTCATCCAGACAGCCCTCCATGACTGACAGAGAAAACATGCCCTATACTGATGCAGTCATCCATGAGACTCAGAGAATGGGCAACATCCTCCCGCTCAATTTGGCCCACATGGCAAGCAGGGACACCACGCTGGACAAGTACACAATCCCAAAGGTACAGAATCCAGAGTATTTTGCTAATTACTTGTTCTCAGAAGTCAGCCTTTTTGTCAGTACAATTTGAAATACTTTTGGGCCACTGACTTAAAAACCATAATTCTTTCTAACTGGTGCAGTGACTTCGGCATTGCCTGTCAACATTGTAGGACCTTGTCTAGAATCTTGCTCTCTCTCCAAGTGTTGAAGTTTTTTGAAGTTATTTTGTCAGGGAGAGTTTTCCATTTATTGATAGACAGTGTGAAATCAGGGATGACGAGGAGAATGGCATGCAGCAAAGGATCTTGAGCCGGACTCGAACTTGCGACCACTGCAGAAGGCCTGAGCCCATGTAGTATCGCTTTAATTCAGCAAGCTATACGGGAACCCAAGTGTTGAAGTTTTGACCTTGTCATGCCATCACTGTGTGACATCAGTGGCTCCACTCACCTCTCCATCCAGCTGTAGGATGGAGAGGTGAGTAATTGAGTGTCAATTACACCGGCCTGGTCGACAACGTAACTGAGTTGGAGGGAAGGTTTTCAACACTGTACCAGATCCATGACGCCGAGAAGCTGATGGACACTCATGTCCTACTGCCGATGATGATGAAGCTGCTGAAGCAGCCCTTTCTCTGGAGCCGGTCACTGTTCACTGTTCTGCCGCCAGTGCTGTTCCTGATGACTCCTGGTCACGGCTTGGAGCTAAACCCAAAGCTCCGTTCAGCTCCACACCATCACATCAGGAACCCTGGCCTCTGGTCAGCCCTCCACTTTTAACTTCGTGGCTCGGGCAGTCTCTTTATCGTTTTGTGTTTTCCTGTATTTTATATTTCCGTTGTAATGCACTTTGTGATCTTTGTCTGTGAAAAGCGCTTTATGAATAGATTTGACTTACTTTTGATCTGTGACAACAGTCTAGAAATGTGAAACTGCTCAAACGTAGAAAACAACCACTCCACCCCAGCTTCTCCTGCTATCCCTCCCCTCATTCCCACTCCCAACCCAACCGGTTGAGGCAGATGACTGCCTTCCCTGAGCCTGGTTCTGTCAGAGTTTTTTTCCCCCCTCCCTATCATAGGATTTTTTTTTTTTTTTTGGTTCCTTCCCACCGTCGCTGACTGCTTGCTCAGAGGGAATCCAAAAGCAACTTTGGATTGTCGGGTTTTCTGTTTTCTCTTCTTCCTGCTATGTGAAGGGCTATGTGATGACATATGTTGTAAATATGCGCTACATAAATAAAATTGAATTGAACTGAACCATTGCACTTCGATGCACCTAAACTACCAGGCAACAGATTTTAATGTTGATTTTAATAAGCTTCCTCCATCTGCTGATCGAGATGACAAACCAAGTGTAATGCTGCAGAGACTTCTAATTAATTTAGCTATTTAATTTGTGTTATTGTTTTTCAGGGCACCATGATCCTGCCTACTCTGGACTCAGTCCTGCATGATGAGTCCATGTGGGAAACTCCACACTCCTTCAACCCCCAGCACTTTCTGGACCATGACGGCAAATTCAGGAAGAGAGAGGCCTTCCTTCCTTTTTCTGCTGGTGAGTCAGTACTTTCGTTACTGTTACAAGCTGCTGTAATAATCTGTGATCTAAGTAAATATCTTGTAAATGTTGTGACTGAAGCTCCCCTGCTGTGTTGTGTATTCTCAGGTAAGCGGGTGTGTCTGGGGGAACCTCTGGCCAAGATGGAGTTATTCCTGTTTTTCACCTCCCTCCTTCAGAGGTTTTCATTCTCCCCACCTGCTGGAGAGCAGCCCAGTCTGGAGTTCAAGCTGGGAGCCACTCATTGTCCCAAACCTTATCGCCTCTGTGCCACACCACGATAAACCACTAACTATCACACTGAATCACTGTGTGCCACTATGTCTATCTTGTAAAGCATTAAGAATATCTGGTACATTATTCTTTTTCTATTGTGTGAGTAAAACATGATTTTGAATTATTTTTAATCTTCCTAACCAGTAAGCCTTTCCATAAACCATTATACAAATAAAACATTATTAACTATGATTTGAAGAATTTTCTCCTTTCCACAGAGGTGAAAACAACCTCAGTTTTAAGCTCATAGGTTGATTGATTTCATAATCATGTATTCATAATCAAATACCTGTATGTTTACGCATCTTCAGAGAACAGCTGACCAGTGGTTCCAGCTTAGTACATGTATCTGTGTTACATAAGTGATGTCTACTGTTATCAACAGTTTGGTGATGTGAAGTTTTTGTTACAGAAAATGTCAATAAATATTTTATCTGTGTTTGAAAGGTTTCAGAATATTTCAGGGTCTTAATTCATCAAGCATCAAATTATAGCATGTATCTATCATGTAGCACTTGCAGGGTTTTTCTAAACTGAGCCTTTGAAAAATGGCAATAATTAGTCATTCTGAAAAAGGGCAAACCTTCAGCTTTTGTCCTCAGATTAACTTTACATACAGTCGTACATGTGTGTGATTAAAGAGGCTACTTCTACCAAGAAAATACATTGTTGCACACTTTATTGCATCTTGACATATTCAATTCTATTTTCAATTTTCACCTGGTTGCTGAATTTCCTGTTTCCTTTCAAATCAATAAAAACATTTACACCATAAACTGGCAGAGAAAAGGAACAAATTAGTGCATAAACCCCAAAATAGAGTTTACATTTTTAGACCAACACACAGAGTCTGACAACCTTCCTGCACTATACACCATTTGTTTTTCTAATTTTTATCTGGTTCTTAAATTTTGTGTTTTCTTGAATTTCCTGTTTTTTGTTGTTTTTTTTTAACTACATTTCCACCATAAATTCCACCCTAAATCGGCACAGAAAAGGAACAATTTGGTTTTTTAAACCTCAAAAGGGAGTTTAATATTTTAAGGCAACACACTAAGTCAACCTTCCTGCATTACAATCCCTTTTATTTTGAATTTTGTGTTTTCCTTTCAATAAATAAAGACATTTCCACCATACAGTGGAAACTCACTCCAACAACATATCCGTGATACTGTTGACCCTACCGCCTTCAAGACTAAATTAAAAACACACCTCTTCATTTATATAGACTATACAAAATACATTATTTACACAGACTCCCACCATGAATTTTTGCTTTCTACTGCACTTTCGGCTGTATTTCTTTTGTTTTCTTTTTGATTGTTTGATTTGTATATCTGTATTTGTTTGTTTTTAACCTCTAAAGCGTCTTTGAGTTTTTGATAAGTGTTCTATAAATGCAATGTATTATTGTTAATTATTATTATTGTTATTATTATTATTATACAGTGATGCAGAAAGGGAACACATTGGTGCATACTAATTCACTAAATCTTAACAGGTTATTTAATTGTTGCAGGATATTTTTTAGACTATGACATTACTGTTTTACGCAAAAATAAAAGTTCTTCCGTCTCACGTGGGCGTTGACCACGTTACTTAACATCCGGCAGCACCAGAGTCCGTCCTTATTAGTTTTACCTGAGCTGACCTCTGCTCAGTGTTGGATGCTGCAGTCAAAGGAGAGACATGGAGCAGATATTCAGTGTTCTCGGTTTGGAGTGGATGGACAGCAGGAGCATTTTAATATTTGTCTGTGTTTTTCTGCTGTTGGCTGATCTTTGGAAGTACAGAGTGCCGAGGAACTTCCCCCCTGGACCCTGGGCTCTTCCTTTCATTGGTGATACGCATCGCATCAAAGCTTCAAAGATTCACCTCCAGCTCACAGAGGTACGATCGCGCACACTGAAATAAATGTATATTTATTTTTAGATATCTGGAGAAAAACTACAAATGAAGGCAACATTTCAAAACTTCTGTTCAACAAGTTCAAACAAGTTCTCCTGAGTAAACAATGCGGCCGTGTCAAAACATTAAACATTCTGACCAGCGCCCTTGTTGTTTTACGGTACTTGCCTATACAAGGCATTACGGTGAGGGCATGCAGGGACTGACTTTAAAACAAAGGCGACCTTTTGGCGAACCTGATAACACAATAAGCCTTACGGTAATGTATGCGTGAATAAGTAATTTAAAATATAATTTAGTATAGAATAAACCGGGGTAAGACGCCCCATTTAAGAACAATGTAAGAAAAACCTTTAAAAAAAAAAAATCAATGTAAGTGTTCATATACCCCCAATCTGCTGTCTGTTTTCAGCTTGCAGAGAAATATGGGAACATTTTCAGCCTTCGTCTCTTTGGTGGAAGGATTGTGGTCCTTAATGGCTACAAGATTGTGAGAGAAGCCCTGGTCCAACGAGGAGAAGACTTCGCAGACCGTCCCTCAATACCAGTGTTTAAAGAACTGTTTGGGAATAATGGTGGGGTGTTTTGCATTTAGTTTCACAATTTGCTAGTTGGTGTTTTTAATGAGACCAACAAGTTAGACTCCCAGTACTTCTGATCTAATGCTGTTTTGTGCTTCCCAAAAGGTATTGTGTTTTCCAATGGTAATCCATGGAAGCAGCAGAGGAGATTTGCTCTTCATACACTCAGAAACTTTGGTCTGGGCAAGAAGACCTTGGAGCTATTCATCCAGGAGGAGTGTCGATATCTCACAGAGGCTTTTGCAGATCAGCAAGGTACAATAAATCTCTTTTATTTGCAATGATGCATGACTTTTTATATATTTTTAAAAAATATTTGTAAACAGGCTTGTGATTTTGCAACCTTGAGACTGTTTTGAACAGGTCTAAGCTTCTGTTTCTTGTCTGCATTTTGTCTTTATTTCACAGGGAAGCCTTTTAATGGCCAGTCACTGATAAACAATGCTGTATCCAACATCATCTGCTGTTTGGTGTTTGGACATCGATTTGAGTACTCTGATAAGCAGTATGAGTCTATTCTTCAGAAACTCAATGAGATAGTGTATTTAGAGGGAAGTGTGTGGGCACAGGTGAGTCTCCTTAGTAAACACTCTACAGCTGTGATTCATATATTGTTATTTATTAAACCAGGCCAAAACCCATCAGCACTGAAATGATAAAAAAGTGGACCACAATGACATACAGTAATATGAATCTCACTTTGAACTCTAATGTCAGTATGAAAATCTTTATCACTAAAAATGATTTAACTAGATTGAATTGTCATAACTGTTAATTGCCTGTCAGAGATCTGATAACTGTCTTTTTCTGCTCTGTAGATTTACAACATAGCACCCTGGCTGATGAAGCGGCTGCCTGGACCTCATCAGAGGATATTCACTTTGTCTCAGAACTTAATTGACTTCATTCAAATCAAGATCAAAGAACACAGAGAAACCCTCGACCCTTCGTCACCAAGAGACTACATCGACTCCTTCCTCATAGAAATGGGAGAGGTGAGGGTTTGGTTTTTGTTCTTTTAGTTATTTTAATGATATATTTTAACTGATTCCTGCTTCTGTCTCTTGTGTCACTGATAGAAGGAGGACAAAGAAGCTGGATTTGATCTCAAACACTTGTGCTACTGCACTCTGGACCTGTTTGGTGCTGGAACTGAAACTACTACCACTACTTTACACTGGGGGCTGCTGTACATGATCTACCTCCCTGACATACAGAGTGAGTGTACGAGTAATATCTGCCATGTCGGCATCATTTGTAAGTATCTTGCTGTGACTTTCATATTGTCAGATGTCTCTCACAGGTCAGTCTTGTATTGGGACAGAAGGTGTGTGATGTGTAATTTCCCCCTTCAGTCATCTTCTCAGCACAAACACTGACATTGTTTTTTACTTTTACTTTGTGCAGAGAGAGTCCAGGCTGAGATAGATGCTGTGATTGGTTCATCCAGACAGCCCTCCATGGCCGACAGAGAAAACATGCCCTATACTGATGCAGTCATCCATGAAATACAGAGAATGGGCAACATCCTCCCGCTCAATGGGGCCCACATGGCAAGCAGGGACACCACGCTGGACAAGTACACAATCCCCAAGGTGCACAGTCCACATGTTAATGAAAATCATCCTGTGCGAGTGTTTTGCTAATTACTTGTTTTTAGAAGTCAGACTTTCTACCAGTACAACTTTAAATGACATACTTTTGGGCCACTAAGTTAATAAAACATATTTTTTTCTAACTGGTGCAGTACGTTGTAACATAACATTGTAAAATCCTGTGTTTCATCTGTGAGAGCTTCTAGAGTCATGTCTGGAATGTTGTTCTCGACTGATGGGAACATTGTATAGTCTAGAGTCTTGCATTTGACTTGTGACAACAATCTAGAATCTTTTCTTGAATTTTCGACCTGTTGCAACATTCAAGAATTTTCCTTTTCATCTATGGTGACTTTCTAGAATCTAGTCTACAATATTTTTTTCCACCGATGGCAACATTCTAGAATCTTGTCTCGAATCTTGCTTTTCACAACATTCTAGAATGTTGTCACAAGTCTTGTTTTCGATCTGTCACAACATTAACACTAGAACCTTGACTAGATCCATGCCTTGATCCATGACAGCATTCTAGACTCTTGCCTTTTATTGTTGACACAGTTGTAGAACCTTGTCTAGGATCTTGCCTTCTGTCCAAGTGTTGAAATTTTGACCTTGTCACCTGCACCTTGCCAATTGCACTCGCCTGGTCGGCAAGTTAGCTGAGTTGGAGGGAAGGTTTTCAACACTGTACCAGATCCACGAAGCCGAGAAGCTGATGGACACAATCATCTTTGGTCCAGCACACATTACATCTTGTGCCTGAGTGCCTGATGCTTCTGTTCACTCCCATCCTGCCGCTGATGATGATGAAGCTGCTGAAGATGAAGCTGCTGAAGCTGTCCCTTCTCTGGAGCCGGTCACTGTTCACTGTTCTGCCCCCGATGCATCCTCCTCTAGTCGCTGATCAATAGGTCCTCAAAGCAGATGTTGTCGATACCTAGGCCGTGAGAAAAGACAAGGTCCAAGCTCCTCCTCTTAATTTCATCTTCAAAAATGAAATCCCAAGGTTCTTTTTGAGAGTATTAATTATATTGTTTCACCACCGCCCTCTACATCACCACGTTTCTCAAGTGATGATTGTAACAAGTTCCTCACACTTGTTGTTGATTAGGTAACGGCTATTAGGTCGAGCATGCTTTCTAGGTATTGCCCACCCACCTGTAACCCAACTTTATCCCCCAGTTTCCTGGAGTCCTTCCAATCCATGAGTTTGCATGACCTGATGGATTTGATGAGGAAAATGAAGATGTCCTTTGGCTCTGTGGTGGATGTTATTCCATCATCCCTGGTTCTGTTGGTTTTTTCCCGCCTCCCTGTCGTAGTTTTTTTTTTTGGTTCCTTCCCACCGTCGCTGACTGCTTGCTCAGAGGGAATCCAAAAGCAACTTTGGATTGTCGGGTTTTCTGTTTTCTCTTCTTCCTGCTATGTGAAGGGCTATGTGATGACATATGTTGTAAATATGCGCTACATAAATAAAATTGAATTGAATTGAACCATTGCATTTTGATGCACCTGGTTCTAAACTACCAGGCAACAGATTTTAATGTTGATTTTAATAAGCTTCCTCCATCTGCTGATCGAGATGACAAACCAAGTGTAATGCTACAGAGACTTCTAATTAATTTAGCTATTTAATTTGTGTTATTGTTTTTCAGGGCACCATGATCCTGCCTACTCTGGACTCAGTCCTGCATGATGAGTCCATGTGGGAAACTCCACACTCCTTCAACCCCCAGCACTTTCTGGACCAGGACGGCAAATTCAGGAAGAGAGAGGCCTTCCTTCCTTTTTCTGCTGGTGAGTCAGTACTTTCGTTACTGTTACAAACTGCTGTAATAATCTGTGATCTAAGTAAATATCTTGTAAATGTTGTGACTGAAGCTCCCCTGCTGTATTGTGTATTCTCAGGTAAGCGGGTGTGTCTGGGGGAACCTCTGGCCAAGATGGAGTTATTCCTGTTTTTCACCTCCCTCCTTCAGAGGTTTTCATTCTCCCCACCTGCTGGAGAGCAGCCCAGTCTGGAGTTCAAGCTGGGAGCCACTCATTGTCCCAAACCATATCGCCTCTGTGCCACACCACGATAAACCACTAACTATCACACTGAATCACTGTGTGCCACTATGTCTATCTTGTAAAGCATTAAGAATATCTGGTACATTATTCTTTTTCTGTTGTGTGAGTAAAACATGATTTTGAATTATTTTTAATCTTCCTAACCAGTAAGCCTTTCCAATAAACTATTATACAAATAAAACATTATTAACCATGATTTGAAGAATTTTCTCAGCCAGTAGGCCTTTTCATTGAACTTTTAGATAATTCTTTAATACATTATATAAGTGATTTACTGCATTCAAATATGAAATAAAATCCTTCAAACATCAGTTTTGAACAGAAATCAACAGGAACCAGAGTCCTACACTCCTTTCCACAGAGGTGAAAACAACCTCAGTTGTAAGCTCATAGGTTGATTGATTTCGTAATCAAGTATTCATAATCAAATACCTGTATGTTTACTCGTTTTCAGAGAAACTAAACACTATCATATTTTTAGAGAACAGCTGACCAGTGGTTCCAGCTTGGTACATGTATCTGTGTTACATAAGTGATGTCTACTGTTATCAACAGTTTGGTGATGTGAAGTTTTTGTTACAGAAAATGTCAATAAATATTTTATCTGTGTTTGAAAGGTTTCAGAATATTTCAGGGTCTTAATTCATCAAGCATCAAATTATAGCATGTATCTATCATGTAGCACTTGCAGGGTTTTTCTAAACTGAACCTTAGAAAAATGACAATAATCAGTGATTCTGAAAAAGGGCAAACCTTCAGCTTTTGTCCTCAGATTAACTTTACATACAGTCGTACATGTGTGTGATTAAAGAGGCTACTTCTACCAAGAAATACATTAAAGAGGACAGAATAGTAAAAGTAACCTGTATGTGTGTTTAGAAATAATATTAAAAGAGGAAAAGCAGATCTACAGGAGTTTAATATTTGAAAGCAACAGAGATAGTTTGACAGTCTTATTGTATATTGCCATAATTCAATATTCAACAGCGAAGAGAGACACTACACAAATATTCAATGACTTCACTCTAGCGTAGTTGCAGTTGATGGCTGCAGTGATTTTGGTGACATTACAGTAGAGTGAAGTTATTGGATATTTGTGTAGTGTCTCTCTTCGCTGTTGCAGCGGTTTCTGCCACAGAGGTAGTCAACCTGTGCGCTCCATGTTAAAGTGCTGTCTATAAAGACACCTAAGTACTCGTAAGAGTCCTCCTGGGCTATTGCCTGGTTGTGGATGATCACAGGCCTGTTCTCGCTCATTCCCCTAGGGTCAAACACCAAGGTAACTGTTCTATTGTTTAAAAATGCTATGACATATGTAAAGTGCCAAAATTCAGTGCAAAATGCATTTTGACCACAAAATATTCAGAAGGCCTTTCAATTTTGCTCATATTTTCTGTGGGACCAACTTTAGACTTCACAGAACCTGACTGAGGTGACCAGACTATCTGCTGACAACAGCAGGTATCATACATTCTTAAACTAATCAACTGAGAGCACTGAGAGTCTTTGCACTGTCTGAACTGCCACAACTTAGATTTAAACCACAGGATGAACTTTAACACAGAGTCTCCATGAGAAGCAGGAGTTAGTCTCAGTTTATTGATTTACACACAAATCAAAGTTTTGCAAGTCTGACAAAATGAATGTTTTGTGGAAATGAATGTTCCCAGTGATTTTTGTTAAGAACTCCAAGTTTACAGGATTTGATCACATGTTTGAAAACAGTTGATTATTTCAATGATGTGAAAATGTTTATTGAAAAGGTAAAGTGGCTGAAAATACTTTCAAATGATATTTTATAAATGTATGATTATTTTGTCATGACAAACATATGTTTCAATAAATCCATTATAAAAAATAAGAGTTCTTAGAATTGATTGTGATGGTTTATTGAAAAGGTCTGCTGGCTGAAAATACTTTCAAATCATATTTTACTCACACTATAGACAGAATGAGAATCATGAAATAAATGTCCACATGATATTATTGTGTGTCTGAATACAGTAGATTACTTCAATAATGTGTAAAGGTTTATTTAAAACATATAGTGGCTGAATCCACTTCCAAATGATTCTTTTCTCACATTATAGATAAAAAAAGATATATAGCAGATATTGTTGATGCATTACAAGATAAATGCAGTGGAACACAGTGATTTATTGTGTGTGGTGGTTTATCGTGGTGTGGCACAGAGGCGGTAAGGTTTGGGAGCGCGAATGGATCCCATGTTGAACTCCAGACTGGACGGTTCTCCAGCAGGCGCAGAGAATGAAAATCTCTGAAGGAGGGAGGTGAAAAAGAGAAATAACTCCATCCTGGCCAGCTGCTCCCCGAGACACACCCGCTTACCTGAGAATACACAACACAGGAGATGAGTTTTATTCACATAAGTTACATGTTGACATATTTTACATATTAAACTTAATGCAGTGCTTGAAATGGCTTTGTGTATTTCTTTAAAAAGAAGTTTTGTGTAAGTTACAGTTAACTCATTAACTTACTGACACACGTGAAGACATTACCAATGGCTTAACCTAATGTAACACAGTAAAAGAGAAAGGGTATTTTAAACCATGCACATCCAGCGTAGATGGCAGAATCTGTAAGCATGGCTTGAAGAACCACCAAGTGAGGATGAAGTGTCTGGTGTGAACAGATGCAGCATAACCCACAGGTATCCAACCTGATTAGATGTGGGAGGGTCCAGGTCCAAAGTCATCCCAAAATGTCCAGAACATCAAAGTGTTGCAAGCTGATCCCTCAAGCATCAAGCATGAGGGGAGGAACATCAAATGGCCAGCAGCTAACATCAAGTCATTGTGGAAGCAGTTTGACAAACATGCCCACCAAATTCTGGAGGCAATGGCAATAGGAGAAGCTGACAGAAGTCTTCAGGGTAACTTACTCAAAAAACCATTGAGTGATGAGGATCCACAACATCAGGCTGGAGATTAGAGCGATGAAGTCCCACTACAAGGAGGCAGGAGACAAGAACGCATTGGCATCAATGGGCATCCTAAGAAAGAAGATCCAGGCGCTCCACTAGCCAGAGTGGCATTGCAGGCAGCATAGTTTGAGGACCATCCTCAAACTATGCTGAAGGGATCCCAGGGTGGCAAAAGCAGGGATCTAAGTGAGTACTGGCAGGAAGTGGAGGACAAAAAAGATGCTTGTGGGTTTGAATCCCATCCAACACCCCAAATGAACACCACCAGAGGTTAGGAAAGGTTAGCCCAGGAGGAAGTGAGAGCAGCAGTGAAAGAGATGAGAACCTTGGACAAGGTGCTTGGACCACTTGGAAAAGATGGGAGAATGCAACATGGTTGAGAGAAAAGGGACCTGTACTGAGCTCTGGAAAGCTTCACCGCATAAAATTCCTCATTCAAGCAGTGCACAATGTGCTTCAAAGTCAGTCAAATCTGCACACTTTGTTCAAAGCAGATTCGCCAGCATGCCCGCAGTTCCAAGCAAGGAACCTTGGAATACACCCTCAGCTGCTGCACAAAGACAACTGGAGAAGAGTGGTATCACTGGAGGCATGATCAAGTCCTGAAGACCACTGCTGAAGCAATCAGCACAGGAACTGAGAGGGTAAAACGGTCTGGACCATCCAATCAGGCCAACACCTTTGGCAGAGCTGGGGATGAGCCATAATCCACCAAAAGAATATCTGCAGCCATCCTGACTTCTGCAAGAGTCTGGAAGCTGTTGGTCCTTGGAAAACAGTCGAAGGTCCCCAAACACACTGCAGCCACCACACTGTGAGCAGATGCTGTCCTGGTGCCTGAGTCCCAACAAGTTGCGCTGCTGGAGCTCAAAGTCCCATGGGAAAAACACTTGGAAGGGGCTTCGAAAGGAAGGTCCCAAGAATGTAGGACTGATAAGCGACTGTCAGAAGGCCGGATGGAGAGCAAAGGCATCTCCCAGTAGAGGTGGGATGCAGAGGATTTCTGTTCCTTGGTCAGAGTCTTCATCCATTTGGGCACTGAGGATGAGAGGAAAGAAGAGCCATCCGTAAATCCGATTAATTCATCATTTGGGCAGAAACTGGGGCCTGATCAAGCCTAGGTTTGTCAGCTGGAGGAGGGTGTATGATGTTGAAAGACCTGAAACACCAAAGGTTTCCAGGAACATCACTGATGCTATGTCCAGAGGTTATCAGCAGATGTTGGCACACAGCAGATAAATAAAAATATACAATGAATACCTCAAGTGATTGGTTACTCATGGAAACAACTGAAGCAGAACAATACCTCTTAAGGCCTTTGGGTAGAACCCCACATTACAGGATTATAACCACTGACTCACCTGCAGAAAAAGGAAAGAAGGCCTCTCTCTTCCTAAATTTACCATCCTTGTCCAGAAAGTGCTGAGGGTTGAAGGAGTGTGGAGTTTCCCACATGGACTCATCGTTCAGGACCGAGTGCAGTGACGGCATTATCATGGTGCCCTGAAGAAATAACTCTGTTAAAAGGCTTAATTACTTTGGAGAAGTCTGCATTTCTAATGTTACAGAAAATTACAACAATGTGACTGCTAATGTGAATGTGGTTTTGTGAGAATGATACAAAATAACTGAAGATAGTGAGGAAACAGTAGTAAAGGTGTCATAATCATAAAGAAATGAGAGTTTACACAGTAACTACTCAGTATGATGTTTCAATTTACATAAATAGAACATAAAAAGATTAAGTTGAAGTAATCAGTAATGGATGAGTAGTTACTGTTTTGTTCTGCTCAGTGTTTAAATCATCTTCAGTAACATAAAATAATCTATTAAATAGTTCAGGATTAGAAGTTATTACAGAAGTACTTATGAATGACACATTAAGTAACAGGTCATTCCTGATCCTTCCCTCATTGGTTCAGTAATTCTGTTATTTAGCACATTTTCATATTGACGTGTTACCAATAGATTCTGTACCTTTGGGATTGTGTACTTATCCAGTGTGGTGTCCCTGTGAGTCATGTGGACCACATTGAGTGGGACGATGTTGGCATTTCTTTGTATTTCATGGATGACTGCATTAGTATAGGGCATGTTTTCTCTGTCAGCCATGGAGGGCTGTCTGGATGAACCAATCACAGCATCTATCTCAGCCTGGACTCTCTCTGCACAAAGTGAAAGCAAGAACTAATATCAGTCTTTGTGCTGAGAAGATGACTGAGGGTGAAATAACACATCACACACCTCCTTCCCCATACAGGACCGACCCTGTGACAAGATGAAGTCACAGCGAGATGCTTACGAATGATGCCGACATGGCAGATATTACTCATATACTCACTCTGTATGTCTGGGTGGTGGATCATGTACAGCAACCCCCAGCGTAAAGTGGTGGTAGTAGTTTCAGTTCCAGCACCAAACAGGTCCAGAGTGCAAGCACACAAATTGTTGAGATCAAAACCAGCTTCTTTGTCCTCCTTCTACACAAGAGAAACAAGAAACAGAAGCAGGAATGATGCCATATATTTGATTGGAAAGTCACAAAGAACAAACACATTGCAAGACACAGAAGCAGGAATCAGTTAAAATATATCATTAAAAAAATAAAAGAACAAAAACCAAACACTCACATCTCCCATTTCTATGAGGAAGGAGTCGATGTAGTCTCTTGGTGATGAGGGGTCCAGGGTTTCTCTGTGTTCTTTGATCTTGATTTCTACAAAGTCAGTTATCTCTTTTAGCAGACTGAATATCTTCTGATGAGGTCCAGGCAACCACCTCATCAGCCAGGGTGCTGCATTGAAAATCTGCAGAGCAGGAGGTCAGTTATCAAATCATCTTTCAGACAAGACAATTGTGTCATATATATATATATATATATGTGTGTGTGTGTGTGTGTGTTTATGTATATATATATATATAAGATTGCTATTGAAATGCAGATTTTACTTCTGTGTTCTGAATAAATCCCGGAGGCTCACCTGGATCAATATACCTTCCTGTAAGCGCACGGCTTCATTGAAGTTGTGGAGAATAAGCTTGAACTGCTTATCAGTGTACTCGAATCGATGTCCAAACACCAAACAGCAGATGATGTTGGACACAGCATTGTTTATCAGTGACTGGACATTAAAGGGTTTCCCTACAAAATAAATAAATAAAAGAAGAAAAAACAAGAAAACAAGTCAGAACATATTTCGAAAAGTTCTTCGGGGCTGTACGAATCGGACTTATCATAACTTTATATTTTTAAAAATAAATTTTATGTGAACTGACTCATTAACTCAGTTCTAATACAAAGAGAGCAGATGTTCCATTAAATTATGACTGTTGCTATACTTTGCTTTATTAGCTGATTCACAAAGGCTTCTGTTTTGCAAAGCTGGAGGGAAAAGGAAAATGACATGTCTATGGAATTTTAAAAAATAATGAAAATTAATGCATCATTGCAAATAAAAGAGATTTATTGTGCCTTGATGATCTACGAAAGCCTCTGTGAGATGTCGACACTCCTCCTGGATGAATAGCTCCATAGTCTTCTTGCCCAGACCAAAGTTTCTGAGCGTATGAAGAGCAAATCTCCTCTGCTGCTTCCATGGATTACCATTTGACATCACAATACCTTTTGGGAACACAAAACAGCATTAGAGGCAAAGTAATCTGATGCTGCTGATCTTTTTAAAACACCAACTTGAAACAAAATGCAACAAACACCACCTTGATTCCCAAACACTTCATTGAACAATGGTACGGAGGGACGATCTGCATAGTCTTCTCCTTGTTGGACCAGGGCTTCTTTCACCTGCTTGTAGCCATTAAGGACCACAACCTTTCCACCAAAGAGACGAAGGCTGAAAATGTTTCCATATTTCTCTGCAAACTGAGCACAGACAGATCACTGTTGTGGTGAAACACTTGTAGGGTCAAAACTTCACTAAATTAGTCATGTTAATCTCCATGTTTTATGATGCTCTCAGGTCTGGCCATAATGAATATTATCACAATAGTTAGGTTTTTGCCACAGTTATTCATACCATCAGGTCTCAGCCTTAGTATGTACAGTAATGAACAAAAGTTTACATGCACTTGTACAGACCATGTATATTATGGCAGTCTTGAGTTTCCAGTGACTCCTAGTTTTCTGTGAGGGAATTATTGAAACTCATGTGTCTTTGTCCCCAAAAAAGCATTTTGGCTGTTTTATAAATTTTTTATGTGGAAATATGACAAAATCTGTTGGGTCAGTAATATAGAAACAGCCATTTGAATGATCAGTTTTGGTGATGTAGAAAGTTGTGTTAATCAAATTTCCTTAGTATCATGGCCTCGTAACTTCTCGTGAGTGATTACGATTGACTACAGCTGCTGACTCCTCTGAGCCAATTCAATTAGGGCCCATTTCATACACTTATTAGATTCAGCACCAAACAGTACAGTAGAAAAGTCTGCAAAGGTCAGAAAACCAAAATCACTGACTTGAACAAGTTGATGGTCAAAGATACAACCAGAAACTTGTGGAAGTCTCCAAAAACGCCTAGATGAGGTGAAAATAGCCAAAGAATGTTTAACCAAATATTAGCATTGTTGTACAGATATTTTTGACCCAGCAGATTTTGTCATATTTAAGACCCAAAATAAATCAATGACAGAACTAAAATGCATTAATGTTTTTATGTGACAAAGACGTATTTGCACTGGGTTTGGACATTGTGGATAACCAGCATGCTATATATATATATATATATATATATATATATATATATATATATATATATATATATATATATATATATATATATACATATATATGGTTGGCAACGGCGAGGTGTTCGCTGTCGGAGTCCAATGGGATCTCCTGCTGGCAGTGGCAGTGGAAGTGTGTGATTAATCGCGAGTTAACTGTGACATTCATTCATGCGATTAATTGCGATTAAATGTTTTAATCGATTGACTGCACTAATATATATATATGTGTGTGTGTTACTTGATCATGCTTATTAGAATCTTTTCCTCTGGAAAACACTTTGATGCAATGGCTATTGCCTTAAAAGAGCTGTGTAAGAAACTGATTTCATTCCACCTAACTATTTTATGCAGGATTGTTACCGAAATGCGTTTTGATGTCAAATGTCTCCACGATAACAATCAAGATGAGACTCTAGCTGTCAGGTCTTGAACCCTTCAGTGAACCCAGTAATGGCTGCTTGTATCTATGTAATGATTAAATATACAGCTTGGGGTATGACATTAGAACTTTTTTAATATTATTTGTTGATACTTTCTGCTCTTTCACCTTATTTGACATTTGTATTTTCTTTTAGATTTTACACAATGGATAATATAACAAGCTTGTAAAATACAATTCAATGAAATGCACTGTATTTTTACCTTCCTGTACTGGTACTTATATGTACTATTTATGTGAAGGATAGAAATACTTCTTCCATCTTTGCAGTCTACAGTTTACAAATCCATTTCCATCTTCCTAGACTTGAGTTCATGACTTCCTCTGCTTCCCATCAAACTTTGCCTAAACCTGTTGTGTGAAAACTCTGAAATGTTGCTTTCACAGTCAGGACTTTTCTACAATATTTATTTTTTTCAAAATGCATGAGAGGTCCTCTTAATGATATTTCTGAAGCCTCAGACTTCTTCTTTTCTATTTTATCTTCTTCTTGTTGTTATTATTATAATTACTATAATAATAATAATAATTATTATTATTATTATTATTATTATTAAGACCGTACCTCTGACAACTGCAGATGAAGTCTCGCAGGTTGGATGCGATGAAGATGACCAATGAAAGGTAGAGCCCACGGTCCAGGAGGGAAGTTTTTTGGCGCTCTGTTCTTTAAAACATCAGCCATCAGCAGAAAAACACAGAAAAATATGAATAAACTTCTCCCATCTATCCACTCCAACCCGAGAACACTGAAGATTGACTCCATTTTGTCGCATCAACTGCAGCTATCACAACTGAACACAGGTCAGTCGGGTAAAAGTACTCATTGGTGTTTCATAACAAAGACAATGTTGTCAAGACCTTCAACATAAGAGCATGCATGTGTGCATGTGCTCTTCAGTGATGAATAATAACTTTTACTTTTGTAACAAACAACAAAAGAAAGAAAAAAGAAGTAATATTGTTGTGTAGAAATACTCATTTACAACGAGAAATTAGTCATAGTATAGATAGTACTACAGAGCATGCGTGCACACACAAGGTGCTCTTATTTTGAAAGTTTTAATTGTTATAAATAAGAATTCAATAAGAATTTAACAAATAATGAAAATATACTTCAAATGTTGCAGCTCAGTTCAGAGGACTCAAATGCATGACACATTGGGCAGATAACAGACAAACAAAAACTGAACTTTACTTACAACAAGCTGACAAAATATGACTAAAAACCAGACATGTTAACTAAACACAAGCTGAGTCTCCACATTAATTCAATAAAAATACATTTTTAAGGAGATAAAACTGCAACTTCTACATTTATATGACACTACAGTAGTGTTAACTTTTGCATTTGTTAATGATTTATAGTCGTGTACGTCACTACCTTCAACTTTCACTGCAGTAAAAGCACTGTGTGTGTGTTTTAGATATCAGTTGATCCATTGTCTAGTTGACAGCGTCTACAAACAAAACAAAACCTATGTCATAATCAAAACCCCAAAACACATTACATAAGCCTCCAAGTCCTCCTAACAGAAAATATAAAAAACAAATAAAACAGTGTTAACAGCTTTTTAAAAAATGAAAGTAGCTCTACTGTCATTGATTTAACCCCCCAAAAATGTATCTCTGTTCATCAAAGTTGCATATCTAGAAGATATTTTCTATGAAAATGTTCCTCCCTGCCTTAAAATGGCAACTCCTTTGGATGCCATCAATAGGAATATGGCTACCCATCGCTACACTGACAATGCACTTCAGCCTGTCATTGTACCCCTCTTTGAGAGCCACCCTGAGCTGCTGGGCACTTAACATATTGCTCGTAGTGCCACAGGGTTTTCAATAAATCACAATGGTTGGCCAGAAGCAAACATTTCCTTTGTTTTGTCTGGAAGGTAAAGTGCTCAGTGTAATGGACAAAGTAAAATACCTGGGTCACATTATTCGGGAGGACTTATGTGATGATGACGATGTGCAGCGTCAGTGTTGCAAGTTATATGCATAGGCCAACATGTTGGCACGTAAATTTTTTATGTGTACAGACAACGTGAAAGTATCGCTCTTTAAAGCATACTGCACTTCACTGTACACTGCCCATCTGTGGTGCAGATACAGCAAGGCCAAGCTGAAGAAGCTCCAAGTGGCGTATAACGATGCCTTCAGAATCCTGCTGAGGCTCCCTAGGTGGACTAGCACTAGTGAAATGTTGGTTGTAATAATGTTCCCACCATGCATGCAATACTTAGAAATTAAATGTATAAATTTATGGATCGATTGAATGACTCACAAAATGAAGTTATTTGGGACTTAACTGAGCCTACTAAGAGTAGTACAAGGTACACATCCTTATTTTGGAGTCATTGGATTAAGTGTTTGTATGTACCTATTGTACCTATTGACCAGACTCACCCACAGATAAATCTCAAACTGTAAATTCCATCCAGACTTGCCCATGGACACATATCGAGCTGTAAATTCTGTAAATTATTTATACACAGCTGATATCAAAAAAATCTAATGACTCCTTTTCCAGGGCACAGGTATTAGTACAATCCTTGGGTCTGTGCTGTTAGATAAGAATGAATGGGCGACTCCTGATATCTTCAGTCCAGAACATTTCTTGGATTCAAAGGTCCAGTTCCACTGAAGAGACGACTTCTTACCATTTTCAACAGGTCTGTTTTACAGTAATTAAAGTTCACATATATAAATAAACATTTGCAACAGGTTGCTCTGTAAAATAAAATCAAACTGCACCAAGACTGATGTCAACAGGACAAATGTTTGTGATGTTTCCCTTCAGGCAAATGTGTGTGTATAGGTGAGCATCTGGCCGGAGTGGAGCTGTTCCTTTTCTTTATATCTCTAGTCCAACGTTTCACCTTCTCTCCTGTTCCTGGAGAAATGCCCAGTTTGAAGGGTGTTAATGGATTCACGTATACTCTCAAAGAGTTCAGAATGTTGGCTATGCCTCACTGATGTCATCCAAACTGAAAACAAGCGTCAATGAGTGCGAGCTTCATGTGGAAAATATTCAGATAAGATAAACTTTATTGATCCCTTACACTGGAAATTCACATATTACAGCAGCTGGATGCAGATCAGACATAAAAGAAGCAAGACAAGACATCACAAAAGTACAATAAGGCTAAAAAATAAAGATATAATAATAATAAACATATGATTTGCTGAATTTACATGTGTACAGGTATTGCATTGAAGATAATATAACTCTAATGCAACTCTTTTATTGCAGTCAAAACTGTTTTTGGGTGGACAGACTAATGTTAAACATGATGTTATTACACATGAAGAGCTTGTTGATCACTCTGGAGGAACTGTACAGAGAGAACACAGTTTTACATTTTATTCTTGGGTTGCATGGGAGCCAATTTCAGTTGTTTGCGAAGAGCTGTATAGAGAAAAGCAGTGTTAAGAGATGATGTTGCACCGGAAGAGCTTTAGGGGGAAGAAAACAGTGTTAGATGATGCTGTTGCAAACTGGAAGAGCTGTAGTGGGAAAAAACAGCAATTAAGCAATGTTGAGTTTTTGCAATTAAGCAAAAACTCAATATATACAATAAAGCAATAACATGATAAACACATGTCTGACCTGCAACTGGGAAATGATTTGTATAATACAAAATATGAACATTATACCCCCAAGTGTCAATGAAAAAATAAATCAGATTACAGTCTCTGTAAAGATTCCCTGTCAGGAGGCTTGTCTTCTGTTTAAAAACCAAGGCAAAAAGCCCAGTTACACCTAATTTGGTTCAAAACCGTTCTTGGAAAGTACTTTGGCTCAACATCTTATTTAATCATTGTTTTAAATTTGCTATAAAAATAATGGTGACTTCACCTGTGTGCCCATGCCACAGCCACAGAGGTGTTTTCAGTTTATTCCCTGCATATACTTCTTCCTCACCTCATAAGTTTTCTGGATTTTGGTGCCTTCATTGAAAAACAGAATCGAAAACACCAGCGTAAGAGTCCGGGAATTTATTATAGATTTTAATGGCACTATAGTAGTTTGACACACAAACAGTTTAGTAAACTTTTGCATTTGTTAATGATTCATAGTCATGAAGGTCATTATCTTCAACTTTAACTGCAGTAAAAGCACTGTGTGCGTGTTTTAGATATCAGCTGTCCCATTATTAAAGCCATGACTGGTCGTAACTTTCTAGGTAATCTCTCATCAAAAAAATCAGTAATACTGATTTGGTCTAGGCTTTGGTTGATAAACGATACACCTTTTTTGTTTTATTTTCATATTTTTGTAGTTAAAGTAGTTGACAGTAACAAAACCTATGCCATAATCAAAACCTCCACTACACATGTAGATAAGCCCTACATATCCTCCAAACAGAAAATGTTAAAAATATATAGACAACAATGGTCCCTCTACTGTCATTAATTATACCCCCTAAGAAGTAATCCTTGTGTATCAAAGTAACAGATTTTAAAGTTTTCACTATGAAAATGTTCCCTCCCTGCCTCAAAATGCCTTAGATCCATCCCCACACCGTTGCTTCTGTTCGAGGTTTTGTTCAAGAGTCACAATCAAAAAATAAATAAATATATCATACAGGTTCAAAAGGGGTACCAATCTTGTAATGTCTATGTTTTAGCTTAAGCTTTTCCTTTTAATTTATGACCTGTGTAGCCCTTTCTCTGTCATATCCTAATTAATGTGTCAGAATCACCCATTTCTTTGCACGCATGCTGACTCACATGTCCTCATCTGGAGGTCATATGTAGTCAGAGCTTCGCCCTCTCATATCAGAGCCTCACTGAGCTCTGTAACCTCTCACTTCCTAAAAAAACAAAGACAAAGGTCACCTCCACACTACCAGATAAAGACTGAATGTCACAAACCCCAAAGCCAGGAAACATTGTCTATATGTAGACATTTGTAGAGGTAGTGGATCAAAATGTTTATTTCAAGGAGACGTTGCAAAACCAGAGAAAGAGACAGTTTATAGTCTGATCAGGTTCATCAAACTGTGACCATGGAAGACCTGTTTACACATGACAGTTCACAGGATGATTAATTTCTTAACAAAACACCTAAAAGTGTGTTTATGTAGATGCACAATCATTCATAAAGATATATGTGTTTATGCATTACAGAAGTGAGAACTTAAACACAGAGGATATATAGATCAGTCTGTGATGCTCCAAAGTGGTTGTAACTGAGACATATCCCACAGAGCCAAGTACCTATGACTGTGCTATATGGCAAATTGATTCCTTACAGAGCCAAACAGCTCCTTTTAATTTTTATTCTTCTCTCTTTTTTCTTAAGTGAAGGTTCTGAATACTTTCTCCACCACTGCTCAAAGAACAGCAGTTTTTTCTTTCACCAGTTATTTCCATCTCTAACTTTAAAAGCTTTACAGAAAAAACCCAGACTTTTGACAGAGTGTATGTGAAAGGTGAAAAAAGACCTCAACTTTGAGGATTGCTCATTTTCAGAATTAGCATTTCTTTATTTGACAAGGTAACTGTTCTATTGTTTAAAAATTATATGACATGTGTAAAGTGCTAAAATTCAGTGCAAAATGCATTTTGACCACAAAATATGCAGAGGGCCTTTAAATTTTGCTCATATTTTCTGTCGGACTACCTTTAGACTTCACAGAATCTGACTAAGGTGACCAGACTATTTGCTGACAGCAGGTATCATACATTCTCAAACTGATCAACTGAGAGCACTGAGAGTCTGCGCTGCCTGACCTGCCACAACTTAGACTTAAACCAGAGGATGAACTTTAACACAGAGTCTCCATGAGAAGCAGGAGTTAGTCTCAGTTTATTGATTTACACACAAATCAAAGTTTTGTAAGTCTGGCAAAATGAATGTGTTGTGGAAATGAATGTTCCCAGTGATTTTTGTTAAGAACTCCAAGTTTACAGGACTTTATTGCATGTTTGAAAACAGTTGATTACTTCAATGATGTGAAAATGTTTATTGAAAAGGTCATGCTGGCTGAAAATACTTTCAAATCATATTTTACTCACACTATAGACAAAATTAGAAGTATGAAATAAATGTCCACATGATTTTATTGCATGTCTGAATACAGTAGATTACTTCAATAATGTGTAAAGGTTTATTTAAAACATATAGTGGCTGAATCCACTTCCAAATGATTCTTTTCTCACACTATAGATAAAGAAAGATATATAGCAGATATTGTTGATGCATTACAAGATAAATGCAGTATAACACAGTGATTTATTGTGTGTGGTGGTTTATCGTGGTGTAGCACAGAGGCGGTAAGGTTTGGGAGCGCGAATGGATCCCATGTTGAACTCCAGACTGGACGGTTCTCCAGCAGGCGCAGAGAATGAAAATCTCTGAAGGAGGGAGGTGAAAAAGAGAAATAACTCCATCCTGGCCAGCTGCTCCCCGAGACACACCCGCTTACCTGAGAATACACAACACAGGAGATGAGTTTTATTCACACAGCTACATGTTTATATATTTTACATATTAAGCTTAATGCAGTGCTTGAAATGGCTTTGTGCATTTTGAAAAAAGTTTTATGTAAGTTACAGTTAACTCATTAACTTACTGACACACGTGAAGACAGTACAAATGGCTTAACCTAGTGTAACACAGTAAAAGAGAAAGGATATATTAAACCATGCACATCCAGCGTAGATGGCAGAATCTGGAAGTGTGGCTTGAAGAACCACCAAGTGAGGATGAAGTGTCTGGTGTGAACAGATGCAGCATAACCCACAGGTATCCAACCTCATTAGATGTGGGAGGGTCCAGGTCCAAAGTCATCCCAAAATGTCCAGAACATCCAAGTGGTGCAAGCTGATCCCTCAAGCATCAAGCATGAGGGGAGGAACATCAAATGGCCAGCAGCTAACATCAAGTCATTGTGGAAGCAGTTTGACAAACATGCCCACCAAATTCTGGAAGCAATGGCAAAAGGAGAAGCTGACAGAAGTCTTCAGGGTAACTTACTCAAAGAACCATTGAGTGGTGAGGATCCACAACATCAGACTGGAGATTAGAGCGATGAAGTCCCACTACAAGGAGGCAGGAGACAAGAACACATTGGCATCCATGGGCATCCTAAGAAAGAAGATCCAGGCACTCCACTAGACAGAGTGGCATTGCAGGCAGCATAGTTTGAGGGCAGCATAGTTTGAGGACCATCCTCAAACTATGCTGAAGGGATCCAAGGGTGGCAAAAGCAGGGATCTAAGTGAGTACTGGCAGGAAGTGGAGGACAAAAAATCTGCTGTTCAGAAAGCAGAGGCAAAGCTGCATCACAAGATGCTTGTGGGTTTGAATCCCATCCAACACCCCAAATGAACACCACCAGAGGTAAGGAAAGGTTAGCCCAGGAGGAAGTGAGAGCAGCAGTGAAAGAGATGAGAACCTTGGACAAGGTGCTTGAAAAGATGGGAGAATGCAACATGGTTGAGAGAAAAGGGACCTGTACTGAGCTCTGGAAAGCTTCACCGCATAAAATTCCTCATTCAAGCAGTGCACAATGTGCTTCAAAGTCAGTCAAATCTGCACACTTTGTGCAAAGCAGATTCGCCAGCATGCCCGCTGTTCCAAAGAAGGAACCTTGGAATACACCCTCAGCTGCTGCACAAAGACACCTGGAGAAGAGTGGTATCACTGGAGGCATGATCAAGTCCTGAAGGCCACTGCTGAAGCAATCAGCACAGGAACTGAGAGGGTAAAACGGTGTGGACCATCCAATCAGGCCAACACCTTTGGCAGAGCTGGGGATGAGCCATAATCCACCAAAAGAATATCTGCAGCCATCCTGACTTCTGCAAGAGTCTGGAAGCTGTTGGTCCTTGGAAAACAGTCGAAGGTCCCCAAACACACTGCAGCCACCACACTGTGAGCAGATGCTGTCCTGGTGCCTGAGTCCCAACAAGTTGCACTGCTGGAGCTCAAAGTCCCATGGGAAAAACACATAGAAGGGGCTTCGAAAGGAAGGTCCCAAGAATGTAGGACTGATAAGCGACTGTCAGCAGGCCGGATGGAGAGCAAAGGCATCTCCCAGTAGAGGTGGGATGCAGAAGATTTCTGTTCCTTGGTCAGAGTCTTCATCCATTTGGGCACTGAGGATGAGAGGAAAGAAGAGCCATCCGTAATACCACTAAAGCAGCAGAGAGCCCTCAAGATGGCTGTGGCTAAAAACGGGTGAGCCATGGTCTCCGATTAATTCATCATTTGGGCAGAAACTGGGGCCTGATCAAGCCTAGGTTTGTCAGCTGGAGGAGGGTGTATGATGTTGAAAGACCTGAAACACCAAAGGTTTCCAGGAACATCCCTGATACTATGTCCAGAGATCATCAGCAGATGTTGGCACACAGTAGATAAATAAAAATATACAATAAATACCTCAAGTGATTGGTTCCTCATGGAAACAACTGATGCAGAACAATACCTCTTAAGGCCTTTGGGTAGAACCCCACATTACAGGATTATAACCATTGACTCACCTGCAGAAAAAGGAAGGAAGGCCTCTCTCTTCCTAAATTTACCGTCCTTGTCCAGAAAGTGCTGAGGGTTGAAGGAGTGTGGAGTTTCCCACATGGACTCATCGTTCAGGACCGAGTGCAGTGACGGAATTATCATGGTGCCCTGAAGAAATAACTCTGTTAAAAGGCTTAATTATTTTGGAGGTGTCTGCATTTCTAATGTTACTGAAAATTACAACAATGTGACTGCTAATGTGAATGTGGTTTTGTGAGAATCCTGCAAAATAACTGAAGATAGTGAGGAAACAGTAGTAAAGGTGTCATAATCATAAAGAAATGAGAGTTTACACAGTAACTACTCAGTATGATGTTTCAATTTACATAAAGAGAACATAAAAAGATTAAGTTGAAGTAAACAGTAATGGATGAGTAGTTACTGTTTTGTTCTGCTCAGTGTTTAAATCATCTTCAGTAACATAAAATAATCTATTAAATAGTTCAGGATTAGAAGTTATTACAGAAGTACTTATGAATGACACATTAAGTAACAGGTCATTCCTGATTCGTCTCTCATTGGTTCAGTAATTCTGTATATTTAGCACATTTTCATATTGAAGTGGTACCTGTGGATTCTGTACCTTTGGGATTGTGTACTTATCCAGTGTGGTGTCCCTGTGAGTCATGTGGACCAAATTGAGTGGGCTAATGTTGCCATATCTCTGTATTTCATGGATGACTGCATTAGTATAGGGCATGTTTTCTCTGTCAGTCATAGAGGGCTGTCTGGATGATCCAATCACAGCATCTATCTCAGCCTGGACTCTCTCTGCACAAAGTGAAAGGAAGAACTAATATCAGTCTTTGTGCTGAGAAAATGACTGAAGGTGAAATTACACATCACACACCTCCTTCCCCATACAGGACCGACCCTGTGACAAGATGAAGTCACAGCAAGATGCTTACAAATGTTGCACACATGGCAGATATTACTCATACACTCACTCTGTATGTCTGGGTGGTGGATCATGTACAGCAACCCCCAGCGTAAAGTAGTGGTAGTAGTTTCAGTTCCAGCATCAAACAGGTCCAGAGTGCAGTAACACAAATTGTTAAGATCAAAACCAGCATCTTTGTCCTCCTTCTACACAAGAGACTCAAGAAACAGAAGCAGGAGTCATGGCACTTATTTAAATGGAAAGTCACAAAGAACAAACACATTGTAACACTCACCTCTCCCATTTCTATGAGGAAGGAGTCGATGTAGTCTCTTGGTGATGAGGGGTCCAGGGTTTCTCTGTGTCCTTTGATCTTGATTTCTACAAAGTCAGTTATCTCTTTTAGCACACTGAATATCTTCTGATGAGGTCCAGGCAGCCACCTCATCAGCCAGGGTGCTGCATTGAAAATCTGCAGAGCAGGAGGTCAGTTATCAAATCATCTATCAGACAAGACAGTTGTGTCATATATATGTGTATATATATATATATATATATGTGTGTGTGTGTGTATGTATATACATATAAGATTGCTATTGAAATGCAGATTTTATTTCTGTGTTCTGAATAAATCCCGGAGGCTCACCTGGATCAATATACCTTCCTGTAAGCGCACGACTTCATTAAGGTTGTGGAGAATAAGCTTGAACTGCTTATCAGTGTACTCGAATCGATGCCCAAACACCAAACAGCAGATGATGTTGGACACAGCATTGTTTATCAGTGACTGGACATTAAAGGGTTTCCCTACAAAATAAATAAATAAAAGAAGAAAAAACACAGACAACAAGTCAGAACATATTTCGAAAAGTTCTTCGGGGCTGTACAAATCGGACTTATCATAACTTTACATTTTTAAAAATAAATTTTATGTGAACTGACTCATTAACTCAGTTCTAATACAAAGAGAGCAGATGTTCCTTTAAATTATGACTGTTGGTATACTTTGCTTTATTAGCTGATTCACAAAGGCTTCTGTTTTGCAAAGCTGGAGGGAAAAGAAAAATGACATGTCTATGGAATTTTAAAAAATAATGAAAATTAATGCATCATTGCAAATAAAAGAGATTTATTGTGCCTTGATGATCTACGAAAGCCTCCGTGAGATGTCGACACTCCTCCTGGATGAATAGCTCCATAGTCTTCTTGCCCAGACCAAAGTTTCTGAGCGTATGAAGAGCAAATCTCCTCTGCTGCTTCCATGGATTACCATTTGACATCACAATACCTTTTGGGAACACAAAACAGCATTAGCCGCAAAGTAATCTGATGCTGCTGATCTTTTTAAAACACCAACTTGAAACAAAATGCAACAAACACCACCTTGATTCCCAAACATTTCAGTGAACAATGGTAGGGGGGGACGATCTCCATAGTCTTCTCCTTGTTGGACCAGGGCTTCTTTCACCTGCTTGTAGCCATTAAGGACCACAACCTTTCCACCAAAGAGACGAAGGCTGAAAATGTTTCCATATTTCTCTGCAAACTGAGCACAGACAGATCACTGTTGTGGTGAAACACTTGTAGGGTCAAAACTTCATCACTAAATTAGTCATGTTAATCTCCATGTTTTATTATGCTGTCAGGTCTGGCCATAATGAATATTATCACAATAGTTAGGTTTTTGCCACAGTTATTCATACCATCAGGTCTCAGCCTTAGTATGTACAGTAATGAACAAAAGTTTACATGCACTTGTACAGACCATGTATATTATGGCAGTCTTGAGTTTCCAGTGACTCCTAGTTTTCTGTGAGGGAATTATTGAAACTCATGTGTCTTTGTCCCCAAAAAATCATTTTGGCTGTTTTATAAATTTTTTATGTGGAAATATGACAAAATCTGTTGGGTCAGTAATATAGAAACAGCCATTTGAATGATCAGTTTTGGTGATGTAGAAAGTTGTGTTAATCAAATTTCCTTAGTATCATGGCCTCGTAACTTCTCGTGAGTGATTACGATTGACTACAGCTGCTGACTCCTCTGAGCCAATTCAATTAGGACCCATTTCAAACACTTATTAGACTCAGCACCAAACAGTACAGTAGAAAAGTCTGCAAAGATCAGAAAAACAAAATCACTGACTTGAACAAGTTGATGGTCAAAGAGTGGTCAAAGATACAACCAGAAACTTGTGGATACCTACCAAAAACGCCTAGATGAGGTGAAAATAGCCAAAGAATGTTTAACCAAATATTAGCATTGTTGTACAGATATTTTTGACCCAGCAGATTTTGTCATATTTAAGACCCAAAATAAATCAATGACAGAACTAAAATGCATTAATGTTTTTATGTGACAAAGACGTATTTGCACTGGGTTTGGACATTGTGGATAACCAGCATCCACATATATATATATATTGTCAAGTTGAGCCAAGGTTTGAGATCACAGGAGCAGCTATTAACAAGGTCACTGGGGTGAAATAGGTCTGATGAGGGGGCCGAGTTTAATAGAGTAATATGGATTTGGCTTAAAGTGTGTGTGTGCTTAGATGAGAAGTCATGTTTACGATGTAATAATTTGGAATGTTGAAGTCAGATAAATTTAAAGCTACGCTTATGGAATGGTTTGTAAAATCGGATGAATTTTTATGATCAAGTAACTAGTGTGATGGATAACTGATGGTTACTGTGTTAAAGTACTGCAGGTGGAAGAGATGAAAAGTGATGGAGCTCTTGGCTGTCGGCTGAGACTGTGAGGAAGGAGTTATGGTGTAATTCGGCCGACAATTGAGCAACAGGCTCCTTATAAGGGGGAAAGGGGAAACTGACCTGGGGTGAATGCAGGTGACTTCCTGGCAGCCGAGAGGAGGTTATGGTGCAATTCGGCCGATTAACGAAAACAATCTCCTAATAAGGAGATGAGCAGTGAACATAGGGTGAACTTGTGGAAAAGTACAAATTTACGTATGTAGGAATTAGGCAATATGGGTGTGTAAGGTGCTTTAATAAAAGTTATCTGAGGTGACAATTGTCCGGAGATGTTCGTGGACGCAGTCGGAGAAGGATCTCGTCTGATGTAGTCTATGGACAGTGAGGCTATTTCTCACTAATTAGAACGATCCAGAATTGGTCTGCAAATAGACTCAGAAAATAGACAGTGGATTTTTTAGATCACCCAGCAAGAGCTAACAGAAGAGCTAACAGCTAGCCGAGCCACAGACTCCAGCAGTGCTCATCTCTTCCTGTGACTTTTGACAGTTTACCATCGTGTTAGATCTTTTTGACACTTTTTCTATTTTTCTGCAACAAGCCCAAAAGACTTTTAAAGATTTTTTGCAAAGACTGAATTGGGGTCTGGACGTTCTCTCCCCCTATTTTCTGGAGAGTTCCTGCAGGATCCTGAAACTTTGTACTGAGTTCTTCACATCCTCCAGGAGATCTCCACAAAACAGGTCAGGTCGGGTGTGGCAGCTAAGGCCTTGCTGTTACACTCCAACTATTAAAACACAGTATTTGGAGATTTAATTAAGGAAGCTCAGTTCTATAATTTTGACCAAATTTATGATTCTGAGGCATGTGCTTAAATGATTTTGGTGTGTTTGCTCAGACAAGATTAGTTCTGTGAGTTAGACCAGAATTATTACCTGAAGCATATGGATAAATAATTTTGGCGTGTTTGCTCAGACATGATCAGTTCTGTGAGTTAGACCAGAATTATTATTCCTGATCACCTTTTTGATTGATTTTGGCATTTTTGATTATGATCACCTTTTTGATTGATTTTGACATTTTTGATTATGAGCTGTTGCTTTTCCCTGCTATTATTATGCAATAAACATTTAACCTGCATTTAAAGTGACGTAGTATGGAGTTTTGAATTATCACCTGAAGTTTATGAAATCCTCATGGTGTGAAAGGTTAAGCAATTGTGTGCATTTGAAATCTAATGGTTCTTACAGGTTGTTCTGGTCACTAAGGTATTGCACCGAATTATAAACGGATCCCTGCGGTTACACTAATCCAAACCGCTAAATTAAAACCTAGCAATTCACCAAGTGCCAGGTCTTTTAAGAAGAAAGCTGTCGTTAACAGACGTGACTGATAAGAAGACTGAACTATTTAGGCTGCCTAGCGCAGTCTTCTATCAGAGCAAGAGGGATAGGCGTCTGGATGGAGACAGTGAGAGCTAGGCGAGTTTCTTCGACACCAGCTTAAGCTGTTCTGCTGAACTTATTAGGTAATACCTATGAGCAGTTTAGAACCTAACCCTAGAAACGGAGAGCTGGTCCGATTGCCCTGTATTGGGTAAATTCGGCGGGACTACAGTTTGGCGCCTGAACAAACGGACAGAAGGGGGCTCAACAGAGGAGGTTGAGTCCAAAAGAGGAGCCCAAGGGGGGCTTCTGAACCCTGTAGTTGGACCCGAAGATTGGAGAGTGAAATCTATGGTAGAAAGGAGTTCTACTCATAGTTCACTGTGAAGAAGTGATCAACTGAGAGGAGGCTCAGGATCACTAGACCTGCAGAGAGGTGCACGGAGCACCGCAGGATTGAGACGTGGCGATCAGAGACAGTTGACCGAGTCCAAGTGACGCCACGGAGTAGCCTAACCAGGTCTGCCCTCATCCCTACTCAAGGCGCTACGAGAGGCTTTGAAGGTGCAGACGACTCGAGACGACAAAGACGATGGAGTTTAACGACCAAGATGGTGGAGAAGAAGAAAGCCTTCCATCCCATCCCACAGCACCAGAGGAGGTGGAGGATGACTGGGAGAATCGGGCAGAGGCGAGACCAGTATCGAGCTCGACAGTTTCCCCTGGGCTCCCCTACCAGATTATTCTGCTGGGAGATGGATGGGATACCTGGGAAGAAGCAATCCAAGACCAGGTCAAAAACCATAACCCTAGGTTGACAGAAGACGACCTAAAGAAGGAAATTGAGAACCATATTCAGAAGTATGGGCAGTACACGTCTAAAGAAGGTGTGGAACAGCAATGGCAGTTAGTGCTTCAGTGTCCCCGAAAATGCAAAGAGAAGAAAAATATTGCAGAGTGGCTAAGATGGTGGGGGGATCACTTGACCGAAAGAAAAGAGACCCTGCCAATGGGCAGAATAACTACACTGGTGAGCCCCTCTATGAAATATGACTCCATTGTTAAAATGCTGGCCAATGAGACAGGGATACGAGCAGTCCTAGCCTCTAGGGGGACCGTGAAGGCAGCATCAAGATATAAGGGGCATGAAGACCTGCTAAGAAAGGTGCACCAATATCGAGACGCAGCAAACGAGATGCAGAGGGATGAAGACCAGAGAAGTCTGCAGACCCAGCCGGGCTCGGCATCTGAGATGGAAGACATAGAAGATGAGGAATCGGGAGATGATGATCCAGGAGATGAAGAGGATAATCACGAAGAACATCATTCTCAGCCACAGGAAGTGGCAGGGACGAGCAGAGACCCTATTCGACCGATGCAAGAGCCCCGAACACCAGAACCAAGTACAGAGGCCTGGGCGGCTCAGGCTAAGGCTAGATGGGTGGCCATACAGTCGGTGACCAAAGGCCTTGAAGACCTGAGAAATGCCTGTAACGACAATAATCAAGGGGGGACAGAGAAGCCAGATCAAGAGGAGATGCCCTGGAGAATAACTGATGAAATAGCTCCCAAATTGGAACCGTTGCCGTCAGGGGGAAAGAAGTTCAGTAATGAGGTGGGGTCAGTAGCCTATCACCTCGTAGGAGATCCATGGGAGATCAGGGCAGATGGGTTACTGGTGGTAACCAATACGAATTTGAAAATCCGCAATGGAACCTTCCGAAAAGCCCTGCTACGCAGGGCAGGGAACAGTTACAAGCGAGAGACGGAAGAACAAAATGCAAGAAATCGAGGGAACCCAGAAGGAGTGAAGTCTGTTATTGTAACAAGTGGCGGAGATCTTCCTCATTTCGCCATATTACATGCACTGGCAGAAGCATATGAAGAGGACTTGGACTTTGGAACCTACCGAGATACATTGACACAAACCATAGAAGAGGGACTGGAGAGAGCAAATGAGCTACAATACAGGAGAGTAATAATCAGCATCGATGGATTGAGGTCTAACACTTTGCCCTGGGAAATTGCAGAGCAGGCAGCTACAAGGGCAGTGAATCTGCAGATGAAGACACACCCAGACTGCAACAAGATAGGGCAGATAGTTATAATGGTCTCACAGGCCCAAGATAAAGAACGGAGGCAGCGGCTGCTGGCACCTTTCGAAGCAGCAGAGGAGATGAGATGCATTAAGGTGAAACGAAAGACAAATAAACCAGTAAAAGAAGAAATGGAGGTGCCGGAAACCTCTAAAGGGCAAAGAGCGAGGGTCTCACTCCCACCGAGCGGAACACCACGGGGGCTGGAACAGATTTGGGAAGAAGATAACCATGCCGAAGGCATAGCAGCCACCTGTGCCACACCAGGATGGGAAGCATCAACTACACCAGACCCAGTAGTCCAGAGGTTGTATGAAAAAAGGGAGGAGACTCTGAGGGAGGCAAAGCCAGAAGGAGATTACTTAGTGAAGGAGACTGCTGGACAAGCCCAGATAACCTTAGGGGATATCGGAACCCAGAGGGTACAGGAAAGGATGCTTTCACCCATCCTGCCTGAAGAGAGGGGTTCGTGGCAGGACGGCCAGGAGAATTCCCCCGCTGAGTCAAGGGAGGCCTCACCTGGAAGAGAAAAAGAGGTAAGTGAAGATGAGGATGAAGAAGGGAGTCGTATACTGGAGTCAGAGTCCCATAAGTTATCAGGAGACCTGCAGGAGTTGCGAATAGCACGAAGGAGAGGAGCCAAGAAAGATGCGCCGCTGCTATCAGTAAGAATGGCATCCAAGAGGATAGCGAGAGATCTGAGTATTGGACCCATTGTTGCCAGAGATGGAAGGCAGGCATACATGCCTGAACTAGGTCAACCCAGCTATGATGTACCAAATAGCTGGGCAGAGAACCCGGAGGAGCTGAGGGAGTTGAAGGTTAAAGCAACAATGGGGGAGTGGGCCAACATCATGATTGTAGCGTACGTATGCACCAATATAATGTAGCGTAACTACACTTTACAATTAAAATTTGCACTCGTTAATGAAGGGGCACCATCTCAGATTACTGAGAAAATTATCATTCTAGATTAAGTCTCAAAGAGACTTTAATTGAATGAAGTTGATCAGTCTCTTAGCTGAAAATCGTAAATTCTGATTTCATTGACCTTCAGATCCCAAACAAAGAAATACACGGCAGAACCGATGATAATTATACACAAACATTTATTAACTAAACTACAAACAAACAATAAACAACAATGACATAACAACAGACAGTGAATGAATGAATGCGGATAAGCTATTTAACTGTGATCGTCACTGGAAGCAGCTGATAGAAAGGTGATGAATTTAGAATCACTTTAGAATTGGAAGCCAATCGTAATTTATAAATTCACCCGTTTAGCAGAAGGAAAATGATACTTGCGTAGCCCTTTGATGGAGGGAGAGGAAGGCTGCAGGATGTCCAGCTGTGATGATCTGCTGGATGAGTCGGATCAGGAACGCAGAGACAAGGAGGCACTTTGGTGTAGTCATGTTGTAAAAATGTACCAAAGTACAAACACTAAGAGTCGAAGCTCATAGTTAAAAGAAAATGTCCGTGCTGTTGCATTATCAAAATTAACTGAAGAGGTTTAACTTCAAGTTAATCATAGAAAAATTAAATCTCAAGCCTTTAAGAAACAAAAACACAAACCCAAAAAAACTTAGCCCGATAAAAGAAGTGAACCCTTGAATGAAAGAAAAAGAAACCCTTAAAGTTCTTTAAAAATAGTAAAAGCCCCTAGCACGTTTAAAAAGTAAAAGCCCCTTTTGAAAGAAACAAGCCCAAGTTGCATTCCAGTGACTTTCCTTTTATATAGAAAGTTTTGGAGCCAAATTCAAATCAGCATCTGACCAATCGTGGCTGTGTCCATCCCAGGGGGTGGTCTGAGCTTCACTGTCCAGGAGAGATCAGAGGCCAAATACCTTTAGAGCATACTTTAAGGTTATTTCTTAAACATGCAAATTCGATTGTTAATATCTATGATGATCACAGATCTGAAATCTCACTAAATGTATGATTAAAACGACACCAAACATGATATATTTATCTCACATGGTTCCTGAGATAATAATAATAAAAGATATAACACAAGAATAAGCTTACAAATAGTAGACTTTTAGGCTACATGACAGTAAACTATTAATGTCACTACAGATAAAAGCATATACATTCAATTATAAGAAAAGTTCAACTTATAAGTATACATGCTGGGAATCAAAGATCTCTCTCTCTCTCTGTCTTTTATGGTGGTGTCCGTGACAGAGAGGAGGGGGTGTTGGTGTCGTGCGTATGCATCTCAGTAAACACTTCAGATTCGATGTGTTCTCCTGCCATGCTGGTCCTGATCAACCTGGTATCACAGAGTCCAGATGTTGGGATCATCCCTCCAGAGATGTTGAATTCTTTGATTTTATTATTTAGAAGTGTTTAGTTCGAATCATCAAAGAGTTCCTTGTGTTAGGAGGAGTGTCATCTCTCTTCTCCCGAGGTGTATGGTTTTCGTCACCTTTTGGCGCTTTTATGACCCTTATCAGATTCTGGTGCAGAAGGGAGACATCCTGTCGTCTCCAAAAAGGGGGGATTTGGGTCTGCTGTCTCTTGAGATGGTTTCTTACCCAATTTACAGCTCTGAGAAACGGTCTCTTAGATTATCTGGGTGTTAGTTTGGAATGTTCTGCTCCGTTGTACGCTACAGTCCCCCACTTGTTTGATGATGACGATCGTCCTCGGCGGAGGCTGTCAACAAACACTGGAAAAATTAATGCAGAACATAGATGCCCACAGACTAAGCATAACATTTTCAATCGGCTAACACGGGTGGTATAACCAAAATCGAAAACTGGACTCAGAGTTGATATGAGACAGTATAGGTCTTGTAACATAATGCAGAGTGAGCATTTAAAATCACGAAGATGATTGATTATTGTTGAATAGTTAGACCCCCACTTAGTAAGGTTAAGGAACCAGAATATAGTTTAAATCTTTATTTATTTTATTTTTATCTAAGTAGTTGATTACTTTTCTCTTGGATGTATTTTATTATACATATACATTTGTTAATTTTAAATTCTGGGGTTTGAATTCAGTTTGAGTATATGATGTCTTTCCTCAGAGTAGCAAAACAAATGAACCAGAACTTGCCTGATACCTGTCATAACTAGTGAGATGTCTGTCTATCTTCACCTGTTTATCTTCAGTGTTCCCCGGGCACGCGTGAGCCACCCCGGTTATCCGCCAGAAAATAACAAACTAAAACAAAAAAACGGGGCAGGGGCGCACCCACTGCCACCACCTGTCTAATCAGGCAAGTTTGGTGCTTCATTATTTGATGTTATGACTCAAATTTCAGATTTTGTCCCCCACTTGGTTTTCTTCGGTCTTCCAGAGTACTCTCGGTCTTTCCGTGGGTCTCGCTGAAAACTTGATGGCTCATGGTTTCTAAGACCATGGTCATGACGATGGGTTAGTCTTCTCCATCCTTCATTATACCTGCGAGGTTGTGTAGAAATTTGGATGCATACGTTTGCATCATCAGAGGATGAGTCAGAGTCATGTCTTTTGTTGCATAAGACTGTTGTCTCAGCTTGCTTTTTAGACATCTTCTTTTGTTGATGGTGGCCCTTTAAAGCCAGGTCACGTAGTTGCCGGCTGGTCATGGTTCTAGGGCAGACATCCACACCCAGGTAGTGGCTCAAGGATGGATGGAGGTTCTGCAGGAACAGGGTCTTGAAGCTTTTGTCTTCTTCCATCTCTGGCTCGTTTCTGGGCCCAAAGTAGGATTTACGAAGACGGCTGTAGTAGGCTTGAGGAGTTTCTTTCCTACCCTGCCTGATATTCATTGTAGCCATCAAATCATGCTCTGATTCTGGATCAGAGAATTCTTTTATCAGTTCTTCACATAGCAGCTTGTAGTTGGCCTTGACCTTGTCTGGCTGGCGGTCAAGGAAGCAGCGGACCTCAGGACTGGAGGTTATTCTGATTAGGCAGAGAGCATCTAGGCTGGTTGCTTGGTCCAGCATTTTAAGGTGGAAGTCAATATCTCGTAGATAAGCGTGGATGTCATGGTCCCCTGGATGACTTGGTTTGAAAGTATCGATGTTTCGGGCCATTCTATCAAGTTGTTTGTATGACACGCTTACTTGTGATGAGGAGCTGCAGACTTTTCTTTCAGTTGCTCCGTGGTTTGAGTTGCTTCTTCTCAGGTTGATATCAATGCCGTCTGAGTGTCGGCCTTGCAGCACATTGCACTGGTGAGTTTCTGTGTCAGCACCAGGCATCTGGCTTTGGATCGGCGACACACGCTGGCTTGGGGGAGGTGACTCTGCCCGGCAGTGCAGTCCCATGTCATGGACTTGCTTCAGTTCATTCTTCACCCTGTTCAACTCCTCCTTGTCAGCTTGGCGTTGTTGCTGAAGGTTCAGGAGTTGGTCTTGGGTGAGCTTCAGTTCATTCTTCACCATGTTCAACTCGTCTTTGTCGGTTTGGCGTTGTTGCTGAAGGTTCAGGAGTCGGCCTTTGGTGAGCCTCAATTCCTTCTTCACCATGTTCAGCTCGTCCTTGTCGGCTTGCCGTTCTTGCTTAAGGTCAGTTATGCATTTAACTGCCTCATGTAGAGCTTCGATGAGGCTCTTCTTGTCCTGGAGCTCTTTTTTCATCTGGGTCTCAACTTGTTCCAGTCTCTGTGACATGCCATCTGTGGCTGGGTTTGCAGGCTTTGTCAACTGATTGATTGAAGCTTGCAGTTCCAACATGGCTCTTAGTTTCTCCATTTCTCCTCTGGAAATGTTTTCCTCTTTCAGGTGCTCATCCAGTTGCCTTCGGGTTTCCATCTCATACAGAAGTGCATCTGTTTTACTCCGCTTCATCTGGATCATAAGATGGGGAATGATGGAGTCATAATTCAGATTGAACTCCTCTGGAGTCCTGGTTTGTTGTTTCTCTTCATAGCCTGGCAAGACGTTGCCTGTCATGACGTTCAGCCAGGTATTCATGTCCTCCCGTGGGAAAGGGGGACACATCATGGTAGGTGGCACTGACATTTTGTGAGTCAGGTGCAAATAAATGTTAGCAATTCTAACAAAAATTGTTTGACTGAATTAGGTAAAGGACTGACACCATATACTTCAACAGCCAATAATTGTAAACCTACTTATAGTAAGTATTACTTTTAGGTTTCCGTATTAATTTTAGTTGTTTATTTGTTATTAATTTATGTAACTTTGTGGTTACACTAAGAAACAAATGTGTTGACAACTAATTTTTTATAGTGTCTTTAAGTGTGATTGTTTTGAGATCCGTTTTTGTGTGAGGAAGCCTGAAAGTGAGAGTAAAAAGGGGGTACAGGAGAAAATCACTTTAACTGTAAAACAGTTCACATCAACTCATTCCCATATCACCACAATATACCAACTGCTTAACAGGACGATCACTTTGGAACACAACAAATACACACTTAGAATTAAAGCGAACAAGTGGGGTCAGTTTGAGATTGCTGTCTCTAGAGTTAGATGCTATAGATGCTAATAGCATTAGCATCACACAGTTCTCTGTTTGCTAACTGCAGAGGGTGAAGCTCTGTGAGGGTCTGTGTGTGTGTGACGTCAGTACGTCAGGCTTTGGCTCCGCCCACTGATAGACCCTTACAGCTGAGACGAGTGTAGGTCAGTCTCACTTAAAACACAGAGGTAGTCACGTCTGTAACTTCAACTGTTTCTTGGCTTTTCAAAGAAACCTTGAGGGCTTCTCTCTTTGATGAGACAACAACATGTGTGGATCAAGTCCTACACATGCAAAGAACAATTATACTCAGGGCTTAGTTTATGAGGCTACTGCAGCTCTGGTGCAGGTAAATTCTTTAGTATCATATAGTATGAAGCTTTCTGGCACAGCGCAGCAAAGTTCACTATAGATTCAAAGCTTGGTAACAATTCTGGGGCATTCAGTAATTGTACTTCATTAATTAGGGTTCAGCTTAAAATCAAACTTTCTGGAACATCACAGCAAAGTCGATCACTTGTTCAAAACATTTAAAGCAACAGTTGTGGAAACTCAACAAAGTCACAGCAGTCAGATAACATCTGGATCTGCAGCATGCACACATCTGTCTCTCTTGATCGCGGCGGATCAGACAGCATAAAGCTCCAAATAAAAGTAATCTGATTTCAAACTTAACACAGATCTGTGTTGATTATCATTAAACGTGCTTCATTGAGCAGGTACAACACTTGAGCATTAGGTGGCTAATCTAATGACACAGGAGCTATAGGTGAACACAGCTGGAATAACTAGAGCTTCGTAGTAACATTCACACTGGTTCAGCTGATCAGGACTTATTAGGCTGAAGACACGGAGTCTGTCTTTTAACTTTGACCATGTAGCTGAGAGTCTTGTCAGTACAGGATGTAAATTCAGGGTTACTTTGTGCACGTTAACTTATGGGCTGGTTCTGTTCTTTAAGTTACAACAGGGAATTATAATGTCTAGGTGTTATAACAGCAGCAGCAGTTTGATTACGCTCTGCAACAACACACAGGCTACAACAGACACGTATGTTTTTGTAAACTTTTGCCTGCAGAGAGTTGATCCTTTAATAAATGGAGTGTGTAGGTTGATGTAGGTATTTCTTTGTTACGGGAACGGTGGTTTGATATCGCCTCGCACGGCTGAACCAAAATATGTAGCGTACGTATGCACCAATATAATGTAGCGTAACTACACTTTACAATTAAAATTTGCACTCGTTAATGAAGGGGCACCATCTCAGATTACTGAGAAAATTATCATTCTAGATTAAGTCTCAAAGAGACTTTAATTGAATGAAGTTGATCAGTCTCTTAGCTGAAAATCGTAAATTCTGATTTCATTGACCTCCAGATCCCAAACAAAGAAATACACGGCAGAACCGATGATAATTATACACAAACATTTATTAACTAAACTACAAACAAACAATAAACAACAATGACATAACAACAGACAGTGAATGAATGAATGCGGATAAGCTATTTAACTGTGATCGTCACTGGAAGCAGCTGATAGAAAGGTGATGAATTTAGAATCACTTTAGAATTGGAAGCCAATCGTAATTTATAAATTCACCCGTTTAGCAGAAGGAAAATGATACTTGCGTAGCCCTTTGATGGAGGGAGAGGAAGGCTGCAGGATGTCCAGCTGTGATGATCTGCTGGATGAGTCGGATCAGGAACGCAGAGACAAGGAGGCACTTTGGTGTAGTCATGTTGTAAAAATGTACCAAAGTACAAACACTAAGAGTCGAAGCTCATAGTTAAAAGAAAATGTCCGTGCTGTTGCATTATCAAAATTAACTGAAGAGGTTTAACTTCAAGTTAATCATAGAAAAATTAAATCTCAAGCCTTTAAGAAACAAAAACACAAACCCAAAAAAACTTAGCCCGATAAAAGAAGTGAACCCTTGAATGAAAGAAAAAGAAACCCTTAAAGTTCTTTAAAAATAGTAAAAGCCCCTAGCACGTTTAAAAAGTAAAAGCCCCTTTTGAAAGAAACAAGCCCAAGTTGCATTCCAGTGACTTTCCTTTTATATAGAAAGTTTTGGAGCCAAATTCAAATCAGCATCTGACCAATCGTGGCTGTGTCCATCCCAGGGGGTGGTCTGAGCTTCACTGTCCAGGAGAGATCAGAGGCCAAATACCTTTAGAGCATACTTTAAGGTTATTTCTTAAACATGCAAATTCGATTGTTAATATCTATGATGATCACAGATCTGAAATCTCACTAAATGTATGATTAAAACGACACCAAACATGATATATTTATCTCACATGGTTCCTGAGATAATAATAATAAAAGATATAACACAAGAATAAGCTTACAAATAGTAGACTTTTAGGCTACATGACAGTAAACTATTAATGTCACTACAGATAAAAGCATATACATTCAATTATAAGAAAAGTTCAACTTATAAGTATACATGCTGGGAATCAAAGATCTCTCTCTCTCTCTGTCTTTTATGGTGGTGTCCGTGACAGAGAGGAGGGGGTGTTGGTGTCGTGCGTATGCATCTCAGTAAACACTTCAGATTCGATGTGTTCTCCTGCCATGCTGGTCCTGATCAACCTGGTATCACAGAGTCCAGATGTTGGGATCATCCCTCCAGAGATGTTGAATTCTTTGATTTTATTATTTAGAAGTGTTTAGTTCGAATCATCAAAGAGTTCCTTGTGTTAGGAGGAGTGTCATCTCTCTTCTCCCGAGGTGTATGGTTTTCGTCACCTTTTGGCGCTTTTATGACCCTTATCAGATTCTGGTGCAGAAGGGAGACATCCTGTCGTCTCCAAAAAGGGGGGATTTGGGTCTGCTGTCTCTTGAGATGGTTTCTTACCCAATTTACAGCTCTGAGAAACGGTCTCTTAGATTATCTGGGTGTTAGTTTGGAATGTTCTGCTCCGTTGTACGCTACATGATGATGCCTACCTATGCCTCCCTAGTATCCAGTAAAGAATTAACAGCAAATTTTAGGGCATCCTTCACAGCTATAACACATGACGTCATGCTGCGGAGAATGAAGAAAGCCGCATATAAGTATGCGCAAGAGGAGGAAAAAGCTAGGCAGGAAGACTTCTTGGAGAATGAGGAGGATGATGAGAAACTGGAGACAGCGGCCCCAGAGAGAGATGCCCAGCCAAAGTTGGCTGGGGTTATAGGGGGCGGGATGAGTCTGCTTTCCCCCAGCCAGGATTTCGTGGAATTTAAAAAGGTCAAGACATTGGTACCACCGAGGACTCCTGACACACCTATGGTTGAATATTTGAGAGATAACTGGCCATTTGTCAAGAGTGTAACCACCAACGAGGAAGCCAGAAGGCTGTGGCTGAGTCATGCCACTGGACATCCTTTGGAACCAGGGGAGTCGGCACAAGGTCACTATAGCCGGCTAGTGCTTGAAGATGGAGAAGATGAGGAGACATGGCTCAATAGGGCGCGTACACGGCTGGATAAGGGACAATCTCTCACACAGATATGGCATGAGGTGAAGGCAAAAATCTCACCGAATCGATATGTGAAGGCTCTGAGATACGTAACCAAAAGCCAGAGAGATGAGGTAGACTTTGTGGCGATGCCAGTAGACACCAACCTGCCCCAGATAGATGCAGCAGTGAAAAAATGGGACCTGAAGAGGAACTATTACAAGGAAAGAAGGGAGAAGGAGTCCCGACAGTCCACTAAAGCCAAAGCTCCTTATGGGGCCCTACAGCGATTAACAGGATCAGCCTCTGGTGCACAGGTTCAACCAACGCAGGCCAGATCGGTAGGAAAAGGGCAGAATAAACCACCAAACCAGCCCAAACTGAGCTCAAAAGCAAACACAGAGAAGAAGGGAGACTATCTCCCACCAGAGGAATACAAGAAGCTGACCCTAGAGCAGAAACAGGCCCTTTGGGATGCCCGCCGAGCGGCAGCCCGAGGGCCTGAAAAGTAATGGCTCAGGAGGCGCGGGTCACCCTGGAACATGCCTATTGGAAGGGGGATAGGATCTACACGGATGTAGAAGGAACCCCTTATCTGGTAGACTCTGGGGCTGAGGTGTCAATGACCCGCAGGAGCCTCGCTATAGAGGGACGCCTCAAGGTTCAACTGGCGGATGGGACGATTAAAAAATTCCCCTTTGCTATTTGGAAAGGGATAGTGTGGTTATTGGGACCATACAACTTGATGACGACGAGGGACTTGAAGGATTTGTACAGGAGCAGAAGGGAGAGAGTACCAGTCAGGCGACGACTGAAGAAGCTGTATGCACGACTGATCAATTTTGTACCTCGACAGGAAGAGATGCAACCAAGAGATTGGTATAAACCGGTGGACGTAGCAGAAGTCACTGCACAAAAGATACAGGAAAGTGATTTCTCAGAATCAGGAAAAGAAAAGCTGAAGGAAATCATCTCCAGAGCCAGTGTGGCCAGATTCAAGAATGATTGTGGTGACCTGGGTGAGAAATACACACATACCATAATAGGAGGAGTCCATCCAGCAGTCCGCCAATATCCACTAAATCCAGGAGCGGTTGAAGAAATGGACCTGATAGTTACGGAGTTGAGGGCTTTGGGGATAATCAGGGAAGAGCCAAATCCAATCACCAATAGTCCAATTCAGGCGGTGAAGAAACCTGAGGCAGCAGGAGGAGGCTGGCGGCCTGTGATCAATTTTAAAGCCCTCAACCGCCGGACAGTGGCAAACAAGGCTAGTTTAATCAACCCCCAGGGTACTTTGAGGACACTGCAGGTTAAGAGGTACAAGTCATGTATTGATCTAGCTAATGGGTTCTTTTCACTAAGAATAGCTAAGGCGTCCCAGGGCAAGACAGCTTTCACACATAAGGGGAAAGCTTATGTGTGGAACCGGTTGCCCCAAGGATTCAAGAACTCTCCAAATGTTTTCCAATCGGCGGTGATGGATAACCAGCAACAACAAAACAGGTAAAGAGCCATGGACGCAAGCCTATGTACAAGTTGGTTACACTACCACTTGAAATGCCTGATCTCCAGGAGGTAGAGCAGGTAGAGGAAGAAGTGGTGATTCCACTTGAAATGCCTGATCTCCAAGAAGCAGAGCAGCTGGAAGAGGTGGTGATGCCACTCGAAATTCCTGAGCTCCAAGAGAACAAGCAGCTGGAAGAGGTGGTGATGCCACTTGAAGTTCCTGATCTCCAGGAGAACGAGCAGATGGAAGAAGAAGGGATGCAGCCTGAAATCCCTGATCCCAGGGAGGAAGAGCAACCTGAAGAAGAATGGATGGAACTTGAGACTCCCGATCCCCAGGAGGAGGAGCAGTCTGTGGAAATAACGATTCCACTAGACTGGATTGTGCTCAGTAGCTGGGAAAGGTCGACGGTGAGTCTTCAGAACAACAAGGAAGAGAAGGTGGCTGTTATGTCCAACAGCAGAGGACTCGTGGAGCAATCATGTGATGTGATTGACATATCTGCACCCGAAGAGGATGAAGACCTTTTCTCTGTGAGTTGGGAATTGGGCAGCCTGTGATCTCAAGAAGGGGGTGTCAAGTTGAGCCAAGGTTTGAGATCACAGGAGCAGCTATTAACAAGGTCACTGGGGTGAAATAGGTCTGATGAGGGGGCCGAGTTTAATAGAGTAATATGGATTTGGCTTAAAGTGTGTGTGTGCTTAGATGAGAAGTCATGTTTACGATGTAATAATTTGGAATGTTGAAGTCAGATAAATTTAAAGCTACGCTTATGGAATGGTTTGTAAAATCGGATGAATTTTTATGATCAAGTAACTAGTGTGATGGATAACTGATGGTTACTGTGTTAAAGTACTGCAGGTGGAAGAGATGAAAAGTGATGGAGCTCTTGGCTGTCGGCTGAGACTGTGAGGAAGGAGTTATGGTGTAATTCGGCCGACAATTGAGCAACAGGCTCCTTATAAGGGGGAAAGGGGAAACTGACCTGGGGTGAATGCAGGTGACTTCCTGGCAGCCGAGAGGAGGTTATGGTGCAATTCGGCCGATTAACGAAAACAATCTCCTAATAAGGAGATGAGCAGTGAACATAGGGTGAACTTGTGGAAAAGTACAAATTTACGTATGTAGGAATTAGGCAATATGGGTGTGTAAGGTGCTTTAATAAAAGTTATCTGAGGTGACAATTGTCCGGAGATGTTCGTGGACGCAGTCGGAGAAGGATCTCGTCTGATGTAGTCTATGGACAGTGAGGCTATTTCTCACTAATTAGAACGATCCAGAATTGGTCTGCAAATAGACTCAGAAAATAGACAGTGGATTTTTTAGATCACCCAGCAAGAGCTAACAGAAGAGCTAACAGCTAGCCGAGCCACAGACTCCAGCAGTGCTCATCTCTTCCTGTGACTTTTGACAGTTTACCATCGTGTTAGATCTTTTTGACACTTTTTCTATTTTTCTGCAACAAGCCCAAAAGACTTTTAAAGATTTTTTGCAAAGACTGAATTGGGGTCTGGACGTTCTCTCCCCCTATTTTCTGGAGAGTTCCTGCAGGATCCTGAAACTTTGTACTGAGTTCTTCACATCCTCCAGGAGATCTCCACAAAACAGGTCAGGTCGGGTGTGGCAGCTAAGGCCTTGCTGTTACACTCCAACTATTAAAACACAGTATTTGGAGATTTAATTAAGGAAGCTCAGTTCTATAATTTTGACCAAATTTATGATTCTGAGGCATGTGCTTAAATGATTTTGGTGTGTTTGCTCAGACAAGATTAGTTCTGTGAGTTAGACCAGAATTATTACCTGAAGCATATGGATAAATAATTTTGGCGTGTTTGCTCAGACATGATCAGTTCTGTGAGTTAGACCAGAATTATTATTCCTGATCACCTTTTTGATTGATTTTGGCATTTTTGATTATGATCACCTTTTTGATTGATTTTGACATTTTTGATTATGAGCTGTTGCTTTTCCCTGCTATTATTATGCAATAAACATTTAACCTGCATTTAAAGTGACGTAGTATGGAGTTTTGAATTATCACCTGAAGTTTATGAAATCCTCATGGTGTGAAAGGTTAAGCAATTGTGTGCATTTGAAATCTAATGGTTCTTACAGGTTGTTCTGGTCACTAAGGTATTGCACCGAATTATAAACGGATCCCTGCGGTTACACTAATCCAAACCGCTAAATTAAAACCTAGCAATTCACCAAGTGCCAGGTCTTTTAAGAAGAAAGCTGTCGTTAACAGACGTGACTGATAAGAAGACTGAACTATTTAGGCTGCCTAGCGCAGTCTTCTATCAGAGCAAGAGGGATAGGCGTCTGGATGGAGACAGTGAGAGCTAGGCGAGTTTCTTCGACACCAGCTTAAGCTGTTCTGCTGAACTTATTAGGTAATACCTATGAGCAGTTTAGAACCTAACCCTAGAAACGGAGAGCTGGTCCGATTGCCCTGTATTGGGTAAATTCGGCGGGACTACAATATATATATATATATATATAGCTATATACATATACATATATATGGTTGGCAACGGCGAGGTGTTCGCTGTCGGAGTCCAATGGGATCTCCTGCTGGCAGTGGCAGTGGAAGTGTGTGATTAATCGCGAGTTAACTGTGACATTCATTCATGCGATTAATTGCGATTAAATGTTTTAATCGATTGACGGCACTAATATATATATATGTGTGTGTGTTACTTCATCATGCTTATTAGAATCTTTTCCTCTGGAAAACACTTTGATGCAATGGCTATTGCCTTAAAAGAGCTGTTTAAGAAACTGATTTCATTCCACCTAACTATTTTATGCAGGATTGTTACCGAAATGCGTTTTGATGTCAAATGTCTCCACGATAACAATCAAGACCTGTCAGGTCTTGAACCCTTCAGTGAACCCCGTAATGGCTGCTTGTATCTATGTAATGATTAAATATACAGCTTGGGGTATGACATTAGAACTTTTTTAATATTATTTGTTGATACTTTCTGCTCTTTCACCTTATTTGACATTTGTATTTTCTTTTAGATTTTACACAATGGATAATATAACAAGCTTGTAAAATACAATTCAATGAAATGCACTGTATTTTTACCTTCCTGTACTGGTACTTTTATGTACTATTTATGTGAAGGATAGAAATACTTCTTCCATCTTTGCAGTCTACAGTTTACAAATCCATTTCCATCTTCCTTGACTTGAGTTCATGACTTCCTCTGCTTCCCATCAAACTTTGCCTGAACCTGTTGTGTGAAAACTCTGAAATGTTGCTTTCACAGTCAGGACTTTTCTACAATGTTTATTTTTTTCAAAATGCATGAGAGGTCCTCTTAATGATATTTCTGAAGCCTCAGACTTCTTCTTTTCTATTTTATCTTCTTCTTGTTGTTATTATTATAATTACTATAATAATAATAATAATAATAATAATTATTATTATTATTAAGACCGTACCTCTGACAACTGCAGATGAATTCTCGCAGGTTGGATGCGATGAAGATGACCAATGAAAGGTAGAGCCCACGGTCCAGGAGGGAAGTTTTTTGGCGCTCTGTTCTTTAAAACATCAGCCATCAGCAGAAAAACACAGAAAAATATGAATAAACTTCTCCCATCTATCCACTCCAACCCGAGAACACTGAAGATTGACTCCATTTTGTCGCATCAACTGCAGCTATCACAACTGAACACAGGTCAGTCGGGTAAAAGTACTCATTGGTGTTTCATAACAAAGACAATGTTGTCAAGACCTTCAACATAAGAGCATGCATGTGTGCATGTGCTCTTCAGTGATGGATAATAACTTTTACTTTTGTAACAAACAACAAAAGAAAGAAAAAAGAAGTAATATCGTTGTGTAGAAATACTCATTTACAACGAGAAATTAGTCATAGTATAGATAGTACTACAGAGCATGCGTGCTCACACAAGGTGCTCTTATTTTGAAAGTTTTAATTGTTATAAATAAGAATTCAATAAGAATTTAATAAATAATGAAAATATACTTCAAATGTTGCAGCTCAGTTCAGAGGACTCAAATGCATGACACATTGGGCAGATAACAGACAAACAAAAACTAAACTTTACTTACAACAAGCTGACAAAATATGACTAAAAACCAGACATGTTAACTAAACACAAGCTGAGTCTCCACATTAATTCAATAAAAATACATTTTTAAGGAGATAAAACTGCAACTTCTACATTTATATGACACTACAGTAGTGTTAACTTTTGCATTTGTTAATGATTTATAGTCGTGCACGTCACTACCTTCAACTTTCACTGCAGTAAAAGCACTGTGTGTGTGTTTTAGATATCAGTTGATCCATTGTCTAGTTGACAGCGTCTACAAACAAAACAAAACCTATGTCATAATCAAAACCCCAAAACACATTACATAAGCCTCCAAGTCCTCCTAACAGAAAATGTAAAAAACAAATAAAACAGTGTTAACAGCTTTTTAAAAAATGAAAGTAGCTCTACTGTCATTGATTTAACCCCCCAAAAATGTATCTCTGTTCATCAAAGTTGCATATCTAGAAGATATTTTCTATGAAAATGTTCCTCCCTGCCTTAAAATGGCAACTCCTTTGGATGCCATCAATAGGAATATGGCTACCCATCGCTACACTGACAATGCACTTCAGCCTGTCATTGTACCCCTCTTTGAGAGCCACCCTGAGCTGCTGGGCACTTAACATATTGCTCGTAGTGCCACAGGGTTTTCAATAAATCACAATGGTTGGCCAGAAGCAAACATTTCCTTTGTTTTGTCTGGAAGGTAAAGTGCTCAGTGTAATGGACAAAGTAAAATACCTGGGTCACATTATTCGGGAGGACTTATGTGATGATGACGATGTGCAGCGTCAGTGTTGCAAGTTATATGCATAGGCCAACATGTTGGCACGTAAATTTTTTATGTGTACAGACAACGTGAAAGTATCGCTCTTTAAAGCATACTGCACTTCACTGTACACTGCCCATCTGTGGTGCAGATACAGCAAGGCCAAGCTGAAGAAGCTCCAAGTGGCGTATAACGATGCCTTCAGAATCCTGCTGAGGCTCCCTAGGTGGACCAGCACTAGTGAAATGTTGGTTGTAATAATGTTCCCACCATGCATGCAATACTTAGAAATGAAATGTATAAATTTATGGATCGATTGAATGACTCACAAAATGAAGTTATTTGGGACTTAACTGAGCCTACTAAGAGTAGTACAAGGTACACATCCTTATTTTGGAGTCATTGGATTAAGTGTTTGTATGTACCTATTGTACCTATTGACCAGACTCACCCACAGATAAATCTCAAACTGTAAATTCCATCCAGACTTGCCCATGGACACATATCGAGCTGTAAATTCTGTAAATTATTTATACACAGCTGATATCAAAAAAATCTAATGACTCCTTTTCCAGGGCACAGGTATTAGTACAATCCTTGGGTCTGTGCTGTTAGATAAGAATGAATGGGCGACTCCTGATATCTTCAGTCCAGAACATTTCTTGGATTCAAAGGTCCAGTTCCACTGAAGAGACGACTTCTTACCATTTTCAACAGGTCTGTTTTACAGTAATTAAAGTTCACATATATAAATAAACATTTGCAACAGGTTGCTCTGTAAGATAAAATCAAACCGCACCAAGACTGATGTCAACAGGACAAATGTTTGTGATGTTTCCCTTCAGGCAAATGTGTGTGTATAGGTGAGCATCTGGCCGGAGTGGAGCTGTTCCTTTTCTTTATATCTCTAGTCCAACGTTTCACCTTCTCTCCTGTTCCTGGAGAAATGCCCAGTTTGAAGGGTGTTAATGGATTCACGTATACTCTCAAAGAGTTCAGAATGTTGGCTATGCCTCACTGATGTCATCCAAACTGAAAACAAGCGTCAATGAGTGCGAGCTTCATGTGGAAAATATTCAGATAAGATGAACTTCATTGATCCCTTACACTGGAAATTCACATATTACAGCAGCTGGATGCAGATCAGACATAAAAGAAGCAAGACAAGACATCACAAAAGTACAATAAGGCTAAAAAATAAAGATATAATAATAATAAACATATGATTTGCTGAATTTACATGTGTACAGGTATTGCATTGAAGATAATATAACTCTAATGCAACTCTTTTATTGCAGTCAAAACTGTTTTTGGGTGGACAGACTAATGTTAAACATGATGTCATTAGACATGAAGAGCTTGTTGATCACTCTGGAGGAACTGTACAGAGAGAACACAGTTTTACATTTTATTCTTGGGTTGCATGGGAGCCAATTTCAGTTGTTTGCGAAGAGCTGTAGAGAGAAAAGCAGTGTTAAGAGATGATGTTGCACCGGAAGAGCTTTAGGGGGAAGAAAACAGTGTTAGATGATGCTGTTGCAAACTGGAAGAGCTGTAGTGGGAAAAAACAGCAATTAAGCAATGTTGAGTTTTTGCAATTAAGCAAAAACTCAATATATACAATAAAGCAATAACATGATAAACACATGTCTGACCTGCAACTGGGAAATGATTTGTATAATACAAAATATGAACATTATACCCCCAAGTGTCAATGAAAAAATAAATCAGATTACAGTCTCTGTAAAGATTCCCTGTCAGGAGGCTTGTCTTCTGTTTAAAAAACCAAGGCAAAAAGCCCAGTTACACCTAATTTGGTTCAAAACCGTTCTTGGAAAGTACTTTGGCTCAACATCTTATTTAATCATTGTTTTAAATTTGCTATAAAAATAATGGTGACTTCACCTGTGTGCCCATGCCACAGCCACAGAGGTGTTTTCAGTTTATTCCCTGCATATACTTCTTCCTCACCTCATAAGTTTTCTGGATTTTGGTGCCTTCTTTGAAAAACAGAATCGAAAACACCAGCGTAAGAGTCCGGGAATTTATTATAGTTTTTAATGGCACTATAGTAGTTTGACACACAAACAGTTTAGTAAACTTTTGCATTTGTTAATGATTCATAGTCATGAAGGTCATTATCTTCAACTTTAACTGCAGTAAAAGCACTGTGTGCGTGTTTTAGATATCAGCTGTCCCATTATTAAAGCCATGACTGGTCGTAACTTTCTAGGTAATCTCTCATCAAAAAAATCAGTAATACTGATTTGGTCTAGGCTTTGGTTGATAAACGATACAGCTTTTTTGTTTTATTTTCATATTTTTGTAGTTAAAGTAGTTGACAGTAACAAAACCTATGTCATAATCAAAACTTCCACAAAACATGTAGATAATCCCTACATATCCTCCAAACAGAAAATGTTAAAAATATATAAACAACAATGGTCCCTCTACTGTCATTAATTATACCCCCTAAGAAGTAATCCTTGTGTATCAAAGTAACAGATTTTTAAGTTTTCACTATGAAAATGTTCCCTCCCTGCCTCAAAATGCCTTAGATCCATCCCCACACTGTTGCTTCTGTTCGAGGTTTTGTTCAAGAGTCACAATCAAAAAATTAAATAAAAATTATCATGCAGGTTAAAAAGGGGTACCAATCTTGTAATGTCTATGTTTTAGCTTAAGCTTTTCCTTTTAATTTATGACCTGTGTAGCCCTTTCTCTGTCATATCCTAATTAATGTGTCAGAATCACCCATTTCTTTGCACGCATGCTGACTCACATGTCCTCATCTGGAGGTCATATGTAGTCAGAGCTTCGCCCTCTCATATCAGAGCCTCACTGAGCTCTGTAACCTCTCACTTCCTAAAAAAACAAAGACAAAGGTCACCTCCACACTACCAGATAAAGACTGAATGCCACAAACTCCAAAGCCAGGAAACATTGTCTATATGTAGACATTTGTAGAGGTAGTGGATCAAAATGTTTATTTCAAGGAGACATTGCAAAACCAGAGAAAGAGACAGCTTATAGTCTGATCAGGTTCATCACACTGTGACCATGGAAGACCTGTTTACACATGACAGTTCACAGGATGATTAATTTCTTAACAAAACACCTAAAAGTGTGTTTATGTAGATGCACAATCATTCATAAAGATATATGTGTTTATGCATTACAGAAGTGAGAACTTAAACACAGAGGATATATAGATCAGACTGTGATGCTCCAAAGTGGTTGTAACTGAGACATATCCCACAGAGCCAAGTACCTATGACTGTGCTATATGGCAAATTGATTCCTTACAGAGCCAAATAGCTCCTTTTAATTTTTATTCTTCTCTCTTTTTTCTTAAGTGAAGGTTCTGAATACTTTCTCCACCACTGCTCAAAGAACAGCAGTTTTTTCTTTCACCAGTTATTTCCATCTCTAACTTTAAAAGCTTTACAGAAAAAACCCAGACTTTTGACAGAGTGTATGTGAAAGGTGAAAAAAGACCTCAACTTTGAGGATTGCTCATTTTCAGGATTAGCATTTCTTTATTTGACAAGGTAACTGTTCTATTGTTTAAAAATTATATGACATGTGTAAAGTGCTAAAATTCAGTGCAAAATGCATTTTGACCACAAAATATGCAGAGGGCCTTTAAATTTTGCTCATATTTTCTGTCGGACTACCTTTAGACTTCACAGAACCTGACTGAGGTGACCAGACTATTTGCTGACAACAGCAGGTATCATACATTCTCAAACTGATCAACTGAGAGCACTGAGAGTCTGCGCTGCCTGACCTGCCACAACTTAGACTTAAACCAGAGGATGAACTTTAACACAGAGTCTCATGAGAAGCAGGAGTTAGTCTCAGTTTATTGATTTACACACAAATCAAAGTTTTGCAAGTCTGGCAAAATGAATGTGTTGTGGAAATGAATGTTCCCAGTGATTTTTGTTAAGAACTCCAAGTTTACAGGACTTTATTGCATGTTTGAAAACAGTTGATTACTTCAATGATGTGAAAATGTTTATTGAAAAGGTATAGTGGCTGAAAATACTTTCAAACGATATTTTACGAATGTATGATTATTTTGTCATGACAAACACATGTTTCAATAAATCCATTATAAAAAATTAAGAGTTCTAGGACTGATTGTGATGGTTTATTGAAAAGGTCTGCTGGCTGAAAATACTTTCAAATCATATTTTATTCACACTATAGACAGAATGAGAATCATGAAATAAATGTCCACATGATATTATTGTTTGTCTGAATACAGTAGATTACTTCAATAATGTGTAAAGGTTTATTTAAAACATATAGTGGCTGAATGCACTTCCAAATGAGTCTTTTCTCACATTATAGATAAAGAAATAATAATATATAGCAGATACTGTTGATGCATTACAAGATAAATGCAGTGGAACACAGTGATTTATTGTGTGTGGTGGTTTATCGTGGTGTGGCACAGAGGCGGTAAGGTTTGGGAGCGCGAATGGATCCCATGTTGAACTCCAGACTGGACGGTTCTCCAGCAGGTGCAGAGAATGAAAATCTCTGAAGGAGGGAGGTGAAAAAGAGAAATAACTCCATCCTGGCCAGCTGCTCCCCGAGACACACCCGCTTACCTGAGAATACACAACACAGGAGATGAGTTTTATTCACATAAGTTACATGTTGACATATTTTACATATTAAGCTTAATGCAGTGCTTAAAATGGCTTTGTGTATTTTGAAAAAAGTTTTGTGTAAGTTACAGTTAACTCATTAACTTACTGACACACGTGAAGACATTACAAATGGCTTAACCTAATGTAACACAGTAAAAGACAAAGAGGATATTAAACCATGCACATCCAGCGTAGATGGCAGAATCTGGAAGCGTGGCTTGAAGAACCACCAAGCGAGGATGAAGTGTCTTGTGTGAACAGATGCAGCATAACCCACAGGTATCCAACCTGATTAGATGTGGGAGGGTCCAGGTCCAAAGTCATCCCAAAATGTCCAGAACATCCAAGTGGTGCAAGCTGATCCCTCAAGCATCAAGCATGAGGGGAGGAACATCAAATGGCCAGCAGCTAACATCAAGTCATTGTGGAAGCAGTTTGACAAACATGCCTACCAAATTATGAGGCAATGGCAATAGGAGAAACTGACAGAAGTCTTCAGGGTAACTTATTCAAAGAACCATTGAGTGGTGAGGATCCACAACATCAGGCTGGAGATTAGAGCGATGAAGTCCCACTACAAGGAGGCAGGAGAAGAGGAACGCACTGGCATCCATGGGCATCCTAAGAAAGAAGATCCAGGCACTCCACTAGACAGAGTGGCATTGCAGGCAGCATAGTTTGAGGGCAGCATAGTTTGAGGACCATCCTCAAACTTTCCTAAAGGGATCCAAGGGTGGCAAAAGCAGGGATCTAAGTGAGTACTGGAGGGAAGTAGAGAACAAAAATCTGTTGTTCAGGAAGCAAAGGCAAAGCTGCATCACAAGATGCGGGTGGGTGTGAATCCCATCCAACACCCCAAATGAACACCACCAGAGGGTAGGAAAGGTTAGTCCAGGAGGAAGAGAGAGCAGCAGTGAAGGAGATGAGAACCTTGGACAAGGTGCTTGGTCAGCTTGGGCAAGATGGGAGAATGGAACAAGAGAAAAAAGGGATAATCAGCACAGGAACTTAGAGGGTAAAACGGTCTGGACCATCCAATCAGGCCATCACCTTTGCCAGAGCTGGGGATGAGCCACAATCCAGCAAAAGAATATTTGCAGCCATCCTGACTTCTGCAAGAGTCTGGAAGCTGTTGGTCCTTGGAAAACAGTCGAAGGTCCCCAAACACACTGCAGCCACCACACCGTGAGCAGATGCTGTCCTGGTGCCTGAGTCCCAACAAGTTGCACTGCTGGAGCTCAAAGTCCCATGGAAAAAACACTTGGAAGGGGCTTCGAAAGGAAGGTCCAAAGAATGTAGGACTGATCAGCGACTGTCAGAAGGCCGGATGGAGAGCAAAGGCATCTCCCAGTAGAGGTGGGATGCAGAAGATTTCTGTTCCTTGGTCAGAGTCTTCATCCATTTGGGCACTGAGGATGAGAGGAAAGAAGAGCCATCCGTAATACCACTAAAGCAGCAGAGAGACCCTCAAGATGGCTGTGGCTAAAAACGGGTGAGCCATGGTCTCCGATTAATTCATCATTTGGGCAGAAACTGGGGCCTGATCAAGCCTAGGTTTGTCAGCTGGAGGAGGGTGTACGATGTTGAAAGACCTGAAACACCAAAGGTTTCCAGGAACATCACTGATGCTATGTCCAGAGATCATCAGCAGATGTTGGCACACAGCAGATAAATAAAAATATACAATGAATACCTCAAGTGATTGGTTCCTCATGGAAACAACTGAAGCAGAACAATACCTCTTAAGGCCTTTGGGTAGAACACCACATTACAGGATTATAACCACTGACTCACCTGCAGAAAAAGGAAGGAAGGCCTCTCTCTTCCTAAATTTACCATCCTTGTCCAGAAAGTGCTGAGGGTTGAAGGAGTGTGGAGTTTCCCACATGGACTCATCGTTCAGGACCGAGTGCAGTGACGGCATTATCATGGTGCCCTGAAGAAATAACTCTGTTAAAAGGCTTAATTACTTTGGAGGTGTCTGCATTTCTAATGTTACAGAAAATTACAACAATGTGACTGCTAATGTGAATGTGGTTTTGTGAGAATCCTGCAAAATAACTGAAGATAGTGAGGAAACAGTAGTAAAGGTGTCATAATCATAAAGAAATGAGAGTTTACATAGTAACTACTCAGTATGATGATTCAATTTACATAAAGACAAAATAAAAAGATTAAGTTGAAGTAATCAGTAATGGATGAGTAGTTACTGTTTTGTTCTGCTCAGTGTTTAAATCATCTTCAGTAACATAAAATAATCTATTAAATAGTTCAGGATTAGAAGTTATTACAGAAGTACTTATGAATGACACATTAAGTAACAGGTCATTCCTGATTCGTCTCTCATTGGTTCAGTAATTCTGTATATTTAGCACATTTTCATATTGAAGTGGTACCTGTGGATTCTGTACCTTTGGGATTGTGTACTTATCCAGTGTGGTGTCCCTGTGAGTCATGTGGACCAAATTGAGTGGGGTAATGTTGCCATATCTCTGTATTTCATGGATGACTGCATTAGTATAGGGCATGTTTTCTCTGTCAGCCATGGAGGGCTGTCTGGATGATCCAATCACAGCATCTATCTCAGCCTGGACTCTCTCTGCACAAAGTGAAAGCAAGAACTAATATCAGTCTTTGTGCTGAGAAGATGACTGAGGGTGAAATTATACATCACACACCTCCTTCCCCATACAGGACCGACCCTGTGACAAGATGAAGTCACAGCAAGATGCTTACAAATGTTGCACACATGGCAGATATTACTCATATACTCACTCTGTATGTCTGGGTGGTGGATCATGTACAGCAACCCCCAGCGTAAAGTGGTGGTAGTAGTTTCAGTTCCAGCACCAAACAGGTCCAGAGTGCAGTAACACAAATTGTTAAGATAAAAACCAGCATCTTTGTCCTCCTTCTACACAAGAGACACAAGAAACAGAAGCAGGAGTCATGGCATATATTTAATTGGAAAGTCACAAAGAACAAACACATTGTAACACTCACATCTCCCATTTCTATGAGGAAGGAGTCGATGTAGTCTCTTGGTGATGAGGGGTCCAGGGTTTCTCTGTGTTCTTTGATCTTGATTTCTACAAAGTCAGTTATCTCTTTTATCCGACTGAATATCTTCTGATGAGGTCCAGGCAACCACCTCATCAGCCAGGGTGCTGCATTGAAAATCTGCAGAGCAGGAGGTCAGTTATCAAATCATCTTTCAGACAAGACAGTTGTGTCATATATATATATATATATATATATATGTGTGTGTGTGTGTGTGTGTGTGTGTGTGTGTGTGTGTGTGTGTGTGTGTGTGTGTGTGTATGTATATACATATAAGATTGCTATTGAAATGCAGATTTTATTTCTGTGTTCTGAATAAATCCCGGAGGCTCACCTGGATCAATATACCTTCCTGTAAGCGCACGACTTCATTAAGGTTGTGGAGAATAAGCTTGAACTGCTTATCAGTGTACTCGAATCGATGCCCAAACACCAAACAGCAGATGATGTTGGACACAGCATTGTTTATCAGTGACTGGACATTAAAGGGTTTCCCTACAAAATAAATAAATAAAAGAAGAAAAAACACAGACAACAAGTCAGAACATATTTCGAAAAGTTCTTCGGGGCTGTACGAATCGGACTTATCATAACTTTATATTTTTAAAAATAAATTTTATGTGAACTGACTCATTAACTCAGTTCTAATACAAAGAGAGCAGATGTTCCTTTAAATTATGACTGTTGGTATACTTTGCTTTATTAGCTGATTCACAAAGGCTTCTGTTTTGCAAAGCTGGAGGGAAAAGGAAAATGACATGTCTATGGAATTTTAAAAAATAATGAAAATTAATGCATCATTGCAAATAAAAGAGATTTATTGTGCCTTGATGATCTACGAAAGCCTCCGTGAGATGTCGACACTCCTCCTGGATGAATAGCTCCATAGTCTTCTTGCCCAGACCAAAGTTTCTGAGCGTATGAAGAGCAAATCTCCTCTGCTGCTTCCATGGATTACCATTTGACATCACAATACCTTTTGGGAACACAAAACAGCATTAGACGCAAAGTAATCTGATGCTGCTGATCTTTTTAAAACACCAACTTGAAACAAAATGCAACAAACACCACCTTGATTCCCAAACATTTCAGTGAACAATGGTAGGGGGGGACGATCTACATAGTCTTCTCCTTGTTGGACCAGGGCTTCTTTCACCTGCTTGTAGCCATTAAGGACCACAACTTTTCCACCAAAGAGACGAAGGCTGAAAATGTTTCCATATTTCTCTGCAAACTGAGCACAGACAGATCACTGTTGTGGTGAAACACTTGTGGGGTCAAAACTTCATCACTAAATTAGTCATGTTAATCTCCATGTTTTATTATGCTTTATTATGCGAGGTGTTCGCTGTCGGAGTCCAATGGGATCTCCTGCTGGCAGTGGCAGTGGAAGTGTGTGATTAATCGCGAGTTAACTGTGACATTCATTCATGCGATTAATTGCGATTAAATGTTTTAATCGATTGACGGCACTAATATATATATATGTGTGTGTGTTACTTGATCATGCTTATTAGAATCTTTTCCTCTGGAAAACACTTTGATGCAATAGCTATTGCCTTAAAAGAGCTGTGTAAGAAACTGATTTCATTCCACCTAACTATTTTATGCAGGATTGTTACCGAAATGCGTTTTGATGTCAAATGTCTCCACGATAACAATCAAGACCTGTCAGGTCTTGAACCCTTCAGTGAACCCAGTAATGGCTGCTTGTATCTATGTAATGACTAAATATACAGCTTGGGGTATGACATTAGAACTTTTTCAATATTATTTGTTGATACTTTCTGCTCTTTCACCTTATTTGACATTTGTATTTTCTTTTAGATTTTACACAATGGATAATATAACAAGCTTGTAAAATACAATTCAATGAAATGCACTGTATTTTTACCTTCCTGTACTGGTACTTTTATGTACTATTTATGTGAAGGATAGAAATACTTCTTCCATCTTTGCAGTCTACAGTTTACAAATCCATTTCCATCTTCCTAGACTTGAGTTCATGACTTCCTCTGCTTCCCATCAAACTTTGCCTGAACCTGTTGTATGAAAACTCTGAAATGTTGCTTTCACAGTCAGGACTTTTCTACAATATTTATTTTTTTCAAAATGCATGAGAGGTCCTCTTAATGATATTTCTGAAGCCTCAGACTTCTTCTTTTCTATTTTATCTTCTTCTTGTTGTTATTATTATAATTACTATAATAATAATAATAATAATTATTATTATTATTATTATTATTATTATTATTAGGACCGTACCTCTGACAACTGCAGATGAATTCTCGCAGGTTGGATGCGATGAAGATGACCAATGAAAGGCAGAGCCCACGGTCCAGGAGGGAAGTTTTTTGGCACTCTGTTCTTTAAAACATCAGCCATCAGCAGAAAAACACAGAAAAATATGAATAAACTTCTGCCATCTATCCACTCCAAGCCGAGAACACTGAAGATTGACTCCATTTTGTCGCATCAACTGCAGCTATCACAACTGAACACAGGTCAGTCGGGTAAAAGTACTCATTGGTGTTTCATAACAAAGACAATGTTGTCAAGACCTTCAACATAAGAGCATGCATGTGTGCATGTGCTCTTCAGTGATGAATAATAACTTTTACTTTTGTAACAAACAACAAAAGAAAGAAAAAAGAAGTAATATTGTGTAGAAATACTCATTTACAACGAGAAATTAGTCATACTATAGATAGTACTACAGAGCATGCGTGCACACACAAGGTGCTCTTATTTTGAAAGTTTTAATTGTTATAAATAAGAATTCAATAAGAATTTAATAAATAATGAAAATATACTTCAAATGTTGGAGCTCAGTTCAGAGGACTCAAATGCATGGCACATTGGGCAGATAACAGACAAACAAAAACTGAACTTTACTTACAACAAGCTGACAAAATATGACTAAAAACCAGATGCTAACTAAACACAAGCTGAGTCTCCACATTAATTCAATAAAAATACATTTTTAAGGAGATAAAACTGCAACTTCTACATTTATATGACACTACAGTAGTGTTAACTTTTGCATTTGTTAATGATTTATAGTCATGCACGTCACTACTTTCAACTTTCACTGCAGTAAAAGCACTGTGTGTGTGTTTTAGATATCAGTTGATCCATTGTCTAGGTGACAGCGTCTACAAACAAAACAAAACCTATGTCATAATCAAAACCCCAAAACACATTACATAAGCCTCCAAGTCCTCCTAACAGAAAATGTAAAAAACAAATAAAACAGTGTTAACAGCTTTTTAAAAAATGAAAGTAGCTCTACTGTCATTGATTTAACCCCCCAAAAATGTATCTCTGTTTATCAAAGTTGCATATCTAGAACATTTTCATAGAAAAGATATTTTCTATGAAAATGTTCCTCCCTGCCTTAAAATGGCAACTCCTTTGGATGCCATCAATAGGAATATGGCTACCCATCGCTACACTGACGATGCACTTCAGCCTGTCATTGTACCCCTCTTTGAGAGCCACCCTGAGCTGCTGGGCACTTAACATATTGCTCGTAGTGCCTCAGGGTTTTCAATAAATCAAAATGGTTGGCGTCCCTTAAGACAAACTTTGGTGCATCCGGACAGAGTCAAGTTTGAGCGTTACGTCGGCAATCAGCTGAGCGGCAGCACTGGCGTTCGCTCACGGATGGATATACATCAAAGTAAGGAAAAGTTGTTGGAATTCGCGAGGCAAGTAGTAAGGTCATAGGGAGATGGACAGTAGCTCTATATCTGTAGTGCATATCCTCTCTCACCAGTAACTACTAAAAGTAACATACACTTGAGGTGATACTGTGGCCTGCTCATTCTCTAGATGTGTTGCAAATACAGCAACTATGGGATCACCTTGCTCAGTGCATTGCCACCAGGATGCTAAGGCCACAGAACAGGCAGCAACTGGTGGTTGTGTTGAAAGAAGAGTGGAACATTCCACAGGAAAACATCAGGTGCCTTTGTAGGGTCCATGCACTGAGCTATCATTGCTTGTTTCAACTTTAATAGAGGATATATTTCGTACTGAACTTGTTGCATTTCTTAGTTTTGATTACATTGTTTCTGGAGCTGGAGCTGCACAGTGGCTCGGTGGTTAGCAGTGTTGCCTCACAGCTAGAAGATCCCTGGTTCGTATCCCGGTTAGGACGCCTGGGATCTTTCTGTGTGGAGTTTGCATGTTCTCCCTGTGTAGTGTGGGTTTCCACTGGGTACTCTGGCTTCCTCCCACAGTCCAAAATCATGCTGAGGTTAATTGACTATTCTAAATTGTATTTTATATTTACATATTGCAATACACACTAGTACAGACCTGTGCATATATGCATTAAAGGAAACTGTTAGTAAGTACAGAAGACATAATTCCACAATGTTTATGTGCTTTCTAGATGCGTCGAAAGCTTTTGACCGCATTAATCATGGCAAGTTGTTTCTGACGTTACGAGAGCGTGGGGTTCCCCTTTATCTAATATGGATTTTGTACTTTTGGTATTCACATCAAAAGATGCAGGTTAGGTCAGGTAATAGCGTATCTGCACCCTTCCAAGTGACAAATGGGGTTCGATAAGGTGGGATTTTATCACCTGCTTTGTTCAATCTGTAAAAAATCTGTTAAAAGAGTGTAAGACTGGATGCATGGTGGGAGAAAGTCTGATTAACCATCTGCTGTATGCTGATGACCTAGTTGTCATGTCCCCCTACAGCGCTGATCTGCAGCAGTTATTAAGAGTATGCTCTAGGTATGGTGAGCAGTTTGATATAAAGTTTAATTCAAAAAAGAGTGTTGTTATGATTGTTAAAACAAAAGAGGACCAGAAGCAAACATTTCCTTTGTTTTGTCTGGAAGGTAAAGTGCTCAGTGTAATGGACAAAGTAAAATACCTGGGTCACATTATTCGGGATGACTTATGTGATGATGACGATGTGCAGCGTCAGTGTTGCAAATTATATGCATAGGCCAACATGTTGGCACGTAAATTTTTTATGTGTACAGACAACGTGAAAGTATCGCTCTTTAAAGCATACTCTGTACACTGCCCACCTGTGGTGCAGATACAGCAAGGCCAAGCTGAAGAAGCTCCAAGTGGCGTATAACGATGCCTTCAGAATCCTGCTGAGGCTCCCTAGGTGGACTAGCACTAGTGAAATGTTGGTTGTAATAATGTTCCCACCATGCATGCAATACTTAGAAATTAAATGTATAAATTTATGGATCGATTGAATGACTCGGGCTGCACGGTGGCTCGGTGGTTAGCAGCGTTGCCTCACAGCTAGAAGATCCCCGGTTCGCGCCCCGCTTAGGACGCCTGGGATCTTTCTGTGTGGAGTTTGCATGTTCTCCTTGTGCATGCGTGGGTTTTCACCGGGTACTCCGGCTTCCTCCCACAGTCCAAAAACATGCTGAGGTTAACTGATTATTCTAAAATTGTCCATAGGTGTGAATGAGAGTGTGCTTGTTTGTCTCTATGTGTAGCCCTGTGATAGACTGGCGACCTGTCCAGGGTGTCCCCTGCCTTTGCCCTAAGTTGACTGGGATAGCTCCAGTTCCCCCGCGACCCTACAGAGGACTAAGCGGTGTATAGATAATGGATGGATGGATGGATTGAATGACTCACAAAATGAAGTTATTTTGGACTTAACTGAGCCTACTAAGAGTAGTACAAGGTACACATCCTTATTTTGGAGTCATTGGATTAAGTGTTTGTATGTTTTTTATGCTCTTTTTTATGGACCAATTGTGTCTGAAATAAAGTTTATATATATATTGTCGAATGGGATCAAGTTTTGAGATCCCAGAAGCAGCCATGAAGCAGAGACGCTGGTGTGTGAAAGGTCAAATGCATAGGCTGAAATATAGTAAAGTAACATAATCAAATGCTTCTGCTTAATACTTAAGTGTTGTAATGATTAAGAGTGATTTATGAAATTAAAGTTTGAGAATTGATTTGAAGTTTGTGATGATTAAAGTAGCATAAAATGATGTTTTAAGACAGAATTTAAACTGCGTAGTTAGAAAAGGGAAGTGACCTTGAGGCCTGCTAGTGAGGATGAGTCCTCACAAGCCCCGACAGAGCGGATGCAGCCTCCTTATATGTCAGTAGGAAATTAAGTAATGTCTGGAACATGTCACTGAGCTGGCTAAAATGTGTGTGTGCTACTGTTAAAAGTGTGTTGGGAGGGGAGAAGTCATGTGAAAAAACGGGAGAATTCGAGAGTATAAAGGTGAGAGACAGAGACAGTCTAACGGAGTTCTTCGGGGAACATCGTCGAAGTTGGATCTGTTTTACCTTTGTTCCGTATTGAGGGATTTTACTCTACAGCCAAGAAGAGTTCTGGACAGTCTACAAATTCGTTCGAAGAGGGATTAGTGAAACATATCCTCTGCTCAGAAAGAGAGGAACGGCAGCGGGAGTAACCGGTCAGGCCGCCCTGCTCACTGACAGCCGGAATGTCGGGGGCTTTCTAAAGAGGAACTTGAGTTGTACCATCGCTGCATTGGATTGTCGAACTTTCCCTCAAAGGCCCAAGAATAACTAAAGGATTAATTTGTGAGACTGATTTGGATCCAGAGCTGTTCGACTCCCCTTGGGTTGTGTGGAGTACTTATTGGATATATTGAGACTTTGTACGGAGTTATCATTCCTTAAGGAACTCTATTGCACCCAAGTCAGGACTGGGCGTGGTAGTGCTGGCCAGGCTGCCTGCTCTCTCCTTTCCCAAAAACACACAATCGGGTAATTAGTCTTAAAAGAGCTCAGCATTGTTTTAATAACCCAATTAGTTAACCATAATCAGGAATGTTTGATATATAAGAATTTAATCACCTGCTGTTGCTGTAACCCTGCTAACAACATTCAATAAACACTGGATAAGCATTTAAAGAGAAATTGTCTGTATTTTTAAATTGATTATATGAACACATAGGACTCCTCATTAATGTAAAAAGTTAAGCAATTGTGTGCATAAAATCTAAAGGTTCTGACGGGTTATTCTAGTTACAAAGGAAATAGATTTTTAAACAGATCCCTGGGGTCTGCTCGTCCTGACCTCAAAACTTAACCTAGCAATTCACCAAGTGCTGTCGTATACAGAGGAGGGAGCTGTCGTTAACAGGCGTGACTGGTTGGAAGGCTAGGCTACGAGGCTACTTAGTTTAGTTTTCGGTCAGAGTAAGCGGGGTAGGCGTCTGGAAGAAGACAGTGAGAGCTAGGCGAGTCCCCTCACCACCAGCTTAAGCTGTTCTGCTGAACTCACTGGGTAATACCCATGAGCAGTTTAGAACCTAACCCTAGAAACGGAGAGCTGGTCCAATTATCCTGTTAAAGGGTATACTTGGGACACGACAATATATATATATATATATATATATATATACATATATATATATATATATATATATATATATATATATATATATATATATATATATATATATACATATATATATATATATATATATATATATATATATATATATATATATATATATATATCCATGTCACTGGATTGTAACTACAGATGCACGAAAGTGTAAGCATTACTTAAATGTTGCTTCTGGTAAAGGTGAGATGTTTTGTCACTACTTTATATGCTGCTGATTAGCTCAATCTGCAATATCCTACACTCAGGAGGCAGCAGGAAGAGTTCAAGTTCCAGCTTTGTTTTCCACAGCAGAGTGAGGAAACAAGCAAATCTTTAATATCAGTGAAGCAATTTGGCTTGCAGACAACAGCCTTGTGAACACAACGCACAAGAAATGACAATAAATAAACAATAACAAAAGACTGCAACTTAAAACTTTTTGTTCTCAATATTTTCACAAATCACCATCAACATACATATCACATCAGCAACAGAGAACAGCATTGACATGGTGTCATTTGAGCAAAAACAGCTAAGATCAACCATCTGTAGCAGTGGTTTCAAAGAGGATTTAGCTACTCAAAAATTAATCCTTTTTGCAATGTGTTTGTCCCTGTTTTCCATTTCAAAGCATTTAATCCTACAAAAACTGCTGTATCGTATGCATTAAAATGCTGAAAGAGAACAAAAATAGCATAAAACATTAAAATTTGAAGACATAAAAATTTAAAGATTAAGTATAAAATAAATCAAAGTACAGACAACGTTGGTGAAGGTACTGACAGGTTTTAACCAGAATTTCTGGATGCATAGAAGTGGCATTATATATATGTTGTGGAAAATCTGGATGAGCCAAGCAAAAACAGTCAAGATGCAACAGATTTTGTCTGTGTAATTTAATAAAGAATGAAAGGAGTAACAATTAATAATAAAGAAGAGAAGTGCAGATCGAATATTTCAGCTGAAACGCAAAGCTCCGACACCAGGCTCACGTTCAGAGGTCTGACCCCGACAAAGAGACAAAAAGCAAGCTTATACCATTATCGATCCTTTGCACCACAATCTATCCTTCACATAGCACATTTCTCTCATGATGACAGCACAGACTCCTCATCCGAGGAATCTCAGGGCCCTGGTGCTTGGCGCTGGTCAGGAAAACTACTCTGAGTCAGGTCTATTGCGTTCTCTGATTAACAGTACAAAATGAAATTTTGCTACAACAATATATGCAGTGGTTAACACTGCTGCCTCACAGCTAGAAGGTCCTGGGTTCAAATCTTGGCCCGGGGTCCTTCTGGGTGGAGTTTGTATGTTCTCCTTGTGCTTGTGTGGCTTCCTCCCACAGTCCAAAGACATACTGAGATTAATTGAAGATTCTGAATTGTCCATAGGTGTGAATGTGATTGCAATTGATTGTCTGTCTCTTTGTGTGGCCCTGCAATGGACTATGTCCCCTACCACGAAGTCAGCTGGGATAGGCTGCAGCCCCCCGCAACCCTACAGAGGATTAAGTGGTGTATAGATAATGGATGTAGCAGGAGTATCTGAAAAACTCAGAAGGATTTTCACCAAACATTACATACCAAAAACTGGTTCACCCCAAGGATAAAACACCAACACACAAGCAGAGCAGCACTGTATATGCAGTCCAATGCAGCGAAGAGTGCACAGACCTGTACATAGGGAAGACTAAACAACACACAAGTGCATGGCTCAGCACACGAGAGCAGGTCCTCAGGACAAGACTCAACAGTTCACCTGCATCTGAAGGATAAGGGACACTCCTTTGAGGAAAGCAGTGTACACATTTTGGACAGAGAGGACGGATGGTTTATGAGAGGTGTCAAAGAAGTCATCTATGTGAAATTGGAACAGCCATCTCCAAACGGAGGAGGGGGTCTGAGATGCCATCAATCAAGCACCTATAACACAGTGATAAGGTGTCCCCCAAGAAAGTTTCACATCTTGAGTCACTCCTGACATGGCAGATCCACAACCTTTATTGTGTAAATTGTCAGCTCCACCACCATAGTGCATGAGTCCTTAGGTCATTAATAGGCCATTAGCCATGAGAGCTGGAGTGACTATAAATTCTGAAACTCCCCATCAGTCAGTTAGAACTGAAGAAGTCTTTTGGATAAGAGGTGGTTCAGAAAAACCTTGTGATTCATGTGGATGTTACCATGACATGTGCCAACCACATAAACATTATTGCAGGACAACCTTTGACCAGACTCACCCACAGATAAATCTCAAGCTGTAAATTCCATCCAGACTTGCCCATGGACACATATCGAGCTGTAAATTCTCTAAATTATTTATACACAGCTGATATCAAAAACATCTAATGACTCCTTTTCCAGGGCACAGCCATTAGTACAATCCTTGGGTCTGTGCTGTTAGATAAGAATGAATGGGCGACTCCTGATATCTTCAGTCCAGAACATTTCTTGGATTCAAAGGTCAAGTTCCACTGAAGAGACGACTTCTTACCATTTTCAACAGGTCTGTTTTACAGTGATTAAATTTCACATATATAAATAAACATTTGCAACAGGTTGCTCTGTAAGATAAAATCAAACTGCACCAATAGTGATGTCAACAGGACAAATGTTTGTGATGTTTCCCTTCAGGCAAATGTGTGTGTATAGGTTAGCATCTGGCCAGAGTGGAGCTGTTCCTTTTCTTTATATCTCTAGTCCAACGTTTCACCTTCTCTCCTGTTCCTGGAAAAATGCCCAGTTTGAAGGGTGTTAATGGATTCACGTATACTCTCAAAGAGTTCAGAATGTTGGCTATGCCTCACTGATGTCATCCAAACTGAAAACAAGCGTCAATGAGTGCGAGCTTCATGTGGAAAATATTCAGATGAGATGAACTTCATTGATCCCTTACACTGGAAATTCACATATTACAGCAGCTGGATGCAGATCAGACATAAAAGAAGCAAGACAGGACATCACAAAAGCACAATAAGGCTAAAAAATAAAGATATAATAATAATAAACATATGATTTGCTGAATTTACATGTGTACAGGTATTGCATTGAAGATAATATAACTCTAATACAACTCTTTTATTGCAGTCAAAAACGTTGTTGGGGGACAGACTAATGTTAAACATGATGTCATTAGACATGAAGAGCTTGTTGATCACTCTGGAGGAACTGTACAGTGAGAACACAGTTTTACATTTTATTCTTGGGTTGCATGGGAGCAAACTTCAGTTGTTTGCGAAGAGCTGTAGAGAGAAAAGCAGTGTTAAGAGATGATGTTGCACCGGAAGAGCTTTAGGGGGAAGAAAACAGTGTTAGATGATGCTGTTGCAAACTGGAAGAGCTGTAGTGGGAAAAAACAGCAATTAAGCAATGTTGTTGACTCAGAACAGCAAAAACAGCAAAAACTCAATATATACAATAAACCAAGCATGATAAACACGTCTGACCTGCAACTGGGAAATGATTTGTATAATACAAAATATGAACATTATACCCCCAAGTGTCAATGAAAAAATAAATCAGATTACAGTCTCTGTAAAGATTCCCTGTCAGGAGGCTTGTCTTCTGTTTAAAAAACCAAGGCAAAAAGCCCAGTTACACCTAATTTGGTTCAAAACCGTTCTTGGAAAGTACTTTGGCTCAACATCTTATTTAATCATTGTTTTAAATTTGCTATAAAAATAATGGTGACTTCACCTGTGTGCCCATGCCACAGCCACAGAGGTGTTTTCAGTTTATTCCCTGCATATACTTCTTCCTCACCTCATAAGTTTTCTGGATTTTGGTGCCTTCTTTGAAAAACAGAATCGAAAACACCAGTGTAAGAGTCCGGGAATTTATTATAGATTTTAATGGCACTATAGTAGTTTGACACACAAACAGTTTAGTAAACTTTTGCATTTGTTAATGATTCATAGTCATGAAGGTCATTATCTTCAACTTTAACTGCAGTAAAAGCACTGTGTGCGTGTTTTAGATATCAGCTGTCCCATTATTAAAGCCGTGACTGGTCGTAACTTTCTAGGTAATCTCTCATCAAAAAAATCAGTAATACTGATTTGGTCTAGGCTTTGGTTGATAAACGATACACCTTTTTTGTTTTATTTTCATATTTTTGTAGTTAAAGTAGTTGACAGTAACAAAACCTATGTCATAATCAAAACCTCCACTACACATTTAGATAAGCCCTACATATCCTCCAAACAGAAAATGTTAAAAATATATAGACAACAATGGTCCCTCTACTGTCATTAATTATCCCCCTAAGAAGTAATCCTTGTGTATCAAAGTAACAGATTTTTAAGTTTTCACTATGAAAATGTTCCCTCCCTGCCTCATAATGCCTTAGATCCATCCCCACACCGTTGCTTCTGTTCGAGGTTTTGTTCAAGAGTCACAATCAAAAAAAAAAAAAATTATCATTCAGGTTCAAAAGTGGTACCAATCTTGTAATGTCTATGTTTTAGCTTAAGCTTTTCCTTTTAATTTATGACCTGTGTAGCCCTTTCTCTGTCATATCCTAATTAATGTGTCAGAATCACCCATTTCTTTGCACGCATGCTGACTCACATGTCCTCATCTGGAGGTCATATGTAGTCAGAGCTTCGCCCTCTCATATCAGAGCCTCACTGAGCTCTGTAACCTCTCACTTCCTAAAAAAACAAAGACAAAGGTCACCTGCACACTACCAGATAAAGACTGAATGCCACAAACTCCAAAGCCAGGAAACGTTGTCTATATGTAGACATTTGTCGAGGTAGTGGATCAAAATGTTTATTTCAAGGAGACATTGCAAAAACCAGAGAAAGAGACAGTTTATAGTCTGATCAGGTTCATCAAACTGTGACCATGGAAGACCTGTTTACACATGACAGTTCACAGGATGATTAATTTCTTAACAAAACACCTAAAAGTGTGTTTATGTAGATGCACAATCATTCATAAAGATATATGTGTTTATGCATTACAGAAGTGAGAACTTAAACACAGAGGATATATAGATCAGTCTATGATGCTCCAAAGTGGTTGTAACTGAGACATATCCCACAGAGCCAAGTACCTATGACTGTGCTATATGGCAAATTGATTCCTTACAGAGCCAAACAGCTCCTTTTAATTTTTATTCTTCTCTCTTTTTTCTTAAGTGAAGGTTCTGAATACTTTCTCCACCGATGCTCAAAGAACAACAGTTTTTTCTTTCACCAGTTATTTCCATCTCTAACTTTAAAAGCTTTACAGAAAAAACCCAGACTTTTGACAGAGTGTATGTGAAAGGTGAAAAAAGACCTCAACTTTGAGGATTGCTCATTTTCAGAATTAGCATTTCTTTATTTGACAAGGTAACTGTTCTATTGTTTAAAAATGCTTTGACATATGTAAAGTGCTAAAATTCAGTGCAAAATGCATTTTGACCACAAAATATGCAGAGGGCCTTTAAATTTTGCTCATATTTTCTGTCGGACCAACTTTAGACTTCACAGAACCTGACTGAGGTGACCAGACTATTTGCTGACAACAGCAGGTATCATACATTCTCAAACTGATCAACTGAGAGCACTGAGAGTCTTTGCGCTGCCTGACCTGCCACAACTTAGACTTAAACCAGAGGATGAACTTTAACACAGAGTCTTCATGAGAAGCAGGAGTTAGTCTCAGTTTATTGATTTACACACAAATCAAAGTTTTGCAAGTCTGACAAAATAATGTGTTGTGGAAATGAATGTTCCCAGTGATTTTTGTTAAGAACTCCAAGTTTACAGGACTTTATTGCATGTTTGAAAACAGTTGATTACTTCAATGATGTGAAAACGTTTATTGAAAAGGTAGAGTGGCTGAAAATACTTTCAAATGATATTTTACGAATGTATGATTATTTTGTCATGACAAACACATGTTTCAATAAATCCATTATAAAAAATTAAGAGTTCTAGGACTGATTGTGATGGTTTATTGAAAAGGTCTGCTGGCTGAAAATACTTTCAAATCATATTTTACTCACACTATAGACAAAATGAGAATCATGAAATAAATGTCCACATGATATTATTGTTTGTCTGAATACAGTAGATTACTTCAATAATGTGTAAAGGTTTATTTAAAACATATAGTGGCTGAATGCACTTCCAAATGATTCTTTTCTCACACTATAGATAAAGAAAGATATATAGCTGATATTCTTGATGCATTACAAGATAAATGCAGTATAACACAGTGATTTATTGTGTGTGGTGGTTTATCGTGGTGTGGCACAGAGGCGGTAAGGTTTGGGAGTGCGAATGGATGCCATGTTGAACTCCAGACTGGACGGTTCTCCAGCAGGTGCAGAGAATGAAAATCTCTGAAGGAGGGAGGTGAAAAAGAGAAATAACTCCATCCTGGCCAGCTGCTCCCCGAGACACACCCGCTTACCTGAGAATACACAACACAGGAGATGAGTTTTATTCACATAAGTTACATGTTGACATATTTTACATATTACACTTAATGCAGTGCTTAAAATGGCTTTGAATGGCTTGAAGAACCACCAAGTGAGGATGAAGTGTCTGGTGTGAACAGATGCAGCATAACCCACAGGTATCCAACCTGATTAGATGTGGGAGGGTCCAGGTCCAAAGTCATCCCAAAATGTCCAGAACATCCAAGTGGTGCAAGCTGATCCCTCAAGCATCAAGCATGAGGGGAGGAACATCAAATGGCCAGCAGCTAACATCAAGTCATTGTGGAAGCAGTTTGACAAACATGCCCACCAAATTCTGGAAGCAATGGCAAAAGGAGAAGCTGACAGAAGTCTTCAGGGTAACTTACTCAAAGAACCATTGAGTGGTGAGGATCCACAACATCAGACTGGAGATTAGAGCGATGAAGTCCCACTACAAGGAGGCAGGAGACAAGAACACATTGGCATCCATGGGCATCCTAAGAAAGAAGATCCAGGCACTCCACTAGACAGAGTGGCATTGCAGGCAGCATAGTTTGAGGGCAGCATAGTTTGAGGACCATCCTCAAACTTTCCTGAAGGGATCCAAGGGTGGCAAAAGCAGGGATCTAAGTGAGTACTGGAGGGAAGTGGAGGACAAAAAATCTGTTGTTCAGGAAGCAGAGGCAAAGCTGCATCACAAGATGCGGGTGGGTGTGAATCTCATCCAACACCCCAGATGAACACCACCAGAGGTTAGGAAAGGTTAGCCCAGGAGGAAGAGAGAGCAGCAGTGGAGGAGATAAGAACCTTGGACAAGTTGCTTGGTCAGCTTGGGCAAGATGGGAGAATGCAACAAGAGAAAAAAGGGATTTGTGCTGAGCTCTGGCAAGCTATTCTGCACCGCATAAAATTCCTCATTCAAGCAGTGCACAATGTGCTTCAAAGTCAATCAAATTGCACACTTTGTGCAAAGCAGATTCGCCAGCATGCCCACTGTTCCAAGCAAGGAACCTTGGAATACACCCTCAGCTGTTGCACAAAGACAAAGACCTGTAGAAGAGTGGTATCACTGGAGGCATGATCAAGTCCTGAAGGCCACTGCTGAAGCAATCAGCACAGGAACTGAGAGGGTAAAACGGTGTGGACCATCCAATCAGGCCAACACCTTTGGCAGAGCTGGGGATGAGCCATAATCCACCAAAAGAATATCTGCAGCCATCCTGACTTCTGCAAGAGTCTGGAAGCTGTTGGTGGACCTTGGAAAAGTGTCAAAGGTCCCCAAACACATTGCAGCCACCACACTGTGAGCAGATGCTGTCCTGGTGCCTGAGTCCCAAACAAGTTGTACTGCTGGAGCTCAAAGTCCCATGGGAAAAACACTTGGAAGGGGCTTCAGAACATCACTGATGCTATGTACAGAGATCATTAGCAGATGTTTGCACACAGCAGATAAATAAAAATATACAATGAATACCTCAAGTGATTGGTTACTCATGGAAGCAACTGATGCAGAACAATACCTCTTAAGGCCTTTGGGTAGAACCCCACATTACAGGATTATAACCACTGACTCACCTGCAGAAAAAGGAAGGAAGGCCTCTCTCTTTCTAAATTTACCATCCTTGTCCAGAAAGTGCTGAGGGTTGAAGGAGTGTGGAGTTTCCCACATGGACTCATCGTTCAGGACCGAGTGCAGTGACGGTATTATTATGGTGCCCTGAAGAAATAACTCTGTTAAAAGACTTAATTACTTTGTAGGTGTCTGCATTTCTAATGTTACAGAAAATTACAACAATGTGACTGCTGATGTGAATGTGGTTTTGTGAGAATCCTGCAAAATAACTGATGATAGTGAAGAAACAGTAGTAAAGGTGTCATAATCATAAAGAAATGAGTTACTTAAAATAGTTACTGTTTTGTTCTGCTCAGTGTTTAAATCATCTTCAGTAACATAAAATAATCTATTAAATAGTTTAGGATTAGAAGTTATTACAGAAGTACTTATGAATGACACATTAAGTAACAGGTCATTCCTGATTCGTCTCTCATTGGTTCAGTAATTCTGTATATTTAGCACATTTTCATATTGAAGTGGTACCTGTGGATTCTGTACCTTTGGGATTGTGTACTTATCCAGTGTGGTGTCCCTGTGAGTCATGTGGACCACATTGAGTGGGGTAATGTTGCCCATTCTCTGTATTTCATGGATGACTGCATTAGTATAGGGCATGTTTTCTCTGTCAGCCATGGAGGGCTGTCTGGATGATCCAATCACAGCATCTATCTCAGCCTGGACTCTCTCTGCACAAAGTGAAAGCAAGAACTAATATCAGTCTTTGTGCTGAGAAGATGACTGAGGGTGAAATTATACATCACACACCTTCTCCCCCAATACAGGACCGACCCTGTGACAAGATGAAGTCACAGCAAGATGCTTACAAATGATGCAGACATGGCAGATATTACTCATATACTCACTCTGTATGTCTGGGTGGTGGATCATGTACAGCAGCCCCCAGCGTAAAGTGGTGGTAGTAGTTTCAGTTCCAGCACCAAACAGGTCCAGAGTGCAGTAACACAAATTGCTAAGATCAAAACCAGCATCTTTGTCCTCCTTCTACACAAGAGACACACGAAACAGAAACAGGAGTCATGGCATATATTTAATTGGAAAGGCACAAAGAACAAACACATTGTAACACTCACATCTCCCATTTCTATGAGGAAGGAGTCGATGTAGTCTCTTGGTGATGAGGGGTCGAGGGTTTTTCTGTGTTCTTTGATCTTGATTTCTACAAAGTCAGTTATCTCTTTGAGCAGACTGAATATCTTCTGATGAGGTCCAGGCAGCCACCTCATCAGCCAGGGTGCTATGTTGAAAATCTACAGAGCAGGAGGTCAGTTATCAAATCATCTATCAGACAAGACAATTGTGTCATATACATATATATGTATATATATATATATATATATATATATATATATATATATATATATATATATATATATATATATATCATCTTTCATTGGATAAAGATCTGTTAGTCCGGTACTGTAAGTACTTGTTGCTCATAGTTATTGGTTTATTTTATCTTACCGAGACTTTTGATGGCAGATTTTTACATGTAGTTGGTTGTTTCAACATTTGTGGAGAAATCTTTTTACAGCATTGCTATTAAAATGCACATTTTTCTTCTGTGTTCTGCATAAATCTTGGAGACTCACCTGGATCAATATACCTTCCTGTAAGCGCACAGCCTCATTAATGTTGTGGAGAATAAGCTTGAACTGCTTATCAGTGTACTCGAATCGATGCCCAAACACCAAACAACAGATGATGTTGGACACAGCATTGTTTATCAGTGACTGGACATTAAAGGGTTTCCCTACAAAATGAATAAATAAATAAAAGAGGAAAAACACAGAAAACAAGTCAGAACATATTTAGAAAAGTTTTTAAGGGCTGTACAAATCAGACTTATCATAACTTTACATTTTTAAAAATAAATTTTATGTGAACTGACTCATTAACTCAGTTCTAATACAAAGAGAGCAGATGTTCCATTAAATTATGACTGTTGCTATACTTTCTTTCATTAGCTGATTCACAAATGTCTCGTTGCATGTTTCTACATTGCAAAATTGGAGAGAAAGAAAAATGACATGTCTATGAATAAAAAAATAATGAAAATTAATGCATCATTGCAAATAAAAGAGATTTATTGTGCCTTGATGATCTGCGAAAGCCTCCGTGAGATGTCGACACTCCTCCTGGATGAATAGCTCCATAGTCTTCTTGCCCAGACCAAAGTTTCTGAGTGTATGAAGAGCAAATCTCCTCTGCTGCTTCCATGGATTACCATTTGACATCACAATACCTTTTGGGAACACAAAACAGCATTAGCCAAGAAGTAATCGGATGCTGCTGATCTTTTTAAAACACCAACTTGAAACAAAATGCAACAAACACCACCTTTATTCTTAAACATTTCAGTGAACAATGGTATGGACGGACGATCTACATAGTCTTCTCCTTGTTGGACCAGGGCTTCTTTCACCTGCTTGTAGCCATTAAGGACCACAACCTTTCCACCAAAGAGACGAAGGCTGAAAATGTTTCCATATTTCTCTGCAAACTGAGCACAGACAGATCACTGTTGTGGTGAAACACTTGTAGGGTCAAAACTTCATCACTAAATTAGTCATGTTAATCTCCATGTTTTATTATGCTCTCAGGTCTGGCCATAATGAATATTATCATAATAGTTAGGTTTTTGCCACAGTTATTCATACCATCAGGTCTCAGCCTTAGTATGTACAGTAATGAACAAAAGTTTACATGCACTTGTACAGACCATGTATATTATGGCAGTCTTGAGTTTCCAGTGACTCCTAGTTTTCTGTGATGGACTTATTGAAACTCATGTGTCTTTGTCCCCAAAAAATCATTTTGACTGTTTCATAAATTTTTTATAGTTCTTGTGGAAATATGACAAAATCTGTTGGGTCAGTAATATAGAAACAGCCATTTGAATGTTCAGTTTTGGTGATGTAGAAAGTTGTGTTAATCAAATTTTCTTAGTATCATGGCCTCGTAACTTCTCGTGAGTGATTACGATTGACTACAGCTGCTGACTCCTCTGAGCCAATTCAATTAGGACCCATTTCAAACACTTATTAGACTCAGCACCAAACAGTACAGTAGAAAAGTCTGCAAAGGTCAGAAAACCAAAATCACTGACTTGAACAAGTTGATGGTCAAAGAGTGGTCAAAGATACAACCAGAAACTTGTGGATACCTACCAAAAGTGCCTAGATAAGGTGAAAATAGTCAAAGAATGTTTAACCAAATATTAGCTTTGTTGTACAGATATTTTCGACCCAGCAGAATCAAAATCTTTTCTACTGGAAAACACTTTGATGCCATTTCTATTGTCTTAAAAGAGCTGTTTAAGAAACTGATTTCATTCCACCTAACTATTTTATGCAGGATTGTTACCAAAATGCATTATGATGTCAAATGTCTCCACGATAACAATCAAGATGAGACTCTAGCTGTCAGGTCTTGAACCCTTCAGTGAACCCAGTAATGGCTGCTTGTA